>CM066734.1:140809291-142262082 GCA_033961575.1 Aselliscus stoliczkanus
TGGGCGTGACAGACCTGTTCTTTGTCTTCATGGATGGGAATCTGTGCTGAAGACAGCACGTTTGAGTAGAGAATGAAGTCGGACAAAGAAACCCTACCTAGTGAGGGCGAAGTAAAATCAAGCGGGAGACACTCTGTATATTTTAGCTGATAATGCTCGATAAACAGAATTTTGAGAAAATCTAGGTAAACAACTTTAAGAAAAGATGTTGTCATGAAACAGCAATAAATGAGACTATGAGCATCAAACCGGCTTGGTGAGCTGGGGGCCGATTCTGGTTTGGGGAAGAATCGCAGGCACCGAGCGGGAACAGCCTGTGTCGTCCTCCTTCCCGCAGGACGCGCGGCCGCTTTATCCACGAAAGCGTTTTTCTTCTACTGAAAGGAATAAAACCAAACCAAGGGGAGAGGAGGCTGAACTGAGAAACTTGGTCCCAACACACACAGGCTTGGTTCTCGTGCGATTGGCGAGGCAGACGTTCGGAGAGGCTCCCAGCTGCGTGGAGGAGCACCTCCCTGGCCCCGGGCACCACCCCCGGCAGGGACTTGATACAAATGCGGGGTACTGGAGCGTAAGTACAGCCATCACCCTACTGACCGAGTCCTCCCGGAGGAAAGCTAGGCAGTTTCTTACTGAACGCCCCTGAGGCTCAGGGAGGAGCGGGGACACAAGCCCAGCTAAGGGGCAGAAAGGGCTAACTGCACCCCTCCCTGCCTCAGAAACCCTCAGGGCCATGCTGATTCAAGGATCAGGGCCCTGGCGCCCTTTCTAACTGGAGCAGCGCCACCGAGGAAACCACTGAGGCCTGGCACACGGATGGAAGATTCCCCTGCCAGCCGCTGCTGTGGCCGCCAGCTGCCCAGTCAGGACACCTCAGGCTCTGCACATGTGCCAAGGGACTGCTGCGACAGCAGGCTTTGTGGGGAGGGGGCAGTAAGAGCCTGGAGTAAAAAAGCTCTTCGTAGACCTCTGGCGGGGGGAGGGGAGGGCGAGGGAGGTCCGGGGTACACTTCCAGGCTGGAAAACACGTTTCCAGTAACGGACACGATAGGTATTTTCTATTAGACGCCATCATTTCACACCTCCATCTAGATTATGTGCATGTCCAGCCACTTTGTATTGGAATTAAAAGGCCTCACGGGCTGCAGTCATCTGGAACTGGACTGGGTCTGCTGGGGGAAGGGGTGCAGAGGCCCCAGGACGCTGGGCAGTAGCTCACACGCTCGCCTTCCCCGCCGAGCAACCCCAACCCTCTGCAAGGCCCCAGGGCTGTTTCCGCACCACCAGCTCTGCAATGGCGTCTCCTTGGCCTTCCAGCTTTTCCCTTCAACAATTCTGAAGCTCTAGAATTACACCCCATTTTGGATTGCTCCCTGACCCCCCCAGCTGGGCTCAAACTGCAGACTATCAGTCAAGAGTGGTGGGAGGAGGGGTCACCCCGGAAAATGGAGAATGAAATCTCCTCGAGGCAGCAGGGCAAGGGGAGGGGGGCAGCATGCATGGCCTGAAGAGCGAAAGCAAGACGTGCAGCCTGGAAGCGCTTTAAACATCATCCATCATAAACATCACACACAGGCGAAGCTAAGGCACACGGAGATGGGGGCTCTGCCCAGTTATGCTGGGGGGCAGGTAACTTCAGTGCAGACTTCTGCACTTGTCTAGAACTGTTCACACCAGGCCACATTAGTGGGTCCAACGTCCCCTTTTGGCAGGAAAATAACATTGTTATGACTCTTACATCCGAAAAGACATACAGCTGCCTCCCCAGCTCTAAAGTTGCGTGATTATACTTTCAGTATCAAAAAGCTAAAGACCAAAGCATTTTTTTAAATGTGTCCTTTCTGTCCTCCAGACTGGAATACCCTGAACCAGGGCTCCTGAGACTTTCATGAGACTACCGCTGGTGTGGGGTCTTGTTAAAACGCACTCTGACCCAGCAGGTCTGGGGTGGGGCTGCGTCTGCGTTTCTAAGGGGCTCCCAGGTTACTGATGCTGCACTGGTCCTGGGGGTTCCCACTTTGAGCAGCCGGGCCCTAAACCACTGATTTGGCTACACCAAGGAAAGGGATTTCAAACGTAGACGTGCCCCTTAAGGAAATAATGAGCACACGCGGCCCTCGCTCACTCACCCTCCCACCCACACCTCAGCAGGCACCGGGCCTCAGCAGAGGCGAAGCCACAGCACAGCACAGCCATGAGGACACAGCACGTGGAAGTGATGACGCCCCAGAGGGGCTCCCGGCGGTCAGGTTCCACCAGATGCGCGATGACGGCAACGGTCAGGGTTCGCCCGGTGCATAAACTTGTCCAAATCCTCATCCATCTAAGTTGGGGGCAAACTACCAAATCTGGCCCAAAGCCTGTTTGTAATATAATTTCACTGGGACACAGCCACGCCCACTGGTGTATTTCTCGTCTAGGGCTGCTGTCACCACACAAGAGCAGAGTCAAGACGCTGCAACAGAGACCCTGAGCCTAAAATCCTCGCTGTATGTCCCTGCAGGGAGGAAGTCTGCTCACCTCTGCTCCGCATATTCAGGGAAATCACCTCCAAAAGGAGAGCCTGAAACCCCAGGCACAGGAGAGGACTCCAACACTGTAGAAGCAGTTAGGTCCCTGTCAACACGAAGGCAGGTAAGAAGGCTACCTGAACGCTGAAAACCCAGGGAGCCCCCCTAGAAAGCAGGGGTCTAATCTACCCGCTTTCCTGCTAATGCGGAGCCGGCATCCCGGGGAGACAACGAACACGGCCTGTGACCCCACCGACCACTGGCACTGCTTCCCCCCTACATGAATCTGTTCCTCAGGGACCCCTGCACTCACGTAGCCCACCGATGGGGGGCTTCGGGTTAATTCGGTCCCTAGCGGCTGTCTTCATGGAGAGCCCAGGCCCCGCTCTCCCTCCACCCAAGTCTCCCGACGGCAGGCACTGGATGGGGCTCGGACTCAAGGGCAAGGGGGCTGAGGGCCCCCTCCGGGGACCCGAGACTGAGAGGCCAGCTGCCTTTCTGGCCCTGCTCCCCTGGCAGATGGGGCCCACCCCTTGACGCGTGGATGGGGGAGGGCGCTGGGCAGCAACGGCTGAGGGACATATGTCAGAGTGTTAATGGAAGCCAATTAAAGAAGCCGGCTGGTCACACAATAGCTTTTCAAGGTTGAGAGCTGCTGTGCTCACAGAATTAATGAGATTCGGGTTCCAATAAAATGTGATGACTGATTTGTCTGATCCAGCGAGCGAGCACAGGCGCCGGTGTGGAAGGGCTGGGCTGAGAGTCTGCCCACCACTTGCTCGGCGTGGCCTTCGGCGCACTGGACACCACTGTCCCTGCCTGTGGGACACAATGAGCAGTCTTCTAGGCAGGTTATTTATTTTTTTAATGTCCTTATGTGAAGAACTCAGCACAAATTTGACATTACCATCACCCCCATCACCATCGTCATCTGTCAAAGAAAACATGTAAAGGATAAACTCTGCCTCAAAGAGTACGGCTGACCCTTGAACAGCACGGGTTTGAACTACACAAAGATTGTTTCCAATAAGTACTGTAAATGTAGTTTTTCTTCCTTCTGCTTTTCTTAGTATTTTCTTTCCCCTAGCTTACTTTATTGTTAAGAATACAGTATAAATACATATACAAAATGTGTTAATTTACTGTTTAGGTTATGGATAGGGCTTCTGGTCCATGGATTTTTGATTGTGCAGGGGGTCTGTGCCCCTAAGCCCACACTGTCCAAGCCTCAGCTGTACTTATAAGGACTAAATAAGATAATATGTAATTCGCCTAATACTGACCATCTTATACGAACACTCAATAACTATAGCTATTACTCCCCCAGAGAAACCAAATCTAGTCTCCCTTATATATTTCATGAGACACAAATAAACCTAATGAGACAAGTCATTAAATTTTTCCAAAAATGTCTTCCAAATACAAATCATTCAACTTTTTTTCAATGACAATATAATCTACAGGGTAGATATTATCATTTCACAGATGAGCAAACTGGTTCTCAGGAAGGTTAAAGAGCTTACTCAAGGACACAAACTCAAACGCAATGTCTTCTGGCTAACAGTGCCTCTCAACATGAGCCAATAAAGCAGGAAACTACCCTCTCACTTTACCGCTTAAATATAAAAGTGTGTCACCTGAAAAGCACTGCTTTTCAGAGTTAGAGTTAACCCAAAGGGCCCATGACTACAGAGAAAGTTTTCTTTGTAATGCCCAAAATACCATATAACTCACAATTAAAAGCGGTTTTTAAACACACATTTAGTTTTCCAGCTAAAGGACATTAATCTGCTCCCCAGGAGAAGGACCCAGTGGTTACAATCCTTCACGCCATCATGACTAACCACGTAAAATAAACCGCTTCACCAAAGCACCTAGGACCAGGAGAAGTGGGCCCCCCGCGCCCGCCCTACCGGCTGTCAGGCCCCACCATCCCATACACGTCCCCACCCTCCTCCGACACAGCTCGTGGGGAGTCCCCTGCGTCAGCCCAGCCGTCCAGCCTCGCCGCCTGTCATCAACCCGTTTGTCCATCACCCTGTCTCCTGAAAACCATTTCTACACTGGGTTTCCAGGAGGCCACTAACTTTCCTTTTCTCCTGTCGTCCGAATTCAAAACGTTGAAAAGGTTGAAGGGCCCACGGACGTTTTTCTCTCTCCTCATTCACTCCTGCCTACGTGATTTCCTCCAGTGCCCCGATTTTAACGGCACCTGGACAGTGATAACCCCTCAATGTCTATCCTCAGTTTAGACTCCTGCCCTCGGCTCCACTCATTCCCAACCGCCTCCTGGGGGCACTGACCTTACTCTAACCTGGCTGAGGAATGCTGAAGGAGACGATGGGTCGCAGGTGCTGGACACGCTTTGGAGGCAAAGACAGGAGGAGGCAGTGAGAAAGGATTATGAAAACAGAGTGTCAGAAGAAAGTGACGAGTTATGAGTAACAGGATGTCGGGTGAGCTCAGCGTCACTGCTGATGCAGTTTCCTAACGGCAGGAGGGTGCCAATGGCCTTCTGGTTTAATTCATGCAAAGAGCTGAAAATCCCCCACAGCGGTGTGGCCACCTTGTCTGCGGAGTGCTTTTTATGCTTAATGGTCAAATCAGCTAATTCTTCCTTCATGAATTCTCACGTTCTCTGGGGTCTTGCTCTCGGCTCTTTCTCCCTAACACTCGTCAACCTCTGAGCTGAAACCTCCGATTCCGTCCCAAACCAGCCCACACCCACTGGTCTCAGTGTTCCCCTTTCAATACTGGCAATTCTACTCTTCCAGTTACTCAGGCCAAAATCCTTGGAGCCATCCTTCAAACTTCTTTCTCACTCCTGTCATCCAACCCATCAGCAAACGGTCTCTTTTAGAATATGTACCAGCCCTAACCTCCCTTACCATTTCCAACAGGGTCAAGCCACCAGATTACCATAAAGGTTCCCACCTCACCTCTTCTCTTCCACCTCTGCACCCTTTACTTTCAAACATTTCAGGGAAAGAATTTTATACAGAGGGGGCGGGGGAGGGAGAAAAGGAGAGGAGAGAGAGGGGAGAGAGGGAGAGAGAGGGAGGAGAGGGAGGGAGAGGGAGGGAGGGGAGAGGGAGAGAGAGGGAGGGGAGAGAGGGGAGAGGGGGAGAGGGAGGGAGAGGGAGGGAGAGAGAGGGAGGGAGAGGGGGAGAGGGAGGGAGAGGGAGGGAGAGAGGGGGGAGAGGGGGAGAGGGAGAGAGAGGGAGGGGAGAGAGGGAGGAGAGAGGGGGAGAGGGAGGGAGAGGGAGGGGAGAGAGGGGGAGGGGGGAGAGGGAGAGAGAGGGAGGGAGAGAGGGAAGGAGAGGGAGGAGTGGGAGGGAGAGGGAGGGGAGAGAGGGGGGAGGGGGAGAGGGAGAGAGAGGGAGGGGAGAGAGGGAAGGAGAGGGGGAGAGGGAGGGAGAGGGAGGGAGAGGGAGGGGAGAGAGAGGGGAGGGGGGAGAGGGAGAGAGAGGGAGGGAGAGAGGGAGGGAGAGGGGGAGAGGGAGGAGAGAGAGGGGAGAGAGAGAGAGAGGTAGGGGAGAGAGGGGGAGAGGGAGGAGAGAGAGGGGAGAAAGAGGGGGAGAGGGAGGGAGAGGGAGGGAGAGGGGGAGAGGGAGAGAGAGAGAGGGAGAGGGAGGGAGAGGGGGAGAGGGAGAGAGAGGGAGGGGAGAGGGAGAGAGAGGGAGAGAGGGGGAGAGGGAGGGAGAGAGGGGAGAGGGAGAGAGAGGGAGGGGAGAGAGGGGGAGAGGGAGGGAGAGGGAGGGGGGAGAGGGAGGGAGAGGGAGGGAGAGAGGGAGAGAGGGAGAGAGGGGGAGAGAGGGGGAGAGAGAGAGGGAGGGAGAGAGGGGAGAGAGGGAGGGAGAGGGGGGAGAGGGGGAGGGGGAGAGGGAGGGGAGAGAGGGGGAGAGGAGGGAGAGGAGGGGGAGAGGGAGGGGAGAGGGAGGAGAGAGGGAGAGAGAGGGGGAGAGGGAGGGAGAGGGGGAGAGGGAGAGAGAGGGAGGGGAGAGAGGGGGAGAGGGAGGGAGAGGGAGGGGGAGAGGGAGGGAGAGGGAGGGAGAGAGGGAGAGAGGGAGAGAGGGGGAGAGAGAGGGGAGAGAGAGAGGGAGGGGAGAGAGGGGAGAGAGGGAGGGAGAGGGGGAGAGGGGGAGGGGGGAGAGGGAGGGGAGAGAGCCAGACAGGGAAGGAAAGTGTAAATCTCATAAAATGCCTAGGGAATCTGGGTGAAGAGCATACGGGAATTCTTGGTACTATTTCTGCAGCTTTCCCATAAGTCTGAATTATTTCAAATGAAAGAGCTGGAAAGACAAAACCCCAGAAGCACCATCCCCGTGGCTAGCTTGGGGACCCCTCCCTTAAGCCCTCAGTTTTTTCATGAAACACTAAAGATCCTTTGCCTATCTTTTCTATTAGTGTGCTTGGCAATGGGAGTATCAAAAAACAAACAAAAAAATGGGACGTATAACCCTTAGCCTGTCCTTAAAGAGTTCTCAATGTATCAGAAAGAAGAGACCATAAGCAGAGAACTTCAAAATAATGTCATGGATACTTTGACAGAGGGACATTTAAACAAGAGATGGTAAAAAGGGGTCTTATTGATAGTGCCTGCCGAAGGAGCTGGGGTCTTTAAAAACAAAGTGTGTGCGCGTGTGTGCGTGCGTGTGTGTCTGCATGCACGTGTGCACATGCGCTCAAGAACTCATCAGGTCTGACTGAGAAGTGGAACAGTGATTAATAAATGACGGCCAAAACCACCTGGCTGTTTCCGTCATTCGTGGTTTAAACGGATTCAAACTCATACTTCCCTAAGTCGGAGCCACAGCGAACATCTCCAACAGCCCTGCTACGAAAACAGCTCACTTACAGATTCAGCTGGGAATAAAGCGATTACTATCAAATTAACACTGAATAAATCCTGACTTACAAGAACCTGCAAGAGTGACATTCTAGACGATTACAATCATCACTGAACCCCCCAAAACCTGGAATGCTGCGAGGGGCAGCTGTGAAAGATCACGGCCACAAATTCAGGAGGCCCCCCGCCGGCCTGGGGAGGGCAGAGGCAGCCCCGCGCCTGTGCCAACGCCCCCCACCAGGCTCACGGAGCGGGCGCAGGGCGTCTCAGCGGCCATTCCTTCTCCGACGGGCAGCTGGACGCACCAATGAGGGAGGAGGCCCAGAAGACGCCAGGAGCGCACAGGTCCTGGGGGCGACGGCGGGGCGCTGGCAGGACCCACTCAGCAAGCAGGCCACTTTCCGGGGAACGGGGCAGGCCTGCCCGTGGCGCAGGCAGCTGCGGGCACTGTCACGGTCCCCACCCTGACCCCACATGCTCTAGTAGGCTCTGCCCCAACTAGCCTTTAAAAATAAACGAATGTAAATATGCCACCCCGAATGTGCTTCTGAAAGGATATCTTGCAACCAACGAGAAACTGTAAACAGAAGTTCAAACACTGCACAACCGAGAACCTCAGAGACGCATCCCCCGGCCACGGCTCAACCCTGGGCACGGCTACCACTCACCCAAACGCCGGCCACGTGACAGAGGGACCAGAAGCGCGGCCTGCAGTTCAGAGAAACGGGTGGTTCAAAGCTACGGAAGCAGCGTCAGGTCCGGGCCAACGCGCTTCCCTCCTCCTGCCTCTGCACTCATCGGGAAGCCCCCTTGGGCCGCCCTCCGGCTAGCCCCCACCCCCACCCCCGCCACCGTGGTACAGAGGTGTTCTCTGTGCAGCGAGGGAAGTTGTGTGCTGACCGGTCTGAAGCGCACGAGGAGGAAGAGGGAATCATGTAACCTGACGCCTGCTTACCAGGCAGATCCCTCCGGGCCACGGAAGGCGAGGCCCCATGTCTGTGCCCAGAGGAGCCAGTGAGCCTGCCAGGCCTTACCTGTCCTACTCCGTGACCGTTCCACATCCAGGCCCTGGCTTCCTTCTGACGTCAAGTTTGGGGTAAAACACACTTTCCCACGGCTTCCCCCCGATTAAATGCCCAGAGCATCCGGAGACCACATCTCCATCAGCATCACGCTCGTCTCCTCAGAACCAGGCTTCTGAGGCCGCGGGGCGCCATGCAGGTCTCCGCCGGCCGGGGCGGCACCATCCTTGGCTCTGCAGTCCTGCCCGGCCTCAGAAGAAGTGCACCCGCCACTCCCTTTGATGAGAGAGCAGAGCGGGGGGCAAAGGCAGGGAAGGGAGGCAGGAGGGCAGCTGCTCCGCCAGGCAAGGCCCTGTGCTGAGCAGACAGGCGGGGGACGCACCCTGCTGCAGGGACCTGGGTTTGGATCTGACCACGGTGTGAGCAGGGGGCTGGACTGGTTCTACCGCGGTTTTCTAAGTACTGGTGGGAAGCCCCAACTCAGACAAAGTAAAACAAGACCCCTTTAATAAACACTCCTCTCTGGTGCTCAGTGTCACTTCTAGATAATCATTTAGAAAATCCAATTCATGTTCCACGCCCTGCATCCTTGCGCGAACCAGGTCCCAGGACACACGTCCGTAATATACACAATCACCTACTAAACAAGGCTGTGATTTATTTAACTTAAAAACAAAAAGTCACCACCCAGATATGAAATAGCATAAAGAAGACAACCTATGCTAGCTCTGCTCTGCCTCAGAATCTGAGTGATGCAAATAGACTTTCATGATTTCAAGCCATCAGCAATCTGTCTTTACCGACTGCAGTAGGAGCCACCCTTCTGGACCCAAGATGACAAAGAAGGCAGCTGGGGAGGGGACAGATAATGATCAGCTCTCTGTGGGCCTAGCCAGTCTCAAATCCCAAGAACCACGAAAGCAAAAAGCTATCAATGACCACACGTGGAAAGATTTACCCCACCTCACCATCTGCTTCTCCTGGCACGCAAATGTAAAATGGACATGACCGCTATCAGAGGGCAGCACGGGCGCTGCAGCTGCTATTCCAAAATCATGGGGACTGACTGGCCACACAGTGGCCCCTGTCAGCGCCGAGCTGTACCTCAGACAGGAGTCAAAAGCACTTACAGTCTAGACTGAGAATCAAAGAGAAATAGTACTGGGTTGTCGGAAAAGTCATGACACATTTTTGCAATGAAAAACACAGGAAAAATATGTCATGAATTTTCCAACAACCCAACAATTCTCCGGGTTAAGTTTTTTTCTAAAGTTGCTGTTCCTTTAACTCTTCTATTGTCTTATTTCATAAAATTTATGAGAAAATTAAAGGCACTGTGAAATGTAAAGGTATCATGAAAAACCACCCCTTTCTCTGAGACAAGACTTGTGAACGTTACTTTAAGCTGCTGGGCCTCTTCCCTGCACCCGACCCCCGGGCTACGGGGTACATTTCTGCCTATGTTCACACTCAGGGTTCAGGGGAAACGGACAGCTCAGCAGTAACGAGGGCCGTGTGGTGAGCAGTTCAGAGGCTGGGGCGAGGGGTGCAGATCCCGCTCCACTCTCTGTCCCGGGGACCTTGGCATCACTTTCTTGGGCCTCAGGCTTTATTTCCTGCCTGCACGAGGGATTTACAAGCCTAATTCCAGGCAATGGCAGCTCTTCCCATAAATACACATGGCAAGGTCACACACTAGCTGATTTCCTGAACGAGCTACCTGTGTTTCCACTCAGTCACTGCGCCTTTTTCCAGGGTGAGTGTATTTGGGATGGTAAGCCATCCGGTAGCAGCCACGTGTGTGACGGTAACTGCTTACCCTCCTCCACTGCCTGACTGGGACATGGAAAGGAAGACCAGGACAGACCGACGTGGCCAAAGCCTTTGTAAACTTACTCGCCTCCCCTTCATTCTTCTCTCCTCATGATGGAAAAATACGGAGGGGAGGGAGACATAAACACTAAGGCACTGCTTTCAGATGGTTTCAGATTTCAGATGTCTGATAGTCAAACTCATGCATTTTGAGAAAAGTCTATAAACCATATGGCCAACGGCTGAATGCCTTTTTCAAGGGAAACTTCTGAGTACGAGCAAATGTGCGGATCTGACGGCTTCGTGCCTGCGCACGTGCGAGCTGCACCAACAGATTGGCTCATGTTTGGCTGAATTTGCCAGCTTGCCATAAACAGGCTTCCATGCTTTTCCAAATTGTTTATAAATAGCACAAACACCCAAATATGCAAATCAAGGCAAGCTATCCCATCAACTGCTGCTGCTGTGATGACAGCAAATGACAACGGGCCAAGTCAATAAGAGCAGATGGGGGCCGCCCGATGGATTGGGCGCCCTGCCTCAGGTCCTGCAGCGTCGGAAGCAGAGGAGGAGCCAGCCCTGGTCCCCTGGATCAGTGCCACTTCCCAAAGCCTTCCCTCTGTCACAGCCAAGTGACTGGGCTTGCTGAACATCCTGCTACCCTCCCCGCAGTCCTGCAGCAGAACCGAGTCACTGCCCCTGGAACAGCAGAGGGGAGGGGGGCGTGGCGACCCAGGGCTCAGGCGAGCCCACAGCCGGCTCTTTCCGCCCAAGCACGGCTTTTCCCGTCACACTCGCTACATGGGATCGCAGTCAAGTGCTGTCCCATACAAGCACAGTGGTATTTATTCCACATACACAATTCTTTGTCCTCTAAACTGTTGAGATAACATTTATTATGCACTTGAGAGGTGCCAGGCTCGGCATTTTATCCCACTCAGCTCTCGTTACAGCCCTCTCGTACGCCCATTTCATAGATAAAGGGACCGAGGCATAGGAAGGTTAAGTCACTTGTTCATGGTCACGGGTTATTTAGTATTCCTTTCAAATTTTCAAAAGTAAATCTTGCTTTAATTATAAATGTTATTAAAATTGAACATTAAGACTCACAAAATAGAACAGCAATAATAAAAACGCAGAATCACACAAAACAATGAGGTTCTCCCTTCACTGTAATCCCCAGTCCCAAAGCCTTTGTCTGAGAACCAGTGTGACGAGCAGTATGTCACATGTCCCTCCCGGTCCTTCCAGCTGCTTGGAAATAACCCCCCAGAAGACTTGAGGGGGCCACGGCTGCCAAACCCCATAATCCATGTCACACCTCACATAAACGGAGTCAAAGGAAAAAGGGTCAGCTTGTCACACCACAGGCCGCCCCAGCATCCCCTCTGCATCCCGTCCCCGCGCGGCTGCGCGCGCTCAGCCACACTCCTGCCAGCACTGGAAACAACCGGGCTCACCGGGGGTAGACACGGACATGCCGCCCGCTGCTGGCTCCCGAGGGGTCAGGCCCTGCCCGGAGATCTGTCCCACGTTGGCCCGAAAGGAGACGCTGACAGACGGGCCATGTCCCCAGCACCACCCAGGACCAGCGTAGGTCACCTCTGCCCGGCACAACCTTCTTCGTCCCGTGGTGTCCCCGCTACAGCCTCCTGAGTTGTTTTCGCAGTTATGTGGGATGAGTTCGCCTATGAAGGTTTTCACATTATGAGGCCTTTTATGTTTCACGAGAAACACATGGGCACGTCCTGGGGGAGATACTTACCCACCCCGGCCATAAATACAGAGAGGCCACCTCCTCACTCCCCGGACTTCCCCACAGCTCACACCAACCCCAATGCACGCGCGGGCGGCTTTTCTCAGGGACGCACCTAATCCGTGAGCAGCCGCTGGCACGGTGCCCGTCACCGCCAAGGCCCCTGTGCAGGCCCATAGTGGACACGCAGAGTGGCAACCCACAGCCTGTGCCTCTGCAGTCACCATCACAGTCACACTCTCTGGGCAGAAGCTGGGAAACTCCCGTTATTCTCGGCCCCCAACATACAAACAAAGTCAATGAATACATGACAAATCATCAACCTCACTAACACTCAAAAGTGCAAATTAGAGTGACAGCACCTATTATTTATCAAATTGACCGATAATTGTTTTAAACGATAATGCTTGGTACAGGTAAGGATTCAGAGAATGGAACTCGCACGCATCCCCGGTGGCCGTATCCACGGAAACCACCTTTCTGAGCAAGCGAGCGTGCCTGCCGAGATCACTGCATAACATCCTTCCAGGGCCTCGCTCCAAGAACAATTGACCCGAAGAAAGTGGTCGGAGAGGCGCACGCACTGCGCCCATCAACAAGGATTTTCATTACCGATAATAGCAATGTAAACTGTAAAACTCACACATCCCACATTTCATAACATTTAAGATACAATTTGAGATCATTAAAAATCATGTTGTGGGGGCCGGCCGAGTGGCACGGTGGTTAAGAGCTGGCTTGGGACGCCGGCGGCCCTGGTTCGGGTCCCACATGTGAGGGCCAGTGACGCTGCACTCAAAAAAAAAAAAAAAAATCATGTTGTGAAAGAATATTTGATGTGACAAGATGCTCATTGATATTTACAGAATGAGATCTCAAAAAGATATGATGTAATAGCCATTTTATGGACTATATATACGTATTTATTTATGCTTAGAAAAAGAGAAGGAACAGGCCGGTGTCAGGGGACCCCGAGCGCACGCCCAGGTCCAATGACTCACTGGAGGGATGGCAGGACCAGCATGCAGCCATCTTCAGGGCTCTGGCTTACCGCAGGGAAAGGACGGCAGAATCAGACAGGGAAAGGCACGAGGGGCGAAGTCCAGGGGAAGCCCGGCTCCAGCTTCCGGCGTCCCCTCCCAGGGGAGTCGCCCAGGACATGCTTCATCCCTCCAGCTAGCAGGGTGACAGCACGTGTGAAATGCTGTCCACCGCGGAAGCTCACTGGAGACTCGGTGCCCGGGAGTTTACTGGGGGCTGGTCACTCGGGACCCTCTGCCCAGCATGGACCAAACTCCAGACCCAGGAGGAACAAACCACACTGTCTGCACAAACATCTCAGGCCCCGCGAGACACGCTTAGCCGTTTGGGTGGTGGGAGCCTCCGCCATCCAAGTTCGCAGACTCCAGCCCAGGGCCCGCCTCATAAGCAGGCCTCGGAGGTCACGGGACTCGGGCCGGCAGCGCCCATGCTGCTCAGCACAGGCTGAAAGGTTAATAGAGGTTGTGTCTGCTTATAAGACTTATTTTCTTCTTTATCTTCTCTTATTTCCATTCTACATGGAACATGTATTTCCTTTATAACCAGGGAGAAATGTTGCACTCTTTTAAAAGTTCTGTTTAGCTTGCTTTGTCTAATATGATATCAATTTTCAGATGACATAGAGGGAAAATATAAACTTCTCTGACATTCTGAGCTAACATCAGAAGACAAATACCAGAGAAGGGCCGCTGGCTCCAGGGAGAGGACAGTGCAGGGGTGCTGGGGTCAGGGGGTGGGGTGGGCACAGGACCAGCAGGGGCGGAAGAGCAGAGACCAAACTCAATCGATGCCGTTAAGGTTCTAATTCTGTCCCCCAATGAAACAGCCATCGCAACATATGGTCCAATTTAGGTCCGAGATGGTTAGAGGTAGGAACGTTTTGTTTTTAATGCCAATATTTCTGTTCTGAGGACCCAGAGTAGCTCCTCTCATGGCTTTGTAAGGCGAACTGAATGAGTTAATATCTGTAACACTCTCAGAACCATGTCTGGCCATAGAAAATACATTAATTGTGGGGTTAATTTTTGTAAAATTCGTACAGAGGGTACCAAAAAAAAATGTATACACATTTTAAGAAAGGAAAACGGTATTAAAATTGTCATACTTAACATATACCAATAATAAAAGATGAATACAAGTCACGTCTGACTTCTGCAATTACAAGAGGTGCTCAAAGTGGTTCCCATCAGCATCCAGGCACTTCTGATTACAGCGAATGACTACTTGAGCAACGCTGACCAAAGTGTCCACTTGTATCCATTTTTTTGGCACCCCCAGTATAGGAATGCAAGGTGCAGTGAGCAGATGTAAATGAGACTCTAACCTATACATGCAAAATTCTCCATGAACGAGTCTTACTTCTTTCTGAGCAAATCTAGTAAATTTTTTTCAGTGGTATTCACAAGTAATTAAGGCTTTAAATCCTACATCCTGGAAGTACTAAATTAAAATACTGCCAAATGCCCAGTAAATGACTAGGCTAAAGATGTTTCGAAGATAAATACATACAGCCTAGAAATTTTCCAAGATTTAAAATTATAGAAGCACTTTTACATACATCACCTCACTGACTCTTGCAAAACCCCTTTGAGGAAGGTCACTCAGAGCCCCTGGGTGACTCATCCAGGGTCAGGGAGGCAACGGCCTCACACAGAGCGCTCTGGTAGCTTCCGCGCGCCCACTCAGCTCCTAAAAGCTGACAGAAATGACAGCCTAGGACTTGAAATAGCCATGGACAATGACCACCATGCAGACATGCTTCCCGGGGGCTTTTCTCCCCTTGGGCTGCGAGGACAGACACCAGACTCGCTGGCTGGGCCAAAAGCAGTGTGTTTGGTGCTTGGCAGGTAATCTTTCAGGTTAAATGAGGAGAGAATCCTATAAAATCACCGTTGACTTCTCAAAAGGGACATGTGACTTTTATAGAAAACTCTATTCCATTTGGAAGAAAGGTCTCATAAAGCCACAAAAAAATAGCACAGTCCTACAACAACAAATGTAATTCATCTGTCACAAAGCGACCCCAAGCCCTCTGGGCACACAGCTGCTTCCGGAGCTGAAATTCAATCCCAACTGAGAAACAGGTCAACTTTTCTAAAAAAGTTTCTTTTGCAAATGTCTTCAGTAAAAATTCCTTTACCTCACACGTCAGTTTCCAGATTTAATACCTCTGCATGGATTTCCCCTTTTCTGGCCCAGACGCCAGGCACTTTGGGGAGGACACAGATAACTGCGACCGGGCCATCTCCTGGAGGCGCTCACACTGGGGAAGGTTGGGTTACACAAGCAGTGTGGAAGCAGTGCGCTAACTGCTCTCACCAAGCTCAGCTTCGGCCCCAACTAGCTTGAGCTAAAAAAGGAGAGAGCCGAGCACACACAGCACAGCCGCTTTCTGTGAGAGTTGATGCTCAGGTGAGCGGACAGCCCAGACTCAGAGCGGAGGCAGCACCAGGCAGGGTGCCTTCAGGGGCGCCCTCCACACGTGCACCGTAGAGGTGGGACAGGCCCCCAAACACAGGGTCACTGGGGCTTTCGGGAGGGCCCGGGCACCCAGGAGGCAGGAGCAGAGGACAGGAAGTGTAAAGGCTCCGAAATGAACAAGAGCTCCCCTAATGGGGAAGGGATTTAGAGAAGACTAACAGTGACACGTGTCATTATGCGAGTCCAGGGCACTGGTGCGGCAGCCGGGAAAGCACAGGGCCACCAGAAGCCCGACAGCCTCGCCCCAGCTCTGCCAACTCAGTCCCTGACCTTGGTCAAGGCTCGTAACTCTGCGGGCTACAGTGGAATCACCGAAAACCAGAAGAGACGAAAGCTGACCTGCCCTTTTCACAGAACTGCTGAGACGATAAAATGAGATAATGATTTAAAAATTATTTGCGAACTACAAAGCACAACACAAATGTAAGAAATCATTATTGCCATTAATAACAACCATGTAAAAAAATAAAAATAAAAATAACAACCATGTAAAGCTGAGGTGAGATCAGAGTGTTTTCCTCCCGCCTTCTCCCCCCAAAAAAGCCATCTTACAGCACAGCTGGGCCATCTGGTCCTGGCTCCAAGCGGTCATTAAGTCCTCGGAGAGAGAACCACATTGACACACGAGCCCACGTTTTATGTTCTCAGGCCTGAAGTCCTCCCCACTTACCACACAGCTAAGCAGTGAAGAGATTTCCACCCCTGGACAAAAGCTGCTGTCCACACATTCCCACAGCACAGGTCAGAGGGCATTCAAATGTCACAGGATGGTATTCAATTCCTCGTGCTTAAACCAGGGGAATCATGCCAAGTTGGAATCCCCGAAATATGTATTCATGGAAGAGTTAGCGAATTCTGCTCAAATGTATTCAGCATCACCTGTCGCACTTAGTTCTCCGTCTCTTTGCAACTGACTCAGCTGACGCTGAGCTTAACGATGCTTTGACCAACACCAGGAAACATAATACAGCTGCGTGCTCTGCACAGCTGGGCACCAAGCAACCAACACTTCTCTCCGCAAAATCAGGCTGCAAAGTCCTCGTAAATGCAGGTAAACAATTCCCACCTCGCCGCATTCTTTCTCCATGTCCAAAGAAGCCAGGAGTGGAGAAACGATGAGTCTCAAAGTTGGAACTCAAAGAGGCCTTCACGTTAGACAGCCCAGCCCTCCTTTTCCAGGGGAGGAAACTACCGCCCGGTTAATGGACATAAATGGCCTGATCTAGTGACAGAGCCAAAACCAAAACTACCCACCAAACCTCTGGGCCAATAATTTTTTCTGATGAAAGAAAGGAATGTGAG
Organism: Aselliscus stoliczkanus; assembly: GCA_033961575.1. Classification (NCBI taxonomy): domain Eukaryota; kingdom Metazoa; phylum Chordata; class Mammalia; order Chiroptera; family Hipposideridae; genus Aselliscus; species Aselliscus stoliczkanus. The sequence goes on from CM066734.1 coordinate 140,826,065, forward strand.
GCCTGGAAAAAAGCCACACAATTCAAGAGTTTATGTAGCATCTACCGGGGCTGCCAAAAAATGTACACATTTTAAGAGATGTTACGGATGTATGAGTTTCCGAAGTTGAGGTGAGTTACGGTGGCAAAGTGCAGGATGACGTTCGTTCAAAAGACGGCGTTAATCAAATGGTTGCCAGCGCCCATCACTGTGTTACAATTTTAATACAGGTTTCTCCTTTCTGAAAATGTGTATACATTTTTGGGGGGACCCTCTGTATTTAAAAGGAAGCGCTTCCTATAAAATACACACGCATGACTACCTAAAGAGTGATTTCAACTGTGTTTTGACTTGTTGCCAGTGTTCATAAAACACAAACCCTGCTCCACCTCCAAGCACACACAGCGTTCCCCTTTCCCGTAATACTCCCCATAACTATGTCACAGCCATGTGACTGTGTACCCCACTGGGATGCATGTTCAGGAGGGCAGGGGTCAGGGCATGTCACCTTCCTATCCCCAATGCCTAGCCTTAAAAGACATTCAATAAGTACTTACGGAACTAAGTTAGCTACCAAAACATTTCAAACTTGCGTTAACAAATTGGTTTACTGAGTTTGGTCGATGCAGCTTAAATCTTAACTTGTGGGTATACCCTGTGTTCTGCTAGATTATCATTTGCTAAATATCTGTGAACATCTATTATGTGCTAACTATCACTTAGTGCAGAGGACCTAGCACTGACAAGAGCAACAGTCCTTGTTCAAGCAGAACTTAGAGTTTAATGGGGAAGAGATTGTATACACATGGCTTGTATTCATCTTTTGTTGTCAGTATATATTGAGTATTACAATTTTAATACAGGTTTCTCCTTTCCTAAAACATGCACACGTTTTTGGCACCGTCTGTGTCTATGGCTGCTGAGAGCTAAGAAGGGAAAGCACAGGTTGCAGCGGAAGCTGGCGCCCTGGTCCTGATGGTCCGTGACTAACACCATCTCAGAGCTTCCTGCGGCATAAGGTTGCGTCTCCCAGGGCTGGGGAGAAGCTGCAGTGACTCCCTTGGCGTCAGAAGTCACGTACGGGAGTGTTCAGGAAACGAAATCAAAGAAACAAATAAAGCACCAGGACTGTTGGCTCACACAGATTAAAATCGGCTTTTAAGGGCAGTGTTCCAATTACGAGATCCCTTGGCGGCGCGCGTTTGAAATTCGAGGTACTCCAGAGGCTAATGTTTGAGTGGTGAATTAACTCTACCAGTTAAAGCTAAAGAAACCCTAGGATTGAGGGCTATAGATGAAGTGTCTTTGACAAATTTATTGGCTCTGATATTCACATTAAAAATTATGAATATGAAGCAGCAAAGGCCACTTGACTGAGCACTTACTATATCCCAGGCATGGGCACTTTTTTTTTTTCCTTCAAATTTTTTCTTAATTGGGGAATTGGGGGAGGGGAACAGTGTTGGGTAATTGGGGAGAGGACCAGCCAAGTTGTTGTTCTTCAGTCTTTGTTGTGGAGGGCGCCAGTCACCATCTGACTTCCCGTCGGCAGCCTGTGGGCTCTAAGCTCAAGGTGCCGAGTTCAGTATTAGTTGCGGGTGGGCGCAGCCACCATCCCATGTGGGAGTCGAACCTGGCAGCCTTGTTGTTAAGAGCGCATGCTCTATCCACTGAGCCATCCGTGCAGCAGCTCAGCTTAAGGTGCTGAGTTCAGTCTTAGTTTCAGGTAGGCGTAGCCCACCATCAAACAGGAAATCCTGTTGTTACACCAGCTGAGCCACCCTGCCACCTGTTGGCAGCTCAGCAACAGCTCAGCTAGAGCGCAGCGATCACTGGCCCATGTGGGAATCGAACTGGTGGCCCTGTTGCTCAGTGCTCTCATTCTAAGCCAACTCTTAACCAACTGAGCCACTCGGCCGGCCTACAGGCACTTTTACATACACTTTTGCACCTAACCACCCTCAGAACAGTCTGGGGATGATAATGCTGCCACTCATGCCGTTTGATACATGAAGAAAGTGGGCTTGGACAAGTTTTAAAAATTGTCAAGTTCAAAATGACACAGCTAGTTAACAAAACCCAGGCAGGTCGGACTCCACGGCCCCTGCTGCCCGACAAGTGACGTACACACAAGGGTGTGATGAACACAGGGCACTTCAGCCCCAGCGCAGACCTACTGCGGGCAGAATTAACTGTCACGTTATGATTCCGTGAAGAAAACACAGCATGGGGAGACATCAGAATAAACTGAGGAACTGGCACATACATTCACGGCAGATATTGGCAGGATGTAGAAATTTTATGTCATTTCCACATCTATTTGCACAGTATTCTTTAATCGCCTCGAAACCACTCTCAGCTGGCGAAAGCAGGAGATACCTGGGACCCCCACTCACCATGGCCAGACGCTCCCAACCTCCACTGTCCAGCAGGGTCACCTGAGGCTGATCAAACCTGGAGGTGCCCGGGCTGGCTTCCTGGAGGAGTTACGCCAGCTCGTGTGCAGTGGGCACACAGGCATTTCTGAAGGCCGCCCACCCCAAGGGTTGCAGAGCAAATTCCAGGTGCTCACACACCTCAGCTCATTCACCAAACAACATGCAGAGTCTAAGCACCAGGAATCCAGGTCGAGGGAGACAAATCAGCCTCTGCCCCCTAAAATGTGTTAACAGTGCTCTCTGCTTTTAGAATAAAGAAACCACTGTCAGGGGTTTATTCCAGTCCAGACCAAATAAACTCCCAGGTGAAAAACTACTCTGGTATTAGTTTACAAACAAAACAACTTCCTTTATCTGCCCCGTCAATAGCCGGGCGTTAACTCTGGGCCTTGCCCCATGAAGAAAAATTCAGGTCTGGGCGCACCTGCCATGCTCACAGAGCACCCTTCCCCCCAAAAGTGCAGGGCCACATTTTAGGGTCACTGTTTTATCAGGGATGGAGAGAGAAACGCAGCACAGACAGCAGCCCTTCTGGGAGTCCAGGGGCTGGGGATCCCAGGCCTGGCCGCTGACAGTTAGCAGGTCACCCAGGTAAGCACCTTCCTTCCTTTCCCTGGTCTCACTTTAGCTACCAGTTAAAGGTGTTGACAGCAAACCATCCAGCCTAAGACAAAGCTTGTAAGAGTTTATTTGAGTCAAATTGATGACACTTACCAGGAAGCAAAGTCTCAACAAATTGAGAAAATCCTCCGCAAAATGGCGGTTTGCAGCTTATTTTATACATTAAAATCAAAGGAGGAAGGATTACATGAAATCCACTGGTGGTAGATGAAGGCGGCGGGAGAGAGCAAAGCAGGGAAATCTCTGGGACTGGGTAAAACATACATTGGAGAGGCAGGTACTTCTTTTACATCGGTGGGTACAGGCTAGTTCATCACTTTTTACATAGAGACTGTAGTCAGGGGACAAGAATAATAATAATAAGGAATTCTGTGGTTTCCTGCTCTGGTCTAGAAAAAGGGATTACTGACCTTCCAAGGGCAGATTATCCTAGATGCAAAAAGACAACAGACAGGCTCCCTTAAGGTAAAGACTGACCTCTGTCAATGAAGCTACAGGCTAAGGATGTGACTACCAGCCATGACCTGCTTTTAGTTAGGAATGTTATGTTCAGACCACCCTATGTGGTTATTTTCAGTCTCCCGAGCTTGTCAAGTTTAACATGTGGCCCCTTTTTTCTTTCCTCACACTAGACAGGCGTTACTTCAATCTCCAGATTCTATTGGGTTGTCAGAAAAGTCATGACACATTTTTACAACGAAACAGAAAAAATACGTCATGACTTTTCCGACAACCCAATAATAGGGACAAAAAGAAAGCTGTGTAGCTAAAGTACCCTTTTCCCTTTTCCTGTTTTTTTTTTATTTTATTTTTATTTTTTTTATTAGGGAATTGGGGAAGGGGAACAGACAAGTAACTGCCCTTTTGTTCTTCAGTCTAGTTGTGGAGGACGTTGCTTCACTGGCCCATGTTGGTATCGTCATTGCGCTCTTCCCGGGTGAGGCAGATTGGTCGCCCGGCGGCTCACAATGGCTCTCAGCAGATCACACCGGCTGCCGGCCGCCCACGCTGGCTGCCGGCCACTCACTGTAGCCTATGGCAGCCCACTGCAGCAGGGGCTGCAGCCTACGCCATCGCCGGGGACTCACAGCAGCCCAGCTCCAGGTGGAGCTGTTGTTCACCATCTTAGCTGTAGAGGGCGCAGCATCACTGGCCCTCATACGTGGGATCCAGGATCCAAACCGGGCCCCGCTGCTCAGAGCTGGCGTCCCAAGCCAGCTCCTAACCAACGCGCCACTGAGCGTGCCCTCCTTTTCCTGTTCTTAAGAATCAAAAGTGAAAGCAGTGAACTCAGCCATCAGCCCACAGAGCAGACCCCAAGACAGCAGACACACATGCTCCATTCATGGTAGGTGAGGGCGCATAACCAAAGGGGCAAGGGGTACTGCAGACCTTCCCTCCCTCCCTGCCCGCCTTCCTCCCTCCCTCCGTCAAGTCTGTAACTATCTGAGGTGCCTCCTATGTGCCGATGCTACTCACTCCGCCTGCCTCCTGAGCTGCCACATACATCATTAGTGTCTTAGCTAATCCTCACTGAAACCCTTTGCTGCAGGTCAGGACGTCACAGCTGAAAAGCACTGCAGCCTACAGTGCTGGGGAGACGCACCTGAGGGACCAGCAGCTCCGCGTCCCCGTGTGTCCCTCAGGAGCTGTGCCCAGACCCCAGCCGGGCTGCTGGGGCTGGACCTCCTTTCTCTCAGTTTCTCGAGTCCCTTGGCTGACCTGGCACTCCCCAGAAAGCCAGCAGGCCCTGGCTGCTGTCACGGAGGCCACAGAAGCCACAAACGTACTGGACTAACACAGTCCGTCTGCCTCTAACAGATCTTTTACTTGTTACGCTGGTCACTTCTGTGAGCAGCTGGATTAAGAAAGACTTTGGCAAGTTACCACGCAATGCCTCCTGTCCGGCCCGGCCCTCCCTGGGGTGCAGACAGACCAGTCAGCATCGAGGACAGCTCTCTCCTCCATGACTCTGCCTCTGTGCATTCCAGTCCCTAAAGCACTGACATGATGCCACCAAATATAGGCAGGAAAGAGCCTCCTCCTTTCTAGGCTGAAGGGTGGGGGAGGGGCGTCCTCCCGGGCCTCTCTAACTCCGCAGTGAGGCGGACTGGCAGCTGCTGGAGCTGGGCCCCCCGTGTCAGCGGGGGTCCAATGCAGGGGCCGCTGGTGTCATCAGTGAGTGTGTCCTTCCATGAGATTCAGGCGGTTATTCCAGAAACGCTGTCTATGCGGGGCTCCCTCGCGTGTGTCACGCTTCCCCGACTGCAGAGCACTCCCACCGTGCACCTCTTCTGCTGCTCTAGGCAACCTGTGTGCGAGGCTGCGTGTATTTCATCACGCCCGTGCTTTAGAGGATAAAACGCGCAGAAATCCAGTGGCTTTTCCAAGGACCCCCAGCTGGAATCAGCCAGCACCGGAGGCCTCCTGCTTCTAGAACCAGCGCTGGGGCCAACATTCCGGGCGGCCCCTCCGGGGCTCCTGCCCTGGCCTGACAGGCAGGAAGCAGGCTGCTCTCTCCCCGGAGTCCCTGGGCTGCCTGAAGACAAGCAATGAAACTTCTAACAGAAACCATGCACTCATCTGAGCAGGTCGCGTCGGCTCACAGGGCGCGTTTGTGTCTGGGCAGGACAAGGAAGTGCAGGAAGGCTTCTGACAGGCAGGGGACAGCAGTTCAAGGGCTAGCCCAAGGCCCTGACAGCGGGACCAGAGAGAGAAAAATGCATTTGAAAGACAGGAAGGCCCCATCAGACACGGGAGGGAGGGAGGGAGGGGAAGGAGGCAGACAGGTTTCTAGTCTCAAAGTCGGCTGAGTAAGGATGTCGTCAACTAAAAACTAAGGCAGAAGCAGGTCGGGAAGGAAGGTGTGGACGTGTGGGATTTGAGAGCACAAGCACCCCAGGTAAGGACACGCGTCTGGGGTCCCCAAAGCCCAGCACAGACTAGTCCCTTGGTAGGTGTTCACAGAAGACAGAAAGGGAAGGGAGGCGAGCAGCTGACTGCTGGGTCTCAGGCTGGCACAGAAACTGGGGAACCATCGAAGCGTTAAGCTCACAGACTCATCCATCTGGTCAACAAGGATCTGAGTGCCTGAATGTGCCCGATGCTACGCCAGACCCAGAACCCACCAAGGGGTACAGACACCAAACAGCCCGCCAGACAGCCACTGAGGCCGGGCACTGTGACAGCGCCGAGGAGCGGTGCTCCCAGCGCCTTCGCCTGCTCTGGTTCCTAATGCCCACGGCCCCGTTCCAATGCCACTGGGAGGGAAAGCGCCCTCCATACTGCAAGTGTCCTGAGTCATTCAGAGCGCTCAGCAAAACAAAAATGCCATGCCACAGGTGGGGGCAGGATAATCTGCATTTCTAAGAAGGACCCCAGGGACAGTGCAGCCTGGCCTGGGGAGAACCACTGTTCCAGGGGACAGAAGAGGGGTAGGAGGCAGGGCTGGCCCTAGACCAGTACTAAGAAGGGTCTCAACGCCTGGGAGCCACTAACAATTTCACTTTGATCCAGTTGTCTAGATTCTCAGAGCTCTGATTTCCTGATGTCAAATGAGGACAATCACTGCCGCGACCGTCTTCAAAAGGAAAGAGCGGGACCAGTCGAGTGGCTCAGCTGGTTAAGAGCTCGCTCAAGAGTGCGAGCTGAGCTCTGAGCAACAGCAGTTCGATGCCCAGCCCGAGCTGAGCTGCTGCTGAGCTGCCAACAGGCGGCAGGATGGCTCAGCTTAAAAAAAACAAAAAACAAAAGGAAGAGCCAATCAAATGCGTGGTGAAAGAAATACTGCATTTTTAAAATCTATGGTGATATTTGAAGGGTGGAATTGGGGTGACTTTTAAAACACTTAACCTGTGCACTCTTCTGTGTTTGATTTCTTTTTAATGTACATACAACATGTTTACAAGAACATCAATGATTTTTTTTAAAGTAAAAAAAAAGTTCACATTTAAATTCTCTAGAAGAGTCTTATAGTGGATAATAAAATTGATTGAATGTTTAGCAACCAGCATCCTTTTAATAATTAAACTTTTTGTGAAATAATCGTAGATTTACATACAGTTATAAGAACTAATACAGAGAGATCCCAAGTGCTCTTTACCCAATCTCTACGCAGGGTAACGTCTTGCGAAACCACAGCGCAGTCTCCCAGCTCACTGGCACTGCCGACCTGATACAGGACATTTCCTCCCAGGGGCCCTCACTGGCCCTTCTAGAGTCACGCCAGCTTCCCTCCCCGCCAGCACCCTTAACCCCTGGCCCCACTAATCTGCTTTTTTTTTTTTTTTGAGGGCAGTGTCACTCACCCTCATATGTGGGACCCGAACCCGGGCCGCTGGCTTCCCAAGCCAGCGCCTAACCACCGCGCCACTCGGCCGGCCCACTCTGCTCATTTTTAGAATGCTATACAGGTGGTCTGATCCTCAAGTCCTAGCTGGCAGGTCACGGTGCGACGTCGCGCCCCAGGCCTCTCACTTGTCCAGTGGAAGGCTTACCTTGGCGGTCAGCAGCCCTGTCCACCGTTTCTGTGCGGCTGGGTGAACAGGCTTTGAATTAAGCGGAACCACCCTGGGAGGGTACAGAGTCTCCTTAACAATCCCCGCCTTGCTTTCCCACCTCCAGGTCATCTTCCTTCCGCTCCCTCCTTATTCCCAATGCATAAAACAAGCTGGAAAACTGTTATTCTCTGGAGCATTTGAGATCTTGCTTCCAGGCAGATGGCATCAGTTTGGGTTCAAGTAAACTCTTATAAAAATTCTCTACAGGTCTGGACCCTTTTTTCTTCGACACACCGTGGCGGGCGGGGGGGGATATAAATGGAATCATACACTGTGTGAACTTGGGGAACTGGCGTTTTTCCCGTCAGTGTCATTCTCTGACAGGTCGTGGTGTGTCCCCATAACCTGTTTCTTTTCTTTGCAGAGTGGTGGCCCATAGTCCGGAGGGACCGGTGCTCATCCACTCAGCCCTCAAGGACACCTGGACTGTTGCCAACTTTCTGGGTGTTAGAAATAAAGCTGCTATTGTGGATGAAAAAAGGTGCCATATGTTAAATCTGACAAGCTCAGGAGACCAAAAATAACCACATAGGATGATCGGAACGTAAAAATTCCTAACTAAAAGCGGTCTGGTGGGTAGTCACATCCTTGGCCTGAGGCTTCCTTGACAAAGGCCAGTCTTTACCTTCAGAAAGCCTTTCTGCATGTAGGACCAGAGCGGGAAACGAGAGTCCCTCACTGCGATTCTTGTCCCCTGACCATCTCTATGTGCTGTAAGAAGCAAACTACTAACTAGCCCGTACCCACCGATGTCTCTCCAACTTACTTGCACCCAATCCCAGAGACTTCCCTGCTTTGCTTTCTCCCCGCCCCCCTTCATCTACCACCAGTGGATTTCATGGAACCCTCCTCCTTTGATTCTACATATAAAATAAGCTGCAAACCGCCACTTTGTGGAGCATTTTCTAAATCCGTTGAGACTTTGCTTCCAGCAATTGTTGTCCGTTTGGCTCTAATAAACTCTCAGAAGCTTGTCTTAGGCTGGATGGTTTTCCGTCGACACCACGAACATCATGGACGGAAGGCTTCCTCTCTCTGCACAGACGCGCAGGGCGGCACTGCTGAGCCCTGTGGTTGCTGCTCTCCAGAGGGGCCCGGTGTCTCCACATCCTCACCAGCATTTGGCGTTGTCTCTGGTTTTTCCTTTTAGCCATTCTGGTAGCTGTGCAGTTTAATCTGCATTTCCCCAATGGCTGATGGACGTTGAACAGTTTCATGTGCTGACGTCTCATCTGTGTCTTCTCTTCAGTGAAACGTCCCTTCATGTCCTTCGCCCATTTTTTCACTGGGTTGTTTTACTGTTGCATTTTGAGAGATTTTTATGTTCTAGGTACTAGCCTTTTATCATACATGTGGTTTGTAAATATTTTCTCTCAGTTTGTACCTTATCTTTTCATCCTTTTAACAGAGTCTTTAGCAGAGCAAACATTTTTAATTTTGATGAAATCCAATTTATCGGTTTTCCTTTTATGGACTGTACTTTCAGTGTTGAGTTCAAGTAAGAATTCTTTGCTTAGCCCTGAATCTTAAAGGCTTTCTACGGGTTTTTTTTTTGCCTAAGTTTTATAGTTTTACATTTTACATTAAGTCTGTGATCCATTTTGAGTTAATTTTTGCATAAGTTGTCAGGTTTAGGTCAAGGTTCATTTTTTTCACGGATGTCCAATGTCTCCATTTTTTAATGAGTTGGAAAATATGCCAGTGCATCACCTATATTAAAGGCAACTAATGTTTTGTAAAACTTTAATTTCAGTTATATTCTGAACAATGTAAAATGTCTAGTTTGAAAGTTTGAAAAATATAGCTCTAAGTGTTCTTACCGTTAAATTCTGATTTCTATCTATGACGTTGGATATTATTAACATGAGTATCACAAATAAAGCCTGAACAACTAAAAATGTATAATAATAATAAAAAAACAGCATGTGTGTCTATTAATTAGGATTTTATTTCCCACTTATGGGGGGGTCATAATTGTAAGCCTCAGTCACTAGATCATAAATGTTTGTATCTACAGTCAGCCTGAAGTGTTACTTCCCTGTATTATAAAAGGAAAGGCTGAAATTCCACCATGCAAAAGCACTTCACATTTACTGAAAGCAGGATAATCCAGTCAGATAAATGTCTAGTCATGACACAGTGGAAACGGCTGGCCACGTCACGGCCATCCCCACCCGAGCAGGCTTGCTGACCTCCGGGAGTGGGGAGCCCGCCTGGAAAGGGCCCGTCCACGACAGGCGCTCTGCGGCTGCCTCGCCCCCACTGCCTAGCTAGGCGGCTTTGGGAGGTTCCCTCCACCACTCGAGCGACACGCCCTCCTCATTAATTGGGGATAAACACCACCTATCTCAGAGGGTTCACTGCTCGAAATGAAAGAGAACCTCTGCAAAGCCACGTCTCACTGGCAGGCAGACAGCAAGCCCCTCAACTAAGAGCAGCGATGATCATGCCTGAAGGGAAGTAAACTCTCTCTTCTGCGCGTCCCCAGGCTGGCTCTCGGAAACGGACTGAGCAGCACATGAAGGAAAGCAAAACCAAACTACTTGCTTGGTTTTTAATAAGAAATGTTTTAAAAAAGAAGAGAAGAGGAGGAGCAGCGGAGGGAGGGGAGGCAGCGGAGGGAGTGGGCTTCACTGTGTCACAGATGCCAGGACACGTCTTTATAGGGCTTTGTCACTGGGGCCATTGTCATCAGACACCAAATGGTGCGCATAGCGCCTGCCAGCCACTTCCTCTACTTAGCACAGCTCTCTGAAGGTGTTCAGAAATTAGTAACACCTTGAAATGGGCGGTGTGCTTTGGGTAGGAGAGCTACAATTTCCCCAGAGAAGCCACAGCACCAAAAGTGACCCACATAGGAGGTACCAACTGCTATAAATACTGGTGGCAAGAGCTGATGTCATGCTTTCGGTCCAGGAGACACCCAAATACAACTTGCCAAGAGAGCGGAGAAGCACGCAGCAGAAGCCCCACGCGGCTGTATGGAGCCCCGGGCCGCCCCGCCGCAGGTTTCTAACCCAGTCCCGGACGCCTCCACACCCAGGCCCACTGCGCCCTGTGCTGCTTCCCACATGTCACAAAGCTTCCTGACTGCACTTGCATAGCACGTGTCTCAACCAACAAGCTGCCAGGCCCCGCTCTAACCCCCGAAATCCCTTCGCAAAACCCAAAAACAAAAAAACAAAACAAAACAAAACAAACACCCAAAAACGAAGGAATTTTTTTTCAAGAGGGAAACAGCAGGAAAGTCGGACCCATCGTAACCAGCCTCAAATCCACTCACGATGAGAAACTCGCTTAGCTGCGTGTAGGCCAATCACTCCAGGCCCCGAGGGAGTCCCCTCCCCCAGTCTGAAATAACGGTCACTCAGTCTCAGGTCAGCCATAATCAAAATCAAAGCCAAGATCGCTGAAAACTGTGTGTACAGGAAAGGGACGTGGGGCTGGACTACAGCAAAACGGATGGTGACAGCCTTGTGCAGGCCTCCCCTCTGCCCCAGGGCCCTCCACCCTGCACCGCTATCCCAAACATGCTTTCAGGAGAAGCCTCTGGGACAGCACCTGACACACAGAATGCACTCAGGAAATATTTCTTGACATGAGTGAATGTAAATTACTTGAATACAACAAGAGTTATTTAAATGCGTTATCTCTCTGGGAAATAACGCCATGAGCTTGCACAAGTAGCTCAGCTTCTCTCTACCCCAGTTTTATCATTTGTAAAATGTTAACAGTAACAGTATCCCCCTATGGGGTTGTTGTGAAACACAGAAGGTCCAATTCATGTAACGAGCTGAGCATACGGGCCGGCAAGTGGCAGATGTAAGGACAGTTACCACTCGCTATTATTACCGTGCACTCCAAGGGTGAAGAAGTCTATTAGACCTCAGGGACGTCCGTGTACACTGCAGGGAGAGGACTGGGACAGTGTATATCAAGCACTCACTAATTCATTTTAAAAAATGCCCCAAAACTGTACAAATATATTCATAAGTGCACTGGAAAAGACCTGGAAGCAAGAAAAGAAACATTCGCCTTTCACTTTTTTGTCTTTTGTACTATTTGAATGATTTTCAATGTGCAGCTATTCTTCTTATAAAGATTTTCAAAGGATTTCACTGCAACGTTTCTGGAGAAACACACAGGTGCATCAGGAAAGCAGAAACAGAAGAGAAAACAGAATGACCCCGAGGGCCGCGTGCAGGCTTGGCGTGCACACGCGAACCACAGCCCCGCACTGCTCCCCAACAGAGCGCCATCCCTCCCCCTCTCGTGGGATAATCCACGGCTCGAAGGCTGAAATTTTTCTAAGCAACCTCATGCCTTCTTGCCGATGTCTTCCTCAGATCGGCAGTTGGGTTTTGATCACATCAACCTCTCACAGGGGTTTGGAACCACCCTTCCCAACTCCTCCAGTCTGTCCACCTGCCCAGTGCTGTTAGCTTTCCTCTTGCGTCTGAATCTGGATGGTAATCCCCTAGTGGTCACAAACGCACCTTAGTTTGCTTGTCATTCCCATCGCCCTTGGCACAGGGCAGACAACAGGTCCGTGAATGCCAGGCTGAGAGGGTGCTCAGAAAACATGCCATCTGCTTCTCCTTATGAAATCATGGAGCAGGGTGGGCACGGATGGGCCTGCGGGGTAACTCCACCAGCACTGCTGTAAAATAGGGCAAAGCCAGGTCGCCTGCCGCACAGAAGAATCTGGGGTGCAGCCCCATAAAAACTGTTAAGGAGTTTTGCTTGTCTTGAAAATATGCAGTACTGTAGGAGATGAGTGTGATTTCTCATGGAATTGCTCCGCCCAGAGTCCTGAACTCACATCATCAGAAAAACAGCAAAGCCCAGTGAGGTGTTAAAACCATTCATCAGAAAGAGAAGCTGGTTGAGAGACAAAGGAAAATTCACACCGATTATCACTGGCCCAATGACCAAAACAAAACCAAACCAAACCAATGCACACCTGAGCAGAAAGGTTAAGACTGGTAACCAATTCCAAACTACACCTGTGACATGAGTAGCATGATCATTAAATACAGAGGAATCAGACCTAAGTGTGTCCACACTGTAAGTACGAATGCAAAACTTCCATATTTTTGGAATAAGAGGGCTATTAGAAATTTGTCACAAAGGCTATCTTAAACAGTGTTATTTGATTCCTATGTCAAACAAATAAATGTACATGTATACACACAATTCATATATATTAATGGGACTATTCAATTCATGTATTAACACTTTGTAAGCGGGAATTTGAGCTATATGACGAGTTTACTCGTTTCCCACAAAAAATGTGTTAATATCTGGGAAGTTGGACAATATCCAAATTTCTTTGCACAATCTTTTTGGATTATGACTGGAAGAATCTAATAGGCTTTTTTTACTCTAAATTTGGTATGTTACTGTCCATATTTGGGGGTCACCCTTCTCTGGGTGACATTAAAACCCAGTGGCTTTATAGCCAGATTTTTACGCTGTCACTTAATGCATAAAGGAAAGGAGGAAAGGTAATTTAATTAACAAGGAAGTAAACAATTTATAAACTGTACTTGCTTCCAAAAACAATCTTCTAAATGATGTGGAAAATATAATTAACTGAACACAGAAGACTTTCACAAATTAAAAAGGTAACTAACAAAATTTCCTACATTTCCTTACCAAGAAAATTGTAACCCTAAAACACAAATAGCCTGGACTGCTCTCTCAGAATAAATCTCTACGTCAAAAGGTTTGAAAAGTCAAAAGGCAATTTAGACATGTTTTGAGGTTAAAAAATAGAAAAATCTGCATTTTTTTTTATTATCTGCATTGCCTCTTCAGGACTGTCCTACTCTCAATAAAATATTCTTCAAGTCTCAAAATTCCTTCACACACACACACGGCTTAAAATCCAGGAGACAGACTAAGTAGTACATAATTATGAACTATATTAAAGGCAAAATATATATTTTTTTACCAGCTTGCCTCAAAGAAAACAAATTTTGAAATTACAAGACTAAATTCAGGTTGTAGCTTATCAACTGAGACCAGGCAATTTACCTACCTAATCTCTCTTAGCTTGTTTCCTACTCTTTAAGATAGGAACACTCCCAAGTGGCGCATTGGTTAAGAGTTGGCTTGGGACGCCAGCTCTGAGCAGCAGGGCCCTGGTTCAGATCCCACATGAGGGCCAGTGACGCTGCACCCTCTACAGCTAAGATGGTGAACAACAGCTTGACCTGGAGCTGGCCTGCTGTGAGTTGCCTGCCTTTGGGTCTCAGCCAAACCTTCAACTCTAAATAAATAGCTTTTGCCTTTCTCATGTGATTGGTCTTGTCTGCTTCTACAAAGAAAAGTCTTAAACCAGACGCTTCTCTCCAGATGGTCAGTCTATAATTTAGAAGCCCAATGAGGCCGATTCCAGGTCTGAGGAGACCATCACATGCTCCAGGCCCTCTTCCCACAAACCTGCTCACCTGAGTTCTCCGTCACTCCCTTACCATTCAGGGAAGTAACCACGTGTTAAAGGAAGTTCAAGGGCTTTAAAATCAAACCCCTGGCTGCCAGTATTTCATTTTCCCCTTACAATTATGTGACCTTGAACAACTTTCTTAATATCTCTAACCCCTACACCTTCACCTTTAATAAAAATAATACTTCCCTCTAGGAGTACATTAAATGGGACACTCTGCGAAGGAGCTGAGAAATACTGGGTGCTCAACAGCAGTGACCCCTTCCTCTGGCCCCGTCTGGCCCCCAGGGAGACACGCCAGGCGCCTCAGGAGAAGGCTGAAGAGCACCTTTGATGAGCAGATGCCAGAACCTCCAGACGTGGGGCTGTTACCGAAAGACAAGCTGTGTCCCCACCTTCCATGACCCAGAATCAGGAAGTCGCTTCTCTATCGCTTCTCTGTACTACCCCGTACTTCCGTTTTCAGCAGACTTGGATAGTACCTCATTCTTAAATCCTCTTCAGAATGAAAAATAGAACTTTAATATGTAACACTGTTAAAAGTATATTATCTCATTCTTTAAGTTTTCTTCAGAATGGAAAACAAAACTTTAATCTGTAACACTGTTATAAGAAAAGATAGAAATATGCATCAAATTGAACTTTTGTAAAAATAATAATAATAGTTCATTTAAAAAGGTGTTCTGGAACATGTGGGCTGGCCAAGAGAGTGTGTTGTGTTCAGACAGAGCTAAACGAACACCTGCCCTGCCCTGGAGGGGTCAGAAGCTACACTTGTTGGCCTCCAGGGGGAGAACGCCCCCTCAGGCCATGTATTCCAGGAGATGGGAAGTGAATGGGGCGCCCAGAGCAGCAGCCAGATTGTTGAGTGTTTGGATTCTGCAGTGAAAGTCACCTATCCTGGGTCAAGCTCTCCCTCCCGCCTCTTCTATCCAGTGGCCTAGGCCACAGGCTGTCCCAGGGCCTCTCCTATCCAGTGGCCTAGGCCATAGGCTCTCCCTCCCGCCTCTTCTATCCAGTGGCCTAGGCCACAGGCGGTCCCAGGGCCTCTCCTATCCAGTGGCCTAGGCCATAGGCTGTCGCAGGGCCTCTCCTATCCAGTGGCCTAGGCCATAGGCTGTCGCAGGGCCTCTCCTATCCAGTGGCCTAGGCCATAGGCTGTTGCAGGGCCTCTTCTATCCAGTGGCCTAGGCCACAGGCGGTCCCAGGGCCTCTCCTATCCAGTGGCCTAGGCCATAGGCTGTCGCAGGGCCTCTCCTATCCAGTGGCCTAGGCCATAGGCTGTTGCAGGGCCTCTTCTATCCAGTGGCCTAGGCCACAGGCTCCCCCAGGGCCTCTCCTATCCAATGGCCTAGGTCATAAGCTGTCGCAGGGCCTCTCCTATCCAGTGGCCTAGGTCATAGGCTGTCGCAGGGCCTCTCCTATCCAGTGGCCTAGGCCACAGGCAGTCCCAGGGCCTCTGCTGTCAGAGGAGCAAGCCCAGCCTCCAGGCCTCCTTTTCTGACGCAATTACTCAATTCTACTTCTACCTGTCAAGTAGCCAAAGAGCCTGAAGAGCCCCTCCTTTCTGTCCATAGGGGTCCTAGCCGGGTCTGGAGTGACCCCAGACTTCGGTTTAGGCTTCAAGAGGTGAAGAAAGCGCATCTATACCACTTTGACAAATGGCAAGTGCACTCGTGGGAGGCAAGCTTGGCAAGGCACTCCGCAGTTCTCGACAGGCAGCCCAAAATAATCGTGGAGAGCTCTGGACCAGACGGCTTAGGTCCCCACCCTAACACCAACGTTTCCTGGCTCTGTGATGTTAGACAAGGCCCCCAATCTCTCTGTGCCTCAGTTTCCTCACCATCAAGTGGTCACAATAATAGGGTTACTCCAAAAATTAAATGAGTTGGCACAGAGAGGGAGTTCAATAGAAATGTATTGAATAAGTGAATAAATGTTTGATATTAAATATACCGGGGGTGCCAAAAAAATGGATACAAGTGGACACTTTGGTCAGCGTTGCTCAAGCAGTAGTTCACCGTAATCAGAAGTGTCTGGACGCTGATGGGAACCACTCAGAACACGGCTTGTAACTGCAGAAGTCATATGTAACTTGTATTCATCTTTTGTTATCGGTCTATATTATTACAATTTTGATAGATTTTCCTTTCTTAAAATATGTATACATTTTTGGCACCCCCTGTATACACTGACATTGTCTTTATAATGCACAAAAAAGGTTTGCAATACATGCTTAACTGTTAACAATAGTTACCCACTAGAGAAGGAGAAACGCAAACGTCAGCTTTTTGTGCAATTCAAAATTCCGCAGAAAAATGACTTCTAACTCAGAATTCTATACTCAGCCAAACTATCAATTAAATGCAAGAATAAACTATTCCAATATTATATAAGATTTCAAAAAAAAGTCATTTCTTAGAAAGCTACTGGTGAAGACTCTCAACCCAAATGTGAGAAAGAACTTAAAAAGGAGGCATCTTGCCCAGGACAGGACAAAAGGCGCCCCAAGGGTGACAGGGGAAGCTCTAAGAGGGCACATGAGAGGGCCAGGCAGCAACCAGCTTGAGGGAAGCTGGCAGAAAGAGGTTCAGGGAGACCCATCCTAAGGAAAGGACAAAATGAAGAGTCCTGATGAGTGAGAGTGTGCGGAGAGAAAGTTTACTTACCCCAGGGGTGGGGTGACGAGAGAGAGGCGGACACTGAGTTACAGAAACCAAAACAAAACTGAGCAAAACAAAGCAGGGCATTTATCAGCTCTAGGGGAAAACTACAAGGGAAAGGAAATATAATCAAAGTAGACTAAATATCTCAGCTGGGAATAATAGCTGAATAGTTAACCAAAAGCTTTAGCGTAAGGATACTGAGGAGATGGGGGAAAGTGGGTGGTGGGAGGAGTGCGGAGGGTAAATGACCTACCCATCTTCTTCCAGAGCAGGGATTCTCTCCAACCCGAAATCTGGAAGAAATAGCTAAACCATCAGAAGGGGTTGCCTCTGGGGAGCTAAAATCAGGGTGGGGAAGGGTGGGGTAGGTGATTGCTGTTTTTCTGTCCCAAGCTTTGGAGAACTTTTGACTCTTAAAACTACGTGCCTGTGTATAACTTTGTTTAAAGTGGGTATTTAATTTTTAAACAAAACCTGATACTTGACCGACAAGAATGTCCTATTAAGCAGTGTGTTCTTAAACTTTGAAATCCAACCCCTCTGAAAATGTATGGAAAGCTGTTAAATCTTCTCCCCAGCAAGCACACACATAGGCACAGATGCACAAAATGTTTGCACAGGATTTCGGGGAGTTCGTAAATTCCTAAAGCCTTAGGCTTATAGATTCTGTTTTCTTACAGGAAGTTTACTTCAAATCAGAGCTTGTCATTCATTGCAAAGGGAAAAATCCTAATGAAAAACTATCTAAACTACCAACATGGTCAAATGAGGTCCCACTTGGTCTTAAATACTGAATGACCATCAGCAGTCGTCTTCCTGACCACAAGGCTGCACCTCATCCCTAACTACAGATAAAGGAACAGACTTCGTTGGCTTAGCGTCAGCCGTGAAACAGATTCTCTAAAGCTCAGGAATGTGAGTTCCTGTTGGGTTGACTCAGCTGTTCCCATTCTAGAAACAGACATGGAATCATGCACTCTTTGCCCCATGAAGAAAGAGTCCTTCACATAAACCTTGAAAAGGCAAGGTCCCAAATTCCCCACATGAGTGGGGTTTTTTTCTAATACAGGAATTACTCTAATGACTTCTTGGCGAAACTTCTGTAATCAGAGCAGACCACTTAAATACTGCAAAACACAAAATTCAGTTCTGCTTCTGACTGACCTGCCTGGCTGCTAGGAACCTCACCATCAATCAGCTCAGCAGCAAGTCAGATAAACAGTTTTGTCATTGAACAGGGGCCTTCAGAGTGCTGACAATTTCATCGCCTTGGTGTGTTTATTTGTGAACTGAGGGGAACAACAATTTCACTGGATGTTGCCATAAAAGGATGGGGTAATGGTGGAAGGCAAAATAACGGCCCCCAAAGATGTCCATGCCGGAATCGCTGGGACCTGTGACTATGTCACACGACATAGCAAAAAGGACTTTGCTACAGACTTTAGGTAGGGAGACTATCCTGGTTTATCTGGATGGGCTTGATCTAATCACATGAGCCCCTAAGAGCAGAGAACTTCCTCCGGGTAGAAAAAGAGAGATGCAGCAGACGTCGGGGCACAGGAGCAGTGTTCAAGGGTCCTTGCGGTCCTGGGATCGGGGGTTATGTGCAAGGACCAGAAAGGGGGCTCTAGGGGCTGAGGGCAGCCCCCCAGCTGACAGCCAGCAAGGAAATAGGCCTCAGTCCTACAGCTGCCAGGAACTATGTCCGGCTGGGAACGAGAAAGGGCTTGCAAGCAATTCTCCCCCAGACTTGCCAGTAAGGAAAGCAGCCCCGTGACACCTGTTTTTCGCCCAGTGAGACCCAAGTCAGACCTCTCACCTTCAGAACTGTGACATAATAGATCTGCGTTGTTTTAAGCCTCTAGGTTTGTGGCAATCTGTTACAGCAGCAATAGGAAACTCATACAGAGACATATGGGAAAATACCAAACAGAGCGTCTGTCAGACTGTTGATGTTCACCAAGAGCCCACTGGCCTCCTTAAGCCAAAAGGCAGGATGACCATATTCCATTCAACACAACAGACAATGGACTTATTCTGATAAATACAGATCTGGGAAATCATAAACTGCTCGGAACACCTACAAATTGAGGGTAATTCATGGCTCCTCCTTTAACGTGCACACCTCCCAATATCTGTCCTGAGAAGCTCTAAGTAGCATGTGGGAGAATAACAGCTGGACTGAGAACCCCACCCGGCCCCCACTCGCCCTGACGTGCCTGGGGCAGCACTCACTGCGCTGCACTGGAAATACACCCAGATCTGCGTCTCGCACTCGACCGTGAGCCCCAGCCCTTCCTGTCTCCGTGACTGGCCGACCTGTGCAGCTGCGCATGGAGCGCAGTCTGTGGGCACAGCACAGGCAATCCACACGAAGGCCTGTTGAGCTGTGTGACAGTATAAGTTAATGCCTGTGTATAACATGTCAATTCTCTGAGGAAGAGTGCCATGTTGTCGTGGCCTTTGCATCCCTCCCACGGCCAATGCCGGGGAGATCAGAGGCAGGAGGGAGACAGAGAAAAGCAGAAGCGCGGGGAGCATGGGGGACACCGCCCAACAGTTTCCGAGGGGCTTGAGGAGAGGAGGCCCGGGGAAACCTCGGTGCTGCATCAGGTATATGCGGAGGCCAGCTGCCTGCTGCGCAGTTCAAATGCTCACCTGGACCTCAGGCGGGGTCCTGCCTCTCCCAACCTCAAGACAGGTCACTTAGAAACTGAAATGTCAAGAAAATATACTTCATTCAATGAAGGTTCATGGGGTGTGTACCATTGAAGAGACTGTTAAAGGCTAAACTGTGCACATTCAATCGCCTTGCTTATAAAAGATGAACGGTAAATGAGTCTTGAATTTGATGTTTCCCCAAAACACAAAAACATCAACCAATATTGGTCAATTAGAGAGAGAAAACAATCCTAAATAAAGCTGCCTAATACACCTCAAATTAAAGATCACCTGTATATTAAACATTTGGGATTTTAAAGAAAAGCCCAGATTCATTAAATTCTTAATGAAGCATGTTTTTAAATCCTTGGCAATATACTATTTTACAACTTACAAAATTCCACTACATTCATGATATAATTTTATCCTTACAACAATTTTTTGTGTTAGACAGAACAGGTATTCCTAGCAATTAATTCTGCTTTACAGATGCAGGAACTAAAGTTCAGAGTACTTGGACTTAACACAAACCTTACTAGGACCAGGTTTCTAACTCTAGTCTCCTGTCCAAAAGAACTAAAACTATCTTTAATATATGGTTTACATTTACATCCTGTCAATATCCAAAAAGATTTTGAGGTAGCCTACAACAACCGACACATATATAATAAAGATTT
Source organism: Aselliscus stoliczkanus (assembly GCA_033961575.1). Taxonomy (NCBI): domain Eukaryota; kingdom Metazoa; phylum Chordata; class Mammalia; order Chiroptera; family Hipposideridae; genus Aselliscus; species Aselliscus stoliczkanus. Next base: position 140,846,117 of record CM066734.1, read on the forward strand.
TAAAATAGAGAAGAAAGAAGAAAAAACGATTTGGTAGGTAATGTGGGACGGGGGCGGTGCAGGTGGGTTAACACAAAGAGTGAGACTTACAGTCTAGGAAAAATTTATCTCTGAACTTCCAGTTCCAGGCAAATAATACTTAAAGGGAAAAAGTGACTTATAGAATATCATAATCTAAAAAAAAAGGAGCACCATTGGTTCTTTAAAGTGGGGTGAATTAAGCTCTGTTTGGGCCGTGGGGAAGATCAAGTGATCAAGTTGACTCTCTTCCTTCAGGTGAGAACAATTTTGGAATGCGGAGTTCAAACCCTATCTTCTCTAATCCCAGGCACTCATTCCCATCTATGCAAGCCGGTTTCATTTAATCCACATAAAAGCCAGGCCTGCTATAAATGCAACATACTCTCAATGCACAACAAGCATTACCTAGTTAAGCTTCAGTGAAAACATCATGGTAATACAATCTAAGAAAAAAACCAAAAAGAAAATCCAGTTGTGGAAAAGACAAGACCCCTCCTAAAATAAGATCCCTAACAAAACAAACCACATTGAGCATATAACAGGGAACTTCTTTTTTAATTAAGAGAAGACAAAAATCTCACTGATTTAAGTGAAAATTGTACTTCAGTGGCATCACTACTCAACCAAACAGCTATCATCTATTTTTAATCCCTGTAATCAACCAAAAAGGAACAGCGGAGACAGACATATGGCTTTAAGAAAATCAAGCACACCAAATTCCCATTTTACCAAACAGATAAATTGGAAGGGAGATTAATATTTCAAAGGATTAATTACTATCTTCCTTAGACTTGGAGCTTCCTTATAGGTCAGTTAATATATGATGCAATTTTTTTGCAAGTAATCATTTTAAACTATGTTTTAAACCGTTATACAAAACGCCAGACACCCACTCAAAGCACTCCCAAAATTCCATTGATTTCAGACTCCCAAATTAAAATCCCGTTAGGGACTGGGACATAACAGAAGTCTACAGTTGGCCGACTTCATCCGACACTGAAAAGACCAATGAAGTGCTCCTCACAAGAGTTCTGCACCCAACAACTTCATTAAGCGAAACATCAAACCAATTTGATATGGTACAGATGTTGCAAGTAAAATGAAATTACGAAGAATATGCAAGAGAGTATTAAAAAGTTGCGTAAGCTTCCATCGTAGACCCTGGTCCAAACATACACCCACACAACCAAGCTTTCTGAAAGGAAGAAAAGGAACTTGCCCTTGAGCCTCTCGGTTTTCAAAGATCTCCAGTATTTAGACCACTTTCCTCTGCTGTATTTGGTTGAAAGAATGACAAGCTTAGGGCTGAGAGGTTCTTGCCTCGTGTAAGCCCCTCAAAGGGGGACACCGAAGCCCAGAAGGGGTGGCTTTGCAGGAGGGACAAAGAGGAACTTCATTCCAGAGCCAGCATTAGGCCCAATAAATTCTAATGAAGCCGTCTACGCTGTGCAACCGACGCTAGGAGGTCGCGGCGGATGTTAACCTGAAGACCCTCGGAGGGTGGAGGGCCGGCAGGCCCTAAATCAGGACACCGGCTGGGACGCCCGGCCTGTCCTGCGGCTGCACCTCCGCCTCCGCGGCAGCGCCGGCTGCAGCCCGGCGCGAGTCCCTCCGGGCCGCGGCCCCGCGGGCAGGACACGGAGGGGCGCCCGGCGCGGGGCGGGTCCGGGCGGCCCGCACGCTGGGCGCGGGCTGCCACCTCCGGCCTCGCGTGGCGGTCCCGCCAGGCCACGTGGCCTGTCACCGCGGGGCCTCGGGCCCCCGGGGCCGGGCTCGCCCTGGGCCTGCACCGCCGCGGGCGTCCCCAGCCCCGCGGGGAGCCCCCCTCCCCCGTCGCGGCGGCCGGGGCCCCTGCAGCCAGAGGCGGGCACAGGGCGGCGGGGGGCAGGGGCGCCCCGCGAACAGGACACTAAGCCCAGGGCCCCCCACGGGCGCCGGGACCCGCTCACGCCTCCCAGGCCGCGCGGGGCCCACGCAGAGCCGCGCCACGCAAACGCCCCTGGACCCGGGCGCACGGACGGGGCGAGCCGCCCGAGGACCCTCCACCCGCCCGCGGGGCGGGCCCGTGTCCCGCTGTCACGGCTGCCGGGACCCCCGCGCCCCCGCCCCGCAGCCTCACCTCAGGCCGCCGGCGGCGCCCGGGCCGAGGGGAGCGGAGCCGCCGCAACAATGGAGCCCCGGGGCGGGGCCGCCTCTCCGCCGCCGCCGCAGCGCGTCTCGGGCTCGGGCTCCGGCTCGCGCTCCGCACAGCGGCCCCCGGCGCGCAGGCTGCGGCCGGCCTCGGGCACCGCGCAGGCGCATCTGCCCCGCCCGCGCGCCCGCCCCGCCCCCGGCGGCGCCCGGCGCCCCAGGCCCCGCCCCCCGACCAATGGGGAGGAGGCTGCGCGGAGGGGCGGGGCGGCGCGAGACAAAGGGAGGTGGGGCGGGGCTGCGGGGCGGGGAGGTGGGCGGGGCTCCGGGGCCCGCGGGGCGGGGCTCCGGGGCCAGCGGGGAGGCGGCCCCGCGGAGCTGCCCCCTCGGCGGCCCGGTCCCGCCCAATCCCGGAGGCCGTGCAAAACGTCCGCTTGGAATCTGCGCAGCAGGCCGTGCTCATCCCAAACCCAGAATTCAAATGTGCAGGGTGGGCAAACGGAGGCCCAGGAAGCGAGTCGCACAGCCCGTGCCTCGTTCCTCTTTGATTCATTCGGCACCGTCGCGGCTCCCGGGCTGGGCGTTAGGAGCCAAGGACCGGCAGACGCGGCCCTCCCTGAAGGACCCTAGAGGCCTTGCGGTCACCGCAACGCATGGGAAAGCAGCCAGGAGCCAAGCTGTCACCCTCCGTGCCCCAGCGCTCTCGTGGCCCTGCTGTTCCCCACCTGCAGTGCCCTCCCCTCTCTGCCTTTCACCCACGTATCCAAGCGCCGCCCATCAGCATCTCTGAAACCTCTGACCTCGTCACGCTGCATATTTCAGCGCCATGGGACCCCACACTGGCTTGTCTCTACCTCACCAGCTGCTCCTCGAGGGTCTCCAGGACCCCCCCTTCTCTGCCCAACCTGACGGGCCGAGTTGTTAGGGGGGCCATGCCTGGAGCCAGACGCCCTTCTGCTCGCCACAGACCCTACTGCCCGGAAAGCGCACGCCTGGCCAGGCTTTACGCACTGCATGCTGTGCTGACTGCCAGATCCACGTCCCTGTCCCAGACTCTCCCGGACCCCCAGCTGGACGCCCTGAAGGCATCGCAAACCTTTCGGGGCCAAAACAAAGTGCTTCATTCAAAACCCCCAACCTCCTCCTCCACCGTCCTCTCTTCCGCAGTAAATGGCCTCTCCATCCCCACAGCTGCTCGGGTTGAGGTCTGAAATCACCCTCCTCCCCTGGCTCGCTCCTGCAGGCCTCTGCATGCCCACTGTATTCATTGCCACCTCAGTTACAGCACCAGGGGGAGCTTTCTGTCTGAGTGGCCCTCCCAACCCCCAATGAAGTGTGACCTCCCTAGGGCAAGGCAGGGGGTTGACTCTGTGCAGAACAGGGCCAGGCACCCAGCAGGCACTCAGAAATGCTGGCAGGGTGGATGGGTGAAAGGACGCAGTCCTGACACAGTGCCTGGAGAAGACCCCAGCCCCATGTCCCTGCACACACAAACACACACACTCACACACAGCACTGCAAGCCTGGCTTCCACACTGATTTGCCAGACAAATTCCTGCATGAATGTAAGACACTTCCCTAGCCCTCTCTAGCCAGGGTACCAATGTGTTTTGGGGATACACTCAGAGATCAGGAAAACAACATCTCAGGGAGTAGTCACTCCAGGCTCAGACCTTAGTATGTACTGCCCTCTGCCCGACATGCTTTTCTCCCAGTACCTGGCTAACTCCTCCTGACCCTTCAAGTCTTACCCTGAATGTCGGTGCCATCCCAAGACCAAAACAATACCCGGGCCCCTGGGAAGGCTTTGTAGCCACCCAACACCGAGTACAACCATGGCAGATATACCCTAAGGTGACCCCCCATGAGCCATGCCCTTGTAGGATTCCCCTGGCATGAGGGCAGGCAGGCCCTGTGAAAGCTTCTAGCCAATACAATGTGGCAGAGGTGATGGGGTGTCACTCCCGTGGTCAAGTTACGTAGCATAAGAATCTGTCTTGGGCCGGCCGAGTGGCGCATTGGTTAAGCGCTGGTTTTGGGATGCCAGCGGCCCCGGTTCGGATCCCACATGAGGGCCAGTGACACTGCCCTCTACAGCTAACAACAGCTCCACCTGGAGCTGGGCTGTGCGAGCCCCGGTGATGGTGTGGGCTGCCATAGGCTACAGTGAGTGGCCCGCAGCCAGCGTGAGCGGCTGGCAGCCAAGCGTGAGCGCCAATAGCCGCAGTGAGCGACATCCAGAGGCCAGCGACCGATCTGCCTCATCCGGGAAGAGCGCAATGACGATACCAACAGTGAAGCAACATCCTCCGCAACTAAACTGAAGAACAAAAAGACAGCAACTTGTCTGTTCCCCTTCCCCGATTCCCCAACGCTGTTCCCCTCCGCCAATTCCCCAATAAAGAAAAAAAAAAAAAAAAAGAATCTGTCTTAACAGATTAGAGAGATTCTACTTACAGGCTTTTAAGAAGTCACCTGTCGTGCTGGGAGGGGCCGTTGGAGAAGCCCACCTGGCAGACAGCCTGTAGGACTTCAGGACAGCCTCCAGTCCACCGCCAGCGAAAAGCCTGGCCTCTTGTCAGGCAGGCCCATGAAATGAATTCTGGCATCAAGCTGAGAGAGATTAGAAGTGGTTTCATCCCGAATCAAGGCTCCAGGTGAGGACTCGGCCTGCTGAAATGTTAAGTGAAGCCTGGTGTGCCCAGAGAGGGGGGCCAGCTAAAATGTGCCAAACTCCAACTCCCAGACACTGAATTAACAAATGCGGGCTGGCCGAGTGGCGCGGTGGTTAAGAGTTGGCCTAGTATGCCAGCGGCCCCGGTTCGGATCCCACATATGAGGGCCGGTGACACTGCCTTCTTAAAAAAAAAAACAAAAAAAAAAAAAACGCATGTTTTCAGCTGCTATGTTTGTTGTTGTTTTTTATGAAACAAACACAGGTCCCCTCCCCCACTTTACACATTCATAGCACCCGGGACTTCTTTCTGGCAGTCATCACAGTCATCAGTATTTAAAATCTCCCTCTCGCATGAAAGCCCCATGAGGACAGAAATGGAGTCTGTCTTGCTCACTGCTGTGCTCCAAATGCTGAGCACAGTTTTATTCTAGGGCAATTGGTCCAGGGTACACCAGCCAGTCAGCTGGTTGGCTGATACTATTGTCCTTCCCAGCCCCCTTTGCTGTGTTGCCTTAGAGAGGCGAGACTAGTTTCTCAGCTTCCTCGCTTCCCATATAGCCTGAGGTGGCCATGTGACATTCATCTGGCCAGTGAGACATGGCAGAAGTTGGCTGACCGGTTTCTGGCAATGGTGTCCTAGAGGCAATTTGGACCAGACCGAGAGAGCTGAGCATACATTGTTCAGGAATTTTGCAAGTCAGTTGTTAAACACAGTCATCACTAAACAATTAAGTTATATAAACTTACAATTAAAATTATATTAAAAACAAAGATAATACCCTCCAATTCATTGCTTCCTAATTATTTGACTACAGTTTACAATTATCGATGCTTTTAAGGATTTTGCATCTACTGTAACTGTGTGAAAGATGAATTCTCGTGTGTGTGTGCTTTAATGGTGTGCTACTGACATCTCTTTCCACATATGCAGCTGGCAACGTCATGCTTCAAGTCAGATGTGGCAGGGGAATTTATGTCACACAAATCGGCAACTGCTACAAATCAGGACTTTCTTCCTTCCTCTCATCCCCCAGAATGCTAGTAATTGAAGATGGACCAGCACACTACTGGTTTCTAGGGAAGATTGTAACTCTCTGGAAAAGGAAGTAGACACAGCTGATGCTGACTTCTCTCAGCCTTTTCTTGGCAGCAGGGATTACTACCTTCCGCACACATGTGATGTCAGGAGCTATGGCAGCAATCTCACAACCATGAGCAAAGTCAGGATCAGAGAGATTTTTCCTCATGCACCCCTGAGCTACGGAATCAAGACCAGCAATCGACTACCTCCAGATTCTCTATTAAGTAGAAAAAAACCCAAATCCTTTATTTGATTAAGCCACTATTAGTCAATGTGTCTGTTACTCACAGATTTCCTAACTAACTGGAGCATATAGGCATTAACAAGCATTTGCAAATTAATAAACTCAGCCTCATATTACTTCCATGTCAGTCATCCTATTTGAGCTTACTTCCACTAAAAAGAAGCTTACCCTAGTGGACCAGCCCAGGCACAGATTCACGGCACCAATTAGTAGAATGTTTTTCCCTCTATGAAACTAAAATCTGGGGGCCTCTTAGAACCTCAGACGTAAGTCCAGTGGCTCTGCCACCAGAGCTGTTCTGATGTACAGTGTGTGTTCGATGGGAAAGGAAATCAGGGTTTGTGAATCTAAGAGTTGGACCAACCCTCTTTGTGGAAACTCCTGACCTCATTTGATACAGTGACAGGGAACCTGGTGGCTTAGTAACCCAGGGCCTCTTCCAGACCCTTACCAGGGACATGTCTCTGGAGGGAAAAAAATTCCTAGCTGTTTATATGCCAAGATAAGTGGCATTTCCGGGACACTTTAGATGCAGTCTTCCTAGATTCTGGGGCCTAGGGGAGCCACTGCTCACCTGTGGGAAATCTGGGCCCAGCTTAGGGTGTGAGGTCAGCTCACCAAGGCAATGAAAGGCCACAGGGCTGTTGCATCCATTACCTATTGTTAAGTAACGAATTACCTCCAAACCTAGCAGCTTCAAACAGCTGACATTTATTATCTCACAGCTTTTGTGGGTCAGCAATCTCAAGGTCTCCCTCAAGATTGCAATCTGGCTGTCGGCTGGGGCTGTGGACTGAAGTGAAGTCTTGACTGGGGTGATCAGTTTCGAAACTCACTCGTGTGGCTGTCGGAAGATCACAGTTCCTCACTGGCTGCTGGACCCCTCAGTACTTCCTCTGTGAACCCCGTCTAGGGCAACTGACAACGTGGCAGCTGGCTGTCCTCCGAGCAAGGGAGTGACAGGGCACCTGAGAGGGAAGCCACAACTTCTTGTAACCCAGTGATGGAAGTGACATTCCACCAGTTTTCCTGTCTTTTGTTAGAATTAAGTCATTAAGTGCAGCCCACACTCAAGGGCGGGGGGAGTGGGGACCACTTCAGGGTGGAGATACCAGGAAACATGAATCACTGGAGGGCATCTCAGAGGCTGCCTACCACGACTGCTGAAAACCAATGATTTTTTAAAAAAAAATCTAAAAATCAGCCATGGAAAATAAACATCGTATTTTGGGAAATAACAATAAGAATTACAGATGAATTCTTACCAGATACAAATGGAAGTCAAAAGACAATGAGATAGGGCCGGCCGAGTGGCTCAGTTGGTTAAGAGCTCACTCAAGAGTGCGAGCTCACAATGTGATGATTCGCCTCAAATAAAATAAAAAAAAAATAAAAAAAAAAAAGAGTGCGAGCTCTGAGCAACAGGGTTGCAGGTTTGATTCCTGGCCCGGGCTGAGCTGCCGCTAAACTGCCAACAGGTGGCAGGATGGCTCAGGTAAAAAAAAAAAAAAGACAATGAGATAACATTCTTATAATGTTTAAAGGAAAAAGAAAACAGTCAATCCGTCTCCTGCCGAACCTACCAGCACTTAGTGCCCTGTCTTTGGTCTCCTCCACACACACAAATAGGCAAAGAACCACTGCCCAAGAACCACTGTCCCCTGACCCTGGCATGTCACTCTGGCTCTGCTCGGTGCCTTTGCAAACACAGACCTATCAGCTAATGTGGATCTTGGGGAAAGCATACATGTGCGTAAAAATAGTCATCTCTGGAAACCAACTCTAACACTTGTGTGACCTTGACAAGTCTCTGACCTTGTCTGAGCCTCAGGCGTCTTCACAGTAAGTATTCGTATAACACCTACCATGGATTTTCCTGAGAATTAAACAAGAGAGCATATCACACAGTAGGCACCTGGTAGACGTCAGTTCCTTTCATGCTCAAGCCCCCACCTGGCAAACGCCTGCTCATCCTTCAAGACCCAGCTCAAATGTCACCTCCCTCGGGAAGCCGCCTTGGCTCCCAGGATGGCATCCTTGATCCTTCCATCATGTCGCTGCTGCTTGAACTACCTGCCCTGTATTATTATATGTACGTAACACCCTGCATTGTCGTGACCTGCATCTAGGTGCGTCTCTCCCGTGCCACAGCAAATTCCTCCAGAGTTTGATGCATACTTATCTGCCTGGCACCCACGAGGCTTCTGGCTCCATAGGATGTGCTTGATGAACATTTGTTATTCGATTAAAACAATTTAGGGTTAAAATGCATTGTCCGGACCTTGCTGTTACGCTGGGCATATTTCTGCCCAAACTAAGCAGCATCCCCTCTTTTCCTCCTTCCTTTCTCATTACCATGAAGAGGGGCCTTGCCCTCCCCTACGATAACTCCCTTGTCACCTTCACTGACCACCCTACGTGAAACAGCGCCCTCTCTTGTCACTCTCTCCCCTTACCCTATTTCATATTCCTGAGCAGTTATCCTCCCCTGACACAGGTATTGTCTGTCTGCTCTTCCCACCCCAAAAGAAGACACATTCCAGATTTTTTATCTCTGTTGTTCACTTCCATGTCCTGAGATCCCAGAAGAGTGCCCGGCATAGTAGACACTCAGTAATTGCTTGTTGAATGAATCAGTTAATTCACGGGGGTCGAGAAAAAGAAGTCTCCATCATTCATGAGTTCTGGTTCAGTGGTAGCCTGGCAGCCTCGTGGTCACCAGGGAGGCACTGAGCTCCTTTCTATTTGTCAGGTGTGCTCTCATGACCTCACCCCCTCCTCTCCTGACCACCTGATCTCTATCCCCTGTCTTTCCCCTGTGGCCTCTGGTAGCTCATGGCACTGGCTGGGTGCCCCTTGCTTTTGCCCATCTCCCTATCAACTCCTTGTGTGTCTCAAAGCCCAGCTCCCGAGAAAGTTCTGATTGGGCAGAGATCTCCACACACAACAAAGCATCTCTCGGGGGGGGCAGAGATATTGCATGGGGTCCCGAGCAGTCTACTGTGTAGGAGGCTCAGGGGCTGTGTCCTTGGTCCCATCACTGTGCTGGGAGGGATTCACCTGCAGAGGATGGAAACCAGGGCAGCCAAGGACCTCCAAATGATTCCCACAAAGAACCACCGAAGGCACCGGGTTTTGAACGTGGGGACGGGAAGACCCGCGGCGAGCCTCGGCTGCTGACTGCTCACCAATGGTGCTGGCTTTCTCCCCTATACAGGCCCATGGGTGCCTGTGCTCCCCAGACCCCTCTGCAGTTGGATGGAGCCATGTGTTTAGTTCTGGCCTATGGGTCTGCCTGTCACTTCTGAGCCAAGCCCTGGGATGTGCTGTGCGATTTGCCAGGCCTTCTTCCCTCACTGCAGTGAATTCAGAAGCTTTGGGATAAGATTCATGTAGCTTAGAATGCACTGCTGCGGTGGGGAGAAGGGTCCAGAAAGAAGGCCTGTGGGCTCTGCCATCTCCCTGCCCATCTGTCCCGGGGTTCCTGACACAGGCCCCGACCGGGGCCAATGTGAGCAGGTTGGTACCATTGGCAGATGCTAAGGTTGGTGTGCAAAACTGAGCTGGACTTGGCTGTGGGCAGGTCCTTAGAAGCTGGGGCAACTGAGGCTCTAGGTGTGGGACTGTACCGTGCACACCTCCAGCACCCAGGGCAGTGCCGGGCACAGAGAGGTGCTCAGGAAAGGTGCTCTAAATTGACGGTATACACCAGACACCAAATGAACACTCATGGCTGGACAGAACGACAGATCCCAGGGCCTCCTGGGGGAGTCAGTGTCTCAGATTAGGGCAGTAGAAGCGGCCACATGTGTAATCTGCACCCACTAGCCACACTGGCTACTTAAACTTAATCTTAAACTAATTAAAATGTACAACTTTGCTCCCTAGCCACACAGCCACATTTCAAGCGCTGGGAGGTAATGTATTGGGCAGCGTGGGTACAGCCCATTTCCATCATCACAGAAAGTTCTCAGGCTGTGCTGTTCTAGAAGCACCAATGTCCTGAGAAGTTTGGGGTCAGCACAGTCCCCATATGGGCTCCGGTATCATTACCAAGTAGACCAGTGACATTCCCAGGTCACAGGGCACTATTATAAAACTCTCAGCGTCTTGCCTTTACCATTTGGTGGAGGGAAAGAATCAAGGAACAGATAAAGAGAATTGGCAGTTGGGGCAAGAATGACGGATTCTGGGCACGAGTGGGAATTTCCGGAGTCAGCAGATGGGCCTTTGAGGTAGAAACATCTGAGCGGAACCAGAGGGAGAGAAGGACCTTGCCCTGAGAAGATATGAACGCCCCTGGGGGGGGGGAAACACGTACGAAGTCTCCACGTTTGCTGCCTACAGAGCTCAAAGAGTGGCAGCGTGGCCCTAACATGTGACACAGACACCAGGACCCCATGTGGGGCAGTGGTGGCTAGTGGGAGCCATACAAGTTGGCTATTGAAAGCATGGCATGATCTCATTGATGTTTTCAAAGCATTCCCTCGCTGTCAGGTGGGAAATGACCTGTGTGGAGGTGAGAGTGGGAACCGAGGGGCAGATTGGGAAGCTGCTGTGTCCGTCCAGGTGACAGCTGAGGGTGGCTTGGAGTGTGGTCGGTCAGGGTGACCCCATGCTCAGGTTTGCCTGGGACAGGACAGGTGTACACCTGTGCCCCAGGGTCACTGGAAACAGTGCCACTTCCCACTCTCAGAATATTTTCCTGTCTGGGTAATTCCACGACGATGTGTGCTGAGATGGGGAGATGCAGGGAGTTGTTTAGGGGCTGGAACCAGGATTTCTGCTGGGTGGTCCTTAGGGACTGAGGGAAATGGTCTGATTTCTGACTTGTGTAACTGAGGATACAGTCATGCCATTTACTACAATAGGACAGATTATGTACATGTGACAAGGTTTGAGGGGAACCCAAAGTTTACAATTCGTTAGCGTCACTGCAATGATTAGAGAGGTCACTGTGGATGTCATGTCTGTGTCCCCCCAAATTCCTGTGTTGAATCCCTGATCCCCGGTGTGATGGGTTTGGAAGTGAAGCCCTTGGGAGGTGATTAAGCATGAGGGTAGAGCCCTCTCAAAGGGATTAGTGTCCCAGTAAGACGGCAGATAAGAAGAGACATGGTCTCTCTCTGCCACGAGGGCACGGTGAGAAGGCGGCTGTCTGCAAGCCAGGAAAGGAGCCCTCACCAGAACCTAATCATGACCACACCTTGATCTTGGACTTCCAGCCTCCAGAACTGAGAAATATTTGTTGTTTGAGACCCCAGTCTGTACTATTTTGTCAATAGCAGCCCAAGCAGACAAAAGCAGAGATTATGAAACTAAATCTCAGACATAATCAGCTGACTGTGGGCAGGGCAGCCCTTCTGGGCCCACCACGTGGGAGCCCTGCCTAGTTCTCTTCTTCCTTAGCCATGTGCCCCAGACATAACAGCTCCCAGAGTTTCCAGAACCTGCGGGGCTGTCCACAGCCTCAATGTGTCTGCTCACTTCTGCTCCCTCGGTCTGGAACGCCCTTCCCTTCACTGGCCCCCAGGAAGACTTCCTCATCTGCCCAGATATACTTTGGACAGCACCTTGTCTGCAAGCCTCCCCTGAGCTCTGGGGCACATTCGGGGCTTCCTTCGGGCCCTCCACAGGGCAGCAGTCAGTCCTGTCATCGCTGGCTGCTCGGTCCCCCCCGGCCTGACTGGCAGGCATCAGCTCTCATGCATCTCTCCACTGTCGGTGCTCAGAGCCCGGCTGAGACTCACTACTGCACAAGCAGCGGCCCACAGCCCACAGTGTTCCTGGTGCCCACACGGGGCCCTGCCCCTCACGGCATCGTCCCTGCTGTGTGCGCATACACAGTGCCACCACCTTGGGCTGACACTCTCCCCAAACACTGTCAGCAGAAGGGGACCCACGGCGTTAGAAATGACACACGTTTCTAAGAAGCGGCCTTGCACTGTCACAACTTATAGTACATCGTCCTTTATTTTTCCAGGCTTCCCTGGGTCCGACATGACATTGCATTGATAAGAAAGTGGGGGTTTCCAGTTGCCAGGCTCAAACTGCTAAGTGGAAGGAAGCATGTTAGGTGCTGACATTTCCCCTTCCCTGGCCAAGCCGGGCTGGTGAGAAGCCTGGGGCACGACAGGGAGGTGGCGTTACGGGGCTGGAAGGAAGCAGAGAACGCAGACTCACGGGTGGGGACACACAAAACGACACAGCTCCACAGAAGACTTGGACACAGACGTGGGTGACCCTTTCGAGTGTTTCATAGGCCTCTCGACGCACTTCACAAACACTCAGTGACCCCACGCCTAGTGACAGACAGCACCCTTTAGCTGGGGGCTGGCGGCCTTTGCTCGGGATGCTGTGCGGACCGGGCAGACGGGGCAGCACCTTCTGTCCGTCTCTCCCCAAGTGTCGGGCGGTGTCGGTCTCAGGACCACACACAAGGCATCACTCACTCCCAGCGTGCGTTTGCCTTCTACTGACTCCGTCACCAAAAGCCACATTGGGTATTAGGCTGGACACAGGGAAATTCTTTATTTCGGGACTTTGGCTGTCAGAAGAGGGTTTTTTTTTCTCTCCACGACTTCGAAAATAACAGCGAGGAAATGACAGTGGCGGCCACACTTCACAAGCACTTACAAACAGCGTTAACTGGGAAGGGGTCTGCTGTTAAGGGCGCCTGTGTGACAGGCACAGACAAAGAAAAAGCAAAAAGCAAACAGACAAGGAGTTCCTTGTATGAGGAACACACCGAGAACTGAAACCACACAGATCCGAACAGAGGAGAATAAGGCTGGGAGTGCTCCCCTCAGGGGACCAGAAAATGAAACTCTTTATATATGTCATCTTATGTTTAAGTAGGCTATACTTTTTAATAAAATAAAACCTTTTATGTTAAAGATATCATTTAGGCATCTAGGGGATGATTTGGAAAAAAATGCAGTGCACAGAGGGTCCTGGACGAAGGTACCCTGTCAGGCTGACGTTTGTCCCTAAAGAGAGACTTGTCATAAACGGCTGCAAAAGTCGTGCGCCCCACGCTGGGTACAGCCTTGGGCACCCCCGCCTGCAGGCCCTCAAGCCAGATGCTGTGTGCAAGGCTGTGCCTCCTGGGCTGAGCGTGTGGGTGGGGGGCAGGGAGTGCGGGAGGCAGCCCTATGCCCACCCACCCATGATTGTGTCAGCGCCTGACACTACTAAGCTTACTCTAATCTCAAGTCGCCGGTCACCTGTGTGCCCCAAGGGCCTAGTGCGGGGGCCAGGGCGCTCCACGGAGGCTGGGAGGGTGGGCTGTGGTTGTCTAAATGCTCCTCCATCTCCTCGGATAGCCACCTTGCAACATCTCCCTGATGCCAAGCACAGCAGGGAAGGAGGGCTCCAAAGCAAGACGCCTAGGCCCTGATCTGTGGGCAGGGGTGTCGCCGGCTGCACCTGTTGTGGGACCTGTTCCCGCCCAGTCCTCAGCCCAGCCCTCCCCAGGAGCCCACCGCGTGGACACAGAGAAACCAGAGCCAGTGCAATAGGAGGGGTCTGCACGGTTCCCACCAGGTGTCCGGAGCGTGGCCACCGGCGCACGTGGTCAGGCGTCCTGGCGGCCATCAAAACAACAGGGCTTTCTTCTTGAGGTCATTCCTCTTCCAGAGGGCCAGGCGGTCGAACTCCTCCATGCTCATCCCAAACACCTCCTGGAACTCCTCCGGGGACAAGTGTCTCTTCAAAAAAAACGAAAAACCAGACGGGAGCAGTCAGCAAGTGGGCGGCGCGCCGCTGGGCCACCGGAGGCAGGGTGGCCGCCCTCAGCAGCGTGCCTGGGGCCCCGGCTCCCCAGGCCCCTTCTGCACCCCCATCCTTCCCACTTCACAGCTGAAGGAACCAAGCCCTGAGGAGAGAGCTCGCTGAGGGACCCTTGGTGACAGCACACACGCATCTCCCACGCAGACCAAGGTCACATGCTGGGACCAGGACTTGCACGTGCTTGGGAACACCTGAGGCTTCGGCAGATTGCTTCTGTGGCCACGTGAATTCATTGAATTTTCACGGTGTTGTCTGACAGCAGGAGGCAGATGGGTTTTTACGCCCCATTTCACAGACAAGGAAGCTGAGGTGTGGAACGAAGTCCAGCAGGGCCCAGGCCTGCGTTCAGCCCTTCCCCCTCCCCAGCCTCTGCTGTGTGATCAGGACCCAGCTTTGTCTGAGCCCCGCTCCTCGTCTGGGGGCACATAGAGAGGCTGCACAGCGTGGTGGTCGGGGCACTGCCGCCCCAGCTCTGGGACGCGGGGTGGGGGTGGGGGTGCGGGCGTGGGGGGATGGAAGCCAGCTGGCCACACAGGTCAGCACTCGGGCCAGGCCAGCAGGCAGGCTCTGGGGGCGTCCCCCTGACCCGGGGCCTAGCCCCCCCTTGCCTGTGTTGGCTCCTATTCCCCCCACATCTGTCTTGGTCAGGAGGCTCTGAGAGACTCCTTAGCATCCTTCCAGCCCTGGTCTCAGGTGGGTGCCTGCACCCCGTCCTGTCAGGCGTCCCAGGAAGTGGGAGGCTTTCCGCCTATGCAGCTATGTGCCTGGGGGGGGCAGGCGAAGAATGGAAAGGAAGCTGGGGGTGGTCTGTGGCAGAGGGGGTCCGGCTCTGGGCCCCGCGTACCTGGCCCAAGGCCCCCTTCTGTGTGGCTGTGTGGGACACAGTCAGGCAGTTCCTCCAGGAAACGTACAATTCTGTACGTTTAAGAGAATTTCCACTTTCCAGGAACCCCTCTCCCAGGTGGAAAACAGGGACTGATACTTGTCCACCCATGGTCACAGCAGCGCTATGCGCAACGGCCACAATGTGGAAACAGCCCAACTGTCCCTCAGCGGACAACGGCTATGCCGAACGTGGCGCACACACACTGCAAAGTCCTTCGGCCGTAAAAAGCAGTGACGCTGCGACCCCCGCTCCCACGTGGATGAGACCTGGCGCATGAGGCCGAGGGAAAGACGCCAGACACGCAAGGCCACATGTTGGGGTCCCATTCATACGAAACATCCAGAATAGGGCCAGAACCAGCCCGGAATGTGCCAGGGGCTAGGCAGGGAGAGGCACGGGGATGACAGCTCGCTGGGTGTGGGGTCTCCTTTGGGGGTGAGGAAAATGTTCTGTGACGAGACAGAGGTGGTGACTGCCCAGCCTCGTGAATGTGCCAAATGTCACTGGATGGCACACTTAGAAATGGTCAAAATGATGAATTTTATAATTAGAAAAAAACAACTCTTGCACCCAAAAAGTGGTTTCCTTAACTTTAAAACAAAACTACTGTATTACTAAAGGTTGCTGTGATGATCAAGAGAGAAAATGCATGTGGAGACATTTAGTCAAACGAAAACACAAACATCAATCATTACTACCCACGTCTTTCACAAATATCACCAAATCTGTGTGGCCAGTGCTTAGGGTTTGAAGCCCAGTTGCTGGAGGAAGGAACTCAAGAGACACCCCCTCCCCCACCCCACCTCCCCCACCCCCCCACCCCCCACCCCTGCCTCCGGTCTTGTGCTGAGTCACAAAAGCCCCTCCTAATGGAATCTGGGCTTGAGTCCTCAGCACACACACACACACACACACACACACAGACACACACACACACACACACACAGACACCATCAAGCTAGTCTCTGCCAGGAAGGGGCCATCAGCTGCCTGCTGCTATCTTGAATTTGCAAACAGGAAGAGAATCCTGGAGCTCGCCAGAAATGAGCCATTTGCACGGCGCTGGAACTCCGAGTCTTGGTGACTGAGGAATCACACAGGGATTCCAAACTGGCTCAGACCATGGCACCCATGTCCAGATCCCACGCTTCCCAATTACGGTGGGACAATCAAGATGCGAAAAAGGGAGGACGGGGACACTGTTTCTGCCATTACCCTACAAGTACTGGGTGCCTGCGACATGCCGGAGACACGGGTCCCTGGGGTGTGGGTTGGGGGCGGAGTGGTCATCAGATAGGAATAAGAGTAAGGCCATCCCCCAGGGATGCCTGAAAATAGCTACGGGGGGGGGGAGGGGCTGAGCGGTCCTGGGAAGGAGACGGACCAGACCTTCAAAGAGATTCCAGGCTGCCCCCTGGGGGGGTCCTCAGAGCCCCACTCAGGGATGGGTTGGGAGAGCCAGAGGCCAGCCCCCTGGAGCCCGAAGCCTTCCTCACCCCTGATAGGGGTGCTGCCCCCACCTGCCCCCACATTCCTGCCACATGCTGGAGCCTCCTCCATTGATGGGAGGGAGGGAGGGAGGGAGGGAGGGCAGGCCTCCTGGGGTCCCAGCTGAGTTCCCAGCCCTGCAGGCTGTCACAGTTACCCGGGGTGCTTGTCAGATCTGAGAACTGCAGGCCCCCCCCTCCAAACCTATCAAGGCAGGCTTAGTGGCCAGGGCCCAGGGGCCTCCTTCCCAGAACAGCTGATGGCAGCTGGGTCTGCAAATGCTCAGGCTAAGGGAAAGTTGTGGGGTGAGCAGAATCCCCTCCTCCACCACCGCCCCCTCCATCCCTGGCCCCAGTCCTGTTTCCCCATGCCCCGAGTAAGAACAGAGCTGGGCTGCCTGAGGCGTAATGGGGGGAATCTGTCACCTCATCTGACACTAGCTGTGTGCTCCTAGGTGTCCCACCTCACCTGGCTGAGTCCCCATTGCCTCCTAGGTGAGAAGAGGTTGAGGGCCCCTGCTTGTGGCCACTGGGAATTGGCACTGAAGAGAAACTCGCTCAAGGCCCCGCAGCCGAGCCAGCCCCCACGTCCCCCATCCAGGGCTCTTTTTGCCACCCCCACGTGCTTGCCATAGCAGGCCAGGTGGGGCCCAGCTGACCCCAGCGGCCAGAGCCAGCTTTCTGAGCCACCCCCTGGCCGCTGGCTCCTGAAGGGTCCCCAGGAGGAAGGCAGCCTCACTCCTCACCTCCAGGTGCCCTCCAAGGCCGGGCACCACCCAGCTCCTGCCCGAGCTGCCAGGAAGGAAGTCCAGGGCGAGGTGACTTGACAGAGGGGCGGCGGGCCTCATTCCTGGACAGCCCGCCCCTGGGGAGCACCGCTCTCCCCCAGGTGCGCCTGGGGAGGAAGCCATTTTGCAGCATGGCAGGGCCACAGGTGTTGCTGGGCTCTGCCTACAGGTGACCTTCCAGGACAGTGTTGGGCAAAGGCCTGTGGCCCGGCACCAGACACCCCAGGATTCCGGGCCTGGCCCCATCCCTGTGCAGCTGTGCTGAGGCCGTGAGCCCAGCCAGCTGTGAAGTGGGAATAAGCGCCTTTGTGCCGTCACCGTTCTTCTGCTTGGAGGGCCAGCCCCTCCTCACCTGCCCAGGGGACTCCTTCTCACTCAGGCGGGGACCCCGGCTCCTCCAAAACGCCTCTCCTGAGGCCCCCCAGCCCTCAAGCCTCCTCTCCATGGTGTAACTACTCACATCACAGCCAGTTTCAAGTTGTCAATGTGATGTCACTGAGCGCAGAGATGGGAAGAGGCGCCCAGCGGCACGCGGTTAGGACAGTGTGCCACGCAGACACGATGGGTGCATGTGACCCGGGAAGTACCACACAGATACGATAGGTGTATGTGACCCGGGAAGCATGGGTGGCGATAAAACGTAAAGGGTGTGTGTGTGTGTGAGTTTTGAGTAATTACTCCTTTGCTTTCAATAGTATCGAGTCCATCCTAAGCTGACATAATTTGTTTTTCAGCCCGGGTGGGCTTCATACCAGCATGCAAAATTCCTGATAACAGTAGGAACAGGTCCAGCTGCCGCCAAACTGTGGGCTGTACCACGGTTCCTTCAATCACAGGACACAAAGGGGGGACGTCACCACCCCTGTGCCCAGAAACCAGCACACGGTACTCTGAGCCACACGAGTGGGTTGGAGGACTTCTGCAGAGAGGGGATGTGAAGGCTGTTCCACACATGCTCACAACCCTCTCCTTCGTTCACCTGTGGTGCCAGGGGCTGCAACCCAGACGCACAGCGGGCCAGGCCGCCCCCACCCCACAGAGCTCTCACCCCTGTTGGGGAGGCAGGTCAGAAAGCAGGTAAGTCCATTTACAGGTTGCGGGACTTGGGATGACCCAGGAAGGCTTTGCAGAGGTGCCTGGGACCTGCGGAGATGAGCTCTGACTTACCTTTGTCACCTGGATCAACTGGCAAAGATTTCCTGAACACATAACTCAGTAACCACTAATCTTTCACTCACAGCAAGAGCTCATCAAAGGAACATTAGCCAATAGCCAACGTGAACACACTGAGTTGTGCCAGACACTGCTCCACGGGGGGCCTCCAGGCGGACCATGCCAGGCTCTCGGCCACTCCAGGGCCTTCAACGCTTTTTCCCTCACTGCACACAGTGGTTTCTCCTCACACTCCCACCCCAGCTCACATGTCCTCTCCTCTGGGGAGCCCTCCTGGATTGCCCTGGCCAAGCAGGTCCTGGGGCCATGCCCTGCTGATCTTGTCTGACTGTCTGCTCCACGAGGGTGGGCACAGGCCTGTCTGTTTACCCTCCCCCAGGAATAACCTGTGTTGTCTAGGTCAGGGCTCAGCAAACTTTTGAGACGGAAGAGCCGCCAGGGGTCAGCAAACTGCAGCTCGCGAGCCGCAGGCTCTGAAGTAAAATTGAAAATGAAAATAAAACTATCGTATTTCATTTATAAAATTTTTACAGGATATTATTTACATACATAATGGTGATTATGTAAAAATATATTTATGGCTCTCGGATAATTTTTAAGTTGTTGTGAGGAACAGGATTGGCTCTTCCAGGGGTCGGCAAACTTTTGAGATGGACCGTCCCCAAAGAGCCGCGGGTGGCTCGTGAGCCGCAGTTTGCCGACCCCTGGGCTAGGTGCACACTGAATCTAAACCTCTGCTCTCACCCTCCCAGCTGCACTGCCTCTCAGCTTCCGCCCCTCCTCCATGGAGGCTGAGGGCTGATCCTACCTGCCTGCCCTGCTCTCTGCTGCAGCTCCCTCCTGCCTCCCCACCCTCCATCCCTGCAATCCCTGCAACTTGGCGTGGCCCCCAGGACTGCCCACGTTTGTCCTTGCTTTGGCCTGGGAGGCCCCTGGAACCCTGCATGCCGGTGCAGACCCGCCTCGGACACCCCCCGCTGCCGGCCGCCAGCCGGGAACCTGGACCATCACCGTCAGTCTATCAGGTGCTCATCAGACCGGTCCAGTGAGTGTGAACAAAGGAGGTTCTTCTTTAACTGCGGGGGTCTGTCTTTTTCAGGCACATTCCACACACAGATTTGTTGCAGGCAGCCTCAGGGTCTGGAGGAGGCCGCTCAGGAAAGCGCAGGGTTCCACGGCAACAGCGAGCCCTGCCTCTGCCCGGCCCCTCAAAGGTCTGGGGTGTGAAATCAAGGAGGACCCTCGAGTGAGTCCCAGGGACACTGCTTCCAGGCCTCAGGCCAGGCAAACAGCTCCTTTCACACCTGTTGGCTCTGCACCCTTTGCTCTCTGCGATGGTCACGCTTTGTGTCAGCCTGGCCAGGCCAGGGTGCCCAGCCGTTTGGCAAACGCTAGCCTAGGGGTTACTGTGAAGGTCTGTAGCCGTTGCTCACAGCTTCAGTCAGCTGACTGTACGTAAAGATGACCCCCCAGAATGTCCTGGGCCCCGTCCAATCCACTGGAGGCCTCCCAAAAGAAGGAATTCTGCCTCTAAGCATCACTCCTGCCGGGGCTTCCGCCTGCCAGCCTGTCCTACAGATTTCAGACCCGCCGGCCCCACAGTTCTGGGAGCCACTTCACAAAATAAATTTCTTAACATAGGTCTATGGCTGTCTGCCCGTCTGCCTGCTTACCCACCTCTCTCCTCTTGGGGGACCCTGGCTGGGACACTTTCCTGCCTAAGGAACACAATGTCCGCACGTGTGCATCGGGAGAGGGGTTGGAAATCCGCTTCGCAGGGTGTCGCTGGTCCGGGAAGCCAGAGGCGCCCGGCGCCACCTCAGCCGGCGTCCCAGCTCTGCCACTCAGGCCCCGGCCCAGCACCGTCCTCGGCGCCTCTGCCTCCGAGGCGTCCTCTGTAGCAGCTCACTGGCGGGGAAAACCAAGTGTGGCAACGTGTCAAGTGCTTGAAACAGCTGGCTGCATGGTCACCAAGGACAGGTGCTCATTAAATAAACCAAAGCTGAGAGAGTCTCCAGCGTCTACCTAGTCCCAGAATGGGGTACCCAGAACCGAGCCCCATTCTCCTCCCGGTGGCCAAGCCTCCTGGCTGATGCTGCCCCCATCCACCCGTGGCCACCTGGCTTTCTGTTAACACTTTGTAAGCGGGCATTTGAGCTATATGACGAGTTTACTCGTTTCCCGCAAAAAATGTGTTAAGTTCTCAGCAAGCGAGATTTGGGCCTCCCATAGCTCCCCAGCCCCCGTGGAAAGCTTTCTCTAATCCAGTCACCCATGTGGCTCTCTCTCAGGCTGGGAAGGTGCGGGGGGCATGGATGAAACAAGAGAACTGTGCACACTGTGCTCCCTCCTGGACTCAAGGCAGGTGCTCTGTGACTACTCCTTAACAACCAAATCAATGCTGAAACCACACGGCAGGGAGGCGGGCGAGGTGTCAGGCTCAGAGAGGTCCGTAACTTGCCTGTGGCCACAAAGCTAGACACGGAGCCTGGATTCCCACCCAGGTCACCCTGTCCTGGGTGCCCTCTCCCTCCACTATCAGGCCACCCTTGGATGAGGAGAGGCTGCCACATGAACAAAATGGTGATGTCTTTCGGGGAGTGCCGGTGGACACCTGCAGGTGGTGGCCTCAAGCAAGAGGACACTTGAGCTGGCCTGGGGACGAGTGAGCCCCTTCCCCTCAAACTGGAAGCTCCTGGCACAGCCAGCCTCACAGGGTAACTGCCCAACGCTGGCGGGGTCTGAGACCTCCAAGGTCCGAGGCCCTCAGGACCGAGGCCCGCTCCCCGGCCCCCAGGACAGAGCACGCAGGACCCGGGAGGGGCGTTAGATGGGGCCTCACATCTCCTGGGAAGTCTGCTGTTCACTCTGCTCACGGCGATCTCACAATTCATCCGCCCACCCTCCCTGTGACCATACTTCCAGAGAGACAGAGGGCTGCCACACCTCCGCCATACGTCACCAGCATTTACTGAGCACCTGCTGTGTGCTACCAGGTACCACATGGCGGTTGTCTTTCACTTTGCCAAGCTGAGTAATCTGAATTCCCTAGGCCAAGCCTCAGAGACCGGAGAATCAGTGATGGCCAGAGTCTGGGTTCGGCCTGCCCCGTTGCATGACCACCGCTCCATCCACCAGCCCACCCGACAGCCGGGAGTCGTGCCAGGCGTGTCCCTGCCCTTCACCACCGTGGGCCTGTGGGCCTCCCATCACCAAGTCTTGCCACCTGCCACTTTGACCTCCCAAATATGGCCTGAATCCACCACTTCTCGCCTTGGCACTGCCACCACCCTGTCCAAGATGCCACCATTTCTTGCTCAGACAACCCACTTCCCTCCTCAGCAGTCTCCCTACATTCACACAGCCAATCCAGCCCTCCCAATGCAGCCCCGGACATTGTTATAAATTACAAACTTAATCGTTCAGTCCCTAACGTAAAAGCCATTGCTCTTAGGGTTCACATGGCCCAGAGCCCCGCAAGGCCGGCCCATCCTCGCCTTCACCCTGCTTTACTACCGCCACCTGGCCTTACAGTTCCTTCTCGGACAGCTCCTTTCCTCCTGCCCCAGGGCCTTTGCACGTGCAGGATACTCTTCCTGGAATTCCCTCCCTACCTGGCATCCCTCAGTTTGCAGGCATGCTTATTGCGCCCAGTTAATCTCTCCCCATCGTTAACCGCCCACAGGCCCACCTTCCTCTCCTTTGGAGTTCTTATCTCGGTGTACAATCATTTGGGTCATCAGTTGATTGACATCTGCCTCCCCTGTCAAACAGTCCGTGAGGGCGGAGCTCCTCTGGCTTGCTCAGCCTGCATCCCTGGGACCCAGTTCAGGGCTGGTACACACTCACTCACTCAGTGACCAAAAGGCTCAGCTTGGCACTTTGGTCGTAGGATGGGTAGCACACCATGACCCTTCAATGGAGCAGTCCCCCTTCCAGAGACTGACCCTACAGATGCGTGGTGGGCACCACCCGCTGTCCACCTAGACCACCCTCTCCTCTTGCTGGGCACACAGCCGACCCAGCCTGTCTTGCCCGTGGCTTTGCCACGTGACTGAGCTCAGCCAGTGGGGCGTGAGTGGAGAGGTATCTGCCCATCCCCTGCAGGGCCTGCTGGGCCCTCCCATGTGTGGAACAGGACATGGGGCCACCACAAAGGGTCCACGTGATCTGGTGTGGAAAACGTCCACGACAAACTGAAAGGAAGCAGGCGGGTGTCTGGCTGCATAAGCCCTGTGAGTCCACTCACCCACAGTGGGCGAGTTTGTACAGCAAGCGATTTCGGGAAGCGTGTCGCCCACGGTGCTGCCCGGAGTGATGACTCGGTGGGGGAATTCCATGGGGTGTTTACATTCTTCTTCGTGTTTTTCTGGAGTTTTACAAGAGCTATGAATTGTTTTTATATTAAAAATAAAGCTCTCTCTCCTGAAATGAAAACATCAGGGTGCCTCCTCTCCGGCTAGGGCGGGGCCCCTCCTGGCTCCCATCCCAGCCCCAAGCCCTGAAGAATGTGGGATGGGCCCCATTTGCGCCCTGGCTTGGCTGACGCTGAGGGAGGGAAGGATGACACAGAGAGTACCCTGGGTGTGTGCTTGCAGATCTGAATGATTAAGCCCACTCCTCAGGCCTCAGAAAGGTTTTTAAGAGGAAATATTTACTCGTATTAAACACTTGATATTTTGCACCCTTCATTATGGACTGTAGCAAAAAAGCATGGGGAAGGGGGGTGGGATGGGAGTCATTTCCGGTGCCCCCCGTCCCCAGGGGAAGCAGCAAGTCCCAGTGGGTTCTGGCCCCAGGGCCGCTGCTGTGCCAGGAGCCAGCCACCTGCTCTGAGCGCCGCTCAGTGGGAGAGCAGTGAGTCCACAGACACGCCCGGAACAAAGCCACACGACGCACAGGAGCGCTCCAGCCTGGGAGCCTCCCGGCCAGAAGCAGCCCACTTTACAGCAGTGGCATCTGTACTGGGGACAGGACTGCACAATGAACAAGGGTTCAACTTCAGCAGGAGCCAAAGTGTGTGTCCCCACAGAGAAAGCGGGATGGTCATGGTGAGGCTCAGGAAGCGGCTGACAGGGACTGGACACAGGGCCACAGGGCGGCGCCCCTCAGGGACAGGCGGCCCTGGGGGTTCCGGGCCCGCTCTGAGCACCCTGCTCTCCAGGCACCGCCACGTGCCAGCACTCCCTGCCCCCAGCACATCCTGCGGGACCCCCCGGGAGCCTTTGCTCAGGGGTCCTTTGGCCTGGAAGACCCTTCCATGCTCTCCCATCTCTGCTAGTGACAGTCCCTCCTTCAAGGGCCAGATCAGAGCTTCCTCCTGGTCCTGGATGTGCCCACACTCCCAGGACTGCCCGAGCTATGGCCCGGGCGGGCAGGCCGGCAGGCTCTGGCGCTGGCCAGATGCGCAGTATGCCTCCTATGCCCCCAGCACCTACTGTATGCCCAGCCCTGGGGCACGGATGGGCCAGGGTGGCCCTGGGCTTTCAGGAGCCTCCAGAGCCCTTACTGCCAGTGAAATAGTCATTAAAAGGCGGTAAAACACTCAGGGCACGGCTCAGGAGGTGAGCGCCATGGTCTGGACCTGGTGACTGTCTAGGACGCTGTGAGGACCAAGTGTTGCGCATGGGCTTCTAATAGGTGCTCAGCAAAGTGAGTTTTTCTGGTCAACACCATCCAAACACCGACGCCGTGCTGGCGCTCTGCTGGGTCTTTTAAACAGAATCAGTTGACCCTTGGACAGCGTGGGTGTGAGCTGTGCAGGTCCACTCGTACGGGGCCTCTCTCAGTAGATACCCAGTCAGCCCTCCGTAGCCCGGATTTCGCATCCGTGCATTCAACCAGCCACGATCGAAACAGCATTTCTGACCAGGGTCCTCGGTGTGGAGGGCCGCTGTGGACGCTGTTTCTGGCTGTTTTATGTGAGGGACTTGAGCACCTGTGGGGGGGTCTGGAACCAGTCTCCCCAGACACCGAGCGACTGCAGTTAAATTTGGGGGAGTAAAGTTACACTCGGATTTTGACTGTGGTGGGGGCGGGCGCCACTACCCCGCGCTGTCAAGGCTCAACTGCGCTTGCGTACCACGGACCAACTGGTTAGTCCATTGGGTTGTCGGAAAAAGTTATGACGCATTTTTGCAACGAAACACAGAAACAATACATCATGACTTTTCCGACAACCCAATAGATCATGAGAGGTCGTGAATTGTGACAATTTTCTCACTGTCAGCATCGGAGAAGGGAGGGGCACGGCCGAGGAAAACACTGTTCCGACCCTTCCCTGCCCCACCACAGCGGCTGGGCCTCTTTGCACAGCCGCCTTGGTTGGGCACACAAGCGCCACAAGCACATTCTCCAGCCTGGGAAACAACGCGGGTCCTTGAGGCCGAGCCCTCGCCACGCCCTGCTCCGTCCCGGCGGGGACACTCAGGTGCTGGGAGTGTTTGGCACCTGCAGAGCCTCTGCTGGTCAGAACGGCTCCCTCACCCCACCCCAGGGCCCCTCTTACCTCCAGTCTCGTCCTGTCCACGTCTCTGGGCAGTTTCACGCGAATTCGGTTTGTGACGATGAGGGCATCATAAGGGTAGATCTGTTGGGGGGAGAAGCCACAGGTTCACCCCAGGAAGCGAGCCCATGCCGGGACGGAAGCAGTGAGCCCAGGCCACGGGAGAGGTACATACTTGCATCTGCATCTGACACACACATGTCATAGGGAAAGCACAACAAAAGGAACTTTTAACCTGGGCAGGTGCGGCAGCAGGAAGAGGTCAGCGCAGGTCAGGCGGGTGGCCCCTCTTACCTTGTATTCTGTAAGAGAAAGACCAGAGACCACAGGTGGCCCTTTAGAAGGCATGGGAGCTGGGCCCAAAGGTGGAAGCTATCTTGTCTGGGGACCCCTCCTTAGCCCATAGACAGCTGGGCCATGCTGGCCACCCTGTCCCCCCAGCGGCGGCACTGGGGCCACAGGGGGAGGGGGGCTGTAAGGATCTCAGTGAGAAACCAAGAGCAGGAGGCACGGTCAGGAGGCTGGAGCCAGGCTGGGAGCCGGACGTAGCACTGTCGTCTCTGGTGGTCCAGGCTGCCTCAAATTACCTCTCTGTGGAGTGGACATTCCAGGCAGATGTTTTGGAGGCGTTATGGAGATTGATAGCCTCACTGGGGTTTAACCCCCCAGCCTCTTACTGTCTTACCTTCTTAACCCTTTAGCTCCTCCTTTTAAATTACTGAGCTTTGCACACTAGTATTTAAAAGGTTTTCCCTACAGACTAAAAGGGTCTTGTTAAAAAAAATAACATTGTATGAATAGGACGCCTCCATGAACACACAGAATCCACAAAGTAGAAACTCGAGAACCCAGGCCACAAACCCATCTCCAGGGAGAGTTCCTGGCAGGGGTCCCAGGTAAGTGGAAGCCGGTCCCTACATTTCCCAGCGTGCCACGCGGGGTCCTGGACATGTCGGCTCTGAGCTCGGGGACTTGAGGAACCCCTTAGAGGGTAGACAGGTTGAGACCCCCCCCCCCACACACACACACACTCCGCATCTCAGTGCGGACTCGCCCCCTCACCCCCCGTCATCCTCTGCTGACAGGTATGAGTGAGCATGGCATGGGCTTGGGGCCAGCTCAGAGCTGGCAGAGCCCTCGGTCTAGCACTGCCACGTGACCAGGGTCATGGCCAACCTCCTGGCAGACAGCCCTCCTCGCTGAAGTCCACACAGCAAGCTTCATGCGACTCAGACCCAGGGGCCTTTTGCTCTTTTGCTGTGACTCTGCCTCCCTTAGTTTCACGAAGTTTACAGTGGGGGGGGGTTGGCCTGTGCCCAGGCATGGGACCGTTACCCCAAGAGACTGGAGTGACAAACAAGTCAGAACAGGGACTGATGGTGGGGGGGGGGCGGCTCAGGTAACGTTAGAACGGAGGTAAACTGATCCTCGACTGGAAGAAGTGGGGAAATGAGCACCCCACCCCCCACAATGCTTGGGGCCTTCTGTCAGCTGGCCCTGGAGGGGTAGTTTCAGAATGAGACCTGTGGGGACGTATCGGTGACCCCCGGCCCCAGCCAGAGACCACAGGTGTCTCCCTCCTTGTACCTCGCGCGCCCCAGCGGGCATCCGGGTCTGCTCCACAAGAGGCCAGATTGGCGTTCTGGAAGAAAAAGAGAGAGGGTGGCAGGAGGCAGGCTGCAGGGGCAGGCTGTCCCGCCTGGTCCTCTCCGCCGGGTGGGGAGGGTGTCGGGCCACCATGCCTCGAGACACTGGCTCCGGAAGGGGCGCGCTGTCTCAGCCTGGCAGGTTTGCTCTCACGCCTCCTGCTGCCTTCCAGGCCTCTGCTGACCCTGCTTGTCTATGCACCTCCACTGAGCTGCGTG
Source organism: Aselliscus stoliczkanus (assembly GCA_033961575.1). Classification (NCBI taxonomy): domain Eukaryota; kingdom Metazoa; phylum Chordata; class Mammalia; order Chiroptera; family Hipposideridae; genus Aselliscus; species Aselliscus stoliczkanus. The sequence goes on from CM066734.1 coordinate 140,872,765, forward strand.
GTCCCTGGGCTCTGCAGCTGGCGTGGACCCCAGTGGACGGCTCACTAGGTGTGGGGCTCCAGCACAGTGGGGGGGCCATTCCACGGGGCCTCTGCTCCCCTCGAGACCCCGCCGTCCCCAGGTGCCCCGTGGCCGGTGTCAGGACAGCTTGGAGTGTCGTGAGCACTCCATACCAAGTGGATGTGACTGATAATACTCAGAGGGTGACACACCAAGGGGATGTGGACCCAGGAGCCCCACCACCTGTCTCAGGTGCCTCCCTCACCTGTCCACAGCATCGCCATCAAGCTTTGCCATTTTAGTGCATCATGACCATGGATGTCTAGAAGTCTCTTTCCCTCTGCCAACCTGAAAATGTCACTCTGCCAACCTTCAGGAGAGCGCCCCCCCCCCAAGCACACACTGAGCCCTGCAGGGGTTTGTCACTCTCTCTGCATTTCAACTCTCACACCTGGGCATGCCCACCGGGAACCAAGCTCTGTCTGACCCGTAAGTCCACTGCCCAGGGGACTGAGCCCCTTGAAGAAAATGTTTTCCTCGGGCCCGTATCCCCAGTGCCTGGTACAGGTCTGACACTGGGTCACGGTTCTCGGCCAGCACTCCCAGAACTGGGTACAGGGGTCCAATTTCAAAGCAGAGAGTTCTGCAGGTAAAAGGGAGGTGATATCTTCACCTCCAGATTCTGTTACAGGAAAAAGTGCTTTCAGCACTAATTCATTGCAAGAGGTGGTAAGTGAGGAGCTGGCCACAGCCCTAGAGAGTGAGGTCCGGGAAGACCCCAAGGAGCAGCAAGGATGAAGTCCCTCAGCCCAGACAGGGAAACTGAGGCAGAGGGAGGGGTGAGCAGGTCAGTGCAGGGTGGGAGCCAGTCTTAGTTTAAACGTTTGATGTTTCGTTCACCATAGATTTTTTTTTTTGTATTAATTTGGATTTTAAGAAACATTGCATTAAAACATTTACCTTGATTACTGCGTCTTTTGTAAGTGCCTTGTTCGCCTTACCTCGTCCTAGGCCTGGGCGTTCCCCCAACCTCCCACCCGCCTCCGCGGGGTTTCTGCTTCCACCCAGTGACTCTCCGTGACCTTTCACCTCCGCCACGGCACAGAACAATTCTCCTTAGTTTCACATTTTGAAAGACATTTTTTCAGGACACAGACAAGCACCGGCAGGTATGCCTGTCTGTCAGGGAATCGCCACAAACCTGCCAGCCACCTGCCTCCTGCCGCCGGCCTGTGATACAGAAGAGAAATGCTGACCCCTAGTGCCCACTGTCCGGCATCACAGGCTGTCCAAACCCCAGGGCCACCAGCACCATCGGGGGCAGCTGGACATCCACTCCTAGCGGCCAAACCGGCTTCCTCTAGTCTGCCAGCCTCTAGACAAGAGGCTGCCTCCTAGGTGCAGCAGCATCCGGGTGGCAAGGGGGAGCACCAGCTCAGCCCAGGGCAGTGACGGCAGTCTCCTGGTCCTTAGCTGCCAAGTCCGGCTGGGATCTCAAGATCTCTATGGCGCAAGGGAGCCTTAGATTGCTGCTCTGTGTGGGCTGGCAGGAGAGCTAAGAGGCCAGGGGAGCCCCACAAAGGCGGTGCCAACAGGTATGGCCCTGGCGGGTTCCCCTGCAGTTCTCAGCAGAGGGCCAGAGAATGTAAAAGCAACGAACTCTTGACCTCTCCCACCTGTTTGGCATTATGAGCTATCTGCTCTGCAGACACATTTGCTAATCTCTGCTGCAACCCTAGGAGGTGAGCTGTATTATCACCATTTCATGGACACAGCTCAGAGAGGTTAAGCAACTTGCCTGAGATCACACAGCGAATACCCAGAAGTATAAAAAATGCAACTCTTATGTTTTACTTTAAAAAAAAAAAACTATACTAGAATTGCTAATAGCGGGAGTGAGGTTGTGGCTCTTCACCTCTGGCCACGTGCTTGTTAAAGCTCAGGCTGGATTGTGCCACGTCACTCAGAAGCCACTGGCCTGGAAGTAAGAAGGGTCGCGGCTTGCTTTTATAATAATTACTCAGGTGGGAGCCACGCTGTAGAGCTTTTGAGAAGGTTTCACAGCCATAGTGTTATTTGTCCTCACAGTAATCTTAAAAGGTAAGGATGATTGCTTTTTTTTTTTAGCTGAGCCATCCTGCCACCTGTTGGCAGCTCAACAGCAGCTCAGCTCGGGCTGGGCATTGAACTGCTGTTGCTCAGAGCTCAGCTCACACTCTTGAGCGAGCTCTTAACCAAGTGGGCCACTTGGCCGGCCCTGGACAATTGCTTTTTAAAGACTAGGAAATAGAGACTTGAAAATGTATGTAACTTGCCTGGACACAAACCCAGTCAGTGGCAGAGCTGGGGTTTGAACTCGGAGCTGTCCAATGCCAGTGCATACACGTGCTCCCTCCAGCATTACAGTTGGAAAACATCAGGCTTCTTTAGTTTGTTAAGGTACTCTTTGTAGTCACACACGGAGACACTTCTATAAATGCTTAATGGACATGTGAAAACCTGATTCGGAAGATACCCATTTTCCTCATATTCCTGTGAGATGAAGTTTGTTGTTTGCACCACTTACTTGCTCCATGGACTTTTCATTATTTTTTCACTAGACCCATCTGTCTGATTTCAAGAAAGTCACAGTCAAATCGCCTACCATTCTTGTTGCAATAGCAACCAATTTTTTTTTTTACTTGTATTTTGTCAAGCTTGGGGCATTTAAATTTATGCGTGCTATACCTGCTGTATATATTGTGTCACCGTGAACCAGCGTCCCTCTTTATATTGGGTTGTTGGAAAAGTCATGACATATTTTTTATGTTTTTCGTTGCAAAAATGTGTCATGACTTTTCCGACAACCCAATACTATTAATTCTAACCTGACAGTCTCTGTCTTCTAGCAGGAGAATTCAGTCTGTTCATATTTAGCACCAGTTTCTCAAGATGGGACTCCTTCCAGGGGGCTACCACTAGGGTCTGTTGGCGGCCAGTGGTCATTCTCTTAATAACAGGCCAGGGGGCACAGGCTGGGAGTAAGGCTCCTTGTCCCCAGGAAAGCCTGCAGCACGTGGCTGCATCCCTACTCATTCCTCAGGGCGCTGCGAGCATGCGCCAAGGGCAGGTTCTGTGGCAGGCTGGTTGTCTGGACACGTTAACAAGCTCTGGGACATATGGTGCTGGCCCCTTGCACCAGATCCCTCAGGGCATGAACCAGGGCAGCCTCTGCCTGGCAGCACTGCTCCTCTTGCGGTCATCGGATGATGAGAACTATAGAGCTGGCCACTGGCCCCCGCGCCCTTGCCAGGGCCTCAGAGCTAAGCGTCCGTAGCTCCCCTCACACAATGTTCTTTTGTTTCTTTTCGATATCATTTCCTCCTATGATTTCCTCCTCTCCTTCCTTGTGACTTGGTGTCAGTAGGTTTTTGGTCACACTCAGTCTGTGTTTTTACTTTAGGCCACCAAGAATCCTTCCTGGAAGTGAAAACCAAGACACAACTTAACAAGTGACGTGGGAGCACTGCAGGCCATGGACCACAGTGGGGGGACACGCACTCACGGGGACCTGCAGGGTAAGGGAGCCCGCCTGGCTGCTCACACGGCTGCACTGCAACAGGCTGGCCATTCCAGAGGTCAATTGTCTGGCCTTCCCACCGAGAAATGGGCATAAAATTACATAAGAGTCTTAGAAAGAGCGGAAAAAAAAATAGGGGAAACCGTTAGCAGGGATGGGGGGGCAGATCCCACCACTACTATTTACCGATCCCCCAGGTGGGCAGCGTGAAAAGCGGGGCCTTTCGTCACGTGATCATGGATCCCACCTTTATGATCTCCGCCCATAAAGCGTACGCAGAGGGGCACAGGGCTTCCTAACGCTGCTCCTGCCCTTCAGGGCGGCCGTCCCAGGGGCGGCTCTGGGCTCTGACAGCTGCTGCTTCTGCTGAGTCAGAGCACAGCTGCTCCAGGTGAGCAGAGAACCTTCTGGACCACTTCCCCACTGCCATCAGGACCCGACACTGAGCTTCCTGGGGCCGTGGGCGCCTGTGGGCATCGGTCCGCTTTCTCACGCCCCCATGTTCCATGTGGAACATGAAGGGTGGAAGAACCCACTGGAGAAAATGCAAAGAGGCATGCTGCATGCGCGTCCCCGACTCGGCCCATTCCAGAACAAATGGGGTGTGTGTGGGGACGTTAGTGGGATGGGGGGGCCGCTGGAGTCTAACCATGCAGAGGCTCCAGGGTCAGGGCAAACTCAGCGGCAGGTGCGACAGGGCCTGGGGCAGACAGAGACCCACAGGACGCCTGCGGCTCTGGTGACAGTCCCTGTGCTGAGACACGGCCCTGTAGCCTGTCCCCGGGCTACAAGACCCTCCTGGGGCGACCTGCAGGCTGGCTCCTGCATTACACACTTATTGCCGAGACCATGGCTATGCAGCAAATGGAGACTCAGCTTTGAGTGGCTTCTTTTGAGGGTGAGATGGCTCAGTTTTTGGACAAACTTCCTTGGTGGGCAGGTCTCCTGGGGCTGTGTGTGGGGAGGGGGCTCTGGGGCCATCACGCCTGTCCCGCCCTTAGGGGTGCTCGCTGGAGACCTCGTGAAGCTGTGGGAAGAGGCACAGCAGTGGATAACTCTTCCTCAGAGCCTCACCCCTCTGTGGGGACAAGTCAGGCACCAAACTCTCTGGGCCCCCTTTCAGCTGTCCTGTGATCAGGAAAACTGCGGGGAGAGAGCCAACCAGCCTTCCGCTGGGAGCAAGAAACCAACGACTGTGTGGACTCCAGGGACAAGCACAGGCGCTAAAGGCACCATTAGTGGGGATACTGATGACGGTGATCATCACTGGTGCCAGTGACACCAGTGGTGGTAACGGTGGTAACAGTGGGGGGACAGTGGCATTCCTGGAAAGGCAGTGGGTCCTTGGCTCACACTTAAGGTCCTTATTAGGTAGGCTCTGGGTCACAGAAGGATATGGGTCAGGAGGGACATAACGAGGGTCTGATCACCCTGGGTGACCCCCACCTCCCTGTCCTCACACAGAGGTCTCCCTGGCGGTGGGGGCCCTGGGGGAGGGGCGTTGCCTGTTCTGTCTGGCCTGGAGAAGCGTGGTCCCTGGGAGGAGCGCAGGCAGAGGCGGGCAGGCGAGCGGGTCCCCGGGGCCCCTCCTCCTGGCCGTGTGGCCGAGAAGCTGTGCCCGCAGTGTTAGTACATTGTATGGCGTGCCAGGGACGAGTGGGTACCTACCCGGTGGTCCAAGCCATTCTTTCCGTGTCCTGGGAGAGGGTCAGATTTGGAATAGGGGAATCCTGAAACAGATACAGCACAGCTCTGTCACACGCGGGCAGGCTCAGCCCAGGCCAGCGGGGCTGGGCAGGGGACGATGGTGGGCCCCTGACGGTCGCACCCTGCCTCCGTTGTGACCTCTGTCCCCAGGGACTGTGGAAGAAATCAGGGAGGGGGGCCATCCCGAGCCTGCCATGACACCAGGAACATCATGGAGCCTGACCCCGCCCCTGCAGGCATCTGCGCTCGCTGCCAGCCAAGGAAGGCTGTGCCACCCTGTGCCAGGGCGGAAAACGGAGGCCCGCCGCCAACCGAAGGCGGCCTGGAGACCACTTTACTTACTTTTTTAAAATCTTGAGCTGTTGACAATTGGGGAGTTTCACATGAAAATCCTAATTCCTAGCTTCTCTCGGAATGAAAAAGGGCCGATCTGAGACACGGGGCCCTGGGTCCCCGTGGAAAGCCTGGGTCTGATCTGTCACTCACACCAGGCTTCCCCGGGGCTGGGAGCTCCGCCGGGCAGCCCCTACGGTGCCAGGCCTGGTGAGAGCACAGCGGAGGTCTCTGCAGCGCCCTTACACACGGCTCGCGGGCTTGAGGGGCTGACAAGTGGCCATGCCTGGCTCCCTGGAGGAGCAGGGTCCCCCAGCCCAGGGAGCGACCTAGTCCACTTTTCCCATTTCACAGAAGGGGATCCGAGGGCCCGACAAGAAGGGACTTGCCCAAGGTCACTCAGCCCTGGGATGTGAGACGAGCCCACCCCCCTCACCATCCTGGAGCCCCTCCAGGACACACCTGCTTTCTGCTTTGCACAGAGCCAGGCACACCCTGGGATGTGGGGCTGATGGGCTGCGAGGCTGAGGGGTCTGTGGCTGAGACACAGGAGCCACTTATCAGCGGAAGATGCTAGAGCAGTGGTTCCCCAAGTGGGGTCCCTGGCCCAGCGGCATCCTCCACACCTGAGAGCTTGTTAAAAGGGCAAGCCCTCAGGCCCCACCCAGACCGAATGCATCAGAATTATGGGGCTGGGGTCTTGTGATCGGGCAGTCTGCTGCACACTGAGGCAGGGTACCACTGCCCTAGGGGCTTCAGGACAGCAGCGCCCACACCTGTACGCTTAGCCGCTCTAAGCCAGTGCTTCTCCACCTGGACGCACTGCAGTCACCTGGATGGCTTTTTAATCCCCCATGCTCCAGTCTCAACATCTTGCCACCCCACATGAAGTGTAGGAACCTTACTTCCATGGAGGTCACTTTTCCCTAGTGACTGTTTAGCTACACTTCTCTCAGGTATCCCTTCTACCAACCTTGAACACCCACATCAGGTGGTATTGTAATTTTTGCTCCAACCATCAAATGTGATTTAAGAAACTCGTGAAAAGAAGATGCACCTGTTAAATTCACCCCTGTTTTTACCTATTCCGAGGTTCGCCCCTTCTGCAGTTCTGAGCACCCTCTGGTTACCATTTCCTTTCTGTTTGGAGAACTTCCTTTAGCCAAATACGTCTGCCACTGAAAAATTCTCTTAAGCATTCCTTTGTCTGAGAATGTCCTTACGTCCCATTTATTCCTGGAGGGTAGTTTCACCAATATAGAATTCACAACCACAGCAATTTTCTGTTAGCACCTGAAAAACATGGTGCCACTTCCTTCCGGTCCCCATGGTTTCTGACAAGAAGTTGGCTGTCATTTGCATTGGTGTCCCCGATAGAGAATCCATCTTGTATCTGCTTTCAATAATTTTTTGGGGGGGCCGGCCGAGTGGCACGGTGGTTAAGCGCTGGCTTGGGAAGCCAGTGGCCCCGGTTTGGGTCCCACATATGAGGGTCAGTGACACTGCCCACAAAAAAAAAAAAAAAAAAGAATTTTGTTCTCTGTTTTTAGATTTTAGAAGTTTAGTTATGATGTGATTTGTGGTGGATTCCTTTGGATATACCCTACTTGAGATTCACTCCGTTTCTTGAACATGTAGGTTTATGTCTTTTGCCAAATTTGGTAAGTTTTAAGCCATTGTTTCTTTCAATATTTCTTCAGACCCACTCTCCCTCTTGTCCTCTGCTGGGCCTCCTAGATGCCAGTCTCGCCCAAAGGCTCTGAGGCTCTGTTCCTTTGTTTCCTGCTCCTTTCTTTGTCATAGTCTTCATTCTGTTATTGAACCCATGCAGGGAATTTTTTATTTTGGTTATTTTTTATTTTCCAGTTCAGCGATCTCCATTTGACTCTTTTTGATAACTTTTTGATAACTTTTTTTGGTGAGATTTACTTTTTTTTTTCAGTTGTTTCAAGCATATTTGTAACTGTTGAAGCATTTTTGTGATAGCTGCCTTAAAGGTCCTTAGATATTTAACTCCAACATCTGATTCTTCTTGGTGTTGTATCTGTTGTCTTTTCTTGTTCAACTAGTTCATCTTCGTGGCCCGTGGTGTAAGGGTGGCCTCTCTGTTGTTCCTGGGCATTTGGGGTATTATGTTGGGAGGCTCTGGTTAAGTCTTCTATCTTATCAGGCTGCCACACTACTTTGGGTTTAACGCATACGGCCTGGCTTATTATGCGCTATGGTTCGGATGACAATTTAGCTTCCAGAATGCTTGTCACAGTGCTCTCTGGTCTGCTGAGTCCACCTCGTGCTCACTGTCTGAGGTGGTAAAATGTGCTTCTCTGGTTGTTCTGCAGCCCGAGTTGTGGTGGGAGACGCCGGCTGAGGATGGAGACGGGAGGAAATCACCTACCTGGCCACCTTGTGCCGGGGCGGGGTGGGATGGGGACGCGGAGGTGGGGACGCCGGGTCCTGTGCTTTTCCTCAAGTCCCCTAGCTGGTCCACCTTCCTCTTTCCACCCTTCAGAGTTCTGCAGTGTTGTTTCTGGGCTTTTCGGTTGCACTCAGTGGGGAAAAGCAGGGAGAGGGGAGTCTCCACCGTCTCATCCCCCAGGTTGCTATCTAGACCCATGGAAACGGGTCTTCTTGGGGTGGGACCAGCCATCGGAATTTACAGGTGCCAGTGATTCCACGTGCAGCCAGGGCTGAGATCCGCTGGTTCAAAAAGTCTCTCCAAACATTCAGAGATTTTACTTGATCCTCGCAAGCCTACATATTACACGAGCCCATTTTACAGGTGAGAAAGCTGAAATCTAATGATAGTAAGTGACAGTTGCTCACGAAGAAGACCCGAGTCCAGGACTTTTGGCTTCAGGAAGCAGTAACCTCGTCGCTCTGGAAGCTCTGTCCTGGTGTGGGCTTGCAGGCATGTGCGTCTGCCACATGGCATCAGACAGCTGTGGGAGTGTCTTCTGTGTGTGTGTATTAGGGAAGGCACACAGGGAGAAGGCAGGTGTGCTGGACTGGACCTGAGACAAGGTGGCAGTGAGTCTCATCAGGCCCTGTAAGTGCCGGACAGTCACCCACTCCCCATGTCCAAGCTCAGCTTAACCAGGCTGCCCTGCCACCTCCTCCCGGAAGCCCACCTGTGGCAACCTTGCCCTCGGCCCTCTTCTGGGACCTTAGAGGAAACACGTAGAGCTTGGGCCTGTGCCTCTTCCGTGCGGGCCCTCAGAGGTTAGAGTGACTGCTGGCTGTGCAAGGAGAGGACTCCTGCAGGTGGACGACTGTTCCAGGCGTGGCTCATCATCACAGCATCCAGGGTGCTTGTGGACCCCTGACCCCACAGTCTTCCCCTGAGGTTCATAAATGGATCCTGTTCACTGGTGCAGGAGTATGGAACGGCGCAGCTGCATGGCCCCGGGGCAGGCGTAGGTCCCCTCTCTGAGCCTTGGTGCCCCCATCTGAGGAAGGAGGGGGCTGGAATGCCCATCATCCCTGAGCAACTGTAAGCTGGAGGCCCCTTGGACAGTCTGAGCTTCAGGCTTCAGGAGCAAGTCGGGGAGGCTGCTGACGGCTCACCAAGGCTGGGCTGGGACTGGACCACGCTCTCCCTGCAGCGCCCGGGGCCATAGGATGTCGGGGTGCCCATGCATGAGCATGAAGGCCCGGAGGCTCCCCACCAGGAGGGCCGGACCATCCCCACTTTTACGGATGGGGTGACTTCAAATGCAAAGAAGTTTGCTTCCGTGCCCAAGGTCACATAGCCAATAACCAGCTGGAACTCCACGCCAGGTGCGGTGCTCTCTGCGGCCCTCACGTGATCTCGTGGACACCGTTGCTGCCTTGTGTTAGCTGTGACCCCCTCATCCCCCAACTCCACCAGGAACAGCAGAGTCCCAAAAAGGGGGGAGGCGCTGTTGAGAGAAGACTGGGCCACCACCACCCAAGAACCCACTGAGAAGCTGCTATGAGCTAGTGGGGGAGGCACCAGGGTCCCCATTGGACCCTGCTCCCCAGGGGCTGACAGGAGATACCCGTCGGGTGTCTAAGACCCCATGGCAGAGTTGCAGGGACACACTGGCTCCTTACCATGAACGCCTGCTGGGCACAGTGGGACCCAGGGAGGTTTGCTGAAAGCAGAGCCCCCAGCCAACCCCCAGCGGATAGAAGCGGGCTCTGCCTGGGGGAGCCCCACTCATGCACCTGGGCTGGGGTTCCCCACCAGTGAGGGGCCCCCAGAGGCTTCTCCTGGGCCAAGGGCCTCTCCCTGACACCTAGAGCTCCCACCACTCTCTCTGGGGGCTGGACATGAGTAGGGGACAGAGGGCGCTCTGCCCACCCCGCTGGAGGCCAAGTCCCTCCCCAGGAGTGTCCGCACAGGTGAGCTCCTGGCCACCTGTGAGACGCAGGGGCCCTCTCCCAGCTGCCAGCCCCGCCCCTGTGTGGCCTCTCCCCCCTGGCAGCTCCTTGCCCGTTTCATGGTGCCTTGCCCACTCTCTCTCTCCTTTCTTCCAGCGTTTCACAGAGATGGGGATGGGAGAAGGACAGGGAACAGCTGGGCGGGGCAGGTAGCAGGATAATGAGACCTTACCAGGAACACGTTTATAGCAGGCACACACCTGGGGCATGCCCTGAGTCCCAGGTCACCCATCTGGGGCGAAGGACCCTCAGGACTCTGCCTCCAGCCCAGACCCCTCCGCGGTCACATCCAGTCTGTCCACCTCTGGGCAGCTCGGCCTGGATGGCTCGGCCTCCCAGCTCAGCCTGAAGAGCCCACCTTGTTCCTTGTTCACCCCCAGCTCTGAACAAAGATGCCCGGGCCAGCGCAGCCCCATCACCGCCCCCTTAACGGCCCACACATGGCCCCGCCGTCCAGGGGCCTCCGGTGTCTTATCCGTGCCCGTCCCTCTCACTCTGGCTGGGCAGCCTCCACTCTCTTCTCTGTGAAGCTGCCCATCTGTGTTTGAAACACGTGGAGCTGACCGCCTCGTCTCCCGCCTCACAGCCCACAGCGCAGACCGTTCCCTAGTGGGCAGGCTGGCACACGGACCACCTCGTCTCTTGCTGGTCCCTCTCTTGCCACCCCACCGGCTTCCTGTTTCCCAAATGGCCAGCCTGCTCTTCCTCCACTGTTTGTGCTGCTTAAAACTCCCGCCCAGGACGCCCTCCCCTAGGACACCCCAGGTCCCCTCTATGCACCCCCAGGACGCCCTCCCCTAGAACACCCCAGCTCTCCTCTATGAACCCCCAGGATGCCCTCCCCTAGGACACCCCAGCTCCCCTCTATGCACCCCCAGGACACCCTCCCCTAGGATACCTCCAGGTCCCCTCTATGCACCCCCAGGACGCCCTCCCCTAGGACACCCCAGGTCCCCTCTATGCACCCCCAGGATGTCCCCACCAGGACACCCCTGATCTCCTCTATGCACCCCCCAGGACACCCTCTCCTAGGATGCCCCTCAGGACGCCCTCCCCTAGGACACCCCAGCTCCCCTTTATGCACCCCAGTATGCCCTCTCCTAAGATGCCCCCCAGGACACCCTCCCCTAGGACACCCCCAGCCTAGATGATGACAGTCACCCCCTACTGCCTTTCCTGCACCCACTCAATCCTGCTGAAACCTACATGAGGAGGGGTCAGGTCTGCTGCGGACCCGCTAGGACCAGCCCTCCACACTGAGGCCAGGCTGGAGTCCTCCCAAGGCCAACCAAGTCCTATCTGAGCTTGCACATCCCAGCCTCACCCCCACCAGGGCCCCCTTGCCATCACACCCACCCCCGGCCATGCCTCCACTTTTGTGAGGGATGCCGCCCCAAGTCCCTGCACCTCCAGCCTGCACCCCCTTGAGCCTCACTCAGACATCACCCTCTCTCCCTGACCTCTGAACTGAAAGCATCCTCAGCGCCTCTGAGCCTCTTGTCCTGCACTGCACTGATGTGACTGGCTTCCATGTGACTGTGCCCCACCCCCACTGGGGCGTCAGCTCCTCGGGCCAGGGTGCTGTCTGTCTGGGCCTCTGCCCTACCGCAGCGCCCAGACAGTGCTGGAATCCAGAGGCGTTCACGGAATAGTCGGGCAGGTCATGCCCTCACTCTGGGCCTTGTCTGGCCTGTCATAAAAGGAGGAAATGACACCGATGTCCTTCTAGTGCCGACAAATTCTATCCCTGGGGACCTCAGGTCACGACGCTCAAACCCAACATGTTGCCAGTCCTGGTATTCTCATGAGATTGGCAGACAGCAAATCTGGGTGCCTCTCTCTTCCAACCATGGACTAAGAAGTGAGAAGAATGTCTTCTCACCTTGCAAGTCTAGAGGAATAAAGGGACAGCAGAAAGAATGTTTCTGACCAAGCCTGAAACCCACTTCCTCCTGCCAGCAGGGGGAAAAAAGGCAGCCCCAGTGCTGTCACCTAACCCTCACACCCATGGGCACTGACAGGGACCTGGGGAGGGGTGGGCAACAGGCAAAGACAAGCATGTCCCATCAAACATGGGACTCCACAGGGAGGGACAGACAGGTGGTGACACAAATGCCAAAGCCACAGGCAAGGCTGGGGCACAGGGGCCACCCACCTGAGCTACCTTGATTCTCACCCTGATCTCCAAGCACAGCTTCCTTTCTAGAAAATCACTGAGTCCTCTGGGCAGGGTCTGGGGGGTTGGTCTGATGCTGACAAACCTCTGACTGCTCAGAGGGGATGTGGGGACCTCAGAAGAGAAGACAGGGCCTGACGGATTGGGATGGTGGGACCCAGAGCTGTAGCAGGCCTACCCACGGGGTTCGGGCCAGGGAGGGGGCCCACGTCAACTTGTGTTCCTTTGGGGGCCGTGGATTTCATCCTGTAAGGTTCAAGACCCTCTTCTTGTAACAAAAAAATCAACACCGTCGCTTTCCTGTGCAGAAATCAGGCCCATCAACAATGCAACCTACTACAAGCACAGTCCAGAGAATGTCCTACATGTACGATATAGGACAATACAGCAGTCTATCATAAAATACGGATTTCAGGCCCTTTGGAGGGGGTGGCAGTGCTGGCTGAGAAACACTGTCACAGAGGAAAAAGATGTCTCACCAGCTTGTCACTGCTGTCCAATCAACTGCTTCCCTCTAGGGGATGGGGATTGGGCCATATTCATTACCACCTGTCCACTGCCTAGCACCATGTCCAGCACATAGTAGGTGCTCAGTGTTTGGTGGAGGGATGGATGAATGACTGAAGGATGAAATCAGTCCCAGGTGAGATGTGCAGATGGTGTCATAAGTGGGATGAGGTTGTGACCAGCCCCCAGGAGCCCACGGAGGACCCCGGCAGGCGGTGGCGGGATGCATGTGTGCCCACTCCCATTGGCGTCTGCCTGTCCCAGCCCCCCGCATGCTTCTCTGGGGCAGGGGGGCTGCTCTTGTCTTCTCAGACTCCCCCTCGGCGCCTGCACAGCGTCTGGCACAGAGTGGATGCTCCATAAATACCCGTTGAATTTAATGCATCTCAATTCAACAGACATTTATTGAGAGCCCACTGTGTAGAATGTCACAATCCTACCTTCCTTGGTCGTGCTACAGATGGCTGTCTCCGGGGTGTAGATGGGTGAGCCTTGCTGTGTGCCAATGCTTTGTTTAGTAACAATTGTTCGTGAGTGAAACTGGTGTCGATGGACTTGCATTTGGGAGCTCAAAGGAACCCCAAGAGAAGGGGGATAACCCTCTGTGAGTGCTGCCCATCCGCTCAGATTTCCCCAGAGGCTGGCGAAGAGCAAGACACGCCGGGTCTAGGCACAGCCAGCAGCCTGGGTCCTCACTGCTACTTCCAAATACACCGGAAAACGGCGATGTCATCAGGACAGAAATAAAGGCATGACTGCAATGGTCACACATTGTGGGCCTCCTGCTCAGAGGACCCGACATCAGGGCACCAGCAGAACGTGAAGAGATGACAGAATCCTTATCACTCATCGTAAGCAAGCATCAGCATGGAGAAGGGCACACACACACACACACACACACACACACACACACACGTGCTGCTTGCCCAGTGAGGTCATGAGTCCCAGCACAGGCGATCGACTCCTGTAGGCTAGGCGTGCGCTGGTTGGGAGTGGCTATTTCCCAAGTGGTTACAGGGAGTTCCCAGCTTGTGATGGGGACGCAACAGCAAGGGGCACAGTTGACACACAAGCCCTTTCAGGTGTGCGACTAGCTGATTGAAACAGCTGGCGCAGCCTCTGGGCCTCGCAGGGTCTACCACCTATGGGACACCTGGGACAACCCCGGGGCACCTGGTTCTGGCATTCGCAGACAAGGAAGCTGTGCAAGAGGGGAAGGCAACACGCACAGGCCACACATCATGTCAGAGAGACAGGGACACGGGTGGCTGGTCTACTGCCTGGGCTTCTCCCCACGTGGCGCCCTGTTCTCTCTAGGTGCGAGCCCCAGGCAGGCCACAAAGAGAAGTGGGAAGCCCTGGGGACAGCAGGGGAGGTGATGGGCATGCCACCAGCCTTGCAAGAGAAGGACCAAAAGCCTGAAGGGACCACCCGAGATGCCCAGACAATTTGCTGAGAGCTCTGGGCTTGGGGGCTGAGGCCTTAATGCCACTTGCGGTGGGAGGGTCACTGAGGTGCTTTGAACTGGTGTGACACAGGCTCACCACCTTCAAAAACAATCGCCAGGACAAAGGGTGCACAAAGCAGATGGTGTAAACTGATAGCCGGGGCCGGATGCCAGTCTGGGCCCTGGGAGCCTGGGAGCAGAGAGGGCCCGGAGGGCCGGTTCTCCTGTGACCAGCCCTGCGCCCCTCCCCCTGCCTGCTGGTGGGATGGGCAGCCTGCCACACCCCTCCCAGACCTGCCCCAGGGGGAACACGCCGCCATCCTGGACAAGTCCCTCTGGGGGACCTTGCGGGTGTGCCCTTCCCATGGTGCCATCAGCCCTGTGCGCCAGCTCTGAGGGCCCGGCATTTAGAGAGCTGCACCCCAGGAGGGTCAGAGGCGTGGGGAGCATACAGACACCTACTTACAAAGACCACACAGAAAACAATAACCTTTCCTTGTTTAGAGTTCTTCTTTAACAACCCTCATGTCCAAGCTTCTTCACTTCCCTCTCCCCTTTCATTTGTAAGACAGTTTACAACATACACGCATGAGGATGATGGTGCCGTGATACACGATGTTTGCTGAGCATCCACTAAGGGCAGACAGGGCGCGGGCGGTGTGCATGTGTCACTCCTTCAGGTCTCTAACAGCCTGGCCAGGCAGGCAGCTGGAGCTGAGGCCCACGACGGGCCTAACGCCCACGGTCGGTCACAGCCAGGCAGTGACGAGCGGGGACCTGAACTTGGGTCTGTCTTGCAGCAAAGCCAGCATCTTCCCTCTGTGTTCTCACGCCCACAGCCACCCCCTCCTGGCCTGTGTGTCCAGGCTACGCCTCTGGCTTCCCACAGAAAACCACCCACAGCCTGCCGGGGCCCGAGGAGCACACCCGGATCTCTGAGAGCATTGGCTGCCGTTCTGTAATTTGCAGCCTCCGGAAACGAGGACCATTATTTGGAGGTTTGCCCTCCTCCTAAGTCAGGCTTCAGGACCGTGCAGCATCAGGCAGAGTCACCTGTGTCTCCTGTGTTCCCGGAGGATGTAAAGCCCCAGCTTCCGGTCCCTCGCTCAGGATGAGCACAGGAGACGGGCAGTGCCGTCACCGACTCCGAGTCTGGACTCGCCGCCTGGACCATGCGTGCGTCTGCTCTGGAGGAAACGGGCCCTCCGCTTCCAGCCTGGCAGCGCCGGGGGCCCTTTCTCCCGCCTCGGCTCTCTGCCCTCTTGCCAGCTCCGGAGACTCCTAGGGACATGCTGGCACAGCCTGGACCAGCACGCTAGCTAATGGGTGTCAGTCCGAGGGAAATCAGCGAGCAGTGAAAGGTCTGCCTTCTGCCTGGTTTGCCCTCCTGACTATTGGTTTGATCCTAAATTTTTTAAATGAGCAAGGCTTAGGTCTGGGGGAATGGGCTCAAAGCTGGGGGGCCCCTTTGCTGCGAGGCCTTTCGTGCCCCATTTACAGCTCCTGGCTCAGAAGAACCACTCACGTGAGTAAAAGTTGTCTCCTGGCATTGTTTGGAGAGGGTCTCTCTCGGGCCCACTACTGTGGGACAGAGACTGGCCATCTAGGTCTGGGGAGTTAGTCCTAGTGTGTGCCTCCTCCTTGAGAATCAGCCAGCTGGCCTTCTGCTGAGGAACAACAACAAAAAACGGAACGTGAATTTTGAGGTCATCGGCAATGGCGCTGCCCCATTTTACACATGAGGAAACTGAGGTTAGGGAGGTCCGGGCCCAGCTGGCTTCCCACAGGGAGAGCCAGCTGGGCCGGCCTGGGGCTCTTCCCACACTCACCTGCCTTCCTTACCCACCGTCAAAGGCGGCCTGTCCTCTCAGGGCAGGGCGGGCAACCCCAGCCCCGGGCCTAACCCTGCCTGCGGCTGCCTCTGCAGCGAGGGCACTACGGGAACACGCTCCGGCTTCCCTCCCGCATCACCTCGGGCTGCTCCCAGAGTGCGGTCACTACACAGAGGCGGTGTGGCCCCCAGCCCACGATGCTTCCTCTGGGGCTCTTACAGAAAGCGCCTCTCCAGCCTGTTCTAGAACCATCGTCAGGTGCCCCAAGAGCACACTGCGGTTTATTTCCCTCTGGTTTCAGACATGTCCTCAGTTACAGGACCACGAGGAGGACTTCGGTAGCAGCTGTGCTGGCCTCACATGTGAGATGGAGGCTGGTGGGACCACCTCTCGGATTTGGTCCCTGGTCCGTGTGGCCTCGCGGGACCTCGCAGGAGCCCGGCCCAGGAGGAGCACCTGAGGCGTCCCGCTGCGGAGGAGCCCACAGGGCCTGGTTTCCTCCTGGGCTTGTTCTAAACCAGGTCCCCTCCCTCATTACCTTCCTGCTATCCGCGTCGAGACTCCCATCCTCCCCATCCAATCGTCTCGAGGCTGAAAGGCAAAAGTCAATAGGTTAAGGTCACACACCATTTATCCCGGGTTTCCGCATCACACTCATGCTCAAAAGTGGAAAATAATCGAAGGTCACCAGCACAAGTGTCCTTTTGGGGTCCCTGCGGAACACTGGCTGGGGGGTGGCTGGCCGTGTGGCTTTGTACATGACAGTCCTTAAAATCGAGAGCAGATGGGTGAAGTGAAGCCTAATTAAAACTGCAGCCGCCCGCCCAGGCAGAGGTGGCCGTGCTTTCAGGGCGGCCACTCCCATTCGGCATTTTGAAGAACACACTTTCTACCTCCCAAGTTTAACTTCAAAGTCAGAGCCGGTCTCAGTCACCCCGCCCCTCCCGTGTCGGCCTCGGCGGGGCGGGCACGGGCATGGCTGCCTGTCCCCTCACAACCCACTTCACAGATCAGAGGACTGAGGCTCAGAGGGTCACATGCCTTTCTCAAGGTCATGGATTAGCGAGCGGGTGGCAGAGGAGGACATGTGAACCTGGGCAGTCTGAGTCCAGGGTCCTTCCTCTGTCTGCCCACCTCACTGCTGGCTGCCCACAAGTCACAAAACGGTAAGCGTTGTGCCACCGGAAACAGTCCGTGAAGAGCAGTGCAGAGGGTACAGCACACACCCCAAGATGCCCACAGTGGGGTGGAGCAAGCAAGCTCTTTCCCAAGAAAGCTCTGTGGAGCTGAGTCATGAGGTATCTACTCTCTCCACTGGCCTTTTCTTGGGGGCTATGATCTCCTACCAAGTATGACCAGATACGTCACACAAGGGTGAGCTGACAGTTCTCAGCATCCAGTTCAGCCTGGAAAGAGCCATCCTGTGCGTCCTGTACTAAAACACCGACCCCATGCACGGAGCAATGAAAGGAACCCCGGGTCCTTCCCGCCCGCCATGGAGACCGAGGCCGTCGTAAGGACCGCCGGGGTGGGCTCCTTACCTGCAGCCTGCGGAGGGCTGGGACCTTCTAGTCTTTTGGAGCACCCTGCCTTGTGCACCACCAAGGACAAGACTGACATCAGGCCCGAGAGCTGGGAAATTGGGGACTGGGCTACAGGACCTTGACAAGATAAGGCCACAGTTGAAGACCGTTCTGGATATGCTGACGTTTCGTTACTCCCGACGGCCGGCTACCTGTCTCTCCCTCTTCCAGGAGAGAGTGATTGTCAACGTGAAAATAAAAAACTCTGCCCTCTCTGCTCACAGAGGCAAATTAACGAGCTTGCTCAAGGAGCGCCATGATGGAGAGGGGCGGGGCGAGGGGCAGGGAAAGGGGCGCTCAGAGGGGGACACATGCCCACCAGAGTGGGCTCCCCTGTTCCCCAATGGCTGGCCATTGCTGGATAGCGGAACCCTACAGTGTCTGGCCATACGTCAGCCGTGACTCTTGGTGGCCACCCAGCAAGCCCCAAGGACCATCAGGCCACTGGCTATTTGGAGCTGTGACAGCGGCACTGCCATCATCCAGCCCAGAGAAGGCCTTCAGAGCCGGGTCTGCTGGCCCGAGTGAGCGAGGCACATCCCTGAACAGCCCTCAGCGGCCCCCAAGTGGGCCCACACCTGGGGCAATTTGCAAGTGTAACTAAGTGGTTCCACCCAAAGGGCCCTTTGGGATATGAAAGCCCAGCCCGTGGGGTTCAGGCCACGCTGGGTTCAAGGACCTCACACAGCCACGGAGGGCAGGTTGGGCCAGACACGAGAAGCAGGGCTGGAAAACGGCCCTCCTTCCAACGAGGGGGACACTCTGCCGAGAGTTAGCGGACATTCTTCCTCAGCACACACCCAGCTCTACGGGCACGCGCAGCTCAGCCAGACTCAGACCGAGGCTTTCCGGAGCGCGTTTGCCAGCCCGCAAAACAACACGACAGGGTCTCCTGAGAAGTGGGAGCGCGGGCAGGAAAACCCAGGACTCCCGTGTTTGTATCATTTGCGGCCTGCTTCCTCACAGCTCAGAGCCTCAGTTTCCTGATCTGCAAAGTGGGCCGATAGCGCCCACCCCTCCGCGGTGTGAGGAGCGCATGAGATAACACGTGAATGGTGTGACGTAACAGGGAGCTCAAGGCTTCAAAACCTCAGCGTAAACACGGGGCTGACTTAGAGCCTGACGTGCAGGACGCTGTTTCAGTGTCAGGAAGACAGCCCCTCAGAGGGGCCGGGGCAATCAGGCTGAGCGTGTGTTTCCTTCCACACGAGGCAGCTCCTGCTGAGCCTGCAGTGCATTCGGCAGAGGAGCCCTCTTGGGAAAGGCCGACGTCCTCTCCCCGTGTCCCTCGGAACCTGTGTTGGTGGCATCCTGATGGGGGGGGGGGTGTCTCTAACATTCTTCCTGGATACAGGGCCCACCTACCCGTTCCTGCCGTCTTAAGAAAGGACCCCAAAACCAAAACAAGACTCAACCCCACTATACAGGAATCATAGATAGACACATGAGACGTGACTACCTCCTGCTTTAAACCAGGGCCCCAAGAAACAGCACACAGTAGGTGCCACACGAGGTCACCTTTACTGTCTGGTCTGGGTGGCGGCTCTGAGAGGTGGGAGGGCAGGCGTGAGCACCCCCCATCTACCCATCAGTGGACAGTCGGAGGTGATGGGATGCCGTCCCGCCTCCAGGGCCAGTGTGCCACTCACACGGCCGTCTGATGGCACAGGTCAGCTTACAAATGAAACAGAAACTGGGTGAAACACAAGTCCTGTGCCGACGACAGCTGGACAGCCAGCTTGCTGGGAAGTTGGGGCAGCGTTCTTTCTGTCCTAGAATTCATTTTAAACAGCCTAAATAAAAGCGGGCCCTGGCCTCACTCTGCCGAGGGCCTCTGCCACTGGAAAGTCTCCACTCTGTGCCCAGGGTCCACGTGGCCTCACAAAAGTCCTTTAAGGCCTGGGAGCGAGAGGGGTGGCCAGGAATCCCACACTCCATAAGGAGCCCGGCCCTGAGAGGGAAGTGTTTCTGCCGGCAATGAAGCGCGGAGGGGGGCGGCTGTGATTTGAATCGTGTCTGCCTCGCACAGTAACGGCTTCATGCTGCGAGTGACTCAGGATGTGCAGGAAGGCCCCAGAAATGGTCCCCGAGCGGCACAGGCCGTGGTGGGGCGCCCCCCGCTCCCAGCCCGCCCCACACTGACCCTGCTGCAGGCCTGCTCCGGGCTACACAGGGAAGGGGCCGTCCTACGCCTTCCCTCCCCGCTTTCTCCTTATTACCCATCCATTTCCTTTAGCTTCGGTTCTCCTCTTCTTATTTAAAAAGCCATTAAATAGTAACCAAGGAGAGTTGGAACTGATGTAGTACAAGAAAATACTGTTGGGCCCTAAATGCTGTAAAACGACAGCAGGAGGGTCAGGGGTCAGAGGTCAGGCAGACCTGGGTGTGGACCTCAGCTCGGCCACTGCCTGGTCCCTTCACGGCCCCAGCCTCAGTTTCCTCACCTATGGTAACACAAGTCTCAGTATGTCAAGATGAAATGAGCTATCGTGTGCCAAGTGCCCAGCACATGGCGGTGATGAATTCAGCGGCAGCTAGGACAATGCTACTCATCTTTGTGCCCAACACCAGTGTCCCCGCCCAGGCCCGCAGGCCCTCACGGCTGGAGGTTTGTTTCCCAAAGACAGGAAAGGGGCTAGAGCATTGGGAAAGAGGGATGCTAACTAAAAAACAAACCAACAGAAAACTTCGGATGAGTTGGGAAATAGAGAGTTGAAAAGTAAATTCCTTAATTACAAAGCATAATTTCTCAGCTTGTCGAATATATTTTCTTTTCTTTTTTTTGATTTTTTTTTTTTGAGGGCAGTGTCACTGGCCCTCATATGTGGGACCCGAATGGGGGCCACTGGCTTCCCAAGCCAGCGCTTAACCACCGCGCCCCTCGGCCAGCCCTCGAATATATTTTCTTAAACTAATTAAACGGTCCAGTAAGTCTACGTCATCACCCAGAGTCTGTTTCAGCAAAGCTTAGAAGTGATCACGGTGGCTTCCCAAGGCTGAGTTGTGCTCTTTTTCCAAGAGACGGCGGGAGGTCAGTTTGCTGAGATTTGGGGGGAGGGGGGAAGGGGGGCTGCATGTGGGCTTTAAACTTGCACACACATGCATGTTCAAACACACATATGCGTGCACACACATACACACACTTCTGACAGGATATATTCCCACTGGATGGGAAAATCTTATAAAATTGAAATATCTCAAATGTATTGGAAATCAAGTGCATCCCAATACATCCATCATTTTTTGAGAACTATCTACGGAAAGCGGGTTAAGAAGAGCACACACCGCATGCTGAACCCTCAGTTCATGGCCTATTTATATCCAAATGGGCGCTCTATAAAATGTATTTCATAAAAGAACCCACATGCCCAAATTCTCGAATGTTAAAAGGGTTTTACATGTGCCTGCTCCTTCTTCTAGCTGGGCCTCAGTTTCCCCACTTGTAACACAGGGAGCTACTCTGGACACTCTCTAAGGACCGTGGGGTCTAACTAGCCCACCCCTCTTGGATCCCCCCAGAAGATCTGTGCTCCCAACTTCTTGGGCTGGGAGATAACAGTAAAACTCCCTGCCTTCAGGAAACCCAGGGTTTTCATTCCTTTTTTTCTTTTTTTGTGACAAGGAAGAAATAAATACACAAAGCACAGGGGCTATTGCAGTCAAGGAGAACAATCTTTAAAATCCCTGTTATTCGCATACCTAGGCCATGGATTTGTCAGTAAGTCACTTACTGACTTTCGTAGGATCCCACCCAGCAGCGTCCAGCCAGTTGTCAACGTGGGACGCGGCTGCTTTTTTGGGTACATCTGAACAAGAACTTCAAGTCAGGTAATTCCTCTTCCTACCCCCCTCCAGCGACTTGGTAACACCCCCCACCAGGTGCACAGCACTTTACAGTTTAGAACGTGCTTCCAGGTTTTTACCCCATCTGGTCCTCACAAAGCAGCCTGGGAAGGGGCTGGGTGGAGGGATCTCCTATTTTGCAGATGAGGAAACAAGAGGCTTGGGCTAGTGACGCAACAGCCCCAAACCGCCCATAAATTCCGTGAGGAAACAGGACACCTTCCCCTCCTGCTCCATGGCCCCGCCACCCCCTGCACACCTGTCCCCACTTGGCTCACGTGGAGTGGAGCTGGGTGGTCCCCTCTGAGAGGGAAACCAAGGCCGAGAGACCCCCGCCACTAGACCTCCCTGGCCCGTATCTGCCAGTGCCAAAACCAATCCCCCTAACTGAAGGCGAGGTCATTCATTCTGTCATCAGGAATTCTCACAACACAGGCCGTAACCACGCGGGAATGAATGACTGACTCTGCTTTGTTCTGTTTCCCACATGTCAGGCTGGCCCAGGCTGTGGCCTGAGAACCCTCCACCCCTCACCATCTCGGCTGCGGCCAGTCTGGCTGCTTCTCTCTAAGTAGCAGAATCAAAGCCACAGAAGCTGTTGGTATAAATGCCCACCCCAAGCCCGGCCCTGGCGTGTCAGCCTCGGGTTTATAACACACGGAGGTGTCCTGACTGACTCCGTCACTGTAATTTAAGGGGAGGCCTCTTGGGGACCCACGAGTGAATCTACGTTTAACATGCCCGCTGCGGGGCCTCCCGGTGGCCCTGCCATGTAGCAACACAACAGAAGGCAGCTTTCAGAAGCACAGGGCTGGACGGCATGCAGGGGCACCAGAGCAGCAGAGGAAACCGACTGTACCATGCTGTTTGTAGATGGGGGGTTTCCTATAGATGTTATCTTTTACGTCAGTGTCTGGGAAAGAAGAAAGAAAACAAGGAGAGAAAGCAGGGTGAGCAAGCAAAGTGTGATGGTTTCCAGTCCACTGATTTTTTTCGTCAGCACCCATCAGTCACCCAGATTTAGAAACTTCAGAAAGGAACTAGGACCCCACAAGTGGCTGATGCCCAGGCCCTACACCTCAGACCAAGCCTGGCTCAGCACAGGTGCCACCCCAGTTTGAAGGGGGCAGACAGAGTGGGTGGCCAGTGACAGTGTGGGGCCCCAACCAGCCCAGACGGCCCCTTCTCCCCACCCATGCCCAGGAGGGCAGAAATGTCTCCCTGTGTTTATGGGGCGTGGGGGGAAACACACACACACAGAAACCCATTTGCTGATTTCTAAATAATCTCAGAATTTGGGAGGCGGGGAATGGAGAGGCTTGGGAACCACCCAGCCGCCCTGAGGCACGGCAGACTCTTGGACAGTTCAGTGCAAGCAGCCGGTCTGCACGGGGAGCCCCCGGTATGTCGGGGCGCCTACCTGGGACGTGGAAATGACGAGGAGCCTGCTGGTAGCTGGAGGGGGGAGGCTTGCTGTCGGAGAGCACGGAGAGGCTGGGGGTGCTCCGGCCACTTTCACTGCCTCCAGGCGGAAGAGCAAAGGCAGCAGATAGAAGAGGGGGAGGGAAGCAAAGCAGAGGTTTCAAGCTTGAGGGCTGATTCCCAGGGGGCCCGTCTCCCCTGCCTGTGGAGCCCCCTAAGCCCTCCGCTTGGGGGAGGGAGTGTGGTCCCCAGGACACGTCCACACTGAGCCCGAGGACTTGTTAATCCAACCTCGCGTCCACCCTTTCGATGGGCCCCTGCCAAAGGCACAGCGGCTCCGGTGGCTCAGCGCCAGCTAGTTCCTAGGTCAGGGAAGGCTGGGTGGCGTCTGGGCAGAGCGCCGCTCTCCTGGGGGTGCACGGGCCGGGGGGAGCCCAGGGGGCTGTTCTGCCTCGGCTGCTGTTTAAGTCCCGTGAATCACAAATTCACTGGCACTGGGGCCTCCCTTCCTAAGTATCCTCGTATAAAAAGGTGTTGCTTTACTGGAGAGTCCACCTGTGAGCATTCAACAGGACAAAAGTGCTCAAGTCCACCAAAGTCTGTCCTTACAAGCCACCAGGTAAATTTTACTATGTGGCTGCTGGAGGCAGTCACACTGAGACAGTCAGTCAGTGTCCGCCAGCTGCCGTCTTCCTAAACGAAGCTGTTCTCCGGCAAATTATATGGAAATAATCCTCGGATTCGGGCTCTGGTTTTCTATTCACCTGGATCTGTAATTTCTGTTTTGCGGACAAGGTTGGATTATCAAGTCACGGAGGTGGCTGCCGTTCCCACGTGAGCCCCCCTCCCACCCACCCCCGCACCCCCGTATTTAAAGAACGATATGAGAGACAGACGCGATGGCACTGGACAATGGATGACGGGCATACGGCTCACTTCCATGAGGCACTCACAGGGCACAGCCCGGGTCCTCCCCCAGTGGCCTCAGGAAACCCTCTGCCACACGAGGCGACAGCTTGGCGAAAGGAAAGGGCCTCCCTCAACCCCCTCCAGCTGTGGCTGCTCAAAGCTGCAGGACCCTGAGGTGACACGTGACCAAGTGGTACTTCAATAGCGGGCAAGCGCCATGCAGACCTGGACGTGGACGGTGGGGGCGGCATGGCGGGCTGACGAGGAAGGCATGGGCTCAGAGGGCACTCGTGCCCGGGTGGGTGTGCTGGGGGCCCAGGGGCAGGTGGGCTCGGCTGGAGCAGGCCACAGCCAGAGGCCCACACCAGGCTGAGGCCACAAGGCGGGCTGCTGAGGACAGTGTCTGGCATCCTCCCGAGCGTGGCACCAGCTTCACCTGTCAGCGCTGATGGGACTTCGATAGATGCCCGTCCCCCGTGACATGAACCTGGCTCTTCCCTCGGCTGCCGCCCTCCAGGGCAGCCCAGAGCCTCTGCAGCCGCAGGCCTGTCCGAGTCCTGCACCTCCCAGAGAGCAGGGGCTGCAGACTCTGTCACAGGATCCTGCCGCCCCCTGTCCCCAAGTCTACAGTGCAATGTCCTCTTACGCCACAAGCAGGATTCTGTGGGCGTCTGTGCACATTCATCTAGGGAGGGCCAGCAGGTGCTCAGGGGGCCCAAGACCCAGGGGCAGCGGTACACAGACTCGGCGGCCTCACGGGATCATCACGCCCCCCCCACACCGACCCCCAGGGGCCTCTACGCCGCTCATCAAACTCTTAAGACCTTCGTCCCAGCCCGAGACGCCTCTGCTCGCCTCGCCCCTTCCTGACCTCCTCTCCTCCCCACATCCCTGCCTGGGACCCCCTTTCCAATCCTCCCCACTTGTCCAGACCCTTCCTGGGTCAAGGCTCAGGTATAAAGTCTTCCTGGAGGACACAGCCCACCACTGACCACTCCCTTCCCTGGACCCACGCCCACCCGCTCACTGCTGCCTCGACCCCACAGGGGCCATGTGGAGCGCTGTGCCCATGTCAGCTCTCGGGATGCCCGGAACAGCCCTTCGGGGCGCACACCACAGCCACCTTCTGCAGGGGGCACGGGGCTGGAGGGCCTCGGGCCAGTGTCCTGATGAGGCCTTGGGCACCGCGCTGGGGGCCAACTTCCTCCATGGTCTTAGCGGTAAAAACCCAAGCTGCTGAAGTCACCACGGATATGAGAAAATCAGAGAAGCTGGCTGTGTGGTGACTTTGAAAAGGCACAGAAGTCCCTTCTGATGAGGCTTGTGGCTTCTCCGCAAGGTGGCTCAGGACCCAGGCCGGACTCGGACCTCCGCTGGGGAGGGTCAGCAAGAAGGCAGACGCCTGGCGAGAGAGCCTGCTGGTGGATGGGGGTCCTGGCCTTTGAAAAGCCACCTTCTTCTTTTGGTCCAAGTAAGTGACTATTTTAGAGCAGCTTGGCGCAGTACGGAGTTCCCGTGTCGTCTGCCCCCAGTGTTCCTACAGTTAACACCTTACGTTATTACGATGCATCGCCACGTTACTGTCATCTAAACGCCACACTTAATTCAGACGTCACCCGCTTTTATCCAGTGATCTTTTCCTGTCCCGGGATCCCATCCAGGACCTCATATGACATTTAGTCACCGTGCCTCCTTAGGCCCCGCTGGGCTGTGAGTTTCTCATCCTCCTTGTTTTTCATGACGTTGGCGGTTTTGAGGAGTCCTGGTCAAGTATTTTGTAAAATGTCCCTCGGTGAGGATGTGTCTGACTTTCCTCATGATCAGACTGGGGTTACGGTTCTTGGGAGGAAGCCCACCGGGGGACGTGCCCCTCCCACCCCAGCAGGTCAAGGGCACGCGCTGTCCACGTGACCAGTCCCTGTGACGTGACCTGGATCCCTGGCCGAGGTCGCCGTGGTGGCCGGGACTGTCCACTGTCCAGGTCTCTCCTCCCCCTGCACACCGTCCTCAGGGGGGTCACCAAGCACGGCCCACACCTGAGGAGTGGGGGGCCGGCGCCCCTCCTTGGGGGCAACTGTCTACGTCAGTTACTGGGGCTTCTGCATGGAGGTTTGCTTCCCCCCATGTATTTGTTTACTCAATCGTTTACTTACATCAGCATGGCCTCATGGGTGTGTTTCCTTTCTACTTTGGTTTATAATCTAGACTATGTCTTTCATTTGTTTTCCAGTTGTTCCAGCTTTGGCTCTTGGGGGCTCCCAGTTGGCTCCTGCTGAATCTTCTCAAGGTGGCCGGAAGCAAGGCCACCTCTCAGCCACATGCAGGGCCTGTTAGGACAATAGCCAGATGCGTGCAGGGTTTCACGCTGTGCGAGTCACCATCACATTCCGTCTCAGCTGTCGGCCACAAGCACCAGTGAGGCTGGTGGCCCAGGGATGACGAGGTGCGTGCGGGCACAGCGGGTGGGTGGGGAGCCGGCCTTGATGGGAGATGCCCCCCGCACCGTCACACCACGTGGGGAAGGGGCTCAATGCTCCTTCCCGCCTCCGCCCCGTGAAGCAGTTGCACCAGTGTCTCCTCCCCATGGCACTGCCGCAGGAGATGGGCCCGAGACTGAAACTCATACTACCGAGCAAATGACTGCTACCAGCACTGATGCTGACTGGTCTGGTGGGAGGCGGCCCACAGCACCGAGACGCGGAGGGAAGGTCTGTCTGGGACACGCGCGCAGGTGGGGAGAGCAGGGGAGAAAAGCATCTGGCGCAGGGCGAGGGCTTGCTCTCCTTGGCGAGCCCTCCCCTCACAGCACCACTCAGAGGAAGATGGGAAAGCCGCCGTGAGGAGACACAGGGGAGTCTTTCCCTGAGAGTGGGCGTGGACGCCAGACCCTGTGAGCCGCTGAGAGGAGGCAGGCGCCCTTGGCACAGCTGGCCACCAGGGTCCCACAGGCCGAATGAGAGGCATGGAGGAGACAAGGGCGGGCTCCATCGGCGTGGCCTCAGAGGTGGACCCAGGACCCAAGGGTGGACGTGGCTCTTGAACCAGGACCTGACTCTGGGCTCCCTCAGGCCGGTGGCATCTCTCTGAGCCTCGGTCTGCTCTGGGCTGAGGGCTGGAAAGGGGCTGGACTTTCCCACGGCCCGGACAGCCCTGAAGTCAGACAGGGCAGAGCCATGGGGGCCGGGCTCCCCCACATTCTGCACCGGAGAGGAGTCCAGGGGCTTCGTCTAATTTCTGAACAAAGAGAACTGGTGGCCAAAGCAGACAGGAGGGAACCAGGGCAGAGACCAGCAGCAAAGCGGGGCAGCGCCTGTGCCCACCCAGCGGATCACAGGGGCACGGGGTCCCTGCTCCCGGCGATGCCCTTGAATGGCGACGACAGACAGTTTCTGAACCACGTTGTGGTGTCTGCACTGTCTTCCCACCACAGGATGGCAGGAAGGACCACGCTGCCGCCGCCGAGGAGAGCTGGGCCGCCTCTCCCTGTGTCCTCTCCCGGGCCCTCGCGTGTCTGGCTGAGGATGGGGTGCTGCCTGCCTGAGGCCCCTTCCTCACAACTCGAGGGCGGAGACTCAGGGACCGAAGAGGAGCCACGGTCACAGGGCCTTCCGGCTCCAGGCCTCACGGACTGGCCTCCGGGGGCTGCCAGGGATGCGGCTCGAGCTGCCAAGCCAGCGAGTGGCCACAGCCCGGCCTGGGGTCAGGGCCACACCTCCACGGGGCCCCCAGCCCCACCCAAAGCAGGGCCACGCTGGGCGGGAGGAAAGCTGTATGAGGGTCTGACGTGGAGCAAACGGAGGGGAGGCATCTCCTGGTTACCCACGTGGCTCGTCTCGTAGCCAAGCTCACTCTGTTTGTGGTGAGTCCTTTGTCCGCCTCTGGGTGAGACCACATGCTGGTCTGCGACACTAGATGTGGGCAGCAGGGCCCTGCTGGCTGCTGCCCACCTCGCAAAATGCGCCATTTTAGGCTTTGCTGCTTCTCAAAAGAGTCTGTCAGTCCAGCAGGCACCACGAGTGGCAGGGACAAGTCCATGAGGAATATGGACAGTGGTCCGCGGGATCAGGGACTCTTCTCGGCAGACCGGCCAATGGGGCCACGCAAAGCAAGTGATGAGGATGGCTACGAGAGCCCAGGAGCCCGTCTGATGACCGTCAGATGCTGCGTGATCCCTGAGCGTGCCTGCCCCCTGGTCCCTTTGGCACAGAAGGTGCTTCCTGGGATGCTCTCCACCCAGCAGCTGTCGGGCACGGGACTTCCCGCGTCTCGGGAATCAGCCCTGAGGCTCAGCAAGGGCTGTGTAACACATCCCCTGGGCCAGGGAACTCAAACAACAGCCATTTATTTCCCCCAGTTCTGGAGGCTGACCGTCCAGACCAAGGTCAGGCGGAGCAGTTTCTGGCGGAGTCCACCCCCTGGCTCGTATGCAACCGTCTGTCCGCACACGGCCTCGCCTCTGAACACACGGGGTGTGACAGGGACACCTCCTGGTGTCTCTCCCAGTCTGTAAGGCCACCCATCTCACTGGACTAGGGCCCCGCCCTTATGTGGTCCTAATGACCTCCGAACGACCCTTTTCCAAATGCATCACACTAGGGGTTAGGGCTTCAACATACGAATTCGGGGGGACACAATTCAGTCCAGAGCATATGGGAAAGCAGGAACTCAGCCGTTTTCCTAGTGGGGTTCATGCACACGTCTGTGCAGGGGTGTGGATGGTGGACGGGTCTGCCAGGCCACCCTGCTCGGAGGCTGTGGACAGGTCACCCCCTCTCCAGGCCTCAGCTTTGCCTCCTGGTAACCGCAGCTGGTGGTCCCTAAGCCCC
Organism: Aselliscus stoliczkanus; assembly: GCA_033961575.1. Taxonomy (NCBI): domain Eukaryota; kingdom Metazoa; phylum Chordata; class Mammalia; order Chiroptera; family Hipposideridae; genus Aselliscus; species Aselliscus stoliczkanus. Next base: position 140,901,313 of record CM066734.1, read on the forward strand.
ATGAAGCTGGCTGACGTGGAAATAAAACGAGATGACGAAGGTCCGTGGGCAGGCACGCGTTCGGTCAGGCCCAGCCCCTCTCCCTGCAGCTCTCCACCTGCACTCCTCACCCCTCCTTTACTTCACAAGTGGCCTACGTTTTCCTCCCCAGGGACGTTTACACACGGACAGAAACAGCGTTGGACTCACGAGACACGGGGCGAGGAGCACAGGCGTGAGGCACAGGGCTTGGGGGAGCCATGCGGTGACACAGACACGAGACAGACGCATGGGGGCGCCCTGCCAGCACCCACAGCCCGCAGCACTGCGCGCCTTACCTCGGAAGTAGGGGATGTAATGATGTCTGAACACGGATGTAGGGCTTGGGTGTTGGGACAGGGACAGGCAGCTACTGGTACCAACACTCACAGTACCAGCTGCGGGCAACAGAGAGCAAGTCAGAGTCCACCCCGCACTGCTGGCCACAGAGCCACAGAATAGTCCTAGGCCCCACTTGCTAGGAACGTTCTGCCTCCTCTCTCCAGTGATGCAGCCTTTCTGAAGGGGCATCTCCAAGCTGCTCCAGGCTCGGAGGGAGGAAGCCCTGCCCTCTGGGGGACAGGGTGGCGGCCCCCAGGGCTGCTGGGTGGGAGTGTCTGGCCGGGCCGGTTACCCCACCTGGGGGCTCTTTGGGATCAAGGACCCAGGTGGCGAGCAGCCGGCCAGTCCAGGGTGTGCCTGGACTGTCACCTGACCATCAGCCAGCCTCAGCAGGTGAGGTTCAGGTCTGGGCTCTCCCGGGTTGTCACCTGGCTGGGAACAGTCCACAAGCCCAGGCGACCCAAATTATGGTGGTCCGGGGTCAGCAGAGGGGCCCTCAGAGAGGCCGACTGCCCTTTACTCCCTGACTCACCTGCTCACTCACTCACTCATTCATTCATTCACTCCTTCATTCACTCACTCACCCATTCACTCCTTCCTTCACTCACTCATTCATTCACTCCTTCATTCACTCACTCACTCATTCACTCCTTCATTCACTCACTCACTCATTCAGTCACTCCTTCACTCATTCATTCACTCCTTTACTATCTCATTAACTCATTCATTCATTCATTCACTCATTCACTCACTCACTCATCCATTTCCAAACCTCCATCCTTGAGTAGGATGTATGTACCAGGCACATTGAAGGAAGCCAATGAAAATAACTTTGCAAATGAATGAGTTTTGATTTTTCCACAAGGCTGCAAAAATAAGAACTGTAGCCCATGGATGTGAAAATGGAGTCATGCAACGGCTGGCCAAGGAGAAAGCAGCTTGGAAAAATCCCTCAAAAAGGCAGCGTCCTTTTTGTGTGTGGAGCGTCCCTGTCGCTCTGACACGCTGAGGGTGACAAGGAGTTTTGGAAGCTAAGGGAGAGCAGTACACAGCGGAATGCCAGGCAGGGAATGTGGTGGAATGGGGTCGAGAGGACCCTCCACGGGGTCTCTGCCCGATGGGAGCGGCCTGGAAGTGGCCTCTCAGCAAGTTTCCCAGCGGATGGCTGTCCTTGGGGCTACCAACCCAGCTACAGATGAAGTGTCAATGGATGTTCTGACTCGATTTTTGAGCCACTGATTTTGCCCTCACTGGGGAAACTTTCCCAGACCTACACTAGCTCGGAACTGACCTCTAGTGTCCTTCCATCTATGCAGCTTTATCTTCTTCCCCTGAAGCACTTTTTACATTAGATAGATTCTGAGTGCTTAGTGCAGCCTGAGGCTCCTCTACCCACAGGTTAACCAGCTGCCTCTGCAGTTAACCTCCCCACTCAGACATGAATGGCCTTTCCTTTATGTCACCAAATGGACGGGTTCTGTGTCACCTCCTGGCAATCTCCCACCCCATCAGCCATTGTCCCAGTTGCGTATAAGAGACAGATTCATAAGAGGAAAAGCAACGAAAAGAACAGCTTCATGGGGGTAAAACAAAAAGCCGTGGGGGCCCAGTACCTGGACGGCTGTAGTGCTGGGGCGACCGTGAGGTCGGGGTGTAGCGCCCGAGGCTGACTGATCCGGTGGAGCTCGGGCTGGAGGTCCGGCACTGCTTGTAGGAGCGGTCATCCTGATCCCCCTGGAGGGAAGGCGGCCTGGTGAACACCAGAGCCGAGCGCACTGCCCACCCCTCTCCCAACAGCCACCCTCCACTCGGCATCTGCTCTCCTGACCCCAGAGGCTGACTCAACATGGCCCCAGACAGACTCCCCCACACCTGCCAGGGCACATCCGAAGAGCCAGGTGGGAGCCTGGCCTGGGTGCTGCCACTCCAGAGGCCTGAGCAGGTCCTGGGGGCCCTGCCACACCCCTCTGTCAGCCCCTCCTTGAGGCTGGGGCACCTGCGAGGTGGTAAAGGCACCTGGTTCCACCTCCTGCCCAATCCCTCCGGTACCCAAGGCTCCTGGGAACACAGTTTGAGGACCACTGAGAGTCTGTATCCTCCCCAGCCTGAAGGGGGCTCCCCAGGTGTGGGAGTTAGAAAGGCGCCCTTCCCGGGACCAGACACCCAGTCGAGTCAGACCCACAAGCACTGACAATGCAGACTCCATTCAAGCAGGATGGGCAACTGTTTGGAGCGGTCAGAGTGGGCAGCAGGTGGCGTGAGATGGCATGGCACGTGGTGTGGGAGGAAGAGCAGGTTGCCGGGCCCACCACGTGGAGCACGTGGTCTGGTCACGACAGCCCAGCCTGGGGTGGCGACGAGCGATGGGACAGTCTGGGTCTGGGGCTCAGGGCTCCCACGCCTTCCCGGGCTGACCTTCCGCCTCCGAGCGCTCACTCTGCAGCCAAGCAGGCCAAGCCACCGTCCCTAATGCCCGCCTGTGCACCCACCTCCACACTTAGCTCGGGCCAGCCCTCGTGCAGGTGTCACACCTGCCAGTTGCCACCTGTGCGGCACCCCGAGTCCTCACCACGGAGACACACTCTCCCAGGCAGCTCTGCTCTGCTGTCTAGTCTCCGTCTCCGGGTGTCCCCTGCACAGCCCGTTGGCCAGTTTACACCCTAAAGGTGTCCCGTACCCTCGCCTAGCCTGTGCATGGGGCCTGCCGGCTACTTGCACAGTTTGGTTGGTACATTCCTGGATCCAAGGGTTTGATGCTCAGGCCGACTGGAGTCTGGGTGGCAGCGATCTACGTCACTGATTTATTTTGAGAAATAGGAAAAACAAGGGCTGCTAATTTTAGATGCTATCTGACAAAGAAACACTTCCAGGGTGTATTTCTGCGGGGACTTCCTGGATGTCCCACTCAGAGGCCAGGAGGTGGTCCAGGCTACCCTGACTCCTGGATATGTTTTCTGAGGAAGTCGTGACCCAGACCTCAAGAACCATGTGTCCCACGTGCTGCATTTGCAGGGCCAGCAGACGCGCCAGGAAAGCATGCAGGTGAGACGTGATTATAAAAATAACCAATACCAAGGAGGGGGCCCCAAGCCATGGAGCGCCATGGCCCAGATGCCACAGTCAGGAGCCACAGAGGCCTTCCTGGAGGCGGCGGGCGGTTATTTTTATGACCCGGGTGGCAGCACCATGAGCAAACGGGGGTGGGGGGTGGGGGGTGGGCCGGGGCGGCGGTTACCTCAGTCGGCGTTGGCGAGAATAACTGAGGGGGCTGTGGATACAACACAGAGCGGCCTGTTAGCGCCTGGACACTTGGCGGCCACTTGTGGGAGAGACAGCACGGGGCACAGACACACTCACACGACGGGGCCCCCTCCACGCGGGAGAGGAACCCACCACGAGACCCAGCACGGGGTTCTAAAACCCCCTTCTTGGAGAAATACGGTCAATGGCGCCCCAAGAAAGAGGTCCCGGGATACTGTTTTGTGCCAACCTTGGAGCTTGTCTCCATCCTGGCCCACCCCGAGCGCCCCACTGCTCCCCCAAGAAGACATTTTTCCAAAAGGAAGACTGTTGGTCCAGGGCATGGGGTGGCCACATCCTGTGAGCCCATCACCCAGAAAAGAGGGAAAGGGGCCCAGAGAGCTTGTGGATCCTTGGGGCCTGGGGCGAGGTCCAGACCGGCCAGTGCGGGCACTGGGGTCTCCCCAGCCAGGCTCCAGCCCTTAGGGCTGCTGGGCACGGTCTGCCCCCACGGACCCGTGCTCTAGGGGCCGGGGCCACGGCCCGCGGCCTCTCCAACCCTCTTCCACCAGGGGTCGGTGGGTGCAGGTCTGGGCCTCCCCTCCCGTCCCGCGCAGCGGCCTCTCTTAGCGGAACTTATCACCCAGATCCTTGGGGTCCCGTGTGCCCTCAGGAGCGGCACCTGCAGGCCTCTGAGCAGGAAAGCAGGGTTCCCCTCGCCCTCCCACCCTGCACGCCCCACAGCTGTGCCCAGCACCGACACTGCAGAAGTTATCCAGGTGTCAGCAGGGCCACCCCCTCAAGCATGGCGCCCCTGGAGCCCAGCCTCACTACCCAGAAGGCCTTTTGCAATAGAATCAAAGAGAAGGCCAGGGACACGCCTGGAGGGACAGCGGGCTCCTGGCCCAGTGGCACACACACTCAAGTTCGCAGCTGGCAGACGCCCTTCTATCCCAGGCACCACCGTCACCCTGAGATCTCAAAATCACCAAAAGAAAAGCAGAGGCCGATGGCGCCCCCCTCATTACATGGGGCAGGGCAGCCACGACTAAGAAGTCAGCCGTAAAGGCTGCTGCCCACAGGGACACTTCGCAATACGTCACCTGGGGTTCAGCCAGCTCAGGAAGGCACGGGGCAGAGGAGCAGACCATGGCTGGTGAGGGCAGAGCAAGGCCCGGAATGTTCTGGATAAAGGTAGATGATACCCTCACACACTTGGAAACCATCCCAAGCCTCGGCAAATAGAGGGGCTCTCACTTGGTTCCTATCGTTTTCCTAAACACCAGCTTCCTGCTGTCGGCCCCACACAGGGGCTTTCCCAGGCCCAGTGCCCAGTGTGCTGCGTGCCATCTGCCAGGGCACGTCAGGCAGAGCACCCTGGGAATTCTTTAAAGAGGGTGTGCACAGGTTATCCGGGGGAATGACGGAGGTCCAGTGAGGATGGAAGTGACGGGACCAGTGTGTGGGCATGCCACCCGCCCAGCTGGCTGGCCAAGGACACGTGGAGCCGCACCTCGCTGTAGCTAGGCCTGTCTCCCGCCAAGTGGCTGATGTAGGGCGAGTAGGAGATCATGTCGGGACGGTCGATGTTATAGATGGCCTTGCTTTTAGGAAGAGCAGCCAGGTCTCGGTAGTCGAGGATCTCATCTCCCAGCTTAGCCTGCAGAGAGACAAAGAGCACAGCAGGCACGGTGAGGACCGTGTGCAGAGGGCAGGCGCTTGGCAGCCTTGGGGAGACGTGAGTCTGAGTGTGCCCCAGCTCCTGGCGAGGGTGGAATGGGCCAAGGGGTCAAAGCCACCGGGGCAGGAGGCCTCATGGTCACACGGACCTAGGTCCTGACGCCCGGCCACAGAAGTGTCTTCTCCGCGTCCCCACTGCCTCTCTACAAAGCGGGGGAGACGGTCCCGTGGGACAGCTCCATGGTCAAACAGGTGGGACTGTGATGTGCCTGGCACTGGTGCCACCAGACAGTGAGACTCAGTCCTTGGCCAAAAAATACATACAGATATCGATGTATGCATACACATGAACACATACAAACACACACAAACACACTTGTATGCATATACATGTATGCACACAAACATGCATGCAAACAAAATACATGGTTGCATGTGTATACACCAACACAAATACATACGTGTATGCATACATACAAACACACATATATGAATGTACGAATACATACAAGTACTACAAATACATATGTATGTACATACACACCCATACACATACACATGCTTACACATGCGAGGTTGGACAATTAAGTTCACAAATTCATCCTAGAAAAAGTGCTGCATACCTCATTGCTGAATATCACTACGGTCACCTTCAAAGTCCTCCCCTTGGGAAGCTAGGCACTGATGCCAGAGCCTAGTCCACCCTTCGAAGCAATTTTGGAACTGTTTCTCTGGAATGGCCATCAGAGCTGTCGTCGTATTACCCTGGATATCCCTAATGTCATCAAAATGTCTTCCTTTCAATATTTCCTTTATCTTCAGGTAAAGAAAGAAGTCACTGGGGGCCAGATCAGGTGAGCAGGGAGGGTGTTCCTGGCTAAAGGCTCCCTCACAGGCAGTGCCGTGTGAGCTGGTGCATATTCATGATGCAAGAGCCATGAATTGTTGGTAAAAGGCTCAGTTTTCGTCTAACTTTTTCACGCAGCCTTTTCAGTACTTTTAAAAAGTAAACTTGGTTAACTGTTTGTCCAGTTGGTACAAATTCATAATGGATAATCCCTCTGATATCAAAAAAGGTTAGCGACATCATTGCAATAAGTTCACGAACTAAATTGTCCAACCTCGTACGCCCACACACACACACACACACACACACACACACACACACACACAAATGGGGTCACAGTACACATTGTGCTTAACATGCTTCTAGGAGCACGTCAGGCACACTCCCCACAGTAACACGACAGCTCTGCACCGTTATTCACAGCGCCTGCCTGGTCCCGCCTGTGCCAAGTGCTTTTATTCAGGCAAGCCCTGGCTGCTGGCCGTGGAGGCGAAGTCATTCTTATGCCATCATGACAGCAGTTGCGAGCACACCGTTTGTGGACTTGTCACCACATAACCAGGGGGCTGCCGGGTCAAACGCTACGTCCTCGTTGAAGAAAGGCTCTGAGTCAGCCTCTGAAAGTCTGCACCAATCTCCACAGGCAGCAGGGCTGGCAGGGCCGGCCCCACACCCGATGCCCCCCCTTCTCGCCCTCCCCCACTCCTGGCCAGGATGCCCAGCCCCCGAGGCACGCTCAGCAATGACCCCAGGCCCCACCCCCTCCCCACTCTCCACAGAAAGGATCCAACTTACGTAGATGACGCGGCTGGGAGACCCTGAGGTGCTGGAGGCGGGCACAGAAGTGATGCTCTCGGAGGAGGTCCTGGTTTCCTGGGAAACGAGGGGACAGACGGAGGCTGAAAACAGGACGTGTCAACGGGAAGGCCCTTCCGGAGGCAACTGTCACAGTCATACACCAACAGAAATGCAGGCTCGCAAGACAGTTTTTTTAATTGGCAGGTGGAAAGAATTCTTAAACAGGTGGGCTTGAATGGACGGCTGGAAAGCTATCGTCAAACAGACACGGTGGGCGACACGGGCTACAAGCAAAGCAGAAAGGCTCTCAGTTCTGACGATCGCCAAGCTTTCACGGCGCGGAAATTATCTGTTTTTCAGAGGACAAGAGCAAGCGATGCATTTTCAAGCAATTCTGTGCACTCAGTGACAAAGGCCATCCCTCGTCCCCAGAATCGTACTGCTCAGAGCCACCTAAGTGATGAAGACGTTGTGGAGCCCGTTGCCTCTGCTGTCAGACTTTGGGACGGTCTCGTGACCCTACAGCCCATTCTCCGGCCGGACTCCACAGCCCGCCCTTCACACCCCTCTGACCCGCCCCCCATGTCTTTCTCAGCACCGGCAGCCCTTGCAATGCCACCCCAGGTGTGTCTTGGAAACGAGCCTCCTGAGTTCACCACTGCACTCTCACCACTGAGCGCTCGGTCACGGCTGGGACTCTTTGTGACTGTCACACATGGAAGCCGCTCCCCGAGTGCCCACCGCTGTCTGGAGCCACTCCTGCCCCTCCTCCCTCGCCGACCACATCTGCATCCCCCAAGGTGACGGTCCTCCACTCCCTGTGCCAGGCCCACCCCACCCGCTGCACCTGCGTCCATCCTACCTGCAGGCCGGGACCTGGCAGCCCCATACCCCTCTCCTGGTCCAGCGCCCTCCCCTGCCTGGACTGCCCCACACCCAGCTTTCCCACCCCTCCGACCGGCCCCGTCTAACTGGCACCCATCTCCACGGAGGGACTCCCCAGCCACGAACTCGGACCCCCTCCCCCACCACCCCCGCTGCCTGTCTCTCTCTTTTCCTGAGCAGGCCCCTTTCCCCACCCCCCAGCATTCTGTCCAGCCCCTCTCAGTGGCCCACACCCACTGCAGTAGTACCAGCAACCTGGGAGGGGCCATGTTACGGGCTGAATTGTGTCCCCTCAAAACTCATATCAAGTCCTAATCCCAGCACCCCAGAAAGTAGCTATTGGAGATGGGGCCTTTAAAGTCGTAACTAAGTTAAAATGGGTCGGGGAGGGGGATCCTGCTCCTATCCGACTAGTGTTGGATAAGAAGAGATGAGGACACAGACACACAGAGGGATGAGCACTTGAGGACACGGGGCGGAGACAGCCAGGTACACGCCAAGGACACAGGCCTCAGGAGCCACCCGCCCACGCCGCACCTCGGGCTCCGGGCTCCAGGACGGGGCAGTCAGTCTCTGCTGTCTGAGGCCCCGGCCCGTGACATTTTGCGCAGCAGCCCCAGGGCAGTAACAGGCTGTGGGGCCCCCCTCCCCAGGACGCCCAGCGCTTCCTACACTCAGCAGGACACCAGGACCGGACGCCCGGCCACACAAACCTGCAAGGCCCAGCGGGCGGTGGCCGGGCCAACCTGGGGGCCAACCTGCGTCTGCATCTAGAAGGAAGAGAACAGGACAGGGCATGACGCTTGCTGGCCGCCTCTCCCAGGGCCCGCTGGCCGTGCTGCCCGCCCCCTCCACGGCCCTGGTGTGGCCCTGGCCTCCTCCTCCTGGAAGCCTGCCCGCTTCCCCAGGCTCTTGGGCCCCAGCCCTGTGCGTCTGTCTGTCCCCTCAGACCACGGGCCTCCAAAGGCCGGCAGGGGCTGGGGTCTCCCCCAGAGCTCAGCCTGACCCCACAGAGCAGTCCTGAGTCCTCGGCCACCTTCACGTAAGACATAATGTCACATGATGCTATTTGCAAAGAAGACGGTGCCACTCTGAGACGGGGAACATGGAGTCTGTTTTTCTCGATGTCCCCGTGGCCAGGTCACTTATTTTATGGGCCAAAACGATGTACGCATACATTTTATGCATTTGAAAACACCCGTTGCATCTCGGCTTCCTTCTCTATGACACGGAGAAAGCTCCCTGGAGGTGCTTCCCGTTTCTGATGGTCCAGAGGTGCGGCCTGTGAGGGGCTCGGCTCTGAGCAGTCATCCTTCCTCCTGTTTCAGCTCGAGCGGGGCTCATGACGGGAGGCCCTAACACTGGCCCCCAGGTCCCCGGGAGTATTTCCCAGCACGGGAGGGGCCGCCCCGGGCATGTGGGCACCGTTACGACGCAGCACCGGGCCGTGGGCAGCAGCAGTCTGGTGCGCTCTGGCCCGTGTAGGGCGTCCCGAGCAGGCAGCAGGGGCGGCGCCTACGGCCTCTCTGCGTCCAGTACCCAGGCCTGTGGAAAGAGGACAGGACCCGGGAGCCTCCCGGGTCACTGAGCAGAGGCTCCCCAGGTCGGGACACCAGGGCCCTCTCCCACTCTCTCTCTGCCCTCTCCAGAGGAGCCTCCCAAGTAAACCCAGTGCTGGCTGTTACCCAGGGCCTTGTGCGCACCGACACAGGTGAAAGGCCCCATCCGACCGCTCAGCCTGGCCCCGGGAAGGCACCATCTACAACAGCGACTCGGGCACTGGTTCTCACTGAAGTCTCACACGAGTCTCATCGGCCCTGTGTGAGGGGTCTGACGCCCACTCATTCCCACTTAACGCCAATGGGTGGAGGCTCAGAGAGGGCTATTGATTTGCCCAAGGTCACACAGCTGGGCAGAGGCATAGCAGGACTCCAATGGCAGGGAGGGAAGTGGGGCTCCTGGGGTTTCTGGTTGTTAAATGACAGCTGGGCACACACCCAAGACAGACGAGCTGGTTAGCTCTCCGTCACCAGGTAAGAGTGGAGCCGCCCCAGCTGGGGGCTGGTTCACAGGGAGTTGGCAGGGCTCACACCACCTCTGCTGTGTTCCTCGGGAGCTCATGGCCCTCTAGCGATGCCCAGAGCTGCCCAGGTCTGGCTGGCTCAAGGTCACTAACTGGCTCTCGTGGGATGAACAGCACAGTACAGCTCTCTCTCCCGCCACCCAGTCCCGAGTGGCCAGCTGGCCAGGAGAACTATCTCCAAGGGACCCACCCAAGTGTGGAAGCCATGCGTGCCTTCCCTGTCCACTCACACGTGGCCCCACCCTGCCGGCCCAGGCCCCAGAGGGGATTCTCATTTCTCGGGGAGACAGAAGAGCCCCTGAGGGACTGGGGCAGGGCTGGGACAAAGGGAGGGCGAAACGGGGGACAAACAGGGCATGACCAGGGCCTAGATCCTGTCCTGGGACACGGAGGACAGGCGTTCTCAGGCTGCTGGCCTCTGCCCAGTGTCCCCAAAGCATCTGCGGGAACAGCCCAGGGAGCCAGCTCTGGTGAGGCAGCCCCAGGCAGTGACACCTCCCTCCTTCTCTGTCCCTCCTATTGGGCCAGCGGCCACGCTACCCGCCATCACGGGCTGGCCTCAGGCTGACAGCAGAGGCGGGCTCCCTGCAGGCGCCGAGGCAGCCCGGCCCAGGTCCGGAAGCCAGGAGCCAGTGCTGGCCACCTTGACCTGTCCTTGAGCGGCCTGCCGTGGCCCTGGGCTCCTCTTTCCAACCCAGCCAGTCTTGTGAGATGGCCCCCGTGCACACGCCATGCCGCATGTGGTCCGGAGGCTGCAGGTCCCTTTGCCAGGCCGTGGCTTGGCCTTCAGGTCAGGATGGAGGGGTCCACAGACAAAGGTCAGGCCCCGCCCGTGGTCACTTCAGTGTCACAGATCGTGGCTCTGAGAGGGCGGGGATGCGGCCTAGCTCATCTCCGAGGCCCCGTGGCACAGGGCAGTTTGCAGAGTAAATTAGCCACGTGAGAGGATGTCGGACAGTCGCAGTGTGCTGCCACTTACTGTGACCCTGGCCGTATATGTGACAAGCTATGACTGTCAGTCCTGTAACTGCGGGAGGCACAGTAATGCCCCAACCATGTCTGCGTCTTCATCTCCCAAACCTGTGACTGTCACCGTGTGTGACCAAAGGGACACTGAGATGGGACTGAAGAGCATGAGGGGAGGTGGGGCACAGCAGGGTGGCAGCCCGCCAGACCCCGGATGGCAGCAGCACGGCCCCGCGGCTGTTTAAGCTCCTGACCTCCAGACTGCAAGGTGATCCGGCGGTGCTTTTTTAAGCCTCTGCATTTGTGGTCACTCTGTGCCACAGCCACAGGAAATGAGTCCAGTCACCAGCCTCGTCCCGCAGCCTTCCCTGCTGTGTCCCTAGTGCTGGGGGGATGCCTGTCACGTGGCTCTGTCTGCCTCCTTACGCTCCCACGTCCCAGGCACCGGGCCCAGGGATGGGCGCTGTCCTGGGTCTGGCCCCTCCACTCCGGCCCCTGCGGATGCCTTTAGCCCAGGGCAAGGACCCCTGGTCCTCCAGCCCGCGGAGGGAACCCCTCCCTCTCGCCACTCCCCGAGGCCTGAGGCATGAAAGCAAGCAGCCACGGGCAGAGCTGCGCCCAGCAGCGCCCGATTCAGGGGTCTCATCGCGTCAGGAATGAAAGGTGGTCATAGGAACCTAAACTAAATCAGAGGCATACATTGGCACTTTGAGAAGGGCCTGGAGCAAAGCAACTGGCATCGTTTTCAAATCTGGCAAAACAAGATCCTAAATGGAAGGAGGTGCCTGCTCTGAAGAGGGGAGCTTAGACACACTGCCCACCCCCCGGCCCAGCCTGCTGCCCACAGAAAGGGACCGAGAACCTGCGTGGCCCACCCTGTGGCATGCTGGGGGTTGGAGAGGCTTGGGGGGCACAGAGCCCGTCCTCCGCAGAGCAGCCTGCCCTGGCCAAGGGCCCCCTTCCCCAGCTCCTTGTGGCAAGCTAGGTGTCCCCGTGGCATGCTGGGTGACCCCATGGCATGCTGGGTGTCCCCGTGGCATGCTGTGTGACCCCGAGGCATGCTGGGTGTCCCCGTGGCATGCTGTGTGACCCCGAGGCATGCTGGGTGTCCCCGTGGCATGCTGTGTGACCCCGTGGCATGCTGGGTGTCCCCGTGGCATGCTGTGTGACCCCGTGGCATGCTGGGTGACCCTGTGGCATGCTGTGTGACCCCGTGGCATGCTGGGTGTCCCCGTGGCATGCTGGGTGACCCTGTGGCATGCTGGGTGACCCCGTGGCATGCTGCGTGACCCTGTGGCATGCTGTGTGACCCTGTGGCGTGCTGCGTGACCCTGTGGCATGCTGGGTGTCCCCGTGGCACACTGGGCATCTCCATGGCACACTGGGCATCCCTGTGGCATGCTGGGTGACCCCGTGGCACGCTGGGCATCCCTGTGGCATGCTGGGTGACCCGTGGCACGCTGGGCATCCCCGTGGCATGCTGGGTGACCCCGTGGCATGCTGGGTGACCCCGTGGCATGCTGCGTGTCCCCGTGATCATTCAGTCTGAAGAAGCTGGTCAGCACCCACTTAATTGTATTACAATCACGCGTGAGAGGTGAAGAATACACCTGAGAAAATAGTGAAACCAACCTTGCTTTTGTCTTCAGTTCTGGCTGCTTGTCGACACGCCGGGTGCCAGATGGAGGAACCTGGGGACAGATTCCCAAGAGGGAAGGGGTTAGTGTCCTTTCCCAAAATGCGGGGCCGTGGGGAAGTCAGGAGGAGGGAGCAGGCGTCCGCACATGGGTGTTCCCTGGCCACCACCTCCCAGGAGCCCCTGGGCCCCTCTGCGTGGAGTCCAAGCGGGGCATGCAGATCACAGGCCCTGCCCTCGGGGCTCCAGCCCAGATGGGGAACATGAAATAAATGGACAAACACGCCACGGCGAGCTAACTGCTTCCACTGGGGGCTGCACGGGGGCCCTCAGAACTGGGGGAGGGCACCTCGCCCAGCCAGGGGCAGCCGGACAAGGCTTCTTAGAGGAGGGTATCTAGGTGGCTTCAAGTTCAGAAACAGAGGAGAGAGAAGGGGCTGCCCTGTGGCCTCCGCCTGCTCCTCCTGTGTGTGGGGGGGAGGGGGCAGCATCGGGCACGGCTGGGCTGGGCTGGCGAGGGACAAGGGCTTTGGGCTCTCGGCTGGAGGTGGAACGGGGGACCTCAGGAGGACCTCGGGGTGGGGTAGGAGCGGGGCTGGGGGCTGGGCATGAAGCCCTGGGCCCCACCCCATCACTAACGCACTGCGTTGCTGAGCCTTCTCCTGCCTCAGTTTCTTCACCTGCCAGCTCTGCTCAGCCACCCACATCAAAAGCCACACCAAGGTCAGTAAGTGCCCCGTGTGCCTGGTGCTCTGCTGTTTTCTAATTCTACATCAGCTTCCCCGAGTGTCGTGTTCTCCCCACCTGCAAACAGGGCCAATGATAACCCTACCTCGTAGGTCAGTGGGAGAAACTAAGAAAATTAAGGGGGGGTCGGAAAGGTGCTTTGTGAGCCGTCACATGCATGTGTTCCATCATCACGATATCTCTTCCAAATGGGGCTCACGTGTGTCGGAGCTCCCTGCCCCCCACCCTTGGGCCCAGAGCACTTGCTTCCCGCCCCCCCCAGGGGGGGCTCCTTGCACCTCAGCCTGAACCACACCAGCCGCCTGTGAGCCACACTCGGCTCATGCGCCCTCTGCTGGCGGCTGGGCGGCAGTGTCTGGGTTTATGCCCACGGGTGCCACCCCCGAGTGGAGGTGGGGGGGCCCTGTCCATCCCACTCTCGCATCCCCAAACAAGCCACGTGGGGCCTGGCACATAGTAAGGGCTGAAAAGTGTGTGGAAGGAGGCAGCTACATCCCTTTTTGCTTACAAAGCCTTCCAGGTCATGGGACTTAATGAATTTCCTAATTGCTCCTTCGTGGCAAACCAGGGTTCCCAGACAGACCATGATGAGGGGCGGGGGGTGTTAAACATTTATTTAACCCTCTGTTGGGTGCAACTGATCTCACAGATTCACTGCACACAAATTTTCAAATATCTAACAGTTAAATATCGTGACTCATCGCGTCCGTATCTTCCCCCTCTACGGTAACCTATCATCAGTCGTGTTTGTGACTTAGTGCAGTGAAGGCGTATTTCATAGTGGCATCTTTGTGTGCAATGCATCTGTGAGATCTGTGCTCGATGGAGGGTTAAAAAATTGTTTCTGATTATAAAGGTAATAGATATTCCTTATTAAAAAGCAAAGCAATCTAATAGTATAAATAAGGAAATGAAAACCATCTATGATCTCCCGCCACCTCTGGTCGGGCTGCCCTCCAGTACACACTCACATATTAGAGTGTGGACCATGTTACACATACACAGCTTCTCACCCTGTGATTGCTGCTTTAAAAGGTCCTGAACATCCCCCCTACAATTAAGTACCAAAAGCGTAACTTTAAGGGCTGCATAACGTTCCATCGTGTGGGCAAGTGAGAATTTACTTGTCTGCTCCTCTCCCATTGGCTCCAATGGTTTATTTCTAAGTAACGTTTCAGACGCTCTACTGTCTCTCTTATTTACTTAAGGACTTCCTGGGGTGTGGGCATTGCTGAGGCTCTTGATGCGCACTGGCGATTTCCCAGCTGTCTCCCCACTGGCCGGGTAAGAAGCCCGTTTCCTCGGGCCTCACCACACTGGGGGACATGCCTTCCTTTCCATCTTTGTCACCCCACTGGAAAAAAATACTATCTAATTGTTATTTGAATCATGAGGGAGGGTCAACATCCCACCCCTACATTTATTGGAAAGAGTCTATGGAGGAGGAGGGGGTCCCTCCGGTGGAAGGTGGTGGGGTGACGTTGCGGAGGGGTGCCTGTCTCATCTTTCTCAGAGGCCGTGGGGCTCACTAAGACCTTTGTTCTTCAGAGCTTTTACTGTAGATGACAGGTTATTTCACCTGTCAAATAACCCCTGCACAGAGCCCAATACTCAGGTAGACTTGGCACAGGGTCTCAGGGTGTCTGGGCAGGGCAGGGGCAGAGCCCCCAGAAAAGGCCCCTGGCCCTGGGACTCCAGTGCTCCATGGCGCCGGGCAGCAAAACCCCCGCCTGGTCTGACCGCTCATCTGACCGTCGGACCAACTGGGAAATCTGAGGCTGGGGGAGGGACAGGACTGGCTTCGGCATCCCACAGAAAGCCACGCAGGACCCGCTTTAGAAACAGGGTGGCAGCCTCGGCCCAGAGCCATGAAGAGCATCTTTGTTCCCTGCTGGGTCCCCATGACGGCGAGCTCGTGTCCCTGTCCCAGCGCCATTGTGCTTGGCATCGGAAGGCCTGAAGGCACTATTTACAGGGAGGGCAGACGCCTTGGATAGGGGCACCCCTCGCCGCCCAGACGTCCTAGCACAGTTGGGAGGGGCGCAAAGGACCCCTTTCATGGGCCCTCCAGCAGAAACTCAAGGAACAAGAGGGGACACTGGGGACGAGGCCATCCTGCATGACATCAGCCCATGAGGCTCGGCTCAGAAAGGGAGCCTGTCTGGCACAGAGCGCCCAGATAACGCCGTATGAGGTCATTAAACGGCCCATCAGCGGGGCAGTGTGTGGCTCTCCCACCTGCTGGCTCGGCTCAGCTTGCCTCCAGGATCACTGGAGACACAGAAACCATTGAAAAGAAACTGTGGCTAAAGGGATGGGTCTCAGTATCCACCCCTGAGGTCCGCTCGGAGCTGTCCCCCCACCGCCACCGCCATGGCCCCTGCGCTGCCCGCTGTCCCACCGGACCCCGCTCCCCAGCTCCCCGCTGCATGGCGCGCCCTCCTAAGTAGCCCGATCACACACATGACCCAGCAGTTCACACCCAGCTCACGGAAAGGCCCGAGAGATGCTCGCGTCCTGCCCTGAGGGCTGAGCAGCACGTCCGTGCTCTTACCTTGAAGATACATCTCCTCGCCCTCTGCGAACATCCGGCCACACCTGACACATAGCGCACACGACGGGTGGTAGTGCTTCTCCCCCGCCTGCAGGGACACAACACGGGGGTGTCTACTCGAGCAGCGGTCCCCGAGCCAGGACACTGGAAGGTGTGCTGCGTGGCAGAGCGCCCACAGAGCCCGCACAGGGGGTGCCCCACTGGGGGCCACATCTGGGAGCAGAGACCCAGCCACGCCACCCAGCCTCCAGGAGCAGGTGTGTCACCAGCAGCCCAGCGCAGAGGTTGATGGGTCAGCCTCCCCCATTGGGGGTGGGGGGCGGGTCCTATTCATCTGTGTATGGGGTGGGGGCAGGCTGAACCTAACTTCATTTCCCAGGTAAAAGAACTGAAGGGGTGGGGAGAAAAATGGTTAATAACTTTCTGATGTGTCTTGTACTGTTTAGTTTTCTCAATTAGCATTGATTATTTACATAAGTCTTAAAATCCATTAAATTGAATTAAAATATTAATACTGAAATCATCTAAAATAATGACATTGGCTGGTTTGGCTTAGTTCTACATGGCGCAACACCTCCTCCCCTGCCAAATCACCCCAAAGTATTGTGTCCAGCACTCCTTCACAGTGACTTTCTTACCCTGTGGGAGGCAGGGATGCAGCCGGCTGCAACCTGCTAACTGCTAATCCCCGTGTTCCTCTCCTTTCTAAAATGGGAAGGAGTCTAATCATCGTTTCCCGAATGTGAATGATTAATAATTACTTTCCTGAACAAGCAAGTAATGAGGAAAAAATTCATTACACACGTCTTACTTTTAGTCCCCGTACCCACTGGTGCCTTTGGTAGCAACCAGGCCCAAAGGTGACCCCTGCGTGGTGGGGTGAGGGACCCACAGCATGCTTGGCACGGAAGCCAGGCACTACAGAGCAGATTCCTTTTTACAAAATTCAAAATTAGGCAAAAGAATCTATGTTGTTAGAGCCGGGGTGCTGGCTGCCCTTAGGGGGCCCCTGGAGGGCGCGGCACGCTCTTTCTTGATCTGGGTGCTGGTTACATGGGCGTGTCCAGTTGGGGGAAATTTATCAAGCTGCACAAGTGCGATCTGTGCACTCCTCTGTGGGTGCCACACACCAGCGAAAGTGTCCCCACAAAACAGACCCAGGACCTCAAGGTAAGAGCTAAAAGTAAAAAACTCTTAGAAGAAAACACCAGGGGTACATCTTCATGAGCCCAAGTTTGGCAGAGGACTCTTGGATCTGACGCCCAAAACATGAGCAGCAGCAACAACGTAGATAAGTTGGACTTCATAAAAATCACAAACTTCTGTGCAACAAAGAAAAGGTTACAAACCACAGAGTGGGAGACGGTATTGGCAGGTCACAGGCCTGAGCAGGGCCCGGTGTCCGGATTACATGAAGGGCTCTTACAGCCCAACGACAAAAAGATAAACGGTCCAATGAAGAGTGGGCCGCGGCCTCGAACACACATTTCTCCAAAGAAGACACAGAAAGGCCGAGAAGCAGGTCAGAGACGCTCAGCGCCACAGTCACTCAGGAAACGCAGGCCCACCCACAACGAGTCCGCACCGCACACCCACCAGGGAGACGGTAATGCAAACTGAACAAAACAAAAATTGGGAAATAAGTGTTAGTGGATGTGGAGAAACAGGAGCCCTTGTGCACTGGGGTGGGGGTGGGGGTGCACAGTGGGGCAGCTGCCGTGGGAAACAGTTTGTCAGTGTCTCCAAAAGTGCAGAATTGCCACAAGATGCAGCAACTCCGCTCCTAGATGTAGAAGAAAAATGAAGAGAACAGAACGGGAGGAGTGAAAACACGGATCCACACAAAACGTGCATATGAAGGCTGGGAGCAGCATGACTGTCTGCAAAAGGCGGAAACAGCCCGGGTGCCCACCAGGGGGCCAGCGGATAAACAACGTGGTCCGCACACGCGGAGCGCGACTCAGCCGTGAAAAGGAAGGGCGGCCTGACACAGGGGCCCCATGATGTCTTACAGGGACGTCGCTGTCCTCCTGGGCCACCAGCGCCCTTTCTCCGCCACGTGAGGACACGGGGAGAGGCAGCCACGCCAGGAAGCAGGCCCTCACCGGGAGCCGAACGGGCGGAACCTTGATCGTGGACTTCCAGCCTCCAGAACCGTGAGAAAATGACTGTCTGTTGTTAAAGGCACACAGTCTACCGTCCACGGCGTTTGTTCCAGCAGCCCAAGCAGACCAAGACGGGCTTATAGAGGCAAGACCACAGGTACCCTCACTCCTGTCAACCACCACCCACCCACTCCAGGATGCAGAGATGGGGTCCCACGGCACCGGAGCACTGCTGGGCCCCCAGCTCTTTCAGGGCCGTTTCCTGCCAATCGCTGTCTTAGAAGGGGCTCACACATCAGCACTGGAGGTGTCACCAGTCTAGCCCCCCAGCCCCCCGCCAGGCAGATGGCCCCCGCCCTTAGCCAGGTGGGGCTCCAGATGGCTCAGGTTTTAAAAGTATATTAAAAGCCCATGAGATTTTCTAGTGCGTGGTTTTAAAAAGATGTCGCGCCTTCTGACAAGTGACTGTCATCTTTAACAAGACAGAACAAGGCTCATTAGGAACGCAGGGACACAGAGCAAACGCTACTCCCCAACAGGTCCAAGTAGAGGGCTCAGCTGGGGCCAGGCTCCAGAGCCCCACCTGCCCGGCAGAGGGGGCCAGCCACCTCCTCCCCACGGGGCTGGGGGAAGACAGAGGGACCAGCCCTGGACCGGGAGGTGCCCCGCACCCCCGAGGCGGCATCCCCTTTTCCTTGCTGAACCCGCTCATGGCTTGTCCGTTCCCTGGAGAACCAGCCGTGCCCCCCACCTGCTTTCCAAGCCCCCCAGGATTCCACACTGCAGAGGGCTGCACGCGCACGTCCCCCAACCCAGGCCAGCCAGCTCCCCGCAGCAACACAGTGCATTTACTGCCCGATTCAAAGCTGGTTTCCTCTTTGGGTGACCAGAAGCGAATCCAGACCTTACAAGACCTAATCATCAGAGCGCACGGATCAAATAGCATTTACCAAGAAGCTAATCAGTCCGTCAGCCGGCGCGATACAGCTGTGGGAGCAGCTGGCGCCCGCACAGCCTCCCTGGGTTCTCTGCAGCCTGAGACTCTCCAGGGGCTACTTGACCCTGAAAGAAGATGCATCTCCTCCCCACGCCTGCAAAGCCCTTCCAGAGCCCTGGAGCCCCCTGTCCTCGGCCTTGGGGCACGTCCCCACACTGGCAGAGCCCTTCCAGAGCCCTGGAGCGCCCTGTCCTCGGCCTTGGGGCACGCTCGCTCTCACCGTCCAGCTCCTTCTAGGGCTTGGGCTTCAGGAGGCCTGAGTGCAGGCCCCTCCTTCTCTGCTGGCCCCAGGCCCCAGGGCAGAGCTGCATGCAGAGGTGGCGCCCAATAAAGACATTCGGAACGGGAAACAGGGTCCACCACTTGTTCATCAGCGGTCCTAGAGGTCTAGAGGGGGGCTTGGACCGAGTGAGGTTGGGATCAGACAGATAATCGGTCCTGCATGCGTGCCAGCCTATCAAGGGGCCCTGCAGACGGCTGCGCAGCACCTGGCCTGCGTCCTGGGCCCAGCTGACCAGCAAACGCTGTGACGCCAGTGCTGACGATGTCAGAGCCCAATATTTGAGGGTAAGGACCAGAGGCACTGACTCCTTCTTGGGTGCAAAAGTAGGGACATGCTATAAGTGTGTGTGTGTATGTGTGTGTGTGTGTGTCAGGATCAGTGTGTGTGTGTGTGTGTGGTTGGTGTGTGTGTGTGGTGTGTGTATGTGTGTGTGGTCGGTGTGTGTGTGGTCGGTGTGTGTGTGTGAGGGGGGTCAGTGTATGTCTGTGTGTGTGGTTGGTGTGTGTGTGGTTGGTGTGTGTGTGTGTGGTTGGTGTGTGTGTGTGTGGTTGGTGTGTGTGTGTGTGGTTGGTGTGTGTGTATGGTCGGTGTGTGTGTGGGGGGTCAGTGTGTGTGTGTGTGTGTGTGTGTGTGTGTGTGTGGGGTTGGTGTGTGTGTGGGGTTGGTGTTGGTGTGTGTGTGTGGTTGGTGTGTGTGTGGTTGGTGTGAGTGTATGCGGTTGGTGTGTGTGTGTGTGAGTGTGGTTGGGGTGGGTGTGTGGTCAGTGTGTGTGTGTGTGTGGTTGGTGTGTGTATGTGAGTGTGAGTGTGGTTGGTGTATGTGTGTGTGAGTGTGAGTGTGGTTGGTGTGTGTGTGGTTGGTGTGTGTATGTGTGTGTGGTTGGTGAGTGTGGTTGGTGTGTGTGTGTGTGTGTGTGAGTGCATGCTCAGTCTACAAGGATGACTTCTAAATGCTAGCAGTAGTCTGGGTAATGGCATTCATTATGCATGATATTTTTGGTTTATTATATGATAAACGAATATTCCTCCTGAACGTGTTCTTTAAATAAACACATTAAGTTTCTAACACAGAGAAAGGAGGTGGGCCTGGGGAAGTGGACTTCACCTCTGTCTTGAGGAAGTTTTTATTTGTTTGGAACATTTGGTTTCTTTTCTCCCAGTGACAGAAGTCACACCTGCTTGTGAGGGTAGACGGAAAGTGCCAAAAGAAGAAAAAGGGAAGCAAATAAACCAGCGTCCCCGAGTCTCAGGAGATGGTTGACGGGGCATGGGGAAGTGTTCAGCGGGACGCCTGACCCAGGTGCACCAGAGGCCCGTCTCCCACCTGGTCTCCTCCTCCAGGGCAGGCAGGGGGCCCTGTCGCCACCGTCTCCATGAATGTGGCCCCCAGCCCAGGGTGGACCCTGTGAGTGCCCAGACAGGGTACGGTGAGTGATGGATTGAGAAAAGGAAGAAGGTGGTAAGAGGGAGAATGGATGGAGGGAAGAACAGTCTCAGAAGGACCCAGGTCTTCTTGTTGCCATGGGGACGGGCAGGCTGCGGGAGGCAGGTGGGGCTCAGGGGGGCGGGGCTGAGAACGCAGCACCCCGTCCCAAACCCACCGCCTCCACGTGTGCGGGGAAGGCTTAGAGCTGATACCGCTGAGAACAAAATAGAGAGGCACGAGTGGGGGTGACAGAGCGAGGGACGCCCCACTCAGCACCTCCTCCCCTTTCCGAAAGCTGGTCTCGTGGGTCTGGTTACGCTGCTGTCCCCTGGGAAGTCCCCACCACCTTCCAGCTCTCTCGGGGGGCGACGCCACCCCCCAGAGCCCCGCTGCCACCCACACCGCAGCCCACCCGTGCCCTGCACGGAGCAGGCTCACCGAGAGACACCTGAGACACGCAGGATGCGGCAAACACTCGGCAGAGAATGCTGCACATTCAGGAGAGACTGGGGAAGGGGGGAGAGCCCCACTGCCGCGTCCGAGCCCATTTCACGGGCGGCCGCTGCTGGTGCCCAGCAGTGAGATGGCACTTGGCCCGCCACACACAGACCAGATGCGGCACAGACGGGGGGCTCCTGCGGGGGGCAGGGAGGGGCCCGGGCTGCTCACCCACTCAGGCGCCACAGGGGCAAGCTCTGAGGGACACCAAGCGTCTTGGGGCAAAATGGGGTGCGGTGGGGGGGTGACAGGTGCTTAGGAGGTCTGGCACCTGGCTGATCTGTCCCTGCTCACTGAAGCCCACCCACCTGCAGCCCAGCATGACCCCTGCGGCCTCCCTGCCAGCCCGGCCGGGCTTCCTACCTGCACGGGTCCTGCACCAGAGCCCTGTCCAATCGGCCTCCGTCCAGCGCCTGCTCCCAGGACAGGCCGGCTGGAACCGGCGGCGTGGCGTGGGGACGGCAACCCTCACCCTTCAGCCAGCTCCGGAGCCTTGCTCTTCTCCGAGCCTGCCCTGCGCCCTGCTGACCCCGGGAGCGCGCTCTGGCCAGGCGCAGGGGCTGCTCCCCTCTGCAGAGGGGCTCGTCTCCGCCCGCCCGCCCGCGGCTGCCGCCTCACCAAGGCGGTGCTCAGAGCTTTGCAGAGCCCGCCGCCGACTCAGTCCGCCCTGAGCTCCAGGCAGAGGCAAAAACAAAAGCATTAATCTTCCCTGGGAGGCCCTTCACTGCAGACGAGGAGGAAAAACCCAGACCTGTTTCCCTTCTGCTCCTCACAATTAAGATGGTCCTTCCTGATAAACCAGATGCACCGGGGGGGCCCCATCACGGGCACCGAACCCCCGTCCTGTGTTTGTTCCAGCATCAAACATCAGGGGCGCCTACCCTGCAGACGGGGTCACCCACATTCCAGGTCCATCAAGGGGAGGCCTGCTGACGGCCTCCGGACAGTCCGCACCCCACTCCCGTCAGTTACCGGAGGGCCAGCACTGAGCTGGGGACGCTTCACAGGCATGTCCCCTGCGTCCCCGAGGACATTACTGGAGAAGCGGGGCAGGCAGTAGGGTGTGGTCAGGCCTGTCCCCTCCCAGGGTGCAGGGGCCGCTGCCCGCAGCTGTCAGGAGGCGGCCAGGGCAGGTTCACACGCCTGAGGCCCAGCTCCGCCCACCCGAGCCCACGTTAGGCTGACAGGTCCTACCACATGGCGTGATGCTAGGACACAAACGAGAACGAACGTCTGCAAACGGGCAGAGGCCAAGTGGGGGTGGGGGTGGGGAGCCTGGGCCCAGGTCTGCCTCGGGGTGGCCGATGGCCCAGCGCCAGCCAGATGCCAGGTGCCAGGTGTGCCCTCTGGGAGGAGGAGGAGAGGGGATGGGGAGGACCACAGGCGTGAGTGGGTGGGGGGGTCCTTCCTGAATTTGGTGTTGACGGTGGAGCTTTGGAGACACCTGCACTCCAAGGAGGGATGTGAGTCGGAAGGACAAATGTGAGGCCCCAGGCCCCCAGGGGCTTCAGGGAGAGGCTGGGGGTTCCGGGCAGGAGGGGGCGGGTCTGAGAGCAGGCAGAGGCTGGGAGAGAGGCTGCTGGCCCAGAGGCAGAGGCCAGCGGCCAGCGGCTGAGAGGGGAGGACAGAGGCTGATGTCAGACGAAGGGGCTTCCTGTCAGGCTGTGGGTGTTCTGGTTTTTTAAACAGGGGAGATTTGAGCTGTTTAAGAAGCCACTGGGGAGGATGTCTTTTGAGAGGGGAGGTGTGTGTCCAAGGGAGGGAGGGAGATGGCGGGGTCAGGATCCGGAGCAGGTGGGGGCTGTGGGGAGGGCAGGGAGCCGAGCACGAGTGGGGGGAGTGGGGGAGGAGGGACCTGAGCACAAGTGGGGGTTGGGGGGGGAGGAGGGACCTGGGAGGAGCGGGGGGGGGAGGGAACTGAGCACGAGTCGGGGGTGTGGGGGGGGAGGAGGGACCTGGGGGGAGTGGGGGGGGAGGGAACTGAGCACGAGTCGGGGGTGTGGGGGGGAGGAGGGGCGGCATCTTAGGCAGAAAGGGCGGGAGACAGGTAGAAATGGGGAGCTTCACAGACCGAGCCAAGGAGGACGGTTCTGGGTGACACGGGGACCCTGCTCCCTGTTAAGTGGAAGACAAGGTCATTGCCACGGAGGGGGCAGCCGGGAGAGAGTGCAAGGTCTGGGGTAGCGTTTTGGGGGACAGAGAGAAACAGGGTTTGCACTGCTGGGCAGAGGGGCAGGCGCGGGTGCTGTGGCGCGCGTGGCAGACTGCCACGGAGCTGGGTGTGCAGCGAGGGCTGGGTGAGGGGAGATGAGGGCAGGCAGGGAGGCACCCGGAGAGGAGGGCCAGGAGGTGTCACTGCGGGGTACCGGGTACAAGGAGAGGGTCATCATTTGTCCATGTTTGGAGGACGTGACTATAGGCATCAGGTATCATCACGACCCAGGAAAATCATTCAAGACAAAATGCCAACAATCTCATCATGTGACCACGCGCACAAATCAGGCAGAAAAGCATGGAGACCCCAATGCATAAACCGGCAAAGTTCACGAACTGTAACTAAAATACATGAACTATGATTGGCTAAAACTGACAGAACAGACCCAGCCTCACACAGGATGGAAGAAAGGCACATCAAAGTGAGTGTCAAGCTGGCTCAGGGCTTCATAAAGATTGTACCCCCAGTGGGAGATGGGGCATATCCTGTTGATAAGCGTAAATTAGGATAATCTCTCTGGAAAGCAATTCACAAGCATCGGTTGACTCAGCTTCTACCATTCTGTGAATGAATCTTAAGGAAAATTAGACGTGCAGTAAAACGAGAGGTCCACCTCAGTATTGTTTACAGTAAAAAGGGGGACAGCAGTGCCATGTCCGGCAAACAAATGATCAGCTTGGTAAATTCTGGTCTAGTCCTACGCCGAAATATGATGCATGCTGACACACGCTCACATACGGACGAGCCTTGAAAAACACTGTGCTGTGGGAAAGAAGCCAGCACATAGGACCAAGTACTGTCTGATTGATTCCATTCCTGTGATGGGTCCAGAGCGGGGACCTCCACAGACAGGGAGTGGGTGGGTGGTGGCCACCGGCTCAGCGGCAGGGAGTAACAGCTAAGGGTGTCGGGTTCTTGGGGTTAAGAAAGTGCTAAGATGGACTGTAGGGATGGTCGCGCGACTCTATGACGATACCAATGGCCACCGAATCGCACACTTTAAATGGGTGAATTGTGTGGTGCGTGAACTATGTTCTAATAAAAAAAAAAAAGACCCATAATACGGAACACAAAAGCATGGACTCTGTTAAATGGGAAATGTGTGTTAATAAAAAGCAGGATAGAATGTTGTACAAATGGTTTGATATTAGCGGTGACTGATTACATGGAGGGAGGGAAAAACCTGAATGGAAACCAGCCAAAAAGTTCAGCTCCTAGGACTGCATCATCAGGGCTTTTCCCCTTATCTGAGCTTTGCAAACTACCCACATCGATGAGCCCCCCAAGATCGAGAAGCACCGCCAGCACCCAGAAGGACCCCACCTGATGCGAGCGGTCTGACCCGGCCTGCCAGGCGTGGCCCTCCGAGGGGACACAGCGCTGCCTCCGGGCTCGCCTAAGCGCTCCAGGACTCAGGCCCCCCAACTAGACGGAAAGTGCCGGACCAAAGATCTCAAGTCCTTCCCAACTCTGCGCTCCTCCGACTTGTGAAGGGCACCGAAGGAAGTGTCCCAAGGAAGGCTTCCTGGAGGAGGTGGGCTCATTCCCAGGGAGCGTCCTCTGGCAGAGCTGGGAGGACGGGGGAGCTGAAGGCTCTGGAGAGGGGTTTCGCACCAACACACGAGCACCAGATACGCCACGGACCCTTCTGATCCTCACAGTTAACGGGGCGGGGGAGGCAGGTGAGCCCCGGCGCCCGCCGGAGCAGGACTGGGCTGAGAGGGCAGGGGCCCCGCTTACCTCCAGCACGTGCCCCGTGATGTACTTCTCGCAGCCGTCACAGCGGATGCCGAACTTGGCGTGATAGTCGGCTTCACAGTAAGGCAGCCCGTCCCTGCAAGGAGCCAGGCGGTCAGGACCGGCGGGGCCGCCCCACACCCCCAAGATCCAACCACCCTCGCCAATGCGAGGGGCTGCCCCGAAGGGGGCACAGCCACTTCCTCTCCAATTCACGGGCCGCTCTCAGGTAGCGTGTCATCACAGCAGCGCCTCCCGCTTCATGGATGGAGACACTGGGGGCACAGGGGTGGGGGGCACTTGCCCAGCGGGAGGGTGACTGGCTGCCTCCCGAGGCTGGGCGGAGGGGATTAAAGCCGCGTCTGAGAAATAAGACATTTCCACAGACAAGGCTCTTCCGTCTGGCTCCTCCTGCCCCACGCTCCACAGCGGGCGGGAAATGGCCTGTCCACCCCCAGCTGGCTCCCTGCTCCTCCTGAGAGGGCTCTGGGTGCCCCGGAGAAACGTGAGCCCCAAACCACGTGTGACAGAGGTGCCCAAGTCCAGGAGCAGGTTTGAGGGAGGCCCTGATGCCAGGTGGCAGATGTGGCGGGTTGGGAGGAAACCTCACTGCCCTGAGGGAGGGGGGGTGCGGGACTTTCTGTTCCCGGGGACACGTGGGGTGACAGAGGGTTCGTGCGGGAGGAGCAGGGGGGCCACACGGGGAAGCACCCTCTGCACGCGTGTTTAGAGCAAGCCTACTCCGCCCAGGCACTGGTGGTGGCGTTGGGGACTTAGTGACGAATGAGACATAATTAGAGCTGCTGCTCCCGAGTATCTGGGCAGCCGGGGGCCAGTCGCTTAAACACTGAGCCCCACACATCGAGCTGTGAGGAAAACAGCGAGCGTGCAGGGTCACCGAAGGGAGATTATACCGGCCCAAGGCCTGGCACTGCCTGCCCCGTGCTCGTTTAAAAGCGACTGCCATTATCACCATTATGAGGTCAACCTTCTCCAGGTCACGGGGATGCCTGCAGGAGGGCAAAGGCCTGCTGCGGGGTGACAAGCCCCTGGGGTGATGCCATTCCTTCAAAGGGAGGAAGCTGTAAGTTGGGCCCTTCGATCCTCAGGACACCTGTTATTCCCCACACATTGCAGCAAACCCAGGAGGTTCAAAGATAATGTCTCCATGGCAACACCAACACGCCCTCCTTGTCACTTCTGGGACAGTCAGGAGGCTGCTAAGTAACGTAGCACAGAGTGGGCGACCCGCCTGCAACTCCTGTGAGCGCGGCTGTAGCATCCTGAGGGCCAGGCACTTATTTTACGCGGAAGCGTCGTCCACCGGACTGCCCTCTCTGAGGCACTCACCCCTCTCCTTTGTTATGGCAGAGGGAGCCCCTCCTGGCCCAAATGGCCAGACTCGCCCAGCCTGACCCAGCCTGGACACAGGCTCATCTCGGACCCGGGACTTCTATACAAAATGCTTTATTTTGAGATAATTGTAGAGTCACACACAAGAAACAATACCCTTCCTGCAGAATTACAGTACAAGGTCACCCAGGAAGTTGACGTGGATCATCCAGTGACCTGACTCATCTTCCCTCAGCGTGACACGCATTGGCGTGCACGTGCACACGTATGTGTGTGTGTACACATGTGCATGTGTGTCTCATTCCGTGCAGTCTTACTGGAGAACTGTTTCTACCCCGTCGGTTCCTGAGATGGTTCTGTTCCCTCAGAGCATCAAGCACTGGGACAGTGTTTGAGGAAAGTGGCCCCGAGTGCCCCTAACTCAGGAAGGAGCCCGCGCCACCTTAACGCTTCCCTCCCCTGCGCGGTCTGGGGCTCGCCTGTCTCAGGTCCCTGCAACCGGAACTAAAATGCATGCCCTCTGCAGACAGCTGCTACCTCCCCACCCAAACCGGCCATCATGCATGTAGGGGACACTGTATCGGCCAGTGGGAGCTGCCCGATGGCCCACGCTGCAGAGGTCTGAATGTGGGGCTGAGTTGTCGCATCCGTGACAACTGAGGCTGGTCAGCCCTTCTTTTCCTCGATCTGTTGCTGGCATCAGCTGACTTCCACTTTGCATTCTGCAAGAGAGCCAGGTGCCACCAAGGGGGAGAATTCCATAGGGAGGGTGACACCCAGGGGTGCACACGGGGGAGCGTCTTACAAAGTCAAAGATGGGAGCGCTAATGTCTGTTTCAATGAACCAAACGGGGAGCTGGGGTCTCTCTGTGAGCAGTTAGGGGTGCAGAGAGGGCTCGGGGCTGGGGGCCACATGCCAGCTCCCCCGCGCGGGTTCCCCAGGGGCGGCAGAACACACACAGGACACGGGAGGCGCCCCAGCGCCCCCCCCCACTCACTTGCTGATGTATTCCGCGTTCAGCTGTTTCCCGCAGGCCTTGCATTTAAAACAGCCCAGATGCCAGTGTTTGTCCAAAGCCACCAGGGACTGACTGTTTTTTATTTCTGTGCCGCAGCCCCCACAACCTGGAGAAAGATGAGAACACAGATGTCAGCTGCGGGCCAAGAGCCATGGGGCCCTGTGCCGCTGGGTCTCCAGACATGCCTAGGGCAGTCAGGGGGGCCCAGGGCCGCGCCTGCCTGCTCCTGCCTCGCTCTCACTGTCCGGCATCCACAGGCCAGTGACACGCCAGTTGGCATTGGCTCTTATATCGGAATGATCTCCTGCTTCTTCAGGCAAGAAGCCTGTAGTGAGCACCCACTGCATACACGCCATGTCCTGGCCCCTGGGATGGGCAGCCCTTGACCACACATAGGAGCCCAGACTTCAGTGTTCTCCTAATGGGTCTCCCAGAGGTTTCTGGAGGGTCTGGAATTAGCTGTGGGGAGGGAGCTGGGTGTATGTGCTACAGGGAGAGGACCAGGAGGAAGCCAGGAAGGCTTCCTGGAGGAGGTGCTGGGAGCTGGCCATAAGAGCCAGGGTGGCACACAGGGTGGGGGGCACAGCCCGGGCCTAGGCTCAGGAGCACGAGCGCCCAGAGGTTTCTGGCCCCCTCACTGCTCATCTACAGGGGTTCATTTTCGCTGCTTCTGCTTTGGGTCTGAGTGCTGTCAGGCCCGCCCCGGGCACTGCAGAGGCCCCTCCCACACACACCGCTCAGTGCCCACTTACTCCAGAGGCCCTGGGACAGGTGTGAGCTGCTGCCCGACGTGGGCAGGGAGCACTTCTGGCACACGCAGTCCTTCCCATTGAAGGTCACTCTGTCCCCGGGTGGAAACGGCAGCCTGAAATGAGAGGGCGCGTTACACGCCGGGACCAGGGATCCTCCCGTCACCTCCCCCTGGGATCTCACTGCTGTGTCCCTGCTGTGTGACCTCAGGCTGGTCACTGACATCTGAGCCTCAGTTTCCTCATCCGTGCCAGCAGGCAGAGTGACAGTGCCCTGGGGAGGGGCAGGGGGCAGCTTTCCTACACACACGCCTGCCATGCCTTCCCCCATAAAGCCCTGCCGTAACCCCCACTTTTTCAGGGCCCTAGGTTCATTCAGCAGGTAGGTCCTTAAGCCCCCATCCGACCAGTGTCTGCTCCTGGAGCCTGAGGACAAACACTGGCTGGGCTGACCCCCCAGGCGTGTGAGATGGCCCTGCAGCCTTCACAGCTGTCTGATACCCCGTGCTGTGTCATCAGCTCAGTGCTGTGGTCTGCCTCCCTCCGTCTTGCTACCCTGCAACTGGCCTGGTAATGGGGGATCTTGGGACACAGTGGGAGTCCCTCACCATCCCTGAATGTGCTCAGAGTGAGTCTCTGGCTGTGTAACCCAGAACAAGTTACATAACCTCTCGAGTTTCTGATTCTCATTTGTAAAATGGGCCAATAACAACCTGTATCATAGGGTTGTTATTCACCCAACCACCCACCCACCTATCCACTCATCCATCCACCCACTCATCCATCCTCCCATCCACTCATCCATCCATCTACCATCCATCCATCCATTCACTCATCCATCCATCCATTCACTCATCCATCCACCCATGCACTCATCCATCCATCTATCCACCATCCATCCATCCATCCACTCATCCATCCACTCATCCATCCATCTATCCACCCATCCACCATCCATCCATCCATCCATCCATCCATCCACTCATCCACACACCCACCATCCATCCATCCATCCACCATCCATCCATCCATCCATCCATCCATCCATCCATCCATCCATCCACTCATCCACACACCCACCATCCATCCACCACCCATCAGAAATACTGTGTTGGACCCAGGAAGGGCTGAATAAGTGGCAGCTATTATTTATTAATTCAATGGCATTGACAAGTATACACATGCATGTAACCCACACAACAGTAATGATGTGTGACATTCTGTCCCCTGCGATTGTCTACAATCACCCAGTGCCACCCTGGCCCAGGCAGCCTCAATTAGCGTTCTGTCACCATGGATTAGATTCAGTTTTCTGGGACTTCACATAAATGGAATCACGCAGCGCGTTTTCTTGGATGTCTTGTTTCGCGTCATGTTTCTGGGCTTCGTTCACATCGCAGCACACACTAATGGTTTGTCCCCCTTTCTGGCCCAGTAGTGTCCCTTTGCATGGGTGAGCCAAACACGTGTTCCACTCTCCACTGAAGGGCATTTGAGTTCTTTCCACTTTGGGGGAATTACAAGTAAAGCTGCTGGGAGGAATTGACAACAAGCCTTTCTGTGGACACGTGTGTCCCTTTCTCTTGGTGAGCACCATGGAGTGGGAATACTGGGTCATATGTTTATGGCAAACTGGTCTCCACAGAGAAGGTACCACTTGTGTTCCCACCGGCAACGTATGCACGTTCCTCTCGCTTCACATCCTCACCAACGTGTGACATTATCCATCCTTGCAGTTGGTCATTCTGTGGACGTATAATGGCATTCCATTATAGTGTGCGTCTGCATTCCCCCATGACTAATTGTTAACCATGTTTCATGTGTTGTTGTCATTTGTGCATATTCTTCTGTGCAATATCTGTTAAAAGCTGCCGCTCATTTTTAATAGGGGTTTTTCCCCTTCTTAGTGTCTTGTAGACATTCTTTATACATTCTGGGTACCAGTTCTTCATCAGGTACGTATTACCTACAATCGATGGCTTGCTCTTGCACTTTCTGCATGTCTTTTACATCATTTTCTTTCAGCTTGCAAAATGTCTTTTAACTTTGTTGTCATGCAGGTCTGTTGGCAACAAATTCTCTTAGCTTTTGTGTGTCTACACAAGTCTTCATTTCTTTGTGTGACAGCTTTATTGACATTGCTTTATTCACAGGCTCTATAACACTTACAAACCATTTAATGTCTACAATTCAATGGTGTTTAGTGTATGCAGAGTTGTGCAAACAACCCCACAATCAATCTGAGGACACTTTCGATAACCCCAAAAAGAAAGGCCATACGCTTCCGCAGTTTTGCCTTCATTTTTGAAAGCCTTTTTTTTGTGTTTTTGTTTTGGTTTCGTTTGGTTTTTGGCTTGGTATAGAATTGTTTGATAAATTTTTTTCTTTCAGCTCTTTAAAGATGCCATTCTATTGTCTTCTGGTGTGCATAATTTCAGATGAGAAGTAAGCAGTCATTCTTTTGTTCCACTGTACACAATGTGGGTTTTTTTTTTTTCTCCTGCTGCTTTTAACATTTTCTTATTACTGTTTCTCAGAAATTTGATTATAATGGACTTGGTAGGTTTTGTTGTGTTTGTTTTGTTCGGGGTTCATTGAGATTCTTGCATCCATGAGTTTATAGTTTTCATTAAATTTGTATATTTTCCAACCATTCTTTTTTTTTTTTGAGGGCAGTGTCACTGGCCCTCATATGTGGGACCGAACCGGGGCCGCTGGCTTCCAAGGCCAGCGCTTAACCACCGCGCCACTCGGCCGGCCCTATTTTCCAACCATTCTTTCTTCAAATTTTTTCAGTCCTCTCCCATTCCCTTGGTCTCCCCCTCCCAACCTAGAAAGGCGGAGAGACAGCTCTATTTCCACAGATCACTGAGTCGCTCTTCATATTCAGTCTTTTTTCCTCCCTTTGCTTTAGTTTGAATAATTTCTATAGTTATGTCTTCAAGTTTGCCAATCTTTTCCTCTGTAAAATGTAATCTACAGCTAATTCCTTTCAGGGAATTTTTTATTTCAGAAATTGTAATTTTCATTTCTAGAAATTCCATTTGGTTTCTTTTTATGTCTTCCATGATACTCCTACTTATGTTCACGTTTCCCTTTAAATACTTGAACACACTTATGAGAGCTGTTTTGAAGTCACTGACTTCCAGTTTCACCACTGCTCTCATTTTCTGGGTCTGCTGCTATGGACTGACTGATTTTCCTTCTGGCTTTGGGTCACATTTTCCAGTTCCTTTTTATGAATACTAGTATTTGACTGAATGCTGAACACTGTCAATTTTATGTTGTCGAGTGCTGGGTTTTTCCTTCCCATAAAAAGTATTGGGGGCAGCCAGTTAGCTCAGGTGGGTCGGGTGCAGGCTCATAACACCAAGGTTGCTAGTTTGATCCCCACATAGGCCACTGAGCTGTGCTCTCCACAACTAGATTGAAACAACTGCTTGACTTGGAGCTGATGGGTCTTGAAAAAACACGCTGTTCCCCAATAAAAAAATTAATTAATTTAAAAAATAAAAATAAAAACTTCCCCCCAAAAAAGTGTTGGGCTTTGTTTTGGCAGGCAGTTAGCTTGTTTGCTGATTAGCTGATCTTTCTGAGGTTCTTTTCTTGTACTTCTTTAGCGTTGATTTATAGTCGTAGCCTTTGCCGAGGGCTTAGTCCCAACAATACAGCACGATCCTTTTGGTGTCCCTGTGTTTTCCTGGGTGTTCAGCAAGCACTCTCCACCCGGCCATCACTCCAGTGTCTCCCAGCCCTTGGGAGCTGCTTAGCTTACAGCAACCAGGTCATTCTTTGCCCACCTTGTGAAATGTCCCGTGTCTACCTGGCTCTGCATAGTCTAAGACTGACAGGCACCTCTCTGCAGCTCCCTGGAGCCCTCGTTCTCCATAGCTGTCTCCCCTCTGTACGCTGCTCTCAGGCCACCATCTCTCACTTAGCGAGCATGCCATCTCTAACGGTTCCCCTCCTCATACTACGGTTCAGCAAACTGCCTCCAGGTAGCAAGAAGGGGCAGTCATGGGGTTCACTTCATTTGTCTTCCTTCTCTCGGTCCCGAGCTGCCTGTGCCCCAACCTATGAAAACAGTTGTCTCGTATATTTTGCCCTGTTTCCTAGTTGTTTACAGTGGATGGTAAATCCAGTCCCAGTGTGACAGAGCTGCCTGCTATTATTATTAATTTTTTTTCCACCAGGATCCTTTATTCTTCTGTTATTATTTTTTAAAGAGCGGATTATCCAGAGGGTATCTTTCAGACCTGCTGTGATTAAGTCAACGCTCGTCTCTAAGCTACGTGCTCAGAAATCAAGCACTCAGCTAGGCCTTGGGGGAACTCTAACCCACGCACGCGGCAATAACACAGTGACTCTCTCGTTAGAAATGTTCCTTGCCATTGTTCCTCCCTCAGCATCCTCCTGACAAAGCTTCCATTTCTGTGTAGCGCACATGCCTTAATACAGACAATGGCTTTGAAGACAGCACTCAAAAAGTCCCCATTAAACTGGGTGTGGAGACAGAGAGAGCAGAGCAGAGTCAACTCTGGGGTTTTAGTCTTTGTTTTCCAGAAACGGGACATTCCCCCTGGAAGAACTGTGTCTGGGGCTGTGTGTGTGGCGGGGGGGAGGAATGCCCACGTGGGAAGGCTGCTTGCTGGGCCCCCTGCTAAGCCCCGGGAGATGCAGGCAGAGAGGGGTGCCGGTTACCCCCATTCAGTGCATGCCCGCTCTGTGCCAGGCACTCGGGATCCACAGAAATCAGACCAGCCACAGCCCACATGGTGCTCCCATCAAGCAGCTCCAGAGACATGCTGCTAGAGAAGTGTGTGGGGCCCGGGAGGGTGTCAGCCCAGGTGCAATGGGGGCTGAGGAGGGCGGGGGAGACTCCAGGGAGGCGCCGCCTGCTGCCCTGCAGTGTCTCCAGGTACTGAGCCCTATAGGGACTCTGCTAATGCACGTCCAGGTCACCAGTGCCAGCCCAGGCCTGGTCACGCGTAGGCGCTTAGAAAAGCCTGGTCGAATGAATGAATGAACGAACAAACTGGAACAAGCTGTGAAGGTCCTCTCAGCCAGGCTGAGGAGCTTGAAAGCCTCGGGGGCGGTGTGGAGGCGTGACAGGGAGGCAAGGACCCCAGGCAGGCAAGTTTCCAGGCCTGAGTGTGGGCAGCTGCTAAGTGGGTTCTGGAAAGAGAGGTACCTTGAAAGACGCCCATGCTTGGGGCTCATGCGCCTGCTGGATTGCTGGATCTGTGCCACCTACAGATCGGGGACACGGGGAGTGAGGCAGAGCGTGCAGGTGGGACGAGCCCGGACAGCTGACGAGCATTGGTGGGTGGGCATGGAGGCGCTGAAGTGTGGGTACCCCAGGCGCCAAAGTGAGAGATGAAATGTATGTGGGCTGCAGACAAGGGGGCCCAGGAGGGGACAGGGAGAGAGCACCTTCCCAAGAAGCCAAAGGAGGCCACTTGCCAGCAGCCTCAGAACCCACTGACCACTGTGCCCCCAGGAAAGAGGGCTCAGTCCTATGCTGTGGGCAAGGGTCTGGGCTGGATAAGGGTGTGCCCTTTATGTGCGGCCACCCAGGGTCCACCTGCCCTCTCTAGCTGCGCCCAGTGGGAGGAAGGAAGGAAGGAAGGGAGGGGCAGGAGGGAAGGGGAGAGAGGGGGAGAGGGAGGGCGAGAGGGGAGGGAAGAGGGGGACGGAGAGGGGTGTGGGGAGCCCGGCGGCCTACTCACCGGCACACGGCACACACGAAGCAGTCAGGGTGGTAGGTCTTGCCCAGGGCCGACACCACCTCGCCCTCGATGAACTGGTCACAGCTGAAGCAGCGGGTCCCGTACAGCTGCTGGTAGTCCCGCGTGCAGATGTACTCGCCCTGGCGCACGAAGAAGCCACCCTCGGCCAGGTCGCAGCCGCACGCTGGGGGAGAGTGTGTGAGGCCACTGTTAGCGGGTGGTGACCATCTCCCTTGATCTGACAGCCCCCACCTGGCTCAGGATGGTTCACTGAAAACCAGGGGGGACCAGGTCCAGGCACGGACCCCAGCTCGGGCCCCTCAGCCTGGAGCTGAGTGGGCTTCCTTGTGGACGCGTCCCCAAGGGGCACTGACCCAGGAGGAGAATCAGGCTGTGCTCAGGGGCCGCTGGCCTCCTTCCTACCCTCCCTCCCTGGCCTCCTGACCCACCAGGGTGCAGCGTGGATGTCCTGAAGCCTGCAACTCCAGGCGGGCTGTCCCCAGCGCGGAATAGATCAGAAAGGCACCTACTGCGCTCCAGGCTCTGTTCTGCTGGGAAGGTGAACAGAGTCCCTGTGGCCGGCCCCCAGGCCACTGCAAGGCTTCCTAACCCCTCCCCCACTCCAGGGGGCAGTGAGGCCAGGGACACTTGGCCGTGAGTCCTTTTGTCCCTTGACCCCTGACACACACCTCGTGCCCCAGAAAGCTGTACTGTAGCACTCCGTGCAGGACTGGGGCGACTTTAACAGGCGGAGAATGGGGCACTTGCCCTTGGGACAGGCGGCCGGTTAGTGACAGGGACACCTGAGTATTTACCCCTCACACTTCCCCTCTGCCCAGGGACATGTGGGAGCTAGGCACAGTTTCAGAGGGAACACTCCCCGGCTGGGGTCCCAGAGGACATCCTGCGGCCTCAGTCCCACTGGCCGGGCCAGTCTGGGGTCCGCGAGGGTCACAGCCCTCAAGCCGGAGTCTCAAAAACCGTGTCGCCTTCATACGTTTTCTATTTTTTTTTTTTTTTGAGGGCAGTGTCACTGGCCCTCATATGTGGGACCTGAACCGGGGCTGCTGGCTTCCTAAGCCAGCTCTTAACCAATGAGCCACTCGGCCGGCCCCTTCATATGTTTTTGAAGTGACACCTAAAGGTTTTCATCCAAACATTAACTGATGGCAAAGGATGTGGTTTCTGGACAATTCTAAGCACTGCCATCTTGAAATCCACGCACATCCAATGGGCTGTAGATGCCAAAGCGAGGAACCCAACATATACTTACGAAACCCACCACGGGGCTCTCATTAAAGCAGAAATTTCACCTCATTCCATTTTCGCCTGAAAAGCCTGTTCCCATCCTCCCCTCGCCCGCAGAACTGTGTGCACGTCATGCATTTTAAAGATTGAGACTGCCTGTCATGTTCTCCGAGACCAAAATTCCAAAGTCCACACGGAAATTGATTCATCAGGAGTTTCTTGTGGTCACAAAGCTCTAAATATTTTTTATTTTATTTTATTTTTTTTTAGCTGAGCCATCCTGTTACTTGTTGGCAGCTCAGCGGCAGCTCAGCTCACGCTGGGCATCGAACTGCTGTTGCTCAGAGCTCAGCTCACACTCTTAAGCGAGCTCTTAACCAACTGAACCACCACTTGGCCTGTCCAAATTTTTTTTTTTTTGAGGACAGTGTCAATGGCCCTCATATATGGGATCTGAACCGGGGCCACTGGCGTCCCAAGCCAGCTCTTAACCACTGCGCCACTTGGCAGGCCCACAAGACTCTAAATATTTAATGAATTATCCTCGACTGAGTTATTATTACAACTGTTAGTACAAAGCTATCAAAACAGAGCATATGTTATATATTTTGATAAGTTATTATTAAACGTATAAAGTACAACTTCTGTGCACACAGCTTGCGATGACAGGGTGGTGGTGACCGGGGGAATTCCACCAGTTAAGGAAGCCTGACTTTTGAACTGTGACTTGCTTGGTGCCCTGGGAGTTTGGGGGGCGAGGGGCTTCCTGGCCACCTCCCCCCACCACTGGCGCCTTCCCCGGAAAGTCACCCAGGAAGAGTATCTGGGGAAGTCTGGGGTCTAGAAACTGAACATCTGGAGTCTCAGGGTCCCCAACCTTCTCTGATCTGGTCAGCAGCACCCCTCAGCTGTGCACCATCAGGGTGCGACCTTCCCCGCCCCAGCTGCGACCTGGGGCTCTGGCGGCCCTGCCAGGCGGGCCCCACTCAGCTCAGCCTCTCCACCCCCAGGGCGAGGCCATGGCCTTTCCTGGGTCCCCGTCCCCTCACCCGGCCACAGTGCTGTGTGCTGTTTTCTGGTTACAGCCCGCAGAGCGGTGGGAAACCCTGCACTCCTCCTCTTGTGGGGAGGGGAAGGCTTTGGACAAGGTGAGATGTAAGCTGAGCGCACAGATGCAGGATCCGGCTCCACCGGGCGCTCTGCTGTGTGCCCTGGGCATGGTCCTGACCTCTCTGGGCTCCTTGTCCCCATCTGGAGCACAGGGTCCGCTTCAAAGGTGAAAACGCTGCAGGGAGGAGCTAGCCTGACATGAGCCCCATGCTGTATGGGGGACCCTGAGCTGATGCCCCTGGCCCCAGAGGCCAGAGGCCGGCCCGTTCTGAAGCCTCACACCCGCCTAAGAGTGAAAACCCTTTGTTCACTCCTGCATCACGGCGCAGGCCAGGCAACTGCACCCCAACTTGGAAGAACAGGCTATCTGGGGTCTTACAAAGAGAATTATTGTTTTCCTCTACCCACTGAGACAACTCAGCTCTTGAATGTCGGAACTGCTCACGGACACCCTGACTCTGGCCCATGGCTAATTTCCTATTCTCCTGAAGGATATGAAGGCACCGGCTTCCTCGGAGGATGAAAATGTGAAGATGGGTCATGCACCCCATTAAAGCAACGCGAGTCTCCATCACAGAGGGGCTGGGAGAGGGAGGGAAACAGCCTTCCAGCCACGGTGCCCCGCGAGCCGGGCCCGGCCGGGGCCACTTCTCCTGGTTACCTCTGCTGCTGGTGGGGCTGTGGCCACGGGAGCACTCTGAAGTCAGGGCCGGACAGACAAGCCCAGACCTCTGCCTGCTAAAAATAAAGTCCAAATTCACTGATAATTTTAAAACTCCTAATCAAGACAACATATTGTTATTTTACTCTATTTTGCTGGTTGGATCAGCCAAGACCAACGGGTGGGAAGCAACTGTAGGGGACCCGGAGGTCAGTCCCTGGCATTCACCGTGGTCATTTATGAGAAATGGTCAGGAGGGCGGGCAGTGGTGGGAATGCACTTTCTGGAAAGCCATTTGGCACGGACTCTCAAGGCGTGAAACCGCTCCTAGCCTGTGACCCAGCAACCTCTCTCTGGGGACTCTTTGTGGAGGAAATGACCAGGAGTGCCCAGAGGTGTCACTGCTGGCGTGGCTACAATCAGCACAGCGTCATGCAGCAAATGAGCACTGGCCTTTAGAAACAGGCAGTGTCGGGGGGAGGGGGTCTTCATTCCTGCTTTTCCCAGCTGTGCGACCTTGGGCGAGTCACTGAACCTCTCTGAACCTCAGAGTCCTCATCTGTAAAACAGGGTTAACTGTACCCATCTCGCCTGGTTGTCCTAAGAAATCAGAGATGAGGTAAAGGAAACCGATTAGCCAGGTGCTGGGCTGGAACCCACGAGAACGTCCGACAGCAGTGGGATGGTCAGGTGCCCCACGGGCCTTGCATTTGGAGGAATGTGGGCAGATGTTGAAATGGATTTGAAGGGCTTATCTGATGGGGAAAGGGTTCCATAGTCCTTTAAGTGAAGCACTCGGGGTACAGACATATGTACACAGCACGAGTTCAAATTTAAAACACTGGCACAAAGGTCAGCTTGGAGGGCTGTAACCAGGATACCGCCGGGTGGTCAGGGGACGCATTTGTCCGCTCGCCCAGGTCTTCTGTGTTGGTGGGTCAGGGAGGGGACAGCAACAGGCGTTACGACACAGCCAAGCAGAGGACTCCAGGGGTTTGTGCACCAACTGGGAGCCAGCTGGCTTAGGGGGCTGGCGTGGCCATCCTGCCCGCCCCAGGTCTATCCTGACCTCTGCCGCAGGCTTGCCATCTGGAATAACAGGCCGTGTCATCAGAGTCCTTCCTGCAGTGACTTTCCACAATTCTGCCACGTGATCTCTGGTTCCCGCTGTGCCCTGTGTGGGTCAGGCTGTGTAGGACGACATGTGCTGTGGGCTAGGGGACGGTACATCTGTCAGGAGCTTTCCTTTGGTCTGGAAGCCCTTGGTGGGTCTCCCATAAATGTCCGAAAACGCCCCAAAAGTTGACTATGTAGGCACTTTGCACCATCCCCTTGGCGCCCCTCCAAGTTACCCAGAGCAGCTCCTGGCTTGGCTACTTTCAGACTCTGATGGAGGCGTCTTACAGGCCGGGCTGGCGGGCTCTCCTCTCTGGACACACGGCCATCCCTCCTCCTGCTGCCTCAGCTCTTCCCATAATCCTGGACCTGCTCCAACCCCCTGCTGCACTCTTCCCTCACCTCCCTCAAGTCTTCACTCAAAGGCCACTCCTCTGGGAAGCCCTCCCGGGTTACCCAATTGAAACTCGTGCCTCCCAACCCCACCTTTATCTCGCTCCTCTTTCTCCCTTCCCTAGCACATCACTTTCTAGCACATATAATAATAAAATGTGCTTGTTTATTCTGTCTAGTGTTTGTCATATGTCTCTGTAGGACATGATCTCCACGGGGACAAGAATGTCTGTTTTTTTCATGGACACGTCTCAAGCGCCCAGGATGCCCTGCACATAGTAAGTGCCCAATAAATAGCTGCTGACTGGAAAGTGAGGTTAAGAAACATGTCTAAGATCCACTGAGCCGAGGGTGGCACAGGTGGGATCTGAACCCAGACCTTTAGGCATCAAAGCCCAAGTTTGGGGCAGCTGTGAGCGAAGGATAGTTATGCCATTTCTTTCATGGCTTCGCCAGGTAAACCGAGGCACACCAAACAAGTGCCGAGGTGGCAGGAATCCAACACACTGGGACCTCTCAGATCAGAATTTGACGGTGGCACAATCGTCTTCTGAGCTAACAGGCCTCCCTTTGGTTCAACTGGAGACATGCCCACCAGGCAGGGATACGGCTGATGTCAGTCAGTCACCATCTCTCACTCCTCTTAGCTGGAGGGGGTGGACGTGTGACCCAGTTTTGGCCAATGAATCATTGGAAGTCTGTGGGGAACCCCAGGGACAGGGTTCTCCTCCCTGGTCACAGGGCGTATCATGCGAGGGGAGGGTCCCTTCGTGCACATCTCCCCCAACCCCTTCCCCAGAGCTGAATGAGGATGCGAGGCTCGGAGCTACAGAAGCCACCTTGAGATCATGAGGAGAGGCAGTGCTGACATGTACAGTGTGAGGGGGGAGAGGGGACAGCCGGGGGTGGGGTCGTGGAGAAAGAACGCGGGTCTTTGATGTCCCTGTTGAGTCACTGAATTAGCCTCACCCCCAGAGTTCCCTCCAGTCTTCATGTTAAGGTGTTAAATATCCACGCCATTTAGGACACTGTGAGTTGGTGTTCTTTTTATTCTCCCAAAGGCACCCTCAGTGATTCACAGGCTTTGCATTTTCATGAGAGCCTGGATAAAAGACCAATCCAAGACTGTACTTCTCATGCTTAAACAAACACAGCTTTTTAAAGGCTTGCAGGAAATCTCAGCTGTTCTGCGTCACTCTTCAGCAGGTGAAGGAGACATGCACCTATGAAGGTGAACTTCAGAGGACAAAGAGACCTGCCCCAGTGACATGGGTGGGGGAGGGGACACCCGGGGCAGTTCCCACCTCCTCCAAACCCTGAGGGTCAATTCAGGTGATGGGCTGGCTTCTAGCAGTCTAATCCTTTTATTGCAATCTAAGGCCTGCACATACAGACAGTCCTTTTAAATACAGCGGGCAGTTCCCCTCTGTGCTTTAAAGTGAGCTTCAGAAAGAGCAAGCGAACGCACTCTGCTTTTCAGTAATGGAGCAAATGCATCCTCCAGAGAGAAGAGGAAATTAAACCAGCCCAAGTCCACAATGGCCTAGGAAGCTCTGATGAAACACAAGACAAGCTTCAGGCAGGGCAGCGGCACCGGTCAGGGCGGCGGCCACCTTCTCCAAGGATAGATTTCCCTGGCACAGACACGGCCCCGAATTCTGGAGCCTGAGGTGGCTGGCGCCACAGGACCGAGCTCCTGTCCACGGAAACGCTGACGACACGCCACGCCCCCAGCACCACCAGTGGCGGCTCCATCAGGTCCCAGAAAACAGGCGCTCCCCAGGCTGTGCCACGGGCATGCCCCTCCCCTCACCTCTCCCAACAGTCCCCAGAACCACCCTGTGGGTGCCCTCCACCCCATCGCTAGATGGGGGTAATGGGGTACCTGGCAGGACAGGTGAATTCACTGGGGGCCGAGCCAGGCTGTGGATGTGCAGGGGGACCCCTGGATGCAGGCGATTTGGGGGCCATCAAGTGACTCTCAGTGAGGCCCCTGACAGCCCCCCCACGCCCATAGGTGGAGCCACAGCACCTCTGTGGGGTGGGGCCCAGGGCACGCCCACTCCTGCCAGAAATGGCACAGCACCGGCGCGTGGAGGGGAGGCAGGCTGGCTCTCCTCCCTAGCCACCAGCCAGGCCCGCCACCCCCTCCTCCATGTCTCCCCCTTTGCACTCTGACCCCTGCAGGGCCAGGAGGCATCAGAGCCTCTCTGGACCCGCCCCTTACAAAGCAGGTGAGCCACAGTTCTCAAGGTTTCCTTTCAAACCACAGGACTCTACACACAGGCTTCACAGAGCCCGTGACAATGGCGCGGCTGCAGGCAGCGGTCCTCTGGGGCTGGGTGATTACCTGTTGCCTCACTCTCCCCCGGGAGGTGCCCCCACGGAATCCCCAGGATGAAGCCCCTGGTATGGGGCCACGGGCAGGCCTGGAATCAAGCCCTGGACGGGCTCCTACATATCCAGGCCTCAGCTGCCCTCTCTCAAGGGGACAGTCACACATCCCTCGTGGGGCTGCTGGCATGGGGAGGAGTCCGGGCCCCCAGCCCCATGTCCCTCCCACTCGGCTGCACTCGGCAGCAGTCAAACCGCGGACC
Organism: Aselliscus stoliczkanus; assembly: GCA_033961575.1. NCBI lineage: Eukaryota > Metazoa > Chordata > Mammalia > Chiroptera > Hipposideridae > Aselliscus > Aselliscus stoliczkanus. Next base: position 140,942,344 of record CM066734.1, read on the forward strand.
CGCGCCACAGGTCCAGGCTGCACCCCCCGCCCCGGGCCGCACACGCGCTGCCCGCCACCTGGACCTGCCGGCTCCCCTCTGACGGGTGCGTTTCTCCCTCCAAGTTACAGCCCAAACACTGCCTCCTCTGTGATGCCCTCTCTGGAAGCTTCCAGAACCTTCCCTGTGCGGCCCCCTTCCAGCACGTGGTTTTACTACTAACGGTGAACTTTCCAAGGTTTGTTGCCTGCCTACCTCAGCTGATATACTGATTCCCTTACTAGGCCTCACCAGTCAAAGTTAAGTGGGCGCCTTCTTATTCTTTAGTGCTTTCAGGAGCCTCCCCCAGACCTGGCGCACAGTAGGGCTCTGGGGACCCTCAATGCAGTGAGTGAATGCAGCCTGTGCTGACTAAACAGGTCTGCAAAACATCCACAAAAATCACATCACTCTATTACCTGCATGTGACATATTTCCCAGTTTTGTTTGCCCCCCAAAAGCAAACCCTCATCGCTCCTAGGGTGTGAGGTCGTGACAACTAATGCCACATACACCTGTGATGGCTGAGGAGGATGTCCCCTTGAAGCTAGGGAAGCGGGCGTAACCACACCGCGCGCTGCAGAAGTGCGTGGTGTTTCTAGTTCCATTAACACAATCCTTTTAGAACCACAAACCTTTGGGTTTGGACGCTGTACCCAGTTGGTTGGGTTGCCCATCCCTTCCTCCAAGTGCTATTTTTCAACTGTTTTAGGAAACTAAATGCAACTAAATGGAACCATTTCTGTACAATTGACATGCATTAACTTCAGTGCAGGGAGGGAGAGGAGGTGGGAGGGTGCCCACAGCTAAGGCCGCCTCAGGTACACAGGGCTCTCAGGTACACGGGGTTCATGGGACTCTCAGGTACACGGGGCTCTCAGGTACACGGGGTTCATGGGGCTCTCAGGTACACGGGGCTCTCAGGTACACAGAGCTCATGGGGCTCTCAGGTACACGGGGCTCTCAGGTACACGGGGTTCATGGGGCTCTCAGGTACACGGGGCTCATGGGGCTCTCAGGTACACAGGGCTCTCAGGTACACGGGGTTCATGGGCTCTCAGGTACACGGGGTTCATGGGGCTCTCAGGTACACGGGGTACACGGGGCTCTCAGGTACACGGGGTTCTCAGGTACATGGGGCTCTCAGGTACACGGGGTACATGGGGCTCTCAGGTACATGGGGTTCTCAGGTACACGGGGTTCTCAGGTACATGGGGCTCTCAGGTACACGGGGTACACGGGGCTCTCAGGTACACGGGGCTCTCAGGTACACGGGGTACACGGGGCTCTCAGGTATATGGGGCTCTCAGGTACACGGGGTACACAGGGCTCTCAGGTACACAGGGCTCTCAGGTACATAGGGCTCTCAGGTACACAGGGCTCTCAGGTACATAGGGCTCTCAGGTACACGGGGCTCTCAGGATTCTCGGCTTCTGTTTCTTTTCGTCTTTTCAGCATTATTTGTGTTTAGTATATTATTCATGTTATTTTTTACACTCAGAGAAAACTAAGACCATTTCACTTGGAACGAATGGCTCCCTGCTCGGCTGGGGGTCTCAGTGTGGCCCAGTGAAGGCTGTGCCCCCATAAGGTTGGGGTCGCACCACGCACAATGACCACATGCCCGCTGGCTCTGGGGCCCAGGTGGCCACTCTGCTAGGGCCACTGGATCCGAATCCTCGGAGACTGCGTGCGGTGGACGAGGGCACTCCTGGGGACCTGGCCCCGTCCTCTGAGCCTCCCCACTCGGCCAGGTTCCTCTGTCACCCCCGTAAGTGACACAGGCCACGCTGAAACGGTCACACTGCTGTGTGAAGATCCTGGGCTCTGAGGACTTTCCACAACCCCAGGTCTCATGAGCTTCCCAGAGACACCGTGGGCCCCCAAACCGCGGCGGGACCCGGCGGCCGCTCGCTCACCTTTGCAGACGAAGCACTTGATGTGGAAATGCTTGTTCTGGACCCGCAGCGCCTCCCCCTTGCACGCAGCTCCGCAGGTGTGGCACAGGATGGCCGTGCTGGGCGGCTTCTCCAGGGCGCCGCACGCCGCCTGGGGCTCCGACACTGCCGGGGGGAAGGGGCCGCGTTAGAGGGGGCACGGGCACAGGGTGAGCAGGCCAGCAGCGGGCGAGGACGCGGGGCCCACCCGCCCGCACAGTCTGTCCCATAGGCCGTCAGGGGACAGGCTCGTCTCCCCTTCTCCTCACACACCAGTGGGAATCCGATAACGCGAGGCCATCTGGTCAAACCCCCATGGGAGGACCTCCCCCAGGCCTCTGAGCACCCTGCAATGATGCGGAGGTCACTGGGGTGGCCGGGCCCCTGCTGCCTTGACCTGGCGCGACCCCCACCCCCACCCCCTCTTCTGCAGCCGGGAGACCCAGCCCTCTCATCTGCATGTGCACTAACTAACCCATCCGCCTGTGGCCTCCTTCAAACTCCCTCTGCGTCCTGACGACACAGACCTGAATATTGGTGCCGTCCCCCTTGAAGCCAGCCACAGATTAGGATGCTTACAGAGGCGCTGGAAACCCACGGAGGGAGAGGTGAGGGTGGACAGTTAGGGGCCCACAGTTGGGCAGGGCCACCGGCGCCTCACACACTCCCTTCCAGAGGCTCCGGCCCAGGGTGGAAACAGCCAGCGAGCAACAATCACAACCCAAGTGACAGCCGGGGCCAGGGGAAGCCCAGGAGCTGGGGACCAGCTCTCCCAGAGGAGTCACTTGGAACGTGAGGAGGCGCTGGCTGTTACACGGCGGAGTTACAGGCTGGCACGGAGGCCGCCAGGCAGCGTGCGGCCGGAGCAGGGATCCCCCCAGGCCGGGGCCGCCTCCACGCAGGACCAACCTGAGAAAGCCACAGCTGCCCCCAGCCAGTCACTTGGGATGCGCCCTTCTGGTAGCCCCCAGGCCTCCCCTGACCCCTGGCCTCCATCAGCGGGGACAGGAGCCCCCTTTTCTCCACCAGGAAGCTCTCCCACCCCTCCGCCTGCCTTGGGGTCTCGGCCAAACACAAGTGATGGTGGCCGACCCTGCTACGGCCGGTTCTGAGTAAACAGCCTCTGCCTTCCCGTGTGTGTGTGTGTGTGTGTGTGTGTGTGTGTCTTCGCTTTTTGTGGGGGGTCTTCGCTTAGCTCCACATCTTCGAATGCCACCAGTCCTGGTCTGGGCCCCCTGGCCCGAGGCTGAGACCAGCACAGGGTGCGGTGGGGGTACTGGGCATTCCAGGTGGCAGGAAAGAGTGAGGGGTGGGGCGCAACGCAGGGAAGGCAAAAGCCACCGACAGGCGTGTTACTGAGCTGGTCACCGCTGTGGGCTAACCAGGTCACCCCCGTGGGGGCCCTCCAGGGAATCATGGGAAATACGCCTAGAGCACCCCTCAGAAGGAAGGAGGCCAGGGCACCTCCTGTCTCCCAGGGTGGCTGTCACCCCATCCTCCCTTTTCTGGGCTTCTGGGTGTCTGGGCTGAGTGAGTCTGAGGGTTAGCAGAGGCCCGAGGCACAGCATCCAGGGGGGATGTGGACACCTGAGGTGGGAAGTCTGCAGGTGCAGGCGGCTGCCCACCTGGCTGGATGCCCCTGGAACTACAGGGGGCCCATGGGAGGTGGGCGGGCCCAGAAAACACCTGCCACACTTCACTTGACTGCTAAGTGTACATACACACACACACACTCGCTCTCACACACACAGTCTCTCTCTCTCTCGCTCTGTCTCTCTCTCTCTCACACACACACTCTCACACACACTCTCTCTCTCTCTCTCTCACACACACACACACACACACACACACACACACACACACACACTTTTCCACAATGGCTTAACACGAGCATAGATTGAGCGCCAGGCCTGCAAGGTCTGCTCAACCGTCTTGTAAAAAACGAGGTGCGTCTCAGACACAGGAAGACATTTCTCCGTCCGGTTTCTGACCCACCCTGATCCCCTGAGAACCCCACCTCCCGACAGCCCCCAGTCCGGCCAGAGCAGGGGTCTCCGCTGCGCTTCCTGCCCTGGGTGGGTGACACCCAGGCCATGCTGGGGAGGGCAGGCCTTCCGAGGAGGAGGGCTCTGAGTAGCCCATGGGTAGTGGGGTGCCGGCTGTCTGGGGACGAGGGGTACACTGCCTGGAGAAGCAGGTGCAGGGAGACGAGTGGCACCCCAGCCCAGTGTCAGCACCTTCCTCATATTTCCTGAAAAGTCGGCAGCTAACCAGCAGACCCGACAGTGCAGAGCCGGGCGAGGGCTTGTGAATTCAGTCTGGTCCTGCAGCTATGGTGGCATTTCCGGCTCTGGGCTAAATGTCACCAGCAGGCTCACCCTGCTCTCCTTTTTCTTATGGAATGGCAGAAACCACCTCATCTATTATTTAATAAAATTGATGGGAGGAGGCAGGCAGAAAGTGAGGATTTCCTGGGCTTGAATTTAAGACTCCCCATGCAGAACGGGCCATTGGAACCTCAGACAGAGAGTGCCAGTTCACACCCTGGCTTCCCGGAGCTCACATGGAGATGCCAGGCCGCCCCGGTCCACGTCCATGGTCAAATGGAGATGGGTGGGGAGACACTGACCGTCAACCCTCTTACCTTCTCATCTGTGAGGCATACAAAGGACAGTACGCTACCTCTTCACGAGCAGACAAAGCACCGTCTTATACTGCTGGAAATGGCCCAAACCCAGTGTGCGGGGAATGCCAGATGACCCACCAGGGTCAGTGTCAGTCCTGGGGGCACCGCGGCTGCAGGGTCAGATGGCCTGGGTCCCCCCAGCCTCACCTCCTACGTGCTAGAGCTCGGAACTCCGCCATCAGCCCTCGGCTCACATCACCTGCCCCAGGAGATGCTAGGACCAGGGGCAAACATGTGCTAGCCCAGGGTCCAGCAAGCACCACGTGCTCAATACACAACAGCTCCTGTCAGTCACAAGATCTCAGAGCCTGACGTCACCAGTTTCCTGGTTACTGGGATCTATCTGGTTGTGGGTGGAAGCTGCTCTAAGACAAGGTTGGGCTGGGAGGACCCACCTAGGGCATCTCCTAGCGGCTCCTGGGACCCTTGGGCGCAGGTGAGAGCGGCGGTGCTGCCCTCTGGTGGTAGGAAGTAGACGCTGCACCTTGACAACAGACACCTGTCTTCCTGCAGGTGCGGCCCTCACAGGTGTTCCCTCTAACCCACATCCTCCCACCTGCCTGCTTGGCCCTGGGATTGTGTCTGTGACCTGGGAATTTAAGGTATGGGCCTTTTCCCCCCAAGATGGGCTCATTCCTCCTGCAGCTGCCCGGCTGTGAGGAGGGCCCTTCCCTGTAGGTCAGCCACGCACGTGGGGGCGTCACAAAGGGCACCGCTCCTCACAGCAGCCAGCAAGGTCACTGCTGTCACTGCTGCTGCCGGGCGAGCTGAGGTTGGGACAGGGGGTCAAGGGGGTCAGCACCCCTGCCTGGCAGCCATGCCCAGGGCTTTCTCCATGCAGCCCCAAAGACACGAGCTGTCAAACCATGAGAAGACACGGAGGAAACATACATGCGTCACTAAGTGGACACACCAATCTGAAAAGACGACACGCTGTACGGTGCCAGCTATATGACAATCCAGAAAAGGCAAACCATGGAGACAGCAACCACACCAGCGGCTGCCAGGGATTGGGGAGAAGGAAGGGATGAGCAGCTGGGGCAGCCGAGAGGACTTAGGGCCGCGAGACTAGTCTGTATGACACCGTCATGAAGGAGACATGACATTATACATTTGTCCAAACCCACAGAATGTACAACACCAAGAGTGGCCCCTTATGTAAACTATGGACTTAAGTTAATAATAATGTATCAAAATGGCTCATCAATTGCAACTGAAGTACCACCTCAAACCGCGCCGATGCGGGGATGTTAACAGTAGGGGCTTGGGGTGGGTCATAGATGGGAACTTGTGCTTTCTGTGCAACGTTTCTGTAAACTAAAAACTGCTCTGAGAAATAGAGTCTGTTAAAATTTTTAAAAATTTTTAAAGAGAAACAGAACAACCACATTCCCAGACCTAACCACAGGCGGCGGGTTTGTTTCACTACAAATTTCAAGATTGGCTCCAACGTTTGGTTTAACAAGTCCCTAGCTGTGATAATAACACAAAACAAACTCAAGTGGAAAGAATCAGTCACACAAGGGCTGTTATGACTATTTAGTTCCCCCACACACACCCATGGTAATGAAATCGCAGCATGGAAAACCCCGCTGGGAATCAAAAGAATTATTACTGGGAACGTGGACACTCAGGCCCATTCCCACGAAGGAGGGATGCGACGTGCTGAGTATTTGAGGACCAGCAGGCCCCCTGCAACCCATCCCGGCTGGACGGATTCCGGATTCCGCTCTGCTGGGCCACCAGGGATGGGCCTGGAGGAGCTGTGGGCTGCAAGCAGCGGGGACCCAGCCCACAGGGCTGGGTTTCGCCCCACCACCCAGGGGCAGCTGTGTGGCCTCGGAGAGCTGACTGAACTCCTAGAAGCCTCAGTCTTCACATCTGTGCATTGGAGCTTGGTCTCAGGAGGCCGTTTAGAACCTGCGGGAGCAGAGAAGGCACCTGGCATAGTGCCTGGCAGGTATGAGCCCGATGCTGGCTCAGTCCTGTCTGGGTCTCAGAGGCGGACCAGGAACTTGGGGCGGAGCTCTGGGGAAGGGGACCTGGCGTTCCCAGAGGGCCACACCTCACTCACACGGCAGCCTCAGCGAATTGCCTGAGCTCTGCCTTCACGCTTTGGCCCAGCTCAGCGGGCCTCCGGAAGTGACCCACGATCTCTGAAATGACCTGCACACCGGAAGTGACCGGGTCCTCTTCTGACCCCCACAAGAGTGGTCTCTGGTTTCTCCTATGGAGGCCTTAACCTGCGCCAAGGCCGGCCATCAGCTCTGCTCTGTCCTGGGGGTTCTGGAGCTTGGACGTGGGGCTTGAGCACAGTGCGCAGATCGAACAAACTGAAAATGCCTTATGCAGAAGGTTCCAACTTAACGATGGTTTGACTTAGCATTTTTGACTTTATGATACACATTCAGTAGAAACCGACTAAACTGTGACGTTTGGTGGGTTAGCTGTATTAATTGCATTTTCAACTTAACGATATTTTCAACTGATGACGGGCTTATCAGGGCGTAACCCCCCGTAAGGCGAGAAGCATCTGTATTTCCAAACTGACCAACATCCCCTCGCACCTCTCAGCACCACTGTCAGCCCAGACCATGGCATCCTGCGGTCTGACCCACCCGTGGGCCTCCAGGGCTGGGGGGCGGCAGGAAGCGGGTGAACGAGCCCCTCTCCTGCTCACCCGCTCGCGGCACTAACCCTGCTGCCACTGCCCCGCTGAAGGGCTTGCAGGTCCACGCCTGGCAGCTGTGTGCTGCCCGTGGAGGCCCAGCACCCAGCACAGGGCCTGGCACCGTGAGTCCGCCCGCAGCGCACTGGCCGCAGCCTCCGGGACACGCGTCCGCCTCCGGCTTCCTGCGGCACGCACCAGCCGCACCCACACGGCTCGGCATCTCACCGCATGCCATCCGCTCCTGACGCCTTTCCCTGCACGTGTCCCTCTGAGCTCCTCAGTGAAGGGCTTTCTGAGGATGGTGACGTGGCAGGGCTGGCACATGGTGGGGGCTCAGCGGGGCTCAGTGTGTGCGTTTGGGGGGTGCGTGCGGGGCTCCTTCCAGGGGCCGGAGCTGGGAGGCGTGTGGCCGTAGGCAGCCCCGGGAAGCCCAGGCTAGCCACAGGGCCTCCCAGCTGACTTAAGCTCGAGCTTCTGGCAATTCCTGGGACTTCAAACTTCAAGCAGCTGGTCCAGGCACCCTCGCCACCCACATCCCTGCAGTGTGTTATTTCATCCCCGGAAGAGCAGCTCTTCCTGACCGCAGAGGCATCTCATGGGTGGCATTCCGGAAGGTCAGGGCTTCCTGGGCCTGCCCTCCCCCCCCCACACACACACACAGAGGAAACGACCAATGCCCAGCAAGTCTGTGGCCAGGTCAGAGCCAGGGCTCGGGCTTATGGGCTTCCAGGCTAGTGCTTATCCCCCATGTCACACTGCCATGGGTCAGGGCAGCTACCACTGAATAACAAGTGACCTTGTCTGGGTTTTCAACATATGCCTAGAGCTCAGCACACGGCAGATGCCCAATAAATGTTCTTTAAATCTAATGGGAAACAGGAAACTCATTTGGTGACTCAAGGACCACACAGCGCAAGGGCAGGTTGATGATGATCTAGGGACATCATCTTTCAGTTCCTGTGCCTGGGCTGGGCCAGACGCTGCACTTGGCAATGTCCATCAATAGCCCAGGCCACAGAGCTGGGAATGGGCAGACAGCACAGCTGGGATTTGAACCCAGGCTGCAGGATCCCAAGCCCATTGTCAGCTCCCACTAAGGGGATCTGTGAGAGCTGAGCTAATCCCGCCATGGCCCCTCACTCCCCCAGGGCATCTGACATGGGACACCCCTTGTGTGGCAGCCCAGCAGGCTGGAGGACCTGTCATTATGCCCTGAAAGGTGCACACTCCCCAGCCAGCCCCCTCCTACCCAGGTCTCTGAAGATGGGACTGAGCCTTGACCTGGAGACACTACCCACCTGGATGGGGGGCCCACGGTGCAACAGGAGCAAGTCCAAATAACCCAGAAAAACCCTTGGCTTTGAATCCAGCCAGGATGACCACAGGGGGTCCGAGAGGTCACAGGCCTCCCCTCCCCACCTTCTCCCCTCGTGTTTCCTAGGAGATTGCCATCCACTGTCTAGATCCCGCTGTGTGCCTGTCACTTTTAGTCCGATTATCCTATCCTTTCAGCACAATTGGGAACAATCCTGTCTTGACCATTTTATAGCTCTGCAGACAGGGCTCAGTGGTATGCTTTTAAAAAAAATAACAGCTTGATTGAGATATAATTCACATTCCATACAACGCACCTATTTAAAACACACAATTCAAACGTTTTTAGTGTATGAGGTCAGACAATTAAGTTCACGAACTCATCCTAGAAAAAGTGCTACATACCTCATTGCTGAATATCACTATGGTCACCTTTGAAGTACACCCCTTGGGAAGCTATGCACCCACGCCAGAGCCTAATTCACCCTTCAAAGCAATTTTGGAACTCTTTTTCTGGAATGACTATCAGAGCTGTCGTCATATTACCTTTGATGTCCTGAATGTCATCAAAATGTCCTCCTTTCAATATTTATCCTTTATCTTCAGGTAAAGAAAGAAGTCATTGGGGCCAGATCAGGTGAGTAGGGAGGGTGTTCCAGTACGGTTATCTGTTTCCTGGCTCAAAACTCCCTCAGAGGCAGTGCCATGTGAGCTGGTGCATTGTCGTGATGCAGGAGCCATGAATTGTTGGCGAAAGGTTCAGGTTGTCTAACTTTTTCATGCAGCCTTTTCAGCACTTCCAAATAGTAAACTTAGTTAACTATCCAGTTGGTACAAATTCATAGTGAATAATCCCTCTGATATCAAAAAGGTTGGCAACATTGTTGCAACAAGTTCTCGAACTCAATTTTCAGACCTCGTGTGTGGTCTTCGGTGTCTGGCTCCTTTCACTCAGCATCATGTTTTCAAGGTTCATCCACATTGTACCAGGTGTCAGTGCATTGTTCCTTTTTATGGCCGAGTCATATTCCACTGTGTGAACACACCGCACGTACCCACTCACCTGTGAAGGACTAGGGGTTGTTTCCACTTTGGGGCGATTCTGAACGAGCTGCTGTGACCACTCCCGTGTGAGCCCTTTTGCGTGGACATGTTTGCACTTCTCCCGGGTACATACCTAGGGATGAACTGCTGGGTCATACAGTGACCGCTTACCCACCTGAAGAACCACCCAACTGTTCTCCAAAGTGGCTGCACTGTGTGACGGTCCCACCGGCAGCAACGTAGGAGGGTCCAGTTTCTCCATGCCCTTGTCCACACTGGTGCTTGTTTGTCTTGTTGACCACAGCTGTCCTAGTTGGTGTGAGGTGGCATCTCATTGTGCTTTGATCGCATTTCCCCGATGATGAGTGACACTGAGCACCTTTTCATGGACCTGTTGGCCATCTTCATGTCTTCTTTGGAGAACTGTCTGCTCAGGTCCTTTGCCCATTTAATTTTTTAATGACTGATTTATAAAAGTTGTTTATATACTCTAGATACAAGTCCCTTATCAAATGATTGGCAAATCTTTCTCCCATTGAGTTTCATTCTTGGTCATGTTCCTTGCAGCATAAAGGTTTAATTTTGATGAAACTCCCTTGCTCTGTTTTCTCCTGTTGCCGCGTTCTTGGCGTCATGTCTAAGAAACCACTGCCCAATCCAAGGTCACAGAGACTCAGTCCTGTTTTCTTCTAGGAGTAGTATAGTTTTGTTTTGCTTTTTCAGTTTTAGCTCTTGCTATAACTTTACATAAATAGAATCGCATTTCCTTTCCTGCTATTTTTATCACAAGATGCCGCTTCTCATCTGTGAATCAGGAACAATGGTGCTCATTGCAGTGGCTTGTGCCCTCTGGCACATTACTGCCATTTGCTCCTTCCCATCGGCTCTTGGCCATCACTTGGGGAAAGCGCGTGCGGGGGAAGGTCACAGTGTCCTTGGCTGAGGGCGGAGACCCACCCGACCTCCAGCATGGAAATTCCATCTGGGAAACGGGCAACGCCGCATGCCTTAGCCCTCGGAATCCACTGGTACTTGCAGAACAATCCAGTATACTAACCAGGCGGGAGGGCTGTTACCTGAGCCCAAGCCACCTGGTGCTGGAAGGAAGGCCAGGAGAGAGAAGCCCACACAGGCTGAGGGTCTGCTCTGCGCTCTCCTCATTCCTGGGACGGAGGAACCATAATCAATCCCATTTACAGATGGCTCCTTGAGGTCCCTGAGCGGGACAAAGCCATTGTCAGGGCCCCAGCCCAGAGCTGCTCCGTCAGTAAAAACCCTGGAGTGTGAGGCGCTGATGGGCGATGTGGGCCAGGCGTCCTGAGCCAGAGAGGTGGGCACCAGTGAGGGGAAGGCCCTGCCCTGGCTGCCCCAAAAGGAGGCACCGACTGGGCACTGAGCCTCGTGCCGGGATGGAGGCCTGAGGACCCCGGTAGGAGCGTTCGGGATGGAGCCCAGGAGCCCACCGGAGGCAGGGGCCCGGTCCCTCACACCCCAGGCCCACGGAGGCGCTCCCGGGACGCGAGCTCCCTCTGCTCCCGGGTCCAGGCCCCCTCCCCCGGCACCGCCCCTTCTCCAGGTCCCTCCACCCGCCACCTCTCCCCTAGTCTCCTCCGGTCCACATGTGGGCTTTGAGTGGCTTTGAAGTTACTTATTGTTTTTTACCTAAGTAGCTGATGGGCTGTTCCTTGTGTCAACACCAGGAGAACTGACCTTTTCATGGTACTCCTTAAGGCAGGCCTCTCAGTCTCAGCTCAGCTGGCATCTTGGGCCGGGAGCTCTGGGCTGAGGGACCGGCTTGTGCACTGCAGGGTGCTGAATAGCATCCCTGGCCTCCACCCACCAGGGGCCTGGAGCACCCCTTCCCCAAGCTGTGACAACCAAAAACGCCTCCAGACTTTGCCAAGTGGTCCCTGGGGAGCAAAATCGGCCCTGGTGGAGAGTACTGCCTTAAAGGACAAGAAGGAGGGACGCAAGGAGGGAGGGACCGGTGCAGAGGCTGTGGGCCCAGTGACTCTGCCCGGACAAGGGGGTCTCGGCTCTGATGCCCTCCACCTCCCCTTCCTCGAGTCTCCACTTACTCGTCTGTACAATGGGTCACTCCACGGGGCTGTCGTCAGGCACCCATAAGAGAAAGCCCGAAAGCCCCGCACAGTCCAGCGCTCACCAGTGCTGGCGGGCGCCACGTTCCCGAACAGCAGAGCTCAAGCACAGCGCCCCCTTCCGTGTCAGGCCCCCCGAGCTCATTCCTGGGGCCCAAGGCTTCTAGTTAGAAAATCACCCCTTCCTCCCCAGCCAGACGGTCTCAGCACAAAGGGCGGCGTGGGGCCTTACCCGCCTGTCCTCCGGGCATCCCCATGGAGCGTGGCCTCCTCGCAATGGGCCGGCACCCGTGCAGGCTGCGGGCGGCAGCTGGACGAGTGAGGGAGCCTCTGGCCAGCCCAGCTCCGGATGGACACGCCACAGGGTCACGTGGCAACAGCCGCCCTCCTGTCACACTGAAATAGACTCCCACCAGGCTCCAAAGCTGCACCTGTTTCCCAGGCGTCCGGGAAAGGGACTTGGGAGCGACACGTGGGGGCGGGGGGCTCGGGGCCAGGTCCATTCACTGCCCCACACCTGCCAGATGCCACAAGAGTGAGCTCACACCTGCCCCCAACAACTCGGTGCGGGGGAGTTAGCCTGTGCCAGTGTCCTGGAGCTGCCCAAAAGCCCCCACACTGGGGCTTCAGCAGCGGACACTTCCGCTCTCAGTCCCGGAGGCCAGGAGTCTAAAGCGAAGGCGCCAGCAGGGCCGGGCCCTCGGGAGGCTCCGGGCGAGGGTCCTTCCTGCCTCTCCCAGCCCCTGCTGGTCCACTCCAGTCTCTGCCTCCGTCTCCACGTGGCCTCCTCTGCGTGTCTGTGTCTCTCTCCTGTCTCTTATCAGGACACCAGGCACTGGATTTGTTTGGGAACCACCTAACCCAGGAGGGCTTCATCTCCATCCTCATCTTCACTACATCGGGAAAGACCCTTATTCCAAATAGGTCACACACTGAGGTTCGGGTGGACGTGACCTTAACCCATGACACAGCCCCAATGTGCAGAGGGGAAACTGAGGCTTGGGAAGCTCAGGTGACTGAGAGGAGGTCCCTGGGCATGAAAGCCAGCACTGGGTCCCTGTCCAAGCCTGGTCCGCGTGGTCCCCGAGGCGTCCCCCATTCTCTGTGGTGCCCTTTGCTGGTTTCAGCTTTAAGATCTCGGGAGGTAGAAACGTCACGTGACCTGCCACCTGTGTAGGTCACATGACAGGTGCCAATCCAGCTGTTAGATGAGCAGGGTCAGGGTCCCACAGCTAAGAGGCCCTGAGCAACACCTTTACACACAAGTCCCAGTTCATACCACCCGGCCTCGGGGCAGCTCTGGGAGGGCCGAGCGGCCCTGTGATGGCATCCAGCAGGAAACTCCGCCCCCTCAGCTCTAAGGAGTCAGGAGCAGGTGCTGGCCACCCCACCGCCCAGTCTGACTTGCATGAGTCACACCCAGCGGACGAGATGGTGACCGCAGATCACTGTAGGAAGCGGCCTAGAACATCACGACCGCAGCCCAGGGGGCCAGCAACTGGGTCCAGACTGGGCATCCAGGGCAGGGAGCCAAGCATCCCCTTTGCTTATACATGAGGACAGTCTCCCATTCATTTATTCTGCTGTCTAGGCCCTGCGGCCCAGTGCCCGGCCGGGACAGAGACAATGCTGGCGACAATGACGACAGGCCCCGCTGAGCACACAGCAAGTCCCCCACAGCGCCTCACGCCAGAGGCAGGAATCCTATCCTTACTTTCCTGATGAGGAAACCGAGCAGAGACAGGTGGGCAGAGCCAGGGTTGGTGATGAGACGGGGTCACAGGCTTTGAGCTTGCGAGTCGGGGGGCGGTGGGGGCCAGGGGCCACCCTGTGTGACGGGTGCCTGGCTGAGAGCAACACAGAAGGCACTGAGAGCCCCTGGGGGAATGTGGGGGGCTCCGGAGGAAAGAACCGGCAGAAAGGCAGAGGCCAGGGCCCAGTGAGTCCCTCAACGTCAGGAAGCGCACGCCAGGTGGAGGGAGCAGCCTGTGCGCGGCTGGAGAGGACACACTCAAGGTGACAATCCTGGCAGGAGGGCCTGGCTGCCTGAGCTGCGACACTCGGTGGTGGAAAGCCGGGCAGGCGCCAGGGCGTCCTGAGCCCCACCAAAGCGTGAGGCAGGGCTGTACCCTGAGGACCATGGGTGGCACTGCAGGGCCGTGCTCAGGTGTCGGAGAGAGAAGTGCAGTGGAGGATGTGGGGACCGTCTGTCCCTTCCACAAGCAGTGCTCGGCTCTGGATGCAGCACGAAGCTGGACCACTCACGAGGCCCTGGGAGGGACGAGGGTCCCAGGATCTCCACACCCTCAGAAGGACTCTCCTCCCTTCACCGTGAGGCGGGGACCAGGGGCTCCCCAAGGGGGAGACACACAGACCCTGCTGCTCCCCCTGGGACAGTGCCCAGCAAGGGCCAACCTCCTGCCTTGGAACCTTCCAGAGTCTCACAGCCTCAGTCCTCACTCCCCAAGGCCGAACCCTCCCTACCAGATTCCCCCAGGCCCGACGCCTCCTGTCCGTCTTGGCTGGAGGCCTGACCACCTGCATTCAGGGAGGTACATCGGCTCCCAGGAAAGAAGGGCCGCATGCAAGCGGGGGCTTCTTGGATCCGGGGATCCAGGAGTCACCGTGCGGAGCCGGCTCTGCAGTGCCGTTCTGGGCTCTGCGCTCCTCTGGGGGCCTCGCCTGGGCACCAATCACCCCCGGAGCCCCAGCCCCACTCCCTGCTCCCCGATCTGTGCTGGCCGCCAGCTTACAGGAATACTGAGAGGAGTCTCCTACCCAGAGGTCCAGGGGTGCAGGGACCCACAGCCTCCTTTTCCAGGGCCTCAGGTGGCCCCAGGGCTGAGGGGTGGAGGGGGGACCCGCACCCTGCCCTCCCCCTCTGGTTCTGGAGGGGGCGGCATGACCAGCACCGGTGGGGAGGAAAGGCCACGGCTCCCCAGCCCTGTGGGGGGCCCTTACCCCACGGCCCAGGCTGCAGAGGTTTCCAAGGCCACCAATGAGGTCTGAAGGCAGCAGCAGGGCCATGACGGGCTTATGCTAACTTGCAACTCGCACATCTCATCCTCAGGCCATGGTTGGCTGGGCTTTGGGGGAACAGTCCACTCCCCTCCCAGACGCTGCAGGGTGAGCCCCTCTTTTCTTCTGAGGATGTGGAGTGAGGCGGTGAGGGCAGAAATGCTGCAGCTATGCCTATCCCACCGGAACCCGCCAGCTGGCTACAGGAAGAGTCACAGAGAAGCACAGCCGGGCCCAGGAAACCCATGAGAGTGCTGGGGACACACACTTGGAGCCAGGCTCTGTCACTGGACAGTGGCTGCCACACTGCTCTGACATCGGCACACAGAAAGGGGCGTCCCGTGGGACGCAGGCGTGCGTCCCTGTGGGGGACTGGGTTTTGGACTCCCCCTGCATCCTCACCCTTGCTCGTCTCATCTGGGGGACAGGGTAGCTTCCTGTCCCATAACCAACCAGGTGTTTGCCCAATGGCTGGTTTTGGCCAATGGCACCTAGGTGGAGGTGACAACGTGCCAACCCCAAGCCTAGGCCTCACACATTGCCACCTGCCTTACTGTCTTCGTATGAGACCACTCGGGCCAGCCTGCGGGTCAAGGAGGAAGGTGTGACATGGGGCCAAGCCGCCCCACCAAGCAGAGACACCCACCGAGGCAGCCTGGTCAGCTGAGCCCCAGCCAGTCTGAGGCCCCAAGCGAGGAGGCTGACTGCTGATTGATGCCTCCAGCGTGGGGCTTGTTTGTTCCACGGTGTATCACATCCCGTGGCTGCTGTAACAAACGGTACCACTTATAACAACAGAAATGGATTCTCTCCCAGCTCTGGAGGCCAGGCGTCCAACATGGGTCCTACTGGGCTGGAGTGAAGGCATGAGCAGGCCTGCCTCCCTGCAGAGGCCAGCGAGCGTCTGTGCCTGCCTCTTCCAACTTCTGGTGGCCGCAGCGTCTTGGCTTGTGGCTGCATCACCCGCACCTGTGCCTTCACGCTCAGAGGCCTTCTTTCCTGGATGTCTGTCTGTAGCCGCCCACTGCCTCTTCTAAGAATAATTGTGACTGCATTTAGGGCTCAAGTGAGTAATCCAGGATAATCCTCCCATCTCAACATCCTTCACTTAATCCATCTGCGAAGACTTTTCCAAATAAGGCAGCACTTACAGGGTCCAACATCAGGACCTGATGTATTGTGAGGGGCTCATCTTTCAGCCGGCCACGCATAGCAACTGTTCACATGACACGTAAATATATAACACGGATTCTTCCATCAGACAGCACTTACCCTTATTCCTTGTGATGTGCTCTGCTATTTTTCTATTCGATCCCACTGCTTACATAAGAAACACTGCTGTGACCCACTAATCTGATTCCGTGCCCACAAATGGGTCGCCCCCTGCAGTGTAGAAAGTTCTGTCCCAATCCTACACCTGTACCCCTGCCGGGGTGGGGACCCAAGTGAAAACTGTGATGATCTAAAGGAAAGACAGAAATGTGCTTTCTGTACAGTGAGGGGGTGAGACTGACAGGTGCCTGGAAGGACTGTGCCCCCGGGAGGAGGGGGCCTGCTGGGCCTCAGGGGTGGTCCTCCCCCTGCTGCCTCCGCAGCAGGCTGCCTCCCACGAGCAGTCTGGCTCACCAGGGGGCTTGGGGAGGGGCTCTGACCAGAAAGGAAAGGGGGTGCGTGGCCCCAGGCAGCCTCCGTCACCCCAGTGATCGTGGAGCTCCCGGCAGAGCCCCTGCTGCCCATTCTAACTCGCTCTTCACTCCCTGCCAGCCCCGCGCTGCCCAACAGTCACTATACTATCTCAGTAGCGGTACCCACTCACTTCGTTTACCAACGCTGCTTCAAAGATGAGAGACAAATGAGAGCAAGGGTTTGGAAACGTTACGACAGATGGAGAGATCCTCAAGGTGACTTTGCAGGAAGGAACACACCATACTCTTTCAGGGAAGTAAAAAGGTGGGTCTACAGGATCTGAGACATCCAGTCCCCGAGCAAGGATTCCCACGGTCCAGCCCTGGCCTCTGCTGAGCAGTCAACCCCCAGCGCCTGCTGCGTGCCGGGCACCTCCTCCTCCTCCTCCTCCCCCAGGCCCCTCACAGTCGGAAAAACGAATACTCACTCCTTGCGTGTTGCGTCTGCCCTCACTCACCACTCCCTGTCCCCCATCAGAGCCACACATCACACACCGACCCTCACCCAGGGGGCTCCCGTCTGCAGCTCAGGCAGACTTGGCCACCAGCTCCCCCGCTCAGCAGCTGTGTGACCTTGGCCCAGAGGCTTCACCTCTCTGAGCCTCAGTTTCCTCATCTGTAGAATGGGGATGCCTACCTAGTGGGTTACAGGGAGACTTAAATAAGAGGAGATATGTGGAAATGTCTGGTCTCTTGCCTGGCGCATGCTGGGCACTTGGTAACTGTCGGTTTTCTTTCCCAATTCCTGACTGTTAGTTTCCCACGGCCGCCATAATGACAGACCACAAACAGGGGCTTAGACAACAGAAATCTATTCTCTCACAGCTCTGGAGGCCAGAGGGCCTAAATTACAGCGCCAGCTCCCTCTGAGGCCTGCAGGGAGACTCCTTCCCTGCTTCTCCCAGTTTCCGGTGGTGGCTGACCCTTTCCTAGTGGCTGCATCACCCCAGTCCCTGCATCTGTGACCACATGGCCTGTTCTCTGTGTCTGTCCTCTCCTCTTCTTGACAGGACACCAGTCGTACTGGATTAGGGCCCACCCTACTCCATAGGACCTCTTCTCAACTAGTTACGTCTGCAATGACCCGATTTCCAAATAGGGCCACAATCTGAGGTTCTGGGGGTTAGGGCTTTGGCAGCGAGTCCAGGGCTCCTTAAGGTCAAAGGCAGAGGGTCAGCAGGTGTGAAGGCCCCAGGCCCGAAGGAGCTGAGAGCAAGAGAAAGCTGTGAAGTGGTGGAGGGGTCTCATTCTGTCTGATTTAATTTTGGGGTGTCAGGTGGCCCCAGTGCAGGGTGCACAGGGGAAATCAGCCAGTGAGAAAGAGATGCAGGAGGTGATGGAGTGCCTTTGTCCCCGTCTGCCACCGCCTACCTCTGTGCCCACCTCTGTGCCCACCACCGCCTGCACACCTCCTCCTGGTGTCCCTGCCCGCCCATGCCCCCCACGCCCTCCCAGGCCCCACTGGCAAACCCACCCTATGCGCAGATCAACAGTGATTCATCGCCCTGCCTGACAAAATGCAGCCCACACACCCATCCGCCTCCTGCGTCAATAAAGACAGACAAGCAACCCCATAGAAAAATAAGCAAAAGGAGGGAACAGGAAATTCACAGAAACACCAATGGCCCGGAAACACAGAAAAATGCCCTTGGGCGCCCCAGTACCCAGGAAGGCAGATAAAGCAGGGAGGTGCCCTTCTCCCATCAGCTTGGCAAACGTGAAACGACTGACGCCGCCCTGTGTTGGGCTAGGCGGGGCTGGGAACGAGGGGCCCTCGTGTCCCCCTGGGGTAAAGGGATAATTGGGGCGGCCAATGGGGACAGCGGGCTGGAGGAGGTATTCCCATAACAGTTCCACTTCCAGGGAGAGCTCTTCATGTGTCTTTGTACATGGGTGCAAAGACGTACATGTACGAGTCCTCATCTCCGCTCAGGGCACACGGGGCGTGCGAAAAATTCAAAAGCACGCAGGACCCCAGGTGACTGCTGAGGGGCACACGCGTTCCCAAGGCAGCCTCTTGCCAAAAATGCTCACCCCGAATCCTGCCACTCACAGAGACACCAAACTATGGCACGATCCACAGCACAACTGGCCTGGACTCTTCGAGTGTCAGTGGCACGAAAGAAAACAGGGAAAAGGTGGGAAGAACATTCTGGAATAAAGGAGACAAAAGACACAGACAAGATACTGATTGCAGGACAGGATGGATCCCGGAGGAGAAAAGACAAACGAGCATCTGCGAAGGACACGGGGGTGCGGGGGGTAGGCACCTGGGCTTCATGCAGGGGACATTCTGGTACGGACGTGCGCCCACTGCCCGGGGGCTGAGTGTCAGGGCACACCTACCTTCAGACGGTGAGAGAGACAGAGAGAGAGCGCCCCAAATGCTGCAAAACGTGACTACCTGATGCACCCAGATGAAAGTATTATAAAGTGTTCATTGGACTGTTCTTTTTCCCCAAAACTTTTCTATATGCTTAAACATTTTCAAAATAAAATACTGGGGGGAAAACCGATGAAGAAAACAATGCCACAGGAAACAGGACAGAGCATGACCTGTCACACTGCCTTCAAAGATCCCAGGAGATAAACTGCAGCGGCAGAGACAGACCCAGGGCTCAGAACACCTGGCTTCGCAACTGAGGAAGCCCTCTCCTCCGCTGGGGCTGTTTCCCCACCTGCAGCCAGAGTTGGCAAACACGCATGCGTGCGCGCGCACACACAACACACACACGTGCACATATGCACACCCGCACACATACATGCACACACACAACGCATGTGCACACGCATACACCCCCTCTGGCACCTGTGGCAGACATGGACAGTCGACTGCCTATTCTTTGCCTCTGTGTGAGTCCGTCTCCCATCCTAGGGGAGGCACCCAGCTCGAGGCATCTCATTCAGCCCAGTCCAGGGCAGAGTGGAGATTGGGCCCACTCAGTGTTTGGTGATTGAATGAATGACTGAGAGGATGGATGAATGCACACAGCCCACTGGATGCTCTAAGAGAACTGATGATGTGTGTTCTGCATGTGGAAAACCCTCCCCCCAGCGCTGTAGCCCAGGGACTGGTGTCGCAGGCAAGTCGTTTCGCCTCACTGGCCTAGTGTCCCCATCTGCACATGGGGGACACAAGGAGCGCCCACTTCACAGAGAGCTGTGCTGAAGGGTACATGAAGCGCCACAGGTGAAGGGCTTTGCTGGGCCTGGTGCCTGATTCCTGCTTGTGGCAGGACCATGGGGCCAGTGAGGCCACCTGCCACATTGCTGCTGTTGGGACATTCCAGTCAAAGCCCTGATTTGCTCGTCCGTGTTCACAGCAGCCTCATTCCAAACAGCCAAAGATGGGCGCAACCCAACTGTCTGATAACAGGTGGACGGACACACAGAATGTGGTCCATCCATACCACGGAATATTCTTCAGCCCTAAAAAGGAAGCGCATTCTGTCACATGTGACAACATGGAGGAACCCTGAGGACGTCACGCTCCGTGGGATACGCCAGACACAAAAGGACAAGCACTGGGTGACTCCACCCTTAGGAGGTCCCTGGAAGAGTGGGACGCATGGGGACAGAAAGCAGCAGCAAGGTGGGGGCCAGGGCTGGGGGGGGATGGGGAGTGAGAGCTAAATGGGGCAGTGTGTCAGCTGGGAAGGTAGAAAGTTCTGGAGATGATGGTGGGGAAGCTGACAACAGTGTGACAGTGTCACAGAACTGGACACTTAGCAATGGTTCAGATGGTCAATTTTATGTTGTGTTTATTTTACCACAACTGGAAAGTTGTGCCGAGATGCTCTCTGTGGCCAGGGCAGCACACCTCCAAACCGGAACAGGGAGTGGCGGGGCTTCGAACGCCCACACCACTGGGTCTGCTTTGTGGGTCAGGGGCCCATCCCCCAGGGAATCCCTGGGTCAGCAGACAATGGGGTGGTCAGAGGCGCACTCACAGCCACGGCCTCCCTGACTCACACTCGCAGGGCTAAGGGAAGCAGAGGAAGGAAGGCACAGGACATTTTCCAATCAGCGTGGCTATTTATACCTCGCTGCCTGGGACAGCGCCCTGCACGGTGGCCTTGGGTCTTTCCAAAAAACGGCCGTGTGTCTGGCTCAGGCCTCGGGGAGCCCCAGGCCGCCATGCGCTCATAGAGATGCTTCCAGGGTCCCGGGGGCTGGGGCCCAGGGTCACGAACCCGGAGGGCCCGGCAGGCGCTCACTGGCTCCGAGGATTCCGGGGGACTCGGTGCCCCGTCTGGAGCCGCTGGCGGAGGGGGCAGATGGAGAGGGCAGAGGCGCACCTGGACCAGCGGACCCACGGATGCCTCAGCGGTAAGGGGCCCGGGACAGCCAACAGGACACCCACCCACGGAGCAGACGCTGGTGGGCTGCGGGGAAGGGGCAGGAGGGGAACAGCCTGTGCAAAGAAGGCGGGCAGAGAAGACCGCTGCCCACTTGGGGAACCTCCAAGGGCTCAGCATGGCGGGCACAGCAAGCGTGCACTGGGGATGAGGAGGGACCGGGTGTCAGCCCTCAGCCAAGCCAGGGAGCCTGGCTCCATACAAGGTGGCTTCAGAGGCCAACCTGACCATGCCCTGTCCTCAAAACACCCCTCGCCATTGTAGAGTGGCACAGCCGCTGTGAAGAACAGCATGGCAGCTGCTCCCGAAGGGGAACAGAATTACCACTTGGTCCAGCCATCCACTCCTGGGTGTGACACCCAAAAGAAATGACAATGGGGACTCAGACGGGGATCTATACCCCCGTGCTCACCGCAGCCGAAGGTGGGAGCAGCCGAGGTGTCCATGGACGGATGGACGGATAAACAAAACGTGCGCTATACGTCCACACAGTGAGCTGTGATTCAGCCTCAAAGGACGGGCCTCTGACACCTGCTACAACACGGGGCAGCCGAGAAGACCGCACGCGAATGAAACCAGCCGGACACACAAGGACAAATACTGCACTTACATGAGGCCCCCAGAGGAGTCAGCCATCCAGACAAAGTATAATGGGGGGTGCCAGGGGCTAGGGGGCAGAAAGTAGCTGCTTAATGGAGACATTTTCACTTGGAAAGATAGACAAGTTTTGGAAACAACAGCGGTGGTGACAACTGCACAGCAGTGTGAATGCTCGCAGTGCCGCTGAAAGGGGCACTGAAAAGAGTTAACATAGCTTTATGTTACGCGTATTTCACCACAATAGAAATAATAAAATTTAAAAATACAAAATAAATTAACAAACAACACTCCCCATCTAGTAAAGGAAAGGATGCGGCCACACTAACCAGGGAAACCCCACTCAGAGTCACACGCAGCACTGATACGCCTGTGGGGGGGCAGGTGGGAGCCGTCACGGGAGGGGAGCCGCACACCCCGGGGTCCCCGCAGAGGGGGAAGTCGGTCCCGGGGCCCGCGGTCGGCTGTTTCCCCTCTGCTCATCCACCTTGCAAAAACAGACGTGTGACTTCTTTGTAACGCCATGACTCCTGCTGTCACTCCCGCTGCCACTGACAAAGGTGATGATAAAATCAACTCCCAAAACTCCAATGAGAGTGATGCCCCTAGAAGAGGTGGGGTTCCCCTCTGTAAGGCCTTAGTAGCCAGAGAATGGTGCCTGGATGTGCCCAGATGGGGGGAAAGAGCTATGACCGAGTTTAGAAGAGAGACATGTGTCCCCACCTGTCACCTCGGTGGGCCAGAGCAGCGCAGAGGCAGCGGAGGGGGGGCTCTGATGGGCGAGCAAACTGCATCAGTGCAGACTAGGCCTGGGTGTGTGAACAAGGCCTTTTTAAGCTTCTTCTCTCATTAAAATCAGCGCCTGTTGCCCTGTGGACGCTTCTCCAAGATCAGTGCATCCGACCTCAAGCTCAGCCGAAGGTCGCTGTTCCCTGGCCCAGGCCCTCGCCCATCTACACATCCTCCTTCTCCTGGGACATCTCAGGAGGGTGGGGACAGGCAGCCCTCGGCTCAAACCACAGCTTCTCCTCATTCCAGGGGTGACTTTGGCCACCTCCGCAACCCCTAAAGCCTGAAGGATTTCTGAGGATTCTGAGCAAACTCTCGGGAGGTCCCAAACATGCGAGTGCTCAGAGGAGTAACGAATGGGCCCCGAGCAAATGTAAGCTATAGTCTCACCGATGGGAGGACCTGGGAAGACCCACACGTCAGGGCCTGTCAATCAGCAGCCCCTCCACCTCCTGGGCAAGCCACAGCCCCACGGGCCTCGTTCAGAGCTGGCCTGCAATTCATTCCCTTCACCCGGGGAAACGGCCTCTGCCAACATCGATGATTCGGGGCCGTTTGCTGGAGCAGAGTCAGGTGATGGACGTCTGAGTCATCCACTTCCCTCGGCTGTGGGGGAGGGGACATGACGGCTTGGTATTGGGAGTGGGCCTGTGTGCAGGCCTGCACACCGGAGACCCATCGGTGAGTGAGACACTTCTAGGTAAGAGGGCAATCTGCGAAAATGCGCTAAGTGCACTGGCTTGCCAGCCGCCCCCGAGCTCGGTCTTGAGATTTCTCCCATCCCCACGCTCAGGGCCGAGCTTGCCAGAGGTGCAGCCCGAGCGCTGGCTCGTCGTCTTGGATACAGAACGAAGCGCCTGGGCAGGAGCTTCTGCTGGCCGCTCCGAGCCGGCGGCACACAGCCTGGCAGAGCCCCTCCTGAAGCCACACATTCTGGCCACTAGTGCCGCCGCCCTCCAAACCGCTGCGGCCCCCAGAGTCAGGCGGTGCCGCGGGAAATAAAAGGTTCTATTCCTGGCGAAGCACTCTTTCCCAGAACTGGGGCAGTGAGGCCCGGCTGCCGCCAGGGTCTCGGTGCTGGCCCCGGACCCCTCCCCGAGTCTCTGGGTCCCACTAGGATATTCGGCACTGAAGCCCACTGGGTTACTGTCCGCTCCAGGCCAGCGTCCCCGCCGCCACACTTCCAGGGCACGCTGCCCCAACACTGCTGAGCCGCGCTGGGTGCAGCCGTCTGCCAAGGCTCTCCACCTTGGATGCAGCGGGCACATGTCCCCATCACCTGCCTTCACGGATCGGCCTCACCATCCCAGGATCTGAGGAGCCACCAATGTAACAAGATGTAAAGTCAGCGAGGCCCCTTCCGCCCCAAGCCATCTGCTATTCTTGAATGAAATGACACCAGGGGCTGTGGCTGGGCTGCCGAACAGTGGGGGGTGGGTGCCTCTGCTGTGGGGCGGGAGGGGGCCCAGGCTCCCCTGGGCAGTGCCCTCGCCTGGACCGCTAGAGGAAGACACCACGCCCCCCTCGGGCCCCTGCCCTCTCCTGAGGAATGGGCCCTGGGCCCTCTGCGAGGAAGCCAGCCCCGCGCGGACCTGAGGATGCACGTTCCCGGGCGCACCAGCTCTACCACGATGCCGGAGTCTGCGCTCTGCAGAGCCGAGGCTCCATGCCCCTCTCCCCGCCCCACCTCTCCTGCTGAGGCTCAGCCGTTCCTGCTCCTACGAGGTGCCGAGTGCTGGGAGACCGCAGTGCAGAGGCAGGCGGGGCTGGGGGCCCTGCTGCGTGCCCAGCACCTCACCCAGGGCCCAGCTGGGGCAGAGCAGGATGTTTCTCCAGCGTTCCCCCCACTCACCCCCGGGGCTCTGCACCTGCTGCTGCTTGTCCTTCCCACTGCGTTGTCGGCTACCGCCGACGTGGTGGGTGTCACCTCCTTCAGGAAGCCTGCCAGGACTTACCATGGCAGCTTCCTAACCGCCTCTCTGTCCCCACAGCCTCCCTGAGAAGTGCTTCCTCATGGTGTGTTGTCACCACGCACTGTCTGGGAGCTCCTGGAGGGAGGAGCGGCATCACGGCCACCTCCAGCAACTGGCCAGCAGATAGGCGCTCAAAGGAAATCAGCACATCTGCCCCCCTCCATTGCTTGGTTGCATGTTAGAGACTATTTACAAGACCCAGGAGGGACTCTATTTTTGTGGGGGGGGGGTCTTCTGTGAAGAGGCGTCCTTCCTGGTGACAGTCACCCTAGGGAGAGGCAGGTTCTCACAGAGGATATAGGAACTTGGAAGGGCAAGGTCTGGCACATGGCTAGGAGGTGGGCGGAGGCCCATGCTGACTCCCCAAATCCAGCACAAAGCCCTGCTGAGACCTCCTGCTGGGCCACAGGGATGAGTCGGGAAGGGAAGGTGTCACAGCTCAGGGCCAGCCATCAATGGGGGAGCAGATCCTGTGCCCTGGGGTGGGGGCAGAAATGACCCTCAAGACCCCAATTTCCAGCAAGATGTTCTTTGCAAGGTGTTCACCTTGAAGGCTGTGGGTCCTATTTTTGTTTTTTTTTGAGGGCAGTGTCACTGGCCCTCACATGTGGGACCGAACCGGGGCCGCTGGCTTCCCAGGCCAGCGCTTAGCCACCGCGCCACTCGGCCGGCCCATGTGGGTCCTATTTTAAGTAAGAAAAGGGAGGGTTCTTTACAAGTCCCTTTCAGAACTGCCCCCACCATGGCTCCCTGGAGGTGACATCACCCCAGGCCGGCCAGCTAGGGAGGCAAGAGCAGAGAGAGAGCCGGGCTCTCTGCAGGGTGAGGCATGCAGGAGACTCCAGTGTGCGGGTGGCGGCATGTAAAAGGCGGCTGGGCTCGAGGGAGCTGGGAGCTGGATGGCAGACAGCCTCGGCTGGAAGCTGACCCACATTTGATGCAGGTTAGGCAGTGGAGACGCAGTCCAGCGGAAGCCCAGAATCTGGAAGGAGGCCGCCTGAGCTCGAGTGCCGCTTTCCTGCGACCAGCTGGGTGCTCGGGGCAGGGTTCTCCGTGTCACCTGGCCTCTGTGTCCCCACCTGTAACACGGGCAGTCCTGGAAGCCACCCCTGCAGTGCTGACGGGATGATATGAAAGATGCCTGTCACTACTCTTGCAACTGCCAGTCTCTGCCACCTGCGAGGCACCTTACATGAAGCCTGAGCTCTTAGAGAGGTGTCACAACTCCTCCATTTGTAAGAGCCAGTGGGGAGATATGTGCTCTCCGGGGAGGAGGCACTGGGGGTGCTGAACCCCACGCCCTTTTACCAGCTGTGTGACCTTGGGCAAGTCACACCTCCTCCGGTCTTAGTCCAAATGCCCTCATCTGCAAATTAGGAGCCACAGTCCCCACCCCCCAGGGATTTGTGGCATGGAGGCCGAGCCTCCACAACCTGTCCACTAGATGCTCCACAAATGGCAGCGTTTGATTTTTAGTGGGCAAATCAATCACTCCCTTGAGCTCTGGTCAGGAGGGGCTGGCGTGGGGGCTGGGGTTCCCGAGGCTACCAGCACACACCCGGGGTATATTTAGCTCTACCGGAGCCTGCCGGGGACAGGCATTCCAGCCGAGGACGCGGAATCTCAGAGCAGCCCCTAATTCCTCATCAGCGACTGTGGAATTAGCTCCAGAGCAGAACTCTCTCGCATTTAGAACTGTAGACTAAATCATCACAAGAGGACACACACACACACACACACTCACTCACTACGTTCCTGTGCTGGTAACGTGTGGATGCCACTCACAGCCCTAGCCCCGCGGTGAGAGTTCACGTCCCAAAATAGAGGAGGCTGTCCCTGAACACGAGTCAGCCGGTGCGTCAGACAGCTGCGCTCTGGTCCAGCCTCCCTGAAGAAATCCTGTCCCTTGCATATCTTAAGATGAATCAGCAGGAAAAAATAAAACAGCAAAGCATTAGGGGAAAAAGGGACGGTTACCCCTAACCCTACTGCATTCTGATGTATTTCCTTCCAGTGCGTTTTTCCTGCACATTTTGCAGAGACGACGCCGTGTGTAAAATTCTGGACCTTGTGTTCTTCAGTAGTCACCGGCACTGACACATGCATTTTACTAACCCTTCACAATCATATTAATGACTGCCATATTCCACCCTCTATCAGCAGTTCCCAAAGTGTGGTCTAGGCACCCCTGGGGACCCCCAAGACCCAGTCGGGAGTCTAGTGGGTCAAACCCTTTTTCAGAATAAGATTAAGATGTTATTTTCCTTGTTCGCTTCCTTTCTCTCCTGAGCGTCCAATGGAGCTGCCCAGAGGCTGCCTGACAGGTGACGTCACACCTGACTGAACACAGATCAGATATGAGAACCCAGATGCCGCCTATTAAGCCAGATATTAATGCGATTTGCAGAACTGTGAAGCAATGCCGGGCTATTCACTAAACAGACTCATCTGGCCACATACAAAGGGCTACTATTCTGATTCAACGAATTAACAAATACTTGAGAGTTTTCTCCATTTTAACATTTAATACCATAAATATTGGTAACTATAGCCCACTTAACCAAAAGTTCTTTGGCATCTTCAGTTAAGCATGAGATAAAGGGGTCCCAAGTGCCAAAAGTTTGAGAACCGCTGCTATGAGTGGATAGATATTTGCTCACCCAGCGTTCGGTGGCTGGACGTCTACATGCGGAGCACGCAACCCCAGCCCCAGCGAGCGTCCAGCCCACGGCTGAGCTGCAGAGCCTTTCTCAGAACCGTGTGGGGACACAGTGTTCCTCCGCCTGAGGGCACGGGTGTGGCTGGGGCTCAGGGCATTCTGCCTACTGCCCCACGGGCTTGTGCAGTCAGTACTGCGGTCAGCAGTCTGTGACAGTGTCCGGCTCACGGCTCGGGGATGTTTAAGCTTAGCTGAGAGGAACGTATTCGTCCTGTGAGAAGTGGTTCTCTCAAACCCTCAGCTATTCCCACAGGGAGAGAAAAAGCTGTGGGCTCTAGAAACAGGGTACCTGGATAATGCCCCCAAAAGACACCCACGGCCTGGTCCCTAGGACCTGTGAATGTGACCATGTGTGGTTAAGAAAAGGGGGGTTGGTCTTTGACGATGGGATTAAATTAAGGATCTTGAGATGGGCGGTTACCCTGGATTGTCATCATGGTCCCACATGCAGTCACGAGCGTCCTTATGGGAGGGAGGCAGAGTTCCGACATACACACAGAGGGGCAGGCGACGTGCAGACGGAGCAGGCAGATTTGAAGATGCCGGCCTTCAAGATCAAGGTTATAGTGATGCGGCCACAAGCCAAGGAGCCCACGCAGCTGCCAGCGCTGGCAGAGACGGGGAGCAGATTCTCCCCAGGGGGCACAGTGCTGTCGACACCTTGCCCTCAACCACCCTCTCTTGGGGTGCATAGCACCTCCAGGGATGGGGACCAATTCCCTCCTTTTCCAACCCCCATCCCTCTCCCATGGCATCACCTATTAGAAAGCCTTCTTGTACTGGGCTGCAATGTTCCTCCCCAAAGCACCTCACTGCCCCCACCCATGCCACTTAGCATCTAGAGTGTGTGCATATGTTGCCTGGCATGTTCCTTCAAAGGCTGCTGGCTGGCTTCTCCCGCTGTGCTCCTAGCAAGCTGCTGTCAAAGACACACAGGCAGAGAAGGAGTATGGGGTGGTGGGAGGTGGCGGCTCGGGGGAGAAGGGACAAAGCAGCATGGGCAGCAGAATAAAGTTCTCACG
The DNA here is from genome assembly GCA_033961575.1 of Aselliscus stoliczkanus. Taxonomy (NCBI): domain Eukaryota; kingdom Metazoa; phylum Chordata; class Mammalia; order Chiroptera; family Hipposideridae; genus Aselliscus; species Aselliscus stoliczkanus. Next base: position 140,970,274 of record CM066734.1, read on the forward strand.
TAGCAGCCCCAGGCCTTGCAGGCCTTCAGGGGTCCCCACTTGGCCAGAGGGAAGAGAATCAGCAGGCGGTATGAGAGGGATAGCAGGGCAGAGCGATGGAGGCACACTGAGTTTGGGGTGGGGCGGCGCCCCTTTGGGTTGCGGAGGCGGCCTGGGGAACACTGACAGCACCACCGTCTCTTTGTCCCTCAGCACTGGGAGCCACAGCCCACCCGCACGGTACCCCAAGCCTGTGCTGAACCCCACACCCACCCTCTACTGCACCCCAAGCCCACACTAAACCCCAAGCCCACACTGTACCCCACCCAAGTCTATGCTGCACCCCACAGCTCCCAAGCCCACACTGCACCCCACCAAGACTAAACTATACGATTGCTTTGCACTGCACCCCAAGCCCACACTGCACCCCACGACTCCCTGCACTGTACCCCAAGCCCATGATGTACCCCACAGCTCCCTGCACTATACCCCAGCCCACACTGCACCCCACACTGGTACCCGTTAGAGGTAGGGAGGCACCTGGCTGGATACTGGGCTCCTTGCACACACATCTCATTTCCTGATCTCTGAGCACAGTGGGATGTGTGCAGGGAACCGATGCTTGTAACTCTGCACCCACAACTCCTCCCCGAGCACTTGGCAGACGAGGCCCTGTCTCCAAGCAGGAGGCAAACCACTGGATCAGAGCCGCAAATAAGAATCCTGTCAGAGAGCCTTGAAGGCCCATGAACCATTCTGGGCTTAAACCAAGGTGCTGTGAGCCGCTTGGCACCCGGGAAACCAGGCTGTGCTGGACCCGGGCTCCCTGCGCCCCGGGGATGAGACTGTGCCCCAGAGCTAGAGTGCCTGCACACGTGGACAACTCAAACTGCACAGACGTTTGCCGTTCAGGTGCTTCCAAAGCTAAGGAGGGTACATGCTGGTTTAGAAGTCCATGGCTCAGCGTGCAGTCTGGCGATGTCACTCCACAGGGGCCACGGTCCTCTGGCGGGAATGACAGCATCACAGAGCATCACACGGGTAGAGGCCGCCCGCCGCCCCCATCTCACCCTCGTCACTCTCCCTGGCTCCCTGGGATGGCCTCCCAGGCACCCCACCTGCACCCAAGTTCCCAGTCATCCGGAACCTAACATGAAACAGCCGCAGGACGAAGGGGTCACCCTTCAGGCACGTGAAACTCAGCTCCAAGCTGAAGTGCGGGCCGTGGGGATGGTCCCTGCAATTCTTCCTTCTTGGAATCTCATGCCCAGCTGCAGCACCAACTGGGGCCTTGCGATGTCATTTTCCAGTAAGATCCTGGGGCCACTAGAGTTCAAGGTGGAGCCGAGGGTCAGAGGGGCCTGGCTGCGAGCCCCTGATGCGGAATGACAACAAACAGACGACAAGGCTGAGCACGAGGCGGGGACCCGAGCTCCCGCACCGTCCCTCCTGCACTGCCCAGGCTTGCGTGGAACACTGTCCCAGGGCAGCCCGTGTGTGGACCACTGGCAAGGGGCAAGTCGGAGGCCCAGCCCTGCCCTGGGGACAGACACCCAGCGGGGACAGGAGCCAGCACGCTGTGCGCTGCAGTGACACTGGGCGTCGGTTTCTTGTTCTGCTGGCTGGAATCGTGTTGCCAGATCATGTCTCCAAACCCTCCGTCTACGCAGGAGGAAACCGAAGCCCGGGAGAGCATGGTGTGGCTGCTCCCAGGAGGAGGGCGGAGTGCTGAGGCTGCAGTGAGGCTCTGAGCAGCACTGACAACCTGCACAGGCGAGGACACCGGCTGGGGAGCTCCTGGGGTCAGGACAGGAGCTGTGAGCAGGACTGGGGCAGAGCCAGCGGCGGGAGACAAGCTGCAGCCGGCTGACTGTCAGGCTGACTGTCAGCTGACGGCACAGGGGGCCATGCGGGGAGCAGTGCCAGGTGTGGCCCCAGCCGTGGAGGCCATGTGCGGCTGCCATAAAGACCACCCCACCGGATTCCTGTGCCCAGTGGGCCCCAGGTCCTTGGCACCCAAAACCCATGAGCAATCTCGAAAAGCAGGGGCTATTATCTCCACTTTGTAGGTGGGGAAACTGAGGCAGAGAGTAGTTAAGCAACCTGGTTGCACGAAAGCAACCAGCAGGTGACAACTGGGACTGCAGCCCAGGTGAGTCTGACCCCAAAGCCATTCTGCCAGCTCAGTATCATGTCTGTAGATGTCACTTCCCTGGCAGGCTGTCCAGAACCCCCGACACAACAGGGTCCTTGGCGTCAAGGCGAAGTGAAAATGTCACATAAGGTCCCCTTGGAGGAGAAGGGCAATGAGAGGCCTCACGAATAACACAGCACATGTCCCTGAGCCGATGGCTCACCTCGGACCCAGACCATCTCGCCGGGGACAGTGGAGGGGACAGCATGCTCAGAAGAAAGCGGTCACACATCTGAGGGTGGCAGTGGCCCCCATCTCTACAGATGGCTACACTGAGGCAGAAAGAGGGAAGACAGCCACCCAGCGTCACACAGAGGCCTGGGGGTGGGGCTGAGAGTCCAGGGCCAGAGGGTCAAGGTTGCAAGGAGGCATGTGGGCTTCCTCCCGTGACCCTCTCGCATGGTCCCAACCATCTTAGAGTGGATCTCGGGGGCCGTGCCACGATCCCAGGCAGGAGCCCCCACAGGCGGCAGAGGAGAGAGCAGGCACTGCCACGGCACATGGACCTGCAGCTGGGCTGGCTCTGCCCTCCTGCCATGTGCAGGCAAGTGACATACCTGGGAGATGGGACGATGCTTCAGGGCCCAGGTGAGAAGACGGGATGTGTAACACCCTCCTCACTAAGAAGCATTATCCCCATGCCCCAAATGAATCAAGTCTTATCCATCCCAAACACTCAGCCACACTTTCCGAGGGGCCAGTAAGTCACCATGGCAGCCAGTTAATGCACATAGCGGGGTGGGGTGGAGACAGACAGACAGCGCCCACCCAGTCTGGACACACTGGGGCTCAAACCTGGCTGTCGCTTACAAATGGGGTGACATGATGCCAGGCAATGGACGCCCCCCCAGGCATCTGTGTCTCCATCTGCAGTGGGGACACCCAGCAGCCCTGAAAAGCACTGTGGAGATGTCTGGCCAGGCGCAGGGCCCCAGGGACCACCTGGTGAGGCACGGCTGCCATGACACTAAAGCAGGGTGCTGCCGACACCCTAGAGACGGCGGCAGTGGAAACATCCCCGAGTAAACAGACACGCCGCACTCAGGTTGCTCTGCTCTGGGTACCCGCAGCCTCGAGGCCTGCTGCTTCGGGGCAGCCCCATGGCAGCTGGCACACATCTGGCTGGTCCCCTCAGCACCTCACAAGACCACGTGGTCATCATCAAAAAGTATGAGCGGCTATCTAAACACCACCCATGTTTTCCTATATATTTAACTGCCTTTTTGAGTGTTTCTCACATGCCAGGCACTTGGCTCCTTCGGTCCTAATAAAGTCTCAGGGGGAGGTGGCATCGGAAGCACAGAGAAGTTCAACAATTGATAATGCCGGCAGGTGGCAGAGCTGGAGTTGGAGCCTCAGAGACCCAAGTTCAGGGGAAGCCTTACCTTGTGCTGCCAAGGCAAAGCAAGGGGCGCAAAGAAGCCCCGTGTCCGTACAGAGGAGGGGTCGGCGGTCAGGCTTCCGACCAGCAGCTGCTACAGTCATGGCCTGGCCCAGAGGACCAGTGGCAGGACAGACCCCTCCACAGGCTGGGCCCCTCCCTGTCTCTCCGATTGCCTCGACCCAGAAGATAGTCTGGAGGGTGAGGGTGTGGGACAGGCCACGCCTCCGTAAGGGAGGGTCACACTCCCTTCTCTGGGACAGTAAGACTGGACTTCGCATGAGTTCATCAAAGTCAGGACTTGAGGCTCGAAAATGTGACATCTCTCCCCAAAATACCTCATCGACAGAAACCATAAAGAATCAGAAGGTCTTGGGTGGTCAGCTAGGAAGAGGCCCTGAACTTAAGGGCAAAGCAGTTCAGAGCGTGGTGATGCCCAGGCTGAGCTGGAGAAGGCCAGCTGGGTCCCAGCAAAGCCCTTTTCAGATGCAATTTCTGCCGACTTTCTGGGTCAGGGGGATTTGCCTTCTGCTGCATTGAATTCAGACGGAGTCACACGGGGAGCCCGGCACCAGAGCCACTGCCTGTGTGATGCTCCGTGATGCTGTCATTCCTGGCCAGGGACAGTGTCCCCTGTGGAATGGCATCGTCCAGACCTCTTGCCGAGCCACGGACTTCTAACCCAGAGTGTACATGCCTTAGAACAGGGCTCAAGGCTTTTCTTGATTCCTCATCGTAAAGCAAAGCACGCACAACGAAGAAAGCTCGGAAAAATCATGGCAAGTATCAAGACACAGGCGGGGACACTGGCTTTCTCCTGCTTCCCATACAGGAGGGCCACTGCCGACGCCTTGATGGAATTCCTTCTAGTCTTTCCTCCTTCGCTGTTTTTATAGAGTTGACATCATACATGAGATGCCATGTCTGTCCTCAGCTGTTTTCTAAATTAAACTTTTCATAAGCACGTTCCCCTAACAGTGAACACTTCTCACATGCAGTTCCAGGCGCTCCCCTCCCACCCCAGGACGCATGTCAGGAGGACATGGGTTTTTGTTCTTGTCCGAGGCTGACTCCCAGGGCCTGCAGCACTGCTTGGCACACGGGAGGCGCTTGGTGTAAACATTTGTTGCCTGAATGAATGATTACATGGCTAACATCCCATCACCCCCCTCCACATTCGGGCGGTTTCTGCCTGTTTGCTGTTGCTCTTAATGCTGAGGGGAACGTCTCTGTGGCTACGCCGTTGCCTGCACTCGGGCTGGGTGAAGGCCTGTGTCTCTCTGTTCCAAATACTGGGACCTGCGCCAATGGAGTAGGGGACTAGGGCTCAGACTCTGGCTCCGCCACTCACGCTCCTGGACCCCGCACAGGCCTCGGATCCCCCTGGGACGGTGGCCGAGGGCCCTCCCAGCTCCATGATGCTAACCCAGTAGGCTCTCCACCTAGCCCTGCACCCCTGTTATGGGCTGAATTGTGTCCCCCCAAAACACCACCAGGGCCTCAGATTGTGACTGTATTTAGAGATAAGACCTTTATGGAGGTAATTAAGGTAAAATGAGGTCATTAGGATGGGCCTTAATCCAGTATGCCTGGTGTCCTTATGAGAAGAGATTAGGATGCAAACACATATAGAGGGAAGACCATGTGAGGACACAGGGAGAAGGGGGCCAGCCAATGGAGCGGCCTCAGGAGGAACCAGCCCTGCCCTCACCTTGGTCTTGGACTTCCAGTCTCCAGAAGTGTGAGAAGATAAAACTTCCACTGTTGAAGTTCCCAGTTTTTGATATTTTGTCAGGTCAGCTCTGGAAGCACAGTAAAACCTCCACCAATGTCTGACCATGCTGGGATCCTGCCTCCCAGACCTGCAGCCACCTGGGGCGGACGTCAGGATCAGAGAAAGCATGGGTCTTGCTCAAGGACCTGGCGCCCACTGGTGGCAGAGCTGGCACAGGGGTCCCTCCCAGTTCAGGTTGTTTCCCCTGCCCCGCCTTCTCCTGTTGTGACCACATGGGCTGCGATGTTATAAAGCCAACACCACACTCATCTACTGGGCCCCACCACGCATGGGCCAGCACTTCGGGCACAGCTAGGGGCATTCCCTCTACATAATGGGGAAATTGAGGCACAGGGCGCCTACAGCTAGTGCGCTGGATTTGGATCCAGGCCTGTCTGGCACTGAACACCACCTCCCAATTTCCCTGGCCACTCGAAGTCAACAAGCAACAAAACAAGTAGGTGACCGCACAGGGCTCTGATGCCATACAAACCATCTCAAAGGTATCCTCGTTACCAGACAGGGGAGATACTCCTGCAGCCTGATGGCCTAAAGAAAAGTGGACCCTCCTAAAGGAGAGGCTGTACAGGGTGCCTCAAGCTTTGACTATCCAGCCCATCTCAGCAGCTGGAGACGGAGCCACATGATGCCCAGCCATACCTGCTGGCGCCGAGCTCTAGACAGATGGCAGCCTTCCATGAGGAGGGCCATCGGGGGACCTGTCCTGGATGATGGAAGCCCCTGACTTACCAGATGTGCACAGTGGCCAGACATTAGAGCCAAGTGCCAGGCACAAGGGCCCACACTGCTCTCCCCCACCACGGGTGTAGTGAAAATTACTGCTGTGCAAACAGTGGGCTGGGGACAAATCTGGGGCATGAGCGACAGGTGGATGGGAGAGCGTGCTCACTGCCAGTTCCAAAGAGCTGATCTGCTCAGGAAGACGAAGGCAAACGGGACCATCTAGCAATGTCCTTCATAAGCCATTAAGGACCTACTATGTGCGGGTTTCTCACTCGTACCTTATTCTCTCCCGGTAACCGGCAACACTGCTTCTACACACGAGGAAACCCAGCTCAGGAAGGTGCCATGATTTTCCCAAGATAGGCGGTTACCATGGTTCAAACCCCCGTCCCCTTGCTCTTTCCAACTATGACCACCACAGCCCCCAGTGCCCACATACCCCTTCTCCCAGGACAACAAGCATTGGGGAGGGATGAAGGCTCCTTCCAAGGTTCTCCCTGTTTATAGGAGAGCCGTAGGTATCAATTATGGCCACAGAAAGCCCCAAATTACCTTGTGCGCGCACCCTGCCATTATGCCCGCCTCCCATTAAATAAATGTGTCTGGAGGTCCTGTAGAGTCTGGGCGTGCCCTGCTCCCAAGCCACCTTCAGATAACAGGTTGGCCATTTCAGAAATCCTCTTCTAGAGAATTCTGCCTCCCACTGCCTGCCATTTGCTCTCAGCCACTCTCCCAGTGCCCACTGCCAGCCAGTGCTCCTCTTTCCGTGGTTGGGAGAGAGAGGGGACTGTTCCCCCCCCCGGAGGGGGGGGCTGTCCCTGGAAACACAGCACCCCCAGGCTGAGAGCGCACAGTGAGCACTCACTAAATGCACACTCCCTCCCCAGTCGGATGCCCCTCTCCAGGGAAGCAGCGGTCCCCATTGGCTTTTGCGCCTCCTCCAAGAGCCAAGCCACGGCCTGGAGAGGCAGGAGCAGATGAAAGAGCACGGGAGTCCGGGAGCTCCGGGTTCGAGTCCCCGCCCCGCTGTGGGAACCGAGCAAGGGATAAGAGCCTGAGCCTCAGTCACACCCTGAAAAATGGGGTGACGGGCCCCACCCTGCCAGGGAATGTACGGACGAGCCCGCGGCCCAGGGCCGGGCCGCAGGGGGCTCCCCAAACCAGGGCTCATTCGCCCAGGTCTCCCGGCTCCCGGCCTCAGTTTCCCCCAGCGCTCTAGGCGCGGCTGGCTGGTGACGACGTGGGGTTTTGCAGCGCCGCACAGAGGCGGTCAGCTCCGGCGGGCGCGCGGGGGCGAGGCGCCGGGGACCACGCACGCAGAGCCGGGCACGGGCGGGCACCTGCGGGCTCCGCGCCCCCAAACCTGCCGCGGGAGGGCCCGGGGCGCCCGGCCCAGGACCTGGGCTCCGCGGGGGCCGCGCAAGGGCGGCGCCCCGGCCGCACAGCCCCGCGCGTCCTCACCGCAGCTCTCCGCGTCCGGGCCTCCCGCGCGCGCAGCCCGCGGCCCCGCGCCCCCCGCACCTGCGAGAAGCGGAGGCGCCTTCCCGGCAGCGGGCGCGGGGCCGGGGGCTGCGCGCGGGACCCTGCAGCAGACGTGGGGCGGAGCCGGACCCCGCCCCGCTCCCGGCGCTCACCTGCGCTCATCTCCGGGCAGCTGGCGGTCGCGCCGCACGGGCACCGCTGCAGCCCTGCGCTCCTGGCCGCCCGCGGGGCCGCGCTCAGCGGCGCGACAGCCCGTCCGTCCCCGGCCGGCGGCTCCGGGCACAGCGGCGCCTCCCGCAGCGTCGCCGCAGCCTCTCCGCGCGCCGGCCCCGCCCCGTCGGCCCCGCCCCCGCCCGCCCCGCCCGCCCCGCCCCCGCCCCGCCCCCGGGCAAGCCAGTCTCTCTCAACCCCGCCCCTCGCCGTGCTGAGAACGCGGCGCACCCTGGGAAGTGTAGGCGCCGCGACCCGGGCGCCCCGCCTTCACGCCGCAGCCGCCGCACCGACGGACTGCAAGTCCCGGCGGGCCGCGCGCCCGGCGCATGCGCACACGGACGACGCCGCTGCGGCCTTCCCAGCCGCTCGTGGGTCTGCGAGGGCGCCTTGGGAGAGAGCGAGCTGAGTGCAGCTCTTGTGGAGTCGCTAGGGGCCTTGAAGACCTGAGCCAACCCCCCTTTCCCCCAGGTTTCGGAGAGGGAAACGGAGGCAGGAGCGGGGCGCGGCGGGATGTGCCCACCTCCCCGGCGCGCCTCCAGCGGGTGCGATGCGCACGCAGGGCTCCGACTCCCGAGGGCCGCAATCCCAGGTCCCCGGCGCGCAGCCTGGCTGCGGTGGTGCCCGGGGGGGCGCGTCCCCACCCCGCGCAGCTCGCCCAGGGCGGCCTGCGTTCCCGGCTTCCCTGCTGCGACCTAAGGCGCGCAGCACAGGGCGTGGGTGCAGGAGGGGGAGCCCCCGGGCGGAGCAGGCGCCCCTGCAGCGACCTAAGGCGCGCAGCACGGGGCGTGGGTGCGGGAGGGGGAGCCCCCGGGCGGAGCAGTCGCCCCTGCAGCGACCTAAGGCGCGCAGCACAGGGCGTGGGTGCAGGAGGGGGACGCCCCCGGGTGGAGCAGGCGCCCCTGCAGCGACCTAAGGCGCGCAGCACAGGGCGTGGGTGCAGGAGGGGGACGCCCCCGGGTGGAGCAGGCGCCCCTGCAGCGACCTAAGGCGCGCAGCACAGGGCGTGGGTGCGGGAGAGGGGAAGCCCCCGGGTGGAGCAGGCGGACCCTGCTGGCGCCTTGTACCGACAGAAGGGGGCTGCAGACAGCCTGGACTGGATGAGCCTGCAGGAGGCAGAATGTCTGGGACCTGGCCCTGCATGGGCACAGAGGCCACAAGAGATGGAGGGCTGGCCACAGAAAATGTGGCCTCTGAATGGGGTACCGAGGCAGGAGGAGATATTCTTCCCCGGTCGCCATGGCTCCTGGGGAGCGCCAAAGTCTTGCAGAACCAGCCATGGGCAAGGCCCATTGGCTCAGCCCCACACACCTTAGAAACCCGGGAGGCCTGGCTGGGTGGCTGGGTCAGCAGCTGCGAGCTCCGGTGCCGGCCCACTGGGGCCTTGAGCCCAGAACACAAGTGTGATGTGATGGAAGGAGCACTAGAAGGGGTTAGATGCGCTGTTCCCAAGCCAGCTCCCCCATCACAGTGCGGTGGCCTTGAGCAAGTGCCTTCCCCTCTGGGCATCAGTGGTTGAGTGAAGGACCCACTGTTGGCTGAGAGCATCACATTTGGGTCATCGGTCCTGGCTAGGGCAGATGCCAGCCATTAGGGGTGGAAGCCCCCCCCCCCCGGGTCTGACTGCATGGCGGGGAACCTGGCTTCTCCACCCGCTCATGCAAAGTGTCTAACTCTGTGCCTCAGTGTTCATCGTTGGACCTGATAGCCATCCCCACGTTTTAGGATAGTTCTGAGGATGACATAAGCTAATGCGTGCGGTTCCCCAGCATGAGCTGAGATCAATAAATGTCTTCGATATCATCGTGCTATTATTATTATTCTCAGTGCACTGGGCCTGGTACAAAGTGGGCACTCCACAAATATGTGTTGAGTAAAGAGAGAGAAAGATGGAGGGAAGGAGAGCGGGCTTACCCCTGCCACCCTCGCCCTCTTTAAGCGGCTCTCCGCCCAGTTCCCCACAGCCCTGTTCCCCCCTGGAGAAACATCAGCTCCACATGTCTCCAAAGGCTCCTACGAGCCTCCTGAGGGTGTCTGGTTTCCTCCACACAGCCCGGTGAGATTGGCGGAGGTCACCATCACACCAGTCGCCCAAGGGAGAAACCAAAGTGTGGATGGGCACTTGTTCCCGAGTCCCTGTGAGTCAGAGGGTGGAGGTGAGTGGCCAGTTACTGGCTGGTCCCAGAGCTCAGCTTTCCCTGTGGCCACTCAGCCCCCCAATGGAGCTGGCCCTGCTTCTCCAAGCACATACCTTCAACAGAAGCAGGATGGGGGGGCTTTGTCACAGCACTTTTCAACTTGGAGGGACCTCACAGTCATGGAGTTCTGGCACATTCTTTCACGAGGGCAGAACCTAAGGGCTGAAGAGATCCTGCCCAGAGTCACCCAGCAAGTTAGTGGCAAGAGAGAGGCCTGGCACAGGTCCTGCGGCTGTGCAGCACTCCCTCTGCCCTCACTCAGCGGGCACCCCAGCAATGTGAGTTCCCAAGGTGGGCGGGTCTGCTCGCTCTCCTCCGCCTGCACAAGTGCCCTGAGACTGGTTGGTTTGCACAGATTGAACTGACTTTGGTTCTCATCCCAGGTGTGACCTCCGGCAACTTGCATGTTCTCTGTGTCTCAATTTCCTTATCCTTCAAACCACGGTACCTGTCCCATAGGGATGTTAGGAGAATAAATGAGTAATAAAAGAAAATGAGTAATATAAGAAAACACTTCAAAGTGTTTGGCTCAATAAAAGTCATTACTGTTATTGAAACAGACCAGGGGAGAAGCATGTGCCATCACTAATTTTAAAGACTGTTGCCTTTCTCACATTTTCCTTCCATTCACCCACCCACCCACCTATCCAACTTCCCATTCATCCATCCATCATCCATCCACCCAGTATTTAATATCTTTGTTGTACTGGGCACTGTTCTAGTGAAGAAAATGGACAAGAACTTGTTTCATGAGTCACATGAATTGCTACAGAAAATGCTGCCGCCTGCTTTTTGAGCAGGCCCTGAGGGAGGGGTGTCAGAGGGTCTTCGAGCAGCTCCTTGACATGAAGAGGCCCCAGAGAGGCTAACAGTCAAACCAGGACCCTTTCAGCATTTATTAAAAGTGCATTTAGAGGGAGAGCTGCAGCTTGGTGGGTACAGATGCAGAAGGAGGCCCATGGGCCGCGGGAGCGTCCCTCGGCAGCGGGAGCTCCTCCTGCCCAGCTCACACCTCCTGCAGAGAGAAGGGGCGCCCTGCATGACCCTGGTCACTCCAGGCAGGCAATTTAGGGGCCACCCTTGTTCCTTGAAGGCCCCTCCCACTTCACGCACTTGTCACATGTTCGCCCTGGAGGATTGTCCATCTCATTTTATTGGGGGAGATTCTTTCAAACCTCTCATAGGTGGGTGACTAGGTAGTGGGGCCCCTTCCTCTAGCACCAAGCCCACCTTTGCCTCATGATTCCCATCTAAATACCAAGGACACGTTTCATTTGGCTTCACCCTTCCCACGACTCCTGAAGCAGCTCTGACCTATCCTATACGCTTGGAGTCTCACTCTGGGTAAGTATAGGACGGGCGGAGTTTTCCAAGGCACCTTGGGACTAGATCCCCTGGTGGGAGCCCCCAGGATAGGTCACAGGCACGATGCCTGCAGCCTCTTCCACTCTCATGGCTGCAGCCAGGATTGGGTGGCACTTAGAAGTGGCATTTCCACCTCTCCCCTGCTTTGTGCCCGGGGAACTCCTTGTTGAAACCTGGGCCCCAGATTGACTGTGGTACAATCAGGGCTGAAATATCAGAGCACCTGGGCCCACCAGGCGACCTGTCTGGTGCCAGTGGGAGGCCAGGAGGGGATGGCAAGTGCTGGGGTAGGACCCTGGGGGAAACATGGGAGCTCTACCCCACCCCCACCTTTTCTCAGTGTCCTAACCACTTATTGTGGGGTACGGATTGTCCTGGTGATGGAGGAGACAGAATACAGGAAGGGCAACCTCAGCCCCCTGGTCCAATGGGTTCCGGGGTCAAGCCCTGCAAGCCAACCTCTGCTCTCCAATGGGCACCAGGTTATAATTTGGGGGGTCCATTCCCGGTAACTCAAAGGTGATCATAAAACACAAAAACATGAAATAGTTTTATATATTTAACAGACATTTCTAAAAGCATATATAAATGCATGCTTTTAGAAATGTCTGTTAAATATATAAAACTACCCGCTCGGTTTAAAATCACAGCCACTCATGGTATGTCTGCAGAATATTTTTCCTGCATGGGCTGTGCTGGGTGAGGCTTCCTAAGAAAGGGTCCAGTGACCTGTGAGTAAGACCCTGTTTTCATTTTGTGATAAATGCTGTCACTGCTCCACCGGCCTGCAGATTGCTTCACAATGAGGGCCATTTGTCCTGGAAATGTTTACTGCCCTTTGTGGAAGCATGCACGTCTTGGGAAGTGCAGAATGATGTGGAGGGGCAGCACTGGGGCGGCTGGGGCAGACCGCAGGGCAGAACTCACGCAGCCTGGGTCAGGTGGGGATGCAGGTTGGTTTCTTAAGGTCGGTACGGGGCGGGGGGGAGCGACCCATGGGCTGGCGGCTGCTTATATGGGGCAGAAGAGCCTGGAGGGAGGGATTTTGTCTAACTCTCAGTGGGGCCAGACTCAGGTACAGGGGCCGAGAGTGATAATGAAGCTGCACCTGAGAAGGACGCCCAGGGCCGGGCCAGGTGAGGCCAACAGCCATGACCAGGGCAGTTGTGCCAGAGAACCTCTGCCCTCTGTCGTCATCAGCATCATCATCATCACCATCATCATCACCATCATCCCTTCTTACACATGGGGAACCTGAAGCCCGTACCGAAATGCAAACTATTGCTGAGTGGAGGAGTGAGAAGCACCCTAGGCCCTCAGCAACAGAGAGCCGCGAGGCCAGGTGGCCTTCCTGGATCTGTGATCACCAACACACGGCAGTGGGGAGGCCAGGAGATGAGGCGAGAGGCCTGGGCTGAAGATGTGGAGCACAGCCCAGGGGAGCCTGGCCCACAGGGCCAAACGAGACCAGGCCCGCTGCCTCCACCCTCACCTGAAGAGCTCAGCCTCACCCTCTAGGCTTCGCTGCAGTCTCTCTCCTTGGAGAAGTCCCCCTGTGACACCCCCCCCATGTAAGCCAGGAGGCACCCCTGCTCCCTGAGGCCTTGACTGTCACTGCCACATCACTCTATAGTCTTGCCATTTGTCTCCTGCCTGGCTACTGCATCAGACATCAGGCCTCCCAAGTAGGGCTAGTCCTGGGGTCTCCAGCTTGTCCCGGGGGCTCCAGGGCATCCGGAGTCTCTAGGTATCCCGGGGTCACCAGGGCATCCTGGGGTCTCCAGCACATGCTAAAATCTCCAGCACAGAGGGGAGTGGCCACTGAACCCAGGATCAGCAAGTGTCCCCCTGTGGTTCCCTTGGTTGTCCCTCACTCAGCAGCTGAAAGGAAAGAGGTCAGACCCCCTGAGCCCCCTCCCAACATTCCTGACCTCGCCCTGGATCCGCTGAGGCCTCCCACAAATTGGTTCTGCTGCGAGCCCATGGTATGTCTGGCCTCACCTGGGGCCTGGTCTAGAAAAAGCGTCGGCCTGAAAACCCAGCTGTGCAGAAATCCTGCCGGTGTGGGCACACGGCGTCCAGCAGAGGCTGACAGCGTCCAGGGGGCCCCGATCACCCAGAGCACCTCCGGGCATGCTCTCAACACATGCAGTTTCCTCTGCCCTTTCTTCACCTCCAAATACATCCCGTGAATTGATTTACTTCACAGCCAAATGGAGAAACAGATGAAATATGATTTCATTGTGGGCTCTTTCCAACTACTCAATAATTTAAACCATGCCATGTGAAACCAGGAGTAAAAACAACATGTGACTCACAGCTCTCTCTCTCAAATGCAGGTCCGCACACCAGGATTACTCACCCAATTCAGGCCCAACCTCATCACCACGCAGCTACGGTTCACCTGAATTCTGCAGGCACAAAGAAAAGCGGACGCGCACCGGCCTGGGTTCTATGTAATTGGTTCTCTGTAGCAGCCCAATCTATTCCATAATTTCAGCTGCCCCGTTAACTCTGATTGGTTTGCAGACTTGGCAACGTTTGGCCATCACAGAAAATCACGAGACAGGGTTCATTATAAGTGACAGAATGAAATAGGATATATGGACCCGATTCTGGAAGCACCTCACACGATGCAAAACTCAGATTATTGGCTGGTGATCAAAAAGCCATTCTTGTAATTAAATTCTGTGCCTGTGCAGCAGAAGCAGACAAGGAGAGTCAGGACGACGTGAGAGAAATAGAGAATGAGGGAGAAGGGCGAGCTCAGAGGTGAGGCCATGCATTTGTTGCGTGCCTGCTGTGTACCAGGCCGTGTGCCGGAAGTGAGACGAAGCGCTGGTCTGGGCCCTCCAGGGCCAACTGGAATGTGAGCTGGACCCCTTAGCCCAGCTTGGGTTCCAGAGTGACCAACGGGTCGCTGTGTGGTCAATCTTCCTCTTTTCCACTAGAGGGCAGTGGTGGACGGAACATGGGCCCTGCAGGGAGCTGGCCTGCCGCCTCGGTCTAGAGACGGGAAACCGAGGCCCAGAGGGGGAGGGACTTGCTCAAAGTCACTCAGGGAAAGAAATGCCCCCTCCCCAGCTCCCGGGGGCTCATCCACAATTGTTCACAATAGGGCTTGGGGGCAGACACCCTAACAAATCAAAAACTGGGAGCTGGGGTGGAATCAGCGATTCTGGGACTTGGCAGAGGCCCCAGGAGCCTACATTTCGAGGGCCTGAGGCCTGGTGTGCCCGTCCCTGGGCTCACAAACTTGCTCAGAAACACTCATTTATAAACTTGCACCCAAAAAATGGCTCCTATTATCATTCAGGTCTCATTTTTTTTTTCTGATTACAAAAATAATCGTCTCCTGATTATAAACTACAGACAGAAAATACGTGAACATTTAATTGTCTGATGACCCCAGCAAAGGTGTTGTATTCTTCTGTCCACTTTTATTTTTCCTCTAAAGAGCATTTTGAAAAGCACAAATGGGCTGCAAACTCCCATGGTGTTTTGAAATTCCTTCCCCTGTCCTCGGAGAATCCTTGAGAATATTTTCATGGGGTGACTATTCTGCCACCTGTGACAGTAGTTGTCCGGCTCGCTCCTACTGCCCACTGGGCGGGGTGGATGCCAGCCCTGGGGGGAGTCCGGCTGCCTCACAGCCCCTGTGACCACTTCAAAACCAAGGTCAAGACCTTGTGGCTTTGGGCTTTTCGTGTGGAAAGCTCTGACGGGCTCACACCTGTCTCCGCACAGCCAGGTAGGTTGCAGCTTGCTCTTTGCCCATTGATGTCTTCTCTGGCCACAGCTCCAGTGCTGGCTTGTCCCAGAAGGAAACAGACCAAGTGTCCATTTCATGCAGGGCTTCGCTTCCCTGCCCCTGGGATCTTGGCCTAGCAACACACATTCATTTTCTGGAATCTTCTAGCTTCTCGTGGATCGGCTCTGCTCCGAGTGGTCCTGCCTGCCCCTCAGGCCATCTTCCCCTTTCATCGCTCACCCCAGTTCCTCTACATTGTGGGAAACATGCCCTGAAAACGCCCCCCGTCAAGTTGGCTCCCTCTCAGGTTAATGGAATGGCCTGGCCCGGGCTTTAGAATCAAGGGGGAGTGGAAGGAAGGTGCACTCGGCTTTATTCTTTTTAACCAAGGTTTCTAAAACTGTTGTTAAAAGGATAAGAAGTTTAGGTTTAGGCGATTTGTTTGTTCGTAAGTGAAATTTGGGCTCCACAGTGCCAGTCCCCAAGTCAAGACAATTGACACTTCTCATCACCCACATCAAGGAAGCCCTCGCACTTCCGTCTGAATGCTGAGCCCATCAGTCAGGCTGAAGGGGCAGATGTGAGGCTGCTGTGTGGCTGGGAGAATTCTCGTGTAAAGAGAGAGGAGAGGCGTTATGCCACCGCATGCGGGCTCACAAAGGCCCCCGGCACCCTTCAGCCAGGACGGAGGGGGCGTGGGCAGCGGAGAACAGCCGTGGTTCCAGGGGCCCGGCAGCCGAGCCGTGCCTGCTCCGTCGCCCTGGTCCATGGAGAGCTCCCAGCACAGCCCCTTGGTTTGCAGACGGGGGCACTGATCCAAGCCTCAGGGCTCCTGACATAGCTCGGCCCCATGAGAGGACCCGCCGACGAGCTTCCAGATGCAGAGACTTCAATGGTGACAAATCCCTCAGTGGGGCCCCAGCCTGAGGACTTCCAGGGTAAGAGTCTGTCCATGTCACTGGGCACCTCCGGGCCCCGGTCTCCACACCTGGAAACGGGGTCATGCTGTAGATCTGGCTGGATGGTTGAAGCCTTGAACCAAAGGGCTCAGGGGAAGCCTGAGTGACATGCCCAGCCCCCGAAAGTCCTTGACCTGGGCGAGGGCCCCTCGAGGAGGATGGCCCAGGACCTAAGCACCGCCAACTCCCCCGGCCTGGCCTCCGTGGCCTAGTGATGAGCACACTCCCCTGGACACTGGTGGGGTCCTGCAGCTCAGCCTAGGCTCTCCCAGAGCTTGGGGCCTCCAGGGATTCCAGGGCACCAGGGCTTCACTGGGACCCACCAGGCCAGGGCAGCAGGGCCACAGCTCAGCCCCTGCAGGGCGCCCACTGGTGAGCCGGTGGAGCCCCAGGTGTGGCCGTGAGTGTTGGAGACCTCATCCCCGACAAAGGGGCAGCAGACCCTTAGCTCCCTCCAAGTGGGTCGGTGGGAATGCTGCCGGTGTGGCCAGGCTCCCTGGATTTTCCAGATCAGCCAGATTCCTGGTTTAACTGTGAAATCTCTATCCTTTCAATTGTTGAAAAGGAATTCAGGAGCCTCAGCCCCACACCAGTGGCCTGAGGGCTGATGGTTGGTGACTCTCACAGGCCAGAGGTCCTAGGACAACGCCCCACGCCCCACACGCGGGGCACATGTGTGAGGGTTTGCAGAAAGAAAGCCCAGGGCTCTGGAGGGACAGTGTCAGGAGCTGTGACAGCCAGTGGCTATCAGGCGCCAGCCAGCAGGGCAGTGCAGAGACCTACTCCAGGTTCTCATAATTCAGAGCAAAGAGCAGTGTCAGACACCTGTACCTCATTCATTCGTTCATTCATTCATTCATCAGCCCAGCCATCCGCAGCTCCTGCCTGGCTTTTCCTCCCTCCCAGCTGAGCCAGCTCTTCCCCGCAACAGTACAAATCACCTCAAATGGCTGAGCGAGAAGCATGAGGGTGCCTAATAATACACATCTGGTATGTGTGCGTGTGTGTACGTGCGTGTGTGTGTGCACATGTGTGTGTACGTGCGTGTGCGTGTGCATGCGCGTGTGCACGTGCGTGTGTGCGCGCGTGTGTGCGCGCGTGTGCACGTGTGTGTGTGCGTATGTGTCGGGGGAGGGACACTGTTTTGAGCCCTCAGCATATACTTTATTCTCACGAACACTGAGGATGTAGAGGCCAAGTATCTACTGCTCTTAGATTTCAGAGAGGAGGGAGGCACACACAGGCTAAGGGACTTGCCAGTAGCCACACAGCCCATGGTGGAGGCAGCAGCCCCACGCCCGGTGGTTCAGGGGTTTTCAGAGGGGCAAGGGCGGCAGTGTCTGTCACAGGCCTGGATGACTCTGCCCCGCTGTTTGAATATTCAATGGCAGGAGCGCCATGTGGGACAGAGGTGCTCAGAGTTGCCTGATGACAAAGGCCACGTGGGAACTTGTTAAAAGTCCCGATTTCTTGGCTCTGCCCCGGGGACTCCCGAGGCAGTGGGCCTGCAGTCCAGAATCTGTAACTTTCAGGACACCCCAGGGGACTCACGGTGAGCGAGTTAAGGAACCAGCCCCTCGACACCACACAGAGACACTGCCCACCTTCGCTGACCCACTGCAGGCCTCCCAGTGGGCTCAGCACACAGTAGGCTTGGGCCCTGAAGGCCCAAGCAAGAGTGGCTAGCTCCCCTCAGCCCAGCTAGGGGGCAGCCCTAGCAGCTGTCCCAGGGCCCTGCCCCTCTCCTCCATGAGGCCCAGGGCCAGGGAGGTGGCACCAGTTCCCAGGTGTCCCCAAAGCTGGGGCACACGTCTGCCTGCTGCAGCTCGTCCCCGCCTCTCTCAGGAATGCTGGCTCCGAAACGCTGACCGAGGCTGCTGACACTTCCGATGGCCGATAAGGGATAAGAGGGAGGAAGGTCACCCAGGAGCCGGGGCCCCTCCCTGGCGGGGCGGGGCGGGGAGCCGAGGCTGACCGCTCAGGCCACCTGACTGGAGCCTGGCTGAAAATGGTCACTTCCCTGGCCTAGCTGCTCCTTGGAGACCGTCCTCAGGGGCCCCGAGGGGCGCCCTCCCCTTCCTTGGCGGCCGCTGTCTACTGGCCCGGTAAGCTCTACACCACTGGGTTGGGTCCGCCCTGGGAGGAGCCACCCCATGCTGCAGTCTCCCACACTCAGGGTCACCTGTCAAGACAGGTGGAGCCAGGGAGGGTGTGCATGGGGGGTGTACCCCACAACCAGCCTGGCCAGGGAGCAGCGAGGAAGTGCCACTCCAGGCTGGGGTTCAAGTGGCCACGAAACAGCCAGCTTGCTGTCCCCACTTCTGAGAAAGGGGCCAACAGCCTGGCAGGTGGAGCTGGAAGTTGTCGAGGTGATAATTGTAAGGTGGGAAGGCACCTCCCCATGGGTCAGGGGCGCTGTGACGGCCCAGAGGTCAGTGGCCCTGGGGGTTCTGATACTGGCTGAGAGTCTGAGCAAATGACTCCACCCCACTGAACCTCAGCTCCCCGTCTGCAAGACGAGAGTGTCGTGCTGGAGGCCAGCTCAGTGTCCACACGTGGTCAGCAGATACAGTCCAGTGACACTAGAGCAGAGCAGGCGCCCTGGGTTGGAGACCGGGCCGGGTCCCGCCTTCCATGGGGAGAGGGGTGGGGGGTCTGACCTGGAGGGGGTGAAGGAGCAACCCCTCCCCCACGGTCCTGGGACCCTCCCTGTGGACTTGGCACAGGGGCTGTCGGAATCCTCTTGCCCTCCTTATCCTCACTTACAGAGAGGCGGACTGAGGCTCAGGGTGGCACCACTTGCCCCACATCACCGGCAGGGAGTGGCTGGAACTGGGGTGCTCTTCCAAAGGCCTGCCTCTGTTTCCCCGGTGCTTCGGGAGCAGTAAGGAGAGCCAGGCTCTGCCCCCACGTGTCTCCTTTACACCTGAGGGAGGTGAGGCACAGACAGGCTCCGGGCTGGCCCAAGGCCATACAGCACACGGACCTGGGACACGGCCCCTGAGAGGCCCAGATCCCACAGGGCGTGTTGTGCCCGTGCTGTGTTCAGGCCTTAATGGCTCTCTCTCCATACACATAAAGTGTGTTCCCTCCTCCTGGGACTTTTAAAGATAGACTTGATTTTTTTTTAAAGAACTGTTTTAGATTTGTGAAACAATGGTGAATCTATCACAGAATTTTCATGACCCCACCCCCATTCTCCCATACTACGAACATCCTACATTCCTATGGGACATTTGCCACAACTAATGAACCAATATTGATCTGTTATTATTAAGTCCATACGTTATTCATATTTCCTTTGTTTTTCCCTGATGTCCTTTTCCTGTCCCGGGATCCCATCCAGGACCTCATATGACATTTAGTCACCGTGCCTCCTTAGGCCCCGCTGGGCTGTGAGTTTCTCACCCTCCTTGTTTTTCATGACGTTGGCGGTTTTGAGGAGCCCTGGTCAAGTATTTTGTAAAATGTCCCTCGGTGAGGATGTGTCTGACTTTCCTCATGACGAGACTGGGGTTACGGTTCTTGGGAGGAAGCCCACCAGGGGACGTGCCCCTCCCACCCCAGCAGGTCAAGGGCACGTGCTGTCCACGTGACCTGTCCCTGTGACGTGACCTGGATCTCTGGCCGAGGTCGCCGTGGTGGCCGGGACTGTCCACTGTCCAGGTCCCTCCTCCCCCTGCACACCGTCCTCAGGGGGCGTCACCGAGCACGGCCCGCAACTGTCTACGTCAGTTATTGGGGCTTCTGCATGGAGGTTTGCCTCCCCCCATGTATTTGTTTACTCAGTCATTTACTTACATCAGCATGCCCTTGGGTGTTTCCTTTCTACTTTGGTTTATAATCTAGACTATGTCATTCATTTTGTTTTCTAATTGTTTCAGCTTCAGCCCTTGAAGCTTTCTCAGTTGGCTCCTATGTATTTTTGACATGCTCCATCACTGGGATTTCATTCATTCATTCATTCATTCATTCATTCCTTACGTTTCTGGCACTACCAGCCAGGCTCATCTTCTGTATTTCCTGGTCCAGTCCTAGAATCAGTCACTTCTCCCAGAGTCCTGCCTTCTGTTGTTGGAGAAGGTCTTAGAAACCAAGGCCTCTCTGTGCTCTGGGCGTTTTTGGTGCTGCCTGGTGTCTTTTCTGTTAGGACCTCTCAGTGGACAGTGCACAGAGACCTAAGTGTGTATACTAACCCCTGTATCTACGAGTATACTGCATATAACCTACCAATATAGACATACCTGTAAGAATAGTAAGTCATGTGTAAACATGTATCTACAAGTATACCTCTACAAGCTCATATGAGTAGACAGGCGTATCCGTGAGCACAAGTGTGCTAACCCATGTGTATACCATATCTGTGTCATATGAGTATGCGTATATATGAGCTTACTACGTATGTGTATTAGACACATATCTAGTAAGTATCTCTGTAGGTAACATCAGCACCTGTACTAAGCAAACTGTGGACTCACACTGATGTCTCCAATCCTGACCCATCCCTACACGGACCTTGCCAGCCCCGTCTCGTTGACTGTAACTCCCACTCCGACAGTGACATGGCTGCCTTCCACCGTCCACCCACCACCCATTTACGTAATTATTCTCATTCCAGCTGTTCAACACAGGGGTAGAGGCACGAGAGTCTATAACCCAGGCCCCCGTGGGGCCAGCGTGGTCGGCGAGAGCTCGGTGCATATGCACTGTCCCATCTGTCTTCCCACTCAGACTCCACCCATTGTCAAAGCTGCTCATGTGGCACCCCGCCCCTCCCCCACCAGTGAGGCTGTTTGATGCATCTTTCATGCCATTCACTGCTCTGCCACACTCGGCACCCATCCTGGAACCTTCCCTGTCCTCCTGAAATGGTTTTATTTGCATACATTGAGGTTCAAGCTTTGTGCTGTTAAGTGCAGTGTCTTTTGACAAGCGCAGTGTCGTGTACCGCCTTCCCAGCATCACCCAAACCCCCTGCCCTACACAATCCGCTGCCCTCCTACTCACCCCGCACACTGCATTCAGTTATTTACTGTCCCCCAGTTTCTTTCCACAGATGCTAGCACATGGAAATAGACTCTAAGCCCCTTGAGAACATAGCAGGTAGCATCACATACCAGTCGTACGGCAGTCGCTTTCTCCCTTTGCCCGTCTGGGAGAGCGTCCCTTGTCAGCACAGACTCCTCGTTCCGTATCACGGCTGCATGCTACGCCGTGCGGGGCTGGGGCGAGATTTACTGCTCACGTGGTTCTTTCCAAGGTGTTGCTGTTATAAAGCATCCACACCTGGTGCCCTGCCGTCTCAGAAGGGGGCAGGTATCTGCAGGGTGAATTCCCTGCGGTGGGGCTGCAGGTCCAAGTGTGGTTGGTAACTGGCCCCTGCATTGTGCTGTCCGCTGCCACCAAAGGTGTGCTGACAAATGCTGGGCGCTGCTGAGCTGGGAGGTGCCAGGAGGCCTCGTGGGATCATCCTGCACACCTGGTGAGGGGAGGGATTCAGCATCATTTCATATATTTTTAGGCAGCGGATGGATAGGAATTGTTTGCTCGCTGTTTTGCTGTTAGGGTTGTTGGTCTTCTCCTCTGACTTGCAAAGGGGTCAACTTCTCAGGTGCAGTTTAACTAAAAACAGCTGCTGACAGAGGAGCCTGGGTCCAGCCTGGCTCTGAACCGAAACTGGCAGCAAATGTGTTCATTAAAAATGGAAAGTAAGGGGCCAGCCGAGTGGCGCATTGGTTAAGCGCTGGTTTTGGGATGCCAGCAGCCCCAGTTCGGGTCCCACATGAGGGCCAGTGACACTGCCCTCTACAACTAACAACAGCTCCACCTGGAGCTGGGCTGTGCGAGCCCTGGCGATGGTGTAGGCTGCAGCCCCTGCTGCAGTGGGCTGCCATAGGCTACACTGAGTGGCCCGCAGCCAGCGTGAGCGGCTGGCAGCCAAGCGGGAGCTGCCAATAGCCGCGGTGAGCGACATCCAGAGGCCAGCGACCGATCTGCCTCATCCGGGAAGAGCGCAATGACGATACCAACAGTGAAGCAACATCCTCCGCAACTAAACTGAAGAACAAAAGGACAGCAACTTGTCTGTTCCCCTTCCCCGATTCCCCAACGCTGTTCCCCTCCCCCAATTCCCCAATAAAATCTTTAAAAAAAAAAAAAGAAAAGTAAAAGGGACTGAGAAAACTCCAGACATCCCCACTGAAGCCCGCTCTACGAAACACCCGGCGAGCCATCCTCTCTCCATTTCCTTGGCTGCTGTGACCACAAGGCTGAGCGCTCTGGGCCTTCTGATTCACCAGCTCCCCAGTGCCCAGGGGCCGGGCGCAGAGGTGGGCTGGCAAGTTTGGGGCTGGGCAACGCTTCCAGTTCCCATCCTGCCCCCTCTGAATAATAATACTGGCTCTCCTGGTGGGACCCCCTTCTTCCACCCTGGGGGTGAGGGGTGCTGGGCCTGGCAGATACCCAAGGCAAGAGCTCCAGAATCTCTGTTGTCACCATGTCACCCCTGAGTTTGTACTGTACGGGCTCAGCCTGGTGGGGTGGGGGGGACAGGAATGGGCGTGTGAGGCGCCTGGACCACAAAGCTGCCCTTTGTGGAGAGCTATGCCAGGGACAGGGAGGTAGAGGGCGTGCCCAGCGCGCAGTGGGTGCCCTGGCCACACCCCCCACAGCATGGCCTGTGAGACCTCGCAGCTGGGTGGCTGGTGTGGGAAGGGCGCAGGTGTGGCTGTCGGCCCGACAAGGGGCTACTGCTCGGGGCCCATGGATGAGTCTGTGGCCCCAGCCCCGTGTCTCCAGCCTTCCAGTCAGGGGGGCAGAGGGTGCCACTGCCCGGCCCTGCCAGGCCCTGTTCACACCCTCGGCAGGTCTCACCGAACAGCAGAGGTTCCTGGAGCCCACGCCCAGGTTGAGGCCTCCAGGACTCCCGACCACCAGCCGCCTCCCCGGAGAGCCAGGAAGAGAGAGTGCGACTGGCAAACGGGCAGAAGGAAAAGGGTCAGTGTCTCGTGTGCCTTTGCCTCGCTCAGGGGTCTGTCCCTTCGGAGAGGTAGACCCTGCCCATGCGGCTTTTGTTCAGGGTCCCACGGGGCTTGGGGAGCTGCTTCCGCTCATTGCCAACAGCTCTGTTTGCAAGTCATTCAACAAACACTTGCAGAGCGCCCCATCAATGTCCTTGAGGAACTCATAGTTGTGGGGGCCTCTCGAGTCCACCAAGTGGCAGCCTGGACAGAGAACCCAGCCACAGCCCAGGGCCCTGGGGGCTGGGAAAGCTGGCTTGTCCAGCCAGCAAAGGCCTTGGAAGGGGTAATGCCTGAGGGAGACGTGGGGAGTAGACAGGAGCCAGGGTCAGAGCCTGGAGAAGGTCACCAGGAAGAGGGACCTCCATCTGCTGGGGAGTGGGGGGCACAGTGTGGTCAGGAGCCCAAGGGCCCCCACTGGGGAGTGGGGGTGGGGGGAGGGGCTTGGATGTAAACAGGTGGGGGAAGTGAGCCCAGGAGCCCAGGGCGGAGGTGCTGGTTCCTGAGGTTGGGGAAAAGCAGGGAGTGGTGGGTGGGCAACAGGGACGGGGGTGTGCCCCCCGAGGGGAATGCCCGGGGGTGCTGGCTCTGCCCTCACGTCTGAGATGGCACCGTGGGCTGTCAGCATGGACCGAGGGCGTTAGAAGTCGCACTCCCATCGGAGAGTGTGGCAGGCGGGGTGAGAGGAAGGAGGAACGTGGCCAGCTGGGCGGCAGTGACCGCCAGAGGCCCGGGAGATGAGGACAGGGAACCCTGACAGGGCAGTTTCAGGGCGTGCGGGACGAGTCGAGGCTGAGAAGATGGGTATAGAGCTGGCCAGAGAAGAGGCTCTGAAGTGTGTTTGGGGAAGGAAGCCGAGGGAGGAGCTGTACCCCCCGCCGGCAGCGGCCCAGGATTGTCAGCATCACCCAGGCCCCGGCACAGCCCGACGGGCACACTGCGGAGTCCCGTGGAGATCCCCACTGAGCCCTCCTGCCCCCTCCCGGACTGCAGTGACCTGGGCCCTGTTTCCAGGGAGATGGGTCCTGGCTGGGAGGACTTTCACTCCCCTGGGAGGCCTCTGGGAAGCAGGGCCTGGGTTAATGTTTGCATAGGCCAAGTTCAAAATCCACCCCCCTGTGACTGGGCTCCAGAGAATGTCCAGAATTCTAATGGGGCCCCACACCCCAAGTCAGAAGTGTTGGGGCTCTGGGGAGTGGGGGTCCGTGGGGTACATCTGTAAGCTGGGGTGACCTCCCAGGCTCCCAGGGAAAATGGCACACACCGTGCCCCTACTCTGGGGCCCCCTACTCTGTCTGCTCTATGCACCCCTCCCCGTCACCCTATGACCTCCAGCCTGTCCTACCATGGGAGATGTGACAAGGAGGACATAGGAGCCTGGGCTTTGCACCCTGTACGGGCCATGAAAACAGCCTTTATGCCTTTCTGGCCAACTCCTTCCCAGTGCCCACATGCCATTGTTTAGGGTGTTCAGGAGGCAATGCCCCTCTTTTGATACCTCCGTCTGTGGAAGCACCTGGCGGCCCTGCCACGCCATATGAAGATGAAGCAGCACTGTCTGGAGGCGCCCCCGGCACAAACACACCCAGGCACCTGGCCAGCTCCCCCGGGCTGCAGAGTCAGCACTTCCCTGGTGTGAGGGCGACACCCGCCCGAGGGAGGCCGAGGCCAGGCGGGGGTGGGCGTCTTTGGTGCCAGCCCAGGCACGGAACTGCTGACCGCTTCCTACAGGCCTGCAACCCATCCTGAGGCAGCCATCAGTCATCTGGAAAGCCTGCTGGCGCCCCATATTCTTGTTTTGCAAAAAGCAGTTCCTGCAATCACGGGACCTAGCATCCTGCTCATCTTTGATGTGGCCCGTTTCAACCGCTAAGGACAGAACAAACACATGGAGTCCTTTCCGTGTGTCCAGTGGCAGCCGGTGCCAGTTGCAGGCTAGTGGCTTCTGTCTCTGTCCCGAGATGCATTGGTGCTCACACTTGGGTGTGGAGGAGCTGACCAGGAAAGGAATCTTCTGGCATATTCCTGCCTCTGCCTCCTTGGACCTGGGTGGGTCTCAGGAATGCACTGCCTTCGAAGGTTCATGGTGGAATCTTTGTCCATTCGTCCACTTTTGGGAAACTGCTTTAAGCCGGCTCACATCTGCACCTCACAGATGTGCATCAGGGACCAGGAAAGATGGCAGGGCACTGCTCGGCCTGGAGCCAGGCGTGGGCAGTCAGCAGGCAGGACCTGGGCGGGGGGAGCCACGTTCAATATGAAAGAATTGAATGAGCTTGGGTGAGCTGAGCCTCAGTTTCCCCCCTTTGTAGGTGTCCAGTCACTGTCTTTATCGGGTGCTCGTGTCCTGCACTCCAAGTGTTGGTTCATGAAAACAGTCGGTCGCGGAACCACTTGTGTTCGCGGCTACAGCCTGAGCAGTGGGAGGGGGGAGGCAGGGCGCGGCGTCGTGTGCGGACTGTGGCCTGAGCCAGCTGCCTCCTCACGATGCCCGTCCCTCATGCTCCCCGCCCCTCGGCCCTTATCTTGGACCTTACACACCCTTCCCCAGTGTGGCGTTCTGCCTTTGTGCCAACTCCTTCCTGCCCTGGAGGATGATTTAAGATTCTGCACTAATTCCCCAGTCACCCACCACCCACCACCCGGTGTCTAGAGCAGGGCCACACCCACGGCCCAAACCAGCCCGTCTTGTAAATAGGGTTTTATTGGCACACCGGCAGCCCACTCACTCACTCACTCACTCACTCTGGCCTGTGTCCGCTTTCGGGCTGCAGTGGCAGGGTTGTGGCAGAGACCCATCCCGTGGCCCCACAAGCCAAGCCACATACCCTCTGACCTTTACACAAAGCGCTCGCAGCCTCCTGGGGGGCTGCTGGGGAGAACCAGGGCCTGGCCCAGTGGGGGTGGGCTAGTCATGTGCCCCTTCCCGGGGCCAGCAGTCCAGAAGTCCTGGTTTATGGCCTGCTGCAGATCAGCCCTCAGGGGGAGAGTGTGACTGGCCTCTCCTTGGCTTCCATTGTCTGCCGTCACCTGCATGTGGCTGTGGGAAGCCTTGGGAAGCCTTAGCAAGCTGCATACCTGGAGCAGGGCTGCCCCGGTAAAGGCCAGGCCACCCTTGACGACAATAAACCATGTCAGGATTCAGAGCTGGTGAGCTCGCAGGGCAGCATGGGATCTCCAGGCCCAACTCTGCCATTCCAACCGGGGGAAACTGAGGCCCAGGGAGTGACAGGCTGTCCCAGAGGGGTTCAAAGAGCAGGCTGGGCTGGGGTTTGGGGCAGCCTCTCGCTGGCAGGGCTGCAGGTCTGCCCCAGGCCACAGCCTCCAGGAGGGACCCCTGGAGAAAGCTCTCCCTCTGGAAGCCGGTTGCGTAAGCTGTGCAGGGTGGGTGCTCTGTGGATTGTAGTGAGCTCTGTGGAGTCGGGTGCAGAGTTGTGTAATGTGTGGAGTTGAGGTTCTCTGTGGACTCGGGGTGCATTGTGCAGAGTTGGGTGTATCTGGAGTGGGGGGTACTCAGTGCAGAGTTGGGCTGTGCTCTGTGAGGTTGGGATACTCTGTGCAGGGTTGGGGTGCATTGTGCAGAGTGAAGGAGCGCTGGGCACAGTTGGGGAGGCTGTTGGAAAACCCCCTCTGGCCTTGGGCCAAGAGCACAGCTGCAGAGACAAACAGGATATGGGTCTTGGGCTCAGTGGGGACAATAGCCAGGAGAGGAAATGTGTCCAGACCCTTTTATGGATGTGGAGTCTGTCTGAGGCCTCTTTCAACACAGTTTCCAGCAAAACAAAGGGAGTAGAAGCCAGGCATCTCATGTCAGCACAACGTGGGGTTTTGGGGAGCAGCCTGGAGAAAGGGGGCCCCACCACACAGACGAGGTGCGTGTCCAAGGGCTGGGCTTGAGGGACAGAGGTCTCGCCCTCGCCTAGCTTTTCTCTGCAGCCCCCCCAGGGCTTCACTGGGCAGTGGGACATGCCACCAAGGGCTGGGCTTGAGGGACAGAGGTCTCGCCCTCGCCTAGCTTTTCTCTGCAGCACCCCCAGGGCTTCACTGGGCAGTGGGACATGCCACCCTGGGCTGTGCGGTTGGTGGCCACGCCAGGATACCAAACTTCCAGACTCATTCCTCTTTCTCCACTTGCCTAGAGAGCTCCATCCCCTGGTTTTGAGGGGCAGAGGCCACAGGAGAGGCCTGGACACTGGCATTTGTCACATGAACCAAAGTGGGGTTGTGTTGTACGCTCTGCACGCCGGCCTGCCAGAGAATTCCCACATCTAGTGGAACCCTCCTGATGACCCAGAGTGGGACCACACAGGATAGCGACCCACCTGGGCCTTCCGAGCAGGCTGAAATGTGGGACCAGCATGGCCGAGCGGGACTTCAAGGCAGTGTCGGTGACACGGGTGCCATCGGCAGGCCCAGCTCCCATCCATGGGGCAGGCTGCGCTGGAGACGGTGGGGCTTGGGGCTTTACCCCACGGAGAAGGCCAGGACGGGGCCCTGAAAGGCATGGGGCGCAGGGAGGAGAGAGCCTGCGGGAGATGATGTCGGCCCGCCGATGGGCGTCCACAGGTCCTAGTGCCACTGCAGAGCGGGCTCCTGCCTCTGGGTGGGGACCGCAGTGTTGCCCAGGAGGGTGGCTCCAGCCCAGCTGCACCCATGTACAGGAAGGTGCAGGAAGATCCTACCTCCTGGGCGAGGGCGGCAAAGGGGGCGGGCGAGCTGGACAGAGGCCCCTGTCTGCTGGGCGGGGACCAGGAAAGGGGAGCTGGAGCAGACAGAGAACGGTGTGGGAGACGGAGCAGGAGGTGTCTGGGGCAGGGGGCGGGGCGGCGTTCCAGGGCGGGGCGCCTGGACCTTGTTTAGGGGCGGGCAGGAGGACTTGGGGGGGTGACTGTGCATAATGCCTCGAGTTGATGGGAGAGAGGGTGGAAAGGGGGTGTGCGGGGCGGGGTATGAGGAAGGGGCAGGCCCCCCACAAGTAGCTCAGCCTGGCATGGTGGTCCTCAGCCCAGGCGACAAATGTCTGGAGATATGTTCGGTTGTCACAGCAGGTGTCAGCATCTAATTGGTAGGGGCCAGGGATGCTGCTAAAATCCTACAGTGCACACGGCAGCCCCTCCCCATGATAAGAAGCCATCCCCCCAGGTGTGCACAGTGTGCAGTTAGAAACCCAGGTAACCCAGGCCTCAGGGCTGCAGGGTCTGTCAGACCTGGTTCCAGCTTGTCTGCCAGCTGTTACTGGCCTGGGGCATGTCACATGACCTCGCTGAGCCTCAGTTTTCCTGTCTGTAAAACAAGCACTTTACCACTTAACTTTGAGATTCCTTCCCGGTGTTAAGCCAGGCCATGCTTGAAGGTCGCCCTCCGGTTCTGGATTCCTAGGGTTGGGCTGGGACCAGCACCAGAGCCTGTCCCTCAGCCAGGGCCTGGGTGTAGGTGGAAAGGTGAGGGTGAGGGGCTGACCCCAGATCAGTTCCTGCTTCTTGTCTGAGCCAACAGGAGCCCCAGTCCCATTTCCCCAGAGGCTGGGCAAGGGTGCCCTGCGCTCAAACCCAGGTGATACCTGGAGCCAGCCAGAAGGCAAAGAGAAAAGGGAGGCTTGTGGGGCAACCCTCATCTGTCCCCAGGACTTGTTTCATTGGACGGGCCAGCAGGGCATTGCTGCATCAGTGTCTGTGCGTGGTGTACATAAGTCTTTCTGTGTGTGTGTGTGTGTGTGTGTGTGTGTGTGTGTGTGTGTGGTAAGTGCAAGAGGAACAGGGAGTAGGGCTGAGGTTAGCAGGGAGGGCTGGCAATTGGCTGACTTCCCCAATCCTGGGGGCGCGTGGAGAGCCTGGGTGTCCCCGGCCTCCACCCAGAGCCTGGGGGCTGGGTGGTGGGCCGGCGGGACGGGGCCTGGAGCCGGGCCAGGAAGGAGCTAATGATCAACCCTCCTGCAGTGCAGGGCCGCCTCTCCCACTGGCCCCAGGCGCAGGGAGGAAGTGGGCAGGAAGCAGGGGGCGGTGGCCGCTGCCGAGCCGTCAGCCTGGCTGAGGGCGGCTGCTGCCTGCCCTGGCTGGCGGAGACAGCCTGTGGGGCCAGCCTGGGAGGAGCCGGGAGGGGCTACCTGGTGTCTGCTGTCCTGTGGACGCCGGCCTGGGAGCTGCCTCTGAGGAGTGGCGCAGGTATGAGGGTGCAGAGACTGGCGGGTCCCGGGGGCACTGAGGGGACGGGCGGGGGCACGGGCTGGCAGAGCAGGCGCTGCCTACAGAGCAGGGTCTTGCCACAGTTGGATCTAAGAATAGTCTGCCCCGCTTTACTTCCTTGAAGACTTTTCTGACGTTTTGGCACTGGCGGGGAGCAGAACTGAAATCTGGAGTCTGAAAGGCTGTGGGCACTGGTTGGTGGACCCGGCCAGAACTCCGGGAACGCTGCTGGTGGGGATTGGCAGTGATGGCGCCAGTGATGATGTCGCATTTGATAAAGCACCATGACGTCCCCCGACCACCCCCTCCTCCACGTGGGTGCCAGCGAACGCATCTCTGCGTGTCTGGATGGGACATGGAACTTGGCCAGCAATAAGGGCCTAGGGTCTAAGGAGTCTCAGGTGGAACCGCACACCAGGTCGGTGCTACCTGGGGCAGACCTCACAAGTGCCAGCCTAGGGTGGCACTGCAGCCGTGACCCGGCCACTTTGCGCTCACCACCTCGGGCCTCTTTCCCAGCAGCCAAGTGGGATGAGTGCCTTGAGCAGAGGCACGAAGCAGAAAGTTCTTGGGGCGGAGTAGGCCGAGGCCTCCTAACACCAGGTCCTACCCGGGCACCTGGCCTGTGGACAGCACTAAGAGCCTGTTCTGGCCTCCAGTGACCCCTCCTGGAGCCCCAGACCCCTGGCCCTGCCAGTGCGGGGGTTTCCAACTTTTTGCAGTTGGTGAGGCTCACAGAAATGATGGCTGGCAGAGCAACGTCATTCGTTAGTGGTGCCGGCTGGTGCTGGGGCCAGGGGCCGCCTGCACACGAGCCGGCCGGTGGCGGCGGGCCTCCCAGCACAGGGTCTGGGGAGCTGCGACTGAACCCCTGGCTGGAGGCAGTACTGGGGCCAAGGGGGTGAGTCCAGGTTAAGGGTGGCTGCTCGAGGGCTGGACCCAGACCCAGCGGATTGTAAATTCAGCCTTTTAACTCTCAGAAGCCTCAGACTGCCCATCCGGGCAAGGGGCCCAAGGACCCTCCATCCTGCAGGCTGTGTCATGAGGGTTAAATGAAGGTGCTTATTTCGCACTTCGGTGGTGGCTGGTCACCGTGTGATTGCCACACTGCCGTTGATAATGATGACGCTATCTGTACAGGGTGTAGTGTCAGCGTTTGATGTGACAGAAGTCATTCAGTCCTCCTTCCAAGAACACCCTGATATGGGTGAGGTAGGCCCTGCTTCACAGCAGACAAAAATCAAAGCCCCGGGTTACGGCACAGACAAATGACAAAGACCCACTTGCTTGGGGGCTTGCAACAACCCACCATCGCGGCTTCCTCACAGGCCGGAGACCAGAAGCCTGAAATCAAAGTGTCGGCAGGGCCGCCTCCCTCCACAGCCCTAGAGGCGGCGCCTTCCTGCCTCTTCCAGCCCCTGGTGGCCCCAGGCAGTCCAGGCTTGTGGCCGCGTCACTCCAGTCTGTCCTCTGTGTCACGTGGCCTCTCCCAGTGTCCCGGTGTCCCTCCTCTTCCTATAAGGACACGGGTCACTAGGTTCAGGCCCCGTCTAATCCGGTGTACCCTTGTCTTCATCTGCTAAGACCCTATATCCTGGGAGGTCACCTTCTGAAGTTCAGAATGGACATGAATTTGGGGGCCACTGTTCACCCCAGCACAGGGGATGGCCAGACCACCCTTGAGAGGTGCTTCTTGGTGAAGAAGACGAGGTCTGCATGAGCCCTCCAAGTATTTATCCAGCACGAGCCCAATGAAAGTTCCAGTCAGAACCACCCCCAACCCGTTCAGGGCTGAACTGGTACCGTCTTCTCCTCCTGTCGATCCTATACCTATCAAACGCCAGCTGTAACCCAGTAGCGCCGTCCGTTTATCCAATGAGCTCCTGGCTCGATGAGGTGGGTGTTTTCATTCCCATTCTCCCAGGAGTCAACTAAGGCATGGAGCGGTCACCCTGCCCACTGACCCCAGACCCCATGTTCTGGGGCCAGACTCCCCGCCCCTGAGGTTGGGTGTTGGCCGGGGCTGCAGGCGGCCCTCCTGCATTTGTCCCCACAGTGAGCTGAGCAAAGAGGATACAGGCTGAAGGATGGCTTATGGGATCACTGGACCCCTCCCCCCTGGGGTTCGGTTGGGGCAGCCCCTTGTGCAGTGGGAGCCGGCAGCCTGCTAGGCCGAGCGAAGCCATTTTAGGAATCAGCGGACAGGGAACTCTCCCGTGGAGATTGCGCCACTTCCTCATCGCTGGACCGTGACTAGGAACGTCAGGCTTACAATTGTCCCTGGTAGTCCTTTCTGCTTGGCAGGTCTCTCACGGGGCAGGGAGAGGTTCCCTGAGCCCAGGGAACCTGCCCTTTCCTCAGGCCCCCTTCCCTGAGTGCTAGCTAGCGTGTTTCCTTGAAAATAAGACCGGGTCTTATATTAATTATTGCTCCAACAATCTATTCATGTACAAAAATCTACATTTATTCAAACAGTCATGTCGGCCTGATGATCTTAACTGGGGCTTATGTTTGGGGTAGGGCTTCTATGACAAGCATCCTGAAAAATCATGCTCGGGCTTATTTTCAGGGAACCATGGTGGGTGCTGGTCCATGGTGGCCCTAGGGCATGAGCTGATGGGCTAGTCCTGCCCCGGGGGGTGGGGGCAGGGAGTCACGAGCCCCAGACGTGGTACCTTTGTGCCAGACGCCTGGCTGTGAGAGCACCTGCTCCATCCACTTCAGGAAGGCAAGGACCTGAGCGGGGACACAGGTCAAGACTAGGGACGCCCACAAACAGGAGCCGAGCGGGTCAAGGGACCCAAGTGCTATGATGAGACACCTCGTGGGCTCAGCAGGAAGAGTGGAGGGGATGGTGGGCAGGTGTGGAGTGGGTGCCCCCTGGTCCCGGTAATGCAGGTGGTGGGGGCCTGTGTCTGACGCTGGTCCTGGTGGCCGCAGCAGCTGGCCCAGGCTGCCCGCCCACCCTCCGTATCACCCCGTCACGGCCCTCTCATCTCTGACCCTGGGGGAGGACTGAGGCATGATGGCCTGCTCTTGGGGGCGGGGAGGGCGAGGGCACCCCTGGAGTGAGAAGAAGGCGCCCTCCTGCCTGGGCCACTTCCTCTTCCCTGCCCTTAGCCACCCGATTCCTTCCCGCCCGGCAGCCTGGGACCTGGCCCATTTCCTGACACACAGGACGGTTCCAGGGCCCCTGCCAGAGCCCAGGCCTCTCCCAGTGGGAGAAACGAGCCCTTGGAGCTGGTTCAGGCCCTGAGGATGTTTTACGGAGCCACAGGAGCTCTTGGGAATCATCCCAGGCCGGAACCACAGGTCAGCCGAGGCCTGTGTGACACGGAACTAAATAGTTGGCTCCCGGGAGATGCGCTCTCCCTGGGTGCCTCTCTTCAGCCCTCACTGGCGGGACATGGGCGGCCTGATCCCGAAGCCACGGTGCCTCGGTGTGGGACGAGGACGTCTCTGCTCCTGTCCTACACCGTGCTTGCTGCTCGCACATCATTCGCAGTCATGTTCTGAGCAGTGATTCCACGGTAGGGGTCTGTTGATGACCCCACCCTCCCTCCAGGATGCCCACCCTGCCAGGCTAGGCGGGAGAGTCATGTCACCATGCAAATGTTGGCATGTGGCTCCGACAGATTGTTCCAGGGGGGTCCATGATGGTCCAAGAGGAAGTGACCGGCGAGCAGAGAGATGAAGGACATGAGGCGTCCACCAAGCACAGTGGAAGGGTTCTCTCCTCTTGATTCCAATTCTGGTGGGAATGGCCAGGCGTGGCCCTGCGGCCTGTCTTCACGGCTGATCACCACCGTCTCCTCTCTCCGCAGAGGTCAGCCCGGCATGCCCAGCCCTCGGCACTGAGGCCACTGCTGGTCATGGAGGACCCAGCGGAGGCGAGGAGGGTGCCTCCCGGGCCCTCAGGTGGCAGTGGCGGCTACACGGCCCAGAGGTCATCGGCCGGCTGGGAGGGAGCAAGACTGCAGGAGGCCACGGCTTCGGGTGAGTGCGGCGTTTGAGGTCTGCCCAGCCGCTGTCTGCAAGGCCGGGGAGTCTGTAGAGAGCAGCCTCCCAGTGAGGCATTGGCAGCCAACTCGTGTGTTCCAGGGGCGTGTCAGTGATGACAGGACTGGCATGGAGAAAGGGGAAGGGGCTTGGAAGTCCTAAACAGCTGCTCCAGACACCTCCACGTATGGCTTTGTACAGAGCTTTGCGTTCCCACAGTCCTGCTTTGTCCTCAGAACATAAACCGATTACTCAGGATGGGGCACCCCTCGTTCCCTCAGGAGGCAAACTAAGGCTCACAGTGGGAAAGGGGCCAGTGGCTGGGCCAAGACTAGGGCAGGGATGCTTCCCGGTCGGAGGAGGAGAAGCAGGTATGAGTGGGAGGTGCCCCAGGTACCCCACAGCAGAGGCTGTGACAGGGAGGCAGGGGGGGCCGGCTGCCCGAGGACCTGGCTCTCATCGTGATTGTCGCCGGGACACTGTTTGACTTAGGACTCCGGTTCCCCACTAGGAAACCTGAGGGGTGGCCTCGGTGATCTCCAGAACCCCTCTCCCAAACCCCTCGGGCTCCGGAAGAGCAGAGGGGAGGAGAGGGGGCAAAACCGAGGTGTGCCGGGCTGCTGCCCGCCCCTGGCATCCCCGCTGTCATATTGTCCTAGCTGCCTGTTGCAGCTCTAGGGCTTGGCGCATAGCAGATACTCAATGCACATTCGTGACCAGTAAATGACCGATGCTTTGGGAGAATGGAAACAAACCCTCATACACAGTGCCTGGCCAAGAGCTGGACACTGTCCACACCTGGCCATTGGAAGCGCTTTTACACAACTGTTACCATGGTCCTTCAGGGTGTGGGCAGAGACAGGAAAGGCCAGGATGACCCTCCTGGGACCCACCAAGGAGTCTGTCCTGTCACACACCTGCCCCGCCAGCAGTGGGCGAGCTGTTGGGGGAACTGGGCCTGGGAGCCCACCCATGGCATGGAATCCAGCCCCCTCCGGAGCCCCCAGGGCGGGAAAGAAGGAGCTGGGTCCTGCCTCCGGCTCGGGGCCTGGCCTGCCTCCCTCGGGCAGCCCAGCCAGGGAGGGGCCCTGAGCCTTAGAGCAAAGGACCCGTGAGGTCTGGCGCTGAGGCCAAACGGGAAGCACGTGCCCGTGCTGCCGGATGTTCCGTCCACACCACATGCGACACGCACGGCGCACACCAGCCTCGGGACGGACCTGCGAGCCCAGCCGCGGGAGTCAGTGACCACCCTCTTCCTTAGGAGGCGGCCAGGCTGCGAGCCGCAAAGCTGCCCTGTGACGTGCACCCACCCAGCCTCTTCCCTTCGGGTTTTCTTTTCACTGACAGCGAGAGTTACAAGAAATAATGCAAAGAATCCCCATTTACCCAAATTCCTCAGAGGTTAACGTTGTCCTACACTTCACTTTCCTGCCTTCTTACTTATATGTGTTGTTTTTCTGAAGTGTTTCAGAGTAAGTTGCAGACACTATGCCTCTTGGTCCCCAAATACTTTGGTGTGTGTATTTCCTAAAACCAGGACATGCTCTTACAGAAATACGGTGCAACAGTGTCCCAATATCACGTTCCTAGTCTAAATGATCATCGAAGACCTCACTCCGATCTTGTCACCTGTCCCAATAATGTCCTTCATAGAAGGGGAAACCCTGGGCCATGCCTTGCATTCCATTGCCACGTCTCTGTGGTGCCTTTAACCTGGGGGTTGCAATTTTGAAGAATACAGGCCCGGTGTTCTGTAGAACATCCCTCAGTGCGAGCACAGCCAAGGGTTCTTCAGCTTTGCAGTCAGGTATTTGGGGCAGGAAATACCCAGAAGTGCTGTGTTCCTCTCAGCGCAGCACCCTGGGGGCGCGATGGTGATTTGTCTCCATAATGGTGACGTTCATTTTGATCGCTTCGTTAAGGGGTATGTGACAGCTTTCCCCCGATAAAGCCAGTATCCTTCCCTTTGTCATGGCTCTGTAGCCTTTGGGAAGATGCTTTGGGACGGTGTGACTATCCTGTTCCTCTTCAAACTCATAAAGCAGCACTTTATCATCTATGCCTGGTTTTCGACAGAAACAATAATTATGATGGTTGCTAAGTGACTTTCTTCTGCTTTATTCCTCTACATTTATCAGCTGGCTTTGTACTGTAAGGAAGAGTGATCCCCTCCTCTCGTTAGGCATTTATTGATTTTACAGTGGGCTTTTCCATCGGTAGTTTATTCTCTGGACTGTGTCAGCTGACATCATTAATTATTTCGTGTTGAAATTGCCCCAGCTTTGGTCTTCTGACATGTCTCCATCATTCAGTGAGCATGTCAGGCTTTCTGGGACCACGAGGCACTCATCTGGCACTTTTCCCAGCCCCAAACTTGGCCATTTCTTCAAGGAGTCCGGGTTTTAGAATTGGGGAATGGTGCTTAAAGCCAAGATCTGCGGGCCATAAGCTTTTTGGGATTTGACAGGCATTTCTGAGTCCCTGCTGAATGGGCTCTAGGACGGGCCTGGGGACACAGAGGAAGCAAAGCCCAGATATGGGCTCGGACCACTCAGGCAGCAACACGGCCTGGGGCTGGTATACCTAGGTGGTCAGCAGACCCTGGTGGGAAGAGAGCAGAAATGAGCACCATTGTGGTGCCCGGTCCAAGGCAGATGTGGCGGCACTGTGCCCAAGCCTCTGAGCAGGGTGTCCAGAGGTGACAGAGACCAACCGCCCTCAAATTCATACCCTCTCCCGGAACCATAGGCTTTTCCCAGTCAGACTCCCCTTGACCCCAAGGCCCTGATTGATCATCCCATTTTACAGATGAACAAACTGAGCAGGGCAGAAATGAGGTGCCCTGGTTCAAATGAAAACTTGGATCTGGCCTCAGGCTGGGGGCTGGCGGGGAGAGGGGTGACAGCGGAGGACGGAGCGGCTGCTCAGCGTTCAAGAGCCCATCCTCTGACCCTGAACTTGGGGGTATGTCGCTAATCCTTGCCAAGCTGTGAGCTGCACCCCACCAGCCTCACAAGGCATGTGTTGCCCCCAGCAAATGAGTGGTGCAGCAGGATCAGGGTGCAGCTCTGTCTTCCCCAGAGCCCGAGCTCCTTCTGGGCAGTCATCTCCCCGGTGAGGTCTGCGGAACCATGGCCTCCAAAGACGTCTGCATCCTAATCCCAGATCCTGTGCACACATACGCTACCTCCTGTGGCAACAGGCTTTGCAGATGGGAGTAAGTTAAGGATCTTGACATGGGGGTCAGAGTCGGAGGGGAACAGAAGATGCTGAGCTTCCAGCTTTGAAGGTGGAGGAAGGTGCCATCAGCCAAGGACTGCGGGCGCCTCTGGGAGCTGGAAAGGCAGGGGAATCGATTCTCTCCTGGAGCCTCTAGTAGGAACCAGCCCTGCCCACACCTTGATTTTAGCCAGTGAGACCCTTTTCAAACTCCAGAACAGCAAAATAACACACTGTTGTTTTCAGAAGTCGCTAAGCTTGGGGTAGTTTGTTACAGCACCAAAGGAAACTCATGTGCCTCCCACCCTCGCCGGGCTTTCGTGACACAAGGAGAGGTGGCCGTGTGTGCATGGTGGCTTGCAGGGGTGTGGACACGCCTCTTCTGTTCCAGAAACATCTGGGGGTTGGTGTCTGCGTAGCTGAGAGCTGTGTGTTGTCACCCTAAGCACACACACCTACTCTGTTACAGGTACTGCTGTGCCCCCTGGCGTGTCTCGGCAGGCTTCTGGTACCCTTCCCGGCCAGATGGGCGCGTACCCCACAGGTAGGCATCCCTGGGCAGGGTTAACTCTGGACTAGGGACGTGAATGTGGGATCCCTGGGCCCCCCTCTCTTCCCTAGGGGTCAGGAAGAGGCTTGTTAAATGCAGATGCCCAGGTTCTGATCCTGCCAGTCTGGGGTAGGACCCAGGGCTGCATTTCCAGACGCGGGTAGGCACAATACTGGGCTCTCCCCGGACTCTGTGTTTGCATCTGCTCGGAAAGGTGGACGTGGCCCCAGAGGCCGCATGCAAGAGAAAAGGAGGGGTCACAGTGGGATGTGATAAGCACTAGACCAAAGAGCCCACTGTGTTGT
Organism: Aselliscus stoliczkanus; assembly: GCA_033961575.1. Taxonomy (NCBI): domain Eukaryota; kingdom Metazoa; phylum Chordata; class Mammalia; order Chiroptera; family Hipposideridae; genus Aselliscus; species Aselliscus stoliczkanus. The sequence goes on from CM066734.1 coordinate 141,007,585, forward strand.
GGGGGGGCACAGAGGGAAGGGAAGGGCCTCCGGAAGAGGTCTCCAAGAGCCAGTTTCAAGCGGGGGTTGCTCCAAGGATGCAGGCAGGTTTCTGCAGTGCATGGATGGGAGGCAGCCCTGGGCAGTGCGGGGAGCATGGGGACTGGGGGGTGGTAAGAAGCCCCTTACGCTGGAGATCCCTCTCCTGAGCCCCAACTGTGGGGGTCACAGAGACCCCAGGGTTGTTGGGGTTTCACCTTTGCCCCAATATCCGCTTGTCCTCCTACTTTCCTGTCAGGAGGTCTGCGCCGCCTGTGGTCACCCAGGATGACCAGTACAAGTTAAGCAACAGGGCAGATAACTTTGGGTTTGAAAATGCAACCCCAGCCACTTATAGCAGCAGGAGGGGGTCACATATTAGAACAGGTTGTGAAATGCTAGGCCTGATCACAGATTCCAGAAGTCTCCAGAAGCTGTGCTATTGGCCCTGCCCCATAGGAGGGCGTGGGGGTTTTTTTTGCTCCAGGGTCCCCTGCTAGAAAGTTCTAAGGCAGGAGCAATGCTTATCAAAAGGAATCACCCCTCCCCGGCCCCTCTGCCCCTCCCTTCCCCCTCTCCCCCTCCCTCTCCCCCTCCACCTCTTTCCCTTCCCCCTCTCCACCTACACCCCTCTCCCTTGGAGCAGCCCCTGTTCTGGGCATCCTTGTGCCGTGGTGGCCCCTTAGGGAGATGGGGGTGGGGATGGTGGTGGCATGGGAGCTGAGGTTTGAATCTAAGGGCAACCAGCCAGGCCTGGTATCACAGGGCGAACCCGTGGGGTTCACTGGACCCGTGTGTGTGATGCAGTGGGGCTGGGCTGGGGCCCTTTTGGAGATGGCAAAGGCAGGGAGAGGAGCCAGTTTTGGGGGTGGGATTGAGGGTTCTGTGGGTGTCTGTTGGAGGTCGGATGCCCCTGACGAGCTGGGGGGTGGGAGAGGTCGGGGCTGGTGGTCTCAGTGACTCAGGGCCGGTTGCTGGAAGCTCCCCCGGTGCCGTCCTGTCCTGGAGCATCACAGGCGTCTGCTTCTTCCCATCGCACTGTGGGAGGTAGGCAGCGTGTAGCTCATTTACAACCCAAGTCATGGGCTCAGCGGGGCAAGCGGCTGTGTAAGGTGTGCGCAGGGGCCTGGCATGGGACTGAGCCGGCTCCTGTGGCTGCGTGCTGGCTGGGGGCTCACGGGGTGGGCAGACCCACAGGACTCCTGTCCTGGACCTCGTGCCCCCTGCAGACCTGACCTTGCAGCTGCTGGCCGTGCGGAGGAAGAGCGGGCTGCCGGACCCCGACCTGCAGCGGGCCCTCCGGGGCCGGCTCCGCCTGCTGGAGAATGACAGCTGGGAGGTTGCCCGTGCCCTCGGGGTGAGTCTGGCTGCTCTGGGGGCTGGGCGTGGAAGGAGCCCGGGTGAGCACGGCTGCAGGAGTCCATGGCTGAGGACAGGACAGAGGAGGAGAGCCGGTGGGCCCTGGAGGAGGGGCGTCCAGCCACGGCCATGGGGAGGGGAGCCCGTCCCCGGACCTCGCCTTGTGGTGGTGCTGTGGCTTGTCCCCTCTGCTCTCCTGGGGGTCTGGCTCCAGGGACCACCAGTCAGATCACTTCCTGCGGGGGCCCAGCCACGTGTGGGCAGCCATGTCCCCCGTGCACCCCTGCCCTTTCTCCCTGCGTCCTCCACCCTGCTACGATTTCTAAAGTCTCTTCAGGCATAAAAAGGCTGGTGGGAGTTACTCTTATTCTTTTATTTTGATTGTGCCGGGCCCCTGTTGGCCTCTGCACAATGGGCAGTGTGGCAGGAGGGTGGTGGAGGAGGGCCCTGGGCCGCAGAGCTCCTGGGGTTTAGGGATGGGCGGCCACCATCTGACCTTGCAGTCAGCCTAGCCTGACTTTGGCCAATTCCCCTTAGCCTCTGTGAACCCGGCTTCCTCAGCCACACGTTGAGGGATGCTTAGAATTATTGTCCAGGGAGCTGATGCGAGGATTCTGGAAATAGAATAGTGCCACCAAGCGCCCTCAATGGTGCTCAGCATGGGGCTGCCCCTTATGACGCAGGCAAGACTGGCTTAAGCATGCTACCTGTGGGCTGAATCCCGGCTGCGCCACTTGGACGGTTTGTCAAATGGAGACGAATAACACCCCTTCCCTGACACACACACACACACACACACACACACACACACACACACACACACTTCCTGTGTTGTAAGTGGTTGTAAGTGTTCGTGTTAGCTGGTGTTGCTTTAACGCCCCATCACTCTCCCCACAGGAGTGTTCATGGGATGGAGGTCAGAGAGGGGACTCTGGAAAGGCTGCAGGTGGGGCCGGGGAGGACAGTCTGGGCTGCAGGGCCAAGAATGCCGCTCTAACAGGAGGAAACCTGGTGTCGCTGGGGGTTGGGAGGGATGGAGGTGGGTGGAACAGTTGGGGGAAGGGAGTTGCAGAGGGTGTGTGTCCAGGCATGAAGGTCCCACAGCGCTGGGAGCGGGCTGTGGCATGGGCACTGGGGAGCCGGCTTGACAGCAGAAAGGGGGCAGCCTGGGCCACCAAGGAGTGAGCTGTGCGCCTGGGCCCCTGCAGGATCGCTTCTGCAAAATGCCCCTGTTGTGTGGCTCTGTGCCCCGGCTGGTCAGATGCCTCCAGTTGCTGGGACGGGTTCTGATTTCTGCTTCTTCCCTGTAAGGAGTTATCGGCCAGGCTGCTGTCCATCCACAGCGACCAGGAGCGGATTGTGGTGACTTTTAAGACGTTCGAAGAAATCTGGAAGTTTTCCACCTACCATGCTCTTGGTAAGGCTCTCAGAACCAGTTGCGGGGACTCGCATGCAGGACACTTGTCATAAATGCCGAGCATTCATGTTCCAAATCTGGCTTTAGAGCAGGCTAGTTCACAATGGCCTCACCTGTCCCCAGGAGGATGCCGTGGAGGGTGGCACTGCAGGCACACGCGGCCCGTGTAACTTGGCCGAGTTTCCAGATTTGTTCCAACGCTGTGCCACCTCACTTTGCTGGGCAGAACCGGAGGAAGCTGAGCTCGGGCTGGCAGAGTACAGCCCAGGAAACTGTTATTTCAACCTTGCCCCAGTGCTTTCTTTCTAGAACATTCCGCATTCTTTGGGGAGGCATTTGCAGGGTCTGACTGCATCTCTTGGGGAAGCTTGCTCCCCTACCCCTGGTTCGAGGGCTGAGGAAGTTGGGAAATGACAATTTCTTGTAAGCCTTGAGAAGGGCCTGTGTCACCCCCACAACCAGCGTATGTGATGTTATTGGATGCTCTCGTCCCATCTCATAGATGAGAAGACTGAGGGTCCTAGAGGGAGTAACTTGTCCTTGTCCAACCTTCCCAAGGCACAGGGAAGTCAAATAAGTTGTGCACGGTCATGGCTGGCCCATTTGCAGCTCGGAAAGTCAGACTCGTGGCCCAGGAGGCAGGGCAGGCTGTCTCCCTGGGCCTGGTCAGTGCAGGGCTTGGCCACCCCTGGGTCTTCTGGAGCCCGCTGGTGATCAGGGCCTGTCCGGCTCCTCAGGCTTCACTCATCACTGCCTGGAAAACCTGCTTGTGGACCAGGCCTTCTGGCTGCTCTCACCGGATGAGGGGGAGGAGACGGCCATCCAAGTCCACGTGGATGAGGAGGCCTTGACGCTGACGCACGAGAGTCTCCTCATCCAGGAAGGTGACTGCTATGTGGGTGATGGTGACATGGGTCAGCTCCATGCTGTGCTGGGGACACCTGGGCCACGGCCAGCGGGAGGGTTCTGGAGGCTCCGGCATGCACGTGGAGACCAGGGGCGCTTCGGGGGGGGGGTATGCAGGTGACACTGACAGTGATGTGCCCAGGTTCCATCACGTATTTGTAAGGCCATGATCAGCTCCCAAAGAAAGAACAGAAAGGGGGTTTTGCAAGCGCCACCTCCACCCCACCTGTGTTCCTGACCCAGCTGTTGCTTTGAGGGCCACCATGGCCTCACTATGGGGCTCTAAGTCTGCAGCAAACAGAGCATAAAGCGGCCTGTCCTACCCCGGCCACACAGAGGAAGGGAGGTGGCCAGCTGTGGCCGGGCTCACCAATGGGGTCCAAGCAGGAAGCGCCCTGGGGATCACACGTCTGGCGCCTCCGCACAGAAGGGAAAACTGAGGCCCCAAGAGTCTGGCCAAGCCAGGCTCCCAGGTCCAGCGTGGGCAGAGCCAGGACCCCAGCCCAGGGCCAGCCTCCCAGCCTGGCCCCTTGGGCCTCCAGTGTCCGGGTTTCAGTGGGTGTAGAGACGGGGGCTGGGGGGGTCCTAGAGGAGCTGCCTTCACACGTATATCCCGAAGAGGCAGGGGTGGGTCCCCTGTGTCCAGCCACCCCAAATGACCACCCTTTGTCGCTCTGAAGGGCCTTTCTTTGTCCTGTGTGATGACCACCAAGTGCGAGCGACGACTGTTCCTTGGGGTGCAGGGAGGGGCCCCCAGGCCCTGAGGCGGGCTTCAGGGGGTCCCCAGGGAGAGGCAGCCCTGGCAGTGGACTCTGCGGCCCACCTCCTCAGCGCATCCTCCAAGGAGGTGGCAGCGGTGGCCATTCCAGAAACTTTGATTCCATTTCATCAGTAGGTACCGGCCTTTGTTTCTCGACTTCCTGCCGTCAGGCCTCTAGGAGCCGCCCCTGGGCCCTGGGCCCTGCGCAGGGCGGGGCGTGTGTGTGTGTGTGTGTGAGCGAGGGATGACTGAACACTGTGTGAGCCAGACAGCCCCAGCGCGATTCGTTCTGCTGCTTCCCATGGGTGACGTTGCAAGCCAGCCCGGCGCCTGGGCCTCAGGGCTGCCCCCTGCATGACAGGACACTGACATTTCCCAGCAGGCTGTGCTGGGATGCAGGGGCACCAGCATGTGCTTCATGGAGCTCTTGCCTCACATCCCGGCTCGTGGAAACCTTTTGAGGGAGCCGTACAATGTGTGCTTCTAGCAAGAAAGCATGGGAAATCCGTACGGATTTTGACCAAGGCAGAGAGAGTCTGGGGGAGACCAGTATGGGTAACATGTAAACTCCTGCTTACTTGCTGAATGTGGGCCATAAACCTGGCTTGGAGCTTCCTGGCAGCCAAGGCAAAGAGAGAAACTCGATCTCCTGATGTTCAATGTCCTTGAAATAACAAGCTATGGCTCAGCTGCTATCCCCACCGATGTGAGCATGAGAAAGGGCAGGAGGCAACTGGGCTGTGGGGCATGGGGCTACCTGGAGGCCCCACACCTGGGTAGGGGTGTGTGTGTGTGTGAGAGAGAGATCCACATGGGTCACTGGGGGCTGCTGACCCCACAGCGTCAGTCTGCCCCAAATCTGAAATCCTGCAGCAAAGACCTCCCTCTCCTCCCTCCAGATGGGCTCTTAGGGCTCCCTGGGACCCCTTCGATGACTCTACAGATAGACCTGGGACGCCACACACCCAGCTGATGGGTAAATGTTTCTATTGGCCTTTCTCCCTGGGGAGGAGGTGGGCGAGGAGGGGCGGGCACCAGCGTTCTGGAAACTTCTGTCCTAGCCCTGACCCTTCCCCAAGCCACAAGATGTAGCTATAGAATCCTCTCTAGTTCATGAGGTGATAGCTGTGGCTCAGAGAGGCCTGCCGGCTGGTGCAAACTCACACCACACACAGCAACACCGGGTCGGGGTCCTGGTCACTCTGTCTCTAAAGTGTGGCTTCCAGAGGCCATTCAACAAGCGCCCTCAGCCTCTGTTCTCTTTCTGGAACCACATTAAACCCCTCAGAGGGCCCTGGGCTGGGCTGGGCTGTGGCTGAATTTGCCGTGTGCACTAACGGAGGACCGTGAGGCCAGGTCTTGTTTTGAAAAGCCAGCACTGCTGAGAGCCTGGGCTCCCTGTCGAGTGCTTTTTGCTCTGCCTTAGGCTGGCTAGTATTGGGGTGGCTTGTGTCTCTGTTACATGGACATGAGGCCCCCTAGAGGGGGAATAAGAGGGACTCACGTTCACAGCCGCACACACGCTGGATGGTCCTCGGTCTGACCTCGCCGGGATGGGACAGAGCCTGGCCTCGGAGGCCCGCAGCCCCGGGCCAAGTTAATTAAAGTCTCCGAGCCCCAGTTTCTCGCCCTCAGCGTGGGGATAAAGCGCTCCCTCTGAGGACCGCATAGATGTCCAGCCCCTCATGCGAGCTGCACTGCGATCCCAGACAGGTGTAGGTTGGTTCCACAGCGGGACGCCGTGTCCCCGGCTGAGGGCCGCCACCTGCCCATCCCAGCCCCTCCCCCAGCACTGACCATGTACGCTCCCTCCCACAGCCATGGGCCTGGCCTCGGCGGTGGCAGACTACCAGGGCGCCTGGCCCGAAGAGATGACCTTCCAAAGTGGCGACCTCATCGAGATCCTGGGGGCCCAGGTGCCCAGCCTGCCCTGGTTCCTGGGCCAGCATGTGGCCTCGGGCCAGGTCGGGTTTGTGCAGACCCGCCTCGTCAGTGTGCAGGGCCACGCGTCTGAGTGAGTGCTGAGGCCCCACCGCTCCTGAGCCCGCCCCTCCGCCCCGTGGGAACACTGCCGCTGTCTACCTGCTCCCAGGTGACAGACCTGGTCTTTACCCTGAACAGTGCCTCCTGCCCCATCCCACTCCGTGCTGGTCATCGGGGGTCTGCCCCCAGCCCTGTCCCCAGGCCTGGACCTAGCCCAGGCTGCCATCCGTTTGTCCCCAAGGCCCAATATCAACTTCCTGTCTGGGCCCCTCATGCTGTTCCTTCAAGAGCTGCCGGGGTTCGTTCTCTGAAATGCAGAGATGTCTGTGTGCACTCGTGTCGTGGGGCTGTGGTAACAGCGCCTCACACCAGGGGCTTCTCACAGCTCAAGGTGTCAGCAGGACCGGCCCCCTTTGGAGGCCCTAGGGAAGGAGCCTCCTGCCTCTTGAGGCTTCTGGGGGCTCCTCTGGGCCGCACCCCTCCAGTGCCTGCCTCTGTCTTCCCATGGCTTTCTCCTCTGTTTCTTATTAGGGTACCACTCCTTTGAAGGCCTGCCTGAATAATCCACAATGATCACCTCGTCTCAGGATCCTTTATTTGATTATATCTGAAAAGATCCGATTTCCAAATAAGGTTGCCTTCTAAGGACATGGATTTTGGGGGGTCACTCTTCAATTCAGTGTACCATGCCACTCTCAGTCATAAAGCCCTTTGAAGCTTCTGGGCCTGGCTTTCCAGGCCCCTTCATGACCCAGGCCCTGATGGCCCCCAATTTCAAAGGCTACCATTCGCCATCAGCTGGCCCTGAGTCCAGCTATGCTGTCGGCTCGCCCCTTCTAGAATGACCCTGGAGGTCATTCCCTCCATCCCAACCCTCCCGTTTTTCTGGGGGTTCTCACCGGCCCCCAAGTCCCCTCTCCTCATCCCTGGGGACGCTCTTCCTGGCCGAGCTCCTCTCTGTGCGAGGCCCCGTGCCCCGTGGTTGATGTGTCTGTCCCTGCCCCCCTCCAGGAATCCGGAGGGAGGACTGCCTGGTCACCTTTGCGTCCCCACTGCCCAGCCCTGGGCAGCAGGGGCGGTTCTTGGAGAGTGGCCAGCGAGCACAGCCACGCCTGCCCTGTGGTGGAATTCTGGTCACCTTGACTTGACCTTTCAGTTTTAAGATTTTGGTCAAGGCCAGGCAGGGGGGTATGGATAGGACCCCTACTGGGCCCTTGGGGCTGTCGGCCCGTCCACTGGGCCTCGCCTCTCCCACATGAGACGCTCGTCTTCAGGGGCCCCCAGCCCTGACACCCCATCGCCTTCTTGTCTGGCGCTACGACAGACCATCACCTCCCAGCCCAGATCTCAGAGGCCGCTTTGGCATCGTGACGTGTCCTGTCAGGCACTGTGTTCCCTAATGTAAGTGCCCGTCTGCCTGGGTTCCTCTTTCACTTGTTCAGCAGCAACAGCAGTTTGAAGCTGGCCGGGCCTGGGTGCTAAGTGTGGCCACTACACCAGTGTGTCCCACAGTGTGTTCCCTCCCAGCGCCCCGTTATGAACCTCGATGCAATCACACGAGTGGGGATGTGTTGTCCACGTGCCCTGGTGGGCGGTCCGCAGGGGTTCCTGGCTCCAAGAAGTCCGAAACTTTTTATTTTCCTGTTGAGATGTGTTTGTCACGCTGATTTGACCCCCGGAATCCTTTTCTCACGCAACCCTATCAGCTGGTGTTCTAGGGAACACAGTTTGGGAACCCTTGGTGTAGACGTTTGCCGCTGTCTTTGGGAGACCACAATTTCTCGACAGACGGCTCGGGGCCATGTGAATTAAACAGGTCCTGAACTTACCATGGGCCTGAGCTGGAAGAGCCCGAGGGCTGAGCTAGCCTGCTCCTTCCCCTTAACCCAGAAGGGTGTCGGGCCATTTGTCCTGTTTACAGCACGAGAAGCCCTAACGACTTCCCTCATTCACTCAACAAATGTTTCCGAACACCTTTCCCATTCCAGGCCCTGGATTTTTATGCTTTGTTTAATGAACAGCCTGGTAGCTATTCTTTTTTTCCTTCTAATTTATTCTTACATAATTTCAGACTTAGAGAAAAGCTGCAATAAGACCATAAGCTTCCTGCACACCCTTCACTCCGATTGCCCACATGTTCCCTTGTTACGGCATCTGCTTTCTCCTTTTTTCTCTTTTACTTCTAGTTTTTTCTAAGCCCTCTGAGAATACGTCGCAAAGGCGATGCCCCTTTACTCGTAAGTAAGGCGGTGTTTCCCCAAACCAGGACAATCTGCTTACGCAATCACAGTACATCTGTCAAAATGAGGAAATTAAAAAAAAATCAGTACAATTCTATTATCCACAGACTATTCAGATTTTGCCAGTTTTCCCATCACTGCCCTCTGCAGCCAAACAAAATTGCAGGCCCCACGTTACCAGTCGTCCTGTCTCTTTAGTCTTCTCGCCTTCATCTGAAACAGTTCCTTGGTCTTTCTCGTCTTCTATGACAGTGACGTTTTTGAAGAATACAGGCCTGTTGTTTTCTCGAATGTCCCACAAGCTGCTCCAAGTTTTTCTTTAACATCTCAAAATAGCTCCAAATTTCATAATACATTTCAAAGTTTCATATTATGCTGGTAATTTAGTCCTATAAGCAAAATGGCTGCCTCCCTCCCTCCCTCCCTCCCTCTGTTCCCTCCCGGTCTCCCTGACTTTCGGGTGTTTGTGCTGGGCACTGTGGGAGCACCCCGGAGCTCATGCGAGGGGTCTCGGGAGCTTACAGTGTAGAGGGATCGATTCTGCCTGCAGCTGTCACTGCCGGCCTCACAGGGGAAGGGACATCTGAGGTGGGGCTTTGGAGGCTGCCCAGGAGCTCATCTCCCCTGGCTGCTGTGCCCTGCTGCGTCTGTCGCAGCCTTTTCTGCTCCTGGGCCTCTGCCTCTGGCAGACAAGGTACCCTCGAAGGCAGGGTCTACTTTGCTTTTATTTGTTATCGGTGTCTTCAGAATAGGTGCCCAGGGACTGTCTGTCGAGTGAGGGAGTGGAAAGGGGTCTGACTGTGCAGCATTTACTTTGGAACCATGCGATCTTCAATGAAGTGCTTCATTTTTTCCAGGTTGGAAAATGTGATATTTCTCAATGAGGAAGAAAGGTCATTCTTCAGCAAGGCAGGGAGCTTTTCTGAGGAGGATGCCTGGCAGTTACTGAGGAGGGTGTCCGGAGCAGAGGTCCACACGGCGTACAGCTTGGGTGGGTATGGGTGCCCCGGGGTGGGGGGCGCTCCTCCTGAGACAACGCTGTTCCCATGTCACCTCTCCGCCCCTGTACTCGGAAAGGGTTTCTTTAAGGGCTACTGTGCCAAGCATCAATGCAGGACGTGAATCATGTGTTCTCAGCCACGATGAAAAGAGATGGCTTCCTTCTCTTTCTTAGGAAGCCACGTTAGGACCTCTTATTTGCGGTGGGGGCATGTTCTAGGGACCAGGCCCTTCTGTCTGATGCCGTGTAACTGCCCACGGGCTCTGTGTTATCACAGTCAGACGCACTTTATACTTTGCATGTGTTTTGACAGCTTTTTCTCATTTGATTTTGGCGCCAACCCAGTGAGCGGTTGGGGTCAGCCCATTTTAAAGAGGTGGACACTGGGACCTAGGGACTGAGGGGTCAGGGTGCATGGAGGAGCAGGATTCATACCAGACCCGCTGCCCTGCCCCCTGGGAGAGCCGAATGAGTTGAGGGTGCCCTTGACTGGGGAGCATGCCCCCATCCCCAGAGGGGAGGCAGCAGAAGCCACGGCCTCTTTTGCGTTTCTTGTGGGAGGATGGAGCCCTGCAGGGGTGCGGGCGGGGGTGCGACAGACCCTGGAAGATGTGACTTCCCCTTGCCCACCCCCACCTCCACCCCCCCACTGCCCCTAATGGGCACTGGAGTCAGGGGTGTCACCATCCTGGTGTCACCACTCCTGCCGACATAGTCCCAGACCCAGAGGGCTCTGGCTGGAGGCTGATGCTTCCCTTCTCTCCCTTTTCAGACAGACTAGAAGAAGCTGAGTTTGAACTGCAGGAAGAACGAGGTGGGTTTTTCCTTCCCGGCACAGGGCCCCTGTGGCCACAGGGCTGGGCCTTGGAGGATGATGCCAGGCACAGGCCACAGAGTTGGCACCAATGGGTACTGGGCACAGGCCTCACTCCTCCATGGGGGAGGCTGGTGGGTGGGGTGTCCTGCCCGGGGGCGGGGGGTGCTGGAGAGATGGAGGTGAAGCTCCCCTTCCCTGCGGCAGCACGTCCCCAGGGAACATGCCAGTCCCCCACCCCCGCACTGTCCGCAGTGAAGGTGGGACATCCCCTCCATTGCCCCAGCCCATGCCTGGCCCTGGGTTCCTCTCATACAGCCTAGAGCAGCTGAAATTCGCCCTGGGCTTTGCTTTGAGGGGTGAAGGGGGCGCTGAACTTGGATCCTTATTTTGGAAAAGTCCCTTGAGGGTCTGCTCCTTTCCCAGTGGGGCTGGTCCAGGGACAGCCCCCCACCTCCGCTCCTCCCATCCTCCCCCTAACAGGGGTCACATCAGGGAGGCCCTTGGGACGTGAGTGCCTGACTCATGTAAGCACCCCTGTAAGCACCAACACAGAAGGGCCACTTTGGGGTGTCAGCGAGGCAGCCAGCCCCCCACCCCAGCCCTCCCAGTGCTGTTCCGGGGCGAATGCTGCCTTTCCCACGGAGGGCGATGTCACACCCCGCCAAGTCCCTGGGAGCAAAGGCGCTCCCAGCTGCTGGATTTGGGGGAGCCGATCAGCTGGGAGCACACCCCTGGAGGATGGGCGCTTTCTTAGCTCATCTAATGTAGTCAAGTCGGACATTTGCCACTAAGCCATATTTAATTTTTCTTCATTCCTAGGCTTTACAGACCTATAAGGAGACAGTTAGTTTTGAACATTTTTTACATATGAATTCAAAACAGAACAGCCTTTAGAGGCTGGTTTTTTTCCTTTCAAATAAATTCCCCTTTAAGCCCATGTTTTCCCAACAGGAAATGGAACTTGTTTGCGCTTAGTGCTGGGCAAGCCCTTGGGTTCTGGCCCTTTCCAAAGCCAACGGTCCGCAAGCAGGCGCTGTGGGCAGCCGGGATGTCCCTGGGCTGGCCAGCTCCCTGTGCTTCCTCTTTTTAACCCTTTAGTAACCGTGGGCCTCAGGTTTTCAAACCAGCCAAGGTAAAGTGCAGCCGGTGGGGACACTGTTTCCTGTTGGAAATGGTCCCCTGCTAGAGGCGGACACATCACTTTCCTCCACGGCGGCTGGTTCTGTCAATTCTGTGGGTGGCTTTTGAGCCCGTGCTCACCTCTTCCTCTGATTGGCTCTGGATCATGTCGTGGGGATGCCTGCACCTGACTGGAGGCCCCAAGTGCTGACACAGTCACACTATGGACATCCCGTTAAGTGGCTTTGATTCTTTTTAAAGGGAAAAGGATCTCTGAGTGATCCCAGAGCTATGACATTAGTCTCCCGAAACTGCTTTCAAACGGGAAAGAATGAGAAATGGAGGGTGTTTTGGTTACTTGGCCAAATGGATCTGTGTTTCCCCGAGGTCATAATTACTGAGCACCCCTGTCTGCTGGGCGTTCCACTTAAACCTCAGCCGCTCAGGCGGCCCCTGGGGAGGCGGTGTCTGCCAAGCCCTGCCACCGGGACGCTGGGCCTCAGAGGGACATCCCTGCCCCGGCCTGGACGCAGCTCAGACTCTAATCCACCTTCGGGTTTTGGTGACTTGCAGAAATGCCTTTGCCTGGCCTGCACCCAGAGCCACGTGAGACTCTGCAGAAGGTGAAGAATGTTCTAGAACAATGCAAGTCCTGCCACGGCTGCCCTGAGGAGCCAGTGTCCTGGGGCCTCCATGCAGTGTCCAGTGGCGCGAGCTCGCCGGGAGCCGAGGAGCCCTCCTTCCGCCTGGACGCTGAGGACGACTGGGCCGACCCGGAGGCCCTGCGCTCCCTGCTGCTGCTCCTCGACACGCCCGGCTACAAGGCCTGCTTCCGCGGCCTGTACGACCTCTCCCTGCCGGGGCTAAGCACCATGTTCTGTGGCTTCGCCGACCAGGACGAGCTGGCCGGGCGCCTGGCCCAGGCCCGCGGGGTGGCCAAGAGGGCGAGCCTCCCTGTGGCCCTGGCCAGGCTCTGCTTTGTGCTGGGGCGGCTGTGTGTGCGGAAGCTCAAGCTGTCCCAGGCCCGGGTGTACTTTGAGGAAGCCCTGGGGGCCCTGCAGGGCCGCTTTGACGACCTCTTCCTGGTGGTGGCCCTGTATGCAAACCTGGCCACCATCCACCTGAAGCAAAAGAACAGGGCGAAGTGCGGGCAAGTGGTGCCCAAAGCGTGCGCCCTGCTCCTGGGGACGCCCAGCCACGTCTGCAGCACCGAGGGGGAGGCCGAGCTGCTGCGGCTGGCTCTGCGGAGCGCTATCAGTGGCCGGAGCCCGCAGGCCGAGGCTCGGGCCTGCTTCCTGCTGGCCAGGCACCACGTCCACCTCAAGCAGCCCGAGGAGGCCCTGCCCTTCCTGGAGAGGCTGCTGCTGCTGCACAGGGCCTTGGGGTCCCCGCACGCCTCGTGGCCCGCAGACTGCTACCTGCTGCTGGCGGACGTCTACAGCCGGAAGTGCCTGCCCCACCTGGCGCTGAGCTGCGTCAGGGTGTCCTCGCTGCGGACCCGGGGCTCGCTGGCCAGCTCGCTCAGGAGCGTGGGCCTGGTCCTGCAGAACGCCCCTCAGCCCCACCGCACCCCCTCCCAGGTCGCTCCCTACCTCAGGCAGGCGCTGGCTCCCCTGGCCCCAGGCACGGGGCAGGCCCTGCGGGGCCCCCTCTGCGCCAGCCTGGCCCAGCTGCACAGCCACCACGGGCAGCACGGCACGGCCATCTCCTTCATGACACAGGCGGCGGAAGCCGGGGCCGAGACCGCTGGCTGCCTGGTCGTGGACTACCTGGTGGCCCTGGCCTGGTTGCACGTGCTTCACGGGCAGAGCCCGGTGGCCCTGGACATCTTGGAGTCTGTCCTGGACGCGGCAGTGGCCAGTGTGGACCAGGAGGGCGTGATCGCCAACATGACGGCCATTGCCCTGAAGAGGACGGGCAGGACCCGGCTGGCGGCCGAGCGCTACTACCGCGCCCTGCGCGTTGCCAGGGACCTGGGCCAGCTCCAGAACCAGGCGGTGGTCCTGGCCAACTTCGGGGCTCTGTGCCTGCGGGCCGGTGCCAGCCGGCTGGCCCAGCACTACCTCCTGGAGGCCGTGAAGCTCTTCTCCAGGCTGCCCAGCAGGGAGTGCGGCCGGGCCTTCACCCAGGTGCTGCTGCAACTGGGTCACCTGTACACCCGCAGGGCCCTCACCCATCAGGGCAAGTGCTACTACGAGTGGGCCTTTCTGGTCGCCGTGGAGACAGACCACTTGGAGAGTAAGTGCTGAGCCCAGCCCCGGCCCCACTCTGGCTTCCTGGAAAGGACGCTGTCCTCTGTTCGGAGCACACCTGGGGTTTGCGAGCACAGGCGGGTGGTTTTTGCACTGCTGGGAACGCTGAGTGGTGGAAAGCAGCAGCTGTTTGCAGGTGCTCAAGGGTGTTCCCACGCTGGCCCAGGCATAAGCGGGGCGACCAGCTCATCCCGGTCTGCCCGGTGTCCTGCTCTGAGCACTGAAAGTCCCGTAACCCGAGCATCCCCATAGTCATGGGCAAACGGGTGGTGGGTCACCCTGGACACAGCCCAGGCTGGGCAGGGGCAGCTGAGCTGAGAGGGGCCACGAGGACTTGAACATGGGGTGCCTTAGCTGGTGCTATCCCCTCAGCATCCCGACAGCCTGCATACCAGAGGTCTCTCGGGTGGTGGGCGGTTCCCCAGGGCCAAGGAGCAGTTAGCTTCACTCAGGAGCAGCTTGCTACGTGAGTATGCTCTATGGGGGGCTCTACCTACATATGGGACCCGAGTGGTCCTTGCTGGGGGCTGGCTGCCAAGCACAGGGAACAGATGCCCAGGTCACAAGGGCCTCAAAAGGGGTGGCGATAATCTGCTCCTGGCCCTGACTTGCGGATCAGGGGTCTGGTTAGTCTGGGACCTGAGGGCTGAGGCGGGGTTAGCCAAGCACAGGGAGAGGGTCTGGCAGGAGGCGTGGCCTATGCAAAGGCCCTGAGGTGAGTGGGCTGGGCCATGCAGGCAGGTGCAGAGTCTGGGTGGGTTGGGTGGTGGGTGGGGAAACCTCCGTTGGGGGCCTAGGCAGGTGCTGGGGAACACAGGCTGTGGTTTGGCATTTTCCAAGAGCACTGGGGAGCCACTGAGGGATGCAGAAAACTCACTGAGGCTGGCAGGGGCCCTCCGGACCTCCAGCAAGGACAAGAGCTGGGTCCCCAGACCTGCCCCGTGGCCTCAGGCAAATGGTGGCAATGCTCACCAGTGGCCCCCGTGGGCCCTTCCAAACCTCCTAGGGACCCCCTCCCCAGGGTTCCAGACTTGGAAATGCCAACTGGAGGTCCAGGGGGTCATGTTGTCATCATTCCACACTGAACTAGGAGACCGAAGGCTGGGGTGATACCCGGTCACCCAGTGCCTGCTTTGGGCCACTTTTTATGCTGTTTCAGTAGTTTGTGTCTTTCTAGGCATTTGTCCATTTTCTCTAGGTTTTCTAATTTGTGCACACAATGCTTCATGGTATTGCTATAATCCTTTTATTTCTATAAGATCAGCACCCATGACTATGATTAATGTCCATCTTTCACTCCTGATTTTAGAAATGTGCATCTTCTCTTTTTTCCTTGGTCAGTCTAGCTAAAGATCTGTCAGTTTTGCTGATCTTTTCCAAAAAAAAAAAAAAAAAAGAAAAGAAAAAATCATTTGATTTTATTGATTTTTCTCTATTGTTTATTTTTATTGTCTATTTTTCATCCTTTCTGCTTTTATCTTATTTCTCCTTCCTTTTGCTTGCTTTGGATCTAGTTAATTCCTCTTTTTCTAGCTTTTTGAGGTAGAAGTTGAGGTTTTTTTATTTGAAATCTACTTCTTTTTAAATGTAGACATTTACAGCTATAAAGACCCTCTACACGCTATTTTCGCCATGTCCCATATATGTTGGTATGTCAGGATTTTATTTCCACTCATCTCAAAATATTTTTTTTGGTTTCCGTTGCGATTTCATCTTTGAGCCCCTGGTTACTGAGGAGAATGTTGTTAATTTCCACATATTTGTAAATTTCCCAAACTTCCTGGTGTGGTCGATTTCTGATTTCATTCCACTGTAGCTGGAAAACACACTCTGGATTTCAGCCCTGTTAGTTTGCGGGGAATTGTTTCCCTGCCCGGGCTCCGGCCTGGCCTACAGAACGGTCCTTGGGCCTGAGCAACGTGTCTTTTGGTGCTGTCAGGGGGTGTTCTGTAGACGTCTACTCGGCCTTCTTGGTTCATGGTCTTTCCTTGTTGATCTCCAGATTGTATTTAATAGTGAAAGCTCTCAACTGTCCCTAGGCTCCTGGTTTTAGGAGAGGCAAGTAAGGCTGGGGTTTGGAGCCTGGCTTCTCAAAGGGGCACTATCTCTGGGACGATGGAAGCCAAGCTGAATGCCATCACCACCACATGCTGGGACTCAGCTTTGGACTCAGTTTGCCCACCTGCCACATGGGGATGCCGGTGCCCTGCCTCGTCAGCTCGGTGTGAAGGCTGCCCCCGTCCTGGCTGGGGAGAGCTTTGTGAAGCATAAACAGGTGGCCTGGCGTGGTGGGGGAGCCTGGCCAGGACCCCCACGCCGGGGGGGTGCGTTACAAAAATGGTTGGTGCCATCTCTCGAGCACCTACATGTCCTGTGGGGCTGGTGATGGTGTGCTTGTCACTGTGTGACCTTGAGCAGGTCACTCAACCTGTCTCAGTTTCCCGATCTGCAGTGACCCTGCTGACAGAGGTGTGGAAGAGGCAGGCACACGGCAGGGGCCTTTGAGCCCTGTAAATGTTGTCGTTGCTCTGATGAATGACAGCGGCTTCTTCTTTTTGTATCCCTCGCCCAGGCCAACTGCATGCAGTCCAGCAGCTGTGTCATTTCTACAGCAAGGTCAAGCCCAATGAGGCCCAGTGTGTCGTCTACCACGAGTTCCAGCTCTCGCTGGCCCGAAGGGTGGCCGACAAGGTGCTGGAGGGGCAGCTCCTGGAGACCATCAGTCAGCTCTACCTGTCCCTGGGCACCGAGCGGTGAGGGCTGGCGCTGTGGGCGGGGAGGGTGGGAGGGTGCGGGGCCACGCTCCCGGGACAGCCCCTCCTTGGGGACCCTTCCTCCTTAGCACCAGGCCAGCTGTGAGCTGGCAGGCCTGGGGTCATCCTGACTAATGCTCGTGACATTGGGGTCCCACGACACACGTCCTCCGGTCTCTGCTCGCACACCTCCCCAGGGAGGCAGAGCCTGGTTCTGGGCTGTTCTTCCTGCCATGGCAACTTCTGCACGCTGACCTCTGCCTGCCCTGAGTCGGCTCCCACTGGCCCAGCTCAGGCCAGGGGGTCTGGTCCTCGCCCATGCCCTCAAATGTAAGGACAGCGGCCCTCTGTGCCTGGAGGAGTCTGGTACAAAAGAGACAGCTGATTGTCCCCTAGGGCATGAGAAGCCTGCACTGAGCATCCTGACCAGGTGGGGTAATTCTGGGCCTGGGCCACACAGCCCGCAGGGCCCACACGATCACTGATCACGTGCCCTCTGGTGTGGGGACACACGGAGAGGGCACAGGGAGCCAGGTTTCCACAGGGGCTTGGGAGGGCCAGCCTTGGCCTCCACCCCACGCTCGGGCCTCAGTCTCACAGCAGGACCAGTGTCCGGTGCCCCACATCGGTGCTTCTCAAAGTGGGGTCCCTCACAAGCACCATCCACATCACCAGGAGCTTGTGGAAATGCATTCTTAGACCTCACCCCGGAAAGCTGAGTCAGAAACTGGGGGCAGCACCCTGCCATCTGTGTTTTGAGTGCCCTCTGGGGGATATTGATGCCCACTCGAGTCTAAGATACTCTGGCCTAGATAATCTCTAAATTTCTGCCCAGTGCCAGTGTTTCCTGCTGCGCCCAGAGAGGTGGGGCGCCAGTGTAGGGGGGCCGGGCAGAGACGGAACAGCGCGATCCCCCAGCCACGCAGCTGACACTACCCTCCAAAGGGCCTCCTCACCCTTGCCGGACGGGCAGTGCAGCCTGTGTCCCCCCGCTCTCCCGTCAGCCTGGGAAGGGCAGGACCCATCCCACTCCCCACACGCCAGGTCCGTGGTCAGCAGACCGGCTGTGAGAAGAGCCTGGTCCCCTCCCTTGCGCGGGGGCTGGCCTGGGGTGCTTGTTCTCACCATCCACGTCTCATTCCAGGGCCTACAGGTCGGCACTGGACTACACCAAGCGCAGTCTGGGGATATTCATCGACCTGCAGAAGAAGGACAAGGAGGCGTACGCCTGGCTGCAGGCCGGGAAGATCTATTACATCCTCCAGCAGACCGAGCTGGTGGACCTGTACATCCAGGTACGCGGCGGGCACGTGCACTCCCTCTCTCCCTCCTAAACCACTGCCAGGCGCCCGTGCCGTCCCCTGCTGCGCCTGGACTTCTGCTGCCAGCATCTTCCCCAACGGTCTCAGCTCCTGGGGCCAGAAGTGTGCGCCCCTCACAGTAGGCCCACCGTGTTGGTACACAGCAAGTGCTTAATAAATGTGCACATGATGTGCCCACTTAGCTGACATATAGAAGACCTTGTCCAGCAGCATATGACACGTCTCCTTTAAACATGATGTGTTTGGAACAAATTGGGAAGCTCATGAGCCTTGTGAGGTTTTTCATTTTTGAGCACCTGCTGTGTACCTCCCTAGGCCAGGGGCTGAGGATCCCAGATCGGGAGTTACGGCCAAGGGGCGACAGGCTCCTCAAACAATGCTGACTTGGGGCCCCGGGGCAGGCGCCCCCTCGGGGCAGGCATGAAGGGGTGCAGAAAGGAGCTGGAGGGTAGGTCCTGTCGCTCGGGGTTACACAGGTTGATCTGAGTCGCAGCGAGTGGGGCCCAGTGCACCCAGGGAGGGTGTTCCAGCAGCAGACTTACAGGTGCCAAGGCCCAGAGGCGCACGGCACGTGGCCAGTTCCGGGACTGCAAGCAGCTGGCGTGGCTGCATTGCGGGCAGGGGCTAGTGCACTCTTTCACTGCCCTGTATTTGTTGAGCACCTATTTTGCGCCAGGCCCCGTGCCAGGCCCCAGATGCAGCATGGAAGCTGACAGCCTTAGTCCTTGGGTGGGGGACACAGGCGGGCATGTGCCGTCAGGTGTAACTCAGGGCCATGGAGGCAAATCAGTGGAGGAGAAGGGGCGAGGATGGAGGAGCCCCAGAGAGGCTGGAATAGAGTGTGCCACGCTCTGGGCACGGCTGGTGGAATCCAGGGGCCGGCTCTCAGCTCTGCCCCAAGCTCCTTAGCAGCCCACACCTACCGGCTCCCAGGACCTTAACTGGACAGGCCCCCTCGAAGGACACAGGGCTTAAATCCTCACCCTCATGGAAGTCGGAGACAATGGCCCCAAATGCACAGGTCCAGTCACTCCTGAGGCATAGGAGGGAAGAGGCCTCCAGCGCACGTGTTCGTGTAATCCGGGGTGTACAGGGCAGCTTGAGGGTCCCAGGGCAGCTGGGATGTGGCTGTGGGGCTCCCACGGGTGGGATGGCCACCAGGACCTGCCAAAACACGGCGGGTCTCAGGGGAGTCTCTGCACCCCGCAGGTGGCACAGAACGCAGCCCTGTACACCGGGGACCCCAATCTGGGGCTGGAGCTATTCGAGGCCGCCGGAGACATTTTCTTCAACGGGGCCTGGGAGCGGAAGAAAGCCGTGTCCTTCTACAGGGTAAGCGACCAGTGGTCCATGCGAGTGGGCCTCGTGGGTGTCCCGGCGGTTGGCACAGGTGTGGCGGGTAGAGGCCCCTTACCTGGAGGCAGGGCAGCCCTGTGCACAGGCCTGGTTTCCCAGTGGCTTCACCTGGGATGGCCTTGACCCCCACCCAGACCTGGAGGTACAGAGAAAGGAAGGATTGTTTGAGCCACAGGAGCTCGGGGCTGACAGCACACATCTCGGACACCCCCAACAGCCCCAGGCTGCTAGTTCATCCCCATTTCACAGATGAGGACACTGAGGTCAGAGTGGCATCAGCAGGCGGACTGAGACCAGCACCCAGTCAGCATGTGCCTCCCAGGGAGGGCGGCCTGTCCCCTGCTGGCTGCCCAGCTCACAGCGTGCAGCTCAGGCCCCGGGGTTCAGATAAATGTGGCATTTTTAGAGCACAGAGGGGTATCGGACCCCCCTGGCCAGGCCCTCACTGCCTGAGAGGTACGGGCTGGTCTGAAGTGACGCAGTGTAGACAGATGGGCTGCAGGTTACACCCCAGCTGGCCCAGGGCCCGGTGGCTCTGGGGGTGTCAGCACCCCTCTGAGCTAACCTTTCTCTTGGGGGACAGAGCTGTGTAAAGATGCAGGGGGGACGCGGGGGCAGGGAGCTCCAGCACATGTGGGGCTCTGAAGGCCTGACGGCCCACCTGTGTGGGCAGGACCGGGCGCTGCCCCTGGCTGTGACCACAGGGAACCAGGAGGCGGAGCTGCGACTCTGCAACAAGCTGGTGGCGCTGCTGGAGGAACTGGAGACGCCCCAGGAGGGCCTGGAGTTCGCGCACATGGCCCTGGCACTCAGCATCACCCTGGGTAAGCCCTGCGCCCTGGTGTCCGGCGTCTCTGCCTCTGAGATCCGAAGGGCGGGAGTAGGTGACAGACAGGCCGCCCCCGGACAGCTGCGGGCTCCTCCCACCCGCAGGCCGCCCTCTCCCGTGAGGCTGAGGTGAGCTGCAGCCCGCCTCCCAGTCAGTCCCTGCCGGGCCAGTGTGGGGTCTCAGAAACACCACGCTTGCTGCGTGGCTGGACGTTCTTTGCCAGCTCTCTGGCCTCCTCCACGAGGCCGGCGTGCCCTGTGTTCCAGGCTTCTCACTGGTCCCTGAATGTGCCAGGCTGCCTGCTGTCCCTTCCCCCCACTCAGCGAGGCCCTACTGTCCCCTGGCTGGAGAAATCTCAGTCCCCTTTCCAGGAGCTGGTCCCTGGATGCCAGGCACCCTTCTGTGCTGTCCTAGGCCGTCTGTCCTCCCCCAGAGATAAAGAGCCCCGAGAGGGCTGGGCACACAGTAGGTACGCAGCACAGTTTGCATGCAGACCCCACAGCCCTGGCCTGAAAGCGGGGGATCCTGGATACAGCCTAGGCGGGCGGCGCCTGAGGATGGGGTGGGGCTGCTGCCGATACCCCGGGAGGGTCAGATGTCATGTCTGAGGTTGACCTGAGCCCTGGTGCCTGTGAGTGCACAGACTGCATGACTTTTGGGGTCTCCTAGTCAAAACCAGTGCCTCACGTGCCCCACCCACGTGGCTATATGCAGGCTCGGAGCTGGGAACCCCAAATCCTTGACTTTGCCACCCCTCCCGAAGGTAGACAGGGAGCAGGCATTATAAGGTCCACTTCACAGATGGGAAAAGTGAGCCTGGAGGCAGGAAGTGGCTGGCTGGAGCTTCGAGGTGGCACGGGCGTGGGTGCTCCCAACGGGCCTGCGCCCCCCGACCCAGCCCGCATGTCCTCACGCACGCCCCTGCCCTGTGTCCCCAGGCGACCGGCTGAATGAGCGCGTGGCCTACCACCGGCTGGCCGCCCTGCACCACCGGCTGGGCCAAGGCGAGCTGGCAGAGCACTTCTACCTCAAGGCACTGTCGCTCTGCAGCTCGCCCCTGGAGTTCGAGGAGGAGACCCTGTACTACGCGAAGGTGTACCTGGTGCTGGGAGACATCATCTTCTACGACCTGAAGGTGGGCGGAGCGCAGGGCCGCTCTGGTGGGATCTGCTCCGGACCTGGAGGCCCGGCCCACCCTCCTCCAGCGGTGGTCCCCTGGGGGCTCCGGGCCTGGCTGGGAAGAACAAGTAGGCAGCTTACGCTCCGAGCTCTCACAAGGGCCAGGCCCTGCTCTTCAAAGCTCAGGGTCAGAGGAGGAGGAGCCGCTGAGTAAAGGGCAAAAGGGAGTGTAGTCAGGGCGCCCTCCTGGAGGAGGTGACCGCAAAGCTGAGCCTTGACAGTCAAGCAGGAGTTAGCCACAAAAATGTGAGAGGGGTGGGAATGACTTTTGGGGGGTGAGGGAGGAGTCACCATTATCCCCAGACACCCACGATGCCAGATGGAACCCAAATCCTGTCACCTGCCCCAGGGAGCCTGGCAGTCTGTACAGAGCTCTTCCTGGGATCCTGAGATACCTTTAATGCACACGGTACCTGGGTGGGGTGGAAATATCATCCCACTTCACAGAAGGGAACCTGGGCCTTACCCCAGGTTTCCAAGCAGGGACACCACTCCGGGAAGTCAGGACCAGAGCTGGAAGGGCCATCACCCCCCAACCTCCTCTTACTCGGCCCTGGCTGTGTGCTGGCGACACCTAGTGCTCAGAAATGGCCACTGTGGCCTTCTGCTATGTCAGATCCAAACGGCGCAGTCCAACAGGCAGCGGTGACCACTGCAACTGAGCTTCCCTGTGGTTAAGGCTCTAGATGATCCAAACTCTGAGCCGTCCAGGCTCTGTGCCGTCCAGACTCTGTGTTGTGCAGGCTCTGTGACGCCCGGGCGGTGCATAGTCTAGGCTCTCTGTGATTCAGACTCGATGTGGCTGGCTCTTTGCATGCATACTGTGAGGGAGGAGCTGGTGCCCCCACAGGACTGGGGCAGACAGAGGCTAGGCACGGTCAGCTGACTGAGGTCACGTTAGGAGCAGTGTGGTAGAGCTCTAGCACCTGTGACCTGCGACCCTAGGGCCTCACAGCACTGAGACCCCACAACCCCATGCTCCTGTGACCTGGGCACTCCCTGTCAGTGCCCACCCTTCCAAGCCAGGTCTGCCTCTGTGTGGGGCAGGGCTGTGGCCAGCCTCACCCCAGCTCCGTCTGCCGAGGGCCGTCTGCTGTCTGTGAGGGGGGCTCACCATGTACCCCTGATCCCTGGGTGGTCTGAGGATGGGGCTGCACAGCACGTGTATACCTCCCACCACCCCCCAGTGTTCCAGCTCAACACAGGAAGGGGAAACTAAGGCTGGGGGAGTGACAGACTTGCCTAAGGTGGTGTGTCGGGGAGCCAGGCCTGGGGCAACTCCAGGCCCTGACATTGCTGGCTCACCTCAGACCCTGGCACGGGGCCTTGGGGACAGCTCATCCCTCCAGTCAGCTGAGAGGCCCAGGGCCCAGGGCCCAGCAGCTGGGGTCAAGGGGCAAAGAGCCTGCTTCCTTCCAGGCAGGATCCACAGGTCACACCTCTCACAGCTACACCATGACCATTCAGTCAGCACCAGGCCCGTCCACCAGCTCAGCAAGGCCTTAGAATCCCCTCAGAGGCCACTGGCCAACCTTACGCCCTCCTCCATGTGCCCAGGAGGGCGCGAGGTCTCTTTGTGCTGTGTGTGTGACCTGGGGTCTCCCCTGCACAGGACAGACAAGGGAAGGAGAAAGAGGGGTGGACAGGGCCCACGAGTGCTGCCCTAGACGCAGGGCTTCCACAAGTACCTTGGCTGATGGTCTCACTGAAATGGGGTCATTGTTCACCTGGGGTGGCGTGTCATAGCTGAGAGCAAGGCTTGGAATGAGACAGATGTGGTTGTGGCCCTGAGTCTGTCACCCACTAACTACTCCATGCACACATGCATGCAAATGCACAGGTAGGCGCGCGTGCGTGTGCGCGCACACACACACACACACACACACACACAGTCCACCCCCCCGCCAACCACCCATTTTGGCCAATTCCCTCTGGTTAGTTGGGATGTCCCCTCCTCCAGGAAGCCCTTCCAAGCCACCCCAGGCTGAGTCAGATGCCACCCAGGGCTCCACAGCCTGCGGGGTTTCCCTCTGTCACAGCCCCAGACACCCTCTGTGGTCACTTGTCCCCAGAGGCAGCCGTGGTTCCACCCTGCACAGCGTCCAGCACCTGGTAGGGCTGAGGGAATGTTGGTGAAACTGTTACGTGTACCTGTTTTTATATCTTTTTTGGTTCCTTGCTCTGGGGGGGCAGTGGGGAGCCAGGGCTGGTGATTCTGACTTTGTCCTCTGCCCTGGAGAGCCATCGTGAGCAGGGGATGGACAGGCCAGGTTTAGGTTTTAGAGGGGGGTTCCCTCTGGTCCTGGGTATGGGGGGAGGGACATGGGGAGAGGCTGGGGTGGGAGACAGGAGTCAGCCTGGGGGAGGGGCATCCTGACCTGGGATGTTGGGTTTGAGGCAAAGATGCATCTGCAAAGGGAGCAGATGTCCCAGGGGTGCCGTGCCCTGTCATAATTTAAGGGAATGTTGTGAAGGGCCGTATGCTGGGCCTGGCCCCTGGAGGGTTCCGGACATGCTGGCTAGAGGGAGACAAGCCATAGTGGCCCTGGGCTGGGTGGGTTCTGCAGTGGCCCTTAGAGCAGCAGTCAGACCCCAGCCAAGGGGAAAGTCATAGAGGTCCTCCAAGAGGGTAGGAGGCCCCAGGGCTGAGGGGGCAAGAGGCGTTCAGCAGGAGGAGCGAGGGCACAGGGTTCGAAGCCCTGGTTCCAGGCTGGGAAGGGGGAGCCACGGAGGGGTCCAGAGCGCAGGACACGGCGTAGCCGGAACGCCTGTCCAGACCCACAGACTTCCGGGTCCGACCCCGGACAGGAGCCCGCGTCCACCCTCAGGCAGCCTCACAGGAGCAGGCGGCTCCTCCCGGCAAACATCCCGGGGCTGAGGCCACAGCGGCCTCTGTCATGGCTTCCAGGGCATCCCGCCCACCACCGGCCACAGGTGGGGTAACCTTGGAGGGTGGAGATGGTGGATGGCGGGTATGGGGCAGTTTTGGGGGAGACAGGCTCCGCGTGCTGACCTTCACCCCAGGTCAGGTCGTGTGGGGTCTGGGTTAAAGGCCACGTCTCCCCATCAGGACCCGTTTGACGCAGCCGGGTACTATCAGCTGGCGCTGGCGGCGGCCGTGGACCTGGGCAACAAGAGGGCACAGATGAAAATCTATACTCGCCTGGCCACCATCTACCACAACTTCCTGCTGGACCGCGAGAAGTCCCTCTTCTTCTACCAGAAGGCCAGGACCTTCGCCTCCGAGCTCAACATTCGCAGGGTCAACCTGGCCCCTCAGCGGTGCTGGGGGCGGGCACCCTGGCTGGTCTCCGGCCACCCGTCCTGAAGGCCCGTCCTCCAGTGAGCAGGTCCTGGTGGCTCATTTTCCCAGAAACAGGCACGAAGCGAGGGGCCTAGTAACAATAAAGGTTTCTGCAGCACCCTCCTAGAGTCTGGGGGTCCTCTTCCCTGTCAACCCTCTGGGGAGTGTCCAGGGGCCAGGCCCGTCCTGGGGCCGCCCTGCTGCTGCCCCCTGTCCTCAGGTGTGAGCATGAAGGCTGTGGCAACAGACCCAGGCCAGGTCCCCTGCCAGCCGCTCATGTATGTCATTGGGCAAGTCACTCCCCTCAAACCCCAGTTTCTTGCCTGTCCACGGGAGATGGTCGTGGCATTCCCTGGGTGTCACTTCCCTTCGCACAGCCCCCACTGAGTGTCAAGCACAATACTCTGCCATTAATCTTCAAACTGCCCCTCGAGATTGGGACTGTTATCACGCCTGTTTACAGCTGAGAAAATGGAGCACAGGGAGGTTAGGTGCCTTACCAGCTATCACACAGCAGGTAGGGAAGGGCAGAGCTCCAGAGCTCAGCACAGGAAGTGCCACACGGCCCTGCCAGCCTGCTTGGAGGGTAAGTGGAGTCTGCCGTGTGAGTGTATTTAAAGACTTGACTGGGCCGCCTCCCCCAGCCCTCCCTGCCTGCTCCTCCTGCGCCCCCTCCCGCAGCGACCAGCCAAGGTCCAGGAAGGAACCCAGGCATTCTCTCCCTGATTTACAGGCAGGGAAACTGAGGCTCAGAGGCCCCTGGGTGTCCAGGTGGTTCTCACCCACCAGCACTATCCCAAGTGCCTTTTTCTTTATTTTGTCAATGAGGTGAAATTCACATAACATAAAATTAAAACATTTAAAGTGACCAGTTCAGTGGCGTTTTTGTCATTCACAGCGCCATGCAACCACCACCTGCTTAGTCCCAAAACATTGCCATCACCCCAGACACCTGTACCCACAAAACAGTCACTTCTCATCCCCCAAGAACCTCATTAACAGAAGAGGAAACTGAGGTCTGAGAGGGACTTGCCGGTGGCACGGAGCCCGATTCAGCCTGGTGGCAGGGCCCGGAGGCCTCGGCGGAGGAGGACGGGGAAGCCCCATTCACCCCTCCCCCTCTGGTCCTGGGGTACCCACAGCCCCAGGGCCACACCCACTCAAAGGCCACCTGCAGGCCGCTTAGGCCTCGCCACCAGGGGGCAGCAGAGAGCTTTCCAGAACCTCCGCCTCCAGAGGAAGGAATTGGTCCCTGCAGAGCTGCTGACAAACTTCTAACCTTGACCTCAAACTGCCTTCTCTGTGGCTGGGTCTGAAAGTGGAGAAGAGGCCACACTGTAATTGAAAACATGAAGGCCCGATGACTCGCGCTGGAGCAGCAGGAAGTGCCCGTCTCCATAACCCCGAGGACACGTATCTCAGGGTCATTGACTGGCCAGGCCTGGCCCTGCAGCCACTAGGACGGGTGGGGCCAGTGCTGGGGGGTTACTCATGCCCACCACCCACCTCGAGAGTGGAGAACGTGGTCTTGGAATCGTGCCTTCCTGCCCGTCCTACCCAGGGGCCCACGGGGGGCACTGGCCTCCTGGGACCCCATTGCTCTCAGGCAGCAGATATGGAGGTCGAGAGGGGAAGCTTGGTCCTCCAACTCCCCACTTACAGTCTGTGGGATATAGGGTTTTTTTTGAGCCTATTTGGCCACAATTAAAATGGGGCTGATAGACCCTGAATCGGGTTGAAGTGGAGACCTGAGCAGCAGGCTGAGCTCAGGGCCAGGTCCCGGGCCAATAGTGGCCTGTTTCCTATTAACAATACTTATTACTACAGGAGGAGCGCCAATAACCACAGGCTACAGAACACTGAACCAAGGGTTGAGTCACTCTGGTCAAGCTGCTTAACCTCTTAGACCCTCAGTCTCTTCTTCATCTGTAACCAAAGACAAACCCAACCTCAAGATTCTAGAATGAAGAGAAACTGTGCTTGACACTGAGTGGGTGCGCAGAAGCTGGGAGCCAACCCCTTGTTTATGGCCAAGGCAACGAGCGGGCAGGTAGAGGCCAGGGCCTGGCTGGCTTGGGCCCCAGGCCGACAGCCCAGACCAGCTCTGCCCCTTTGGAGGCCAGGGCCCTGGGCAGCAAGCCTCCAAGGCCCTCTTTCAGCAGAGTGGGCATGAGATGGTCATGTGCCTGTAACACAGTAGGCCCTCAGCCCTATTTACCAATGGGCATACAGACCAGTGGCCTTGGCCCAGTTTTAGACAGAGGTGCCAGTTTCTCCACTGAGTTATTCAGTCACCTTCCCACACAGACTCGCTGTGCACCTACTGTGCACAAGCTCCATTAACTACAGAGGGCCAGGTGCAGGGCTGAGCCATGTGGGGACTAGAGGGACAAATGGACCTTCCTGGAGGAGGCCCTGGAGCTAGGGATGAAATCACAGTTGTTGCTGGGGGTCCCCAGAGACTCACCCACACCAAACAGAGAAGGAAAGCAACTTGTCCAGAGTCACACAGCCCCACCTGACTGCGAGGTGCTGGCACTCCACCGCAGCACAGCGGTCTCCACTCTCTTTCCTCAGCTCTGGCTTCACCCAAGGTGCAAATGCTGACCCAAGTCCAGGTTATCCTCAGATATGGATGAGGAAATTGAGGCTCAGAGAGGTATTGTGAATATCCCAAGGATGCACAGCAGCTATTGTCATCCTCACCACCATGGAGGCACAGCAGCCCCATTGCCTCTGAACCACTGGTGAGAGTACAAGGAGGTGGGTGTGCCTCGGTGCGAAGCTGAGCTCTCTCCCAGGCAGAGCTCTTCAGAGATGGGAGGTGGGAGGAAGGAGTTTCCCATCAGCAGCGGGGTTCAAGCAGGCCACAGAGAGGCTCCACAGGAATGGAGAGGTGTGTCTGGGAGACCCTGAGAGTATGCTGGGGACAGTAAGGTGCCCCTCAGACTCGGGTCTGCACCATCTGTGACCCCAGCTGTGTTGGGTGAGCTTGGTAGCCGTCAGCTATGCTTCCCTGGGGACCAGGACCTGGCCTGGGCACGGGGGCTGTTGGTCTGACTGCAGCTGGTGGGACCTGTCCGCTGGCAGCGCGTGGGGGTCTGCAAGTCCAGGCTTTACTTCTGCCTGAACAGTGTCACCTGGAGCAGAAGGCATCCTTCATGTGCCAGGGCAACTGCCCTCTGTGTGCCTCAGTTTCCTCATCTGTAAAAGGGGGTAACAGTCCTTGCCCCACTGTTAAGATTAACATCTAGCATTCCCCCTCCCAGGCTTATTAAGCTCACCAGGTTGGTGTGAAAATATGAATGAGAACAACGATGGTGTGCTTTGACCCCGATGAAGGCAGAACTCTAAGATGGCTCTTACAATGCCTCCCCTCGAGTGCAGGTGAAACTGTGAAGATGATGGGGTTTCACTCCCACAATTAGGTTACATTGTGGGGCAAAGGTGAAGCGACTTTGTGGATGTAATTAAGGCCTCTAATTAGTTGATTTGAGTTAGTCAAATGCGAGATCATCCTAGGTGGGCCTGACCTAATCAGGTGCGCCCTTGGAAAAGAGGGTCCTGCCTGCCCTGCAGGCCTGTGGGGGAGGGTCCCCAGGTGCGGGCAGGTGAGATGAGAATCCAGGCCTGTCAGGGAGGAGGGGAGGACAGCCATGTGTGGAGCAGCAGAGCTTGCGCAGCCTTGAAGAAGCAAACAGCCACGATGTGGCCTTCCTGTGGAGGGCCATGTGGCAGGGCGCTGAGGGCACCTCTAGGAGCTGAGCCATCCGGCAGGCAGCCCTCACGACCACAGAACCTCAGTCCTGCAACCACAAGGAACTGACTTTTGCCAACCCAGTGAACCCCTTGATTACAGTCTGTTCAGACTGAGCAGAAAACCTGGCCCAGACTTCTGACCCACAGAAACCAAGATAATGAGATGTGGTTTTCAGCAGCTGAGTTTGCGATAATTTGTTATGCAGCACAGATAAATGCCAAGGCTTAGGCCCAGGTGTCCCTGGGGCCCCTCCTTGAAGGACCCACATTCAGCAGCATGCCTGGCTGTCCTCCCCCACAGGCCTCCATCCTACCTGCCAACCTGCCCACACCTGGGGACCCTCCCCCACAGGCCTCCATCCTCACCTGCCAACCTACCCACACCTGGGGACCCTCCCCCACAGGCCTCCATCCTCACCTGCCAACCTACCCACACCTGGGGACCCTCCCCCACAGGCCTTAATCCTCACCTGCTCATGCTCTCCAAGCTCCACAAGTCCAAGTGGACAGTCTGGAGGCTTAACTCACAGAAGTTAGGGAGAGAGCGAGGGAGGGTCAGGTGTCGGGCTGCGGGGTTTCAACCACCCTCCCTCTGGCTGTGGGTCCTCAGGCAGCTGGGCTTCACACCGTCCTTCAATGAGCAGAAGGCTTTCTTCCTGCCCCAGGCAGGCCCAGGGCTCTGGGGGCATCACTGTCCCCAGGGGTAGCCATTTCAGCTGCAAGCATGGCCCTTGTCCGCCAGCTGCTGTGCTCACAAGGCCAGGCCTCACTGCCCAGCCAGAACCCAAAACAGCATTTCACAATCCCTGCCTTTGGGCTGGGCATGCAACGTCCTGGAAAGACGGAGTGCAGGGCCTGGGGTGTCTCTGGGAAACAAGGGCGCTCCACCCAGAAAAAAACGGTGGGCTCTGCTCTATGACGGTCTGTCTGCAGGGTGAGGGAACCTCTCTGGGGACCTATCAATTTTGGGGGCTGTAAGGCTGGGGGAGGGCAGGGGAGATTCCAGAGAAATCTGAGGGAAGGAGACGTAGCCTGACCTGCTGTCTCAGGCTCGGGACCAGGCCCCGCCTGCCCTGGGCAAAGGCAGCAGGGAGGGGTTCCCTCACCAGGCCTAGGAGATGCCGCTCTCCTCACCTTCCACCCACACCTGCCCCGTAAGAGCGGCCCGTGCCCTGAGCCAGCCCTGTGCAGGCTTTCTGGGCTGCCAAGGGACTGGTAGAGTGGCCTGCTGCGGGGGCCTTGGGGAGCGCGGCCATGACTCCACACACTTTGGGCTTCTCAGTCCAACTCAAGCAGGCACGCCTGTTCCTGACACGGTTTGGATCCCAGAGCTGAGTGTGAGGTTGGCCGGGCTCTGACCTCGGCTCAACCAGACCACGTCTGCTTTCCAGGACATGCTCTGCGGGCCCTGCTTAGGATGGGGTGGCCAAGGAACAGAGGCCCTCATCCCCTCACCTCTGCCTGGCCCCTGCGGGGATGCACCTCCTGGAAGGAGGCCTGACCTATGCGAGCTCAGCTACTCACCTGGGAACTTCAGCCGGTACTTTATGCGTCACCCTAATCTCCAGCCAATCCCTGGGGCAGGCAGATCAAAGGAGCCCCCAGAGCCATTCCAGCAGATTCAGGAAAAGCCTTCCTCATTCTTTCACTCCCACCTGTATGTGATGTTACTCTTGGCAATGAGGACAGCTCACCTGAGCCTGGTAAACGTTTTCTTCCATATTTAATGGTGGAACCTAAGAAGCGACCCACATACATTCAAGAACGAGGCCAGCCTGCTTCTACCACCACTTCCAGTCACTGTCACGTTGGAGGTCCCAGGAAACACAGCAAACACAGGAAAAAGAAACAGGCTCTAAGGATTGTTAAAGACACAAATAGACATTATTCACAGATAAGATTGTTTATATAGAAAACCCCCAGAGAGGCTCAGGCAGCTTTTCGGATAAAAAAGAAGCCAAGTTCACTGGGGGAAAAGTGAACAAATCTGTTCCTACAGACCAGCAGCGAGGAAGTGAGAAATGCAGCTTTCAAACTCACACAATGTAGAATAGCAAGAAAAATACATAAGACATCTCAGAATAAATCGAACCAAATTCATGGGTAGGAAAACTCAATACGGCAAAGACGTCAGTTTTCTTCAAATGGAGATATAGCTTTGTGGCGATTCCAAAAAGAAAATCCCACAGTGTTTACATAAAACTTCATAAACTGATTCTAAAATGTATGTGGAAGAACAAGAAGCCAGGAACAGCTCCAGAACTCCTAAAGAAGAAAAGTTGGGGCGAGGGCCTTGACTTATGAAACGACGGTTTATCATAGTTATTTCGTGAATATAGGGTAGCATTGTAAGGGTGAAACGCGGTGGTCGGTCACGAACCTAAACTTGGCTAGTTTGCAGCTGGCTCCATGCTGACATTCAGCTGTTACCTCTTTGTTCCCCTTCCCACTGATTAACTGAGGAACTCCTTCCCTTTGTCAAGGCGACCCAAACCTCCTTAATTCACAAACATCCGCACCTGAAAAGAGCAGCTTCTTTAATCCTCAGGCACCTGGGGCTTCCCGACCCAATATCACAACTCCCTAAGCACTTTTTCCGAAGATGGCTATGGACAGTAAGATTTAAGATAACATTGGGACAGACCTGAGGCCTCAGAAGACCCCAGGAGACAAATTCTCAACTAGTAGCCGGGAGGCCTGCGATCCTGTGTTCTTTCCCATTTACCTAAAACCTCTTGTCCATTTTGGCTCAGGGAAGGTGGTTTTTCAGACATGAGTCTGCCATCTTCCCTCGCTACCAGCATCTAGAATAAAGGATGCATTTCTCCTCACTAACCCTTGTCACTCTAGTGTTTTGGGCTCTTCAGGCAAACGGCACCGAACCTGAGTTCGGTAACAGCACTGGGATAGGAATAAATTACTATGAAGCAACAGGCAGCCTTGGACTAAATTAGCCAGTGTGTGGACACTTGCTGCCGAGCGAGCAGATGGCAGTGAGAAGCTGGGTTCCTTAGCGACTAGAACGGGAACGCTCAGTGACCCCGTGTGAACAGATGTCCCTACCTTCCAACCTCCTCAAAGACCAGTCTTGTCAGATGGAAAACCAATGTATGGAAAGCAAGAATGGTGGGTACTTCTAAGAAAGTGAAAGTGTTTTCGTAAGCCAGAGTGCGGAAGGACCATCCAACTGGACACAGATAGCAAAAGAGGGAAAGATTAAGAAGCCTGGCTACATTATAATTACAAACCGCTGTGCAAGAAAGGCACCCCTGACTAAGTGAAAAGACAAGCCACAAACTTGCAGAAGGTATTTGCAATACGTGACCCCAAAGCGTTGGGAACCAGGTGTGTGAAGGAGGTTCTATGAGGGGTAACCTCCCATGCATAGCGCCAGGCAGCAGGTGGGGGCTGCCCAGGGCTGGGGCACTTGGGGAGGGTCTCAGCCTCCCTGGGACATGGTGGCAGATGTGTCCCATGAGGTCAGGAAAGGGCTTTGAAGATTCTGCACTGAATACAGTGTTCTTTTCTCAGAAATCCCTTTGTGAGCCATTATCTTTTTTCCCATGAGTTATTGTCCTGTGTAAGTTCCACCAATGGGCCAAGCGACTCTGTTGGGTTTCTTGCGTCAGAGGACTTGCCAGGCTGCGTGTCTGACAAATGCATGTTTTCAAATTCCTGCTCTGGACCACCGCACATGTGCTGGGTGGGTAGTTGGGGCTGTGGCATTTTCAGGACAAAGTTTGTGCAGGGACCACAGGACAGCAGCGCCTTCCGCGGCTCAGCCCCAGAGAGGCAACGCGGCTGGGAATGTCAGGGCCACCCCACCTGCAGTTGCCGGCTCCCCACACCCAGGGTGGCATGTCCATGGGCCTGGCGGTGGTCAGTCCGCGGGTGGGGCGGCTCACCGTCACAGGGAAGCAGGCAGGAGCTGGAGCATAGATAGTGTCCAGCAGGGGCTGCTATGTGTCACGGACGCCCCCTCATCACCTGTGTCTGTTTTGACACCGCTTATTTCTTTAATGGTTTATTTATGTGACTGGTGTGTGAGGGCTCTTGGCCTATAACCGGGGGGTGACAAAAACGGCACTGCGATTCGGGGTCAGGACACTAATAACAAGTATTATGCCTGTTAGCCAGGTTGAAATCTAGCTCTGACCTGCAAAGACCCTGAGGACAGGTAAAGGGTCAAATAGGATCCCCCAAACTCATGCCCACCTGGAACCTCACAGTGTGACCTTTGCAGGTGTCATGAGTTAAGGGTGTGGCGATGAGATCATCCCGGGCTATCCAGGTGGTCCTGAAACTAATGACTGGCGCTGATCAGAGAGGCAGAAGAAGTGACAACAGAGGAGAGAGGGGTGATGCGGCCACAAACCAAGGACTCCCGGGGCCCCCAGGAGCTGGAAGAAGCGGGAGGGACCCGCCCCGAGAGTTTTTGGAGGGATCCTGGCCCTGCCGACACCTGGATGCCAGACCGTAGGCCCCAGACTCTGACAGAAGACATTTCTGTAGCTTTAAGCCCCCAGCGTGTGATCGTTTGCTTCAGCAGCCCCAGGAAACCAACCCAGGTCCACAGCTGTGTCGTCACGGGGACCCTGGAGCCAGGGGAGCCCCGCGGGCTGCAGTGGAGGGGATGCTGAGGCGACATGACCGGCGAGGAGGGAAAGGGGACGCCCCTCCTGACAACAGGGTTGGC
Source organism: Aselliscus stoliczkanus (assembly GCA_033961575.1). Classification (NCBI taxonomy): domain Eukaryota; kingdom Metazoa; phylum Chordata; class Mammalia; order Chiroptera; family Hipposideridae; genus Aselliscus; species Aselliscus stoliczkanus. Next base: position 141,040,654 of record CM066734.1, read on the forward strand.
AGCACGGGGCTGGGCCCGCTCCCCCGACGGGGGCCCCCCAGGCCTGCATCTCGCGGCTTCAGCACGATGAGAGTAGGGACGGTGGTGATGGTGGTGATGGCGGCAGGATTAACTCTGGCCATCCTGCGTATTGCTGTCATCCTGTTTAAGAGATGCTTATGACATTAGATGTGCTGGTCCTCTCTGCCTCTCGACCTGGCGAGGTGACAGGAGAGTTGTGTGTGAAAATTCCTCCAGCCGTGTGCCTGGGATACGTAACCATTCAGTGAGAGAGGCTGGTAAACAGTGCTTCTCACACCCCTACATCTTACACACCCCTCCTTGTCAAACATGGGCTCGGGGCCTGGCCCCACAGCAGCCATGGGCCGGCACCCCCTCCTCAGAGCCTCAGTTTACTGCCAGCCACATAGGAAGAGAAGTCTCCACACCCTGGGGAGTGGAGAAACCCGCAAGTCTGAAACCAAGGCTCACATAGTCACGGCTGGAACTTGGAGGGGTGTGTGTGTGTTGATGGCTCCTCATGGGTGCCCCCAAACTCTGACACCCACTGACTCAAAGCCCAGTCTCCCCCACTCCCATAGGGGCTCTTTCGGAACAAGCAGCCAGGGACATCTAGTCCAGAGCCCCCTTTGAGGACTCTCAACCTCCTGCAACCACAGGGCATGGGGAGGACCCTCTAATTTAACTGGGGTGATGAAGACAGCTGCTAGCGTGGGATGGGGGCCAGTCCCTCCCCTCTCGGAGCTTCTGGAGCATCTATAAAATGATGATGATGAACATATTTCAGAACGCACAGGAAGTGGGTGGGCCCCAAATGGTGCACCCAAGAGACCTCTCTATGCCTCACCAGTAAGGTGGCAGGGCTCCGTCCACACGTCACCGTTCACGGAGCCACTGCTGGGCGCTGGGTCAGGGACTGGCTCAGTGACAGAGATGGATCCTGCTCCACGTGGACCGGACACTCCCTTCTGTCACCATCATACCAGGCAGACACAAAGGGGGTAAATAAGGCACAGAGAAATAAGGGGAGAGAAATCCCACCTGGGGACAGGGCAAAGCCTCACAAAGGGAGGCAGCTCAGTGGGACCTTATCCCTGCACCACATTTCAATGTCCCCGCTTCCCTAAGCACAGCCAGCTCCAGGGCTGTCTGAGTCTTGACCCACAGGAGGCACAGGTGACGTGTTGGCCTTCTCTTTGTGTCCCCAGGGGACAGTCAGCCAGCAGTAGGAACCAGGCTGCAGGGAGGTACCTCGTGGCAAATATTCCCTCAAAGACAATGCTCAGTGGTGACAAAGGAGCCCCAAGACAGGCCTGGGTGCCTATACACAGCAGGACCTTTCCAGAAAGCAAGTTGGCTTTCTGTCAAGTCTTAAAATTACTAATAGTCACTGACCCTGAAAGTCCTCTTACAGGAAGCATCCTAAAGAAACCACGGCAGATGCCCCAAACGTCCACACCCAGGATGTCCGTCACTGCCTTATTAACGTGGGTGACGTGGGATTGAGATGATAACACCGACACGGAGTAGATGATAAAAGTGTGCTTCTGAGGATGGTTAAGGCAAAAGGAAGTGGCCGCCCTAGGAGGTAAAACAACAAGCAGAGTGCAGAGCATGCTGTGACCCTGCAACACTTGTGACCCCGCAACACCTGTGACCCCGTGACACCCAGCTGTGCACAGCGTGGCTCTCAGGAGGAGGCCTCTTCCAGCTGTGCTTGGCCAAAGGGAGAGCAGTGGGGGAGGGGCTGGGGGTTTGCCAGGATTTTCCCACTTCCCGAGCTTGGGTGATCCCAGCCAGGTCAGGGGACCAGCCCCAGAACTCCAGAAAGCCCGGCTCCCCTGGCATCCCCGGGTGAGAGTGGCTCCGGGCTCTGCTTCGGCTGTTCTGTGCTTCCATGGCCTGTGGGACCCGGGCCAGGTAGAACCACCTGTTTGAAATGCCTACAGCGGCTTCTATTGTCCTGGCAGGGTTTTTTCGCTTTTTATTTTGAAATAATTACTGATTTACAAGAAGCTGGGAGGCCCCGTGTGCCCTCCCCCCAGCTTCCCCCAGTGGCTGCATCATATGTGACACGGCGCCGCGTGGGAACCGGGAGCCTGACGCTGGAACAGTGCATGCGGGTGGCTCCATGTCGCTTGGCCCTGTGTGTGGAGGCACGCGGCCACTGCCGCCATCAGCCTCAGAGCTGCTCCCCGCCCAGCCGTCCCCCAGGTTGCACCCACTTCACCATCCCTACCCACTGTTCTGTGTCTGTGAGGTTGTCCGTCCAAGGTTAGACGGATGGAATTGGGTAGCATGTGACTTTGTAGGTTGACCTTTTCCCCACATAATGCCTTTGAGACCCACCCAGGTTGCTCTCTATGACAACAGCATCTTCCTTTTTCACTGTCCTCATGCTACACACGCCGTGGTCACGTGGTAGGCCTGACCTTTCACCTGGGATCTCCAGTTTTGGGTTTTGGGCCGTGACAAAGAAAGCTGCTGTGAGCACTGGCACAGGGTTTCGGGTGGGCAGAGTCTCCGTTTCTCTGGGGTGAGTGCCTAGGAGTGTCATGTGCGTAGGTTTAGTTGTTGATTTTTTGTTTTGGTTTTAGGAAATTGTTTTCCAGAGTGACTGTACCATTTTCTGTGTCCTGGTAGGATCCTGACCAACGCACACACCTAGGAGGGGAAAAAAAAAGTGATTGTTGTATTTTGTGGGCAGATCAAACATAATTTTTATCCCTTATGTGTGTGTTTCTCTATCTTCCAAATTTTATGAAATAAACATGTTTTAATGCATGTTTTGTAATCAGAAAAAAGTAAATTTTATAAAAATTATTTGATAAAATGAAATTCTCATGCAACCTTTTTTTTTTTTTTAAATGAAGCTACTACAAGGCCTGTGGGCATGATCTTAACTGCGTAATACACACACACAAACGGGAGCGTGTAACACACACTCACACACACACGGGAGCTCACACGCACACACACCAAGATTCAGGCCAGAGGACGTCAGCCAGGACCCACCCTGACAGTGGGGATTGGGGTCGGTATTCATTTCCCGGGGCTGCTGACACAATTACTACAAACTTGGTGACTTAAAACAACAGAAATTTATTCTCTTTGCGTCCTGGAGGCCAAAAGTCTGACTTCAAGGTGTCGGCAGGGCTGTGCTTTCTCTGGAGGCTCCAAGGGAGGGCCCTGCCTGCCCCTTCCAGCTCCTGGTGGCCCCAGGCGTTCCTGGGCTGTGGCTGCTCACCCCAATCCTTGACTCCATGAGGCCTCCTCTGCCTCCTCCTCTGCGCGTCTCTTATACACACATTTGTCATTAGATTCAGGGCCCTCCGGATAACCCAGGATGGTCTCATGTCGAGACCTTGAACTTGATCACAACTGTATGGACCCTTTTCCATAAAAGACCATATTCACAGGACTCTGGGGGTCCTTTTTCAGAGCTACCATTCAATCTACTATGAGGGGGTGACTTTTTCAAAAGTTTTTCTGGGGCCAGCCGAGTGGCGCATTGGTTAAGAGCTGGTTTTGGGATGCCAGTGGCCCCGGTTCGGATCCCACATATGAGGGCCAGTGACACTGCCCTCTACAGCTAACAACAGCTCCACCTGGAGCTGGGCTGTGCGAGCCCCGGTGACGGTGTAGCCTGCAGCCCCTGCTGCAGTGGGCTGCCATTGGCTACAGTGAGTGGCCGGCAGCCAGCGTGAGCTGCCAATAGCCGCGGTGAGCGACCATCCAGAAGCTGGCAACCGATCTGCCTCATCCGGGAAGAGCGCAATGACGATACCAACATGGGCCAGTGAAGCAACGTCCTCCGCAAACAGACTGAAGAACAAAAAGACAGCAACTTGTCTGTTCCCCTTCCCCAATTCCCCAACGCTGTTCCCCTCCCCCAATTCCCCAATAAAATCTTAAAAAAAAAAGTTTTTCTGCATATTCTTTGCGACTTTTTATATTATTTACAATGATATTTTGTATTAGTAGATACAATCAGTAATAATAATACAATAATAAACAAGTTGTATGAAAAGAAAGAGTTATTTTCCCAACTTGAGAGTCAGAAACAGAGAGGAAGAGGTAGTTGACAAGGAGGGTGACAGTGAGGGTCAGTCCCCTCCTGGCTGTGCACAAGTCCCTGTCTGCGTCCCGGCCTGATGCAGAGGGCAGGATGCTGCCTGAGTGAGTGGCTGTGTCAGGGTGACATCATCACACAGGCATTTCCCAGGCGAGCTGGGGGGTCCTGTGGCCCTGAGAGGCTGAAGACAGGGACGGGGTGAGGCGGGATGTGGGGGAGCAGCAGACAAGGCCGTGACCGCTGTTCACTGAACACTGCCTGGGCAGCACAGTGCCAACCGCCTCACTGGTCAGTCGTGGCCCCCTGCGTGAGGTGAGCGTCATCACCCCCACTTTATACGTGAGGAAATGGCGCCTCAGACAGTTGGCTCCTTTGCTGGCGACTCACAGCTGGCGAGTGGCAGAGCTGTGGCTCGGACGGGGCATGGGGTGTCAAGGACACTTCCCAGTGCAAACTTTGGCTGAATGTAGACTGGAGGGCATGTCTCTTTGCCTGTCCTGGGTGTATGCAGTAGTGCCCAATAAATGTTCCTGGGCCTTGTCTCTTCGAAGGCAGGGCTCATGTCTAATTCCTTCCTGTGTCACCAGCATCCAACCCCAAGGCGGAGGGAGCCCCTGGGGGTGATGGCTGAAGGGCTGAGGGGCATGCCCGCGAGGCAGTCGGGGGCGGGGTGCCCTGAGCCCCAGTCCATGCCCCACTGTGCTGCCCACTCGCTCTGTGATCTGGGCACGCTGCATGCCATGCTGGCCTCAGTTTCCCTGCCTCCACAATAGTCAGACGCTCTCTCATCCCTGCCGGCTCTGCTCCTCTGATCTGTGCTGACAAACAGAAAAGCAAGTTCCCTTCTCCAGGACCCCATCCTTCTGGGAGCTGAGGTCAGCACTGTGTTCTCAGCATCCCAGGCCCCCGCCTGGGCACAGCTGGTGGCCGCAAGCCTCCCCCTCTCCACTCCTCTTCCTTCCGGAAAGAACCCCAGGACCGCAAGTCTGGGAAGAGCTCTGTCCTGGCCTGGGAACGGGCCCCTGGGACCAGGGTGTCTGCCGGGTGAGACAGAGATAGAGTTAGACATGAACACGCACGCAGGCCGAGGACACACGTGCATGCCCACACACCACATGCATGCACACACATGCACACTCATGCACACTGCTCTAAATTAACTATGAAGCGCTGGCTTGGGAAGCCAGCGGCCCCAGTTCGGGTCCCACATATAAGGGCTAGTGACACTGCCTTCAATAAACAAACAAACAAACAAATAAATAAATAAATAAAGTATTAAAAGTAATACCCTGAAAACATGTCAATGTAGAGAAAGGCAGTCCATAGAAGAAAAAGCACCCAGCGTCCCACCACCACTGTGCACGTTTGGGTGGCTTTCCTTCCAGATTTTGAGAGAAGGATGTATAGGCATATATCGTTGCTAGTTTTAACCAAAATGGCCCCATCCAGCCGGGCTGTAACCTCCTTTTCCAGTGCAGGAGGCCCCGTGACCCCTCTCACGCTGCTGTGGTCCACTCACATGCCTCCATCAAACCACCCGCCGTGGGACACTTACAGCGCTTTGATTTTTCAGCGTCATCACGGCGCTGTGGGAGCATCAGCAGCTAAACATTTGTACGAAGCCTTAATCATTTCCTGGGGATAAGTTCATGGGCGCCTCAAAGCAGCCTGCAGGAGAACCTGCCCCACCCCCACTCTGAGTGAGGCAAAGGGTCAGAGCAGAAGACAGTCCCTGACGGGGTGGGACAGGGCTGCCCTGAAGCTGCCCTCGGTCCTGTACAAGAGCCCACCGTGCTGGCCTTCGAGGCAGGTGCATGCTGAGTGACCATCCATCCCTCTGGCCGGTGCCAGGTGAGCAGAGCTGCTCTGCTGGGGGCGAGCCCCAGAGGGCTGTGCTCATGGAAACCTTGGCCCTCTCCATCATCCTTCCAGTGGATTTGGTGGGAAACCCCTCCCACCAAATGGTGTGGCTTCCGATACTGTGGCTCACAACTCTGGACTCTTGGCAAGGCCAGACCCTCCTGCTCCCTGGGGGGCCCAGAGGCTGGACATGGGTCCCCCACTTCACCCGCTGGGTCAGGCATCGCCCTGGACTCAGTCCCCTGGGCTGGTCAGAAACACGTATCAGGCCATCTGCAACAACATGGGTGGACCTGGAGGGCGTGATGCTACGTGGATAAGTCAGACACACAGAGACAAGTACTGTGTGATACCATTTATATGTGGAATCTGAGAAAAGCTGAGCTCGTAGAAACAGGCAGTAAAATGGTTATTAGCGAGGGCTGGGGGAATGCAGGGATGTTGATCAAACGGTGCAGACTTCCAGTGAGAAGGTGAACAAGGTCTGGGGCCCTAACGCACAGCACAGTGATTACAGATAGTAATACTATAGGCTTGAAAGTTGCCAAGAGAGTAAAGCTTAAATGTTCTCACCACAAAAAAAGGAATGGTGCTTATGTGACCTGACGGGTGTTATCGCACTCTGGCGGTAATCATTTGCCCCCATGTGAGGGGATCAGATCAACAGCTGCACACCTTCGAGCAACACAGTGTCACTGCATGTCAGTCAGCTGTGTCTCCATAAAGTTGAGGACCATGAACAAAAGAAAATGTGAACTGCTACAATTCTCCCGTCTGTAGCTGGCCACACACCAGTTTTTATTTAAATTCCCGTCTTTTACCACCCACCCCAGGCTTCCTTTAGCTACTGGGGAGGCCGAGGGTCTGAGCCTTCGGGGGCCCTGCCTTTTTATATAGTTGCTGTGAGTAGTTTCCATTAACGTATTGTTGAGCATGTGAGTAGGAAGAGGCATCACAGAGGGGACCCCCGGCCCCCAAAGTGTCCCCTTTGCCTTGGTTGTGTAGCAGCACCCCTCTTTCCCCTGGAGAATCAGGATCACACCCCAGCCAGCAGAGCGACCCCCTTTTTGTCCATTTGTTCAGTGGGGCGAAGAGCCTCAAATGGCCGGATAACAGGTCCGTCTTCTGATTCAGTGGGACTTCTGTGTGTGTGTGCCCTCTTGGAAGCACTCCTGCCTTGGCAACCAGGCCCTTGGACCTGCAGAGGACTTAGACAGAGCCGGGAAAGGAGCAGTTGTGCCCTCCATCCCCATACCCTCTCCTCCTGCAATTTCTCGTCTCAGATGCCCCGTGGGCAACACCCACCCACACTGGGCTGCAATCTCGGCCTCAAGGGAGCTACAGGATGGTGTTCAGCTTGCCCCTGAGCCCCGAGACAGCCTGGAGACTTCCAGAAACGCTCAGCAGCAGGGAAGGCGTTTTGGGATGAGGGGCTGCATTAGCCACGGAGTGAGTGGCAGCGAAGCGCAGATTTAGGGCATATGATGTTGGGGCCGGTTTTTTGTCCAGGCTGTGGTGGCCCAGGAAAATGCAGGTGACACATGCCACAGGGTGTTCAGGAGAAGCCCAAGGGGCAGTGAGTCTAGGGTGATGCCTGACCCAGCGGGTGAAGTGGGGGATGCAGCGCCTAAGCCCAGGAAGAATGTCCGGGGCCAAAAAGACTGGAAAAGGTGCCCTGGGAGAGACGACAGCAGGATCAGAGGCCTGGTGGGAGGATGAGAGAGAAACGTCACTGCAGGGAGCCTGTGAGGATGGGCGCTGGGGGAGCCTCAGGAAATAAAGAGGGGGTGCCTGAGCTGTGCTCTGGGGAGGCCACGGAGGCTGGTCCACACACAGGAGGGCCAGCCTGGGGGCCTTTGCACAGATCCGCCCAGAAGGGGTGCAGGAAAGGGGCATGCCTCAGGGGTGAGGTCACCAAGGACAGCCTGGCCAGAGCAGGAGGAAAATGCTGCGTCTGCACAAAGCCACCGAGCGAGCTGGGGTGACGGTGGGGCCTCTGGCACAGGGAACCACAGTGGTCTCGTGGCCAAAGCTTCCTGTCCATCCTGTGGGGAAATTATAGGGGCCCGTGCCACACGATGGACGGGAACACGCCAGGGGCTCAATCATCCTCCGCTCTGTGTCATGCTGGCAGGCCTTTCATCCGACACATCACACTGACGTGGGGAGGTTAGGGACCTGGGATCTGCAACTTAGCGTGCCCCCAAAGGGTCCAGCCTGAAGCTGGGCACTGCTGGGAGCACGCCCTGCCGGGGCCACCGTCCTCTCTCAGCTCTGGCCTTGCCCTCCACCCACACGGTGGCCAATGCTGTCCTTTAGGGATGGCCAGCTCACTCTCCGTCCCCCCAAGCAGCCCCATCACTCCTGGAATCCAATGCCAGCTCCTCACCAGGGCGCCCCTGGCCCAAGCCCACCTCCCCAGCCTGCCTGCCCGACACTGCAGCCACAGAGAGCCACCTTGGCTGTTCACGGACTGCCTCCCTCCCTCCTGCAGGGTCACCTCCCCTCTTCCCAGGGAAGTGAGACATTCGGGACACGCTGAGCTCCGGGGGTGGGCAGGTCCGCGCCACCATCCCATGACCCAGCACAGGACGGACAGCACAGACCTAAGCGGGCTGGAGCATGCCGGTTGCGTAATCCCGCACGTTCAGGTGGTAGTACAAACATGCATCCACCACCAGCGCAACCATGAGCTGGCCTCCTGTGGGGGCTGTTTTGTGATCACTGGACAAGTGGATCCAGGGCTTAGTCACGCCTTCTCTACAAAGGTGGGTTCAGGTGCTGGCGTCTTCAGAACCCTGAGTGGCATGTGTCCTCCAATCCCTGGTGTCGGGTGACTTCAGCTCCTCCCCCTCCCCCTCCTCCCATGGCCAGCCATCTCTCCATCCCCACCCCCCACACACACCTCAGCTGCACACCTAGGGGGCGCCTTCCTGGGCAGGGGAGCCACACAGGCTTGGGAGTTTCTCCTTCGTTATTTTTTCTTAGCACTAATTTCTGTGTTTTAGTGGGAAACTTGCCTTTGTAATTAATAAAATAAGAAAGCCAAAAAGTACCGAAAAAACAATTCCATTTATATGGAATGTCTAGAACAGGCAGAAGTAGACTATTGTTGCCAGGGGCTGGGGAAGGGGGTATGGGGAGCAATCACTAATGAGTACAAGACTGCTTTGGGGAGTGATGAAAATGGTTTAAAATTAATTGTAGTGATGGTTGCACAACTCAGTGAATATACTAAACTCCTCTGAATCGTACACTTTAAAAATGTGGCTTGTGTGCCATGTGAATTACATCCTAACAAAGCTGTTCTATTTTTAAAGTCCGAGGTGAGGGATGTGTTGGCAACTGAGATTGCAAAGATGGAGCCGTTTCTGGCAACACAGGAGTGGGGACCAAGGAGGGTGGGGGAGTCCCTGTGGTGAGGAGTCCTGGGGACAAGGACCCGGATATGGGGGTGCCGTCCACGCAGGGTGTGGGGCTTGGGATGGAGGGAAGGGGTGGGGTTGGGTCAGGGACTGGATGAGAGTTAAAGAGATGACAGATGGCTGGGGGGTCAAGTGTTTAAGATAGAGACCACTGCCCACAGGGACGAGGGCGTGGGTGTATTTAGCCCAGGAGGATTAGAGCGGGGTGGCATTCAGGCTGAGGTTGGGGCAGGGGCTGGTTGTGCACAGGAAGGCAAGAGCCAAGTGTGTCCGTTTGAAGGAGGAAACGGAGGGTCGGAGGGGTCACAGGGCACTGACAGCTCCAGGGCAGGACACGGCTTGGAGCCAGCTACACCCTGGAACTGTCTCATGGTTATGCCATGTGTTCCCTTCTAGAGCCTCCTGCAATGCCAACCAGAGCCGGGCAGGCTGCCCCGGCAGGTGTGTGCGAGAGGGCTCCCCTACCTGGAGGCGTGGAAGCATCGTGAAGACACTTGGGGGGCCTCCAGCCTCTCATGGGGGGATTCTTCTGGCCAGAGCGTCTCATCTTTGTGATGTGTGGCCCCAACCTTTTATAATATATTTCCACCCCACAAACCTGTGTGACCTTGGGCAAGTCGTTTCACCTCTCTGAGCCCCGGTGTTCTTCCATGTGATAATGGGGATGGTCCTCCACAGGGGCTCTGGGGGGCAGGTTACATCATACCTGGGCACACAGATGGCGGGTGCCCAGGGAATAGCAGGCGCTGGGACCGTTGGTGGGGTGTGCCTGCGGAGCGCCTGTGTCCCATTGGCAGGGTTGAAGGGGGCCTCAGAGGGCCATCAGGTGCCTTGTCAGCCTCGGTTCTGAAGGGCTTCCTCCTTGGCTCACCTTCAGGCCAGCAGGCCTCTGGAGCCCTGTGGACACAGCTCATACCCCTGCCCCTCACTCCTGACAGCCTGGGTGGCCAGAGTGACTCTATCAGGGCATCTACCACACAGCTCCAGAGAGGATGGAGAGGGACCTCAGAGGGCGGACGGAGGCCGAGCAGCCCCCAGCACAGCTGCGCGGGCAGCTGGCTGGGTGGGGCTGGCCGCCTGGCGGATAGGATGGACAGGACGTACCCTCCCACAGTCGGGAGGCCGCTCTGATCCAGGAAAAGGTTCACGTCCAACTTGGGTTGGGGATGGGGTGGGGTGGGGTGATTTCCAAGAAGGGTTTGGGCTGCAGACACTCAGCGCTGGGGATTGCTGTCTTATGAGAAACAAAAAGGCCAACCCCTGCTCCGCCCGCCAGCCCTGGCTGCACTACTTCAAGCGGCCAGGGCCCCTGCGAGCCGCTGTACACCCCTTCCTGACTTCTCAGCGCTCCTTGTCAAAGCCTCAGCGTCAACTGCTCCCAAAGCAGCTTTTGTACTCGAGGCACGAGTTCCAATCCCGATTCTGTGGCTCACTCGTGTGAGCTTGGGCAAGTTGTGGAACCTCTCTGTGCCTTGCTCTCATTATCTGTGCAATGGGCATGACAATAATAATACTTCCTCCAGGAGGCGTGGGCACGATTAGGCACCCACAGCTTGTGCCTGATACGCAGTAGAGACTGGATCGTGTGACCCAGGGTTCTCAGTTAGCCCGGCTATCTCAGCAGCCCACCTCCCTCTGGGCCTCAGGTTTCCCTTCTATAAAATGGACATGGAGCAGAACTGTGGTGCTGGGGAAAAAGCATGGACTTTGGGGCCAGATAAACTCTTTTCTAATCCTGGCCCTGCTATCTAACAGCTTAGGAGCCACATAAACTCTTCTAGCCCGGGGTTCTGTGCCCACAGGTGGTGTTCCCTAACCTAAGTAAGTGCCGAGATAGGACAGGGTGAGTCCAGCAGGCAGAGCTCAAGACCCTCTGCCACTCACAGTGTCACACCCTCTCTCAGCCCTCACCTCCTGAATCGGTTTTCTGTGCAACAAAACAAGTGACCACAAATCTAATGGCTTCAAACACCACTCTTCACTGGCTGACAGATTTTGTGGGTCAGGAGCCGGCACATGTTAGCTGGCCCTGATGCCGGGTCCCACCAGGCGCCAGCGGCCACATCCTCAACTGGAGGCTCAGCGAGGACATGTGTCGGGTGTTGGCAGAACTCATTTCCTCTTGGTTGTAGGGCTGAGGTCCCCGTTTTCTTGCAGGCTGTCAGCTGGGGGGCACTCAGCTTCTAGAGGTCAACCCAGATCCTTGCCTCGTGGCCCCCTCCATGGGCCCCTCACACTTCCAGGCTTTCTATAGTTTGAGCCTCTGGCTTCAGGCAGGGCCCAGTCCCATGCTGTGACCTTGGAACTGTGCCTGGGCTGCCTCACCTGCAAAACGGGGATCCTAAAAGCACCCACTTCACAGTGTTCCTGAGTGCTAGCTGCTGTGCTGTCCCTGCAGGCCAGGGGCCCCACTTCCTCTGAGAGTGGTCAGTGCCAAGGGGAGGCTGCAGACGGTGTTTCCCACGTCACCACCCCTCCCTGAGCAGGGCCCACCCTCTGAGTCACCCACTAATGCCGGTTAATGAGTCTTATCGAAGACCGAGGTGTGGCTGGGGATGGTCCTCAAGGTCCCCAAGGTGATGTAAGCTATGACCTCATGCGATGTGCCCCGGCCTGGACAAGGCTCAGGTCACAAGGCAGAGCCTGCCCAGAGTTTGCAGAGTGGGACCCGAGGACCAGGGCACAGCCCTGCTGTCCAGCTCTGTGCTGGGGTGGGGGTGCCCCAGGAGTGGGGGCCGCAGACTTGGACCCCACCCAGGTCTGGCCTGATGGACTCAGCTCCATTCTGATCAATGTAACAAAACACTGGCCGATGCCCAGCCTGTGCCAGTGCCCAGGAAATGAGACACTGTCCCTCTCGGCAAGGGGCTGTGTCTGGAGTGGACCAGGCCTGAGAGGGTCATGCTGTGGCTCACATTATGGCTGCAGCCTGGAGCGGGGTCACTGTAGCAAGAAAGAGTGGGACCCCGAGCCCACGGAAAGTATCCCCTATGCCCAGGACTCTCAGGGCGTTCCCTGGAAGGCGCGTCCCATAAGCTCAAAAACAAGGCAGAGTCTGCAGGGGGCACTGCTGCCTGCAGCCCCCAGCCCCCACTGCTCTGCCGGTTTGTCAGAATGCGCCGTCCTCTGTCACCAGTGTGGACGTGCGGGGCAGCTCCATGGGGCCTTAGGCGCCAGGCCATGGGGAGAATGCCCCAGGCCCCGGGGCTAGGTTTTGTCAGAGGGTCCCAAAGCATGGTGCCTGGGCCCTTGCTGACATGGTTCTGAAGGCCTTCAGTCTTTGCAGCCCTGCTGTGTTGGGTGACACAAGTCATGTGGGCTGACCCGAGTCCATTCCTTGGATGAAGGTTCATGGGACTCTACCTGCGGTAAAGCGCACCAGGCGGGGAAGGCATTCTCATGAGTGACTGAGTGAGGCCACGTCGCACCGACCTCAGTGTCGCAAGGCCTGCTCCTGAATTAGCTTGTACGTCATTCTGCCAAGCTCAGGCACGCTGCTGGAACAGGGGCTCCTCCAGGAAAACCCGAATCGCCAGCTGACTAACAGAGCTTCTTACAGGATCCCAGGGCTGTCTCGTCCCTGGGCCCCACCGAGAAACGCTCTATGGTGACACGGTAGAGGGTGCTGTCAGGACATTCCCCAGCGTCCTCCTTCTGAGGCTCCCTGGGGACCCCGCCTCTCCTCTCGATAATGAGAAGAGTTAGGCTGCTTTAGAGCAATGGGCTTGTTTTCATCACATGGGTATCAGCTCCCAGGAAGCTCAGAGCCAAATTTACAGGCACACACTAAAAAGTAGCATTTCATGACAAGAATTTATATATTAGCCTCACCTCTGGCTTCCCATCATGTTCCTACCACTCCATTTTGCTTTACTCTGTTTGCCTCCCCTCCTTTTTACATTGTCCTTGTTTGTGAAGAGCCTTAAATATTTGGGTAGGAGCCAAGGGGAATGAATATAAATGAATGAATGATAAATTTATGTAAGCGAAACAAGCCTCCCAGCATTTGTTGGAGAAGGGACCGTGACACACAGGAGAGAGGGCCTGGCATGGGCCTGGACACACTAGCGGAGCCAAATCGGGACCCTGGACGGAGGACAACGTGCCTCACGTTCCCTGTGTGTCCTGACAGTAGGAGGAGCCTCCACCTTCCTTAGACATCGCCTGGGCACAAGCTAGGCCTTCAAGGAATGTCCACCCACAGAAGGGCCGGGCTCCGGGGGAGCTCAGATCTCCCGAAGGGAGCCCCCAGCCGGCTGGGGAAGCCCTGAGGGTGTCTTGGTTTGCAGACGCAGGGGTAGGAAGGAGTGGGGGAACAGCAGGGGGTGCTGCTCCCTCGCCACCCCCACAGCTGCCCTGATTGTGGAACCCGGCTCCCTTTTAAGCCAACAGAATGCTCTGGGCCTCGGGCCCGCCCATGATCACTGCAGCCTCTGTGAGCCCGGCTGGCTGCCCACGTCAGCCCATGTCCAGGAAGAACAAAGGCAACCTCAGGGGATTGCACCCCTGCTTCCAAGTGGAGCAGGGAAGCTACTATGTCCTTTCCCTCTGGGCCTCAGTTTCCCCAAAGGGGAATAAACGTCCCCTTTGCAAGGCAGTTGTAAAGGTCTAATCAAATGACCATTGGGGGGCAGTGTGGCCTGAAGGGAAGAACTGAGACTTAACTGGCAGAAAGACTCAGCTCTGAGTCCTGGCCTGCCACATGCAGTGGCCTTCACCTTCTGGAACCTCCATCTAAGGAGCACAATACACGCCTCCCAGGGGACCGTCCCAGGGGACCGTGAATATTGAGTCAAATAATGTAAGCAGAGCACCTGGATAGCCTCAGGGCCCACAGAGCAGCAGGTGTCACTTGTAAAGTGCAGAGGACGTGCAAACTCAGGTCTGCAGCATCAGCCAGCCAGCCCTGTGCCCCTCTGAGACTCAGTTTCCCCATCCATACAGGAAATGAGCTCTTGCCCCTTCGCAGGTCTCTGCTTTTCTGCGCACTGGAGAACCCAGGCTTGCAAACGCATTGTCTGCGGCACTAAGTGGCTCCCCAAGAGTCTGCTCTGGGTCACAAAGCCCCCCAGGATGTCCTGGACCTGCCAGCCACTCCTCTGCCCTTCAGGCCTGAGCCCGCCCGGCAGGAGATGCAGACCAGGAGTCCTGCCCAGGGTTGGGGGAGGCCAAGCCCAGCCTGGCCCTGGGGTCCCCAACCCCAGGCATTCTGGGTTATTCCAGAGAAAGGCCTGAAACTCTCCACATCTTCAAAGCAAAATGCACTTCCAGTTTTTCGAGGTAGAAATGCATGTCATATTGCCCTCCGTCAAAGAGGAAGGAAGCCCAGTCCCCTATACACTGTTCTCCTATTGCCCTTCAACTCCACGTTCGTGGCCACGGCCTTTCTGGGACCCTGTGGGTGCCCAGACCCCCAGCTCCTCCCTCCTTGGCCTCCCCAGCCAGGCCCTTTCCTCCAACAAACCGTCTGATGGCTCCGCAGGCCACGCCCAGGGTCCTCAGCCACCCAGCCTCTCCCCGCTCTTCCAGGCACCGCTTCTGCCCCTAGTTCCCTCTCCCTCCTGGGCCAGAGGTTCCTAACCTGGGTGTCCGTAAGCGTGGCTGAAAACCACATCTTTATTCTCACCAGCAACTCCCCCTGAAGCCCAGCACTTTCTTTGGTGGTAAAGCAGGTCAAAGCCACAGTGTGCCTGTCACCAGGGGCCAGCATGGGTGTTTACATACTGCCCTGTGGTGGCCGCAGGCACCTCCAACTCCCTTCTGCTCCCCGCTGCTTGGAAACCTCCCGGCCTTCCTATCCAACCAGCCAGGTGCTTTTATTAACTATTCACAGAGAAGCCCGCCCACATGTATATCGGATTTATTTGTTGTTTTAATAACTGTATTTCAATCACATGTTTTCCTTTTGTAATGCTATGCAATTTGTTTTATGCATTTAAAAAACATCATTCTAGGGCCGGCAGAGTGGCTCAGTTGGTTAAGAGCTCACTCAAGAGTGCGCGAGCTGAGCTCTGAGCAACGGCGGTTCGATGCCCAGCCCGAGCTGAGTTGCCGTTGAGCTGCCAACAGGTGGCAGGAAGGCTCAGCTAAAAAACCAAAAAAAAACACCATCATTCTGAATCAGGCTCCCCGGACTTCACCAGGTGGCCAAAGGGCTTACAACAGAAGCAGGGGACCCCCGCTCCAGGGTCTGCAGGTCTTCTCTTTACTTAGTGGCGCCCCGCTCTAACTTGCTTTCTCTCCTGGGACCTTTGACCAAGTGGTGACGAGTTCCTGGTCTGTCCCCTGCCAGCCCCCAGTCCCATTACCGCATATCCACACCCTATCTACCTCCAAAGGAGCTTCTGCCCTCTTCCCTCTGACCCCACAGCCCTCATCACAATGGCTTGATTCGACATCCTTGTCACCAGGCTCCGGGCCCCTCGGGGCAGGGCCATGGGTCTGAAGTGGCCCTTCAGAGCCAGAGTGGGGAATAATAATTAACAGCTTCTAGTCCCTGAGGGCTGACTGTGTGCCAAGCATGAGTGCTTGGGAACATTGCACCCCACCATCCACTCGGTGGGGTGCCCCCCACAGTCCTACAAGACAGCAAAGGGCTATTCCTTTCTCTTTCATGGAGGACGAAGCTGGGGCACAGAGCTGGGAGCCCCCACAGCCTGTCCGGCGCCTGGGAAAGCGCGTCCTCCGTTTCTGAAGACTGAGGAGTCAGGACACACTGGGCGCTTCCCGGAGGCTTGTCCCCAACGGAGGTGGGGAGCCAAAGGGGCAACGTGCATCCACACCACTGCTGCGGACTGTCCTGGGCCCTGCTGAGGAGGCCTGGGGGGCAGGGGAGGAGGAGAAAGGGCGAGGGACAGCAGGCGGGCTGGGGAGAAGGAGCTGGGCGTCCGGACTTGGCCATTTCTAGGGGAGGAGGGAGTCGCTCAGGTCGCTGGAGCCCTGGACATGGACACAATGGACAGGAACCCCAGCTGTGCCTGTACGCTGGTGGCCCCCCTTCCACACGTCCCTGCCTTTCTGAGCCACCAGCATATCCATCTGGGGGGTGGGGGGGTTCCCAGACCAGGCAGGTCCAGTCGTGCCACCACCGCCCAGGGCGTCCAGGCTGGGAAAGCCGAGCATTGGCCATTTGGGGCGAGGGGCGGGGCTGGCGAAGGGACCCGGCCGCCCCTTCCAGCGGGGCGGGCCGGGCTGCGCCTTTAAAGGCCGCCGGGCCCGCTGCCCGCAGACTGTCGGCCCGGAGGCAGCAGGCGCCCTTCCAGTCTCCGCAACCCGGCCATGCCCCTCCGGTCCCGGCACCGGCCCACCTGAGCCGCCGGCGCAGGTGGCTGCGCGCGCCCCACCCCCCCGCCTCGGTGTCCCCGCTGGGCCCCGCCCGCCCGTCAGCCATGCAGGCGCGGGCGCTGCTCCTGGCCGCGCTGGCCGCGCTGGCCCTGGCCCGGGAGCCCCCGGCGGCGCCGTGCCCCGCGCGCTGCGACGTGTCGCGCTGCCCCAGCCCGCGCTGCCCCGGCGGCTACGTGCCCGACCTCTGCAACTGCTGTCTGGTGTGTGCTGCCAGCGAGGGCGAGCCGTGCGGCCGCCCCCTCGACTCGCCGTGCGGGGAGAGCCTGGAGTGCACGCGCGGGGTGTGCCGCTGCCGCTGGGCTCACGCTGTGTGCGGCACCGACGGGCACACCTATGCCAACGTGTGCGCGCTGCAGGCCGCCAGCCGCCGGGCGCTGCAGCTCGCTGGGACCCCCGTGCGCCAGCTGCAGAAGGGCGCCTGCCCATCCGGTAAGTGCTCGGGCTGGGGGTGGGCAGGAAGGCCTCTCCTGGGGAAACTGAGGCTCAGGGCTAGGGCAGAGCCTCAAAATCCCGAAGCCCTGCGCACAGCTGGAAGGGCCTTTGGCAATCAGCTAGTGAGACCTCTGTCTCTCCAAGTGGGGAAACTGAGGCCCAGGCAGGTCGCAGAAGTAGTCAGAGGGGAACCCCGGGGCTCTCCTGACCACCCTAGAGGGCCAGGTCTACCTCAGGTTTCTCTAGCTTCTGACAGCCTCATCACAACTTACCTGTCTTGTGTCTCATTTCCACTGGTCAGCTTGGGCAAAAAGCCATCTTTTCTGGCCCTGAGTCCCCAGTCAGGGTGCCCTTTGGAGCGACATTCAGTGTTTTTTATCTTTTTAAGTGCGCTTAAAATGCATGTCCCCAGAGGGCTGCCTGGGAATGTTGAGCGAGCCTATGGGGTCCCAGGAACGCCTATTGACAGCCTGTCAATAGGGAATTTCTCAGTCTCTTCAAACCCCAGAACAGCCTGCCCTGGAGTTGGCCCTGGATGGCTACTTACCACACAAGCTGATCCTGTGCGTGGAATAAAATGCTGGAAAACCCTGCTGTCTCCTTATGTGTTTGGGATGCCTCTTAGGAAGGCAGGCTCTGGCGTTAGTTCAACAGGTACACGCAGACACCCTGTGCTGGGCCCGAGCTCACGGAATCACGCTCGTGTGTGCCCTCAGCCTGCAGCTTCAGGGGGGCACTAACCAGGGAGACAGGCTCCACTGCCCTGGGAGCATCATGGGGCACAGCTGCCTGGGTGCCGGGAACCTTCCGGGACCAGGGACATCTGAACTGACTTCAGGGATAGGGACACACCTTCCAGGTAGTGACAGGGAGAGGCTTTCTGGGAAGAGGGGAGTAGCATGAACCACCACGTGGAGGCTGGCTGTGTATGGTGAGCCTTGTAGGGAGAACTGATAGCCCCGAGCAGCTGGTGTGTAGGGGAGGTGTGTGCGCGTGCATCTGAGAGAGAGAGAGAGAGAGAGAGAGAGAGAGAGAGAGAGAGAGAGAGAGAGAGACCCAGATCTGCACAGGTGGATAACTTAGACTTCATCCTGTAAGCCAGGCTTCCCAAAATGCACCTGGTATTCTCGAAATAAGTGTCCTATGGCTCAAGAAGGTTGGGAGCGTGAACACTGTCCCTGCAATGAGCAGTCACTTGATTCTATCAGAGGTTCTGAGAAAACCTGCAGAAAGAAACCCACACACACACACACACACACACAAATGATAAAAGCCAGGGTTTCTCAAGAGAATTTCAACAGAGAGCGCTTCTTTCCTGGCAGAACACACATGACCTCCTCCTGGCACTCCGGCGTTCCGGGGAGCCCAGACTGGGAAGCGTTAGAAGGTGTTGACTATGATTCTTTGGGAGAGCCACTGCAAGGCCTTAAGGGAAGCAAGGGTGATGTGGTCAGCTATGTTTAGATTGCGTCCAGGACTCAGGGATAAGACCTTGGATGTCTGGGAGATGGGTGTTATCATTTAATGAGTGCCTGCTGCACCCTCAGGGGTGGCCCATCTGCTTTGGGGCTTGGTACTGGTGGGCCCATCTCAGGCCATGATGGGTCTGAGAGGTGGGGGGCTCAGGGTGGGCGTGCCCACTGCAGATTGGCTATGTCCATGAGAGCCTCTCCCCAACCCCGCCCCACCCCCATGCGGTGGGTGCTATTAGAATAAGTAAGACTCCAGGACCAGGATGGCGTGGGGAGCAGGCAAGGAGGTAGGAGGTGGTCTTGGCATTTTGAAACCCTCATTTTTTTTAAATCTTTTTTTTTTTTTTAAGATTTTATTGGGGGAGGGGAACAGTGTTGGGGAATTGGGAGGGGGACCAACCAAGTTGTTCTTCAATCTTCGTTGTAGAGGGTGCCAGTCGCCATCTGGCTTCCCGTTGGCAGCTCGTGGCCTCTGAGCTGAAGGTGCTGTATTCAATCTTAGTTGCGGGTGGGCGTAGCCACCGTCCCATGCGGGAGTCAAACCAGCAGCCTTGTTGTTAAGAGTGCACGCTCTATCCACTGAGACATCCGGGCAGCAGCTCAGCTCAAAGTGCCAAGTTCAGTGTTAGTTGCGGGTGGGTATAGCCCCCCCAATCGAACAGGAAATCTTGTTGTTACACCAGCTGAGCCATCCTGCCACCTGTTGGCAGCTCAGCGACAGCTCAGCTCAGGCACAGCATCACTGGCCCATGTGGAAATCAAACTGGTGGCCCTATTGCTCAGAGCACGTGCTCTAAGCCAACTCTTAACCAACTGAGCCACTCGGCTGGCCCTGAAACCCTCATTTTTAACTGATCGTGTCTGCATCTGTGAAGTGCCTTCTCTGTGTGCCTGGCTGGCCCTGGGATGGTGAAAAGGGCATCTTAATGAGGCAGAGCCCGTCTGTGCCCTTGAGACATTCACAGAGGCTGGGACACACATGAGAGTGTGAAGAGGGAAATAGCCTGATGACCATGGACAGGCACAGAGTGGCTGGGAGGGGAGGTCACGGGCTGGGGCTGCGCTTACGAATAGTACAGCCTTAGACGAGTTCCCCCTCCCCCAGGTTTCCTCATTTGTAACGTGGGGCTGACAGTAGCACCTACTGGGGAGAATTGTTGCAATCAATAGGCCATATATTATTTCATGTGTTATACTATTGCGACTACCGGTTGTGTCGTCTGGCAGAGTCAGCGGGGTGCTCCTGAGCTGAGCTGTGGGAGGCGAGTGGGAGCCCTCTGAACAAAGGATGGGAGGACAGAGTGGGACGACAGCAAAGCAGAGGCACATGGACGGGCCTCACAGGCCCAGGATCCCACGAGCGTGGCTGCCTCCAGAGCCCAAGGGCCGAGGGACTCCATGTGGGGCTGACGCCCAGGAGAGCGGGGCGGGGAAGCCTCGCTGCCGGAGGGAGGCCCAGCCGGGCCCAGGGCCTGTGGGCGCAGGTCACGCCGTGTTGTGTGGCCCCACCCTTGCTCTGGGCCTTGTGCGATCGTTGTCACCCCCGCCCCCCAAGCCCTGTCATAGGGACCTCAGACACCCTGGTTTCTGCAGTGTTTGTGGAGTGTTCTCTGGTGCCAGGTCTCTCACCCTCGCAGTCACATTTGCCTGGGCATGTCTGGCTCATACACCACAGATGTGCCCAGGGAGGCAGGGAGAGGACAAGTGGTTGGTCTGAGGTCAGTTGGCCAGGAAGTGAGTGAGCCAGGCCTGGCCCCGGTCTGGCTGGCTTTGAAAGCCGCACTCTTCAAGGGCCCCAGGCTTCCTTCTGCCGGGGGTGGGGGTGGGGAGGGGGACCAGCAGGGTCCCTGACACTGGCGTCGGGGTTAGGCCTAGCTGTATTGGGCTCAGCTTCCACAGAGCGTCACTGGCAGTGTCCCCGTCTGCCCTCCCAAGAGCCCGGCCAGAGGTCACTGGGTGATGTCCACACACTGGAGCCCATGCTGAGCTTTTCCACACGGAAGTCTTGCCAGCTCTCCCCTCACCTGGGCCTGCCTTCAAATACCCGCAGGTGCTGATGGCTCAGGGCAAGTCTGTGTCTCACCTGGCCATGGTCCTCAACCGAGGAATCACCCTGGGAAGTTGAGGTCAGAAGCCTTCATCCCCTTTGGTCTTCCGCTTCCCCCCATTCCTTAGCTTCTATCCATAGGCTAGTCTTTAGCTCGACCCGGAACTGTCCCCCGGCCTGCCATTGCCCCTATTTGCCCGGGCAGCTCTGGCCTCCCCTTTCTTCCCCACCTCCTTCATCTTCCCTCTGGTCCCTCTGGACACAGCAGCCAGGATAATCTGGATAAATCTATCCTGCCTGTCACCAGCGGGACCCTCTTGGCAGCTCCCCAACACTTACCCTGATCCACGCGACCCCATGCCACCGCGCCCCCCCACCCCGAACACCGCCGCACCCTCTGTGCTCCAGCCACGCCAGACTCCCCGCCTCGGGGCCCTTGCACATGCTGTGTGCACTGCCTGGAATCCCCATTCCCTCACTTTCACGTGGCCGAGTCCTCATTCTGCCTGGCCGGGCTGTCTCACCCTCCCTGAGCTGCCTTTCCTGACCCCCATGCCGCGTTAACCCCTTTCCTTAGACTCATGAGCTCACTCTGAGGTCCCCTCTAGACACTCACACCACCTGTTCGACTTGATGCCTTGTCTCCCTCTTCACTGGGCTCTGAGCCTCACAGGGCGAGGGCCTGGTCTGTTTATTCCCTGCCAGGCCCGGCCCAGCGCCTGGCGCAAGTAGGTGCTGTGGAATGAGTGGATCGCCAGGTGACGTACGAATCTCCAATAACCCTCCCAACCCTCCTTGCATACCCCCAGTGACAGGGGCTCACCACCTTTCCAGAGAGGCAGTGCTGTTACGGAGGGGGTGGGTTTAGTAAAAACTGAGATAGATGTGTTCCGAGGGTCTGCACAGAGAAGAGCTTTCCCTTTTCACTCCAAGGACTTACGATCATTGCAGACTGTCTGCCTGCAGCTGCAGACAAATAGGCCTTTGAGTGTGCAATTAATTTAGAATTTAGAGCCCTGGGGCTGTTTGCGTGGCATTTAATAATCAGCTTTTGTTGTGCAACCTCAGAGTAGTTTCCTATTGTGGCTGTCAGCTTTATTTATTTAAGAGCTTTGGTTGGCTTTTGATTTTTAATCCTCCTAGCAATTCAGGCAAGATGATGTCTCTCCTACTTCTCCCCCTCAGCCTGCCCAGGACAGCAGGGCTGAGCTGTCTTAGTGCCAGGGTCCCTGGGAGCCAGAGCCCAGCCAGGGCTGGGCCTAGGCAGCACCCCCACCGTCTGCGTTCCCCCCGGAGGACACCCTTGGGGTTGGCCTGTCCATGCACCTCCGAATAATGGCCCAAAGGGGGCCTTGTGAGACCCCGATCTCCCCTTCCGAAAGCCTGGCTCCTGCTGCCTTCAGAACCAAGCACAGGCTTCTGACATGGCCTGCAGACTCGGTGCGACCTGGCCTCCGCTTGCAGACCATCATCACTGCCGCCAGCAGACCTCCTCCCCGCACCCCGAGAAATCCCCAGTCTCGTGTTGAGAGGGACAGATGATGATGTATGGAGGCAGGTGAGGATAGAGCAGGAGGGCTCCTGGAGGAGGCAGCGCTCAGACGGCATGGGGAGGTGGGCACAAAGCCGGCAGGAGACGCTGAGCACAGGCAGGTGCAGGTGAAGGAGCCATGGAGTGAGGGACCCGGAGATTTCTGGGTAATAGGTGTGCATGGTGGGTACGGGGCACAGCTAGTGGATGGTCCATGCCCTGGGCGGGGAAAGCTGATGAGGCCTGAGCTAGGGTGTTGGCTGAAGGGTCAGGTTCTCAGGACTGACAGGGTTGGGGGCAGGCAGAGTGTCAGGGTGGATGGATGGATGGACAGGTATGGAGAGGCAAGGCGACGAGTTCAGGTTAGGTACTGATGGGGGCTCTGGCGTAGCACCCTCCACACGGGCTCATTGGACCATCAATGAGCTCATGAATTAGAAGTGCTTTGCACAGTGTAAGGGCTAAGACGTTAGTGCAGACACACCCAAATATTGACAAGTGGACATTTCTAACATAAATGGAGCTTGTGAGAGTGAAAGAGAGATGGAGCCGGAAGTGCTTGTGGAGGGGCTGCCACCTGCCCAAGGGGGAGTTCCACTGGGCCCGGAGGAGTCAGGGCAGGGAGGGCGTCCTGTAGGAGGCGGGTCTGTAGCGGACCCCACATTGGCTCCCATGGCTTCAGTGGCTCGGGGGACCCTGTGGATAGCCTGGAGTTCTGCCTAGCCTGTGGGACCCTCTGATAAAGCACAAACAAGCTGGTGGCAGAGTTGCCTCCTCCCCAGTGGAATTCACAGCCGGATGAGCCAGGCTGGCCCCAAGCCAAGGACCAGCCAAGGCAGAGCTCCCTTGGGGCCAACAGCCAGTCACAGTGGCCGAGGACCAGCACTGAGTTGGGGAAGTACCTGCCTGGGGTGAGGCTCGAGGGAGCTGGCCTTGAGTGGGTGTTACATCTCATGACCTCTCTGAGCCTTTTTCCTTGCCTGAATAATGGGCCAACAACTTGCCTTACAGAACTGCTGCGAGAATTCACTGAAATCGTAAATGCCAGGCACCCAGCCCGTGGACGGGGAGGCTGCAGCCCTTGACCCTGGGCCCAGGGTCAGGAACCTGGTCAAGGACAGGAAGGCGGCCCCTGCCCCACCCCACCCCCCAGCCCACACATCCCCCGGGTTAGCGGGATCTGAAGCCCTGTCCTTGGCCGGGGTGGAAGGTTCACTGGGGACAGGCAAGTTTTTAAGAGAAAGAAAAACACAGGGAAGCGTCTGGGAATGCATTAGACCCGGGAGGCAGGTCCTGGGGCTTCAAAGCCGGCCCCTTGTAGCAGGACTGAAGTGGGGGGCTGCGGGGCCATGGGGAGCCCCTGGGACCGCTCAGCTGTGCCTGGAGGACACTCATGCATCCCTTTGCTCATTGCTGTGGGTCAGGGTGCCCAGGCCGTGGGGGCAGTCCCAAGGGATAAGCCATGGTGCCCAGAGGAGAGATGGGTCCCTGAGCCTCCCCCAGGAGGTGTGCTGGGCCTGGAGGGACGCGGCTTTCCTGGCAGAGGGACTGCCTGTGCAAAGGCAGGGGCCGGAGCACGTGTGCTCAGGGAAGCAGAGCTGGGGACAGAGGACAGAGTGGCCGCAGGCGACGCTGCAGCTGTCAGTGGGACCTAGACACCCAGATTCTTGAGGGCTCTGTTGAGAGGTTGGCATCTGGTCTATGGTCATTGTTATGGTCATTGTTACAGACAGACGGGCCCAGCTGGGGACCTCATGGTCACGTATGGATGGCCTCTCCATCCCCAGGTCATAGCTAACCACTGGGCAGGGGCGTCTTCTGATTGCAAGGGGCAATGGAAGAAGGGAGAAGGGGCAGGGACGGTGGAGGAATAGAACTGGGTCTCAGTGCTGACCCTGCTTATTATGTGCTGGAAGGGCTAATGCGCACAGTTAGGCAGGTTGTACACTGCACAACTCCAGGGGAGGTCAGCCGCACTGTGATCTTTGTCAGTAACGGTCCTGGGGTTGTGCAGTACACAACCTATGCAGCAGTACGAAGTGGCCTTGCAGGGTGTCTGGGCCTCGTTTTCCCCGTCTGTTCCATGGCAGTCAAGACTGACTGAGCCGGCACATAGTAAGTCCTCTTTCAGGGTCTGCACTGTCCCCGGGCCTCCTGGAAGCCCCGCCGTGCAGGAATGTTGGCGGTGGAACCCACTTCTGTCTCTCCTTCCTGGCTGTGCCCCTCTCTCCGGGGAGGCGCTGCAGGACACCGGGCCTGAGGCCTTCGCTGTGTCAAGTTCCTCCCGACTCCCGACTGAAACGTCCAAGGCCTGTGCATTAGTTTATTTTTGAAAAAAAAAAAAAAATGCTAACAGCTGAATCTGGTCGAGACTGACTGTTGACTTCAGTCCTTTGGCTCGAGCGTGGGGTGGGGGCGGGGTTGTCAAAACCCCCAAATAAACAGTCTGCTTCCCAGCCAGCCGTGGGGCCCACGGTTTTCATGTGGAAAGCAGCGGTGGGAAAGGCGCCCTCCCTTCCCACTGATTCACGGGGTGATTCATCTGTGTGTGGGGAGGAGAACCAGGAACCGGGCCCTACCACCCCCACCCACCACGGTCAGCTTAAAGGGACAGAGCCTGGCGGGGCCCCTGTCACCGGCCAGCTGATCTGGGAGCCCTGCAGGGAGGCCCCAGGCCCCGGGGTCAGGGATGGAGGGCTCACGCTCGCTCGGAGGGCCAGTGCCAGGCTCCTCTTCCCCCAAATGACCTTTGCTTCCGGGCTCAGTTTCCTGGGACGTAAAATGGGCTGCGATGCTGCTCTTGGCAGGCTACTCCTGCAATGCTTGGTTGATAGGCTGACGGTGTGCTTTGTGTTGGAGTTTGCAAGCCTGCTGTGTGTTGGGTCAGAGGGAGCCAAGCCCGGCATCCTTGACCTCCTTCGCTTCCTTCTGAAGCGTTTTCAGAGGCTCCCCTGGGCCGTGCCTGTGCCAGTTTCCTCCGGAAGGAGCTCGTGCCTGGTGGGAGGGGAGCGAGTTAGCTTGTCCTTGGAGCTCCTGTCGCCAAGCAGCCCAGGGCCCCGCCCAGCAGAGCGGGTGCCACAGTGCCTGGCCTTGGCGAGGTCCTGCCCCCAGCCCCCCACCAGGCCTTGCTCTCTCTTTTGTCCATTTTTTCCCCAGATATATCTGCATATATTTGCCTACGGTATAAAATTTGGAAAGTCCATGAAACACAACATCACTTGTAGCTCTCCCCCATCCCTGACTATCTACTGTGAAGTATTTTGATGTGTTTCCTGCTACCCTTCTACTTACAAATATTTTACACAGTTTTTTTAAATCATCACATATAAAATTGAATGTCGCTGTCCCATCCAGATGTCCAGGTCTGAGCATCATGGGGCTCCCTGGGCCCACGGGACCTGGGCCAGGCCACCGACGGGGGTGGGCAGACATGCCTAACGGGTGCAGGAGCCTCTGAAATCCAGGATCAGGTCATGTGGAAACACGGCCTTTTCTAATCACATGTTTCATCCTCCCGTTTTGTTCATTCCGGGCCCATGTGGAGTCAGCCACCTCCGCCTGGAGCTACCTTTGTGCATGATGTTGTGTCTTTGCATGCGCCGTGCCCTTGCCCAGTGCACTGTTCCAGGCCTCGGTCAGCGGCACCCCTGGGCTTTCCTCTGTCCCATCACTGGTCACATTGTGCTGTGCCTGGCTGATCACAGGCCTGTGCCAGCACGGGGTGCACACACAGAAGGCACTTAGCACGTATACGAGAGCGAGTTCTATGGGTGAGGCGTTGCGCAGGGAGCCCCGAGCAGCGCGGAGAGGCTCCTGACTGGGAGAAGCCTGCTGGAGGGCTGCCTGGAGGAAGCAGTGCCCAGCACAAGCTGGAGCATTTTGGTAGGGAGAAGTGGGGAGCAGTCCATTTAGGTGGAGAGGAATGGTAGGTGATAGAGCAGAGACTTGGGAGGGGGGTGTCAATGGCCTGAAAAGTCACACATCAGGGAGGGTGACACCTGGCCTCTCCCACCTGGAGCTGCCCGCCCCAGCACAGCACCGTGGGCAGGAGCCTCAGCCAAGGTAAATTCAGCCTCATATGCATGGGAGAGCTGCAGACCCTTCCAGATCCACCCCCCGCCCTGGCCTGGGTGTGGGTCCTCCAGGGCTGAGCTATGGGGATTGCCTGGTGGGAGTGTCTTGTCCGAGACAGAACCTGGATGGGGAAAGTCCTGTGGTCGGTTCCCTTCCCTCTGCCTGGAGGCTGGAGTGTGTATACAGGCTGCCAGACACAGAGCTTCCCTTCCAGTTCCCAGGAGGACCTGTGACCCCGCATGTCGCCCCGCAGGGAAATAGTTGCGCTGATCGCCTGTGTGTGCTGGGAGCACGGAGCTCTGGCCCAGTGAGCCCTGCACCAGGGCTGGTTGGTAGCATGACCTCTGAGCCTTAGACCCAGCCCCACCAAGGGGCTTTGCTTCCATGGAGAGGATTCCTAGGCACAGAAGTCCCTGGCTGCCCACTGTGTGGTCATCCAGAAGCCGGGCAGTGGCTGGCAGTGGGCCACCCCTGGATAGGCGGCCTTTGATTCAGGTTGACCAAAGCAGGCTAGGCTCTCTGCCAGCGCCCACAGGCTGCATGAGAGGCAGACATCGAAGGATCAGTGGGGTGGGTCCTCCTCGCCACCCTTGACTGCAGAGCCTAAGGCTGGCTGTCCTCTGGGCTCAGTCCCAGCTCAGGCTTAATGGACAGCCGGGGCCTGAGGGGCCCTGGGGTGGGGAAAGGAGCCTGGTCTATTGTGTAACTATTAATAGGTGTGTATCTTCGGGCAAGAGCATGCCTCACTGAGCCTCAATTTCCCCACTTTGAAGATGAAGGCAGTGGCTCCTGCCCTGGCTACCGCCCTGGATGGTTGGGGAGATCAGTGGGACGTGGGTAGGGACTGTGTTTGCCACATGCCCATGGCACGGCTGTGGGCCTCTGCCTGCTCCTGTGACTACACTCAACACATCAGCTCCCCTCGGCTTGGACAACCAGGGAACCAGGTTTTCTCCAGATCCCCATGCTCAGTCACTTCCCAGAGCCCATCGAGAGAAACAACAGCTCAAAACTGGACTTTACAGGCTGTGCCCACTTTGCTCGCCCACAACACGGTGTCAGGGTGGGCAGTGGGCTCCCCGGACAGAGACTTGCACATTCGCAAGTCATATTCACACCCAGTTCCTACAGGTGTGTGTGTGGGGGGGTGGGGGCGTAGAAGGGGATCTTCAGTCTTATTTTCCGATGAGGCATCAAGGCCCAGAGAGGGTAAGTGATTTGCCTGAAGCCACACAGCTGGAAAGTGGCAGGTCCAGCCAAGCCTGGGACTCGAAGCCCAGTGCCCATTCCGGGCCCTGGGAGCTATTGACAAGCAGGCTGGGCAGCATGGGTGCCAGATATCACCAGTCTCTGGCAGGGGCCTGGGAGATTTCTGCACATGCCCGAGCAGGGGGGACCAAGCGTGTGGGCCTCAGGCCACCAACATGTCTCCAGCCTGTGGTCCCAGCAGACAGCAGCCTTGTTGCTGACGGCAGCAGAAATCCGAGACAGGGAAAGTTCCAGAGAAGTTTGTGAGCCGCCTGAAAAGTTAGGCTGGGGCAAGGCCAAGTTAGATGCAGTTGGGGGGCCCAGCATGGTCCAGGAGGCGGGCCACACTGTGGCGGGCGGGGGCCACTGAGGGGTGATGATGGAGGGGCTCCCTATATTCGTGTCCAGTCACTACACGAGCCCGAGGCCTGGACAGGCAGGCAGAGCTGGCGATGGTAGGAGGTAGTGTCCTCGTGTCAGGGTATTGCTGAGTGTGAGAGAAAGGACGAGGGCCCAGGGGGTCTGGCCCAGGTCCAGCCTGAGAGGCATGTCACTGCTATGCAGCCCAGAGCAAGTGTCCTAACTTCTCTGAACCTCTTGGCCTGCCTGGCAGGGTCCAATGAGGTGATGTGAGGAAGCTCACTCAGCATTAACCATTCTTGGGGCAAGCGAGCCCTGTCCCCAGATATCTTCATGTCGCTGTGCTGCTCAGTGGCCGCAAGGGGCTCTGAACCTGGTCGAGGGTCTTGGGTGGAGCTTCCTCCTTCCTCAGCCTGGGTGGGTTCCGGGCGGTGTCGGGGTCTCACTAATGCACCGGGTTCTCCCTGCCAGTGCAGGTCTCCACCAGCTGACCAGCCCGCGGTACAAGTTCAACTTCATCGCCGACGTGGTGGAGAAGATCGCGCCCGCTGTGGTCCACATAGAGCTCTTCCTGAGGTGCGTGAGCCCCTCCCTCGCCCCTCGGGCACCCCCCTGCTTGCTGGGGCCCAGACCAGACCTGATTCTAGCCCTGGGGCCAGTGGACACCAGAGTGGGCTTGGGGTCAGACGGACCTCGCTCTGACTCCTGGTCGCTGTGTGCCCTTGGGAAGGATGTCCCCTCTCGCTCTGATGGCCTCGCCTAGGGAAGCGGGAAACAGCCTCGCATCCCTGGAGCTGCAGGCGCTAAGCAGGTACGCAGTGGGTGGGAGCTGTGGTCATTCATTCAATGAATGAAGGACTCATTGAGTGGCTAGTATGTGTTTATGTCCCAGAGGGACATGTAGTAAAGATTAGATAAATAAATAACCATGATTCCTGGCCCCAGCACAAGGCTCCCTGCTTGATGGGTGCCAAGCTTGCCTAGTGGGAACCCTTGTCACTGGGTGCCACTGTCCCCCATCTCTGGAGGACAGGGACTGCTCACCAGCAGTGGTGCTCGATGGGGCGAAGGACAAATGGCCTGACCGAGCCCCGTCAGAATAGAGAGACCCTTGGGCACCTCCTGTGTGCGCAGCGCTGTGGTGGCTGTCTGCCCGCATCCCTCAAACAGCCCCGGTGCCAGTCCGCCCCTCAGAGGAGAGCCCATGGGACTCACCCCTGGGAGCCAGGCCCAGGTCACCGTCCAGCACTGCCTGACAGCGCACGTGTGCCCCACACCCCTAGGCCCTTTCCTTCTCTTGCTCACAGCTTCTTCCGGGGACCCCCAGAAGGTGGACTGCCATGTCCCCATTTCCGGGACGTGGAAGCAGAGGCGGCTCACAGAGCTGTTGAGACCCCGGGTCTCTCGGACCTCAGAGCTGGGTCCGTCCCTCTGCAGTGGCTGACCCCTCACCCCGCTTTCTGTGGGCCCCAGACCCGGGGCCGTGTCATTGAGGAGATTACCGTTGGACATGCTAAGTCCTGGCCTTGCCCGGGGCTTGGGCAGGGGCCGCATCGCTCCAGGAGGCCCTGGGCACCAGACCCTGAGCCACCTAACTGCCGACAGCTACCCAGCCCGGGCAGGTGTGCTGTGTTCTCCTGTAGCCTCGGAGGCTGATGTCCGAGGGGTGGGTGGCCGAGGCCAGGCGGATGAGATCCGAGACACGGACGAGAGCACCGTCTAGCAGGGAGTCCCTGCTGTGACCCTGATTTGGGCAAGGAGGCCCCGGGCGGCCTCAGGCCCTTCTGCAAACCAGCGCCAAATCCTATACGTGTCAGGCTGAGCAGGTTCCGCGGACAGGCGCTTCCAGGGACACTCAGGGCGCACACACAGCTGGGTGGACACACGCTATAGTCACCCTGAGGGAGGCCGAGTGGCCAGGATGCCTGGGTCAAACCCCTGCTCTGCCCTTTGCCTGCCTGATCCAGGCAAGTGGTTCATGTCTCTGGGATTTGGTTTGCCCACCTGTGAACTAGAGACCTCCTACCTTGTAGGGTTCCTACCATGAGCGTTAAGTGACTTTGTCCCTGCCTCCTTAGGAGCGCTTGTCACTGACTCTGTCCAGCCCAGAGACTCACTTTCCTTGCTGCTCTTTCACTGGCATGGCTATGGGCCCCTTAAGGCAGCCCTGTGGGGCTTCCAGGCCTCCAGCTGGAGGGGCGGGGCCAGAGGGGGGTGAGAGCGCCTCCCGCAGTGTCCCCTCTCAGTGCTTACCCTCTGCACAGAGATCCGGGAAACTAACACCCCCTGGGAACTGCTTGTGACAGTCCCCGCGGATGCTGTAGGCACATGAGTACACCTTCCCTGCTGCCGCTAACAGCCCTGTTTGTTGAGTGACTTCCTACCTCCAGGTGCTTCAGGCACCAGACATGTTATCCCATTTCATAGATGGGCAGACTGAGTCTCAGAGAGGTCAAACCACCTGCCCACAGTCAAGCAGATAATTAGTGGGGACTGGACTTGAGATAGAATCCTAGTCTGCCTGGCTCCGGTGCTGTCGTCAGAGCAGCGAGTGTCTGCTGTGTTATCAGATCTAAGATTTATGGCCTCATGTCTCATCCGCTAATTGCAAGTCAGAGATTATCGCCTCCTCTTTACAGCTGTGAGAGGGGTCAGATTTCTTGACCTACCTGGCCAAGGCCACAGCCAGTAAATGAAAAAGCTAGGATTTGAACTTGGGCTTAGGGAACCCCAAGCCCGTGTTCCCTCCCCCGACCCTGGCTCGGCTGTCGCTGTGGCTGGCCCCCGTGCCCCAGTCCCCGACCCCCTGAACACCCTGTGCCCGCTCCCTGCAGACACCCGCTGTTCGGCCGCAACGTGCCCCTCTCCAGCGGCTCGGGCTTCGTCATGTCAGAGGCCGGCCTGATCGTCACCAACGCCCATGTGGTGTCCAGCACCAACGCGCTCTCAGGCCGGCAGCAGCTCAAGGTGCAGTTGCAGAATGGCGACACCTACGAGGCCACCATCAAGGACATTGACAAGAAGTCGGACATTGCCACCATTAAGATCCATCCCAAAGTGAGTGGGTGGCAGGGGCAGTGGGGCGGGGGCCTCTCCAGACTCCAGAGCTTAGAGACTCCCCAGCCCAGCCTTCCCATGGACATCTGGAGGCCCCGAGGCCCGGGGGACCCACCATTTGTCCGTCATGGGTCAAGTCAGATGAGAACCGAGGTCTCCGACACCCGCCCTGGGCTTCCCTGAGCCTCCGGGGCAGGGCAGAGCAAGGCTGCTGCCCGCTGGCCAGGAGCTGTGCTGCCCACTGCCACGGTCACACAGAGGTCCTCCAAGGCCAGGGACGCGTCCATTGTCCCTCCCGGGCCTGCTCCAGGGATACAGCTGTCCCGTGGGGTGATGGAGGCCAGTGGGTGCGTTTGGGACATATGTCCTGTCCTTCCACCTCCACCTCGGCCCCCAGCCGCTATGGAAAAGGCCTCCCTAAGGAAAAATGCCTTACTTGACATGGTGGCACACAGTGAAAAGGGGAAAGCTACTAAATGGGCAGAATGAGGAGTGGCCATGTGGAATGGGGCCTGCAGAGGGTCCGCACCGTGGGGTCCCACCCCACCCACCGCCTGAGTGAGGGTGAGTCCCTGTGACCCGGACATGGCCAACTCCAGTGCTGTTTTATAAGACTTTCTATCTGGAAATAGTTCTAGACGCGCAGGAAGCGGCAGGCATGGCTGGGAGGCCCCATGCACCCCCAGCTTCCCCAGTGGTGACATCTGTCATAAGGGCGCCACCCCAAAACCGGGAAATGGACGTGGGTGCAGGTGACAGAGCCTCAGCCCACCAATTCCACGTGCACGGGCGTGCGTGCCGCCGCACTTCCCACAGGCTTCCAGCCCGCCTCCCCTGAGCGCGCTCCCTGCAGCTTCAGAGTGCCGGTCTGTTCCAGAGCCAGCCAGCCAGGCGGACAGGCTCCTCTGGTCCCATGTGAAATAAAGGGAGGAGTGTGTGCGTGTCTCAGTGCGCAGGGGGTGGTGACGGAGCTTGCTTAAGTTGCATTCTCTCTCTGGGCCTCAGTTTCCCCATGTGCCTATATTAGGAGATCAGGCTGAGCTGGATCAAGGTTCCGTAACCAGGGTTTCCGCGTCCCCAGCTGGGCCCCAGGGCTCCCACAGATCCCTGGATCACTTGCATCAGTTCATGTGTGGCACACTTTTGTGGTGCTGGTGTCCATAGCTTCTGTCAGAGTTTCGATGGCCTCAGAGGCTGAGCCCAGCGGGACCCCGTGTGTGCCTACCTGGGATGGACCTTGTACCAGGACCCTGTGGGACTGGGCCAGCCTGGGTCTGTCTTGCTCACCGAAGGTCAGCCGGAGGCCGGCCTAGCCTTGGTCTGCATTGGTGACTCGCCTGGGCCTTCACCCTGACGGCTCTGTCTGGCCGCTTCTGGGGCCAGCTCTTCAGGGGCCTGGCCTGATCTGGGTCCGGTCCGGGGAGCTGAACCCCCCTCCTATGTCCCACCCTCCCCAGAAAAAGCTCCCGGCGCTGCTGCTGGGCCACTCGGCGGACCTACGTCCTGGCGAGTTTGTGGTCGCCATCGGCAGCCCCTTCGCCCTGCAGAACACCGTGACCACGGGCATCGTCAGCACGGCCCAGCGGGACGGCAGGGAGCTGGGCTTGCGGGACTCGGACATGGACTACATCCAGACGGACGCCATCATCAATGTGAGTGCTCGCAGCCGCTCCCCCGGGCCCCCCTGCCCCAGAACCCTGCCCATCCGTTGGCACATCCACTTGCTAGAAGGTCTTTCTTCCCTTGAAGTGGAGCTCTGACTCCCACGGTGCCAGGTCTGGCCTGGGAGTCAGGCCGCTGCCCTGCCTGGGGCCCGCCTTCAGGATGTAGAGGCACGGCCACACCCTGAAATGTCTTTGCCCAAATTACACAGTCAGCATTTCATATCATCATCATCATCATTATTATCATTATTATTATTATTATTTGGGATGGCACCGGTTACACTCACAAAGCACGTTACCCAGACGCCCCAGCATGTAGTGTCCCGCCCTGTAGCCGGCCTGTGCTGCCCAGGCTGCGAGTGACGGAGACACCCAAGCAAGTCTGGAGTGAGCCCGGGAGGTGTGTGCAGAGAGCACTGCCCTGGTCAGATCCGGTCAGCAGACCGCCGTCTGCTTGGCCTCTGCGGGCCTCCGCTTTCTTACCTGTGGGATGGGGCACAGGGATGAGGCCTTTCGATGCTGGTGGGGGATAAAATCTGGCCTCGTCTCTGTGCTAATAAAAAGTAGTTGCAAGAAAGAGCTTCCTGAGTGCTCTGGGCACAGCTAACATTGTGTTTCCGACTCCCGCAGTACGGGAACTCCGGGGGACCCCTGGTAAACCTGGTAAGTGTCCCCCTGAGTGGGGCCTCTACTTTTCTGGGGCTCTGCTCACATGGGGAGGCACAGCCTTGAAGCAGGGATGGGACCCAGTATATGGCCCCTGGCATCTGCGTGCCTGATGGTCAGGAACGTGGCTGGGCTGGGATCAGGCAATCAGATGGTGGAGGAGACTGGGGCCCCGTGTCCTGACGAGGTGGAGCTTCAGTCCGCACCCCAGGAAGCCTTGTAGGCTTTCAGCAGGGCTGAGGCATGGCGCTGGTGTTTGCCCATCCCCACTCATGCCGGTGCACTTTAGGCTTGCGGCCAGGAGACCGCTCCCCACCTCCACGTGGCGAGGATGAGCAAACAGGGCCAAGAAGAGGCTCTCAATGACCCCCTGCACCTCCCACCTCGAGAGCTTCCAGGAACCAGGCGGGGACATGCCCTCAGGGGACATGCCTTGATCCACAGCTCTGCCCACTAAGGGGGCCCTGGCGAGCTGGCCAGGATATCACCTCTGAGATGGGCAGGAACTCAGGTCCAGTGGGTGTGTGCCAAGCTGTGGGAGGACCCTCCCCAGGGGTGTGTGGGTTCCCGATGGCCAATGTCAGGGGCAGATCCAGCCTGTGCACCGGCCTGGTGGGAGGGTGGGGCGGGGACAGGGTGGAAGGCCAGCTCCAAAGGGAGGAGCGCGTGAGGGATGCGGCAGGGCACCCTGGCCCCTCTCACCCCACTCTGCTTCAAGAAGGAAGGGATAGAGGGGACCCCGCTCCCCAGAGTCCCCATAACATCCCTCTCTCGGCTCCAGCCCCTCAGAATGCCCCCTGGGCGTGTCCTGGCTCAGCGGGCAATGCTTTGAGGGGCAGGTTGCCAGCTTCCCTGGCTGACAGACCCCAGCGATGCGGGGGGGATCAGATGTGGAGGAAAACGGTGGAGGAGGTGGGGGTCCCTGACCCGATGTGCACCCCGAGCGCCCTCCCAGGACAGCTCCTCAGGCAGGGGCGCTGCCAGCCAGCTCAGGCCTGGGGCCCGGGCATGGTGCTCTGCAGTAGAGGGCAGTGGCACTTGGGCTCCCGGAGTGATGGCCCGCTCTGATCCCCACCCAGGACGGCGAGGTCATTGGCATCAACACACTGAAGGTGGCTGCCGGCATCTCCTTCGCCATCCCCTCCGACCGCATCGTGCGCTTCCTCTCAGAGTTCCAGGACAAGCACGGCAAAGGTAGGGCACCCCCAGGGCGCTGGGCCAGAGCAGAGGCCCCACAGCCTCCAGCTGGGGCCCCCCCTCCTTCAGTGCTGTGTGCCCTGGTTCCCTCTGACCGGCTCCTGGGCGAGGGGCCCTGGGGTAACTCAGCCTCGGCCTCTTTCAGACCCCTCCCCCGCCTCACTTCATGGTCCTGTTGACCTCTCACCCCTGCCGACAGGCTGGAGATCTCACCCTCACCTCCTGCCTCCCACTGCCTGGGCTCCCCTGTTTGGGCTGCTCTGTTGTCAGAATCAGCACATCCTTCCTTCCTACCCTGTACGCATCCATCCTTTCTTCCATCCGTCAGTCCTTCCATCATCCATCCACCCTTCCATCCACCTGACCATCCAATCATCCATCCGCCCACCCATCTCTCCTTCCTTTTACCCTCCCTCCCTCCCTCCGTCCTATCCATGCTTCCAGCTCCTCATCCTTTCTTCCTTCCCATCCATCCACCTTCTTTGCACCCATCTGCCCATCCCTAAGTCCACCCTTTCAGCTCTGGCCTTGCAGACCACCATGGGTTAGCCTCTAAGGGAGTGGAGCCCGAGCCCCCAATCCTTGGCAGTCCCTCCTCTCAGCCTGCATCTCCTCACCCACCCACACAAGGGTGTCACCCTGCCCTCTCCTAGGTGGCGTGAGTATCCAGCTGGGAGGAGCCTTGACAAGGCACAGTGACTCTCCCTAGTGAGGGCATGTCAGCGGTCACAGCCACTCTCCAGAGAAGGGTCACACTTCTCCTGATCTCAGGACCTTTCCTGGTAGCCTCTGCCTTCCCGCCTCTCTATTCAGCCCTAGTGAACTTCTCCCTCCCATCATTTTGCCACCCGTGCCCATCTCCTGGCAGAGCTGGCTAGACCTGACTCAGCTCTGATACTCACACCTTCAAATTGCTTCCCTATCTCCTCCCAGCCCTCTCACCAGCAGCTCACTGAGAGCAGGGGGGCCCCTGCATGCTTGCCCCATCCTCCACCACTCCGCCAGCCAAGCACACAGAGCCCAGTACAGACAAGACCGGTGCCATGAGGACTGGTTACACGAACAGCTGCTGTGGAGGACTCCGTGTGGTTCACCAGTGCCCCTTCTGTGAAAATAGCCTGGTGGCAGGGCAGAGCCAGTCTCCTAAAGAAGCCGCAGGCTTCTGTTGGTCAGAGGGCCATCTAATCTCTTGAGCCCTTTTCCCCTTGGCTGCTAGGAAGCTCACACCTTAACCCAGGGCTGTACCTTGTACCTGTCATAGCCTTGGTCCTTTCCTAATAACTGAGCTTTTCCAGTGTAACTACCTCCTGCTCCAGGGGTGTCCTTGACTTTGGCCGCCTTCCTGGAAGTCAGTGGAGCTGCACTTTGCACAGATTGAGCTGTGAGGTGACTGTTTTGTTGGAAACGGAATGGTAGCATCCTCTCCCTTCCTGCCTCTCTTCCTCTGCTCTTTCAGACAGGGACCCACCAGGGGCCAGGGTTCACCCCTTTGTTATACAGGGACTGTCGCTGTGAGCACTGACCTCCCCCCAGAGCTGTCCCCTCCCCCAGGACATGTGGACTAATTGAAGAGCCCAGTGAATCTTAGCTGAATGACCAAATCTATAATTTAAAATCCTTCTGACGTTGGCTGGTGTTCACTTTTGCCTTTTTTTTTTTTAAATAAAAATATCAATCTAAACCCAGTTAATCTAAAGTTCTTTAACACCATCTTTTTATTCAATCAAAGGGATGTTAGTTAAGGTTCAGTCCTTGTCCCCATCCAGGGCTTGCGGTGCAGAGGCCTGCGGCCCCAGGAGGCTCTAGGGCTCAGCCAGCCTTAGGACGAGACTGCCCCCCCACAGGGGTGTTTGAGTTCATGCAGCTGGGCGGTTAGGGGTGTCTGCACCTCTGTAAACGGGGCAATGTCTCCTCAGTGGTCTGGGCTGGGGAGTGGGAATCCTCGCTCGTCTCCTGATGGGGTGGGGTGGCCTCTGTGGCCTGTGAGCCGAGGGAGAGTTGCAGGGAGGCATTGCGGCGGGACCCTGGGAAGAAGGGGTCCAAGTGCACACCCCCTGGTCTCAAGGCCTATATGCCAGTGTCCTGAATCCTCAAATAGGGGAGGAAGCCGAGGAGGCCCGAGCGGGGCCCCAGGGAGGGGTGAGGAGGGGGGTGACCTATGTTCTGGGCCCAGTGGACCCAGCGCTTTGCTGGGTGCCCTGCCCGCCTCTCCTGTTGTCCCTTCTTCAAGGTGTCAGAGGCTTTCGTGCCCTTGATACCAGAGCGCACAGTCTGGGGCCCCTTCCCAGCCCTGTGACCCGAATGTGTTACCACCTCGGCTTTCTCTTCTGCATGGTGGGTCTAGGTTCAGGGGCGACAAATATGAGTACCTGCTGGGTGCTGTGGGCGCCGGCAGGGCTAGGAGCCGCACACAGCCTTTGCCCCCTTGAGCTTTCCTTCTAGCCAGGGAGGGTCCACAAAGCATAGATGCATATTATGATGTCAGAGTGGTGACCCCGGGAGGCCAGCAGGGGCAGGGAGAGAAGGGGCCCAGCGGAGGGCGTGGGGAGGTGGGCCGCCTTGTGTGCTGTGCCTGGTTCTATTTGAAGAGTTGTGGGGCCATGAGAAGGAGTAACAATGATTTAAAAGAACCCTGCTGGCTGGGGGGGGGGGACCCCACAGCAGGGAGTGGAGAGTAGATGCCTGGGGCCCCGGTTGAGGCAGCCCTGTGAGCAGTGGTCAGGTCCAGGATCTGTTTTAAACTTTGAGCCAACAGAACTTGCTGGAAGGTGGGATGTAGGGTGTGAGCGAGAGACTGGAGCCCACGTGACAAGGCCCAAGCCCCCAGGAGCTGAGGCGCATTTCCTGGGATGGGGTCCTGGGGCAAATCGGGGTGAGCCCTGATGCCCAGACCCCGGCGTCCGTCAGCTTCTCTCTTGCTGTTGGTTTTGGCTTTTGTATTGAGGAGAGAGTCAGGCCCTATGCGGTTAATCACTCTGAAGTACCGTTTCCTGGGCTTTAGTGCCCCCGCCCCCGGTTCCGAGCTTTCTGGCTCCCCCAGAGGGGCACTCTGCTCCCTGAGCTCCTGCCCCTCCCCACCTCGCCCCAGTGCTTGTCTCATCTCTGGTCCAACGTGGTTCTGTGACACGCTTGGAAAGAAAAAGTCAGGACATCCAACCTCCCCGTGGCCAGTTTTCCAGGGTGGCATGTCAGACACTCGCCATTTAGGTGGTTTTCCACCGAATGACCTAGAAATTTCTGCTGACCTAGAAATTCACGCAGGCACCCCGCAAGCCCCAGCAGCCGGCGTTGGGGAGCCTGCATGTGGGCTGGGCCTGTGGGCTTGGGGTGGGCAGGGGCTTCCTCTGCCCAAACTCCGATTTGACCCCAGGCTGTACTTCTGCCCTGCCAGGGCGCTGCCCAGCACAAGCGTGGCGGGCATAGGTTTCTTGCTTATGTGAAGCATGACCTTGGGTTTGAACGAAGCAGACCAGTGGCCAGTACCATGTCAGGAGCAGGACAGAGGGCCAAGGGCTCCATCCCCAGGTCTTTCCCCTTTCCTCCGAGGACGTCACCCAATCTTGTGGACATCAATGCCATCTAGAGAGTGAGTCCCCAAATTTACATCTCAGCTGGGCCCTCTCACCAAGCCCTAGACCCGGATGTACTGCTCGTCAGACATGTCCACTCCCTGTGTGTCCTGCTGTCACGTGCCCCTTCTGTTACGTCAGCTCCAACTTCTGGGGGTCCCACCGCTGCACCCAGCCCATCAGCCAGCTCTGTCGGCCCCAGCACCTGCCCTGTCACCGTCTCCAGCGCTTCTGCCCGGTCCTGCCACCAGAGCCATTCAGCTTGGTTATTGCCTCCCCTCTGCTCCTGAGCCATGGCCCTTTCCCACACAGACCCACCCCAGCCCCAGGACTCCTTTTGAAATTCAGAATTCATCGTGTCTCTGCTGGACACTGGCCACGGCACCATCTCCCTGCGGATAAATGCTGGACCTTCCCTGGCCACCAGACCCACCGGCCAGGCCTGCCACCACCCTCTCTGACCTCATCTCCTACCACGTGCCACCCATCAATCTTCTTGAGGGAAATGCCTGTTTAAATATTTTGCCCATTTAAAAAATTGGGGTTGTTTGTGTTTTTATTATTAAGTTTTGAGAGTTCTTTATACAGGGTAGGAGCCCTTTCTTGGATAAATGAATGCAAATATTTTCCTCCTGGGGCTTGTCTTCTCATGCTCTTAACTGTCTTTAAAGCGCAGAAGTTTGGTAAATTTTGATCAAGTCTGATTTACCAAATTTTTTCCTGGATGGTGCACTGGTGTATCTAAGAAGTCTTTGCTCACTGAAGGTCAGAAAGATTTCCTCCCACGTTTTCTTTTAGAAGTTTTACTTTCTGAGGCTTTAGATTTAGAACTAGGATGCATTTTGAATTAATTTTTTTTTAAATACTGTAAGTATGGATCAAAGTTCTTTTTTTTTTTTTTTGCTTTCTATAGTCCATTGTTCCAGCACCATCTGTCGTCCAAAACTGTCCTTTCTCTCCTGAATTGCCTTTGCAACTTAGTCAAAAATAAAATGAGCATATTCTGTCCCGCTTGTCCGTCTGTCTGTCTTTGTGCCAACCCCACACTGTTCTGGAAAGGCAGGTGGTGTCAGTCCTCCAACTCTGTCCTTCTTCTTCAAAGTTGTTTTTCTTCTTCTAGAGCCTTCGCATTTCTATATGAATTTTAGAATGAGCTTCTCAATTCCCACCCAAGAAAAACCCCTGCTGATATTTTGACTGGCGTTGCATCGAATCTATCCTCAACTTGGGGAGAATTGTCATTTTGACAATACGGAATCTCCCGACCCACTAACAGAATGTCCCCCTGTCATTTACATCTCCTTTGTGTGTCCCTAGGCAGTGCTTTCTAGTTCTCAGTGTACAGATCTTTCCCAACTTCCATCAGATTTATTCCCAAGTATTTCATCATTTTAATGCTATAATAAATGGTATATTTAAATGTTTTTCGATGTCTGATTGTTACTAAAATGTGTGTTGATCCTGCAACCTTGATAGCTCTTGTCGCTTTTCTGTAGAGTCCATCCAATTTTCTGCACAGATGTTTATGCAGTCTGTGAATAAAAGCAGTTTTACTTCTTCCTGTGCAGCCTGAATGCCTTCTTTTGTTTTTTAATTGCCTGGTTAGCCCCTCCCATAGACACCGAATAACGATGGGGAGCGTGGACACCTTGCCTCGTTGCTGATGTCTGGGAGAAACCTTCAGTCTTTCACCATTAAATCTGATGTTAATAAAGGTTTTGCATAAGTGACCTTCATCAGGTTGAAAATGTTCCGTTTTATTTCTAGGTTTTATCATGAATAGGTGCTAGATTTTGTCAGATGCTTTTTCTGCAGCTTTTGAGATGATGGTTTTCCTTTTTATAGTCTGTTAATTGCATCGGTTGATTTTTGAACGTTAAGCTATCCTTGCCTTCCTGGGACAAACCTCAGTCACAATGCGTTCTCTTTTTGATATGTTGTTGCATTTGGTTTGCTGGAGACCATTAAAGATTTTCCACAACTATCCGCACAAAGGATATCGATCTAGTTTTCTTTCCTGGTTTTGGCATCAGGAGAGTGAGGTAAGAAGTTGTTTAGGAGGAATGTTCCCCTTGTGTCTCCGCTAATCCCAGCTGCCTGCTTCTCTTCCGACACTTATGATCACCACATGCAGGGTTTCCCCACACCACGCCGGTGCCCTACAATCTATAACAGCTCAGCTCTGAGATGCGTCAGACCTCACGGGTGAAAAAGGCTCAGTCCCACAAGACTGCTCCCTGCCCTCAGAGGCCAGTCACAGTCCAGGTTTTGCTAGAGCAATTCACGGAACTCAGGGAAACAGTTTACTCACTAGATCACTGGTTTATTATAAAAAAATACAACTCAGGAACAGCCTAATGGAAGACATGCATAATAAGACAAGGTGTGGGGAAGGGGCATGGAGCTTCCCCAGGTACACCACCCTCCCAGCACCTCCACGTGCGC
Organism: Aselliscus stoliczkanus; assembly: GCA_033961575.1. Classification (NCBI taxonomy): domain Eukaryota; kingdom Metazoa; phylum Chordata; class Mammalia; order Chiroptera; family Hipposideridae; genus Aselliscus; species Aselliscus stoliczkanus. Next base: position 141,081,120 of record CM066734.1, read on the forward strand.
ACCAACCCAGAAACTCTCCAAACCTGTCTCGGGTTTTTATGAATGCCTTGTTACCTGAAGGCAGGACTGGTTAAACCACTAGCCATTGGTGATCACTTCAGCTTCCGGCTCCTCTCCCCTCCCCAGAGGATGGTTCTCCTGGCAACCAGCCCCCATCCTTAGGAGCTTTCCAAAAGTCACCTTATTTACATCAATTCAGATGTGGCTGAAAGAGACTTGTCATGAATAACAAAGACCCATGACTCCTTCACAGTCTGGAGCTATTTCAGGAGCTGGGAGCAAAAGATGCCTCATAGCTCTTACCACTTAGGAAATTACAAAAGTTTTAGGATCTGTGTGCTGGGAACCATGGGCAAAGACCAAAAGATACATTTCTTATAATAAATCACAACATCACAGCAGTAATCACTCATTTTCAGTTTTCTACAGGACTTTGTGTAGAATTAATATTATTTTTCCTTAAACATGCGGTCGAATTCTCCTATGACACCATCTGGGCCTGATGTTTCTTTGTGGGAAGATTTTTAACTACAATTTCAATTTCTTTAATAGATATAGGGCTAGTCAGGTTATCTATTTCTTCTTGAGTGAGATTTGGTAGTTTGGAAATTTCAAGAAATTTGTCCATTTTATCTAAGTTGTCAGATTGGTTGGCATCCAGTTGTTCATAATAGTCTCTTCTTATCCTCTTAATAGCTGTAGAATCTGTAGTAATGTCACCTTTCTCATTTCTGATATTAATAACTGTCTTTTCTTTTTTTCTGAAAAGTTTGGCTAAAGGCTTATCAATTTTACTGCTCACAAAAAATCAGCTTTTTGTTTTTATTTTTTTTCTCTATTGTATTTCTATTTCCTGCTTCATTGACTTCTACTCTTTATTATCTGCCTTTTCCTGCTTATTTTGGGTTTCATCCTAGTTTTTAAGGTGAGAACTGAGGTCACTGATTTTAGATCTTCTTTTCTGATATCGGCACTTTAGTACTATTAATTTCCCTCTAAGTACTGCTTTACCTACATCCCACAGACTTTGATATGTTGTATTTTCTTTTTTTTTTTTTTAAGAGGGCAGTGTCACTGGTCCTCATGTGGGATCCAAACCGGGGCCGCTGGCATCCCAAGCCAGCTCTTAACTACTGCACCACTCGACCGGCCCTGTATTTTCATTTTTATTTAGTTTAAAATACTTTCTAATTTTCCTTTTGACTTCCTTTTTGAAGGTGAGTTACTTAGAAGTATGTTATTTAGTTTCCAAGTTGTTGGGAATCTTGTAGATACCTTTCTACCTCTGATTTCTAGTTTAATTCCACTGTGGTCAGAGAGCATACCTTTATGATATGAAATTTTAAAATGTACTGAGACTTATTTTATGGTTCCAAATATGTAAATGTTATTTCTGGGCCTAAAACACCAGCTAATTCACAGGCTAGAACAGCTGGGGGAAAAGACATGTCACCTTAGAGGGTTGTGTGTACAAAGTTCCAACCAGAGGGCCAGGCGCACACGGCTCACAGGCGGCCATTGTGGATTAATAGTATTTATGGGGAAGGCAGGGGGAGGTGATGAGTTCAGGTCTGAGCAAGTTCCGGGAGCCTGCAGGGAGGAAGCTGGAGAGAAGAGCCCGGCTGGCCACGGGGGTGGGCATGGAGCTCAGACAGGGAGCAGACGTTGGAGCTGATATGGTTGGATGGTGCCCGAGGGTGACGGTGCTGTGAAGCCGCCAAATTATTCCAGGACATCTTTCAGCCTCAAGAGTAGCCAAGAGGAGAGAGGCAGCTCTGGGCACCTGCGCACATGGGGGCCTCGCTGGCGCCGGTGGGATGGCTCCTGCTGCTTTCTGCTCCTGCGGGTGACTTTCTGTCCCCACCCACCCCTCATGGTGGTTCTTACCAAGTCCCATTATGTTCTGTTTCCAGATTGGAAGAAGCGTTTCATTGGCATACGGATGAGGACTATCACGCCGAGGTGAGTGTCTGAAGGACACTGTCCCCTGCTGCCCCTCCATTTTCATCCCTCACCTCGGCCCTCCTCCCAGACCCAGGCCCAGCCATGCCCGGCCACCTGCAGGGCTGAGCCAGATGCACTAGGCTTCTGAGCCTCTGCTGAGGCCAGTCCCTCTGCCTGATAGATTCCTTTCGCTCCCTCGGGACTTCGTTCAGGTGCCTCCTCCTCCAAGAAGCCCCCTAGATGCATGTGTTGTGGCTGCCATAGCAAATTACCACAAACTTGGCTTAAAACAACAGAAATTCGTTTTCTCACAGTTTTCAAAGCCAGAAGTCCAGAATCAGCAGGACTGTGCTCCAACTGAAGGCTCTAGGGGGGCCCTTTGCCTCTCCCAGCTTCTGGTGACCTCAGGTGTCTCTTAGGTTGTACCCACATCACTCTGATCTCTGCCTCGATCTTCACATGGCCACCTCCTTTCTGTGTGTCCATGTCCAATTCTCCATCTTCTATTACTTATAAAAACACCAGCCAGGGCCAGCCGAGTGGCTCAGTTGGTTAAGAGTTCGCTCAACAGTGTGAGCTCTGAGTGTCAGGGTTGCCGGTTGGATTCCCAGCCCGAGCTGAGCAGCCACTGAGCTGCCAACAGGTGGCAGGATGGCTCAGCTAAACAAGATTAAAAAATAAAAACACCAGTCATTGGGTTTAGGGCCCCACCTAAGTCAGGATGGTCTCATCTAGAGATCCTTAACCAGTTATACCTGCAAAGACCCTATTTCCAAACGAGGTCACACTCTGAGGTTCTGGGTGGATGTGAACTTTAAGGGGACCCTGTCCTACCTCCGCACGCTGCTCGAGCGGGAGCAGGCGCCTGCCCGTAACGGGCCTAGCTGTGCTCCCCTCCTCAGCGCTGCATTGGTCCCGTGGTATTAGCATTGCCTGTTTGTGCCCCGCCGTCCCCTTGACCATGAGCTCCTGGGGATTGAGGGCTGTGTCCTGCCCATCCCTCTGCCTCAGCCCGACCAGGTCTGCCACAGAGCAGGGGCCTGGGAACACTGAATGAGTGACGTAAGAGGAGGCACCCAGGATGGAAGGGAGCCAGGGAGGGAGGGGAATGCACAAGAATTTAAAGCAGACAGACGCCACTGCATTGCGGGGGATCTGGGAAGAACTGAGGCTCAACTGAGGACACCCTCACACCCATGGAGTCCCTAAAATGATAATTCTTCCTGTTTCAGCAACTGTTAATCTAGGGATTAAATGTAAAGACAATTTGTAATCAAGACCAACATACCAATTTATCCTTGATAGGTGTTCTTTATTTGTCTCTTTCATCTATCCACCCATCCATCCAGCCTTCTGTCCGTCCAGTCATGACTCACCATTCATCCTGCCTTCTGTCTATCTGTTTACCCATTATTCCTCCCTTCCATTCATCTATCCATCCATCATCCACCCAGCCAGCCAGCCACACCACTTGTCGTCTTCTGTCTATCCATTCCACCATTCACCCAGTTTGTTCATCCCTCCTTCCATCTATCATTCTGTCATCCTTCCATTCATTCCATCTGTCCATTTGATCACCCATCCATCTGCCTTCCCCTCACCCACCATCTCACCCCACCTCCCATCTATTCACCACCCTCGCCGCACTTCTCACCATGCACCTTCACTAAGATTTCTCCTGAGGAGCCCAGGGTGCGTGGGGGACACAGACAAGAGCCAGTGACAACCCGGATGGTCGATGGCATGACAGGGCAGTGTGTGAGCCCAGAGGAGGTTCCTCGTCTGGCCGGGGTGAGGGGCGAAGGGGCAGCTCTGGGCCTTCAGAGGCTCAGGAGAAGGGCCTTAATGGTGCAACTGTCTTTCAGTTTGGTGGAAGAACTGAAGGCCAGCAACCCAGACTTCCCTGAGGTCGGCAGTGGGATTTATGTGCAGGAGGTTGTTCCAAATTCACCATCTCAGAGGTAGGCTCCCCAGAGGAGGCATGAGGACTGGATGGGCGGCCGTCAGACATCCTGGTGGGCACGGGGCCTGGGCTGGGCCTGCCTCACTGACCTTGAACTTCCTGGCAAGACGTGGTATGGAAGTGGCTGGTGGGATTATGGCCTGTCCTATAAGCCAGGGGCAGGCTGGAGAGATGGAGTATCTCAGAGCATTGGCCTTGCCCTTCTGTGACCTGGATGTCCCCTGTCCTCAGGGGAGACAGAGCCATAGAGGCCAAGCCTGAGAACCAGCCTGCTTTCACCAGCCCCATGGGCGGGCTGGGTCTTTTTCTATTTCCTCATCTGCAAAATGGACATGGTTCAGCCTACTCTTTCTATTCCCGGAGACTTTGTCAAGGTCAAGTGCTGGAGAATGTTGAATGTTGCACCACCGCAAGCTGAGGCAGACGAGCAGCGAGGTCGCTACACACCTGCTTGTGTACAGCCCCCCTAGAAGGGCTCTGAGCAAGTCCCTTCCCCTCCTCTGGCCTCGCTCTCCATCGTACGGTCGGTGGGCTGCATCAGATCAGTGCTTCTAAACTCCTTCCGGGAGCTGGCGGAAGCCCACCCTGGGGCCTGGGGCTCTGCGAGGGGCGAGCGCAGGGTGTGGAGCGGAGAGAGGAGCCGGCAGGCAGGCCTTCCGCCCCCACGGCCCCTTCTTTCTGTTCTGCGTGCTGTGCTGCTTCAGGGGGCCGTGCTGGAAGACACGGGCCCCTCGTGTCCTCGGTCGGGCACACATGCCCAGCCCACAGCATGGCTGCAGTGAAGTTGTTGAAATGTAGATCCGTGATGCCAAAGGGTAACCACGCAAACTCAGACTCTGTATTCAGGGTTGCAATTCTCTGCTGCACTCAGCAGGGCAGTTACCAAGAGCGGCCACATGCCAGGCACCCCAGGAGCCAGACAGGTGAGGTTGGTGGTGACTGTGACTGCTGATGACCAGGCTTCACTGGGAGCTGGGCGTTCTACATGCATCTCAGCAACTCCTCCCTGCAGCTCAGGAGGTGGGGGGTCCTGCCGTCGCCCCACTTCACAGACGGGGAGACTGAGGCTTCAGGAAGCGAGCCCCCCGAGCCCTGGATCCTGGCGCTATCCACCAGACATCTAACCACTAAGCTTCCCAGCCTGCCTTCCTCCTGGGCGGCGGCGAAGGCCACACGAGCGCACGGCGCAAAAGGAGGCTGGCCCAGCAAGTCCTGCCTCCTATGCCAAAGCCAGTGCAGGAAACGTCCAAACCTGTAAAACGGGGCGGCAAACTTTTCAGACGGAAGAGCCCGTCCTGTCCCTCACAACAATTTAAAAATTACTCGAGAGCCATAAAACAAATGAAATCACCATTATGTGAATAATATCCTTTAAAAATGTTACAGATCAAACTATGACAGTGTTATTTTCACTTTCAATTTTACTTCAGAGCTACATGTACGTACCCAAAGAGCCGCATGTGGCTCGCGAGCCACAGTTTGCTGACTCCTGCTGTAGAGAATACATTTCGCGGCTTGTCTTATGCATTTGGCATTAAGGAGGGAAAGCAAGGTGGGGGTTGGGTTACAGGAGACTTAAGGAGACGTGTGCTCCCCTGAGGGTGAATGCCCCCTCCAGGGGCATTACTTCTGGTGTTTCGAAGGTCTGTTAGCCTAGCGCATGAGGACAATGGGCAGGGCTGGTTTAAGACTTTCACTAAAGCCGGCCGAGTGGCGCGGTGGTTAAGCGCTGGCCTGGGAAGCCAGCGGCCCCGGTTCGGTCCCACATATGAGGGCCAGTGACACTGCCCTCAAAAAAAAAAAAAAAAAAAAAAAAAAAACTTTCACTAAAGAAGTTAGAGGCCTGGGGCGTGGCTGCCCACCATGAGCTGCCAGTTAGGGGTTTATGATCAGATCCCGCCATGAGGTCACTTTCCATAGAACCCCTTTTTTCATCCACTCAACAGTCTTAGGAACAGCAGTAGCATCAGAATCAATAGCCTGGACCTCGCTGTAATTTGCAAAGCGTGTTCCCACCCGGGACTGCAAGACTCAAAGAGGCAGAGTGCGTGGCCCGAGGTGGCCCTGCTAGGAAGCCACAGCCGGAACTTGAACCCAGCCCTCCTGGCGTATGGAAGTAGATGGAAAGAGCATTGGCCCATCGCAGGACATTGGTCTTCATCCGGTATAAGGGCCTTGTAGTCAGGCCTCTGATCTTACCAGTTGAAATGAATTTTCTTTTTCTTTTTCTTTTTTTTTTTTTTGAGGGCAGTGTCACCGGCCCTCACATGTGGGACCGAACCGGGGCTGCTGGCTTCTCAAGCCAGAGCTTAACCACCACGCCACTCGGCCGGCCCGAAATGAATTTTCTTAAATTGCTTCTCTTAGAGCTGATGGTGCCCTGACCGGGCCCAGACCTCGTGGGGATGTGTGGTGACCAGGTGTCTCTCCTCTTGGCAGAGGGGGCATCCAAGATGGCGACATCATCGTCAAGGTCAACGGGCGCCCTTTGGCCGACTCGAGCGAGCTGCAGGAGGCCGTGCTGACCGAGTCCCCACTGCTGCTGGAGGTGCGGCGGGGCAATGATGACCTCCTGTTTAACATCGCGCCCGAGGTGGTCCTGTGACGGCGAGGCCACCTCCCCATCGCCGAGCACCAGAGCCTGCCGCCGAGGACAGGCGCCAGCCCAGTCGTTCACCCGGAGCCGCTGCCTCCCTTGGAGTCAGGACGCAGGACCCAAGTCGGTCCTCAGCAGAGCCAGTGGCCCCTCCTGGCTGTCCAGGGACAACGCCACAGTCTGGACTTGGCCAGAGGACCGCCTCTCGGTGTTGGGAGCGTTGGCTCCTGCATCACGGTGCCCACGGGGTCAGCCCGCTGTCCCCTTTGTACAAAAGCTCCTGAGGGCCACCTTCCAAGTTACCCGGATAATGTAAAATGATTCCGGTACTTGAGAAGTCTCCCCTATCGTGTCCGGAAGTCCACCCTCCCTCCCGGCCCCCTGCCTTTGCACCTGATACCTGTCTGAAATGCCCACCCTGCTCCTACTCCACCCTCCCGCACCGCCTCTCACCTCAGGCCTCCACTCCCTGGCCCCCCACTGCCAGGTCACATGACCGAGGCTGTCTGCCCCGGGAGGGTAGGCTACATCTGACCCCTCGGGGAGTCAGGTGTGGCGGGCCTGGCCCAGAGCGGGCACCAAGGGATGCAGAGCCCAGCAGCTGGAGATGAGGTTCCCTCCCCAGGTGGGAGAGAAGCTGGCGGGGAGCATTGTGTGTCAACACCCTCTAGGGGGTGACCATGGATCGTTGGGCAGAGGAAGCTGGGACCTGCCAGGAGGAGGCGGCTGCAAGGACTGAGCCGCGTGGCCTCCTCTGTGCTGTTCTGTGTGGAGCAGCCGACTCAGGGGACCGCCCTGTAGCAGCAGGAAGGCCCCTCCTCTCAGCGGGGAGCAGTGCCTTTCGAGGTGTATCTGTGAGCTTCGCTTTACAGTCGACCCCCCATGTTGCTTATACTGTGTTTCTCTACTGTATGGAAATTAAAGTTTACAAGCACATGGTCCTTAGCCAGCAGGGGTGTTTGGGGCCCCCAGCCCCGCTGGCCACAGCTTCTCCTGGGACCCAGAGCTGACACCAGTAGGCATGGGCATCACCCAGCCACTCAGGGCCCTGATCCCCCACTTCCTCCTAACTTCGTGGTCTTGGGCAAGACACCTCCTCCCCGCTACCTTGGCCCCTTGTGCAGGATGGATACTGAGACCACCAATCTCCTGGCAAGTAGGCAGAGCATTTGGAAAGGTGCCTGGCTGACAATGAGTCCCCGCCATGCAATGTGTGCCCAGCAGATGACAAAGCTTTCCCTACATCTGCTCTGTGTCACCCTCACCAAAAACCACCCAGCGATGGGGAAATGAGGACAAAGCATTTGTGCAGTGGGAAGGGAGGAAGCAGGTGCCGGTGGGCAGGGTCTGCTGCCAGCTGGCCTCTGGGCAGCTGTGTGGCCACGCCTACTTTGTCAGGGGGCGGGGCAGCAGCGTGAACTGCAGAGCTGCAAGCCTTTCCAAGCTCTGAGAACCTGGGACTCAACAGGTCCAGATTTAAGGACCCCGCCATGGGGCTAATTTTAAGAGATTGTCTCAGGTAGGCATGGAGACAGTCAGAATCCTGTTGGGTACCTCAGAGGGACTCACAGGAGAACCCTGAAGACAGGCACACAGGTGGTTGGTGGCACTGGGTGTAGTCCGCTCTGTGCACTGCAGCCAGCCAGATGGGGGACATTGGGCCAAAAGCACCCAGCACTACGCCCAGAAAAAGACCAGACAGTGTCGCGTGCGGCTTTTTAATGCAGGGGTGGTGATCTGATTCACTGTCCCGGGTTTGCAATCTTCCAGCTCAGATGATCATGTGAACGGAGCACCCCTCCACACCCAGTCCTAACCAGGCCCTGCTGGGGAGGAGAGGCTAGGCACAGAGGTGGCCCTGCAAGACACCAGGCCACAGTGCCCGCCGCCTACTGGCCTGCCCCCACCTCGCCCCCCACTTTGCCCCTGCCCACCTCCCATCTAGAATAGTCCTAATGCCCCAAGTCCATCCACCCTCCCAGGCCACTGCTGTCACTCTCAGGTGGGCCCTCTGCTTTCCACGTACATGCAGTGGCCCACAGAAAACGGTCCCTGTTCCTCTGTCTCTGGCCACCTGGACCAGGAGCCCGAGGCCCGTGGCCCCGCCTGAGGAAGGAGCCCAGGGGTGCCGGAGCAGAGGTCGGGATAAGGTTGCCTGTGTGGGCCTGGCCTCAGGAAGAGGGTGAGCTGGGAGCAGGGCGTGGAGAGTCAAGCTCTGAACTCACGCAGGGCCAGGCCTCCAGGAGGGTCTGCAAGTCCAAGATCAAGGTGGGGTCATCCGGTTTCTGACTCGCAGAGAGATGCCCCATCGCTGTGAGCTCACACTGCAGAGGGGCGGGGGGAGCAAGCTCTTGAGTGGCTTCTTATAGGGGCAGCAGTCTCATTAGAAGACCCCACCCTCATCTAACCCACTCGCCTCCCAAAGGCCCCAGCTCCACACACCATCACACTGGGGTTAGGGCTTCAGCTGATGGACTTGGAGTGGGGGACACAATCCAGTCCATAGCACAGACACTGAGACAGGGACGGGAGAAAAGCCAACTGAGGGATGTGACATTGAGGTGGTGGCCTCTGGGGCAACTGGGGGCAAAGCCTGCCGGAGACCCTCTGAGAACAGTGCAGGATGAGCTCAGAAGCGTCCCACGAGGCCTGGGAAACTGGAGGCATTCATGAACAGACCCCCACCCGCCCTCATTCTCATTCTAGGGGCTTCCCTGTGTGAGGCTGAGCTAGTGTCCCCAAGGCTGGAGAGGACCCTCAGGCCGAGTGGCAGAGGGACACAGGCAGCGGAGGCAGCACTGACAGTGAGCCCAGAACTGTCCCGTGCAGGTGCAGGCGACTCAGAAGTGGTGGGGTGTGGGTGGGGTACCCACAGCCCCTGCTGACTGGATCTTGAGAGACAGGCGGCAGAGGTTTGTGGGAGCCCCAGCCCCAGCCCAGTGGATGCCTGTAGGTTCACACACTTCCAGCACCTAGACGGGCAGCCCGGCTCCCACCTCTGGGCGTTTCAATGAACCTTCTTTACCCTGAGGTCTGGAGTAGTGGGGGAGAGGGCGCATGCAGGGGCGGTGAGGGAGGGGAGCGGGCTGACACCCAGCTTCTCTCTAAAGCCCCGAGAAGGTTCCTGACAAGGTCTGGCCACCAAGTGCCCCAAAACATCACTTTACCTCCTCTCACTCCCTGCCACCAGCCCCTGGGTCATCATAGCCATCACCCTCTAGCCGCAGGTTGTCTATGTGTGAAGCAGTGAAGTGGGGCTTGGAAGTCTCTGAGCTCGGAGTGAGTGGGTCTGGCCAGTGCTCTGGGCTCTGCCCCGCCCTGGCTGACCGCTGTCGGGAGCTTCAGCTCTGCCCTTCCACATCCAGGGAGCCAAAGGTGGCCACCCCCAGGAGGAAGAACCCCGCGCCCAACGCTGGGGCTGTGAGTTCACCCTCCCAGCTGGCCCTGCCCCAGTAGAAGTGAGGTTCTGTGGTGTTCGAGGCCTCTGACCTCCTCCAGCCACCCGGCCTGGCGGAGCTGTCCTCCCAGCTGCTGTCCCAGCTGCACTTGGCGAAAAACAACTTCTTCAGAGCCTGCCAGCTGCCACCATTGTGCAACCCTCTGGGTTCTTGACGCAACCCCCGTCACAGGTCCCTGTGTCCAAAAATCCCATTGGACAGAGGTGGACACTGAGGTCAGAGAGGAGGACTTGGGGTCACACATGAGCTAGGGCTGGGCTCCTGACTCCCCCTCAGGCGGGGCTGGCGCAGACAGCTGTGGCCACAGCTGCAGCAGGACAAACATCCACTGCCCGAGGGTGTGAGATGGGACCAGGATCTCCAAGGAAAGCAACTTCTATGGGCAGTGGACCTGTGGGTCATCTTCCGTCCAGAGTCCCTCCCCACTCCCTCTGGGACCAGTGATGCAGAACACAATGACCAAAGATGGAAATTCAGGAAAGGGTCAGATTGGAGGGGAGCAGCGGGGCACGTGGCACTGTCCCCCGGCCTTGAGCAGTGCCTGGGGGAGGCTGGGGCGGGGGCCTGCCCGCCAACCTGCCCCGCTCTGTGTCTATACATAGTGTCCTGCCTGCAGCTACCCCCTGCCCTTGGCCCTGCAGGCAGCCAGATGCTCACCTCCCCTGATGGCTGCCCTGTGCTTGGCCCCGCTCACCAGGCATTTGGGGATCCGCCGCTGCTCTCACCTCCCCGCATCTCTCTCTCCATTCCTGGGTCTGTGTGTAAGCTACTCCCCCAACCTGGACCCTCTCTCAGCGACCCCTGTGCTTGCTTCACCCCCACAGACCATCCCCCCCAAGGATGGGCCAAAAAACGACCATGAGGGTGTCCCCATGGAACCCGGAAGCTGTGACTGTCACCTCACATGGCCTAAGGGACCTTGCAGCTGTCAGCAAGTCAAGGATCCTTGGATTCTCTGGGTGGCCCCGGGGACCACAGCCTCCTTAGCAGAGGGAGGCCGGAGGGACAGAGGAGGAGATGTGACGATGGAAGCAACAGGCTGGGTGGCACGAGGCAGGGGCCGAAGAATGCAGGGACTTTGAGAAGCTGAGAAGCTGTCGTCTTCCTGAAGCTTTATTATTTTATACTTACATGTCGCTACACAACCAGCTGGAATTGACTTTTGCATGTAGCTGAGGGAGAAGTCAAGGTTTGCTTCTCCACCCGGACACGTGGGTATGTAATTGTCCCCTAAGCCATTCATTCAGAAGCAATTCATTCCTCTTTTGTCATCACCCAAGCTCCCACACACGTGTGGGTCTCTTTCCAGCCACCTGCCCTCCTGTTGCTCTTTCTATCCTTGACCCTTCATTATTTAGCTTTATGTATATTTTGTTATTTAGTGCACTGAAACCATGTAAGTTGTACTCTTCCTTCAAGGGTGCGTAGGTATTCCCGGCGCTTTGCTTTTCCATGTATATTTTAAAATACATCTATCAAACTCCGCCACAAGTGGATTTGGTTAGAATGGCATTGGGTATTCCTCCATTTATCTACGTTTTCATTAATTTCTCCCAATAATGTTATTATAGCTTTCTGTGTAAATAGCTTATATTTGATACTGCCAATATTATCCTTTATTTTTTTATTTCTGTTAGAATAAAACATAGACTTTTTAATATTTATATAGACTTTTTAATATTTCTTCTTCATTTTTCATGATTTTTAAAATTCTGGCCTTAAATCCAGCAACCTTCCCTTGTTAATTCTTACCATATATCTATAGGTTATTTTGGATTCTTTACATGCCCAGTCACAGCATCTATAAGTAATGAGTTTTATTTCTTCCTTTCCAATCCTAATACCATTTACTGATTGTTCTTGCCTCATTGCAGTGGCCAAAGCCTCTAGTTCAATGTCATGTAGAATTAATAACAGACATCTTAATCTTGTTTCTGATCTTGAAAGGAAAGCTTTCAGGGCCGGCCGAGTGGCGCATTGGTTAAGAGCTGGCTTGGGACGCCAGTGGCCCCGGTTCGGATCCCACACGAGGGCCAGTGACACTGCCCTCTACAGCTAACAACAGCTCCACCTGGAGCTGGGCTGTGCGAGCCCCGGTGATGGTGTAGGCTGCAGCCCCTGCTGCAGTGGGCTGCCATAGGCTGCAGTGAGTGGCCGGCAGCCAGCGTGAGCTGCCAATAGCTGCGGTGAGCGGCCATCCAGAGGCCGGCAACTGATCTGCCTCATCTGGGAAGAGCGCAATGACGATACCAACATGGGCCAGTGAAGCAATGTCCTCTGCAGCTAGACTGAGGAACAAAAGGACAGCAACTTGTCTGTTCCCCTTCCCTGGTTCCCCAACGCTGTTCCCCTCCCCCAATTCCCCAATAAAATCTTAAAAAAAAAAAAAAAAGGAAAGCTTTCAGCACTTCACCATTAAATATAATATTTGCTGTAAGTTTTTTGTAGTTATTCTTTATCAGTTTAAGAGAGTTCCCTTTTATTCCTAGTGTGCTAAGATTTTTTATTGAATATTAAATTTTAACAGAAGCCTTTTCTGCTTCTACTAAAACGATTAAATGATATCCTCCTTTGTTCTGTTAATGTAGTGAAATCCATTGACATTGAAATATTTTACCAACCTTGCATGACTAGACAAAACCTAATTTTACTATGATGCAGTATCCTTTTAAAATATTTTTGTTAATATTTTGCTCGAGATTTTGGTGTTCATAAGTGCAACAGGTCTATAATTTTCCTAATGTTCACATTGCAGTGTGCTACAAGATTATTCTGACCTCATTTTACGACTTGGGCGGTGTTTACTCTTTTTCTGTTCTCTGGGAGAGTTTGTGTAATATTGGCATTATTTCTCTCTTAAACAGCGATAGATATTTCCTGCCTGTTCCCACAGACCTGGCACTGTGGTCGCCCCTTGTGGGAACCTGCCTTTTTACGAGATTACGCTGTGTCTCTGCATGCATTTTTATCCTGTATTTGGGTAGGAAGCATCGATACATTGGGTCCTCCAAGGGCTGGGCTGCGATTTGGCCTTTGTCCGCAGGAAGTCACACCTCTGCCAACAGTCCGTGTCATCCACGAGTAGAGCTATTTTCTATTTTGGTGTCACTAGCGGGCCTGCTCATGGATGGGACCCAAGTTAGCCAATATCTTGACAATGTGTTTGCTTTTAGAGCTGAACTGGATGTAAAAATAGCTGCTGGAGAGGTGGCTGCCGAGGCTGCTGTTCTGTGTGGCCAGTGGCAGGTCTTGCGGCTCAGGGCAGGGCCCTGGCTGAGGATGTGAAGGGGGCACACACCAGGCCCTGCCTGCCGACCGCCATGGCCCGCTGTCTGACCACACTTCCCTTCTCCCCAGGGCCAAATGCTGTCTGCTCTGGGAAGCCTTCCTGGCCTCTCGGCTGGGGTGGCCTCCTTGTCCCCCCACCTGCCGTCAGTTTACCTGCCTATCTCCCCATGAGACTGTGAGCTCCTTGAGGACAGGGCTAGGTTGGTCGAGTCATCTTTGCATTCCTAGCACCTGACCTAGGTACTTAGTGATAACTTTGAGTTCCAGCCTACCTGAGTTCCCACCTTGTTGCTGCCATCCCCAGCTCTGTGACCTCAGGCAAGTCGCCCTCCCTCTCTGGGCCTTGTTTTCTGCACCTGGTAAGCAGAACAGCAATCCCTCCTCATAGGGGCAGTTGTGAGGCTCAGAATATCCGGGCACCTCTCCTTTCTTGCTGCCCTTGGACTCCTGAGGCTACATAAGTAGCTGTTTTACCTGGAGCAACCTGGGCATGGGACTCACACTGGGAACAATAATGGTGTATATATCAGAGAGGTTTCATTAGAATTAAATGGGATAATTCAGGCAAAGTAAAATTAAAACTCTGTCTGGCACTTAATAAGTGTCCCCAAAATATTGGCAGTAATCATCATCACCACCATCACCATCATCACCACCATCACCATCATCACCACCATTACATCACCATCACCACCACCATCACCATCACCACCATCACCACCACCACCATCACCATCACCACCATCATCACCACCATCACCACCATCACCATCACCATCACCATCACCATCACCATCACCACCACCACCACCATCACCACCACCACCATCACCACCATCACCATCACCACCATCACCACCATCACCACCACCATCACCACCATCACCATCACCACTATCACCACCACCACCACCACCACCACCATTACCACCATCACCACCATCACCATCACCACCACCACCATCACCATCACCACCACCACCATCACCACCATCACCATCACCATCACCACCAACATCACCATCACCACCATCACCACCATCACCACCATCACCACCATCACCATCACCACCATCACCACTATCACCACCACCATCATCACCATCACCATCACCATCACCATCACCATCATCTTCATCAGTGTTGCTCCCGAAGAATCCACTTGTATAACTCTAGAGAGAGAAATGTTGAGTTGCTGAAGGTTCTGTGGGGAGCAAGGGAGGGATGGCACATGCGAGCCTCACAGCAAACCACTTACAGACCCTGGCAATCCCACAGTAGGGTGGGTTCCCCTGGAGCCCCGCCATCAGGGAGGGCCACCTTCCCTTGCTCTCTGCACGCCACTCCCAGTCTCCCCAAGGAGCCGCAAACCCCTCGTCCTGTCTGCAGTCTCCCCAGTGGCACTGGGCTCAGCAGACACTTGGGCCACAGAGGCCTTTCCTGACTCAAGCATGTTGAGGTGCCTCCCCTCAAAGATTTGCAGGACAGCCAGTGGCTTCCGTCCATTTCTTCCGCGCTGTGGTACATGGAATATGCCCCTAGCTCCATGCTAAGCACCCAGCATCTCATCCGATCCTTCCAGAAGAACCTACAGCTAAGAGATGTCAGAGAACTGGCTCTCACAGCACAGGCTGCAGGCGAGCCCAGCGCGGTGCCACCACGGCCTGCCCAGCGCGGGTCAGCTATGGTGTCCTCAGTGCTGTGGGTTCAGTGGCACTAGCGGGAGTCCTGGTACTGGCTGTGTGGCCTTGGCTGAGGGACCTCCCTCTGAGCCTTAGTTTCCTCACCTGTAGAATGAGGGTGATAACATCTGTTCCTGGGGTCATGGAAGCATGTGTAACAGGCAGGCCGAAGAAGGTGACCACAGAGCAACGTTCAGGAGAGTGGTCCTAGCAAGTTTCTTCTGTGAAGCCCCAAGGATGGTCACAGCAGCTCTCGGTCACACAGTGGGGTGGGCAGGCCCGGACGTCAGGGACGGTGAGTGACAACAGCCACCAGATGTCATTCTACCATCACTGGGCAAAGCTTAGAGGGAGGGCTATCCAGTGCAGGCCGGGGCACAGAGACAGGAGCCGTTTGCACACCACGGGTGGGCAACCCCCTCACAGGGCAGTTTGGTCCCGTCCATCTAGTCAAGGTTTAAATTGTCATCCCCTTAACCCAGCAATTTTGCTCCTAGAAATCCATCCTAGAGAAACACATGTTTGCAGAGACAGGTATTCCATAGCTCAGGAGACTTAGATTCTGTTGCGGGGGAGGGTGACCTTGGGAAAACTGCTGTCACTTCCCTGGCTCCTGCCTCTTGCAGGTCACCCCACCCAGATGCTCTCCCTGGGGCCACTTGCCCGGGCGGAGGCTCCTGGGCAGGCCGCCTGAGGTGCCCACTCTGGGCGGTGAGCCTTCCCCCGCCACTCACTGCAAGTGCCAGGCTCCACTCCTGTCTCCCGGGCTCCTCCTGCCTTCAGACTTTTCCAGGGCCAGTGCTGGCCCCTATGTCCTCCCATCTCCTGCAGGCCCTCTGGGGCCATCTCTCTGTGGGCCAGCGGTTCTCTCCAAGCCCCTCGCCTGGCTTGGGGCTGCACGCTCCTCCCCTCTCCCTGGGAATGAAGAAATGCAGCTCACAGCCAGCCCTCTCCTAAACATCCTCCCTCCCATCTCTCATTCACCAAAATCACAATGACACCATGTTGCCCACTCCCTACCTGGAAGGCATCACTCTGAGCTGGGCTGTCATCGACACTCCCATGACCCTGTAACTGAGTTTATTACCTGCTTATGCAAACGAGGAGATGTGCTCAGAGAGGTTAAGGGTGTGCCACACATCACAAAAGTGGCAGAGCTGACATGTGAGCCTGGGTCCATCTGACTCCACCGCGAAGACGTGAGCTCCCTGCACACTGCCTGCAAAGCCACCGCCTGTTTCACAGGGACTGAGGGTTCTGCTTTGTGTCAGGGTCTCTGAGCCGCTGCCAGCCTCCGTGACAGGTTCAGGTTCAGGGCCAGGCAGATACAAGACTGACGATAAATATTTGTTGAATGAATGAAAGCTTATCCCCTCCAGCATGGGCCAGAGCTGGCTTGGACCCGCCTTGGGCTCTGTTTTCTTCATCAAACCTCCCAAGCGCTTGCTCTGGGCCTGAGGATTGAGAGGTCCGGGGAGGGGGAGGCGGCCTCCCTGGGTCCTGGGCACATGCTGCTTGTCAAGTGCTGTGCCATGCAAGCTGTGGGGTGCAGCCTTAGAGGCCCTGAGCGAAGACAGAGGAGCAGATGTCCCATCCCCACCCCCTGGCCAGCTCATCTCTAGCCAATGGCCACCTCTCTCTGTCTGCCTATGGTCATCTCAGGCCAAAGGACCAGGCTGGGAGTGTGCCAGCCTGTGCCCAAGGCAGGTCCCACGTGCCAGGGAGGCAATGCCCAGGAGTCACCCTCAGCCAATGAGCGACGGCCACTTGTGGCTAGAACCAGCTTCCTTGTGCCTCAGGGGAGCCACTCAAGGTGTGCTCCACATGGATTCCGAGAGAGCCCACTGGGACTGAGCCCCAGGTGCCCACAGCCATGACTCACTCCCTAAAGCACGTCCTTTCCTCACATACTTCCCCACTCCTCTCAGGCCTTTCTGGGGTGACCCTGATCCCACTCACCAGGCTCCTCCACAAGGGAGAAAGAGTCGGGACCAGGATGGGGCAGGTGAAGTACATCAGGGCTGTAGGAGAGGGAGCAATGGCTGTGGGCCCAGGAAGCCAGGGAGAGCTTCCTGGAGGAGGTGGCACTGGAGCCAGGCCTTGAAGTCTGAGCACAGTGTGAGGAGCAAGCCCTTAACTGCCCTTGGGCCTCCTCGGGCCATTTCCAAAGTGGGCTCTGTGGATCTTGTGGGGCAGTTGGATGTCTTGACAATATTTGCTCCGTCATCTATTTTAAAGGCCTTTTAAAAAGAAAAGACGCAGCTGGAGAAATTATCCTCCCCGGGCCCATCCAGATCATAGAGAAGGACCAGCATCCCCTCTCTGCAGATGTGAAATGCAGGGCTAGGCTGGGTCAGATCTCACTGTGGGACTATCTCTCTGTCAGAGGGCTGCCAGCCCCCAGAAAGGACACATGTGTCAGCTGGTCCTGGTGACATTCCTGGCCTGTCCGGGCAACGCCAGAAAGATTCTGCTGCTCAAGTCATCGGCCCTGCCCCTCCCTGCTTGCTCCTCTCTATTTCTGCATTTCTTCTTTTAAATAAGCAAAAGTTTATTGCCCTTTTCTAATGTTAAAAGTAACACACATTCATTGTAGAAACATCAGAAAAGCACAAAGAAAAAAATTAAAATCCCTCATAATGTCAGCGCTCAGTGACAACATCTGCTGACGTTCGAGTGTGTGTCCTCCAGTCTTTTATCTTCAGGCAAAATAACCGCTGGCGTTTTGCTTGGGGGGCATTGAGTCTACAGACCGAGGGAGTCAGTTTATCACTCAGGCCTCAGTTGCCTCCCCTCCTCCATGGTGTGAGGGGCAGGCTGCCATTCTAGGATGAACCTGAGGCACGAGTGGGGTGCACTCGCCCTAACCCCACAGCCTGCTTAGGGACTGCCCTCTCCCAGACTGGCTGGCCAGCCATGGCCATGCTCCCACAGCTGGCAGACTCGGGCAGGCGAGGTAGTGTCTGTGCCCAGCCTGGGTCTGGTGCCCATGTGGGGAGGGCACAGAGCTGAAACGGGTGCTGCAAAGTGCCCTGCACAGACAGACAGCCCTCCCAGGCAGGTGTCAGGTCGGGGGCACCAGGTGGCCCTGCCCAGCTCCCCACTCAGGAGCGCAGTCCCCACCTGTGCAGCGGGAGAGAAAGCCCTAGGCTGACCTGCTCAAGGAACTGAGGGAAGCATTGCTGGGGTCCTACCAGCTAGATGGTTTGGGGGTGCCATGGAGAGATGAGGTCACGGGCACAGAAGGTGTCACTTATTTACAATAAAACAGCTGCAGCCAGAGCTGCTGCATGGACGGTCACATGCAGTCCCATGGACAGCCAGGCTCTGGCCAGAGAGGGCAGCCCCAGGAGGCCCTGGCAAGAAGACCCTGACCGGAAGGCCTCCGTTGTCAGCAGGCATGCCTGCAAAGGCTCTGGACAGCAGGGTGTGACACAGGCACCTGTGAGCCTCTGGGCGCTGAGCAGAGCTTGAGCACACGGCCCTGAGGGAGCTCCATACAGAAGTCAAATGCTGTGCGCGGGCAGCTGGGCCTCAGAACCGCACAGGGAGGCCTGGACGCCTCCGAGGCAGGCTGGGCGGAGCTGGGGGCAGAGATGCTGACCACACACCTTGGTTCCCTGGGGCACCAAAGGGATCAGATCACAAGGCATTAACCCCTCCTGTTTTAAAGAAGGAGCCACTGAAGAGCGTTAAGCAGGAGTGAGGGGTGACCAGGAAAGTGTCCTGTGGCCTGGGCTCACCTGCAGCCAGGGAGAGGGAGTGACGGGAGTGTGGGGCTGCAGGGGTGTGGGACGGCCAGCACGTTCATACTCTCCCACTGGACTCACACTCACACTCATTGAACTCACACCAAACACACACACGCACACACACGCGCGCACACACACACACACACAGCCCTAGTGTGGTCCACGCCCCTGGAGGACACGGGGCGCTGAGCAGAGGCGGCTCCCTCTCAGCCCGCCAGGAAGCCTCCTCCAGCCGCCAAATAGCGCTGGCCACGTCCCACACAGTATCTGAGCCTCCAGTGTCCACAGGAAAGGAAAGAGAACACCATGTCCATTTTATGAGGACATGGGGACCTTGTCCGGGACGTGCAGAGCTGCCTCCCACCCGATCGCTTGTCCGGACCCAGGAGGCTGCCCTCGGAGACCCAAGGCCTAGCAGTGGCAGGAGGTGGCCAGAGGGGAGGATGGGGGTGACGTGCCGCAGGAAATCCAGTGCTCTGCATCCCCAAAGCCCTGCTCAAGCGCCATTCATGCACCAGTCTCGGCGCCAGTCACCGTGAGGGCATACATAAGGGACAGAAACTTCCACATGATGCCAACGGCGGGGGCAGGGCGAGCTTGCAGGGGGTGGGGCGTCTTATCACTGGGGCAGCTGGGCTGGCATTGGGTGGGGGGTGCTGGGAGACGAGAGAGAGCCTGTCTGAGAGCCACAGGTTGGGCCTGGGCCCTGACAACACCATCTGAACCTTAATCCAGCTCAGTCTGAATCCTGATGGACAGCTGGCCTGATCCGTCACTGAGTCAATCAACTGCCCTTGGCTTCAGCTGGTTTGAGTTGCGTTCCTGCATCTTGGGACCATGAGAGTCCAAAGGAACCCAGTGATGTGCCAGGGTCTCCTGTGTCTGAAAGCCATGATTTGGAGACACAGAAGGAAGCCATCTTGTCCTATCAGGAAGACAGTTGCGGTGAGATAGCCCCACACGCCTCTTTGCCCATGTGACCCAGGGCTGCACCATGACTTTCGGGGCCCCTCTATACTTTTCTTTCAGGACCCCTTTTTTCCATTAAAAAAAAATTAAAAATGATATTTTACAATGGGGTTGGCACAAAGCTGAATGTGACCCAGGCTGGATTCATTATTATATGTTCATTACTATCTTCATGTTTTCTTCTGATTTTAAAAACAATTAAAATCTACCATTTCCAGCGGCCTGTGTGCGGCGTGCCTGCTGGAGACATCAGCTCTGAATCAGCGTCAGAGACCCGGGTGCTGTGCCCACCCAGCAGGCATGTCAAATGCAGGGCAAAGCTGTCTCAGAGGAAAATGCCCTCCTGACAAACTGTTCACGAAGGGGCAGGAAAGCTGCTCTAACTCCCACAAAGGCGCCAACACACAAGGCAGTGCCTGTGTGGGGTCCAGGAAACCTGGACCCGCGGATTCCCGAGAATGGAGACCGAGGGGAGATCCAGGCAGGGCAATCAGAGCCCCCGAGGCAGACCTTGGGGACACAGAGAAAGCCCTCTCTCTAGCACCTGGCCAGGTGCCCAGTGACCTCCTAGACACCATCAGCCCCCTAGCCCCATCCTAGTCAGCCAGAAATCACTGCACACCGCCGGCTCCCTCAATCCCCCTCCGGGAAACACGCACCCTGGACCAGCTCCTTGTCCCGGCACGTATTTGGGTCTCGCCTGTCCCTGCCTCAGAGCCTGCCATCCCCAGCCATGCCTGACCGCCTCTGGCACCGTCTTCACCCTCGGCAGGAGGGCCCACAGGGCACGTGGTTCAGTGCCCGGCCTGGCCCTTGTCCACCTCCTTTCTGGAAGGCGCGGGTCCCCTGGCTTGTCCCTAACGAGTTGACAGGACATGTCGTGCCATGATGGTCCCAAGAGGGCTGTGAGGAGTGATGCTGCCGACAGGGAGGGGGCCAGGGCAGGGGAGGTGACAAGTCCTAATGAGAACCAGAGGGAGCGGGCCGCCCAGCTCTTCCTGGCAGGGTCACCCACCTCCCAGAATGCCTCAGTGCTGGGCGGGACCAAGGGTGTCTGTCTGCCCTGAGCATCTGGGCCCACCCAGGGCCCCAGCCCTTTGGCAGACAGTTCAGCATGAATATGAGGACCTACTGTGCGCTGCAAAGTACTCATCAAACCACATCTTGTCATTGATTTAATTTTCAAAATAGCTCCCCTCTTCATTTTACAGATGAAGAAACTGAGGCGCAGGGACCAGCCCCTCACCTTGGCTTACACAGCTGTGAAGGCAGGCCTGTGACCTTAAGCTTCTAACCCGCGCTAGTAGCCAGGCACCCAGGAGGTGGGGCACAGCGCTTCCTCAGAGGGTCACCAAAGCGTCGGGGCCCTCGGAGCCCATTGTGCCCCCCACTCTATCCCCAAGGTGCAGAGAGGCAGTCAGCTCCCGCTCGCTGAGAGGCCCATGGGGGACAAGGAAGAGGTGGATACAGGGTCCCCGGGGCCAGGTGTGCGCTAGGAGAGCCCCTGCTCCAGGGTGGAGGCGGGGGTGCGGGGGCCCCAGTGCAAGAATGACGGCGCTGGGAGCTCACCTGCCGTGGGCCCACTGTGATCCAGGAGCTACTCAGCGCGGGGCACACATACTGCGCCCCACAGCACGCGGACCAGACGGGCGGAAGCTTCCTGGCGGCAAGGGCCTGCCGGTGTTTCTCATCCACGTGCATCCACACTGGGTGCTGGGAGGGAACACAAAGGTTTACTTCTTAGATTACTCTGGGGCTTTATAGTCTAGCGTCCATGACCATATGCAAAAACAAGACTTGCTTTTTCCTCTTTGAAGGAGGGTCCAATGAGACAATTCAAAAATTAATTTATTTTGGGGCCGGCCGAGTGGCGCAGTGGTTAAGCGCTGGCTTGGGATGCCAGTGGCCTGGGTTCGGATCCCACATATGAGGGCCAGTGACACTGCCCTCCTAAAAAAAAAATTATTTATTTTTATCTTAATTGTTGCATAGGTAACGCGAGAGGGGAAGGCCACCTGTAAAGAATTAGGAGCCAGAATGGCTTTGAACTTGACAATGGCTAAGCTAGCAACTAGAAGTCCACGGAGCAGTTCCTGTAAAGTTGGTTTCTGCCCACATTTGTCTGTAGGAAAGTGATTTTCAAATAGAATTCTATGCCCAGTAGGATAGCCTCAATTTTGTGTCCACCTCCCCATCCGTATATTGAAGCCCTGACCCCCCGCCCCCCAACAATGTGATGGTGTTTGGAAGTGATGAGGCCCTGAGGGTGGAGGCCCTGTGGAGGGGCGTTAGTGCCCTTATAAAAGAGACCCAGGGAAACAGGGTGACACTGCCTCTTCTATTTTGAGATTTAACCCTCTAGTGTAATTCTAGTTAATGATATAATTTAGCTTAGGACTTTTAAACAGTTTTTTCTTTGCTTCGGCTCTCCTCCTGCCTCAGCTTTAATGATTCTGTTTACTCAAGACTGTGTGCATAACAGTTTCAATGACTCTGTTTACTTAAGACAGAAAGCCTGCCTTACTAATTTACAGGACAACTAGCCTTAACGATTTGTTTTCTCAGAATTGCAGGCTACCTCATAAATCTGTTTACATGAACTCGAAGTTCCAGCCTTCTGCACCTGCTTTGTCAACAACCACAGACTTCCCTCTTCAAACCTCTTCACCCAAGACCACCCCCACCCCCACCTCTGTTTTCCCTTTGTTCTCCCCCTGCTCACGTGCCTATCAAACCTTTGGGCAGTGTTAAGACAGGGACGGTGGTCTCTGTGACCGGAGTCCGCTGCCTTCATTTTGGAATGAACCTGCTTTTCCCTCCCCAACCTTGTCTCTCGCTTTGCAAGCGAGAAGCAGCCAGACCTTAACCCGGTAACAAGAAGATGCCATCTCGGGCTGGCCGAGTGGCTCAGTTGGTGAAGAGCTGGCTTAGAGCGCGTGCTCTAAGCAACAGGGCTGCCAGTTTGATTCCCACATCGGCCAGTGAACGCTGCGCCCGAGCTGAGCTGTCACCGAGCTGCCACTCGGCTGGTGTAACAACAAGATTGCCTGTTCGATGGTGGGCTATGCCCACCCGCAACTAAGACTGAACTCAGCACCTTGAGCTGAGCTGCTGACCGGATGGCTCAGAGGATAGAGCGTGCGCTCTTAACAAGGCTGCTGGTTCGTCTCCCGCATGGGATGGTGGCTACGCCCACCCGCAACTAAGACTGAACACAGCACCTTGAGCTGAGCTGCCACCCAGATGGCTCAGAGAATAGAGAATGTGCTCTTAACAAGGCTGCTGGTTCGTCTCCCGCATGGGATGGTGGCTACGCCCACCCACAACTAAGACTGAACACAGCACCTTGAGCTTAGAGGCCATGAGCTGAGCTGCCAACGGGAAGCCAGACGGCGACTGGCGCCCTCCACAACGAAGACTGAAGACCAACAACTTGGCTGGTTCCCTTCCCCCAATTGCCCAACACTGTTCTCCTCCCCAAATTCCCCAATAAAATCTTTTAAAAAAAAGAAACCGCTTGGGAAGCCAGCGGCCCCGGTTCAGGTCCCACATATGAGGGCCAGTGACACTGCCCTCAAAAAAAAAAAAAAAAAGAGACCATCTTGTTGTCAGGCTCACCAGCCAACACCTTCATTCTGGATTCCCAGCCCCCAGAACCGTGAGAAATGAGTTCCTGGTTTCTCTAAGCCTCCCCAGTCTGTGGTCTTCTGTTACAGCACCGGACAGACTGAGACAGTCGGCCAAACTGTCAACCGGGTGTGAGGACAGGATGGGTCATTGTCAGACGGTTGAGATCACAGCACTTATATTTCCCCTGCACTCTTATTAGAAAGTCAACAGAGTGCCAGCTCCACCCAACAAGGGAGCAACTTCCAGACGGGGAGAGACAAAGAATACCTGACTTGTCCAAAGGCCTGGAGGTTTAGACAACAGGCAGAGAGCTTGGCATTGGATTAGAAATACGTGCATTGAAAAACCAGCTAAAATAACATAGCAATTGATAACTGTAGGGGGAAAAAGATAAGGCAGGAAAAGTAATCAGAGTGTAGGACTTGGCTCTGCCTTCGAGTTTCCCTCACAGGATCACATGGGTCTAACTCAAACCACACTCTGCATTTGAGTGGGGGTGGGGTGTGTGTGCGGTGGGGGTGGGGAAAGGAGGTGGGGGGACAGGGGCGAGGGAAAGCTGATGCCTCTCCTCCGTAAGGAAAGTCAGCAGAGATGGACTCAGTTGAAAAAGCAAGAAGCAGCAATACAAAGTGTTGTTTCAGAATACAGACATAAACCCCCAAAAGAATTAGTTAAAAAAACAAAAAAAAAACAAAAGGAAGTGGCTGCCCCTGGGAAGAATAGTTGGAGAGGGTGGGGTGGAGAGGCAGGGGGCTCGGGGTTTGTATAAACAGCCTGGGGAGTTCTTAGCTCCTTAGATTACAGGCACATGCCACTTTGATTTAGAAGAGAAGTTTCGCTGTGAGCCATGGATACGGGAGAGCCGAGGCTGTGGCTGGAGGGAGGCCGGCCCAGGAAGGGGATGCAGACCTTGCAGTAGCCTGAGAAATGGGAGGAGGAGATCTTAGAGGCCACAGGTAAGTGTGGGGTTCCTCGCTCTGTGGGGTGTGTCTGCTTTCCCATCGCAGCCTGGAGACACTTGGCTGCGTGCCCTGAGATGGGGGCGGGGGGGGGCGTCACAGAAGCAGAGGGTCAGGGCCATTGTTCTGCACCTTGGTCTCCTAGATCCCAGCTGGAGACGCTTGAAGGCAGAACCCTGAAGGGCGAGCCCCTGGTGCCCGCCCCCCCCCACTGTGCTGGGCCTTTGCCCTGCTTCCGTTGGCCACCAGATGTAAAGCCATTTGAAATACATGGGAATGAGCGCCAAGACTCATTTGTATTCCGAGAAAAATACAGCCTTCTGGTCCCTCTGCCCCTAGCGGGGAACAGACAACTCTCACTGTGGGGGGTGGGCACGGAATTAGCTCACAGGCCCAGCTGTCCTTAGGGCTTTGCGCTGGTTTCCTTCACAACCCCGGCAAATTCAGCAACTCTGACAACAGCTGTGAACATTTTGCTTTCTCCCATGAGCCCCTGGCCAACACAAAGGGCTCAGTTTGCTCACTCCTGGAGCTGCCCAAGCCCGTTGTGCCCAGGTGCCCCGGGCAGCGGTGTGGGTGGTAAGGGGCCACACAGGGGCTCCACATGCAGGGTCCAGTGCCTGGCATCCTACACGCTCAGGCTCAGGTCTGAGCGGGCCCTGAGGACTGCCTCTCGCCACCCTCGAAGCCAGACCTACCCCGGCCTGAGGGGCCTCCATGCTCATGCCGACAGCCAGGCACAGGCAGTCTCTTCTTTCTCCCAAGTACCATGTGCAAGCCACCAGCCAGTCCCAAAGGTACCCACCCCAGCAGATCTAAAACCTTCTCACCGCCCCTGCTGCTCCCTGGGAGATCCTACCCTGGGCCTAGCCCTGCCCCAGCCTTTAGCCCTACCGCACTCACCCGTCTGGCGCCGTGCGTGCTTCCCGGTTCATTGCTTCCCATGCGTTGATCTCTCCCCACTGGATGTCAGTGCCAAGGGGCAGGGCTGTGCATGCCCGTCCTGGGACGGGGCCTAGAACAAGGCCAGAGCTCAGCAGGTATGTGCCAAGTGAGGGACTGCACGATCTGATTTGTATCTTGAAGGGCTGCTGCTGGAAAAGGATCAGACAGGGCAGGCGAGGGAAGGGGGCCCAGCCTGAGGGTGTCTGAGGGAGGCAAGCCCGGAGCAGGGGGTGCTGACCTAGGGCTCAGGAGGGCTCGCTGGAGGAGGTATGGCTTGTGGAGTCCGCCTGGCTGCATACATGCATGGCTAGTGGCTCCCATTAGGGGCTCAGGAAGGATGCCTCACCTCCTTGCCCATCAGAACGCAACTTTAAAGGAGCGTGTGCAGAGGGCCAGGGTCCTGGCCGCTCGTCCCTGCATCCCAGGAACTGGCAGGAACCCAATTCATTAAGGGCTTCCTCCAAGAACTACTAACTGGACACTTGTCACATACGTACATGGCTCTAGAGACCCACAGGAGAACCCCAGAGCTGTGGCCCAGCCACACCAGCCTGTGGGACTGAAGCCGGCCACCTGGGTCACAGAGAGTGAGGGTTGATCTGGGAACAGCCCGCAGAAGAGCAGCTGCTAGGAGAACAATGAAGGGAACAGTGTTGCAGGCAGAGGGAACAGCCTGTGCAAAGGCTCTGAGCAGGAGGCCTCAGCTGCCCCTGTGTACTCAGAGGGGCCTGACAGGATGCTGGGAGGATAGTGCTTGGCCCTTCATATAGCACACTCGAGCCAGGGAGGGCCAGGCCTCTTTTAAGCTGACATTTTCCAGTGCAGCTGTTCATGTTGTTCACATATCCGACAGCGGCCTGGCAAACGTGCCGCTGAAATCCAGCTTCGTGTTTTGGTTTTGGTTTGTGTTTTTCTTTTTAAGGAAAAACAGCTGCAACGCCAGGAGAGGATGGATGTTTCGGAGAAACTGCTGATACTACAAGCCTGGCGTGCAAACTCAGGGCCAGGCCCCAAGCAGTCCCATCCTGCAGGGCTGGCTGCACTGATCCAGTGCACAGGCTGGGCTGAGCTGAGCTGCCCACCCAAGGGCACGCAGCAGGGTGACAGCCCTGCCCCTCAGGCCTCAGACCAAGGCGCCACCCCTGCCTTCCCTCATGTCTCCAGGACAAGAACACTCTTTGCAGGTCGAGGGCCTCGGCCCAGCGCGCTCAGTATGTCTCTCGCTCGCTCTCAGGAGCCCCGCTTGTGCCAGGCTCATGCCAGCCCCCAGGGGCGGGGCCCGTCCTCTGTGCCCCCAGATGCTCAGTCTGCACCATCTTCCTCGCTGCGACCCTTTGCCAGGGTGACAGCAGCAGCAAGTTTCCATTTACTGAACACCTGGAGTGAGCTGAGCCCGTTATCCCCTAGAGTCCTCACAGGAGCCCTGCCGTGGGGGTGGTGCTGTTCCATTACACAGAAGGGGACACTGATACCACACGTTTGCAACACCCACCTGAGCCCTGGTGTGGAGGCCAGGAGCTCGGACGCCAGCATGAGAGTTCTTTTCCCTCCTGGATATCTGGGTCCAGCTGGAAAAGGGGGAAGAGGCAAAGGGATTCAGGAACGGGTGCTGGCTGGAACGGGCTTTTAGGCTGGGCTCTGAAGTCAGCACAGCCCGGGGAGGGCTCGGACAGGACGGCAGCCCACCTCCTTCCCCTCCTCCACCCCTGGTACGGATACCTGGGCTGCCGCATGGCTGTAGGTCAAAGCAGAGTGAGAAGGGACCAGAAGGTCCAGAGAAGATCCAGTCTGAGGCCAGCTGAGGGCAAGGTGAGTGGCCCCGGGGTGACTGCAGCACAGGGGCCGTGTGGTATCTAGGGCCGGGCAGGGGCCATGGGGGAGGTCCGTGGAGACCGGCACGAGACGGGCCCTGAATGCCAGCCTCGGGAGCGTCCACCTGACTTCCCGAATGCCACGGGCACAGGGAGGCCACTCCCCTGGCCCAGAGGTGGTGGATGCTGGCTTCTGGGGGTGTGGAGAGGAAGGGGTCCTGACAGGGCCTCGGCAGGAGCAGGCACCAGAGGGCCGACGGTGACACCTGGGGGTCTGCCTGGGGGCCCAGGGATGCTTCCTTCCCTGGGGAGGAGAGACGGGACCTGCTCCCAGCTCCCTGGGCAGGTGAGACGGGAACCCAGGGCTCCCGGCTGGCGCAGCCCTGTCTGCGTCCACTCTGCCTGCAGACACACGACGGGCAGCCCTGCTCTCTAGTCCTAGCCGTTCAGTGCGGACCGAGGGCCAGTCGCTACGAGGGGGCAGGGAATAAAACCTCCTTTCAGCCCAGCTCCTCTGAGGAGCTGCCCCAAGGAGGACAGGCTGCCAGGAAACACAAATGTAAGTTAAAACCTCAGGGGTCTCTTTCCACCCATTAAGTTAAAATGTTCTGAAACAGCAGTGCCCAGCGCCAGGGGGCTGGGGGGTAGCTGGCAGCCCGTGCTGTTGACTTTACAGCTGGGATAATGAGCTTGAAAAGCAAACTTGTATCAGCCATTAAGCAACCAGAAATTTTGCTTCTGGGAGTGTATCCTAAAGAAATAATCCCAAATACCCAGGAGAAAGGACACGTGTGCTCCATACACACACACACACACACACACACACACACACACACACACACACACACTCTCTCTGTGTCGGGGCTGAACAGGCCTGGAAGTCTGCTCACCCACGAGACAGAGGCCGGAGAGGACCAGGAACGCACCTCCAGCCACACAGTAAGGACTGGGCCTGCATAAGGACTGGGCCTGTAGGCCCGGCATCTGGCCTCCTGCAGCCAGCGTGCGGGCTTCAATGACAAGCATTGGGGGACACGTGCCCCCCCACACCCAGCCAAAAATGGGCGGTCAGGGCCCAGGCCGGGTGAGGGCCACAGCCCAGACGTGCGGTCAATACAGGGTGGTCTTTCTCAAAAGCTATCGCAAGGCATGTCAGGTTGGCACAGGTGGCTGCCGACACATGAGAAGTAGGAAGTTCTGCACACAGTGTCTTCTGGACTCAGCTGCCTGGTGGCCGTGGGTCTGCTGTGTGGGTGTCACAGATGGGCAGGTCAGAGGTGGGCATGGAGAAGCAGGCCCCTGATGGGGACGGAAGCCAGGATGCCGCAGGAACGGGAGACTGTCCGAGTGCTGGCGGAAGCAGGTTTGTCCCACCCGCCGGGACCGTTCCAGCACCCTGCCAATTGCATCCCTTTTCCCTTCCCTGGCATCCCCACAGTCTCAGAACAGGTGTTGCCTTTCAGGTAGGCATGTCGGGGAGGGCGGAGGGGCTTTCCAACAGTCAATCACTTCCTGAAAACCTTCCCAGAAACCCCTCCCAAGCCTTCTGCTTATGCCTCTCGCCAGACTCAAGAGGCTCAGGGTGCTAGTTTGCTGAGACAGCCGTAACAAGGCACCAGACCAAAACGCACCCTCTCCCAGCCCTGGAGGCCGGAAGTCCAAGACCAACGTGGACAGGGCTGTTTCTCCTGAGGTTGCTCTCCCTGGCACGTGGACAGTCACCCTGCCCTCTCCCTGCGTCCTCACATGGTCATCCTGCTGAGCACTTCTGTCTGATAAGCACACCAGTCACCTTGGATCAGGGCCCACCCTAATTTTACCGTAATGACCTTATTAAAGGCCGATCTCCAAAAACAGCTGCATTCTGAGGCCCTGGGGGTGAGGACTTCGACATATGAACTTGAAGGGACACAACTCAGCCCATACACAGGCGTCCCAGCTGCAGGGGAGGCTGGGAGATGGAGCGTTCCAGCGCCCAGTGGGGAAGCCAGCTCCAGTGCCCGGCACATAGTGGGGAAGCCAGCTCCAGCCGTGTGGTCTCATGGCACCCAGGTCTGCGGTCTCACTGTCAGCTCCTCTGCCCGGGGAGGATGAGAGACCCGAGGGCCTCACCTACTCTGTTCCCTCTCCTGCACCCCTGGCTCCTTCCTAGGCAGGCCCTGCCCACGGGGCTGTGGACCCGGCAGGCCTGCCTAGGTGGCAGAGAAGGGGACCCAAGGCAGCGGTCGGTCTGGCACCAGACTGATGGGCCCGGCCTCCTTGTCACATGACCTGGGCTGAGCCTCTCTCAGTGAAATTCAGGGTGTGAGGAGATCCAACAGGTCACTTAGATGACGGGCCTGGCCCCAGCTCAGCATACAGTTGGTGCCCAGCAAGTCAGTGCTCAGACTCAAGCAGCCTGGCACCGATACAGAGCACAGGTGGCACCTGAGGGGCACCTGCTGCCTGGTGGGAGGCAGGGGCTTTGCCAAAGGAGCTTGTTGTCTGTTTGTCTGGAGGCCTCTTCCCTAGATGCTCACTCTGGGTCCTGAGCATTGTCAGAAGCCCACTCCTGCCCCCTGCCCCAAGTTGCGCGTGACTCAAGGTCAAGCTCGCGATGCCGGAATCTCAGCGGTGTGGGATGGAGTCCTGCATCCGAGATGGAGCAGCTGCCACGGGAGGGCTGCAGGGGCGCCACTGCAGCCTGGCTGCGGAGAGACGGCTGCGCAAACACAGACCAGACAGCCGTCCATGCCAACAGCCGAGCGGAACGCCGCCCCCTCCTGTCCCACACAGGGCTCTGTGTCCCCCTGGCAGGGCCGGTGTCACAGCTTTCCGGGCCAAGCGTTGTCTCAGCTGCCTGTGGGCCAGCCAGGTGGGGGTGGGGTACTCTGGGATGGGGTAGGGGCACGGGGTGGGGGTGGGCACCATCCACAGGGCTGCTATCATCTTATCGGCATTGTTGTGACGGTGGCTGCGGACAGACGGGGAGGCTGAGGCGGGGCGGAGAGGTGACCGTTCCGCAGAGGTGCAGCCAGGCCTCCCACCCCTCCCCCCCGCAGTGCCCTCCCTGGGGATCTATTTGCCTGCTTCTAAACCTGGGCTCCTTGTGCATCCCCAGCGGCTCACCTGCTAGCAGACGGGCGAGCACACTCTGACAGCCACCAACTGGACGGGCACGTGTCCCGGGAGGCTTGTACATCCCAAGCTCCTTCTGCTTTGTACTCCGTAACAGTCACGAGCGCCATCGTTAACCTTCTGCCTGCCCCAAACA
Organism: Aselliscus stoliczkanus; assembly: GCA_033961575.1. Lineage (NCBI taxonomy): Eukaryota > Metazoa > Chordata > Mammalia > Chiroptera > Hipposideridae > Aselliscus > Aselliscus stoliczkanus. Next base: position 141,111,370 of record CM066734.1, read on the forward strand.
CTAGGCAGAACCACCAACCATACTGCCCTGGGGCCCTGGCGTGTCCTGTTTCTCTCCATGGACTTGACTCAGTCTCAGAAACGCGGCTGGAAGGGCCTGAGGGTGGAGAGGATGGAGAGAAGGAAACTTCTGGAAAGAGCTCACAGCAGACAAGACACAAGGCATCACGCCTCCTCTTCCACACCCCAGGCCTCTTGCTAGCATTGGCACACAGTGGTCCTACGCGCCCAGCCTGTGGAAGCCCCGCTGGGAGCGGGCTGTGGAAGCTCTTCGGGCTTCAGGCTGGTCACTTGAACCCTCCCTATATAAGTGTCCTCATCTGGAAAATGGGGGTGAGCCCTACCTCTCAAATCAGATGATATATTTCAAAAAGCCTGGCGGCTGCAAATTGCCTGCAGTTTCTGTCCAGCGGCGGTCCAGCGCGCTTTGAAGCCACTGAACCTGGGTTTGCATCCCAGCCCCTGACCCAAGATCGATGGTAAAGGCCGAGCACCAAAACCCAGGGATGCCCAGATAAGGGTAAGGCGCTCGTTGATCGAGGGCCCGAGGACTGCTCCTGAAGGGGTGTCACGGGGTGGGAGGCCCCCACCGAGATACCAGTGGCAGGAGTATCAGAAGACTCAAGCTGGTTCACTGAGAAAAGCCATGGGGTCTGGGTAAAGCAGCCCAGCCCACAACCCTCTCCTAAAAGAGGACACCTGGTAGAAATTGGTGTGACTCCAGCTGAGGTCCATATACACTCTCTTGGGCTGGGACTCAGGCAGGGTGACTGGGCCTTGGGGACCCCTGAGGGGGCCTCCACAAGGAACGGACCCCTTCCTGGCATCAGCAGGTTCCTCTGATTTATTATTTGGATTTGCGCTCAGAACCGACCCGTCTAAATTGCTAAGGGTCTGGAATATTGTCTGTTGTCCCCATCTTTCTAAAAGCCGGCACAGAGGAAAGTAATGGACAAAACAGCCCTCAAAAACAAGGAGGGTTTATTTAAAACCAAGGAAACCACCCAACCAGATATATTAAATTCAGGCGGGATTGCTCCCTAGTTAAAACTGTAACACTGATACTAGCAACTACCTGCCACATTCCCCGCCCTGAGGGTGTGATGGGGGCCTGGGAATGTCAGGGGGTCCATGCAGGGGCTCGGGTCGGGCCTGAGGACTTGGCCGTCTGGCCCACAGCAGTCAGATTTCTCATGTATGAAACGGGCATGACAAGGCAACTTGCCTCACACAGTTGTCTGAGGGTCCAGTGAGATGGACAGCAAGTCCCAGCATGCAGTTAGGGCTCATCAAAAGTAGCCCCTATACCCACTCAGATGCCTCTGGCAGCTGTGTGTGTGGTGGGGGGAGGGTATGTGCACACGTCTATTTTCTAGGCACGAAAGCCGAGGCTTGGGAAGTCGAACAGCCACCCCTTAATTTCCAGAGCTGGCAATTCGGTCTTTAAAATCAGATTCTTGCCCGTCATGTGCTCAGAGGTCCTCTGGGCTACTTTGAAAAGTAAGAACCAGTCATCATTTGTTCAGTGCCACTCAGTGCCCTGTGGGCACCCAGGTCACATCACCTGCGGGGCTCCAAGGGGACCGAGGTCAGGAGGACACTGGGGTCCCTGATGACAATACCCTGTGGCCTCCTGGACTGATCACAGACCAAGAAGTGTAACCCAACGGCCAAACAGAAACACAGGTGGGGCTGAGAGCGACAACAAACCACCAGCCTGTCGTCCTGACCCTGGAAATATGGGTAACAGGGTGGGGGGCATTCATTAACCTCAAGCTGGTCTCACTGATCGGATGGGCACTCACCGCCCTGGGCTGTGCAGAGGGCACAAGCACGCACACACGTGGAAGGGTTTGCTGAGCACACACCGTGGGGCTGAGGAGCACTGGGGATTGACTGACTGTAGGAACAAACCGATGCAATAATGTGTACACACCTGGAGGCCAGGACCGTAAATTGACCATTCAAATTATTATATGTTTTTTTCTTTGGAAACATTTCCTTGATGGAAACTTCTAGTTCCACATAAGAAAGCAAGAAAACGGATTTTCTTCTCCTTAAAAATCTTAAACGATGTCATTCAGAGGGTCTACAGTACAGATGAGCGAGGTTATGATTTAATGAGTGGGAAGTTCTCACTTCCCAAGTAGTGGCAGGTAGTTAACGAAGCATCAGGCTGGCAGCTCAGTAAAAACCTCAGACGAATGCAAAATATTGGCTCACCAAACCCTAATTATGAGCAGTCCGGCTTTTTATTCCGTAAAGGAAAACAGGGTATGCAAAGTTCTAATTATCCAAAGTTGACAGTCCATTGGAAAGACATGATTGTATAGGTTTTCTGTTTGCACAGCAAATCACAAAGCACCCAAGTTAGCCCTGCCCTTGGGGGGTGACCCCTCTGGGGGGACTCGGAGGGGACCACCAGGACGGGACAGCCAGTTAAGTGCAGAGACGCGTGTTCAGAAGGCCAGCAATTTCCGGGACCTTCGGGAACTGGAATTTGAGGTGAATATTTTCTCATTGACTTTAGTGAGACTGAGCTGAACCCGTCCTGGGGAAGTTACATCTTTGATCTCAAACTTCCTATGACTGGCTTGTTGGAAAATTCCGGCCACCACGACGCCCTCTCCAGCACTTTGCTTTCCTGAAGGATGGTGGTCCAGATGTTTTTGTAGAGCTGTAAAAAAATAAATACACACGTCAATTAAAAAAAAAAAAAAGGTTCCTTAGATGGCCAAATGTGAGAACTCAACTCTCCTTGTATTCTCTCCTTTCTTTTTTTAATTTTTTTTTTTTTTTTTTTTGTAATTGGGAAATTGGGGGAGGGAAAAGTATTGGGGAACTGGGGAAGGGAAACAGACAAGTTGCTGTCCTTTTGTTCTTCAGTCTAGCTATGGAGGATGTTGCTTCACTGGCCCATGTTGGTATCGTCATTGTGCTCTTCCCGGGTGAGGCAGATCGGTCGCCGGCCTCTGGATGGCCGCTCACAGTGGCTCTTGGCAGCTCACACACCGGCTGCCGGCCGCTCACGCTGGCTGCCGGCCACTCACTGTAGCCTATGGCAGCCCACTGCAGCAGGGGCTGCAGCCTACGCCATCGCCGGGGACTCATGGCAGCCCAGCTCCAGGTGGAGCTGTTGTTCACCATCTTAGCTGTAAAGGGTGAACAACACCCTTTATAGCTTTACCAGTGTCACTGGCCCTCATATGTGGGATCCAAACCGGGGCCACTGACATCCCAAGCCAGCTCTTAACCAACGTGCCACTTGGCCGGCCCATCTCCTGTCACTTTTTAGGAAAATTTTAAGATGACTTTAATTTACATATGCATAAACCTTTTTTTCCTCTGGCAGAAAACAATTGGGAAAATGCAATTATAAAATATCTATAATGTGGGCCGGCCGAGTGGCACAGTGGTTAAGCACTGGCTTGGGACGTCAGTGGCCCCGGTTCGGATCCTACATATGAGGGCCAGTGACACTGCCCTTAAAAAAAAAAAAAGCCATAATGTACACTTAGGAGAACTTCCCACTCATCCTTTTCTTTGGAATTTCTCATTGAGGGCGGACACTGCTCCCTAACCAAGTGCAGCCATGATGGAATTCTGCGAGTCTGTGTTTCTTGTTTACACTGAAGTCTGTCCCTGGGCACCCTCGTGGCTGCTGGCTGGCACGGAGAGGTGCAGTCGGGTAACAGGATGACAGCCATCAGGCTGGCCTTGCTGTGTGGGCCCCGGGGGGCCCTAGGCCACTAGGCCTGGCACACTGTCCCTGTCTGCCTGCCCACTGGGACCTCTAGCCATCTCCTCCAGGGAGGCCAGCCGAGTCACCTCATTGGACAGCTCTGGTCATCTGAGGACAGTCGTGAGAGTCACATGCGACTAGTGGCTGAGCCCTCAGCCGCTCCCAGCACAGTCAGCTCCCAGGCCCAGGGGCCAGACGAGCCACCTACCATCCATGGGGACAGGAAGGGGCCTATTTTGTGCCTGGCTGATGTGGGCCAATTTCACTCTGAGAAACCACTGCCCCTGCCCCTGCCCAATGCACTCAGCAATGGCCACTCCAACTCGCTGCTCTTACTGGCTCCCAGAGAGACAAGACTTGGGCTTTTTCTCCATGGGTCATAAATCCGAGGTCACGTTTTACAATTTGGAGCATTATGCTTCATTTAGTGATTTTCTGGAATCATCTACAGCTGCGTTTGTTCATTTAAAATGAATTTCTTACTAAGTAGCACCTGGTTAAAACATCAGTCCTTAAAACTGGGAGACGTGTGCATGGTATAACCCGTCCCATCATCACGCGAGGCCTGCGCTGGCTCTGGTTTCAGACGGGGCCCCCATCCTGGGGACGGCCCTCCACTACAACTCGGTCACTCTCCTGCCCCAAGACCGGGCTGCCCTCTGCAGAGCAGGCACAGGCTCCAGGGACCAGCCGCTCTGGGCCCTTCTGCACGGGGGAACACTCCCGTGTGCTCAGGGATCCCCACGGGATGCCACTTCCAGGCCCTCTGTGTCGGGCACCACTGTGCTGCCTCTTCCTCAAATCCCCACCCACCTGGTGGCGAGCTAACTCCCCTCTTCTGTGGGCTCAGCTCGGCCTCCTCTGCAACCCTGACCACCCCGGGCACCGGGGTCTCTCTGCTACCTTCTCTCCACACAGATCTCTACTTGGATCCTGACTCTGCCGCTTCCTGGCTGGGCGCACACCTGGCCTGTGTGGGTGTCAGGTTTTTCACCAGTGGGGAATGAAACTGCCCAATTCGAGGGGACTCCTCCGTCCTGCCCATCCCAGCACCCGGTACCTGGTCCGAACCCCGAGTGGCCGGAGCAGGGCAGAGATCAGGGCACCTGGCCCTCCAGGGATAAGGCTGTTGTGACTGTATAAAGTACGATGTCAGTGTCCCCTGCAACAGATGGAGGGTTCCTGTCGCCTTATGCTCACTCTCCATTCCAACAGACCCTGAGCTGGCGGCAGGTGCCTCAGCAGAGAGAACATGGCCTTGGGGGTCAGGGGTTGAGTGGGGGTAAATGCTGTTCCACGGCTGACAGCTGTGAGATCGCAGGCAAGTGACTTCAACGCTTTGAAAAGCCACGTCCCCATGGCAACATGGGGACAATGCCTATAGGTAGTGCTGTGCTGGGGGGCGCTGGGCAGGCCCCGAGTGTCACCCGGCATTGGCATCTCCATGTGGCAGAGGAGTCATGGAGGGATGCACGTGGGCTCAGTCGGAGCCCAGTGAGGGTCACAGGACAGAGTGGGGGCACGAGCCTGGGCACTCGAGCTGGAGGCTAGAGAGGGCCTCTCTGAGAGGCAGCATTTTGCTTAGAACCAATGAGTGGCAGTGCTCTAGGAAGTGGAAACAGAAGGTGCAAAGGTCCTGGGGTGGGAACGAGCCCAGCACAACACAACAACAGAAAGGACAGTAAAGCTGGAGGCCAGAAGGCAGGAGGAGCACCGGGTACTAAAATGACCTCGGAGAACCAGGCACAGGCCCTGAGGGCTGGGGCACAGGAAGGGATCTGGGGCAACTTCAGGTACAGGGCACGTTGCTGGAGGGCTCAGACTGAGGAGTGGCTTGACCAGATCTGCTTTTAAGAAACCATTCAGTGGGGAGGACAGCGATCAGGGAATCCTGTGGGGGCTGTCAGGAGTGCCGGTGCGAGGGGTGAGCGGCTCGGCTGACAGAGGGGGCAGGAGTCAGGCCTGGAAGGGCCACGGGGGAGGGTGAAGGGAGGGAGACAGATGCCGCAGGCCCGGAGCTCCACTCAGGCCCACGCTGGCCTCACAGCCCTGCAAGGGCCCAGTTACCACCCCGTCTCTCAGGGGACGGCTCTGGGGAATGGCAAACTCGCCCATGACCACCCTGACTTCTCCCGGCCACTCCCTCCACCGCTGCCCAACTGTGACAGCCTCCCAGCAGGCGCAGAAGACTCCTGGGGCAAGTCGTCATCTCAGGTTCTGCAGTAACTGCCACCAGCCCCCAGCGCGGCCTGGCTGGCACTCAGACACACAGCCTCCCCACCGGGCGCAGGGAGGGAGGGGGCCCCTTACCTCGCCATCAGCTCTGCCAATCGCTGAGTCCAGGATAAAGTCAGGGGGGGCGATCACGTCCACCAGGGCAATCGCATCATCTTTCAGCTGTTGGAAAACAAAGTCCGTTCACTTGGCAACGCCCAGACATCTCCATGGCGACCACGGAGCCCCAGAGTTTGTTGCTTGGCCCACTGGCAACAGTAACCCTGGCGCACGCGCGTTATCTTCTCATTGGCCCGTTGGAGTCCCTTGGGATGCCTCTGAATATTTTCACCATGTTGCTATTCACTCAGCACTTCCAACGTTTTATTTTTCTCAACAAAGTTTTTTTTTTTTCAGCAAGGTAGGGACTGCTTATAAAAGTCACGACGCTGCAGCTCATTCACTGGCAACTGTCTTCAGAGATTTGTCTCTGAACCCTGGGCCATGGCTGTTCCAACACAGGAAAATATGTGCAGAACATATAGGGGAGAAGGCGTTTAGAAGCGCCTGGAAAAGTCCTCACAGCAGCCCCCTTAGCTTCACGGCAGCTTTATTACTCTCCCATCCCGTTAGACAAAGTATTCTTCAATATGGAATTTATACGAGAAGACTCCTAAGAATTTACTTGAAATGCAAAACAAAAAAAATGTTTTTCTACCGTAACTGAAATGCCACGGCCATGCTGAACAGAACCCTGGGATGGGGGGCCTTTAACGATGCCGGCTGAGAGCTATCGGTCAGCACAGAGCACAAAACCCCCAACAAACAGAAGTACATCCCCTGCCTGAATCGCAGGTGGACCAGCCAGCCCCACTGCAGGTGGAGACCAGCAGGCAAGGCCCTTGTCTGGACGGTGGTCAGCAAACGTTTAACCTAAGGGGCCGACGAGAAATAGCGTCAGCTTTTGGGCCTGGGGTCTCCGCCTCGCTGCTCGCCTGGGCAGCCACATCCAGCCGGTGCACAGTGAACGGTAGGACTGGGCTGGGTTTGCCACCATGGGCTACAGGATGGAGCTGACGGCCCCACCTGGCTGACCCTGGTGAGAACGCGGGCAGAGCCAGGCGTGGGCTGTATTAGGCTCAGCCACTGGCCCTGGACCACAGCGAGGAAAACGCCTTCCTGTCACTGGTTTTACTGCGGGAAAAGGAACTGTGGCCGCACCTGTGCATTGCACGTGGCGACACCTTACAACACAGGGAGACAGTGATGGCTGCTTCCAAAACGAATCCTGGAGAGGCTTAAAACCAATCAGGGACGTTACCTGGGTTGCCTCAGCTCTGATGGCGCTGATGGGAGAAATGCAATGGCATGTCCCTGTCGTTCGGGGCACTTGCTGGAGTGCTGGCAAGGCTCTGATTCACGTCCTACCCTCAAAGTAGCATCACAACTCAGCTCCTTGCAGCATCACTTCCCGGGCCAGTGGCTAAGGCACATATGGCTCTTACACTTTAAATTAATTTAAATGAAATTATAATCCTCAGCCACACTGGCCACAGCTCCACTGCCAGCCACCCCCACGGTCAGTGGTGACCATGTGGGACAGAGCGGCCCCAGGGCAGGTCCATCCCTGTGGGACGTGCTGCTGGACAGAGCTACCAGAACATCAAGTGGGGATAGCAGCCATTGGAGTTTTCTGGGTGACAAAGGTCAAAGAATACAATAAAAAAAAGTAAAATACTATGAAATGAATTTAAATCGGAGGCGGAAATGTGCAGGATTATTGATGGTTGTGAAAAGTGTGAATATTAGAGCGTGCCGAGTGTGTGCAGCTTCTAAGGCATTCCCTCAGAGTTATTACTCTTTTCCTGAAACTTCTGACACAGGCGTGTTTTCTTGTGATTTCCTTGTTTTGCTAAACCTTGCGTGCATCGAATGGGGAAGCAGAGGTGAGTGGCCCTAACCTACAGGGTTACAGGTTAAGTCATATGAAAATGCAAAGCTGATGACCACTCACCTGGGAACACAGGGTCAGGATGGCGCTCTCTACCATTTTACCTGCCTGCTCACCAGAGAAGTAGCCACCTGGAAGCACAGCATTGGTTACCCCGGCATCTGGCACCCCAAGTCCAAAATCAGCCACAAATAGCAATGATTCTGAAACAGCTTTCCGGATTAGCCTATTTTCTGTAGAAATATGTCACTGTCGCCCCTCCCCCCCAGCCCAGCTGAGCTGCGACCCCTTTGTGAGAATGCGGTGGCCAGGCCAGGACTCGGGTGTCCCTGTTGCCTTGGTTCACGGCACAGGCACGGGGAGCTCCGAGGCAGGAGCAGAGGGACGGGCGTGAGGCAGGCAAGCCTGAGGGGCTCAGGAGGCGGACAGGGCCGGGGCGGGGCTCTTTCTGAAGGAGGAGCTGGGTTCTAGGAGACTGAAGCCCGGATGGCAGCTTGGGAACGCCAGGGCTGACTGCTGGGAGAGCGTGGAGCCGGGGGCACGAGGGGCTGTCTGGAGCCACCAGGGAACGGGGTGCAAGGCCCACCTCCTCAGCCTCGCCTCCTGCCCGGCAACGGGCTCTGCTGCGGTGTCTAACAGGCCCTGTGCATTTGAAAATGCATTTGCTATAGACCCTGCTTTTGTTTTATTTTTGCTGTAAAAAAAACTACGTCTGGTCACTTGGAGTTGCCTCCCTCAGGCGTGGTCTCCTGCCCCTGCACCCGGGGGCTCCCTCTGCCTTCCTGTGCTGCCCGTGCACCCTCACCTCCTCCACGGGGCAACACCAGCCCGAAGGGGGACAACGTGGGTTCTTGGAGAGGGGGAGGGGCAAAAACGGACTCTTCATAAAGCCCAGGTACACACACGGGATATAACATAAACGTCATGGGGACAAATAGGACAAAAACGCCTAGAAAGGCTCCTTAAGGGGGACGGTCATGGAAAGAGGCCGGGGAACTCAGGCTCATCCGCTCCTTCCCACCACAGTCTTCCAGGAATCAGCCCAGGCGTCACCTCCCCCAGGAAGCCCACCCGGTACCCAGTCCGGGCATTCCTGGGGGTGCCTCCCCAACAGCCTGGACGTGTGTCTGTCGGTGCCCTCCTGATGCTGCTGCACCTCCTGCTTTATTATGATGGCATCAGGGTTATCTGTCCACAGGCTCACTCAGTACGCGACGAGTGCCAGGTAAGTCACGTGGGACCCATGCCACGCCGGGACAGCACCGTCTCCCAGCCAGGGCAGGGGCAGCCCGTTGCAGGGCGGGTAGTGACAGGCGCCTCACCTCGGTAGAGCAGGCCCATGTGCTGGCTCAGGGACCACAGGCCGTAGAGGGCGCTGAGCCGCTGCAGCACGATCCGCAGTGGGGGCGGCACGCCGGGCTGGTGGGTGTGCTCGTGGAACCTCCGCAACACCGTGAGCTCCAGGAACGCCAGGGCCAAGGAGCGACAGTAGTACACCTGAAAATGAAGGACAGCGCCACCCCCGGTGAGCAGCAGGGGGACACTCCTCCATCAAGGGAGCTAAGGGTCCGCCATCACTTCACAGCATTAAGCCTTGGAGCTGAGGCTTGAAGGGCGCGTGTGCTCAAAGTGAGAGCCGGTCAGTCCGACGGTCGAGCTGGGGTGGGGTACAGCCCTGTACCCCCAGCCTTGGGACCCACCTTCCTCCTCATTGGTCCCTACACCAGGCGCCCCTCTCTCATGAACCCCCACCCCCAATAAACCCCCAGCCCCAGGAAAGGACACGATGAGCCCTCATTCCTGCATTTTAACAAGTAATGGATACTTGAGGCAAAAAACAAACTCCACATTGTCCACCTTCAGACGCCAGCCGCGCAGTAGAGGGGAGAGAGCTGGGCCCTGGGGTCAGCAGGCCTGGGTTCAAGGTCGGCCCCGGACAGGAGAGCCGGCTGACTGGGCATTTCTCTGGGCTTCAATCTCCTTATGCATCAAAGACGATGGCGTGAAATGACACATTCTGGAGGAAAACAGCCTTGTCTGCTTTCTGAGGCACAGATGTCCTGGAGGGAGTCCCCAGGAACTCGGGGCAGGGGTTGGCTCCGGGGTGGGGTTGGCGAGACTGGAAAGTGGCAGGGGAGACACCACTGCCTCCCTTTTCGTATTTCTCACTTTGAACATGTGACGTTGTTACCCAACCAAAAAAATGCAATGAACACATATATTTTTTTAAAGAACCTACTGTGTGTATCTGGCTTGCCTAGATAAACAGTGACTGTTGTTATTGGCAGGAGTGAGTAGATAAAAGTTCATGAACTTCTCTGCTGAGTCAAAGAGGGAGTATGTTTTATATTTTAACTAAAGCAGTAAGTTTCCCCCAAAACATAGCAGCTCCCACCCTCCATTGAAGGCCCATAGAGTGGCTGCTGTGCACTGGACACTGTCCTTCAACCTGCACGTCGCTGACGCTGGTACAGTCAGCAGGCATGCGTGGCCGCCCCTGATCTGCAGGAACTCGCTCCTGGCTGGGATGCTGTCGGTTGTGTTACATGCGTCCTCCGCCTGCAGTCTGTCTTCTGACTTTGTTTATAGTATCATCTGCTGCTCAGATATGGTGACTGTCTATGAAGTCAGAGCTGACAGTTTTCGTTTACAGCTTGAGTTTCCTGTCTTACTCAGGGAGGCTCATCCCACACCCGGGTTACACAAACATTCTCTGAAGGGTTCTTCTCACGCGCCATTGCTGCTCCGATCACCACATGGGAAGAGACCATGTCTCTTAGGACCTTGAACATCCAGCCCAGGGCTCTGAGTGCTCTCAGCTGTCAGGAATGACCCAGCACTCGCTTTTTTTTTTTTTTTTTTTTTTTTTAAAGATTTTATTGGGGAATTGGCGGAGGGGAACAGCGTTGGGGAATCGGGGAAGAGGAACAGACAAGTTGCTGTCTTTTTGTTCTTCAATCTAGTTGCAGAGGATGTTGCTTCACTCTTGGTTATCGTCATTGCGCTCTTCCCGGATGAGGCAGATCGGTCGCTGGCCTCTGGATGTCGCTCACCGCGGCTATTGGCAGCTCACTCTTGGCTGCCAGCCGCTCACGCTGGCTGCGGGCCACTCACTGTAGCCTATGGCAGCCACTGCAGCAGGGGCTGCAGCCCACACCATCACCGGGGCTCGCACAGCCCAGCTCCAGGTGGAGCTGTTGTTAGCTGTAAAGGGCAGTGTCACTGGCCCTCATGTGGGATCCGAACTGGGGCCGCTGGCATCCCAAAACCAGCGCTTAACCAATGCGCCACTCGGCCGGCCCCAGCACTCGCTTTTAAACGCTCCGTGATCCAGACCAGGTGGGGACAACACAGACCCCTTCTCGGGTCATCACCTTCTCTTCCAGACCTCAAGGCAGCTTTCTGGTCCACAGTCACAGCCACTCCATGGGGCTGTACCTCAGCTTACAGTGCTGGTCAGCTCTGGGGCTCTCCCCAGGGCCACCCGCTAGCCCCTCCATCCTCTGCCACGTGAATCACTGGAACACCCTCTAACCAAGTTCTAAAGGTGAGCTACCTCTCAAACGGCTGAGCCACCCGCTCGGGCTCTGTCGTCAGAGTGCATGTGCCAGATGCCACACGGCAGCTGGCGTGGGGTGAAGGACAGGCTGGGACCAGATCGACAGCGGCCTCGGGGCACCTCTCTGGGATTCAGAGGTGAGGGGATGGGTCCCCTTTGTGCCCTCCAACCCTTTGGGGTCTTGGCTTGTAACTCAGGGGAGGGTCTCCACTTCCATTTCAAGAATGACCATCTGACACACAGAGAAAAGGAGTGACTGACACGAGACGAACAAATCCACAGCCATCAGTGTCCGGATGACCAGGCCCATTCCAGAAGGATCATGTTCACGCCTCCTGTTTTGGTGTCTGAGCTGATTCTGACCATCACTACATTCCTTTCTTTAAAGCCACAGGTTTGGTTTTGGTTTAGTGACCCTCGGCCAGAGCCTTTCCAATCAAGACTCCATCTTTGTTCCTCATCCTCCCACCCCCGGGGCAGGCATGTCCAGCAGGTCCCTAGAGACACCACCAGCTTTGCGCCACCCCCCCCCCAGGGCTGAAGGCTGCCCCTCGCAGCACAGGAGGCTCGGCCCTGGAGCAGATGGGCAGAAGGGGACGACGAGTTCTCAGAGGACACAGCCTCGTTGAACACCACCAAGGAGAAGGGACAACACCAGTCTGAGGAGCTTCCATCCACGGCCTCCCAAATGACACCCGTCACTGAAGATACGGGATGCACGGACCACCGCAGACCAGACCTTGACGTCACAGGCTGTTTCAGAGCACCACTTCTGCACAGGGGTTTCCCGGGACATGAGATGGCCCTGTCCTACGTGACAGCCAAAGCCACCCATGGACCATTGCCACCAAGGCTCCCTGGGGAGGGTGATAAAACTCTGAAAAACCAAAGGCAGATCTCCAGTGGACCTCATGGGAGTCACCGGGCCATCACTCTGTCGGCTCATCAGTCGGGACCTGGCTGGTTTCGCAGCCCCACTGTGTGTCTAAGGCTCCTGCAACCCAACGTCCCACCTCCAGCAGCTCTCGCTGACGGGCTGGACCCTGCAGGACTTGACAATGCCACACTTTCCTACAGACTGGCCAGGGAGGTGCCACCATCCCCACAACACACCAGGGTGCAGCTGTCAGACGATGGCCCGAGGTCCGAGGGGCCGGAGGACTGGGCCTGCCTCCCCCAGTCAGCTTACCTGGGACCCGGCAGCACAGGAATCAGGAGCAAATAATTATTTTTTTTTCCTGAGGGCAGTGTCACTGGCCCTCATATGTGGGACCCGAACCGGGGCCGCTGGCTTCCCAAGCCAGCGCTTCACCACCGCGCCACTCGGCCGGCCCGCAAATGATAAATTTTTAATGCAAACATACCTGAGAGTTGTTTTTTGCTGTAAAGTCATCACTTCCTGATCTCTTCTCTTGGTTTAGTTTTTGGTAACTCTCTCGGAGCAGGTAACAAACCAACCACTCGTATGCGGCCAGGGGAACTTCGAAACAAGAAACAGGGAAGGTGACAATAGAGAATCTCACTGTCCAGGACCCACCTACCATGCAGACGGCATTGCAAGCACCTGTGTGTACTGATGAGAGTGTGAGGTGGGCCCAGTCTACAAACAGGGACACTGAGGCAGGCACAGGGAGGGATATGACCAAGGCCCCCCGCCAGGCAGCACCCGGGCTGGGACAGGCACCGGTGAGGGTGTTTCCTGGCTCTGCTCTGAGGCTATCCCAAGATCCACATTATTCTAGCAACCATGCAGGCCGCAGGGTGACAGGGACACTTTCTGTGTGACCGCCTCACTCATGATGGCTACACTCTGGCTGGTACTGACGTGCTTGGTCTGATGGGATGGGGATCTGCATGTCAGGACAACGTTCCGGCAGATGGTGGGGAAGTGGCTGGCCCAGACTTCGACCCCACTGCTGTGGGCGGGCGGGTGAGCTGGGGGCTCACACCCGGGTCCCCCACCCCCGCACGCACACACATCCCTCCCCACAGCTCTGAAGGGAGGGGGACAGGAAGCTGCAGAGGGACATGCACAGAGAGGGACACCACGACAAGGATGCGGACAGCGCGGGCGGGAAGGAAGACCCATGGTGAGGGGAGGCAAGTGGCCTGTCCTCCCTGCCCTGCGCCAGGCACCGTGCCCACAACTGTGGGCGCTTGGCTCCTCGTCACATCTAAGCAACACGGTGCTTCCTGCGGACCAGAACGTGCCAGTTGTGCTGTCACCACCCTTTCCAACAAGACACGGACACAAGGAGGCACCCAGGCTAGTGGTGAGTGGGCAAGAGGCCTGGCCTGCCGTGTGGCTCTGAGTCCACACTGTCACCCAGCCTGGGCACAGAGGGCCTGGGAGCTGCTTTTGGCCGGGAGCTCCCGGGGAGGATCCAGCCACACAGGCGCCGCGTCTCCGGCCCTGCCACACAGCAGTTCCCCGGGACGGAGACACAGCACGTGCGGGGCGCTCCCGCAGACGCCCGGCCACTTCACGGCTGTTCTATCAGGGGCTGCTTGCAGCAGAACTGAGACGCCCGCCAACGAGGACAGCAGCATCGCACAGGCTGAGGACCGAGGCCCCACGCCACAGCAGCCTGCACGAGCGCGCACGGCTTCCAGGACGAAGGGCAGGCTTCTCGGACACCTGGGCGGCGAGGCCTCAGACGTCCTCTGAGCAGCTGTTCTCAGGGAGCCTGGGAGGCAGGTGGGGTGCGGACCTGCCTGGGGCGAGGCACCCCTTTCAGAGTCCTGCCAGCTGTGGTGGCTTCAACGGGCTCCCCACAATAAACATGTCCATTCCTGTCCCTGAAACGCGTGAATGTGCCCTCACTGGGGCAAAAGGTCTCTGCAGTTAAGTGGAGGGTCTCGGGATGAGGCCACCCTGGATCGGGGTGGGCCCTGCACCCAATGAATGTGACCTTATTACACAAAGGACGGAAGGGGACGTAGGGAGGGGGCCCGTGACGATGGTGGCAGGGACTACACTGATGTGGCCGCAAGCCCCGAATGCCAGCAGCCCCCAGAGGCTGGAAGAGGCAGGGAGGGCCCTCCCCTGGCGCCTCGGAGGGACACAGCCCGGCCCACACCCCGATTCTGAACTTCCGCTTTCAGCGCCCTGTGTGGGACTTTGTCCCAGCCACCCCAGGACACGGACACACTGGGTGGCCCGGTGGCTCTCCTGAGCCTCAGGTGATGCCCTTACGGACGTCCCTGAAAATCCAGGCCAGCCCTGGAAACCGACGCTGACAGATGCCTGGCCTGGACCATGCGAGACTGCCTAAGCTCTTCCCAGCAGGACCGACGGTCACCAGCGCCAGTAAAAGGCGGCAGCACGCACACCCCTATTTTCCATGGTTTATTTACACGGCAATAAACCCAAGGTCCTCACCAAGGCCAGAAACCGCCCCTGCCGACGCATAACCAAGCAAGGCCCCTGCTGTCAATGACACACTAACCACGGCCGCCGTGCCTGGAGGCCGTGCAGGCCGCTCCCCACACCGTCCAGGAGGCGCGCCCGTCTGCGGTGGACGCCACGGCAGGAGAACGCCGGGGGCCACTTCCGAGTTTCGGCCTTCAAATGATACAGAAGTCGTTGGAACACTTTTCTGTGGAAACTTTTAACTCTCAGGTGTTTACAAAAAAGTGTATCACGCTGCTTTGACGTGTTCAGATGGAAGGGGAGGGTCCCCAACAAGCACAGGAAAGCGCACAGTAATGGGGGGGGCGGGGACAATTCCTGGAATATTTTGGAAGTGAGAAATTAAGTAACAAAATCAGATGGAAGAAGTGGCAGCAGTGCTCTCGCCTGGGGAAGGCTGCAAACGGCCGGCCGGAGGACAAACACACTTCGACACCTCTGACCCCAGGACGGTCTTGGGTGCCAGGCCACTGACAGCCACTGGAGCCACATCACAGAGTCTCCTCGGGGCTCCCCTGATGTTCCCTCTGCACCCACCTGCCCCTTCCCCCCAGTACTTCCCCACCTGACATGTGGCCCGTTTCCACCCACACAGCAGCCCACAGCTGCCACTGTCACTACACTCGCATCACTCCTGGGTCTGCCGCTCCTGCCCGGCCTCTCACTCCAGGGGCTCTGGGCATGCCCCCTGGGCCCTCCACTCAGCATGTGACCCCTGAACTCCCAGCATGCCCAGGGGCTTCACTCCAACCCAGCCCTCCATCTAATGGGCCACTTGTGACTCGCAACCCTCCTGTCTGTGCTCCGACCACCTCCCCGCCCACCCACCTGGCTCCCCTGCTCCCCGGTGCTGCCTCTGCCTGGGTTTCCGTTTCCTGTTTATCTCCCTCCCGGGGCCATCTTGCTCTGGGTACACTTTGTAAAGCGGGGCTCTGCCCCAAGGGCGCCCCTGACAGCAAGGCCTGGACGATTGGCCCCGGCTCCTTGGCTGGCACACAGCCCCAGGCCCGGGTGCCGCCTGCGTTCATCCGTGCGCACACGCCCTTCACACCCGTGCTCCTGTGTGGCCACCTGCTCCCGCACACACCACCCTGAGCCTCTGATACCTGGCTCGTTTCCTGGGAAGCAGCTCGGCTCACCCGGCACAGCTCACTCCCCGTCTCTCGTGCCCAAGGAGGGTGCTCAGCACGGTGACCCCACCACCGTGGCCAGCCCCGACCAGGCAGAGCTCGGGGCTGACTGCGTCCCTCCCCGATCTACCATCACAGGGAGACTGAGGCTCACAGAGGTTAAGCATGAGCCACAGTCACACCGCAGGCTCAGCACCGAGCCCCCAGGCCTGCCTGTACTGACTGCACCATGGGGCCCCACGGACACGTGGGACGTGACCCCAGGGCCCTCCACAGACCCACACACTTGTCAGAGCAGCAAACACACTGTTTGCAATTATTTATTATTTCTGCAAATGAGCCAACTACAGGAAGAGAAGTGGGGCCCACGGTACCAAGTGACAGTGCAGATGCCCTCGTGGGCAGGGCCCTGTGTTAAACCCACCCTCAGCGCACACGCGTGTGCGTAGGTCACAGGGACTGGACGGAGCCGTGCCTGCCCTTCCCTCGCCAAGGAATCGTTTTATTCCTTGAAGGAAAGACCTCCTGACCTTCCAAACAGACTACGCTCAAAACTGGAAAGGCCTTTACATCTCTAGTCCTACCAAGCTTGAGGGTCATAAATCTTTTTTTTTTCCTTATTTTATTTTATTGGGGAATAGCATGTTTTTCCAGGACCTACCAGGTCCAAGTCAAGTAGTTGTTTCAATCCAGTTGTGGAGGGCGCAGCTCAGTGGCCCATGTGGGGATCGAACTGGCAACCTTGGTGTTATGAGCACTGCACTCTAACCAACTGAGATAACTGGCTGCCCCTCAAGGGTCATAAATCTTTTATGTAATTTTTACTAAAGGTCCAGCTGAGACAAAGACCAGTCCCGAGATTTGGGATTGGATGACCAAATGCCCTGGAGACGAGGGGCTGGCCACAGGCTGTGAGTGCCCTTCTCTGTCTGCAGAGAATAGCGTCAGACTCGGTGCCAAGCCGCTTACGCCAAACAAATTTTAGTTGCCTTTTTTCCCCCCAGAAGATGTTTTCACTTTGTTGCGAAAATTAGGGCACTCAGAGGAAAAACAGATGACACTGCCCTGGCGTTGTCCCTGATGCTGGTATACAAAACGGCTTCTGCTTCCACAGTTTTGGTGAGGGGAGGGGCTGCGGGCAGAGCACGGTGGACACACCAAGAAGCTGGCAAGCCACTTGTTTACTTTTTCATTTTACAACGGGTTTCAGGGAAGAAAACATTCTGGTGGGGATGATGTTACTAGAACGATGAGGTCATTTTCTAGTGCTTCCTGTAGCAACGGTTGGTCGGGGCGCGTTGTAACCATCAGAAATAGATCTCCCAGTGTGTCCTACTGGCTTTTCAAACGGGCAGATGAGGAACTGTAAGCTTAGCAACTGGCAGAAAAATTGTAACAAAGGGTGGTGCCCAAAGAGAAATAAAGCAACTACAAGCAGAAACGTTTTCTGGATGATGATAATGACGACAGTGAGGGTGAGGATGAAGGAACTACGGCGGGGGTGGGGGGTCAGCGGCCTGGGGCTGCTCTGGGGCTGCCGATGGGGGCTGAGGCGGATGGGGCTGGCGCCTTGCTCTCTGCCACCGTGTCCTCCCCGGAAGAGCCCATGGCTGCTGGTGCTACAATGTCACCTGCTCTCCATTCTTCACCCAGAGGACCCAGGGGACGCTCACACTGGGGTCTCCTGATGGGAAAGCCAGGTGCGCACCTCCCCCGCCAAAGGTTCTCTGCTGGCAGCGTTTAGTGGAATAAACAGCGTCCTGACGGTGACCCTGTGATTACTAGAACCATGACAAGGTTGTGTGTTTAAAACAGTCATCGGTGGTCACTGAACACCCATGCGGTGCCAAGCGCAGTGCCGGGCGCTTTACATGTGCCAGCTCCTCCATCCTCACGAGAGCGCGACGTGGTAGAACCATTATTTGCCTGGTGCAGGTGAGGAAACTGAGGCGAGGCCCTAAGTCTCATGGCTGTGAGGAGGAGGGCTGCTTGGGGTCCAGTTTCTTGGGGTCTCACTAGGAGGGTCAGCTCTGTCCACCTGCTGGGACCCCTGCCCCGTGATCCATCCCCAGCCCACAGAGTACATCTCTGAGGCACCTGGAAACAGGTGTTATGGGTGGCAAAGTACAGCAGGCTCAGCAAATGCTAACGGACAAGGTGACCACAGTAGTGACATTTTCGCTGTGGCTTAAAGCTGTTTTTGATACGAGATTTCACAAAAGAGTGGGTGGGACATGTGGGAGGAAGGCGCTTCCTTCAAAACCCCCATAGGGGTGGGGAACGTGGAGTCAGGGGCAGAAGTTCTGAGCTGAGCTGTTCCTTCTCTAAAATCTCATCCTGACCGCCCATTTGGAAGCTTCAGGGAGCTGTCGGGCTGCCCTGGGCTTTGGAGCACAAAAGCCTCGGGCCCAGACCCGGCTTCGCGTTCCACCGGGGACAAGCTGCTGGCTGTTCCGGAGCCCAAGCGGCCCGAGCAAGGGGGCACGTCACGGGCAAGCATCCCCTCGGCTCGTCCCCTCGCGCCTCAGCCACTCCATCCTGGTCCTGGTGGCTCTGACCTGTCCCTGTCACCATCACCACCACCCTGCCCAGGCCACCATCCTTTCTCATCTCCATTCATTGCCCTTTTTTTCACAATAATTTTAACAGGAGTCATCACAACAGACAATACAAACCCAAAGCAGTCAGCGGCTCTCCTGCTCAGTATTCTCTAGTGGTTCCCAGGCCCCAGAAGGACAGCTGTCCCTTGGGTGGCTTGCAGCTAGCCCATTCTTTCCACGGAGATCTCAGCTGGCTGCCCTCAGGGGGCTGTCCCAGCGACCCCGACCCTGTACAGGGGGCACAGCCTCGCATCCCTGCTCCTCTGACCAGGCCCATCATGTCCTCACACGCGGCTGTCCCCCATGAGATTGCGAAGCCCGTGGGGCAGGGACCTGGTCTCAGTCGCCTTGGCGCCCCAGCAAGACTGCACAGGCACTGGTGCTCATAAGTATCTGCAGCGAACAAAGTTAGGGCAAGTGCCATCCACAGGGAGGAGTCAAGGGCAAAGGCTCAGTGACAGCCCCCAGCTTCCTGTGATGAGAACCCCATCATGGGGCGGTGGGCAAGGGCTGGGCCAGAGCGGCTCACACTCCACCGTCAGGAGCGAGAGCCCGGTGGGGCTTCCCCTCATTTCACCTTCGGTCGGAGTCTCACTCGCTGTCGGCGCAGAGAGATGCTGGGTGCGTGAGTCAGCCAACGAATGGGGGCAAGCCAGCGTCTGGCGTCTCCTACGGCCACCACCACAGCCCCCTGCACAGTGACGCGTGCTGGGCACGCCGGAAGCGCCAGGGAGGGGCATGCTGACCTGAGGAGTCCAAGCAGTCCTCGAGGCTGGCGACCCGGAACCTCTGGCCGAGGAGGGCTGGATACGCTTCCAGAAAGGCCACACTCTTCAGGGGGCTCTGGAAGTGAGCGCCACCTAGGAGCACATGGGTCACTCAGGCGACTCGGCCCACAGAGAGGGTCCCAACCCACCTCAGCCATCACCTGGAAAGTTGGTCAATCACATGTCATGACACTTTCCTTCCTGCTAACAGCGAGTCCATCTTGAGAGAAGCGCTAACTAAAGGGCCCGAGAACCCTCACCCGTGTGAGTTCTAGGGCCACCCACCAGCATAGTGGAGCCTCACCTGGGTCCCCGTGCGCCAGCAGGCCGAGCAGGTAGTTGCTGGTCTGCTGCAGAAGAACATTGTTGTCCCCTTCATACGTGCAATTTGGGTCATTATCATCTCTGAGGTCACCCAGACGGTTCACTGCAACAAAGCCACGTTCGCATCATTTCGGTGCATATGTGAGCAATACCCGTCACCACCTGGGAAGCTAAGCCTGCGCCCAGCCTGATGGGGCCAAAGCACCTCCTAGCCCCACCTGTACCTCCACCTCCCGACCAGCTGTGGGCCCCTAACTGCTCTACACCCAATGGCCCCATCTTTACAGACACACCAGTAGCCGCCTAGTAAGGGTGTCGGGAAGGAAGTGGGCAGCCTCCCCCTGGAACCCTCAGCAGTGAGCAGTGAGTGCTCAGGGCCGCTCACTGTTACCAGCATCCCCGGCCTCCAGAGGTCGCCTGGCAGAGCCTCCCTCCACCATGGGGCTCAGTGACAGGTGCGCAGGGAGCCGATGCCTCAGCCCCTCCTCCTTCTACAACTGAATGAACCCTTTTGTTTACTCAAGAAATTTCAAATATCTGAAGACAAATTTCCTCTTTCTTTTCTTGTCTCTCCTGCCAGTGATGTAACCCGAGTCCTTTGCATACTTTTTATAAGGTCCGCATCTCCTTCTTCAAATGGGAACGCTCTCCGAATGTGAGCCTGGGGTGGGAGGACCCAGCTCTGAGCTCACCGCCGGACTCCGGGCGCCGGCACCACCCTGACCCCCATGCCGGCTCCACCCCTGACCGTGCTAGGGGCGACCTTAGAGACACAATTTGCAGCTGACACCTAAGCCTAGATAAAGGGCTTCACGTTTCTCCCTGCTGAGTTGGTCTCTTGGCTTGTAGCCAGCCTTCCTATACGGAACACCACTTGATTCAGCCATTTTTTTGTCTGCAGTACTGCAGGATTCAATTTCCTTGTTCCAAACTATTTACTTATTATTTATTAGCGTCTCTATGACTTAGAACAACAAAAAGAAACTACAAAGAGCATTGCCCGGAGGACAACACGGGGAAATGGTACCTGGCACAGAGCCATGGTTGCCCAAAGGTCAGTAACGGACAGAGGCCAGTGTGGGGAGCCGGGGGCCACTGCCAGCCACCCTGACAGAGAAGCATCTGGGACAGAACCTTACTGAGAGCAGGCAGCCGCTCACCTGGGCAGTTATCCACCTGGGTAATTCTACTAACAACAGCAAATAAAAGTGACTGGGCGCATGCTACATGCCCCTGCTGAATGCTTCACGTGTATTAATTCACTTAATCACTGCAGGGACCGGGGTTGTGTGTGCTATTCTCATCCCCATTGTACAGATAAGAGAACTGAGGTCCAGCAAGGGCAGCAGCTTGCCCAGTGACGCAGCTACTGAGTGGCAGAGCCAGGACTGGTCCCCGGCTCCCGGGTGCCCACTCTCACCCACAGGCCAGCTGCCCTAACAGCAGCCAGTGCAAAGAAAAACTTAACTTTTTTTTTCTACATTTGAGAATTTTGCACCAAAACAAAGCTTGGTGCCACTTTACTGCCAAGTCATTAACCATAAAGTTACAACTCAGATGAACAGACCCCCTCCTGTGTGTTCTGGTTTTCAGTGAGCACCCACACACAGGTTCTCCAGGCTACATCAGGACCCCCAGATTTCCACGTTTCGAGGAACACTGAGCATCGGAAAGCAAAGGGATTGGTCCAGAACAGGGGTTGGCAAACATGTTCCAGAAAAGGCCAGACTACATATTTCAGGCTCTGCCGAGATGCTCAACTTTGCAGAGAGTGCAGATGCCGCCATAGAAAATGCATAAATGAACAGGCGTGACCATGATCCCATCAAACCGGCAGCAGCTTTGGCCCGCAGGCCGGAGTTTGCTGACCCGTGGTCTGGAGTCAAACGGTAGGGTAAGGACAGGAAATGGTCACACGCTTCTCCGAAACCTACTGGCCAGATAGCCTTGTCCTCCACACGCCTCCCGGCATTCTTGAATTCCCCTCTGGGCAGTCCACGAGGCGAGGGGCTTGCTAGCCGATGACAAGGCGTGGATCTCACGTCCGAGCTCTGCCTTGGGAGAGGAAATCCAACAAAAAGAGGCTCCAACACCAGGCCAGGGGTCAGTCCAACCCTACCGTCACAGGCTCAGGGTCCCCTCCAATCTAATCCAAGACACCTGACAACTACAGGGGAAAGAAACACAATTTTAGCTTAAAAAAGGGAGATTCACCCAAGAAGGGGCACCTCGTGGTACACTCCGGCAATGTCACAGCCATGAAGACAAAGGGGTCAGCGCTCTGTCCGGCAAACAAACCCCAGAGCCAGAAGGCTGATGGCGGAAGCTACCTGCAGGGGACCATACGTCACAGCTCGTTCAGGGGATATTCACCAACGTAACACCAACCCACATGCTGCTGAAGGTTCCAACTCCTTCTGGTGACACTATCCGGACAAGCAAGGGATTGATCACAACGTCCAGATGGTGCCCTTCTGAGGGGAGAGGGCAGGAGGCGATGGCCACAGTGGGCTCTGCAAGGGCACCCCCTGGCCGCGGCCCTGGGCCTTCCACATCTTACAAATACCCGTTTGTTTCTACGTGGCATTTAATAAAAACAATTCAGAGAGAGAACGAGACACACACACACCTGCTACCTAAGATGGCCCATTTCACCAGTGTTTTCAACTTCAAGTAAGGGCGACCGTGAGTTCCCGCGGTGCCTGGGTTAAACTAGTTTCAGAAAGAATAAAGTGTGATCACACTTTATAACATTATTAAAAGGAGAACAATTCCAGTGTCAGCTGGCAAAGGTTTCAGTGACTCATGCTAGAGAAAACCATGCATAACGCCGGCCTTCCTGAGGAAAGACCACCCTCCCAACCAGACCTCAGCTCTGCTCACAGCAACCCCTGCTGGCCATGCCTGCACCACCCACAGCCTCTTGATTCCTGGAAGCTTGTGCTGAATATTCCAGAATGTACTGATTGGATGCAGGCCTTTTAGGGCGTTGTATATACCCCCAATCTGTGGCATTTCTAATCCGTTTTCAAATGCATTTCTTGTGCTTCACATCTTACAGCTGGCCCAGGAGGCGATGAGGGGGCTACAGAAAGGCAACTCGTGCATCATCTACACAGAAATTAGCAAGGGACTTCGTTTACGGGTGGCTGAGTTCGGTGGAATTGCAGGCCTGCTTCTGCCACAAATCCTTGCCTGTCAACGCAAATCCCGTCAGCTGGATTCAGACCTCTGTGTGCTTGTTTACGAAAGGCTCGGAACCATGAAATTGACTGAGGAGCTCGTCACGTGGATTGTGCAAAACCATCGTGTTCTCCGAGGAGCATAACAGCAGGAGCCGTGTCAGCACATCCTGAGGAGCGGGAGTGTGGACACGCGCCCGAGCCTTCACATCAGTGAGGCTCCGGGGGTGCCAGGTGGGGACACAGCTGACGGGAGGCGGGGGCCTTCCCCTCATGGTCTGGTGTTGCTTTGGAAGCAAGGCTGACGGACGCTGTTCAAGTTCAGTGAGACTGAAGTAGTAGCAACACTGCGGGGAGCAGTGCGCCTCCTCTTACCTGCCTGGAGCTCCGGTCGTGCTCTAGGAAGCCCTGCTGAAGCCCCATCAGGTCCATGAACAACGATTTGGAGAAGTGGTCTAAGGCGAAGACAGCGGCCAGGTACGGAAAGAGACGCCATTGCTAGAGGGGGCAGGACACATGTGTGAACAAACCCAAGTGCAGACAGGGAACCAACACGCCTCACGGTGGCCGTGAAGGGAAGAGCAGGGAGTGAGGGTAACAGGCCAGGCACGGTAGGAAATCACTGCCCACTTCCTCCACTGAATGTGGAAGGTCCTACATGTCTCCTGCAACCACGGAACCCTCACCCTCACTCTCACCCTCACCCTCACCCTTACATGGGCAGTTCTCTCTCCCAACCCCCCAACAACCTCACGCAAAGACACATCTGTCCTATGGGCCGGCCGAGCGGCACGTTGGTTAAGAGCTGGCTTGGGACACTAGCTCTGAGTAGCAGGGCCCCGGTTTGGATCCCACATGAGGGCCAGTGACACTGCCCTCTACAGCTAAGATGGTGAACAACAGCTCCACCTGGAGCTGGGCTGCTGTGAGTCCCTGGGACGGCATAGCTGCAGCCCCTGCTGCGGTGGGCTGCCATAGGCTACAGTGAGTGGCCGGCAGCCAGCCTGAGCTGCCATGAGCCTCTGTGAGTAGCCATCCAGTGGCCGGTGGGCAACTGCCTCACCTGGGAAGAGCGCAATGATGATACCAACATGGGCCAGTGAAGCAACATCCTCCACAACTAGACTGAAGAGCAAAAGGACAGCAACTTGTCTGTTCCCCTTCCCCAACTCCCCAGAGCTGTTCCCCTCCCCCAATTCCCCAATAAAATCTTTAAAAAAATAAAATTAAAAAGGCACATCTGGGGCCAGCTGAGTGGCGCGGTGGTTAAGCGCTGGCTTGAGAAGCCAGCAGCCCCGGTTCGGGTCCCACATATGAGGGCCAGTGACACTGCCCTCAAAAAAAAAAAAAAAAAAAAGGCACATCTGTCCTACACACAACCCCCTGCACACCCACCCCTCACTGCTGCCTCGTCAAGCGCTGACTGGCACAGAGCATCGGTATACCTGGGAGCCAGGAAAACTAGTCTGCTGTACCTGGAGTGTGGGGCAGACTGGCTGGTACCTGGTGCTTTCTGAGCCTCTGAAGGATGAGGCAATCACCTGTGAGCCAGATGGGGAAACTGAGGCTCACAGAGAGCCCGAAGTCCCTCAGAGGCAGGAAGCGTGTCCTAGTCACCTGTGTACGCCCAGTTGCATGGATGGAAGGGGTGAGGTGGAGCCTGAAAAGGCCCGGGGAACAGTCACCACAGCCGTCAACATACCCATCGCCTGTGGTGGCTGAGTGCTCACTGCCTGACACTGTGCCAACGCATCTACGTACCAATGAGTTTAATCCTTATAACCACCTTATGAAGAGGTGTCAGTACCATTTTGATTTACGAATGAGAAAACTAAAGCACAGACAGATTTGGTGCCTTGCCCAAGGGAACACACCCCGCAGGGATGGACCTGGGGTTAGGAGCCAAGCACTGCGGCCTGAGTGGGCCCTCGTCACCGCTAAGCACCGCAGTGCCCACATCAGATGCATGGTGACCTCACAAAGGCCCTGGATTAGTGGAAGTGGTGGGCAATGTGGGCCACACAGCAAGAGGCAGGACACGGCGCCTCCCTCATTTATTATTAAAACAGGCTCGTAGCCACAGTGAAAGAAGTGTTAAAAGAACCAACTGCAGTTCTCTACTAATTCCCTGAACCGGTCACTCAAATTCACCTTTGCGTAGGTGCAGCTTGGCCTGAGACCTGGGCCAGGGTTAGCTCCTGATGTCCCCTGGGAGTCAGCCCCTATCCTTAGTCCTCCAGCTGAAGGCCGGGAACAGCAGCTCCAACCCGCGTGACATGAAGACTGACCACACGGTGAGGAAGGGCGGGCACCGCACAAGCACCAGGTGTGTTCACCAGGACAACAGGCAGCGCCCTTCTCCAGGCGACAATCGGCTTTTCTGGGTTGCAGCCCGGGCTGCCTCCCCTCTGAAGACCTGCAGGATGAGGGACCCTCAACTACTCTAAATGATGTCACAATGACTAGCGCTGCACACTCCACTTACTTCCTTGGGGTCATTTCTGAGGACAGGACGGATGAGTCAGGGCGGCCTTGGACGTGCAAGCCAACCGCCAACGCCCGAGGGCCTTCACAGGTAGGCAGTGAGCGTGCACACCAGTCTCCCCAGAGCCTCACCACGCGCTCTCCCAGCTTCCTTATTTTGGGGAGTCGTACAGACTCCTTTTAATGGAAGACCATTTACTAAACACCCTGGTAATTCCTGTCCACTGCTCTGTGAATTGCCTGGAGAGGTTTGTTTGATCAACTCCCAGAAAACAAACGGCAGCCATCCGAAATAAGAAGTTTATCTGCACGCATAATAGAAAGAAAAATGAGATTATACTTGTGAAGCCTGACCTGCATTTGGTACTCGAGTACCGGGATTTCCTTCTCATCTGTTGGTCCAAACTGATGCCGGGTGGCTGAGAAGCGGAGCGCTATGGACACAGCCAGCTGCAGGTTAACGATGGACATGGCCACGATGATGACCCGGCCGAAGGACAGGCTGCCCAGGGACGCTCCAAAGCGCTCCCTGCTGTCCTGCGGGGGAAAAGCAATGAGGAGCATCAGCGGGACCACAGCAGGCCGCCTCAGAAGAGAGGCACAAAGATGGAGCAGTGCCTGGTCCTCCTTTCAGCACTGCCAGGTGCCCGCCCCGAGGCCCTGCTCCTAGGGCGCCCCGGCACAGGGCTTCAGGTGCAGGAGAGCCGGGCTGGGCTGCAGTGGTGCAGGTGTCATTAGTGAATCGTGGTGGGATGGGCTGGGGAGGCACTGGGGGATGCTCAGCTCCATGGGGAAGGGGGCTGCAGCAGAGGGAGCAGTGCTGTGCAAGGGTGCAGAGCCTGCGGGGGTGCAAGCTGCCCACCGGGAGGTTTGGAAGCCCTGCTGTCAACCTCACTGCACTCAGGCACAGCTCAGACACAGCCTGTGTGAGAGCCTGCGGGGAGGTGGGGAGACAACCCCAGGCAGAGCCTGTACTGCCGGCACCAACGTTTTGTTTTATAAAATGCCTCCCTTGGACCCCTACCCCCTGGAATCCCTCTCTCCCCAACAAAGGCAACCATTTGAAGGAGGGTGATGCTCATTTGTGTTCCTTTAAAATGGACAATCTTGTGGGCATCTAGTTTTAATCTTTGATTATAAATCTCGGTGTACTAGCACCGTGTTTCTCAGACCCCTGGTGCTGGGGGTACGTCTAACCCACAGCCTTCTGGATCTAGTTGGATTTAAAAGTGCACATTTAAATCATCTTCCCCTGCAGTAGAAAGCATCATGTCATGTCTGCTCACATTTGGTGTCAGGCTGGAGACATCTGAAGGAAAGTGGGTTTTATTCTGTTGGCATCAGATCCCCACCCTCTCTCTGGAAGATTTTGGGGCTCTCTCTTTGAAATTCTTAAGTTTCTACACCGTGTGTCTGGGGTGTGCATGCTCCTGCCTTCTCCTCTCGGGCTCTCCATGGTTCCGTTCAGTCACATTTCCTTCCTTTTTTCTTGGCATTTATTGTCATTGCTTTTCCAAACTTTCTCTTCATTCTCTTTCGTCCCATCCTGCTGCCCTTTCCCAGGGTTTCCCAGCCTCTAATTTATTCTCCCACTCTGTTCATCCCATTGTATTCCTTCTTTCAATTATTCATTTTCCTATTAACTTTACCTCCATTTATAAATGACTTCTGGTTTCGAGGTCTATTGCTCTCATCTCGAAGCGCACTTGTCACGCTGTCTCAGCTCCAATTGGCTGAGGCCTGCTGTCTGGGCAGAGCTCTCAGAAGCGTGCGGGCTCCTGGGACACAGTTCAGGATTCACTCGGGAGGGTGCTTGGCTTCTCCAAAGTGGGACATGTCTGGAGAGGACCCAGGGCCACACCACTGTGTGTCTGCCACTCAGTGAGTTTGGGGGGAAAGTGAGCCCCGGACACCAGAGAACCCTGTTACCCAGTTTTATGGGTGGCCCACCAGGCAACCTTTCACCTTTAAACCTGCCGTGGGGAACAGCACTGGTGGGGGCGGCCTCCCTAACTAACCTGGCAGGGCCGGCAGGCGCGGTGCAGGGGAGTGGAGGCCTGTGGGCAGCTGTGGGCAGCATGCTGTCAGGCCCAGACCCTGGGGGTGGCGCTGACCCAAGTGCCCCCTTCCTTGTTGGTGGCACTGGAACCTAGAGAGGTCTGCCCAGGCAACCTGGCTCCTGTGGCAGGCCTCCTTGCGGGCACAGGGGAGTTCTCCTACTAGAGACGCTGTACCTTGAAGCGGGTGACGTAGGTGCCCTCGGGGGTGACGTCTCCGGTCCTGTTCAGGAGGTCTTGGCGAGGAATCCTAACCTTGTGGAACATGGTGAACCTGTGGGGTGCACGGGACCTCGGGTTACACCAATCTGGTTCCAGGTTTACCCCCTCTCCTTCCTGAAACCCTGTCAAATGCAAGCGAAGAACAGCTTACAAGGTGACAGAGTCCCCAACGACAAAAAAAAACACAAAAAAAAATGGAGAGAAGACACTAGCAAGGTGTCAGGAAATTTCAACATATTTTTCTATCCAAAAAAGTAGGTTTAAAAGGAAGGTACGTGTGTGGGGGGGTGGGGGGTGTTCTGTGTGAAACAAAACGGCCACCTGTTGGTCCCTCCAGAGGCCAGGGCCTTGTGACGCTCGCCTTCGGAGCTCCAAGGACCAAGGCCACCCCAGGACGGCGCGTGCGGCCCCTGCGGGCCACTGGGTCACAGAGCAAGCGCTGCCCAGCAGAAAGGACTACAGCTGCTTATAAAGCCTAGGCTCGCGGGTCCTCACACTTCCAATCTCACACTGGGATCTGCAGCGTGATCGCCGAGAGGCCCGGGCAGATGAGCGATAGAAGACAGTTGTGGCGGTCAGGTCAGGACACGCTGCCTCACAGCAGTCTGGGGACAAGGTTAGGCAAGCAACAGAGGCTGCATAAACTGTGCCAAAACACCCGAACCATCTTAAAAATCAAGTTCCTGGGGTCACTTACCTGATACAAAGAGCACTTTCCTTGTCACACAGACTATGGCCATTCAGCTCCCCGCTTCTTGTCTGACTTACTGCAACAACCTCCCCTCGGCCCTTTCCAGACCCACCCCTCCAGCCAGTCCTGCCCACCAGAATGGTCCCGCCCTGCATGCGATGGGTCCAGCCTGCCACCGGAGAATCTTAACCCCATAAAAACATGGTAAGCCCTGGGAGGGGCCCCTACTGCCCCACCAGTCGGCCTCCTTGTAGCCGATGACTGGGTCATGTCTGCTTGGGACTCTCACACCAGCCAGGCTCTCTCCGGATGCCACCTCCTCCAGGAGGCCCACCAGGATTCCCCACCCAGCCTGTGGTGGGGACTGGTTGTCTGAGAAACATTAGAGGGTGGTCCCATTCTGCAGCAACCACCCACCATCCACAGTCCTTGCTGAGCCACCCACTTCCCTTTGGCAGCTTCCAGGGTCTGGATCGCCCTTTATAATGGGGCAATAGTGCCATGGAATGAATCCACAGTGGGTGAGAATCACCCTCTGGGTGCTGGTGTCATCTCCACAAAACCCTGTTCCAGGGACAGCCTTGGGGAAAAGATAAGTGGGCACCTCCAGCTCCCCAGGGAAGAGCAGAGACGTGGGCACAGGGCGGGTTGGAGGAGCCCCTCCCGATTCCTTAGAAAGCTCCTAGGAGATTTGCGGTGGGGGGCTCTCGCCCAGGCCACCAGGGTTGCCCTCCCTACTGTGAAATGAAGGTCAGCTGCAGCCCAGCTCCTCAGCAGGCCCCAGCCCGGCACATTTGGGCGCTGTCCAGGGGGAAGCCGCCAGTCAGGGCCTTCGTGTGGTGGCTCTAACTGGCCGCGTGGAGGCCACAGGGCCCAGGAAGGCACACCAGGACCTGGGTTTATAAGAACAGCCAGACCTGGGGCCAATGCCCCAGCTGGTTACTTGAAAGGATGATTCTGTAAACTCAAAACGCCATTTTTAAGGAGTGGAAAGTCGTCACCTTTCTTGCCACACAGAGATGCAACAAGTCTGAATACGACGTCAGACAATTAAGATTGTAAACTCATCCTGGAAAAAGTGCTACATACCTCAATGCTGAATATCACTATGGTCACCTTCGAAGCACTCCTCTTAGGAAGCTATGCACCGATGGCAGCGCCTAGTCTGCCCTTCAAAGCAATTTTGGAGCTCTTTTTCTGGAATGGCCATCTGAGCTGTCATTGTATTACCCTTGATGTTCTGAATGTCATTAAAATGTCTTCCTTTCAATATTTCCTTTATCTTCAGGTAAAGAAAGACGTCATTGAGGGCCAGATCAGGTGAGTAGGGAGGGTGTTCCAATACAGTGATTTGTTTCCTAGTTAAAACTTCCCTCACAGGCAGTGCCGTGTGAGCTGGTGCATTGTCGGGATGCAACAGCCATGAATTGTGGGCAAAAAGTTCGGGTCATTTAACTTTTTCACACAACTTTTTCAGCACTTCCAAATAGTAAACTTGGTTAACTGTTTGTCCAGTTGGTACAAATTCATAATGAATAATCCTTCTGATACTGAAAAAGGCTAGCAGCATCACTGCAACAAGTTCGCGAACTTAATTGTCTGACCTTGTATATTTATACTTGCGTGTGTGTAAGACATGTGGTGTGTGTGACACGGGGAGCATGTGTGTGCTGGGAGCTGGTGAGTGGCAGGCCCTGCCTCCAGGTGCAGCATGCCCTTCCACCCGGGGCCTCCTGCTCCAGGGCCTAGCAATTCCCTTCCTCCTTGGGGCCTCCCACCAGCACCACCCAGTCCCACCTGGAACCAAGCACATCTAGTGCCTTGCAGGACTTCCTCCCAGCCACGTTCCAGATGGATTTCCAAGGCCTAAGGGCCCTGTCTCACCTCAAAGCAAACATGTGAGAACACCTTGCACTTAAAGGTTCAGAGGCCAAAATCTCACTCAAGAGAGATTTATTATTTTGTTGTTAAGAGTTATTTGGCGGACCAGCCGAGTGGCGCATTGGTTAAGAGCTGGCTTGGGACGCCAGTGGCCCTGGTTTGGATCCCACATATGAGGGCCAGTGACACTGCCCTCTACAGCTAAGATGGTGAACAACAGCTCCACCTGGAGCTGGGCTGCCGTGAGTCCCCGGGAAGGCGTAGCTGCAGCCTCTGCTGCAGGGGGCTGCCATAGGCTACAGTGCGTGGCCGGCAGCCAGCGTGAGAGGCCAGCAGCTGGTGTGAACTGCCAAGAGCCGCCATGAGCGACCATCCAGAGACCGGTGACCGATCTCTGGGAAGAGCGCAATGATGATACCAACTTGGGCCAGTGAAGCGACGTCCTCCACAACTAGACTGAAGAACAACAACAAAAAAGGACAGCAACTTGTCTGTTCCCCTTCCCCAATTCCCCAATACTGTTCCCCTCCCCCAATTCCCCAATAAAATCCTAAAAAAAAAAAAAAAAGTTACTTGGCTAAAACTAACCCATGCAAGTTATGTTTGCCTCTGATTCCTAGAGAGTCATCCCACACACTTGGAAATTCTTGGGACGTGACAAAATCTAACCTAGATTTTCAAGATGAATGTCCTTGGTCAAAAAAGACCAAACACAAATCACTCAATTACAACAGATACTCAAATCTGATGAAGAACTGCATGCAAGTGGAGAAACCCCACCAGGGTGTCATTGTTCTTGGAACCGGTGCGCCCTCTGCTGGGAGTGCATGCCCAGGCCCCGGGAGGGGGTTCTGAGGAGCAGGGTGAAGGGCGCTGCTGTGTCAAATACGGGGCTCACACGGCAGCACCAGCCCGTGAGTGGGGTGGGGGGGAACTTGGACAAGTCTCTGAACCTTCAAAGGCTCAGGAGAAGAGTATGGCCGCTTCCAGTGTCCCCCCAGCCTGACACTGAGCGGCTCCACGGGGCACGGTCACTTTGGTTTGGTGGAACTGCCCCTGGGCGATACTGGAGGTGACTGCTGTGAGTCTTAGCACAGCCTATGTCACACCGGCAGGGCGCATTTACTGATGGTGCTCCACTGAACGCTCCCCGGGTACCATCTCAATAAGAGACAGTGCTCCGTCTCCGGAAGTGAGTCCATCTGGGGGAGCCAACTGCAGGGGTTTCTGGGGATGTCCCAAAACAACGTTAACGACTCTGAGTGGTGAACCCACGTGAAGAGTGACTGGAGGTGCCGCCCACTGGATGCGACCTGGCAGCATTTATTTGCAGCTGGGGGGCAAGTTGCCCAACCAGGCGTCTGAAGATACACCAGCCCAGGCCCCACTTGCACACACAGACCCTTCCACAGATGGAGTCATGACAAACGGATTTTCCGAGCCCCAAAGTGGAACGCAGGGACCTAATGAAGGGACTAGTTTTCCAAGTGCAGGAAGACTGTCCCCTCCATGCCCACTTTCTGTGCAGGCCTTCTTGATGCCTCCTTGATACCCCATGCCCCAAGGCCAGGGCCAGCTTCGCAAACAGACAAATTGTGTCACTGCTTTGCTCAGAGCTGAGAACAGAGGGCCAGGACAACAAACCTCAACATGTGCCACACGGCCTGTCCGTGCCAGGGACCCACACACACCCACACAAAGTAATGGTTTAAGGAACTGACAGCCCCGATCAGACACCAACATTAGTTAACAGGCTCTCCGTACCGGTCAGCAAGGAAGGCACACAGAATGCTGAGAGTATAAATTTAGAAGAGTTCTGTGTTTGTTTGATTTGGCTTTTTAACAGCTTCCTTCTGTTTTCTCCTCAAACTAACATTGCGTAAAAAAATCAATGGCTGCCCCGCCCTCTGGCCCAGTCCGGGGCCCCACCTGTTTTAAGGGTCCAAACAGGGACTTGAGACACTCCACCACGCTCCACCCCCGAGATAGGTGTGGACACGTGCTGTGTTCCAGTCCCAGGAGGTTGCTGATGGGGACCTCGTCTGGAGGAGGTGGGTCCCGGTCACAGCTCAGCGCCGCCCACCAGGTGCAGCTGTCTGGCCTGGGCCTGATCCCGAGTGGGGAGCAGCCACCTGCCTGAGGACACGTTCACTTGTTCGGTACTTGGGTTATTTATACCTCCTGACCTTGGAGTTGACACAGGAGACGGCCCATCAAGTGTGGAGGTGAGGCGTGTGGATCCGTCATACTTTCCCTGGCTCCACAGGAGTCTAGGAGGGTATAGGGGCAGCACTGGGGGGCCCGGTGAGATCACAGGCTTGAGCGGCCATGCAGCCTTGGGGTAGGAACCTGAGCCCTGACGAGGCGCCTCGAGGCCAGACCCCGGGGACAGCCGCGTGACGGTGAAGCTGGGCGTGCACTTACCCATTGTCCAGGCCGTTCTGCCCAAGCTTCCGCCCTATGTCGCCCACCATCACCCCAGGCATGGGAAGGAGGGTCTTCGGGTCCCGAATCTGTCCAGAGCACAGAAAGCAACAAATGACAACTGTGCCGAGCACACGGAACTCAAATGAATTTGTGCAAACCCCAGTGACCGAGCCTCGGGCTCCTTCCGTGTAGCTGCAGGGGCTAAACAGTGGCCTCACTTGCAAATGGGGTCTTTGCAGATGGGACTGAGTGAAGGATCTCAGGACGAGATCATCCTGAATTACCCAGGTGGGCCCCACATCCAGCCACCAGTGTCCCGGAAGAGACAGGGAAAAACAGGACGTGGAGAAAGAAGCCATGTGAAGATGGTGGATGAGGCTGGTGATGTGGCTGCCTTCCAGGAACTTGGGCAGCGACCTCAGGCTGGACAGGCAAGAAGGACCCGCCTGAGAGCTGTGGGCAGCAGCATGGCCGCTCCCACACCTGGATTTGGACTTCTGGCCTGTGGAGAGTGGGAGGGTCACTGCTGGTGTTCTAAGCCCCGGTCCGTCCTGCTTTATTTTGTTTGGCAGCACAGGAAAACCGGTTAGCACACGCTGCCTGGGGGACTTTAGGAATTCAATATTTCGGCTTTTGATACAGGACTTGCTGCTGATTTGAATACAATGAGGAAAAGATTGTGTACATATTGCAGTGGGAAAAACAGGCTAAGATTATTTTTATAAATCTGTGCTCCCCCAAATGAGTTTCCAATAAACTCACTTACCCTAAAAAACACAGCAATAGCTAGCAGATAACTCCTCACTATGTGAGCTCTATGGTAAGGAAAGATATGGAGTTTTATTCTAGGAAACCTTCCAAGTCGCAATTCCCAACCAGACATGACTCTACCAGCCACTCACCCTCCCTTCCAGGGGATATCTGTCAGTGTCTGAGGCATTCTGGTGGTCATAAGGGGGGGGGTGTACTGTTACCGGCCAACTGAGCAGCACCAACCCCCACCACCGAAAAACTTTAATGTTTTCTTTTCTATAGAAATGTTATGTATAAAAATGTTAAGTCTCCTCCCTAGTTCTTTAGTTTCTTAGCTCTTGGGCCTTGATTGCTTTTCTGAGGGAAGATCCCGATCCCCCTTGCTTCTTCATTGCTTTGTAAATCAGTTCCTGAATCTGAAACAATAGAAATCTCCTACCCCTGCTTCAGAGAACTATTTGAAAGCCTGAGACTTCCTAATATCCCCCAGGCCAGGAAGCTAAATGTCAAACCCATTCTGTGTCCAGACAACTGACTCCACCTGAGTGATGGACTGAATACCCACAAGTTTCATAAGAACTAACAGATTTATATTTTTGTCCTCATTCAGGAGCCTTGAGGATACAGGGGATACCCCAACAAGCAAAGAAGCCAACACGGTCTTCCAGGTGGAGCTTGAGACCCCTTTCTCTCATCTGAGACCAGCTAGGGCGAGAGTTCCGTGAACCCCAATAGGCAGGGACAGCTCTACGCCCCTGCCCAGCAGGAAGCAGACACAGAAGAGGACACCTCCTGTCCCTCAGCTTCCCATAGAGATTTTACGGGGATCACGTCTCTCAAGAAAACCTAGGCAGGTAGTTAGAGGCAGGCATTGGGTCTCTGCATTCCTGCACGTCCCACAGTGTGACCGCCTGGGGGACATCCCCTCTCCACCCAAAACTCCCCTTTGTATTGTAATTACCTACCCCTGCGGGAAGAGCAAACGAGCGCAAAATATCCAGCTAGATCAGACCAGTCACTCACACCTACACAGGACCTCTTGTTAATCACAGGGGCCAATCAAGTGGTCCTACGCCCAGGAAGAACAGCCCATCCTGGAGAAAAAGGATAAAAAAGGAGGGAAACGCGGGGCTGCTACTGCTACTTCTGCTGCTTTTTCCCTGCTTTTTACCACTTCTTCCCTTTAAGCCTCACCTTTGCATGTGCCCCCTCCACACTCTTTGGTAATAGGCCCTTGAGCCATCCTCTAGTACTCAGGTCTACTTCTATTTCTAAATGTTCTATCTTTTCTAATAAACTACTTATTCTACTGCTTTACTCTGGTATCTCGTTCAATTCCTTGCTCGAGTTGCCAAGGACCTGGACTCTGCGCCGAGAAAGGCCCACTCTCCGACAACAGTACCACAGCTGGAGGCCAGGGGTGCTGCTACAGACCCAGGGTAGCCCCCAGCAAGAGAATTATCTACACAAATGTCAAGAGCTGAGAAACTCTGCTTTAAGGAAATACTGAATTTGTACTGTTTGGGATTTAGCTATTTGCATGCATTGCTCGTTTTTGTTTATTTCAGTGGAAGAATCACCTGACCTAACAGAACTTTATAATAGGCTAAAGCCCAAATGTAGACCATCTTCCCTTGTTTTTAATGTCTTCCAGTAAGGCTCAGGAAGGATTCAGATACAAACTTTTTATTACCTTGGGGAAAAAAGAAAGTTGGGAAAAAGTGGAGGGAGAAAAGAGATATTAAAAATGTTGGTGATTTTCACATGATCAAGCAGAAAAACACCAAGTTTTCAGTTCATCTAGACATCAATGATAACAGTCATTACGAATATCGTATTAACCTCTCAAATCAAGGAAAGGACTCCAATTAAAGTCAAAAGCAGAATTAATGTTACTGTTATCTCAAAAATATTTAACTGTGTCAATTTACATATAAGATTTCCCACGATATTTGGAGACTGCCAACCTGATGATACAAAAAAAAAAAGAAAAGTCCCTGTAGCTTATCAGCTAACAATCTGTAATATACATCACAATTCTAATCAAATAGCTTTGCAATCACTTGTCTCAACCTCTTTCTCAGTAGACGGTAAGCCCCATGAGGACAGGGAACCATGCAGCCCTCATGGATACACACTGAGCACACAGAAACAATCTGCTGGATGGAGGAATAACACAACATGTATGACTTGTTAAAGCATAACTTTCAAAGACTTTTCAACACTGTGGCTCTACAGTCTAAGAACCAGAAACACCGATAGAAGCTGAATTCTAGTCCCACTTCCTTAAGCAGTTCACTTCAGGCACAAGCCTGTGCTCATGGAAGCAAGGAATGGTGACGGGAAATATATCTGCTCTGCAGAAGTTCACATGTAAATTGAAAAATAAGGACAGAGCAACAAAGGAAAATGGATCAGCCGGACTTCATCAAGTCCGCACATCAAAGGACACCGTCAAGAAAATGCAAAGACCCCTACTGGATGGGAGAAAATATTTGCAATCCATCTGTCTGATAAGGGTTCAGTATTCAGACTATCTAAAGAACCCTCATAGCTCAATACTAAAAATGCAAACAACCCAACTAAGAAACAGACCGAGAGACTGAGTATACAAACGGTGAATGGCCAGGCCGCATATAAAATAGAGCCCCGAGCACCGCGGCAGCAGCCCACCTGGAAGTCAGGCTCGGAGGACGTCAGCCTGCGTCTCTAGTGAGAATCCAGGAAGCTGAACAGAGACTTCTGCGACAATCAGCCAGGACGTGATCAGTAACTGACAGCTGCCGTAACTTCTGTGCTCCCCTAGCCTGTCACCTGGGATGCCCCCTTCTAGTAGCCCCCCGGCCTCCCCCAGTCCCCGGTCCCCATGAGAGGACTGGGGCCCCCTTTTCTCCACCAGGAAGCTCTCCCACCCCTCCGCCTGCCTTGGGGTCTCAGCCAAACACAAGTGATGGTGGCCAACCCTGCTATGGCTGGTTCTGAGTAAACAGCCTCTGTCTTCCTGTGTGTGGGGGTGGGGGGTGGGGGGATGTCTCTGCTTTTTTTCACAGGGTGAAGGACTTGAATAGACATTGTATATCTCCAGAGAAGATACACAAATGGCCAACTGGCACATGATAAGATGCTCAACATTACGGGTCATTAATAAAATACAAATCAAGGGTCAGCCAGATGGCTCATTGGTTAAGAGTTGGCTTGGGAGTGCCAGCTCTGAGGAGCAGGGCCCAGGTTTGGATCCCACATGGGCCAGTGACACTGCCCTCTACAGCTAAGATGGTGAACAACAGCTTGACCTGGAGCTGGGCTGTGCGAGCCCCGGGACGGCATAGCTGCAGCCCCTGCTGCAGTGGGCTACCATAGGCTACAGTGAGTGGCCGGCAGCCAGCGTGAGCTGCCGTGAGCCGCAGTGAGTGGCCGTCCAATGGCCGGGAAGCGACTACCTCACCCGGGAAGAGTGCAATGATGATACCAACATGGGCCAGTGAAGCAACGTCCTCCACAACTAGATTGAAGAACAAAAGGACAGCAACTTGTCTGTTCCCCTTCCCCAGTTCCCCAATAAAATCTTTAAAAAAAAAAAAGAAAGAAAATACAAATCAAAACCGCAAGATACTACTTCACGCCCACTAGGGTAATTAAAAAACAAGTGACAAGTATTGCTGAGATGGGAAGAACGTGGGACCTTCATACCTGCTGGGGGAAATATAAAATGGTGGAAACTGAGAAAGTCTGCAGGTTCCTCAAAAAGTTAAACACAGAATTACCAAGTGACCCAGCAATTCCACTCCTGGGTGTATCCCAAAAATACCCTGAAAACAGGTGCTCAGACAGACACCTGTTCCTGAATGTTCATAGTGACATTATTCCAAAAGGTGGAAATAACCCATCTGTCCATCAATGGACAAATGGACACACAAATTGTGGCCTACCCATAAAATGGCTTATTCAATCTTAAAAAGGAAGTAAGTTCTGGCCCAAGCTACCACTTGGCTGAACTTCAAACACGTTAAGTGAAAGAAGCCAGCCACCAGAGGCCGCATAGCATATGATTCCTTTTGTATGAAATGGCCAGACCTGGCACATCCAGGGACAGGAAGTGGGAGGGTGACTGCCGGGGCTGGGGAGGGGTGTTCCGCAGATGGAACCGTTTGAAGCTGGAGAGGTGGTGCCTACGCGACACCGTGAGCGCACGAATCACCACGGAATCGTTCACTTCAACCTGGTGAATTGTATGTCATATGAATTACACCTCATTTAAAAAAACAAACAAACCACAAGATGATTCCCTTCTTCCATGAGTCCCTCCCACACCAGAAAAGTCTGAAAGAACAAAAATTCCATAATGGGGCAGGGTTGGGAGTAGTGGGGCTTTATCCAGGATCCCATCAGTCCAGGTAGGAAGGTCCAGATAGAACACGCTTCTGGAAGCTCCAGGTGGGAAGACTGCAGCAGCCCCGGGCAGCCGGGATACGGGGCCCCGGGGGAGGAGGGAAGGCCTGCCTGCCCATCAGTCCCACGCGCCACCCCCTGGGGCAGTAAGCTTACTGTGTGTGACCCAGGAACACACTGGCCGCCAAAGCTGGAGCTCACACCAGGCTCCAGGGCCCACCCCAGACCTGCTCAGTCGGAGTCCTGGGAGAGTGGTCCCCGCAATCCAGATTTGTGCTGAGTGTCTGAGATGAAGCTGATGTGGTCGCTAGGAGGACAGACAGGCCCGCCACCCGATGCCCTGGGGCCCGGGGCTTCTCAGTGTCAGCGCTCCTGATATTTGGGGCTGGACAATTGTTTCTTGGGGGGCAGAGGGGGCAGTACTGTGCAGATGTTTAGCCGTGTCCTTAGTCTCGACTCACGAGATGCTAGAAGCACGTCCCTGCCCGCAGTTGTGACAAAAATGTCTTTCCAGGCAGTGCCAAGTGTCCCCTAGGGTAAATAAAACCTGTCACCTGCCCTCTAATAGCATGCATGGCAGCCTACCTGGACCACAAAAGAATGCAGGCCATGGCACTGGCCCCCCGGCGTGTACAGCTGGGCAAACACCACTGCGTGAGTAGCCATCTTGCCCATGTTGCCAATCAGAAATTTGGCAGCTTCAAAGTCAGGGGAATGTAGGATGAATTCCTGCACAAGGAAAAAAAATTATCATCAGCAACTGAAACACATGCAGAATTTCTGTTCCTTTTTGATGTTCACTGCTCAAAAACCTTTGAGATGACAGTAAGAACTGACAGAACGTTTTATTTCCTGTAAGGCACCGGTGGCCCTATTTTTAAAGAGCACATCCCTGGCTCTTAGAACCTAAAGTGAAAACTTTCTATGGAAAATGACCAGCACATCAAACAGTATAATGGATGCAGAGCCTTCTGAAAGCTGGCCAAGCCCCGGGTTATCTTCTCAAGGAGGCCTTCGCTGCCACCTCCTTTAAGTGGCAGTCCCTCCAAGCCCGTTTGATTCCTACCTTATCCCTCACTGACTCTAATTAATGAAATTTCTAGATGGGATAGGTTTGGCCTCTCAAAGCCTTTACCTCCCGAGCACCCACTTTTCAGCACGATGGACCTCGGTGTGCACTTGACAAGCTCACGAGTATAAAGGCAGCTCCCGTGGTCCCGTTGCTTTTCACTCATGAGAACATGGTTGTTTATGTGCTCGGAGCCCAGAGATCCATGGGAAGGGGCACCTACCTCCGCGGTGGGGTCGTAGTGCGCCGTCGTCCGGATGGCCTTGGTGTTGCTCCCGTGACTTAGTTCAGTCAGAGCAAAACATCCAAAAATCTAATACGGAAGCACAAAACGACGTCAGGCAGGAACGGCTCTTTGTCATGTTCCTGGAGGACCCTGCCGCCACTGTCCTTCCAGCCCTTTACCCACGGCTTAAAGCCCCACATCTCCTTTTCCTGTCGAATAGCCACCGTGCTGTGCTGGACGCCACACCACCCAGCCCGTGACAACAGCAGGTCAGACAGGCTGCCAGCGGCCTAAGTCAGCACAGTGGCCAGAACTGCTCTCAGGCAATAGGAAAAAAAGGAAGACTTTAGCATTGATAAGAGAAAACTAAAGTCATATAACATTAGGAGCCCGGCAGACCCATGTTTGTAAAGAACAGCATTAGCTATTAATGTTTGGTGAG
The DNA here is from genome assembly GCA_033961575.1 of Aselliscus stoliczkanus. Classification (NCBI taxonomy): domain Eukaryota; kingdom Metazoa; phylum Chordata; class Mammalia; order Chiroptera; family Hipposideridae; genus Aselliscus; species Aselliscus stoliczkanus. Next base: position 141,150,891 of record CM066734.1, read on the forward strand.
AAGCCTAAGAACACCATTAAATAAGGTGACCTCCTCCCTGGGCCCTCACCCCCATCTGCAGTCTGCCCTTCCCACAAATCTCTAAGGACAACAGATGAGAGATCGTGGGCTCACAGCTCACCACCAATCTAAACTTACCTCCATAGTGAAGAGCTTTGGAATATATTTGAGGTGTCTTTCAGAACCCATGTTGTAAATGGTCGATCCAAAAGTCTGAAAATGCAGCATCACCACATAAACAGGTGGAAGTTAGAGGGGACCACTGTCCTGGGATGCACAAGCGATGCACATGTTACCACCCACCCCTGGCTCCGCACACCACAGCATTTCACAGGCAGAGGGGGCAGCAGGAACCTCTACGGCCCACGGACATGGCTGCCCTGAGCTCACGGGAGCGGGGAACCCAGGTCCCCAACCCAAGCAGTTTGTGTGAGTTCAACAGAATCACCTCGGACTTAAGGAGCTTGAAAGATGTACCAAGGTTCTGCAAAGAGTTGGGGGGACAGGAGAGGAGGAAGGAGGGTGCATGAAGGCAAGGCAAGCCCACCTTTCTGCCAGACAACAAATGGACAGACCAGGGGTTTGGCCGAGGTGGAGGCCACCTTTTCTGAATTCACCTCCACCACGTGTTAGAGACAAAGGAGACACAGGTCTCTGCTCTTTTTCCCTCTTTTTTCCTCGTTTTCTTTTCTCTCTCTCTCTCAAGCAAGCAAGCAAAAAAGTCCCAAAGCTCCTCTTCTTAGAATGGGGACTTCTTAAGTCCCTAGCATTGTATTGATCAAGGACTTAGGTGTGCAAATTTGCATAAATAGGTGAAAAAAAAATTGGCCTTCTCACTAAAAACCACAGGCTCTGCCCACACATTCTAATCGCTGCTTTTGATTCGCTTTAACCAAACATCTCCCCACACACATAAATGCCCAGAAAACTTTAAAAGCAAGCTAACGCTAACAACCCCCAAACCTCTGAGGCAAGTGTCTCAACACTCCACGCTGCGCATATTTTACGTAAAGGAGCCCCTGTGGTCTCAGCGTCCTTCCTGCCCACCTGGCTGCACACAGAGCTACCCGGGCTTCACAGAGCGTGAAAGCCGAGGGTGCCTCCCCTCTCCTAGGCCGCCTACTTACAAACAGGTGCAGGAAGACCTTGATAGACAGGGACCAGTCGTACATGCCCAGAGAGGTCACCAGCCTCAGGGCCTGGAGGGGGTTCTGCAGCAGGCTGTCCAGGCGGCAGAGGTCATACTCCAAGACGCGCTTGCAGCGCAGGAAGTTCAGCTCCCGGTACTTCTCCAGGCAGAGGTCGCCCCCACGCTGCTGCGCGAAGATGGGGTCATTCTCCAAAGACGAGAAGATGGCCTTCTGGAAATGCAGGGGACAGGAGGGCCGACATGCAGGCAAAGGCCGGACCTTGCTACACTCTTACTGATTCGGGGTTTCTCAAGGCCGCTGGCAACATCATACACACAGTCTAACCCAGGAATACAGAGACACAGATGAAAGTCCTTTTGAAAGCAGGAGGGGCTGCCTGGGGCCCAGGAAGCTTAAACAGTCTGTGTTCATTCCTGGATTCCTTGGCAGTTCCCAGAGGCTCTGCCATCCTGGGGTGCAAAGAAGACCTGTGCTGGGCCCAGGGCCAGCCATACCTCGCCAAGGCCGAGAAGAGGCCAGGGGAAGCCACGTGGCTTTAAGGGTACAAAGCTCCACTGAGCCAATGAGCTGAGACGCCCAGTACACCCCAGCGGGAGTCAGCATGGCCACCACTGCTCTGGCCTCACCTGAAAGCGCAGTATGTCTGGGCCCTCCCAGAAGAGGGCCAGCTGCTTCCAGCTGAAGGACGCACGGGCGCGGTATGCGTGCAGGGGCCCCCTGGGGAAATCAGGCAGGAGGGCATCGTCACTCCCTTCCAAAGTGGGTGCCATCACTTGATGTCAACCTGCAGAAAATGAACAACCTGAGTCAGCGTGTTTCAGTCTAATCATTTACGAACAACTGTGTAAATGCAACATGTTACAAGTAAGAGAAAAACTCCTAATGGCAAAAGAGAATTACCCCATTTAGAGTGAACGTCCCTTTGCCCTAAACAGAAAGCGTTCTCACCCCTGAACAAAGGTGACAAGGAGACAGGGAGAGCAGTGAACAGCCCTGGGGCTGGGTATGATGCGCCAAGGTAAACAGGCCACGTTCTTCGTGAATGGAGAGTTCCCAAGTCCGTGTGTCCAGACCCATGTGCCACATGCTAGTTTCCTAGATGCCTCTCCCCTCTCCTGTTCTGGAGTCCTCATACACTGAATGTTCAACACCGAACTTGCCTCCGTCCCCTGACCCAGCCTGTCCTGCTGCAGGCCCTAGCACCTGGAGCTATAAATCTGGGTGTCATCCTGGAACTCCCCCATCCTTCATGCCCCATAACCCAATTGGTTACCAAGCCCCTCACTGCCCCTCTTTAATACTCACTGCATCTTTTCATTTCTCTCTGCTCCTATTAGATCTATCATAATAACTTCCCGTTAATGAGCCGAGTGAGGGTGATGTCTCAACGGTGTAGCAACCCCAAGTACTACCAGTACTCTCATTTTCAGCTGACGAAACTGGAGCCTGTTAGAGTGAAGTCAGGTGCCCAAGGTCAGGCTGTTATCAGGCACATCTGTCCCCAAGCCCTATGTTCTAAGCAACCAGTAAATCTCCTATGGCCCCATGCCATCTGAGGTCACCAGCACTACTGCATGATGGTAGAGATGTTGTAAGGAAGGATCCTGCAGCCAGACTGCCGGGCATAGGATCCCAACATTAGAGCTTAGGAGCTGGGTGAGGTAGCTTGCTCACTTAGCAAGTCACTTCCCCTCTCTGTGCTGCAGGAGCAGGGACAACACAATGATTGATCCTAGTCTGGGATCTACAGTAGTATGGCAGGTCCTCAAATAACAATGCTTCCCTCAACATTGTTTCATTATAAGGTTGATGAGGTGTGTGGAAAGTTAACTCTTGTTCACATCAATTAGCCTATGATAAAACCTTCTAATTAGCCTATGATAAAACCTTCCTTATACTCTTGTTACTGGCCAACTGAACAGCACCAACCCCCACCACTGAAAAACTTTAATATTTTCTTTCCTATAGAAATGGTAAGTATAAAAATGTTAAGTCTCCTCCCTAGTTCTTTAGTTTCTTAGCTCTTGGGCTTTGATTGCTTTTCTAACCAGTTTGTGAATCTTGGAGGGAAGATCCCCCTTGCTTCTTAACTGCTTTGTAAATTAGTTCTGAATCTGAAACAATGTCTCCTACCCCTGCTTCCAATAACTATTTGAAAGCCTGAGACTTCCTAATATCCCCCAGGCCAGGAAGCTAAATGTCAAACCCATTCTGGGTCCAGACAACTGACTCCACCTGAGTGATGGACTGAATAGCCACAAGTTTCATAAGAACAGATCTATATTTTTGTCCTCATTCAGGAGCCTTGAGGATACAGGGGATACCCCAACAAACAAAGAAGCCAACGGTCTTCCAGGTGGAGCTTGAGACCCCTTCCTCTCATCTGAGACCAGCTAGGGTGAGAGTTCCGTGAACCCCAATAGGCAGGGACAGCTCTACGCCCCTGCCCAGCAGGGAGCAGATACAGAAGAAGACACCTCCTGTCCCTCAGCTTCCCATAGAGATTTTATGGGGATCACGTCTCTCAAGGAGAAACTAGGCAGGCAGTTAGAGGAAGGCATTGGGTCTCTGCATTCCTACACGTCCCACAGAGTGCAACCGCCTGGGGCACTTTCCCTCTCCACCCAAAACTCCCTGTTGTATTGTAATTACCTACCCCTGCGGGAAGAGCAAGTGGACACAAAATATCCAACTAGATCAGACCAGTCACTCACACCTACGCAGGACTCTTGTTAATCACAGGGGCCAATCAAGTGGTCCTACCCCAGAAAGAACAGCCCATCCTGGAGAAAAAGGATAAAAAAGGAGGGAAACGCGGGGCTGCTACTGCTACTTCTGCTGCTTTTTCCCTGCTTTTTACCACTTCTTCCCTTTAAGCGTCACCTTTGCATGTGCCCCCTCCACACTCTTTGATAATAGGCCCTTGAGCCATCCTCTAGTACTCAGGTCTACTTCTATTTCTAAATGTTCTATCTTTTCTAATGAACTACTTATTCTACTGCTTTACTCTGGTATCTCGTTCAATTCCTTGCTCGAGTTGCCAAGGACCAGGGCTTTGCGCGCAGAAAGGCCCACTCTCCGACCACACTGTCCTTTCGCTTAAAGTCGCAGAACATGCCTGCGATGTTAAGGAAGGATGATTGCATCTAGTATCTAGGCTGTTACAATTAACAAGAGACACTTGGAACAGTTTCCAGCATGGAACTGTGGCTTTGATACCATTATTGCGGCAACAGTCGCCTTGGGTCAACTTTCCTCTGGACGGTGGGAGAAGTGACTAAAATGCAGATCTGATCATTCCCACTCTAGGTGACAGCTGTCCCGTGACCTTAGGGGACAATGGGACAATGTCCCATTCCCTCAAAATGTCTCCCAGGTTTGCTGGCCCTCCGGCCCTCCGTGCGCCCTGCAGCTCCGCGACGGCAGGGTGCGCACGGCCCCCGGGGCCCCCTCGCCCCGCCGGGCACTCCGTCTCCGGGCCGCTCACCCTCCCGCAGAGGCGGGCTTCACCTGCAGACGCCGCCGACCGCTCCAGCCCACCGGGTCCTCTCCCCCGCCCAGCGCGCTCCGCAGGCGAGCAGTGAAGGTCTCCGGGGCGGGGCGGGCGTCCGAGGCGAGCGGAGCGCGCGTAACGCGCACAGCCGGGCCGCCTCTCCACCAGCGTCCGACTGGCGCGTCATCGCGCCGCCCCGCCCTCCCCCGTCGCCCGGGAAACGCAGGAGGCCGCGGGGGGTGGAAGTTCCGCGGGGTGGGGGGACTGTCCCTGGACGCTCCCGGGGCTCTTCCCAGGCCCCCCAACACCCCGCGTAAGAGTCCCTGGGGTATTTGCTTAACAAGCGACTCCTGGGGCCCACTCCAGAGCCACGGGATCAGAACCCCTAGGCTGCGGCCTGGGCGTTTTCTAATTAGCACAGCCAAATGCTCAGTCACGCCGGAGAACCACGGAGCTGCCCCGTCCATGAGCGTGCCCCGGCGGGGGGGGGGGGGGGGCTGAGCCCTGGCTGCCCGGGGCAGTAACCAGCTCCATAATCCATCCTCTACCGGAGTTTCTTTCCTCCTGTCTCTTACTTCCCACTTCCTCACTCCTTCCTGCCCATTGGGTCAGCTCCACATGGAAACACCTGCACGGGAAGCCTTGCCTCAGGTTCTGTTGGGGGGAATCCAAACTAAGACACGCACATCAAATGAATCCACCGAGAGACAATCAGCTGGACTTGGCAATTTGCAATGTAAAGAAAATCAAAAGTTTTTCACTTAAAGGGAACTGGAAGATGGGCAGTGCAGTCATGCGGAAGCAAAAAAGTTCAGCTTTAGAGAAGTGTCAAGTTTAGGACGTTGGTAGGCCATCTGGGTGGAGACGCTCAGCTGTTCTCTCTCTACTCCTACTTTGAAATAACCATCTCTTTTCATGCCATGACATTTTTTTCTTCACAGTTAGAAAAGGAGGCAGAACAGTTTGTGTGGGATGTTGGAGGCAGTAGCCAAGAGGCAGGGTAACTGTATTCTTAGAGCACTGGGTGTGTGTCCAGCAAAGAACTGACATGATCTAATGCAAGAATGCCAGCCCATATCAAACTGGAACTTTCCACCTCCCCAGAAACGTTGGCCTCTGGATTTGTGACCTCTCACTGCCAAGTCCTTGGCCTCCAGGTTTCTGCTCAGCGACGGATCACTCTCTGCTATGCCCACGTGACACGCAGCAGAACAGCAGGACTACGTCAGTGCCAGGACACAGGGAGGCCTCAGAGCCACCAAAGGGCCCAGACGCATAGGAGCACAGAGCCTGAGAAAAGAGATTTTGAGGGACTCGAGCTCACACTTAAAGAAAACAGCACTCTTACTGTATATGAGAAATCAGAGTGGACACCTTGCCTTGCTGCTGTTTGGATTAGGGACATTACATACCAAGCCAAATGAAAAAACAAAAGCACTTTGCATGCTGAGATCAACTAAAATAACCAGAAACCTCAGTCTAACACCAGTCCCCTAAATTAATAAAGCTTTTCCTGGAAGTTGCAAATGCCTTAATGAAACATTGCTCTTGGCTGCAGTAACACCGATTGCAGATATGTGTTGCTCTTTGCAGAGAATATGGGAGAAGGACTGGTTTTGTTCCACTGTAAGAAGTTACTATAATTTTAGGAATTATTTTGTCTTGTTCTGTGTTCTTTATTTGGATAGCCAGGTCAGGAATCCAAAGTCAGGACTCCCTTGCAAATTTTTTTTTTTTTTTACAGCATTAGTTCTATTTCACAATACTTTCCTTTTGAGATAGGAAGAACCTTAGAAAGTAAACAATTTGCCTCTGTCTGCAACTTTTGAACTCTGCACGTCTTCACTGTCGTATTTTTCATGTTCCATAATCATTGTCCTACTTACCAATCTACCTCCACTATTGGCCCAAAGGTTTTTCAAGGGCAGGATCTAATTTAGCTCTGCACCCTCAGTGCTTAGCCCAGGTCCCCTCCACACACACACACACACACACACACACACATTAGCAAACAGTAATATTTGTAATGATTTGGCTGCCCCAACAAGGCTAAACCCATTTGGACAGTATTGGGGGTTGAATTATGTTCTCCCCACAAGACATGTCAAACTCCTTACCCACTGCACCTACAACCTTATTTGGAAGTAGGGTCTTTGCAGAAGAGACAGAAAAACACAGGAAAAGGCCATGTGACCACCGAGGCAGAGGTTGGAGTTACATGGCCACAGGCCAGAGAAAGCTAATGATTGATGACAACCACTAGGAGCTGAGAAGCGAGGAATAGGTGCTCCCTCCGAACCCTCAGAACTGTGAGGGAATGACTGTCCGTTGTTTTAAGCCACCAGTTGGTGGTAATTTATGGAAGCTCTAGAAAAACTCATACAGTCGGCACAAGGTCAACTACATCATCCAAGACTGCAAGGGGGGACGTGAGGAGGTGTCTCGGGACGTTGCATCCCTCATTTGTCTCCTACTGAATTCCAGACATTTGGTCTCTGTTCTTCCCTCTTAGAAATCACGTATTTGAGTTTGTGTTCATTTCTCTGTTTCTGACAGAGATCTTCTAGGGAATGGCAAAATAAAAAAAATTTTTTTAAAAAAGACGCATCTTTGGGATTTTTGGAACATCGCTGGATTCTGCAGACAGTGCTGGTGGTGCTGGCCTACACTGGCAGTGCCCATCCTTCCCGGGTCCTCCTGGGGGCCCGCAGGGGACAGACAGCTCACGCCGCCGGCCTGAAGCAGCACCCAGGGCTGTGCACACACGGCGACGCACCACTGTGACCCCGCCACGCGGGAAAGCACGCCAGGCCGAGAAGGGAGACGGGCACTCACAAACGGGGCTCCTGGACTTTTTTTTTAGCTGAGCCATCCTGCCGCCTGTTGGCAGCTCAGCGGCAGCTCAGCTCGGGCCGGGCCTCGAACCGCCGTTGCTCAGAGCCCAGCCCGCACTCCTGGGCGAGCGCTTCACCCGCTGCGCGCTCCCGGACTTTATTGTCACCCTAGGGAGACTGTCATTGGTCGGATGCCGGTGTGGTCTTCATGGTTCCATACAGACAGCGCCTCCAGAATTCTGCGAACCTCAGCTCGCGGCATGTCCCTGGGCGGCACCAGCCTTCCTGGCACGGACCCCCGAGAGGAAAGCCAAGGTGAGACTCCGCCGTGGAACCCGGCCAGGGACCCACGCAGGGAGGCGCAGACCGCCCCTCCGCGCCCTCTCGTTTCCGGCCCCAGCGCCCCGCCCCCGTGACGCACGCACGCCGCGCCGCCTCTGCGTCATCGCCGCGCGCCTCTGCGTCATCGCTGCGCGCCCAGGCTCCTGCTGCCGGCGGGCCATGGCGGAGGTGGGCAGGGCCGCCGTGCGCGACCCCGGGGCGCGGCTCCCGGGCGGCTTCTGGGCGGCGGTGGCCGTGTGGCTGGAGAGGCCGCAGGTGGCCAACAAGCGGCTGTGCGGCGCCCGCCTGGACAGCCGGACCCAGGCCCGCGGCCCCGGGCCGAGCGCCGCCCCGCAGCGGCCCCCGGGCCGGCGCCGGGAGGGGGAGGGGCGCGGGGAGGCGGCCCCCGGAGCCGCGGCCGGCGGCGCCCCCGCCCCGCACCTGCCTGCCCTGTGGGACGCCTTCGCCCGAGGCCTGGCCGGCGACCATCGGGACTTGCGGGCCTTCCTTGGGCCGCAGCCCGACGCTCCGCACGAGCTGGACGTGCTTCTCAGAACCGTCTTCCCCAAGAAGAGCCCGCGCTGCCCGCGCCCCGCCCCACGGAGGGAAATGGTGGTGCGAGGTGAGGCGCCGCAGGGCGGCGGGGCCGCGGCGCACGGAGGGCTCGGGTGCAGCGTGAACACAGCCCTTCCGACCGTGCAGAGGCGGCTGCGCCTTTTAAAGGGAGATTGAAGAAATGGGGTGTGGGGGGCTCAGGGAGCGAAAAACAAGCGGATGAAAGGGTCCATGGGAAACCCATCTGGGCTCGCTAACTGGTGCTGATGGAAGTCAGACCCCCACCCAGGCCAGGCGGGCCCCCTGTTCAGGCGGGGCTGGAACTCGACTCCTTTGGCAGCAGCCTTGAACTTTCTCAGGCAGTCACTTTAAGGTCGTCCGGGGCTGTGGCCCTGAGCTGCTGGACACCGTGTTAGTGTTTATTGACTGTGCTGAGGCCTAATGGAGAAAGGGCTCACAGGAGCCTGGCGTGAGTTTGGTCGAGGAGAGGACCTTTGGCAGAGAGGACGCAGGTAGACTAGGAAGCATCACTGAACCTGCATAATCCAGAGTGCGCTCCCTCTCCTAAGCTGTGTAAGCGTAACCACGTCTGCCAAGCCCCTTTGTGCCATGTGACACAGGGTAGTCACAGGTTTGGGTGTTAGGGCGTGGACACCTCCAGGAGGCTGTTCTGTCTACACAGGCGACGATGCTAAATTCCTGGTGGGTGCATGCCCCCCCGCCCAATACCGCCTGCCTCGGTGCCCCTGTGAGCCTCTTCCAGGCTTCCCTCCTCCAGGAGCCCCTCTCCGAGTCTGCTGTGCACAGCTTTCACCAGCTGTGTTCTGATCACCTTTCACATTTCCCCTCAGCTAGGGTTAGTGAATCAGTGCCCAGGAGGCCTTCAGATGTAGACGCCTGCATCCTCAGATTGGCCTCACAGAGGAGGAAAGGCAGTTAGACTTCTCTTTCTCTTAGTGAGGCAGTGCTCGGTCAGCCTGGGGTGCCATTTGTACAACTGTCCTGCTGGGCATGGTGTTGGCTTGGGGCGTAGCAGTGGATAGGACATAAGAGCCTGTCTGACCTCCTGGGCACTGGTGTAAATGGCAAGAGGTGGGGAGCGGGAAGCAGGGGGAGCCCTGGGAGATTGAAGGCACAGCACCTGAGTTCTTTCTATTTTTAATACCACCGCTGATAAGACACTAACCTAAGCAGCTGTACCTTATTCATCCTTACGTGTTTTCCCCAGATGTCCTCAATGGAACTGTAACTTTTTTACCTTTGGAAGAAAATGACGAAGGGAATTTAAAGGTTAAGAGGAGCAATGTGTATCAAATTCAGCTCAGTCACATCAAAGAGGAATGGTGAGTAGGTAACTGATTCCTCTTTCAATGCACTATAGTGGCAGTTGGTGATTTCTTTAGGTGGCTGCACGGTTGTGGGCCACTGAAGAGCTAAAGGGACTCAGTCGGGCAGTTAGGGTTTGCGGAAGGTGCCTGCTGGTTGGCGTTGCCAGGACCTGTCTTAGTTGTTGCTGGTGCCTGGCCACAGCCCGGCTGCGGTCCGGAGTCTCTGCTTTCCATATAACTTTGATGGTCGGCAGCACCTCATTTTAGCACTGAAATCAGATGAACTCAAATCTCTTTGTCATTTTGCTGTTTCTCGCAACATGGTGGTGGAGTAATTGCCAGCTTCCTTTTTTATTTCCTGCTGATGTTCACGTTGTAGACGTAGTATTTAGTACCGCTTAGCATAAAAGTAGCAGTTTAATGAGCTCCCTTTGTCCCATATGGCATTTGGGCCAGTGCAGAAAGTGAAATTTGGCTTACTTCCATTAGGTGGTTTTTAAATGAAAAAATCTGAGGAAGAGTAAATTCACTCTTTACCCTTCTACCGATATTTTCCTGAGAGCCACATCCGGTTGGGGAATGTGTCTGCTTAAGCAGAATGGGCGTTGCACATGGTTTTATAGAAAGCAGAGGGGTACAGGGGGAGGAGCTTGGTTTGGGGTCAGAAAGACCTCGGTTTCCCCACTAGCAGTGTGACCGTGGGTTTATCGCCTCCGTAGCTCTCAGTTGTCACACCTGTGAAGTGGGTTTGATAAGCCTCTGAGGACACTGGGCTGGGCTTCATAGGCATCCGTTTCAGACTTAGGAACTTGATAGGAATTCTTAGGGGCTACTCAGGTAATACCTCTTGAGAATTGTCAAGAGGTTGCCCAAGGGACCTTGTCCCAAGGCCCTTTTCTTTCAGCGAGCTCCTTTCAGAAAGTGGGGAGTGAGAGCAGGCCCCGTGGGGAGAGCTGTGTTCACCTGTGGTGGTCACTTCATTGGGTGCTGACACCGAGCCGTTAGGTGCGTACATGGCTATGCCTGTAGTCCAGCCTGGCCGTAGCAGGCTCTGGGTACACTGAGGCACTGGGATCACATTCCAACTCTTTGATGAGTTACTAACGGTTCAGCTGGCAGCCCCCATCTTTCCAGGTTGGCATTTCCTGTCATTGCCCCACTGGGCAGCAGTCACTCACATTCCTTTGAGCACTGGCCACACTTTGGGGGCCACATATGTGGAGCACACATTCAATGGATATTTGATGGGCTGCCATTTCAGCAGCGTTTGTTATGTGCCCAGCCCTGGGGGACAGCGGTGAGCCAGTCTTGTGGGGGAGACACATGAACGTATGCTCTAATATCAGGCAGTGCTAAGTACCGTGAAGAGAGAGAAAAGCTGAAATGGCTTTCTGTTCCCATAGCCCCTCGTTAGCAAAGGTGGGGGTGGGGGGTGGGGAAGGCCTCTGTGGTGGGCACATCCAAAGACAGGCCTGAGTGGATGAGGGAGTAGGTGTGGGGACCTCTAGGCGGGGCGCAGGAAGAGCAGGGGAGGGACCCAGCAAGGTACGGCAGCCCCAGCAAGAGAACTTCCGAGGCGAAGGGACAGGGGAAGGTGAGCCTCTAGGTCCCTCCCAGGCTCTCCCTGCACTGTGATCTCCCATGCACAATCAGTGCCTGTCACGTGCAGGGGTGAGTCGTGTCCCCCTGATTGAGGCAGCGGCCCTCTGATTGACGTACGTGGTGATAAAAAGCCCGCCAGTCATAGCTCCCGCCACACCCACAGACCCTTTCCGTCGCCTGCCTCTAGCCCTGCCTCTCTCATCCAGCTGCCTGTGCTGCTTGTTCGTAAGGGTCCCCCTTGAACACCTCCTCCTTTTTGTAGCCCCACAAACTTGATGCTCTCCCCTCGCGTGCTGCCCAAATTGCAGTCTCCCAGAGAGTGTGTTGATGTGATCTGGGCCCATGGGCCCCCGGTCGTGAGCACCAGCCACGGATCAGGAGCTGCTGGGGGCCGGGGCACAGAGCGTAAGGGCACAGGCGGGTCACAGCCTTGCCGTGTTCTGGTGGCAGAAGACACAGGAGCCAAACGAACCTGCATGCTGCACAGGGACTGCATATGGGTCCTCAGCTTCACACCTGTGCAGTCGGCTTTCTGTCCAGTAAGTGATTGGTGAACCAGCAGACTCACATTTGAGTTGCACATATGAAAATATATAAAGACCAGAAATGTTAGGAAAACCCATAGACACTTGAGAACCTGACTAGTTAGTGGGTCTGAAGTAGAAGGTAAGAGGAGCTTTGTCATCTGTAGTTCCCCCTTCTGGTGGGCTTCACAGGGTACGCGATGCTTTCTTACCAAGAACCAGAGGAGTTCTTGCTGCTTTTTAAATGTGTTTTTCTCTGTTCGATGAAAATTCTGTAACGAGTTCGATTGTTTTGTGTTCTGGGTAAACTATTGGGTTGTCGGAAAAGTCATGGCGTATTTTTCTGTTTTTCGTTGCAAAAATGCGTCATGACTTTTCTGACACCCCAGTAGTTTGTAATTATAGCCACCTTCTCTCTACTTTTGGTAGATAAGTGTGTAATTTAAAAACGAGAATGAAAACCAGCTCTTATTCATGTTTTTCTTATTTTTGAAGGTTCATATCTGTTTTAATTTTCTGTCCAGAAAACTGGCATTCAGATGGAATTGTGTACCCCAAATGCACCTGGCTGGGAGGAGAGCTGCTGGCCAGGCTGGCCAGGTGGTCTGTGGAGAGCAGGCCGAGCGGCTTTAAGAGCACCTTGTCCCTCATTTCCGTTGCGAAGTACAGCGAGACCTACCAGGAGCTGAAAGAGAAGTACAAGGCCATGGTCAAGGTAATGCTGGGAGAAGCTCCTGTGATCCCCGCTTTTAAATGAAGCATGTGACCAAACTGCGCCAGGTTAAATGGCTTTTCCTGTGTGTGCTCACTACTTTCTGCATATGAGGCGTTAAGTCAGTGTACCCACTTCCGGTCACTTGTCGCGGCTGTGCTGCTGTGACATACTTGGAGATGCAGACCACAAACATGTCAGCAGGTGTGTTATGGAAAAGAATTGACTTTTTTTTTGCATATTACTAATTTTTTTTCAAGAGAACAAAAGGGAAATATTTAATTTAAAATAATTGAACACGGGGCCGGCTGAGTGGCGCGGTGGTTAGGTGCTGGCTTGGGAAGCCAGCGGCCCTGGTTCGGGTCCCACATATGAGGGCTAGTGAGACTGCCCTCACAAAAATAAAATAAAAAATAAAATAATTGAACACAAAATCAGTTAATAAATTACCTTAATGCTTTGTTATGAACTTAAAGATATTTTAAGAAAGTATATGAAAAATTAAAGTACAAAAGACCATACTTCCAAAAAGGAGATACATTTTGTAACGTCCTTAACTGTAGGGCGTAAAAAGGCGGTAACAGCAAACGTGTGTCTTCACACCCAGTTTAAGAAAGACAGCATAACGAGCAGCTCCTTTGTAGTCTCCTACTTCACATCTCCCTCCGTCCTAGAAGTGACCACGATTTATCACGTCCTTGTCATAGATCAGCCACCTATTGCTATGTAATAAGGCACCCTGACAGTCTCGGGAACAGGAGCCCTTCGTCCCTGCTCCAGCATGTGTAGGCCCTGGGGCTGGCGGACCCCGGCTGGGCTCCCCGTGTCCCGGACAACTCCTGGCCTAGCCGTCCTTCATTATCTTGTTAACTGCTCAGCACCTTCAAGGAGGGACTTCCATGTTCTTCCAGCTTTTACAGTTGTTCTTGTGAGATGGTTCCTCTGAACTGGACCTGTGGTGGCAGGAAACAAGCCTGGGCCTTGGTGCCTCCACTTGCACCAGATGCCAGCTGTGTACATTACGGATTTGCATGGTGGAACCTCACACTCGCACAGCCAGTGTTTTGCCATTTTCAGAGCACCTGGCAGTCGTCTGTGTGGTAGTAAGGATCTGTCCCTGCTTACGGACAGGGACATGGGACAGAATAGCTGAGCGATAGTCCTGAGGAGTGACTGACGGCCACTGACAGACCAGAAGGCGGAGCGCTGGCCTCCTGACCCCTGTCCCTTTGCTCCCCACCCCCACTAGATGGACGGCCAGGCTAGTGTCGCCGAGTGTTTTCTGTGATGTCCGTTCGTCTCACCCAAGTACCTACATGCACTGTCTTTATCGTAGTCTTGCCTTGGACTGCATTGCTTTTGCCGTGTCCTGTTACACAGATAGGATAAGTCTGTGCAAATCTTATTGTAAGAGACCGAATTCACTGCCTTTACAAGGAGCTTTTTTTTTTTTTTAAATTGCATTATTAGTCCAGCTTGACTTATGCTTATGGAGATACTTTAACTATTGTAAAACGGGGGGCAAATAGGAGAACAAGTTTCATACGCTCCTGAACACTTTTTAGGTGTGGCCAGAAGTGACCGATCCTGAGAAGTTTGTATATGAAGATGTGGCTATTGCTGCCTACCTGCTGGTAAGAATGTGTCATCCGAGCTCTGTGGAGTGGGGGCAGGTGGCTACCAATGATGCTACAGGAGTGGGTGGGGCAGGGGGCTGCCAGCGATGCTACCAGGAGCGGGTGACACCTGTCAGTGCCATTACTCGGGCATTCAGACCTCTGTGCCACAGTTGTTACACACGTGATGGCTTTTAACTTTGCATGGCACCCTTGCATGAGTGGTGAACAAGTGTGAACTGTGAAACTTGACTACAGGGATTCCAGCTGAACTGTCCTTTTGTCCTTTGTGGTCTGCATGGAGATGCTGGCTGGCTTGCAGAACCACTGACCAGCACTCCGGGCTTCTAGCCGGGGATCTTTCCTTCGCGAGCTTGCTGGACGCCTCCATTTGGACGTGCCCTTTTACTCTAGAGTCTTGATGTTCTTATCTATAAAGTGTTTAGATTAGGTGTTTTTCAATTTCCTTTCACCTGGAATTCTCTTAGTCTTTTCTTTAAGGAATAGCATAATTTTGTTTTGCTTATCAATGTACACAAAACTTGAGGAATACAGAGAAAGCAGGAAGAAACTAACAGTAATTTCTGAGGCACTTGCTCAGAGATGACTGTGTGGCGTCTTGGTGGAAGGAGAAAGCTTTGCTGCCCCGCGCAGCATCGGGCGAGAGCTGTGGGCCGATGCCAGCTGCACCCGTCCTGAGAGTGTGTGGTACAGTCTCATGTGGGCTTGTGTCTGAATTATTCTGGGCTGGAGCAAATTACAAACTGACTTTGTTTTCTTCTATTCACTTAGGTTTTATGGGAAGAAGAAAGAGCCGAGCGGGGAGTGACAGCTAAGCAGTCCTTTGTGGACCTTGGGTGCGGAAACGGTCTGCTGGTGCACATGCTGATCAGTGAGGGGGTAAAGCGGGCTCCCGGCCCTTCCTAGTACTTTTCTAGAGTGTCTCCAAGTCCAGCATGGGGTTCGCTGAGATCTTTTTCCGCTGGTACAGCCTGGGTTCGGAGTCGGCCTGGCTATTGGAATATGGTGACTGGTTGTAGACTCTGTTGCTTTGCAGAATGGGTGGCTCATAAAATGCGGGAGAGAGCAGTCTCATTAAAGGACAGGGCTTCTCGGGGACGTGCCATGTGCACCCGTAAAGTGACAGGCTTCAATAGCATGTACGCTAGTTTCAAGGCACTAGCGGGGAATAAACAAGCTTAAGTGCTAGTTCAGAGGGCAGTCACGTGCACACAGAGTACAGCGTAAAACTGGTACTAGCTTTTGCAGCCATTTTCTGGATCAGTGACGTAAAGGCAGCAAGAGCTGAGAACAGCACCTGGCACTCGAGCAGTGCAGTCAGTGTGGGTAGTGGTGCCAGCCTCAGCTTCCCGCCATCGTCTCGGCCTCCCCAGAGAGCCCAGGGCCCTGGGCACGCCAGCCGGGGCTCAGCAGCCTCCCACTGGAGGGCGGCGCTGGGATTTGAAGCCAGTGCTGCCCCAAGGCCGGGTATCTTCCTTCTGACTGGAGCATCCTGTCGGTGGCACAGACCTACTTATCCTCACGGGGAGCTGGGAGTGGGCTTGTCCCAATGGACTTTTTGAATTGCTTCATAAAATAATGAGTTTGTAATGCCTGTAAACAGGTTGTCTGTGGGTTAGCGCAGCAAGTGGGGACATGGAAGCTGGCAATTGGAGACGATGAGGTGAGGCGTTGAGAAAGCCCTGTGAGAGCTAACGCGGGTGGTCCTGGTGTCCTGGGCAAGAGGTGACCGAGAGGATGAGGAGTGTCTGCCAGCAAGCTGGGAGAGAAGCTGTGCCCGAGATCTGCACCCGACCGAGCCCGGGGAGCCGGCTCCCTTTCCAGGCTCGTTTCCTGGGGCTCCGGCCTTGGCGACGTTCCCACAGCTGGACTGCGTTCCCCTAGCGACTGTTAGAGTGTCTGTCTGAAATGGCTGAGAAGCGTGCTGGTGCCCTCCGTTCGTGCTACGGGCCTCTTGTACTTCCCACTGCTGGTGACACCCACAGAGTTTCATTTGTTCTTGCTACTTTATGATGATGTACTGAACTTAACATTTGGTTTTTGAAATTATTTCAGCACCCAGGCAGAGGGATTGATGTCCGAAGAAGGAAAATCTGGGACATGTATGGGCCACAGACTCGCCTGGAGGTACTGGCTTTGTTCATTTGCTCCATCCCCGCATGGCTATCCCCTGGTGACGGCTGTTTTAACAAGTGTGTTTCTGTGTAGGCCAATCAGAAATGCTCACGTAACATGTTATTCACGGTAATCTGAGCGATGAACCTTTAGACTTTTCAAAGCTTTCCTGTTAAATGGAGGGAAGAGCCGTCCCCTCCTGTGGGCCTGTCGTGGTGGTGGTGTCTCCTGTGGGCGGAGGGCAAGTAGGTGAGGGAGCAGCTGGAGGAGGGTGAAGCTGGGCAGGGCCCCAGGCGTGCAGACACTGGAGCCCGGCCCGGGGAGCTGCTGGGACGCGCAGCCCGTTGGTCCTGAGCCGTCTGTAGCCTGGTCTCAGCCCGGGACCGTGGACCCAGGCCACTCCAGCCTCCGTTCAGAGCGGCTTGTCCCGGTGCCCATCAGAGAGGACTGTGTCCCTAAGGGAGGAAGTGATGGTCACCGCAGCGGCACTCCCACAGCAGGGCTGGTGTCAGGTGTGTTTCCAGGTCTCTAGTTGAGGCCTCCCAGCCAGCCAAGGTTCGCTCAGCTGTGGGGGCTGGGATGCGGGTTCCCATCCACCAGGGGGTAGGATGCTGACCTGCGAAATGAGGAGAACATGGGCTTTTTGCAGTGGAGACCGTCAGGAATGCAGCCAGGTGCCACATAGTGGCATTTCTGTCAGCGATGGACTGTGTGTGTGACCTTAGTCCCATACGATCATAATGGAACTGAAAAACGCCTGTGGCCTAGTGGTGTAGCTGTGGCAACATCACAACACAACGCATCCCTCACGTGTCTGTGGGGGCGCTGCCAGTCACGTACAGTGCGTGATACCTGATAGTATGAACGCCATGCTACTGGCTTACGGATTCACTATACTGTACTTTTTGTCATTGTCTTAGAGTGTGCTCTCTACTTATAAAAAAGTTTGCTATAAAACGGGTTGCTGTTTTTGCCGGCGGCAGTAGCCTCATACATCTCACGTTTCCTGCGTCTCTGGATCGCATCCTTTGTGCTTGATTTAGTCTCATGTCGTTTCATACGGTAGCAGGCTGTGCAGACTGGTAGCCCAGGAGCGCTCGGCTGTACCGTGCGGCCCAGGTGTGCGGTAGGCCAGACCACCTGGGTGCATGTGCGTCGCTCTGTGATGTTCACACAATGGCGAAATCATCTTATGACACACTTCTCAGAACTTCTCCCATCGCTAAATGACTCCTGACTAGGAAGAGCATAACAAACCCCAGGCACTCATCAGCCAGCTTCAGCGACTATTCTTTTATGTCACCCCCAGCGTTAGCCCCGCTGTTATTCTGAAACAGATCTCAGGCATACCATTTCATCTGTACATGGAAAATAAAATTTTTGACACTATATTTTTATATTTTCTCTCTGCTTCACTTTCTTTTAAAGTTGAGGAGAATATTGCAAATTTTTGTTGTTGTTGAATGGGAAGTTCATTGCACTGGCCTGACAGCTCTTTATTTGCTTATTTTTCATTGTATATTTATGTTGTTTTATGCTTCCAGGGTTTGCATTTGCTTACGTAGTCATACATCATAATACATTTTTAAGCTCCCAGGTCTGAAGCATGTCGGTAAGCCCGAGGATGTCTAGGGGAGGCTGCAGATAGCATGCAGACCATATATTCTTACACGGTCAGAAAAATGGGCTCTAATTTAGGCAAGAGGTTGCTGATCAAAGCTACAGGAGTAACGTGGTTCATTTCCAAGTCCCCTGTATCTGCAGATGGAAAAAAACAAAACAGTGTCTTTGGGAGGAGGTTCAGACAGTACTTGAGTAGGCCCTGTGTCCCAGTGAGACCCCCAGGGAGCTGGCTGGCATGGAGACGGGTAGAAGCTTCTAGTCCTGTGTCTGAGGCCCCTTGGCCTGCGTCAGACTCCTCTGCTAAGAGGAGTTCTGTGTTCTGTTCTCGTGCGTTCCGTCTCATTGCACCTGGACCTTCCGTCTCAGAGCTGGGAGAGTCCTGCTGAGTCTCGCGTTAACTGTGAGGTGAAGGCTGGCTGCCGCCGGTGACGCCTCCAGCTTTAGAAGGGCAGCCGGAAACGAGCGCGGTAGTTGGTTGTGTAGGGACTCGGAAATGGGGCCTTTCCGTGAGTGGGCACAGCCTGGACAGTCAAAGGCCACGCATGGGGCACAGCGTCGTGCTTTCTTTCAAAAACCTCATTTGATTGTAAGCGAAAAACTGTTAAGAAAAGACACCTGTTTTTAATAACAGTATTGTGTGGATCACAGAGTGTCTTAATTTATTTGTGGAGCTATATATGAAATAGGAATATTCAGTTTGCTCTATTCAAAATCTCATTTAAAACGTTTTCTTAAACAAGTGGGGCTTTGTTGTCCATCATGCTGTTGACGAGGTAACTGAAAATGTTACAGGATTGCTGAGTGTAAATGATGTTTTTATTAGCGCAGGCCATTTAAAGAGACAAGTAGGCAAATTTAAATCTAGAATAGGTGGGAATAAACAATAAATGTTAAAATTTTTGTTTTTCCTGCTTTAGATTGTGTGTGTACCTTTTGAGCAATACTGTTTTCAACATTTCAATGGATGTGTGAACACAAGCTTATTTAAGAAGCTGGAAAATCGCAGGGTTTAAATTCTGTTTTTATTTAGATCATGTCTGTAAGATGATCTTACGTTGCAGTTTTATTATGTCTGCCCTGTTTGTTTTGACCAAGCAGTAACTCTTCCGCCTCCTTCCTTGGGGGGATTTCTCCACTTTAAAATTAAGAGGATTTTGAGTAGTTACATAGTAGTATCTCTTCTCTTTCCAGTTTTGACTGACAGATTCACTGTTGAAACTGTTGATTTCAGTAATTAATGATTTAGCAGGAAAGAGAGTGTTTAAAGTTCTTAAATCATAAAAGGAAGCTGTTTCAAGGTTAACTTCAGAAATTTTCAGAAGGTTAACATGCTGATTCAGTGGATTTTTACAAGAGATAGTACTAGCAAAGAACTATGCGTGCCTCTGTGTAGATTCCTCATATGTTTTATCTTTTCATAGATAAGGGTGGAAGGACTTCTGAGGCTGTGTAAGTACGTTATATTATACACTTACGTCAACATTAGCCCTAGCTGCTTCCCACTTAACCACTCTGAGGCCGCTTCTTCTGTTCTCAGCTGAAGATGAAACCGTTCATGTGTCCCCTCACTCCTCCTACAGCGCCTTTTTATGGTTTCGTCGTGAAGCACGTTTTTGATTGTCCAAAGGGGATTAGCACTCGGAAAAATGTTGTTTCCCCAGTGATGACTCTGGAAGTTGCCATATTTCCTGCCGTTGGGGGCAGACTGATTCACTTCCTCACTCCTAGTCCCAGTTTCGCCGTTGACACAGAAGCCCGGAGGGGCTGGGGGCCTGCCCGGAGCTGACACAGGGAGCCCCGAGGGGCTGGGGGCCTGCCCGGAGCTGACACAGGGAGCCCCGAGGGGCTGGGGGCCTGCCCGGAGCTGACACAGGGAGCCCCGAGGGGCTGGGGACCTGCCCGGAGCTGACACAGGGAGGCCCGAGGGGCTGGGGGCCTGCCCGGAGCTGACACAGGGAGCCCCGAGGGGCTGGGGGCCTGCCCGGAGGTGACACAGGGAGCCCCGAGGGGCTGGGGGCCTGCCCGGAGGTGACACAGGGAGGCCCAAGGGGCTGGGGGCCTGCCCGGAGCTGACACAGGGAGGCCCGAGGGGCTGGGGGCCTGCCCGGAGCTGACACAGGGAGCCCCGAGGGGCTGGGGGCCTGCCCGGAGGTGACACAGGGAGCCCCGAGGGGCTGGGGGCCTGCCCGGAGGTGACACAGGGAGGCCCAAGGGGCTGGGGGCCTGCCCGGAGCTGACACAGGGAGGCCCGAGGGGCTGGGGGCCTGCCCGGAGCTGACACAGGGAGCCCCGAGGGGCTGGGGGCCTGCCCGGAGCTCCTGCCTCAGCAGCTCTGCATCTATTTCCTACATGTCTAGTCTCGTTTTTGTGTTCTTCTTTCAGGAAGATGCAATCACACCAAACGATAGGACCCTTTTCCCTGACGTTGATTGGTTAATTGGTAACCATTCCGATGAACTAACACCATGGATACCTGTCATTGCAGCCAGGTGGGTTGGCAGGTTGGCAGGGTGCATGGCTGGGATGTTGGGTTGCAGAACCCTCCTGCCCCAAACAGGAGCCACTAGCTGCACGTGGCAGCTAAGCACTTGAAATGCAGCTGGTTCAAAGTGTGGACATGACAACATATTGAATATATTTGGTTAAATTGAAAATAAATTCCACCTGATTTACTATTTAAACTGTGGGTCCTATGGGCCGGCCGAATGGCTCGGTTGGTGAAGAGCTCGCTCAAGAGTGCGAGCTGAGCTCTGAGCAACAGCAGTTCAATGCCATCCCGAGCTGAGCTGCCGTTGAGATGCCAACAGGTGGCAGGATGGCTCAGCTAAAAAAATAAAAATAATAAACTATGGGTCCTAGAAAATGTAAAATTGCGTATGTGGTTTACATTGTACTCCTATTAGACGGTGCTTATTGAAACCGATTACTTCTACAATACTTAGATCCCGTGTTGAAAGATGTGTCTTTTTTTTGCAAGTTAGTTTTGATAACAGGAGATTTGTCTTCAAAGGGCAAATCTGTCAGTACAGAGATGCTTTGCGGCAGTGTTTGTTTCACAGGTAGCTTCGTGCCTCCGTCGGACGTGACACTTCTGTATCAGGAGACATCAAGGCGCACGTACCGTGCTACCCCAAAATATTGTTTCCTGGTCTCCATCCAGGTCCTTGTGGGCTGTGCTCGCTCTCAAGGAACCACGGAGGTCAAGGAGAAAGTCTTAGTCTTCATTAGGCCCACCTCTGAATTTCTGATTCACAGCTGAAATCTCCGTGCACTTCAGAAAGCTTTAGATTATGGTTGACAAGAGTAACTGCAATGGAAAAGACATAAAACCTTGGATTGCGAGTAACTTGGTTTGTGAGTGTTCCGCAAGACGGGCAAACATTTCTAATACATTTTAACGTAAACGAGTGATATCTTGCAATACAACTAGTTTGTTTCCAGAACGAATTGTGCTCATAAACCAAGGTATTACCGTACTTTTTATCAAAGTAGCTAGATTCATATTTTATTGAAAAAGATAATGTACTGTGCTCCATTGTTTCTAGAAATTGGGGAAAGCTGCAATTCATTTTTTTATGTTAAAACGAGCCAGCAGCAGATGTTTGTATGTTACCCTGATAACATGATTGCCACGTGATTTTCTGCCGAGCTTTCTCCCCTGACGCTCACTGTTCACGACCTTTGGATTCTGTGCTTGTTGGTTGTATTTCAAGGTCTTCCTACAACTGCCGTTTCTTTGTCCTGCCCTGCTGCTTCTTTGACTTCGTTGGAAGATACCACCGGAGGCAGAGTAAGAAGACGCAGTACCGAGGGTACCTTGATTTCATCACAGAAGTGGGACTGACCTGCGGGTTTCGCGTGGAAGAGGACTGCCTTAGGATCCCTTCAACCAAGAGAGTGGGTCCCGGCCACCTCGCACGGTCTCGGGGGCGGGCGGCGTATGGGCATTGGGACGGAAGGCTTCGGGCCGTGACACCGAGCCACAGGCGGCCCTGGTGTTTGAAAGTATGAATGTTCCACAAGGTGCCTCTCCCAGTTTCAGCGTCTCAGTCATCGATGGGGTTCAGGGGGCTTTCCTCCGTGCGGTCCCCTTTTGGGAACGTTCTGACGCTTCCTTCTCAGGCGGCTCTGGAGGAACTGTCACCAAACCGTCATTTCCTTTTTCAGAAACAGACTGGCCGCATGGGGCCTTCCCCGAGTAGGCATCAGCTTGGCCTGGGTAGAGATTTCTGACCCTCATGTTGTCTGAGGCTGAATGCACTAATAATTGGCTGAAATTAAAGACTCTTTTAGAAGTTCAGAACAATTTCAAATTTTATTAGACGTATTATTGTTTCAGATTTATCTGCAATATAATTGGTCTAAGCCGAAGTTAACCCTTGCACTCTCCAGGACTCTGCCGGTGGTGAGGGCAGGTATCTCCATGGCGGGTTCTCACTGGCTGCTGGTGTTCACCCTCCGGCCCCCCTATCGGCTTCAGGTGTCTCTGTTGTCGATGCCATCACTGCGCAGGAAATGGGCGTCAGGCCTCGGCCTCAGAGCCCTCCTGTCGTTCTCTTAAATGCTCTCGATTTTGGCAGGTTGTGGTCTTCTGAGGTTGGAGTTATTTTAGGAAACTGTTGAAGTTTGGGTCGTGTGGGTGCGCCTGAGGACTCCACAGTTTGGTTTCTGTGGTTGTCATTCCACTAGTGTTTATAAAAGCCACGGGTGACCCCTTACCTCCCCGAGCCTTGTTGTCCTTGTAACTGGATGGTTTGGGGTCAAATATAAGAGTATGTGTCCACACACAGCAGAGTGACTTTGTGCCAGGTGTCCTCGTCCCCACACAGAGAAGCTAAGTCGCCTGCCTGAGGTCACGCGTCGCAGGTGGCAGAGCTGAGCATTGTAAGGGGCAGCTCTGCTGGGACCAGACTTCTTTCACTGCCTGTCACTGGCTTTGTAGTTGGTGCCTGGGAGGAAGTGCACTCAGGCAGCGTCACTGGATGGCCCCGCTCTGGAGAGCAGCCTCCGTGCGCACGTCTCGGGGAGGAGAGAGCGGCACGGGCCACAAGCGCATCTGTGACAGGCGCTCTGCTCCGTGCCCACGCCTCGCCTTGCTCTGGCCAGGCTGACGTAGACGCCACATTCTTTCGTAGCGCCCTCCAGGGCTCTTAGGGCGACCCTCAGGGTCTGCATGGGGCAGACGGAGCCAGGTGTCCAGAGCAGGGCAGCGGGCACGCCCAGCAGAGTGGGTCTGGGGTAGCCTGTGTGCTCGTTACGCCCGGAAGTCAGCCATGAGCGCTTTTGTGGCTGTACGTCGTTTACTGTTAGGTCACTGGTCGGGTGTGAATGTTTAAAATAGGGCTTTCTCTCATGGCAGAGCTAACGCTTCTGTGCCAGGGTCTCGAGGTCAGGAGAGTTTCAAGGGGATGGAGGAGCCTGACTGCCCTTTCCAATGCAGGTTTGTCTCATTGGGAAATCCAGGACGTACCCTCCCGCTGAAGAGGCTTCTGTGGACGCGCAGAGAACGCGGTACATCCACGGGCGGCGGGGCCGCACAGGGGGCCCACCCGGCCGAGCGCCTGGGGCTGCGGGCCCCCCCGACGGTCGCCCTGACGGTCATGGAGCCCCGGAGGCCGGGGCTGGACAGACGCCTGAGGCCTGTGCTGAAGGACTGTGGCTGCCCGGCTTTCGCCCTCGGGAGAGAGCCGAGCGCGTGAGGAACTGCGCCGCCCTCCCTCGAGACTTTGTTGACCAGGTGGTGTTACAAGTGGCAAACCTGCTGTTGGGTGGAAAGCAGCTAAACCCGAGAAGCTCGCACGGCGGGAGTTCGAGGACCTGGAACCGAGGAGGTAGCCATCTGCACCGCGTGGGGGGCTTGCTGGGCTTCGGCAGCAGCTTGGTGTCCCTCATAACCACCCTAGAAGCGTGTGGCTGCTTTTAATTGAATACATTCCGAAGAGACAGGGATAACAGGCTCCTTGCGAGCTCATTCTTACGTTTCCTTACACATGCTGTGGACCAGCCCGACCTCAGCTGCCTCCAGGCAGGAGGCTGGGAGCAGGTGGCCACGCCGGCCCGTAACCTTGACAGACATTCAGGTCTCAGGGTCTGCAGCTACCCATCTTCAAACAAAAACCGGGTTCCTGGATGCCAGAATGAGCATCTGTCCCCTGGAATATACCAGGGGTGCCAAAAACGTACACATTTTAAGAGATGTTATCTACGTATTGCTTTTCAAAGTTGAATTACGTAGCAATGTGTAGTGTGACAGTTGCTCAAAAGATGGCGTTAATCCAACAAATGCTAGTGTCATCATTGTATTACAACTTCAATACAGTTTTTTTCCTTTCTTTAAATGCGTGCATTTTTTTGGCACCCTCCATGTGTTATGATTTGATAATTCTCTGAAGTCCCCAAAATGCCAAATCAGACAGAAAAGGGAAGACATTGTGTGTGATTGGTCACATAGGGGGACAGTGTGCTGAAACTGGTGGTCACGGCTGCGAGGGCTGGAAGTGTGAGTCCTGGTGCTTTTTATAAAGCTGCCCTGTGAGCTGGAGCCCCAGGCTACTGGGCGAGGACCTGTGTCCCTCCTGCGCCACCTCCCGGCGGGAACGGCGGCTGGCCGCCAGGGGGCGCTGTGGAGCTGTGCGTGTGTGTGTGTGTGTGTGTGTGTGCGCGCGCCGCGCGCCGAGCCAGAGCCTTGCCTCTGAGTCTTGGGGTCACTGGAGGCAATCGGGGACGACTGCCTTCGCTGTCAGGGGCTGCGCCTGGCCTGGTGGCACGGGCCAGGGAGGCCTCCGCAGTGGGGCCTTCTCCACCCGGAGCCTGGTCTTGCTCAGCCGGGATGCTTGGTGTCCTCGTGTGTCGTCATGTCGCCCCGCCCTCCCTGGTGTCCTCGTGACGTGGCAGCGCCATTGACCATGCCCCTCCAGGAATCACCCGACCCTGTTAGCAGCTGTCAGGAGAGCCCTGGCTCGGGCGGCTGACCAACTGCATACAGCCCCGAGGTGCCATGGGGTGTTCTGTGGGAGGCCACCCCACTTCCTAGGTGTGCTCTGCTGCGGCGGGAAGGGCAGCTGGGGGGGCTCCACGTGACCTCGGAGCCCACAGCAGGCAGGTGGGGCCCAGGTCTCACTCTGGAGACCTTCTGGTGAGTCTGACAACATGGAGCTGGACAGTTCATTTCCGGGGCGGCCCTTTGCTCTGCCGGGACCGTGGGGAGCGATCCAGCACGGGGTGCCAGTCTGTGCCTCGGGGCCTTTAGGGAGCATGGCCTGGCCCGTCCTCAGCTCAGAGGTAGATAGTGGGGGCTCTGCCGATCATTTGTCTGGGCTGCCCCCCCTTTGGAGATAGCTGGGAGCCGGGGTGCTGGGAGGCGCTCGAGCTGCCCCGTCGGGGAGAAGCTCTGGTGAGGTGGTGTGTCCTCGGCCTCTCAGCCACCTGCTCCCACCCACGGGTGCTTGCCCTCCTTGGTCACTGGAATTCGTGACCCTCTACGCAGCCTGCCCTCAGGCATGGGACCTGCCATGTTCCTGGAACCTGCATGACATATGAGTGGATCTGTCTTTAGGACCTAAGTGACCGCAGGCCCCGGGTCCGCTCTCTGCAAGGCGAGCCTGAGGGGACACTGGCAGCAGGTGGTCCCTGGTCTGTGGGTCAAGACACACACCGCGCAGGACGAGTGACGGAGCAGGGCATGGGTCAGTGCCATGGAGCTCATGGGGTCAGGACCCCGGAGGGTGGGGAAGGCTTTCTGGGCCAGCGTTTAATTTTCTCCTTAGATAACCTGGGTCCTCTCAGAAGGGGTTTGAGGAAGCTGAGGCAGACCTTGGAGGTTGGTGGGGCTTTGGCAGGCTGGATCATAGCAGCCCCTGCACTGGGGTCTCCAGGCCTGCGCCGCACACACCTTTTGAGTTTGGGAGGCTCATCTGCAGGGGTTGGGGTGGTGGGTGGGCGCTGTGGGGAAAACACAAAGTGCAGGGCCTGGCAGGTGGAGGGGTTTGGGCATCCCAGGTGGTGATGGCTGCCTGCGTAGTTCCGGCTGTTGTGAGGTGTGGACTAAGTTATGTTACCTTTAAATTAAATGTTTGTGGTCCCTCCTGTTGACATACGTAAGGGGTTTGAATTTACAGAACTGGAATTGTTTTTGTGTCTATTGAACAGGTTTGTAACAGCCGTTTTGTTGTTTGGGGGGAAACCCCATTTTCAACAGAGAGCCTGCCCTTGGCCGAGGTAGCCGGCAGGCTGGGCAGGGAGACGCTGCAGAGGCTGAAGCGGGAATGTGGCGGCTTGCAGACGCTGCTGAGGAACAGCCATCAGGTGTTCGAGGGTAGGTGGACTGAACCTTCAAATGCGCGTGTTTCTCAAGTAGCTGGAAACGCTCCCTGTGCCACCCGATGCCCACCTTCCTTCCACCTGCCTCCGCAGCTTCTGCGGGACCTGAGCCCTCTGTCCCTCCCGCCGGGCGTGGCCGTCGCTCACCATGAGCTGTGCCAGCTCCCCGGGGCCTCTGCTTCCTCCCCAGCCCGGTGCCCTGGCCTCCGATGGGAGCCCCAGGGTCATCTCCTCCATGAGACCACCTGCCCATCTGCCCACACCCAGTCCTGCCTCCTCTGCGCCCCCGGGTCCCACATGTGCCTCTGTCACGTCGTCCTGCCCGCGTGGCATCGCCTCCCCAGCTAGACCGTGAGCTTCCTGTGGGCGGGGCCAGGTCTGCAGCCCCAGCCCGTTGCCGTGGTGCTCAGCGGGGGAGAAATGAATGACACACACCTGACCCTCCTGACGGCAGGGACGGGGGAAAACACTGGGTCCCAGGGTGTCTGGCCCACAAGGGGCCATCTGTGGGCAGGGCTCTCCCCGAGCACACTGAGGACAGCCTCTCTGTCCCTGTCCCCAGGACATGACTTATCAGGTGGTGGGTCCAGCACAGCAGGACAGGTGCCTTGGTCAGGGTCGGTGTGGGGAAGAAGGTGGCCGGGATCCTTTCCAGAGGTGAGGGAGGCCAGCCTGGAAGCGCAGAAAAAGTCTGTCCCGAGGGTACCGGCAGGTGCCAGGCCCAACCTGAGGGGCGTGTGCACACAGTGGGCCTAGGGCCTTGTCTAGGGGCGTGGGCAGCTATCTGAGCCCCAGGATTTGGGCTGATCCTGCTCCCCCCACCTTTGTGTTCTTGCCGAGTAGGGCGGTGGGGAAGGAGGCCTCGACCGGGTGACATGACTGATGGAGGCATGTCTGTCCACTCCGTCGGTCTGCAAACTCCCTAAGGGTGTTGAGTGCTGCCACCTTTTCTTCCCTGCCCCCATGTGTGCATGTGAGAGCTGGGTGTGCACACCTGTACTGCCCCGCCCATGTGTGCACGGGAGAGCTGGGTGCACCCCTGCACTGCCCCCCATGTGTGCATAGGAGAGCTGGGTGCACCCCTGCACTGCCCCCCATGTGTGCATAGGAGAGCTGGGTGCACCCCTGCACTGCCCCCCATGTGTGCATAGGAGAGCTGGGTGCACCCCTGCACTGCCCCCCATGTATGCATAGGAGAGCTGGGTGCACCCCTGCACTGCCCCCCATGAGTGCATGGGAGAGCTGGGTGTGCAGTCCTGCACTGCCCCCCCATCTGTGCACAGGAGATCTGGGTGCACCCCTGCACTGCCCCCCATGAGTGCGTGGGAGAGCTGGGTGTGCAGTCCTGCACTGCCCCCCATGTGTGCATAGGAGAGCTGGGTGTACCCCTGCACTGCCCCCCATGTGTGCACAGGAGAGCTGGGTGCACCCCTGCACTGCCCCCCATGTGTGCATAGGAGAGCTGGGTGCACCCCTGCACTGCCCCCCATGTGTGCACAGGAGAGCTGGGTGTGCAGTCCTGCACTGCCCCCCATGTGTGCACAGGAGAGCTGGGTGCACCCCTGCACTGCCCCCCATGAGTGTGTGGGAGAGCTGGGTGCACCCCTGCACTGCCCCCCATGTGTGCACAGGAGAGCTGGGTGCACCCCTGCACTGCCCCCCATGAGTGTGTGGGAGAGCTGGGTGCACCCCTGCACTGCCCCCCATGAGTGCGTGGGAGAGCTGGGTGTGCAGTCCTGCACTGCCTTTGGATGGCTTGGCTGTCCATGTGAAGCTAAGCTTGGTTTTCACGTGAACTTGATTTCCCTTGGATAAATGCTGCTGCTCTGAAGGCGGTAAGCCTTGTCAACGGAACCAGAGCCTCCATATTTGGGGTGGTTGCATAAGGGCAGGTCCCCGTGGAGGGGTGGAGAGCTGTGAGGAGGCCGCCTCCTGGAACTGAAGGCTCCTGCCCCCGCTGAGCCGGCACAGCCGTCTGGGTCTGCTCTGCGTCAAGAGCCCCAGTGGGTGGAAACGCTCGTGCAGCCAGAGGGCCGCTTTTCTTTTGATTTGTCCCAACACGTTTTTCTGGTTGGCTTCATGAAATAGTATCTTTTTTCCATTATAAATATGCATGTGTGGGACTGCTTTTCTGTGCAGTTCGGGGGGTGGGAGGGCACTTTTATTTTTGGAAACACTTCCGGACGAGGCGGCTTGGGGATTGAGCTCCAAGTACACAGCCTGCGTCCCGTCACGCAAACGATATGTCCTGAAGCTGCGGCCCGTCGGCGAGGGCTCTGTAAACTGCCGTGGCTAGTCGCCAGTTATGTTGCCAGGCGGCTGCGCACTCCGTCCGGACGCTCATGCTCTCAGTGGTCAGTCGCTGTGCTCATGGCCTGGAAGGTGGGGACGCAGCTCAGAGAGGTCGGTGACTTGCCCGAGGTGTCCTTCGAGGGGCGGGGCGGGGCCGGCCACCAGGTCGACACTGAGCAGAACAGGACTCCGAAACATGCAGTACCGTCCCGGTAAATTGTCCATACCAATTTTCTGGAAGGTTCTTCAGCCAGCCCCTCAGGACACTGGTTGAGATGCTGTCCACTGTCAGAGTGGAGGAGGTGGGCCGCAGGCTTCCTGTGCTGTCCAGGCCCGGTGGGGACACATGAGGGAGAAAACACTCAGAAACGCTGGTGGGAAGTGAACTTTGGTAGAGCGTGTGTTCCTGTAGTTCCATTTTAAAATCTGGAACGCATTTCTGCACAGGCAGAGTCTGTGGGTGGTCGGTCTGGCTTGCGAGCTGGCAGGAGGGAGCCTGGCGCGGGCCTGCCCGAGACAGGAGCTGGGTGTCAGACCCTCATGCCTGAGAACCGGCCTGTGCCCTGGGGCTGTGGGCAGCGTGTGGGCATCCTGGCCAGCCCCAGGGCTGCCTGCCTCTCATCTCTGGGGCCACCATGTGTCATCAGCGCCCACTCCCCAGGCCTTAGAAGCCCTGGCCCCCTTTCTTCTGACCCTGCAGGCAGTGCTCCAAAGGCGTGGCCAGGTGCCATCTTAACTGCCTGCGGAGGGCCTCTGCGAGCCAGCCTGTCCCGACGGGCCGGGCTCCATGCCCAGCTTTGGTCCCTGTGACCACCCCCAGATTTCTCATGAGCCCATCTAGGCTATCAGGGGCCCATTGCCTTTTTGGGGTGCACAGCCAGGAATCTGGGATCCTTGCCTCCCTGGCGCCTTCCAGGCTCCCCACATGCTGCACCGGGAGGTGCTGCTGGGGGCGCATCCAGTGGGCATAGTGACGGCTCCCTGACTCACGCTTTCAGGCGGAGAGCGCTGAGCGGCAGCTTCCGGGGCAGACAGTGCCGGAGCCAGCTCAGGGGGGATGGCCCGGCAAGGAGGCGCCTCCGGGCCCCGCGAGGATGAATCCCCCATTGTGGCCTCGCAGTAGGGCACCTCTGCGGCTCCTTTCTCTGGTTCCAAGGGAAAGTAATAAACGTCAGTCTGCAGGGACCGTCTTGCTGCCATCACGAGGTGACCTGAGAGCACAGTGGCGGCGTCACTCACATGCCCAGCTCTCGGGGGTCGCACGGCCAGGCTTCCTCAATGAGCCGCCTGTATTTCTCCCGAGCCCTTCCAAGGGCTCCGGGTTCATTTCCAGCTTCCGGGCCAAACCGGGACTGGCTTGGTTGCTTTGGCTGCATTTCACTTGGAGTTGTTGGCTCTTGGGAGGAAATGGCCAGGCGTGAGCTCCGGCGTCAGCCGAATAGGGGCAACAGCTCCGGGCAGCTCAGAGTGGCCTGGTCAGCTGCCAGGGCCACAGCCCCTTCCCCGGCCCTTTGGGGTCCTCCAGCTGCCCATCTCTGAGGTCATCCAACCACACAGGCCCCTCCCACCATGTCCCTGCAGTGCCCCTGCTCCCACCCCCACCACCTCTGCTGACAGGGCTGCCAGACCTTCACCCTCATTTACATTTGGGGGGCTCTGGCCGTGGGGGTCCCCACCGCCTGCCTGTCGCCGCCTCTCTCGTTTTCTCTTTGCGACATGGAGATGCATCCTAAGGGCCGGGGCCACTCTGTCCGGCCTATCTGATCAGAACCCTGTTAGGGCTCTCACCCCGGCACCCCCAAGTCTTCAGCCTGGTTTCCCACAAGCCGAACCCCCATGCAGCCCAAGCCACCGTCCCGCGGCCGCGCCCTGGATGTTGTCACCAGAACTCGGCTTCAGTCTTGGGGCTTTCCACCCTCTCCCAGTGTCCGGCACCCCCTCCGCACTCCCAACGCACGGCGCTGGCCTCAGCCCCTCCCACACTCCCCTGCTGCCTCTGCCTCCGTCACCACGCACCCACAGGTGGGGGGGCTGCCGGCCACTGCGGAGACCTGGGCACTGGCTGGCCGCGGCTGGCAGGGACTCGGCTTGTGTCCTTGTAGCCCGCAATCCTGGAGAGCTAAGGGGCTTGCAGGCTGACTTCTGACCGTCTTTCTCTGTCCCACACCGCAGTTCTGAACGGGCGAGTTCACATTCGGGACTGGAGGGCAGAGGAGCTGTCAGGGGAGAAGCTCCCGGAAGCCAAGCGCGCGCTGCTCTCGGGGGCTTTCAAGACGCGCCTGTGCTGGTTCTTCACCCACCACCCTGACGGCTGTGTCCTGCCATCAGACTG
This sequence comes from Aselliscus stoliczkanus, assembly GCA_033961575.1. Taxonomy (NCBI): domain Eukaryota; kingdom Metazoa; phylum Chordata; class Mammalia; order Chiroptera; family Hipposideridae; genus Aselliscus; species Aselliscus stoliczkanus. Next base: position 141,181,729 of record CM066734.1, read on the forward strand.
CTGTCCGTACGCCCACGGGCCAGGGGAGCTGCGGCCGCCGCCGGCCACCAAGAGGAAAAAGCAGAGCCTGTGAGCCGCCTCGCCGTGGGAGTGGGGGCCCTGCGGAGAGACGTGCCCCGCCCACGGGGCTCTCGACTTCCTCCCCTGCTCCCGACAGCTTCTCGGGGGGCAGAACCGAGGTGCCCACAGGAGGCGCTCAGGCCTCAGGCCCCACCCGCGTCTGCATGCTCGGTCTGTTTTAAAGGAGCAAACTCTTAAACGTGTCCAGCTTATTTTTATCGGAGTACGACAGCCCAGGAGACCGGGACGTGCAGCCGTGCCTGCGACAGCTCACGGCCCCAGACCAGCTGTCCCGGGCCCGCCTCGCTCTGTCCAGCCCTTCACCGGACCTGCCCACTGGTGCCGACAACGCTTTCGATTCCAGCGAAGAGAAACTCCTGATGTGTTTCTGTTTGAAATTATTTTTATACAGAAGTCGCATTAAAAGATGCTGTTGTGGCCCTTGATTTTCCGTGGGACGAGTGACCTCAGGTCATTTGTGAGGGATGAGAATAAGTGCGTTCCTTTCTCGGAGGCCCCAGCTCAGTGTGGCCCTTGGCCTTGGGGTGCAGATGCCATTTCCTCCTGGCCTCAGCACCACCATGCCCCCCGCCCAAAGCTCATTGTCACCTCGGACAGTGCACCACACGTGTGGGGGTGACGGCCAGGCGCTGGCTGACAGGGAGGCCTGGCTGGCCTGCCCCGAGAACACACCAGGACCCCCTTGAGCGCTGCGTGTACTGGGGGGTCCCGCCAGCCCACAGGTGGTTGGGAGGGACCAAGCCAAGCAGTGTGTCCTCCAGCCCTGAAGCCGCCACCCCGTCGCCCCCTGGCCACCGTTGTCCTGAGAGGAAGTTAGTCGTGGGTCTCCGCGTCTCGCCCCAGTCTGCAGCGCACTCTCTTTCTCTGGCTGATTTGAAGAATTTAAGAATTTTTTTTTCATCTGTAGTTTTCATAATGTGCATAATGTAATTTGTATAATGTGCATAAGGTGTGATTTTCTTTTTACTTATCTTTTTGGGGTTTGCTGAACTTTGTAAATCCCCGAGTTACCATTCTTGATCCAATTTGAAATAAAAATCAGCCAATATTCCATAAATATTTTTTTCTCCTCTCTTCTGTCTCTCCTCTTCTCCGAAGGCTCCAATTACATGTGTGTTAGATCGCTTGACACCATCCCACGGGGCGCTGAGGCTCTTTCTTTTTTTAAATCTTTTTCCTCTGTGTGCCTCAGTTTGGCTGATTTCTACTTGTCTCTAAGTGCATTAGCCTTCAATTGCATCAAATCTGCTGTTAATACTATTCAGTGATTCATATTTTTAAATTTCAGATATTGCAGTTTTTATTTCTGGGATTTCCACTGCATATTTTTTTTTACAAGTAATTTCCTCTGAAGTTTTCCATCTCTTCAGCCATCGTCCATCAGGTTTAAGGCCCTTGTCTGCCATTTCCAACACTTGAGTCACCTGTGAGTTTGTTTCTGTTGACTACTTTTTCTTTCGACTGTGAGTCACATTTTCCTGTTTCTTCACAGGACTGGATTTTTTGTTGTTTGCTGGAAATGGCGGGTGTGGACCCTAAATCCCGTTATCTTTCTCCGAAGAGTGCTGAATTTTATGGGGGGCTCGTTTACTTATCAGTGAATCCCTGAGTCGGCGGCGGCTTCGTTACGGCAGATCTGCCCTATTCTGTGCCCTTGCAGTCCCGGGACCGGTCCTTCTGAGGCGGGCTTCATGGGAAGCCAGGGTTCTCCCCAGCCCCCTAACTTGGCAGGCCTTGGCAGACTGTCTCCCCTGAGGCGTGTGGTGGCCGCACGCTCACGCTCTGCTCACGCCAGGCCCTTGCCCTAGGCCCCTGGACCCTCAGACCGCGCCCGTGCGATTCAGGAGTCAGCTGCCAAAACACCTGGAAATTGAGGGGCATCCTGGAGAGGAGAGACCCACAGGAGGCACTCCAAAATCTGTGTGTAAACTCCCCTGAACCCCTCTGCTGCAGTGACGAAATGTCCCAGACCTGCACTGTGCATGATGGGAGCTGCTGCCACTGAGGAGCTGAATTTTCAATTGTCTGAGCCTGTAATCTAAATAGCCACTTGTGGCTAGTGGCTCACACATTGGGCGGAGTGCGCCAGACCTTAGCTGCTCAGCGTGGTCCCACAAGCAGTATTAGCGTCGCCCGGTTGCTTGTTAGAAATCAGAATCTTGGGGCACACCCCAGACCTGCTGATCGATGGGAGCCCCAGGTGGGACCCAGCAGCCGTTTTAACTTGCTGCACAGGTGGGAGATGTGGATACTGAGTTTGAGGGACACTGCCAAGAGGACCCCGAGTGCAGAAATATTTTCAACAGCAGGGTTGCAGCAGAAGGAATTTCTGCCAAACCCTCAGTGCCCCAGAAAAACCACATTGACTGGAATTCCTTTTTTCACCAGCCTGTGTAATCATCAGGACCTGATGCCACTAAAACGGCAGAGCCCTCCCCTGGCCGGGCGGGCAGCAGTGATGGCCACTCGGAGCCAGCCGCTCCACGCTCAGCGCCTACTTAACCTGAGTTAACCTCGGGCGCTGGGCTCTGGGGTCCCCGAGGTGCCCTCCGCCCCAGGGAAGCGGGCCCAGTGCTGTGTGTGCACTTCTCTGCACTCGCACCTCGCAGCGCCCGCCCTGTCTGCCAGGCTGCCAAGGGCTCCAGTGGAGCCCAGCTTGGAGCGCTGGAGGCCGTTTCTTGGCAGGAAGAACCGCAACTCCAGCTCCCGCTTGCTCCAAATGAGCACTCGGCTTGCTTAGCCAGGCGGCTCATCCTCCATCCAGGCCCGCCCAGGGCCCTGCTGCGGCTGGGGGCTGGGGTCCTCGTCAGCGGCACCTCGAGAGGTGGGCTGACTGGCCTTTTCATTGGCATGGCCAGAGGGAGCTGCCCCCCGGAGCCCCAGGCCTGCCCAGAGCCTGCGTGGGGCCGGCAAACCCTTGCCAACGCCCGCCTCCCCCACACTGAGCCCCGGTGCCCCCTCACCCCTCGTCCACATGATCAGGGCAGAGCTGTGAGCCCTGCCCCGGGCCAGGCTGAGCCATTCTCCACAGGAGCTTGAGCCGAGGGGCAGGCCTGCTCGGCTGCACTGGTCATGGGACCCGGCCATGGGCAGTGACTTGTTCTGCACGGAACACTCTCCAGAGAGAACAGGCCAAACCCGAGAGGAGGGCCTGTTCTGGATGGTTCCTGAGCTCCCAACATCCCGCCTGTGAGTTCTGTGACAGCTTTATCCCCACAAATCCCTCCCTCCCTCTCCTTAGTTTTTGGCTGAAGCTAGAATTGCTTCCTGTTACTTGACATCCAAAAAAAGCTTATCCTAGGGGTATGTGAGGCCCCCTGCCCACCCCGCCCGGGCCATGGAGGCAGGGTGGTCCAGTTTACAGAAAAGCCCAGGCTTCAGGGGCCCAGGAGTGAGCCCGAGTGTCCACAGTTTATACGGGCTCCTTTGCTGCACCCCTCACTGTCCCGATTATGGGTCCAGCAGGAGGTGCAGCCCTAAGCCCCAGCACCTCTCAGCATCTGCTATGCGGTCTGCCTGGCCATGGCAATGCCAGGAAGAGTGTTGGGCTGTGAGAGGCAGGAAGGTGACCTCTGGGCCGCTGTTCGAAAGCAGCTGGGCGGGGGCAAGGAGCCTCTGGGCCGCCTGTGACAGTGGGTTATTGGGCCAGGGGAGCCGACAGGCGTCCAAGTGGCTCCCCATGGAGGTGAGGTCCCCAAGGGACCCGAAGGTCAGTCTGAGTGACCTCTGCCCGCAGACAGATGCTTGGGAAGCCCCAGTGGGACTGGATGGTAAGGAAGCCTGTCCCTCAACCGCTCACGGATCTTGGAGTGCGGCTGACCCTGACCGCGGCGTGGGCTCGCGGCTGTGTGGACAGGACTCTGACAAGGACTGGCTGTGCCTCGGGCAGTGTGCCTACAACAGTCCCGTTTGCCGGCGGACTCTGGCACTTTGGTCTGTGGGTTTGGAGCAAGTGCCTTCCCCTCCTGAGTCTCCGTTTGCTAACCTGTAAAATGGGGGATAGCCCCTCTCCAAGCCAGTGGCGTTTCTGAGTCCTTAGCCTGACCGACTGCTTTGGGGTCTGTTGAGGGCCGTGTAGCCCAATATTGAGGGGCAGGGGCATGCAGGTTGACTTTAGTGGTCTTGGTGACTCTGACATGTGTTCCTCAAATTTGTATTCCCTTGAAGCCTGTGTTTTTATTACAAAATGCATGTTTTGTTAAGGTTTGTGATAAGTCTTGAGAGTACAGTTAAGCCAAAATTAAATATCAAAAGTGAGATTCTCTTTAGTATTCACACCCAGGATTACAGATTATGTAGAAACTGAGTCTGGGTCATAAAGAGATTATTATAGATGGGATTATAGAAAAGGTCACAGTGTGCCCTAAGGAGAACAATTATAGGGACTAAAGGTCTTAAGAGAAAAATACATCAAGACCATGTGGAATTTAAACTTGTAATTGGATAATGGTCAAAAGTCCCTATAAAAAGGACACGTTATTGTAATAAAGTGTGACACTTTTCTCTTTAACTCTCCCGGTGTCTCCACTGTCTCCTTTCTTTATTTTCCTGCCCTGCACTCTATCTCTCCATTTTCTGTCTTTTACTGTAACAAAAATTTTCTGTCTTTTCGTATCGCCGACGCCGTGTCCACCTTCTTGAACCCTGGTCAGCGGAGGCTGGTCCCCCCGCAAGTGGCGCCCGAACAGGGACCTGAAGGTAAGTCTTCTAATTTTCAACACGGTTAGGCTTCCACTGAGTGGTACTGCAGACCCCTGGTTGGTGACGCTGCCAGGTTTGATAGTGGATAATCTTGGCACTCAATATAAGAAGTGCGGGAGTAGTAATAAGTATTTGCACTCAATATAAGAAGTGCGGAGTAGTATTAAGTATTTGCACTCAATATAAGAAGTGCGGGAGTAGTGATAAGTATTTGCACTCAATATAAGAAGTGCCGGAGTAGTGATAAGTATTTGCACTCAATATAAGAAGTGCCGGAGTAGTAATAAGTATTTGCACTCAATATAAGAAGTGCCGGAGTAGTAATAAATATTTTGCACTCAATATAAGAAGTGCCGGAGTAGTAATAAGTATTTGCACTCAATATAATAAGTGCAGGTAGTGATAAGTATTTGCACTCAATATAAGAAGTGCCGGAGTAGTGATAAGTATTTGCACTCAATATAAGAAGTGCCGGAGTAGTGATAAGTATTTCTGCACTCAATATAAGAAGTGCCGGAGTAGTGATAAGTATTTGCACTCAATATAAGAAGTGCCGGAGTAGTGATAAGTATTTGCACTCAATATAAGAAGTGCCGGAGTAGTGATAAGTATTTGCACTCAATATAAGAAGTGCCGGAGTAGTGATAAGTATTTGCACTCAATATAAGAAGTGCCGGAGTAGTAATAAGTATTTGCACTCAATATAAGAAGTGCCGGAGTAGTGATAAGTATTTGCACTCAATATAAGAAGTGCCGGAGTAGTGATAAGTATTTGCACTCAATATAAGAAGTGCCGGAGTAGTGATAAGTATTTGCACTCAATATAATAAGTGCCGGAGTAGTGATAAGTATTTGCACTCAATATAAGAAGTGCCGGAGTAGTAATAAGTATTTGCACTCAATATAAGAAGTGCCGGAGTAGTAATAAGTATTTGCACTCAATATAAGAAGTGCCGGAGTAGTAATAAGTATTTGCACTCAATATAAGAAGTGCCGGAGTAATAATAAGTATTTGCACTCAATATAAGAAGTGCTGGGGTAGTCATAGAATTTTAAGAGCACAAATAAGGTGCTGTTTTAGCTTAGAATATAAACAATAGGTCCTTAGAACACATATATCTTACTAACCATTTCGTGTGCAAGAGTGTGATTGTGTGAGTGAATGCATATAGTTCCACGGCTTTTGCTACGGAACTTGAATGGGCTCTAATCTGCGGTTCCGTTCTCTGTCGTAAGGCTAAACGGCGACTGGGCTGTGAGTGGCCGACTCCGGAACTCTCCGGGGTCGCCCCCAGTCCACCAGTGCGGGGGCTTATACCGCAGAGCTTTTGCCAAGACAGACTAAGTCCCGCGAGGGGCGCGGCCAGACGAGCATCAGAGTGGACATCGAGTGATTGTTTCTTTCTATCCTTTATTCTTACTGACATTAAAAAATGGGGCAATCTGAATCCAGGGACCGTCGCTTATATATTAATCTTATCAAGACCTCATTAAGGGGTCGTGGGGTACAAGTACAGGCTCATCAAATTAGTAAATTTCTTCAATTCGTTCAACAATGTTGCCCCTGGTTCCCGGAGGAGGGTACAGTAAATTTAGAAACATGGGAAAAGGTAGGAAAACAACTAAAGGAGTTTTACACTAAATGGGGTCCGGAGAAGGTGCCTCATGAGACACTTAGTTTGTGGGGCCTCTTCCGAGACTCCTTAGACCCTAGACATGAGTCATCTACCCTTTTTCAAGATTTAGGAGAATCTATGTTAAAAAATTCAGGGGATCGCGGAGAGATTCATCCACTTACTGATAAAAAGCCATCAAAAGGCTCAAAAAGTAATCTTTTCCCAGTTACTAGTCCAAAAACCTCTGATTCAGAAGACTCTGGCTCAGAGAAAGACTTTGAGACCGAAGATCCAGGGGGAGGAAAGCTTAAACCACAAGATAAAGAGACCTTGGGGGAGGAGGCGGCACGGTACCATCATGACGATGGTTACGGGTCTTTACAACGTGCTTTGCCTTCTGCCCCCCCTCTGTCTCAAAGAACTAAAACAAAACGTCAAGGCCCCCCCGGTCCTCAGTTAACAGGCTTAAAAGGCTTAATTCGTGAAGCAGAAGCCAAAGGTGACATGTCATTTTCAGCTTGCTTCCCGGTAGATTTAGAATGGGAAGAGCCCGTTTGGGAGCCGCTTCCATATAAAATTATGAAAGAATTAAAGTTGGCCTGTACGCAATACGGCCCTAGTAATCCCTATACAATTTCCCTGGTAGAAGCGCTGGCAAGTAGATGGATGTCACACACGTTCCTACTTTTGGCAAACTTAATTATGTTCATGTGTGTGTTGACACCTTTCTCATGTGATTCTTGCTTCAGCCCGCACTGGAGAAGCGGTTAAAGATGTTATCCAACATCTAACTCAGTGTTTTACTTACTTGGGCATTCCTAAAGCTTTAAAAACAGATAATGCCCCAGCTTATACAGCTAAAACTTTTCAAGGATTCTGTCATAGCTTTCAAATTAAACATCATACAGGTATACCTTATAACCCACAAGGTCAAGCCATTGTTGAAAGAGCTCATCAAACGCTTAAAACTCAAATTTGTAAATTACAGGAGGGGGAGTTTAAATATAGCTCACCTCATCAAATTCTTCAACATGCAATGTTTGTAATTAATATCTGTAATGTGGACAATGATGGACATTCCAACATGTATAAACATTGGCATCCGGAGGCCACAGAGCCCAGGCCCCTCGTTCAGTGGAAGGACCTTTTAACTGGTCAATGGAAAGGGCCGGATGTCCTTCTTACCTGTGGACGAGGATATGCTTGTGTTTTTCCACAAGACTCTGATTCACCTATTTGGATTCCTGATCGCTTAATACGGCCTTACAATAAGGCCCCTTAAACAATTTTATCAGTAATTTTTCTCTCCCGACCCCGTGATAATTATAAGGGGACGAGGATGTATTTGTGTTCTTTCTACAGAAAAATCCTTAACGGCTGGACGTCACATCAACAACCTCCAGCCACGCAATGTTGCTGCTACTGTTGCTGCTGATGTGCCCCTCATCGGCCCTTGGAGAGACGTTTTGGGCCTACGTACCAGATCCACCCATTCTCCATCCATCTGTCTGGGAGGGACCTGAGATTCCTGTGTATGTTAATAACACTCATGCTTTAGGACTGCCATCCAGTGGTCATATTGACTGGAAAACGGAAAAGGGCTTTAACTATACCGGTTATGGCACGGGACTGCCTGTTTGCATTTCAAACAATGTATCGGTCACTGGGTGCTTACGTAGTTCTTATGTGACTCTACACACTAGTAACTCCCAGATAGGATGGAATGTTCGTCTTAATTCATTAGGTGATTGGTCTGGAGGACAAAAAGGTAAAAGCAAACATGCCACAATCACTTCTGCCGTGTGATGAGGAAATCGGACTTAGTACTGAAGCTGTCCCCTGGAAAAGGTGCCATGGTAACATGCCGGTGAGATACAACATTCCTGGAGTGGATCGGTACATTCTGGACTGGTCTCAAAGTAACCAAATGAGTTGGACAAGGGGACTGGCTGCTGGAATATGGAAAACTGACACTCAGTATCAACAAAACTTTCTTTGGAAACTTGCAGGAGCAATGGGTAAAAACTTCCAAACTGTAACTGTCTGTAGACCAGATACTCCCTGTACTTCAATTCGTCGCTCTGTTAATGTATCCGCCTGTGTTCTGCTTGGTTCTGTGCCTACTCCCCGTCCTCATTAGATGTTTTCTTAAACAAATGTTGGACATTCAAGCCGATATACATAAGATCAAACTTAAGGCAAAGCCTCAAGTTTAGCCACCTGCTTATTAGCCCCACTACCCCTAATCTTCAGCGAGGACAGGCTAGCCAGAGACGGGTAAGGACCCACTTGAACGTAACCAACCTAAGACAGGGCTTGATCGCTAGAGGATCAAGTGCCAATGACGGGTAAGGTTATTATTTCATTGTCGGGACACCTAAGACAGGCACTGTCGCTCGTAGCCGCCTGGGGTCACAGGCGTGCCTTTTAAATAATAAAAAAGGGGGAGATGTTGAGGGCCGTGTAGCCCAATATTGAGGGGCAGGGGCATGCAGGTTGACTTTAGTGGTCTTGGTGACTCTGACATGTGTTCCTCAAATTTGTATTCCCTTGAAGCCTGTGTTTTTATTACAAAATGCATGTTTTGTTAAGGTTTGTGATAAGTCTTGAGAGTACAGTTAAGCCAAAATTAAATATCAAAAGTGAGATTCTCTTTAGTATTCACACCCAGGATTACAGATTATGTAGAAACTGAGTCTGGGTCATAAAGAGATTATTATAGATGGGATTATAGAAAAGGTCACAGTGTGCCCTAAGGAGAACAATTATAGGGACTAAAGGTCTTAAGAGAAAAATACATCAAGACCATGTGGAATTTAAACTTGTAATTGGATAATGGTCAAAAGTCCCTATAAAAAGGACACGTTATTGTAATAAAGTGTGACACTTTTCTCTTTAACTCTCCCGGTGTCTCCACTGTCTCCCTTCTTTATTTTCCTGCCCTGCACTCTATCTCTCCATTTTCTGTCTTTTACTGTAACAAAAATTTTCTGTCTTTCGTATCGCCGACGCCGTGTCCACCTTCTTGAACCCTGGTCAGCGGAGGCTGGTCCCCCGCAGGGGTCCCTTCCCCTTCCCAGCTGAGCTGCTGGCTGAACCAGCCTCGTGCCCGTCCCGTGCTTCTCTGCTGGCGGCTGGTGGGAGCTGGGGGGGTGCCACCAGCCACTCCTTTTGAGCAGATGACAAGAAACAGTTGGGGTTTCCATGGAAACTAGGAAACAACACAAATCTTAAGATTTTGTAATTGCAGCTCTCCATGAGTAAGCAAAGAAACACAATGAAATTGTAAATCTAACTGCAGCCACTGGGAGTTGGTTTTTCTCCACAGTCCTGAGGACCCCACACCGGAAAGTGGAGCTTGAGAAGGCAGGGAAGTGGGGGGCTTGGCATTCAGAGCCTGTGCCCCTCATTGGACGCCTACACATTTGCCAACGGGCAGGACTCTGAGGGCCACAGCTGCAGACCCTGGGCTTCCCTGGACAGGTGACACGCCAGAAACGCTGACCAGGCTGTTTACCCAACGTGTGGGGGGGCAGCTGGTCTAGGTCCCCTGGAGCACAGCCTGAGTGGGGGGTTCGGGTTTTCTGATTCAGGACAGCAGGGGAAGAACAGGCCAGAGTGGCCTCGGCTGGAGTCCCACTGCAGCCTGGTCCCTGGGGGTGCTCTGTGGTGTGCACTGCACCCCCAGGTGAGCCCAGCCCGAGGCCAGGGCCCTTGTGTACCTCGCTGTGCTGTGGTTGGGGCAGGCGCCACCCCCAGGGGTGCACTGACGGAGGGAACTGTCCTTCAAAGGACGCCCGTGAGCCAGCCAGCACCCGGCTGCTGGGGAAGGGTGCGGCGGCCGCAAGAGAGCTCTGCATCGGAGCACTTGTTCCCGTGTCACAGATGAAAAAACAGGCTCAGAGCCATCGAGGGGCCAGTGAGCGTGCACAGCATGGCCGGCCGGCGGCGCAGGGCCAGGCCCGTGGGTCTGTAGGCCTCATGCTTCTTTCTCGTCACTGTCTCCTCCCACCACAGAATCTGTCACAGTGCTGCTGGTGCGTGGGAGGGGCCTTGTTATACAGCCGATCCTGTCACCAGCTTCCTTCCCGGGTGGTCGGAAGAACCCAGATCTGTCTGCAGGCAGCAAGGCTCCCACCCGCTCCCCCTCTGAAATCCTTGGAAGGATTTTAAAAATTCACTCCCGATGCCTTTACTTTCTTTCATTTTAAAGAGAATTCAGGAGCTGAGATGGAGAGCAGTGGTGAGCAATCTTATCTCCCAGGAGTCCAGTGAGATAAGAGCCCAGGGACAGGAGGAGCCTGAGACCAGATGCCTGCAGACCCTCCTTCTCCATCAGCAGACGGAGCCGATGGCAGAGGGAGGCTGGCTTCCTGCCTCCAAATCCCATGCCCCCCGCCCCCCCAAGCCGGCCGCCACCCCTCCCCGGGCACCAGGAACCTGCCGCCAGCCTGCAGCTCTGGGAATCCTCAGCAGCAGGAGGTGCCCCCCACCTCTTGCTCCCTGGGGGTGCTGCCAAGGCCTCAAGGTTGCCCTTCGGGGGCTGAGGCCCTCCCGGTGCCCTGCCCTCCCGGTGCCCTGCCCTACCTGCCAGATGGCTGCCCAGGGTAGCACCTGCCGGCTTTGCAGGGAGGACGGGAGGTATGGCAGAGCCGCTTGGGGACCCCTGCAGCCCTGGGGATGAAAGACAGCAAAGGGGACCCAGACGTGCTGATGGGGTCCCCTCTGCTCCCTCTCCAGCCCCCTTGCCCCGAGAGCCCCCAGAGACATGCGTGCTGGAGGCCAGCCCCTCTGACGTGTTGGCGTAGATGGCTTCTTCCCTGCAGGGGCTCTGGAAGGTCGCCACTTCTCCCTGGAGTGACCCAGGCTCAAGGCCACGTCAGCAGCAGGCCCACAGCTGGGAGGCGGCCCGATCCTCTCCAGTTTCCACGAGGCACAAGCTTCTGGCAGGATACGAGGGAGGGCGGGGGCCTGGGAGCCGTTTCCTCTCCTCAGGCGGAGAAGGAAAGATTTCCGAGAGCTGAGCTGCCTTCAGGAATCTCTGCCTTGAAAGTGCCTTTCCTGCGCTGGCTCTCGCCAAGACGCCGATGCTGCCTGCCTGGCTTCCGCTGGGCGTGTTGGGGTCCCCCTGGCCGAGGAGGGTTGGGGGAGTGAAGGCCCCAGGTGGTGCCCCAGGCCCCTGGAGCTCTCGTCTGCGGAGGGAGATGGGCCCTCACCTTGCAGGGTGGCTGCGAGGTGACAGAGGGCAGAGGAGACTTCGGGGCAGGCTCGTCTGCTCACAGCCCGCCTCGTAGCCGGGCCCTGACTCGCCGTGGCACCAGCCCGGACAAGGGCTTCTGGGGGCCTCAGGCTGCCCACCTGTCGTGTGGGCAGGGGGTGGCAGGACACGGCGCTGCCCCAGAGCAGATACTTCCTCCCGTTCTCTCAAACCCTGACAGCGCGCGTGGGGCGGGGCCGTGCTGTCCTGTGATTTGCTCTACGTCACGTTTTCTGTCTCTGTGTTGCCCCAGCTGAAGAGACGGGCACAGGCTGCCCTTCCGGGGGTCAGCGGTACCCTCACTCTGGGAGCTGGGAGGCAAGTGAGCATCGTTAGAAATGCTTTTCGTCTAGGGACACAGGAGGCTTCACCGACGCCGCCCCTCCGTGCTCAGCACGCCCGGCCCGTGTCGGGCCAGAGAGCCTGCGAGTGAATGAGACAGTGGTTCCACTGTGTGGGAGCTCAGTGGGGCCTGCACGTCTGCGGGGAGGGGACTCGGCTGCTTCCTGGTGGCCCGGGATCCTCCAAGCAACCTCTCTGAACGTGGTCCTCAGAGAGCCAGTTGGAATTCGCCTGCTGGAGCCTGGCGGGAATAGGCTGGTGTGATCACCCTGCGGCCACCGACTTTGTGAGTGACCCTGGGCGAGCCCTTTGTCTCAGGGTCTCAGTTTCCCCATCTGGAGGGTGATGGGCCACGGGGACCATCCTCTGAGCCTTGGTAGGAAGGAGACGGGGGCAGAGTCTGGTGTGATTGTGCTCGGGAAGGGGTGGGCCTGGTGACACCTCAGGGGACAGGCTGAGGGAGAGAGTGGGTGAAGGAGCCGCAGGCCTGGGTCCGTGAGGTGTGAGCGGAAATACCCGAGTGGGACTTCGGGAATGTTCCTTGAAGGGGGTCAGACAGCAGGCGCTCAGCCCCTTTGGCCCCTGCTCTTCCCTTCTTCTTGACTGGACTGCAGATGTGCTGGTTGGAGCCCCAGCAGCCAGATTGTGACTTTGAAGACAGAGGCCGTACACTGAGTATGTTGAAGCAGAAAGAGAGAAGGCTCTGGGGTCCTGCTGACCTCACGCCTCCTGGCTGCCCACCTGCTGACTTCCTTTACCTGAGAGAGTGAAACCACGGGTCTCCTTAAGCCGTTTCATTCTGTTTTCTGCTGTGCGCAGCCATTCCTGATCCTACCTTGCTCTGCCCTCCTAGGGGCCCAACTGATGCAGGACATGAGGGTGCAAAGGGCAGAGGGAAGCGGGAAGTGGTAGGAGGCTCCAGGAGGAATGTGCAGTAAGCCCTGGAAAAGCTGGTTTGGCATGTCCGGTTGGAAGGTTTCACTATTTCATAGGCGATCCTGACAATATTGCCAATATCGAGAGTAAGAGAGATCGCATCAACTACAGATTCCACAGATATTAAAAGGAAAATAGGGCGTAGTATGGACAACTTCATGCCAGTAAATTCAACAACTTAGCAATAATGAATATATTCCTTGAAAGAACAAAATACCAAAGCTCAATCAAGAGGAGAAAGGTAGCCGGAAGAGCCCCGGATCTCTTACAGAAATTGCATTATTAGCTGAAAACCTCCCCATAAAGAACACTCAGGCCCAGGTGGTTCCACTGGAAAATTCTACCAAAAATCTAAGGAAAAAAATAACACCAATTGTGTCCAAACTCTTCTGGAAAATGGAAGAGGAAGAAATATTTCTCAGCTTATTCTACGAGGCCAGCATTACCCAGATACCAAAACCAGGCAAAGACAAGAAAACGACAGACAGGCTCTCTTAATGAACGTCAATGCAAAACTTTTAAACAAAACTTTAGCAGATTGAATCCAATAATATACAAACAGGACAATGTATTATGTCCAAGGCAGATTTATCCCGGAATGAAAGCCTGATGTAACATTTAAAAAGCAATTAGTGTAATTTGCCACATTAACAAGCTAAAAATGAAAAAAAAACAAAAAACCCACATGATCATCTCAACAGAGGCACAAAAAAAAGCTTTGACAAAGTCCAGCTTTGTCATTTTTGATAAAAGCTCTCAGCACCCTAAGGAATGGAAGGGGCCTACCTACAGCTGATCCGGACACCCACCAACCCCACTGTTCATGTCACACTGAGTGGAGAAACACTGAGTGCCTCGAAGAACAGGGGCAGGACCGGATATCTGCTCCCTCCGTGTCTACAGCATCATGCTGCAGGTCGGTCCTGGCCCGTGCAACGAGAATAAAAGGTGTGCATGTTGGAAATGAAGCAACAAAACTGTCTTTATTCACATTCAACATGGCCACCTCTGTAGAAAACCTGATACAATCTACAAAAAAGCTACTGGAATTCGTATATATACTCATAATACATCAGCCCTGTTTGGATGGAATGGGGTGGTAGGATGCATTTCCCTCACCAGCGTCCTTCAGGAGGGCTTTTCCCGAAACTCCTGGGCTCCGGCCGCCCGCCTCGCTCGGGCCCTTGCAGGAAAAGTGTGCTCTTCCGTGGGGGGGTGGGGGTGGGGGCGTGCTGGGTGTGTAGTTTCCTCTCCGCCCTCTGTCCACACCACGGGCGCAGTGGGCTCCTGCCAATGGGCAGATTTCGGGGCAGCCCTGTGGGGAGGCCTGTGGGGGTCACGGTTGCTTGTGGCCACGGGGGTGGCCTGACCCTGGTGACCGGCGTTAGGAAACCATTAGTGCTGCACATCCAAGCTCTGTTCTGCTGAATCCAGCCTTTTTTGTTTGTTTTTAAGTAATGAAGATTTTATTCCCATTCCCATCTGCCTGATTTCTGTGTCTCCCTCTTGGCTCCAATCTCGGGCAGGCAAAGACTATGGTTAATGAGACTTCCTCACTCCCGAAGGCTAGTCACACCAGGTCCCTGCAGGGCGGGAACTGTTATTATCATCACCTTGCAGAGGAAGACACTGAGGGACACAGAGACGGATGGATGAACAAAAGGACAGTTTGCCACAAGCCCTAGGCTCTTTGCCGCGAATGACCGTCGTTTGACATGAAGAGCGGGGGTTTGCCCAAAGGGAGGTGGGCAGGGCAGTACATGCGCCGTCTGGACGTGCTGATGGGAGGCAGAACCGCTCAGGCTGGACAGCGGCTGCCCTGTGCCTCATGCCCTGTGGCTGTGACTGGTGGGTATGGACCCCAGGTCCCATCAGCCGGGACTTGGGCAGCACCTCAGGGCAGAGGTCTCCATCCCCTCTCGCCTCTGTCACAGGCTGGACACAGAGAGGGCAAGGAAGCCTAGTTGAAGGGACTGGTGGGTTTTAACATTTCCACTTTTCCGTTTTGGCTTTCAGTGCAGGAGGGAGAGTCAGAGGCTTGCATCCCTGTGCTGAACCTGCTCGGCTGTGTTCCTGGTGGGGTGATAGGCCTCCATCTGCAGCCATCTGCACCGACCTGTCTGCGGGGGACCAGCCTCCGCTGACCAGGGTTCAAGAAGGTGGACACGGCATCGGCGGTTAATGAAAGACAGAAACTGTTTGTTGCAGTGAAAGACAGAAAATGGAGAGATAGAATACAGGGGAGGAAAATAAAGAAGGGAGACAGTGGAGACACCGGGAGAGTTAAAGAGAAAAGTGTCACACTTTATTACAATAACGTGTCCTTTTTATAGGGACTTTTGACCATTATCCAATTACAAGTTTAAATTCCACATGGTCTTGATGTATTTTTCTCTTAAGACCTTTAGTCCCTATAATTGTTCTCCTTAGGGCACACTGTGACCTTTTCTATAATCCCATCTATAATAATCTCTTTATGACCCAGACTCAGTTTCTACATAATCTGTAATCCTGGGTGTGAATACTAAAGAGAATCTCACTTTTGATATTTAATTTTGGCTTAACTGTACTCTCAAGACTTATCACAAACCTTAACAAAACATACATTTTGTAATAAAAACACAGGCTTCAAGGGAATACAAATTTGAGGAACACATGTCTAATCAACAGTACTTTCAGATTCACCAAGCCCACTAAAGTCAACCTGCATGCCCCTCAATATTGGGCTACACGGCCCTCAACACCTGTCCCCTACTCTGGCCAGCTCACGGCTGCCATTGAGGGCCGGAGAGCACGCTCAGCAGGAATGCAGCCGAGATGTTCCCAGCCATCTGGAGAAGTCCTCCCCAGAGCTGGCTAGGTTCATGCCTCCGGGGGGGAGGCTGCCAAGGCTGATTTTCCACTGTGAGGAGCGGGGCGGGGTGGCCACGTGGATGGGTCCTGTTCCCGGCCAAGTCCAGGCCGCTCTTCCTTTTAACAGTTCTCCGCTTTGCGTGACGGTAGTCACGTTCTCTCCTGGATCCCTGACCAGCAAACACAACACCCCCACCCCCATGGGCAGACTCAGTTCCTCCATTCAGTCATGTGGGGGAGGCAGAGGTGGATGCAACCCCCACAGCGCACACTGCAGCAATCCTTACCATCACTCATGGAGTCCAAAATGCCAGAAGCTTGTAAAGCTGCCCTTTTTTTTTTGAGGGCAGTGTCGCTGGTCCTCCTATGTGGGACCCGGACCGGGGCCGCTGGCTTCCCAAGCCAGCGCTTCACCACCGCGCCCCTCGGCCGGCCCAGGCTTCCCCTTTTTAACACTTGATTATAGACGAGGAAATGAACGAAGGGAAGCTAAGGAACTTGCCCAAGGCTCACAGCTGAAAGAGAAGCAGGGTTTCAATCTGCGGTGACTGACCCCAGGTTGTCAGGTTGCATTTCCACATGTTTTCTGCTGTGGCAGAGGGGAGCAGAGGAGCCACCAAACCCAGGCCTGGCATCTTTTGTTCATCCGCTTCACTCACATTCACTCTGACGTTTATTCTTTCAATGTGGTTCCCCAGCCAGGGAGCCTTCTCCTAGGACGTGGGGAGAACGGGACTGCCTGGGACCTGCCACCTCCATCAAGGGCTGCCCCTGGGATCCTGGACCCACCAGCGCTGAGAAGCCCCTGTCGATGAGATTCAGGGCAGGTCACACCCTCTGGGATGTCCTGAAAATGTTTGTCACAGATCCAGGGCAAGTGCAGAAAATCAGGAGCAACTGTTTAACAGCTTTTGCAGTAGTTTAACCTTGCAGCAACGCCCAAGCACCTCATCATCAGTTGTCATCTTACTGCAACATGTAGACACACCAGTTCACGTGACGAATCCCATGTGACGCGGGTGGAACACGGTCACACTCAGGAGGACCACATTTCAGCTGGAGTGAACGGTTCTTCTGTACAGGCAACTTGACAAGTCCTGACAGGTAAACCTGCCCAGCGGCGCGGTGGTCAGGAGGTCTTCGTGGGGGAGGTGTTTCCCCAGGGCACAAGAGCTTCCAAATCCATCTCCAGGGAGGCCCTGGGATGCATGGAGGTTGGAAACTCACAGCCTGTCGCTGAAGCCCCTGCAGACCTCCCTGTGAGCCACAGAAGATGCTGGCCCTCGGAGAGGCAAAGGGCAGCAGGGAAAGGACAGAAGGAAGATGCATTGCAAGGGAGCCTCAAGAATGTGCTGCTCAGGAAATATTTCTGGAAGAGTTCGATGGGGCATCCTGTGGAATCTCAAATATTCCCAGTTTAAGGAAGGAAGGATTGTGCTCCCGCTGTGAGGCCAGCAGGCCTCCGGAGGTCAGCCAGTCGGGGCTCTGATTTCACTGGCGAGGCAGCTGGCTCCAGCAGGGGAGGTCAGCGGTGGAGGAGGCCTGCTGTGGGAGGAGGGGGAGCACAAGGAGGGGGCTTCGCCACAGTGCAGCTGCAGCCCAGGCTCGAAGCAGAAAGCCCTGGGGCGGCCCCTCACTCCTCCGCCAGCTCAGGAACACATGGTGGGCACCGCTGGCCCTGGGGGTGGGGCCACACAATGGGCGATTCCCAGTTGGCTCCCTGCACGTGTCTGCTGCGCGGGTGAATAAACCACCTCCCATCTGCTCTTAGACGCCCTTAGTGGGTTTGAGGTTCCTCGGCATTTACACGCCACAGGGAGAAAACCACTGCCCGTGGAACCAGGTCGGCGCCTACATCTCAGTGCCAGATACGTGCAGTGAACCCCCACTCACAAGCCATGTCTGGACTGCCCCCTGGGTAGTACGAGGATGGGGGTTTGGGGCGTGCACGGTGAAGTGGGGAACCACGATGAAGTATAATGACCTTGTTCCCCGGGGGGTTGGAATTTTGGTGCCCCCTATTTCTGTATTTTTGTGTTGTTTCCAGATTTGTAGCTAAGGAAATGAGAGAGCCTATGGCTTGTGTGGGGGAGCCAGTGCTGGCCACTCCGTGCACCCCGAGTTCCTTGAGGACCCGTGTAGTGCGCGCAGTGGGCTTCGAGAGACCCCACCTCCCTCGGGATGGGAACTCTCCTCCCGGTGCCTCCTCTTTGGACTTGGGCCCCTGGGAAGTGAGGTTGTCCTGGCAGATGAGCCGAGGGCAGGAAGGCGTGAGCCGGGAGGCAGAGAAACCAGCCGCGCCGCGTGGCCCGTGTCAGGGACTGTCCTCTCTAGGAGCTGACGTTTTCTCACCTACCTGACCTGATGGATGCGAAGGGCACACGTGTAAACTCCTAGGTGGCTTGCTGACCAATAACGCCCTGTGCAGGTGTCAGTTTTCCCCTAAAACAAAATACCAACAAGGAAGATCTTCCACCTTTTCTCATTCTGGGGTCCGCAGCAGGTCTTTCCTTTGAGCCCAGGTTTAAAAATATTTTGTTTTTAAGTTCATATTGTTCATTGTTTTAATTATCATACAGGTCACTCATCTTTTTGGCGGTACAATGCTATGAATTCTTTTTTTTTTTTTTTTAAGATTTTTATTGGGGAATTGGGGGAGGGGAACAGCGTTGGGGAATTGGGGAAGGGGAACAGACAAGTTGCTGTCTTTTTGTTCTTCAGTCTAGTTGCAGAGGATGTTGCTTCACTGGCCCATGTTGATATCGTCATTGCGCTCTTCCCGGGTGAGGCAGATCGGTCGCCGGCCTCTGGATGGTCGCTCACCGTGGCTATTGGCAGCTCACGCTGGCTGCCGGCCACTCACTGTAGCCTATGTCAGCCCACTGCAGCAGGGGCTGCAGCCTACACCGTTGCCGGGGCTCGCACAGCCCAGCTCCAGGTGGAGCTGTTGTTAGCTGTAGAGGGCAGTGTCACTGGCCCTCATGTGGGATCCGAACCGGGGCCGCTGGCTTCCCAAGCCAGCTCTTAACCAATGCACCGCTCAGCTGGCCCCAATGCTGTGAATTCTAACACATGTGTAAGCACACCACAGTGGGGTACCCCGCTGCAGAGAGCCCCTCTTGCTGCCCTTGCCCCTGCCCCACCCCTCGTCCTGCCCAATGCCCGACCCTGATCACCAGTGACCTGCCCTCCATCACCACAGCTTCATCTTTTCCAAAATGTCATCTAAATGGAATAAGACATTGGAATGATCTGTCGGAGACGCTAAAGGAACTACCATAAAAATAGCCCAAGAAGAAAGGGCGGACTCAGGAGAAGGGCTTCCTTCTTCAGTGATGCCCTTGGGACCCGTCCAAGCTGTGGCCTGTGTCCCTTTTGATCACCGGCCGGCATTCTGTCACCCGGATGTAGCCTCCTTCTTTTACCTGTTAGCCCATTGGAGAATGTTTGGGGTGTTTCAAGTTTGTCTTTTGCCAATTTTGGGGAGTTTTCATTCATTATTTATACAGATATATATTTTTTTTCCGCACTGCCCTCTCCCCACTCTCCTTCTGGGAATCCAGTGACACACATGTTAGACTTTTTGTTATTTCCCCACTGGTCTATGAAACTTTGTTCGTTTTTCATTATTTTTTAAATTGCATTTTTATTGAGCTATAATTCACATAAAAGTCACCGTGTAAAGTGTACAATTCAATGGTGTTTAGTATATTCACGATGTGCAACCATCACCATTATGCAATTCCAGAACATTCCTTCATCCCCAAAGGAAGTCCCCATACCTGTTAGCAATCACTCCCAACTCCACCCTCTCCCCCATCCCCTGGCACCCCCTAATCTGCTTATGGCCTCTATCAATTTGCCTGTCAAGGACGGTTCCTATAAGTGGAATCACACACCATGTGGCCTTTTGTGTCTGGCTTCTTTCACTCCGTATAATGCTTTCCGTCCATGGTGTAGTGTGTGTCAGTTCATCACTCCTCTTTGTGGCTGAGTCATATTCCATTGTGTGGACAGAGCCCATCGTTAGCTGATGGACATTGGGGTAGTTTCTACTTTTTGGCTATTGAGAAAAATGTTGGTAGGAACGTTAGTGCACAAGTTTTTGTGTGAACATATGTTTTCAAGTCTCTTGAGCTAAATTATATACCTAGGAGTAAGATTTCCGGATCATATAGTAACTTATTTTTAATTTTTTGAGGAACTACCATAGTGTTTTCTATGGTGGCTCGCACCATTTGACATCCCCACCCGCACTGCACAAGGGTTCCAATTTCTCCACTTCCTCACCAACACAAGCTATTTTCTGGTTTTCACCACAGCCATCCTGGTGAGTAAAAAGTGGCATCTCATTGTGGTTTTGATTTGCAATTCCATGATGGTTAGTGACGTTGAGCATCTTTCCATGTGCCTGTTGGCTATTTGTACATCTCCTCTGGAGAAATGTCCACAGATCCTTTACCTGTTTTAATTGGGTTATTTGTCTTTTTGTTGTTATATTCTAGACACTATATACCCTTATCAGATATACATAATTTACAAATATTTCATCTCCTCCTGTATGTTTCTTTTCACTTTCTTGTGAATGTTCTTTGCAGCCCAAGTATTAATTTTGATGACGTCCTATTTATTTTTTCTTTTATTGCATATGCTTTTGATTTCATATCTCAGACATGGTTGCCAAATCTAAGTTCATAAAATCTTATACCTATGTTTCCTTTTAAGAGTTTTATAGGTTTAGCTCTTACATTGAGGTCTTCCAGTTAATTCTGAGTTAATTTTGTATATGGTGTGAAGTAGAGGGTCCAAATTAATTGGGGTTTTTTTTTGCATATGAATAGCCAGTTGTTCCTCCAGTATTTATTAAAAAGATGATTCTTTCCCCATAAATGGTGTTGGTCTTTGTAGAAGGTCAATTGGCTGTAACTGTATGGGTTTATTTCTGGACTCTCCATTCTACGCCACCAATCTTTATGCCAGGACCACGCTGCCATGATGCCTACAGCTTGGCAGTAAGTTTTGAGATCAGGAGGCATCCATCCTCCAGATTTGTTCTTTTTCAAGCTTGTTTTGGTTATTTGGGCTCCCTTTCAATTGTACATGAATTTTAGAACCAGTGTATCCCTTTCTGCAAAACAGATCATTGGCATTATGATGGGGATTGCTCTGAAGCTGTACATCCGTCTGGGTGTGTTGCCACCCTAACGAATATGAAGCCTTCCAATCCATGAACACAAGATGTCTTTCCATTTTTTGAGGTCTTCTTTAATACTGTTTCATAGTTTTCAGTGTACACATCTTCCATTTCTTTAGTTACATTTATTCTTAAGTATTGTATTCATTTTGATGCTCTTGCAGAATTGTTTTCTTTCTTTTTTTTTTAATAAAGACTTTTTTTTTTTTTTTAAAGATTTTATTGGGGAATTGGGGGAGGGGAACAGCGTTGGGGAATCGGGGGAGGGGAACAGACAAGTTGCTGTCTTTTTGTTCTTCAGTTTAGTTGCAGAGGACGTTGCTTCACTGGCCCATGTTGGTATCGTCATTGCGCTCTTCCCGGATGAGGCAGATGGGTCGCTGGCCTCTGGGTGTCGCTCACCGCGGCTTTTTTGGCCGCTCACGCTGGCTGCCGGCCACTCACTGTAACCTATGGCAGCCCACTGCAGCAGTGGCTGCAGCCCACACCATTACCGGGGCTCGACAGCCCAGCTCCAGGTGGAGCTGTTGTTAGCTGTGGAGGGCAGTGTCACTGGCCCTCATATGTGGGATCCGAACCAGGGCCGCTGGCATCCCAAAACCAGCTCTCAACCAATGCGCCACTCGGCTGGCCCTGGAATTGTTTCCTTAATTCTACTTTTGGATTGTCCATGGCTGGTGGGTAGGAATACAACTCATTTTTGTACATTGATCTTATATCCTACAGCTTTGCTCAGCTTGTTAATTAGCTCTAGTAGGATTTGGGGGGATTCTTTAGGGTTTTCTATACATGAGATCATGTCATATAAAAACTGAGATCATTTTACTCCTTCCTTTCCAAACCGGATCCCTTTTATTTCTTTTTCTTTCCTGATTGCTCTGGCTAGAACCCATCGGACATGTTAAATAGCAGTGACGAAAGCAGATATCTTGTCTTGTTCCTACTCTTAGGGGAGAGCGTCCAGTGTTTGCCCACTGAGTGTGCTGTGTGCTGTGGGTTGTTTATAAACATCCTTTATCAGGTTGAGGAAGTTTCCTCCTATTATTAGTTTGTTGAGTTTTATTATGATCAGGTGTTGGATTTTGTGATCATTTTAAAAATATCTTTGTTCTCTCCTGTTCATATCGGATAATTTCTATTGCTCTGTCTTCAAGGTCACTCACTCATTCTTCTGTCATTTCTGTGTCTGAGCTCATACAATGAGTTTATATTGATTACTGCATTTTTCAGTTCTAAATTTTTCATTTGGTTCTTCTTTCTGTCCTCTATTTCTTTGCCTAGACTTCCTATCTTTCCAATCATCTCAACAGTGCCCCCCCTTTCTTCTTGGGTTATCTTTATTATACTTGCTTTAACGTTTTCATCAGATAATCCCGACATCTGAGTCATCCTGGCATTGGCATCTGCTGGTGGTCTTTTCCCTTGCAAGTTGAAGTTTTCCCGGTTCTTCATGTGCCAAGCAAGTCTGGATTGTATCCTGGATGTGTAGAATGCTGTGTTTGAGACTGTGGGTCTTGATTAGATCTTATGCAGAGTGTTAATATTTTTGTTTTAGCAGAAAATTGATCCAGCTGGGTCCAGCTCACAGGTTTCGATCATCCTTCTGTAGGGTGCAGTTTTAACATCAGTTCCATTTTCAGAGTCTCTGCGGCAGTTTGTCCTGTGAGGGCACCACCCAGTGGCCAGTCCAGAACCTGAGAGGTGGTCTACACAAAGTTGAGTTCTCAAGGTGTGGGTACTCTGTTTATGATCAGATCCACACACGTGGAGCCCAGGGGTTCAGAAACCACATTATGGGGTAAGCTTCCAGCTCCCTCCTCTTTCTAATGTCCCTGGGACTTTCTGGTTCTCAGGTTGCCTCTTCAGTCTTTTGGCCAAAAGGCTAAGGCTTTAGTTAGCATGATATGCAGCATCTTTCCTGGGGCCACGCCCGCATCTAGGGCCAAGCAGTGGGAGGACAGGAAACAAAAGTAACAGGGTTTGTCCCATGCTCTTGGGACTGTAGCCCCTCAGATTGGTGAGGAAGGCTTGGGCACGAGCGGGCGCCTACTGCCAGGGCTGTTTGTGCCACTGCCCCTGTGGTCTGAGAGCACACTGGATACAGCCCACCTGCCCATAGGGATGGAGGCTGGGCGCCCGGTGCTCTGTCCTTAGGTACAGCCCCCACCTTCTCCCTTAGTTGTCCTCAGCCAGGTGCCTACCCACAGGAGCTGCTGCCTTCCCTGCTGAAAGCTCCCCTCATCCCTGGGCCCTGCCTCCTTCACCTGGTGGCAGCTGATGCTTCTGTGACTGACCAAGCATTGGTGCCACTATAGGGCCTTCACCAGTTGACTGTTTCCAGAATCAGAGATGCTCCCGCACCCCCCACTACTCCTACCATCCCTCCTCCTTCACCTCCCATCTCCCCTTACCTTGTCCACCCCTCCCTCTTGTCCACATGGCACTCAGTCACACCTGACCACACCTCACACACATAGCCTGCTGTTTCTTTGTGCCCCCCCACCCCCGCTTAGAGTCTGCAGTCTATAAGGAGGGGCCTTTAAAAAAAAGATTCAGAGAGGCTGAGGAAGTTACCCAGGGTTGCCCAGCTCATCCTGGGCAGAACTGGGCCTACAAGTCGAGTCTGTCAGACCCCGCATTCCTTGCTCTTTGTCCCACAGATCTCTAGAGAAGTCACTCTTTTCCCTGTACATCTACCGCTAGCCTCCTACCGTCAGACCAGGCAGAACTGTAAGCCCCCTGAGGGCAAGCATGGGTCTGGCTTTACTCACCATGGCACAGAGTGGGAACTCAATAAATAATTACTGAATCAAAAAATTATTTTGGGGATAAGAAAGGAGGTCATTCTTGAACATTCTAGAGGGGCCGCCCCCGTGACCTAATCACCTCCCAGAAGCTTCCCCTCCAAACTCCATCACACTGAGTGATGTTTGAATTTGGGGCGGGAATAAGCATTCAGACTTGTCAGTCATGTTCCCGTTTTATAGAGGAGGAAGCTGAGGCTCAGAAAGGCTAAGGCTAAGCGCTCGGAGGGAGCGAGCCAGGATCTGAGCCCAGGCTGAAACGGCTCCCAGCCAGAAGAGGTGCGCAGTGTGTGCAGTCTCCAGCGGCGCAGTCAGGGCCTCGGCGCCACGCCCGCGCCCCCACCCACTCCCCCAGAGCAGCATCCAGTCCCGCAGGCCCCGCTCATGGCGGGCGCCCTGGTCTGTTAGACCACACTGTTACTAGGTTAGACACACACACTTACTCCTGCCCGCGGTCCTCAGTCCCGGAGCAGGCTGTCCAGGCCTGTGGGCCGGGCGCGGTAGGCGGTCCCACGCGGCCCAGGTGAGTGGTACAGGCTGTGCCATCTGCGTGTGTGGGAGTCACTCGGTGATGTTCGCACAATGACAAAATCGCCTAACCACGTACACGCGGCCCAGGTGTGCTGTGCTGTTACTATCTATTAATAGCTCTGTTACACAGAAGAACAACAGAGGCCCGGAGGTTACGTGACTTGCCCCAGGACACGTGGCTGCGGTGATGGGACCAGGGTTGTCCTACCCTGTTTTTGCCCCCAGCCACCTGCCTTCTCTCCAGTCCTTATCACACTGGCACCAGGGAGACCCCCCACAAGGGTGAGACCCCTCCCCACTAGACACAGTTTGTTCTTCATAAAGGGCGAGGCTGGCAGAGCCTCTGGTGAGGGTGGGTGGGGGGAGGAAAGCGGTGAGGGTCTGCCTTCTGTCCCCTTTCATGTCTGGGCCGCCACTAGAGAGAGAGTGCCAGGGAGCCTCCTGGAGCCACGTGTTCCGCGTGCCTCCCCTCAGCCTTGCTCTGCCAACGGGCCAGTGAAGAGACGGGAGGATCCCCATGGGGAGACTAGGTTTGGAAGCCCAGAGGAGTCAGCGAAGGAGGGGGACAGTGAAAGAGGGGACAGAGACAGACCCCCTCCCAGGGGCTCCAAGAGGCCAGGGAAGGGGAGACCTCCCCTTCCAAAGGTGTTTGCATGCGTCTCCCAAATCTCTGCCTTTCTCCCGCCGCCGTGCTTCTCTCCTCTCCCCTTCCTCCCCTCCTGTATCATCCCTTGCCCCTCTGTCTCCTTCCCTCACTCCTCCCCCAAGTCAGTTGCCGCTTCCTACAGCCCTTCTTGGATCCAGTCTCTGGTCCTGAGCTGGGGGCGTGGGGGGACCGCCACCCAGCCGCGGGGTCCTTCCTCTCCCTCGCGCCCTCCTATGGCTCCCCGTGCCCGCCCTGCACAGCCCCCTCAGTCTCTCCGCTCCCCCCAAACCTCCGGGTCACTGCAGTTTGATAGCAGCGTAGAGGAGGTGAGGAGCCCGGTGGGGGCGTCCTATCCCAGGCTCGCGAGCGTCTCGGCTGCTAATCGGTCATCACCAGATGCTCCAGCGAAGTTGTGACCATGACAACTACCGACCTGGTCCGGGCAGAGGGGAGCCCCCTCTCGCCGCTCCATGAGGAGGGAAGAAAAGACAAGGCAACTACACAGAGACCTCCAGGCCGCTGCACCCTGCGCCCTCTGGCTTAGTCAGCCGCGGGGCGGATCGGAGCCGGGAGCGGGGACGGAAGGGGCGTTCAGCACCCGGGACAGCGCCGCGGCCTGACCGGGGCGCCGGAGCCCCGCGCCATCGCCGCGCCCTGTGCCTCCCGGGACCCTGCCCGCCGCCTCTGGGTCCCTGGGCCTCCGCGGGCGCGCTCCCCGCCAGCGCCCGGAGCCATGGTCACGGCCCCCGCAGGACGCCGGGTGGGTGGGGACAGGCGAGGCGGGCGCGGTGCTGGCCGCGCTGGGGCTGCTCTGCTGCGCCCTGGTGTCTCCCCGAGGAGCCTGTCGCTGGGCCACCGGCCCCTGGCGGCGCTAGGCCTGCCCTCCGCGCGGTTCGGCCTGACGTCGGCCTCCTGGACACCTTCCTGGCGTCCAGCGCGGCGCACCCAGCGCGGACCAGCGGCTGGTGGTGGGAGTCCCGTGGGTCTAGCCCCCGGCGCCTGCTGTTGGCCTGCGTGTGGGCACAATTGCTGGCCTGCTCCCCGCCGCACTGGCCGGCTTGCCGCTTGGCTACAGCGGCTCCTTCGCGCCCAGCGCTCTGCGCCTGCCCCCGGGGAAGCCCAGAGCCCGCGCTCCCTGCTGCCGCCGGCTTAGCGCTGCCATCGCTGGGCTCAGCCTCACTTCACCCGAGGTGTTTCGGGTGACACACGGCCGCAGCCAGGGCCTCGACGTTGTCACCATGCAGGTGCTCGCGCTGCTCCTGGATCTGCACCCCAGGGAGCCGGCCAGAGCGTCAGGACCCAGCCCCTAGGGCCGCCCCTGAGCCCCAAGGGCATTCACAGGCTTCTGGGGCTTCCCCTGCCACTGCCCTGGGGTTTCCACGTTGGCTTGGTTGTACGCTCCGTGCATCTGCGCACCCGGAGGCCAAATGCCTCTCAGCGTCTGCATGTGCCCACAAACCTCAGGGAGCTTTAGCCCTGAGCTGAGGTCTGTGCCACCGCCCTGCTGTGGGGACAGTCAGCCACTCCCCTCCCGGGGCAGGTGGGTGTCTAAACCTTCTCCTGTTTGTGTCCTGCTAACTGGGTGCCCTTTCCTGGCCTGGGGGCTCAAGTTTTGGGGAGGGTCTGCCCAGTTCTATCTTCACACTCCTTGGTGTGCATTTGTCCACTGAATCTCCAGCTGGTGTCACTGCTAGTTGGAGGTGAGGGGCTCGGAGAGGAAAGGGGAAGGAGAGTTCCCCTTCTTCTTGTCCCCCGCGCCTCATTATTTCGCCTTTATGTCCCCCGCGCCTCATTATTTCGCCTTTATGTCCCCCGCGCCTCATTATTTCGCCTTTACAGAAGACACCGCCTCTTACGCTGCTCTTTCTCTCTTGCCCTGCCCTCCCGTATCCCGTGGGCTCTGCAGCGCGGACCCCCCCTGCCCCAGCTCTGGGCTCTGCTCCCTGCCCTCCCGGGCCCCTGGCTGAGGCCCTGTCCTCCCTGTGCAGCGTGTGCGGTGGTCCCTCTGTGAACAGGGGCACTGCCACCAGCAGGCTGCCAGAAAGATCAGCATCTTCATTTGGTCCTTTGTCATCTGCTTTGCTCCATATATTGTGACCAGCTGGGTCCTGGCACTCGGGCCCCTGTCCTGGGAGCCACCGAGGAGTGGGCTGGCGCTCAGTCCGTTAAGCCTCTTCGGTCTCCCAGCCGGAGACCTGAAGGGACGCTGACGTCCACAGGGCCCCTACTTCACACCTGAGGCTCCCGGGGCCACCTGTCAGCTCTTGTCCAAGGTCCAGGATGGAGATGTCACTGGCCCCGAGTCCCATGCTATAAATGAGGAGACTGTCCAGGGAGATTGAAGCTGTGCACAAGCAGGTGTGGGGTCTGAGTTAGCATCTGCCTCTTTCTAATCCTAGCAAGCTTTCAAAATCAGGTATGCGACCTGGGACAGACCCAGGCTTCAGACTCAGCATCCCCTGGGCGGGTTCCAGGTTTCTGGCTGGAGGGCGGGGCTGGGGCCTCAGGACTGCGAGGGCGGGGTGAGTGATCGCTTTGTTCCTCCTCCCTTCTCTGTCCCTGGAGACCCTGGCCCGGAGCTCGCAGAAAATTGGGGAAGACTTCATGTAAAGGCCCAGTGGGTACCACGGTCACGATGCTGTGATGAGAGCAGCAGGGGTCTGTGTTCTGCCTACAGGTTTCTGGGATCTTCATTGTGTGGCCAGGTCCCTGCCATGTGTGGTCAAGCTCCCAGGGTGGGACCCACCCTTCCCTGTCTTGCTCTGTGGGAAAGGCTGCCCTGACAGAAGTGGCTCCTGGGAGGAGATGACAGTCAACTATGGCCCAAGCCACCCACCCACCCAAGTGGAGAGAGCAGGCATGGGGACGGTGCCAGGCTCCTGGGTTTGCTCCTATGGACACCTTGCTGCCTGGGACCCGGATGCCCGTCGAGCTCGGCTCAGCTGTTCAGCGGGCGCCTCCTGGGCTGGTTGGCTTGTTAAGCGCGGTAGGGACGAGCCTGTGCTTCCCACAGCCAGGGAGGCTCCGCAGCTCTGTGGAGTGGGAGGACGCTCTTCCCTGGAAGGCTCCCGAGAGCCCTTCAGAATCAGTGTGTCACATGGCTCTTGGCCACCGTGGCCACCTGGCTTGGGGACACAGGGTGGGTTTCTATGGGCACCATTTCCTCACATGGCACTTGGCAGAGGCCCCCAGTTCTCAGGAAACCTTATGGGCCAATTGTGGACAGAGGGAGCTGGGCTTTCTTCTCCCAGGACCAGCCACCTGTCAGATACCGTGTCTGAGTGTCGCGTCTGGGTGTGTGCACGCGTGTGTCTGCACGAGAGCATGGCTGTGAGTGTGTGAGTGCGTGTGGAGGGGCAAGTGCTGGAGTTTTGCCAGCTCCCGCACAGGGGACCCAGCCCGACTGAGCATTTGCTTCCGAAATTATAAATGAATAATGAAAGAGCGTGCTTTCTTACACAATATTGTGCTGATTGCTGGGGCTTACTCTTATTTTCAGTATGTGTGCAAGGGCCCGGGTGCGTGTGTCTGTATGAGTGCACACACATGTGCGGGAGGAAGAACCAGAATGAATCGCGGTGTCTGAATTTTCAGCCTGGTTCCCACGGCGCCAGCTCAGACCCTGGCAGCTCTGGACTCACTACCCCAAGTCCTTTATGGAAATCTGGATGAAATAGAGCCTCTTGTGATTGTCAATGAGTGCTAATGAGGCGATGCAGCTTTCATTCATGGCTCAGCATCTGTTGGGCTTTGTGCCTGGTCCCAGGTGGCCCTGCCTCCGTGGGCTCTTGGCTCTGATGGCAGTATCTCTATGGAGGGAGTGGCGCGGAGGGATTGAGCTGGGGCACCACCTGGCTCTGTGTCCCCCAGACTGCCTGAGGCTGAAGGCGAGTGCTCCGTCCTGGGCTGTGTGCTGCACACTTAGGGCCCGAATCCACGCATCAATTGAATAAATAAAATCCAAGGGCGACCACCTAGAAAGAGGGAGCAGAAATCACTGGTCCCCAGCACCTCTACCTTTTCCACGCACACCACTAGGCTCAAAGTGACTTTGGGATACTTGTCACCCGGGCAAATTCACCTTCAAGGTGTCCATAGGAGAATCTGAGACCGTATCCCAGGTCTGAAAAGAATTTTCCGGGAGAAGATTTCTGAAATGTCTTTAGGAAATACAGAATAACTGGAACAAATGCACAGCCTCCTAGGGGCGGGACCTTGAAAGGAGCAGTGCGTCCTGGGGATGCGACGTCTGTGGGTTCATCCGGCAGCCGCTCAGAACCCGGTCCACACACGTGGCTGTGAGGCTCCCATCTGCTCCAGGCTTACGACATGGGAAGCGCCCGCCCAGCAACTCCTTCTGAACCCGGGCCAGTCATGCTGCTCCAAGACCCAACCCTTGTGCACCCCTCACCACACACGCGGGCCTAACACTCAGCACGCCTGCACAGAGCCACTCAGCTAGAAAGTGTCTGTGCTGCCATCGGTACCCGTCTGTGGTTCTAGAAGCTTCCAAGCCTCCAGAGCCTGGGTGTGTTGCCGTGTGGTCACCGCTGCCGAACCACCTGCTCGGCACCCGAGCACCTGGAGGAGCACGTGCCCTTTGGCCGCGTCCGCACTCACGGGGGCATCAGAGCACGTGCCTCAGCCAGGGCAAGGGCGGCCGACCCCTTCTCTACCTCCTGCAGGTCTGCCCGCGCCTGGCCGGCCTGGCCAGCTGGCTGCTGAGGACACACGTGCACCGGGCGTCCGCCCGCAGCAGCTCTCTGGGTGTGTAGAACGACGTCTGCCGGCAGCAGACGCTTGGAGGGCCTGGCCAGACCTCGGAGCCCGTGGACGGGGCACTGGTCTGTGACAGAAATGCCACTTGGAACCCCCAAATGACAGCTTGGTTGTGGGGGACAGCAGCTGTGGGGTGGAAGAGACGGCACAGGCTATGGATCATTCCAGCTGTGGGCTTGGCCTGCGTGGCCCCAGGGCAGAGTTTTTCCCTGAGCCTCAGTTTCCCCACCCTCTTTCCCAGGCTGTTGTGATGCTTCAGGACGGTGGGGCCAAAGGCACCCTGTGCAGTGCCCGGCACACAGGGGGTCTCCTGGAAGGGTAAGGTGCCCGTGTTTGCTTAGGGTCTGTGGGAGTGGCCCAGGGTAACACTTGTTGTCCCAGCCTAGTTATTGATATTGTCCCCTTCGCTTCCAGCATCATCCAGGTTGGGAGGTAAAGTCTATGGAGAGTGGCTTGGGGCTCCCAGGCCTCTCATCTGATGGCTGGTGGCCAGGGCAGGATGCCTGGGGCAGGTTGGTGCAGGGGACCCCTGGGAAGCACCCGTCTCTGAGAAGCTTTGCTGCTAGTCCCTCTGCTCCATGTCGGTTCATCCTAACACTGGGCTGGGCTCACTGGGCGTACCTGCATCCCGATGGTGTGTTTTTGTTTTTTTGGTTTGCCAGGAAAGATCAGAGCCTTCACTGGCGAAGGACGTGAAGCATACCTATGTGCTGTGAGCCTTTTCTGGTGAAGACGTATGAGCACGTGGACCCCGTTACCCCCACCCCCCCTAAGGCCACGTTGGGCCTCATGATACGGTCAGAGATGGTTGAGAGAGTTACTGCTGCAGGCAGAGCCACCCTGCTCAGCCCTGGGAGAGCCAAGAGTGGGGGGGCTCCCCTTAGTCACAGCATTGTTCTCAGTCTGGTGGTTGAGGGGACCACTACCAGATGGGGCTCCCGCTGTCACTGTCACCAAAGGGATCCAGGGAACAGTGTCTAGGAAGTGCATTCCATCTCTCATATTTCACAGTTCAAAGAAAGAAGGGAGCCCAGATGGCGTCAGCAGGCCCTTGGAGGAGGGGTGCTATGTGGAGTGGTGAGGGAGTGAATGAAAGCACACAATGCCTTCTTCAGTCCTGTTCATCACTATTCCCTCTCCCCTCCAGGCCCAGGCTGTCCCCTGCAGGACTAGGGCGGGTCAGCACGAAGGGGGATGGATTCTGATAGGGCCCCGCCGTGGGGTCCTGCAGAGCCCGCCACACTGGCCCCCCACCCAAGGTCCAGGGCGAGACCGGTCCTGAGTACTTTTTTCCAGACACAGACAGCGGTCAGCTCCTTTGCCCTGTCAAGGCTTTAGGGACACTTTCTAGCCTGGGGGAGCCAGCCTGACAAATTTTTTCCCAACTAACTGGGTGTTGTTTGGCTGCTTTTGGCTGATTCTCCAATGTCGCCCCCAGCAGGATATCTGTAAGTGCTTGTAAGTTATAAGGTGCAATGCAAATAAAATATTATTAGGAATAATAGTAACTATAGATACGTGATAGGAAGCTGTCAAAACAAACAAACAAACAAACAGCCAGAAACACACAAACACCCAGGCAGTTCAGTGAGAGCCTCATTCCAGACCTGGGCTGGATGGCAGGTGTGAGACAGGACATGGCTTAGTTTCCCCGGCTTGTAGGGGCTATGGGGACCCCTGGGTGCCCCCAATGCTTGCAAAGGAAAGCTTGGTCTCCCTCATCTGTAACCCCAGAGTTGGGCTGTGTCTCCACAGGTTGAACCCTCCCCTCCCTGGGGTGGTGGAGGCATGCCACTCAGCTGCTGGACTGGGGGTTGTCACAGCCTTGCTGTGTTAAAATCCCCTCTCACCGCCTTAAATGCATTGGAGGAAATATGTGTGCCCAGTCCTGTGGAAAATGCCATGGTTGGAAAGAGACAACACTCATTAGAGGTGGTGACTATTCCTCTTCCATTCTGCCTCCACGAAGCCCCCGAAGAATTTTCTAGATGATCACTCAAACACAGGTGCCTCCCAGGGGGGTGCTCTTAAGGAATTCTAGAACATTCTTTCCGCCAGCTGATGTGGCTCACTCACTGTGCTGTTTTTCCCTTGTGCTTGTGGTCTTTCTTTAATTTGAAAGATACTTTTCATGTGCACTTAACCATATTGCAAAACAGTGTC
This sequence comes from Aselliscus stoliczkanus, assembly GCA_033961575.1. NCBI lineage: Eukaryota > Metazoa > Chordata > Mammalia > Chiroptera > Hipposideridae > Aselliscus > Aselliscus stoliczkanus. Next base: position 141,213,632 of record CM066734.1, read on the forward strand.
ATGTCCCAAGGACTTTGCGAATCAATAAACATTTTATTCAAAGGGTCTCTCATTTCTCGGCAAAGGAGAAAAATGCTGCCTGTGCATTAGCCCAAAGCCAACTGTGTAATTACCAGAACAGCGAGCCCCCTGCTGGCTTCCCAGGTGACTCAGCCTGGACCTGGCAGCACCTTTGCAGGGAGGTGTGGGGAGGGTGGTGCTCAGCTCGCCTACAAGCCTCCTGCTTCCCGTGCACGAGCCAGGGGCACCCAGCATGGTGCCTGCGGTCCTGGGGAGGGTCCTTAGCACCCCTCTGATTCTCAGAGGACCCCAGACCCCACAGGGCAACGCCAGGCTTGGGCCGCGTGTGATGGCTATGTCTCTTCAGGGCCCAGCAGGGGCGGTGCTGAGCTGGATGGAGAGCCCTCACGGATGAATTCAACACGGCTCATTCGGTGCTGTGCCAGAGGAAGCCTGGGGAGGGGGCTTCTGAGAGGATGGGGCCACGTGGCGGTGGGGCTGCTCCCTTGATGCTCCGAAGGAAGGACCCGCAGATGCAACTGCACGTGACTGCAGCTCGTTAGCGTGCACTCTGCTTTGATCCGAGCTCGTGCTGCTTAACCTGAAAGTGACTCACTTTTGTTCCTTCCCCAGACCCTCCTGCCTGTACCCACGCTGTATGTCCGCTCCTTTTAACCATTAAGCCTTTAGGACATTAGGCTCTGGTCAGCATCAAGCTCACTTAAGAATAAAGCTTCAGGTCTATCAACCATGACCAAGATACAATAACCAAACCTCAAGTGAGAATAAGGTTTTACTCAGACAAAGCTAACGCCTAGGCCTCAGTTACGTTTCAGCTCCAGACTCATGAAAGCGGAATGTCCCCACAGACCACACGTCCCGGAAACTGGGCCGAACAACGCCATGGCTGACTCCAGGACCTGAAACCATCCACAATCAACTGCCCTCCATGGTAACCATGTTACTAATTTCCCCCTTGTATCACCTAGCCACTAGAGGCCATGGGGGGCCAGGTGTTCCGAGAGCACTAGCTCACCTGTGTCTCGGGCTTTGCGCCAACTCCTTAAATAAACCTTTACTTTCTTTGCTGTGATCTCCTGCTGTGTCTTATTTGGCTTGAGTGCTGGCAAGCAAGCTGAGCCCTTGAGTCTGTGGTGACACAGGAAATTATCTCCAGGCTGGGGATACCTGTGGGGCCACCCTCACTGAGGTGAGTCACTAGCTGAGGGTAGAGTCTAACATGTGTGGCTGTTCCCCAAGCAGCCACTGTGGGCTCACCCCCAGCCCCACCCTGGCCGCGGGCACCTGAGCTCCTGCAGACTCAGGCTCTGGGGACATCTGTTGGCTCCCCTACCCCATCCTGACCACACAGGTCTGGCTGTGTGCTGCCCTGCCCTTCTTGGCCCAGCATCCAGTGCGCTGGCTGGAGGAACCTGGAGAATTGGGGGGGTGGGGAGGACTTTGGGAAGTAGGTTCATCCACCTGTGACTTGCCCTTGACAAACCATGTGGTGGGTGGGCTCTCTCGGCTAGGCAGCCTCAGGTGAGGGGCAGCCTCAGGTGAGGGGCAGCCTCAGGTGAGGGGCAGCCTCAGGTGAGGGGCAGCCTCAGGTGAGGGGCAGCCTCAGGTGAGGGGCTGGCTGTCCCTTCCAACTTTATTGGGGAGGAAAAAGGTTAGTCCTGGAGGGGCTTACCAGGACCCTTCTCGCTGAGTCTTTGAAAATAACAATAGCTAACATTGGCCCTTTTTCATCAAATCTAAAACATCACTGGTTGGTTTAAAGCTGTATCATTTTATGTACATTCAGGAAGAAAAACAAACCTGAAAAGAGGGCTGTAATTGGCAGCATAAAGCTGGCCACCTGAGGGTGCAGAAGTAAACCTGCCCACGGGGTGGGGCGGGGGCAGCAAGGAGACTCACCTGTCTCCACTAAGCACAGGGGGAGGGAGGGAACGTGCACCACCAGCTGGAGCTCCAGAAATATGGGGCCTGAATTCTCCCTCCCAAGCGTGGGCCAGAAACCTTGGGCTAGTCGAAGGGCGTGCCCCGGGAGACTGGCTGGAGCAAGGCGAGGCTTCTGGGAGAACGAGGCTGCAGCCCAGGTGGACAGAGGCAGTGTGGATGGAGCACCAGACGCCCCAGGCTCCATGGTGCTGAAATGGACAACTGGAGCCCATGGGGTGGAGCCAGGGAGGGACCAAGGCCCTATCCCTGCATTTTACTCCATGGCAGGTACTGTCACTGTCACCCCGGCCTCTGGGCTGAACGGCTGGTCCCGAGTGTCAGAGCTGAGTGGAATTTGGCTCCCTGCCACCCAGCGCAGGTGGTAAGGGAAAGCCCATCAAGGCACATGGCTCCTAAAGATTGCCGGGCAGGTGTGACACTGCTATGGACCCCAGTATCTGGCTAGCATTGTCCCCAGGGCATAAGCATGCTGAGGTGCACCCTGGCTGGACCACAGCCTTGGGGCTGGGAGAAGGGGCTGGCAGGCAGATGTGTGCACATCTGGATGGTAGCGTCAGTGCCTGCCCAGCTCTGGGAGGAGAGAGGGGCTCCGGGCAGGCAGCGAGCTGGAATCTACTCCCTCACCTTGGGGCCAGACCACCTGGGCCTCCCTCCTCCCAGACCCCCCACTCCCCGCCTCCTGCCCAGGATGGCTCCAGGTGATGCAGGCATGGGCACAGGGGAGGGGAGGCACGTGGGAGGGGGCCCTCTCTCTCCCTCGGGTGGAGGCAGGGGTGTCTGCCTGCGGCATTCTGGGCCCCTCCACGTTGCCCTTCCCCTGCTCATCTGGGGGTGAGGAGGGCGGGAGAAGGGGAGACTCCCCCTCGTGAGCCTTGGGCCACCATCTGGACTTGCTCTGGGCACGAAGGCACTGAGCTGATGGTGCCACATTTCACTGAGGACCACTGGTGCCAGGCTCCCTGTAGGGAGGGCCCTGCGGGGCAACCAAGAGGGCTGCTTCTCCGGGGGCAGACCAAGGCTCAGAGTGGGAGTCGCCCAAGGCCACGGAGGCTCCGCCTGCCCGTGGAGGGACCTGACATCCCCAGACCCCTGGACAGGGTGGGCGGTGGGGCACTCCCTCGCCCCTCTCGTGGGATCCAGGCCCAAAGCCTGAGGACTTGGCCTGGCTCCCAGCCAGCGGGGGTCGCAGCTGGGCCCAGTCCTGTCCAGGAATCCGGAGTGTTAGGCCGGACCAGCCCGGGGCTTGGAGGTCAGCTCCCCGGCCCCTCAGACAGGAGACAGTAAGCTGAGACCCAGGGGCGCCCACCCCGCGGGCGGGACAAGTCCGCTCAGGGCCACGCTGCTCGCTGCTCGGTCTGCCCCCTGCGCTCCTGGCGCCGCGCTGTAACCCGACTCCGCTGGTGGGGGGCGGGGGCCGAGTGCTGCGCCCCAGCCCCGCGGCCCGAGTGCCACATCACGGCGCCCGCAGCCCTCGCCCGTCATGCTGCTGCCGCTCCTCGCCGCGCTGGCTGCCGCCGCTGCCGCCTGGCCCGGGTGCGAGCCGGCCGGGGACCCCGCGGGTAAGGCCGGACCGCCCGCCCCTGGGGCTGGGGAGGGGGCACAGCGCCAGGGCTCTGGGGTCCCCCTGTGTCGTGACCGGGAGAGCGTCCCGTCCCCCGTGGGCGCCCTGTGACCTTGGGCTGGTGGTCCGCCCAGGAGCGGGCACATGGAGGCTGGGACCTCAGGGCAGAAAGCACGGGCAGCTGAGGACAGTGGAGGGACACCTTGCCCAGACACGGGAGTCCTCTGGTCAGCACGCAGCGCCCCGGAGTCCTACAGGTGGGGTCCGAGGGAGCAGGTGCTGGGGCGTCGCGGGGGGCGAGGCCATCCGAGGTCCCCGGTCCTTCCAGGAACTGGGTGTCCTCTGGGCCATAGCAAGCTCTTGACCCCTGTCTCCCAACTCAACTGTGATGTGGACAGTGTCTCCGGATGTGGGCGCAGGGGACTTGGGAGGGGGTGCGGCCCCCTGGCAGGGGAGTGGTGGAGGGTGGGGGCTCCTGGAAGGCGCTGCGGCGGGGAGAAGGGCGGCCCGGGGAGCCTCCAGGGCTGTGCCTCACCTGTGTGATCTCACCTGAGGGTGTGGGGTGTGTGGCAATGGCCAGGGATTGGGGCCCTGGCCACACCTTCCGCCTGGAGTGGGCCTTTTCCCTTCATGTTTAGAGGTGGGGTGCATCGAGTCCTCAGGGTCCGTATCAGCAACAGACATCTGGGCCCCTGGAGGGCGGGGGTCCCTTTGGGCAAAGAGTCTGGGGGTGTCAGATTCAGAACCTCTCCAGCGCCTGGGTAGGTGGATACCTGAGAACTTGCCACACTGGCCAAGTGGATGTGCGGGGAGCAACATGCCCCCCTGAAGTGGGATGTGGGCCTTTCCTTTTCTTCTCTCTCAGCCTGGACTTGCCCTCAGCTCTGGCCCGCCCCTCCCCTCCTTCTGCAGAAAGGCGGGGGCCAGGCAGGGAGGGGTGTGCCTGTGTGTGTGTGCGCACGCAAGATGTGGATGGAACTTGCACCATGTCGTGGAGGGACCCCTCCCCCTTGGACCTCTGAGACCCTAGGAGATGCCTAGAATCATAGGCCTCAGGCCGCCCACCCTCACCTTGCTCACTGGCTTCAGTCACCGCTTCTAGAATAAATCCTTCTTCCAAACCCACCTTCCTTCCTTACGAGAGCGCTTCATGGAAACCCAGTGCCTTCCCCTGACCCCCAACGGGCACAGGCAGGGCTGGCAGTGTCGGTCCAGGCTGCGAAATCCAAGGACTGTAGCCTGTCCCCATCTCACATGGCCGGGGGCTCAGAACCCGACGGGACCCTGCTGTCCCCTCTGCCTTGCCTGGTGGAGATCTCTGGGTTTTTATGGGAAGCCTGGGGTCTGAGGTGACATTTGTGCTCCTAGCAGCTAGGCGGCTCTGGGTTCAAATTTGGACTCCTCTACTCTGCTGTGTGGCCTTGGGCAGATGGCCTGACTTCTCTGACCTCCTTCGGGCTTCTCTATCAGAGGCAGCCCTGGCCAGGATGAACAACCCAGTCTGGCCTCTAAGGGCCAGTCTTTGAGACATGCTGACCCCTTGTGGTGGAGTGGTGTAACGGTCACGTGTGGACCAGTGCCTTCCAGCAGAAAGACGCTGGCTAGCCACATATATAATTTTACATTTTCTCATAACCACACTAATAACCACACTAAAGAGGTAATAAGAAGCAAGGGAAGTTAACTTTAATAACCAAATTTATGTAACCCAATATGTCCAAAATACTGTCACAGGATTTCCCCCTCCATATAAAATTATTCTTTTTTTAGTACTAAGTCTGAAATGTGGTATTTTACACCTACAGCCGGTGTTGGTTTGGACTCAAAGCATTTCACGTGCTCAGTAGCCACAGGTGGCGGTGTGGCCAGAACGCCGAATCCTCCCCAGCCCCAGCCCCTGAGACACACGCTGGGACCTGCCTGTTGTCATGGATTGAATTGTGTCCCCCAAAGTATATGTTGACGTCGTGATCCCCAGTACCTGTGACTGTGACTTTATTGGGAAACAGCGACTGGGGTGGGGGTGGGGAGGGATGAGGCCACAAGCCAAGGTTTGCTGGGAGCCCAGGAGCCGGAGAGGCAGGAGGGGCCCACCCCGAGCCCCCAGAGGGGCATGTCCCTGCCAGCGCCCTGATTTCAGGTCCTGGCTCCAGAGCTGGGAGAGAATCAGTCTGTTGTAGGAATTTGTGGTGCTTTGTTACGGGAGCCCCAGGAAGGGAATCTGCCCGTCTCTCTGTCTTGCTCCTGGGGGCACCTGGAAAGCGCTGGTGACCAAGCCCGCAGACGCTGCCCTCTTCGCACCCCACTAAGCACTGAGGGTCACGTGGGCTTCAACAACAGGGGGCGCTGATGTCATCCGTCTTCTACAGGTGAGGAAACGGAGGCACAGGGAGGCTCCTAATCCTCCAGCTTTCCCACCTGTAAATAGGGAGACGTGGAGCCACGTGACACCAGGAGGGATCCTCACACTGCCGCCCTCTGCTGCGTTAGACACTTCAGGGAAATTGTCCTCTTGCCCGTTGCTTTGCCAGGTGGTGCCCGCGGTTGGGGCAGCGTGCAGTCCTTGGCTCATTGCCTTCGGGGTCTTATAAAACACTAACAGTAGTGACACGTGCTGTGACTTACAGGACATCCACCCCGAGCCGGGTACTAAATGTGGGTCGCCTCAGAGAACCTTTGCATTACTCCCAGGAAATGACTCTAATGAGCCTCAGATGAAATGGGGAAAGGGAGGCGCAAAGGGTGACTCCTGGGTCTCCGTGCGGTGACGGGCGCGGCTGGATTGAGGGCTGCTCAGCATCTTGCCTGCCCTCCACTGAGCCCGTGGCTCACACAGTGTGCTCTCATTATTTGGACAGGGAGGGAGGGGGCCCAGGGCGGCAGGCGCGCTCCCCCAGACAGGCTGCGCTCATCCATCCAAGCATTTGTGTGGATCTTGTCACCAGTGAGGCGGGTGGGCCCTGGAGTTACCGTACCAGCACCTTGTGGTGAGAGGGTACCTGGAAGGTCTTCCCCCCACCAGAGCTTTGTGAGCTGGCCTGCCTTCCTGCGTCTCCCCACGGGAGGCTCACGTGTGCTCAGGCAGGTTTCTGTGACCCCCCAGATCTTACGGTGAAATCCTAAAGCCGCTCCCGCCCTTCCTGGACTTGGGGTTCAGGCCTGGGTTAGGGTGAGGTTACAGGATTAGAACATGGGCCTTTTCCTCTCGTCCCAGCTTCCTCCCACGGCTCCCTGTCTCTCTGCCCCGCACCCACACCACACCCACTTCTCCTTTTCTGAGCCCTGCTGTCCCGCCCTCCCCCATCCTGCCCTCCCCCTCCCAGGACTCTTGCATGGGCGGTTCCAACTGAGCTTCAATCAGGTGCTGACTTCCGTCTCTCATGTCTCGGAGTCAGCTTGAGACTGCTTCTGAAAGGGACCTCGCAAGTGCCACTGATTGGAGTTAGTGTCACTGGCATTCCCAGGGGTCTCCCTCTTGGGTCCATGTGTCTGGGCCTCCAGGAGGGCCCTTGAACCCCACAGTTGCCAGGGAAGTTTTGTGTGTTCTTCTCTGCAAAGAGGGCCCCCAACTCGGGAAAGCAGGACTATCACACCTGCAGAGTGTTCTGGGGGGCAGGGAGCTGGCGCCCCCGACTCAGGGCGGACTGTGAATACATGGGGTCAGTCAGTGGTGGGGTGGAGCCCAGGACGGGCTCTGAGGGCTGCTTGTGAAATGTTACTCAGCTGCTGGAGGCTGGGGCTTGGCCCTGATGGAAGCATGTGCACCATGGCAGCCGGCAAACGCCAGGACAGGTTTGCCGGGCGCTACGGTCCGCCCCGGGCTTTGGCGAACCCACACCACCCCCTGGCTGTCTTACCTTCCGCGAGTCATGCAACCTCAGTGAGACTCAGTCCTCCTACCTGTGCAGTGGAGAACGGCCACATGGACCTCAGAGGGTTGCTGTGAAGACTGAGCGAGATGAAGCCAGTACAGGGCCAGCAGGGGGCAGGTGCCCGGCGGGCATCGGTGAGCAGTGGGCCCCGGCAGACAGAGCGGCTGTCTTTCGTGCGGGATGTGCACCCTGACAGTGCTGGCTTTCTCTCTCCAGGTGGCTGCCATAGGCCGTCGGCCTCAGACAGCGGTATGTACATGGATGCCCCCGTTTTTTGTTTATTGGGGTTATGCAGACCCTCCACGCCATCAACGTATTTGAGCTGAGCCCCTGGCTCTGAAGTGTAATTAATAACATGCCCCATTCACCAAACACACACTCTGCTTCCTAAGCAGCCAGAAAAGAGACAAAGGGAAGGGCCTTCCCTCTGTGGCGCCCAGCCCCTGCGGGGGGTCCCTTCCCTTCCGCCGTGCGCCCCGAGGGGGGCTCCAGACACAGCGGTCTGAACTTGAAGTGTGTGCCGGCCGCTTTCACTCTTCGCCGGCTGCCGAGCCCTCACCTGCTGAGTCTGGGGCCGGGACAAGCCCCTCCCTTCTGGGCCCTGCCGCCCTCCCGAGTAAAACCACGAAGGGAGTGCTGCTCTCCTGGTTTCGAGCGTTACGTGGGATCCGATCTACCGGAAGGGCTCAGCAGCAGACATTTCTGCACGCCTCCTTCTACCAGACTTGGGCATCTCGTGTATTCTAAATGGAGGGATGGACTAGATTACTTTTTTAAAAGAAAATAGGAAATTCTTTCCCAATATACAAGTCAGTGACCTGCCCTATGGTGAAAACCCTCAGCCGGGCTGGCTCCCCTGTGCCCATTTCACAGATGTGGGAGCTGAGGCCCAGCGGCCGGCCCTGCTCACCCACTGGTGAGCGTTCAAGCCCAGTCACAGTCAGGAGCCTTCTCTGGCCCTCCCACCAGCTCCGGCTTCTCCAAAGTTGCCTCTTGCCCTGGTCCCCTCCCTCCAGGCCCTGGCCCTCAGTAAGTGTCTGACAGCTGACCACATGGGTCCTTATGGGAGGGAGTGACCTGCTGACCCTGCCTGCCCCCAGCCACGTGCGAGGACCTGCAGCTCGTGACCTGCGGCGACACGGCCTACAACCAGACGGCCTTCCCCACCGCCCTGGAGCACCGGTCCCGGGAGGCGGTGGAGTCCAGCTCCGAGTACATCCTGCTGAGCGTCCTGCACCACCTCCTGGAGGGCCAGTGCAATCCCGACCTGCGGCTGCTGGGCTGCGCGGTGCTGGCCCCGCGCTGCGAGGGCGGCCGTGCGCGCAGGCCCTGCCGGCGAGTCTGCGAGGCCCTGCGGGAGGCCTGCCAGCCCGCCTTCGACGCCATTGACATGGCCTGGCCCTACTTTCTCGACTGCGACCGCTACTTCGGGGGCGAGGAGGAAGGCTGCTACGACCCGCTGGAGAAGCTGCGAGGTAAGGGGGGACTCTGGGGCTCGTGGTGCGGAGCGGTCAGGTGACCAAAAGGACACCCGCGTCGGGTGGGAAAGTGTCTCCGCCAGGGCCCCTGGGAGGACACCCGCGTGCAGGTGTCACGCTGGGGCTACAGAGTAAGAACACGGCTGCCCCGGGGGGCCGGCGTCCTTGACTGCAGCCCCCTCCGGCAAACCGCTATGCCCGGGCTGTGCCCTAGTCTGCTGTGGGGAGGGCGCAGCCCCCAAGAGGCCTGCCAGGCAAAGCCCGCGATGCCCATGGCCCGTCCTGAAAGGCCACACAGGACACTGGCGAGTAGCCAGTGTGGTCTGTGGGGCCTCGTGGGCTCAAGGCAGCCAGGAGGGGCCCTGCAGATGTACGAGCTTTGGTTCCTCGTGGACCAGCCAGCAGAGGTGGGGTGGGCAACCCAGGGTGGTGGTGAGCCGCCCATCCCGGGAGGGGTGCCAGGAAGTCGTGGAGGGCTGCTCGGCATGGTGCTGGGGTTGGGGGAAGATAGCGAGCGCCCTGCAGGGGCTGGGCTTTCTCCTGAGCCTGCGTGCTCCCTGCTGGGTAAGAAGGAAAGGCCCTGTGAGGGCCACAGCAGCACCCAGGCAGCCGGGCTAAGAGCTTTCTGCTGCAGTGGCCGTTCTTACTGTGCTGTCCCCGTCGGCTCTCACGAGTGACACGTGGACACTGGCTGCTTGGAATGTGACCAAGATCTCAGTGTTGATTTTATTTGATTTTAATGAATTTAAGCTTAAACTTAAATGGCCACGTGTGGCCACATGTGACACTGGACAATGCAGGACAACATCTGCTTCCGGCCTCTCGTGTACTCACATCACACAGCTAAGGGCAAGGTTCGCAGGCTCTGGTGCCAAATGCCACACACGTGGCTCTCATTTAAGCCCCACAACTACCCTGAATATTAGTCACCATTGCACAGATGACAGAGTGGAGACTCTGGGAAGGCAAATGGCAGTGCGGTCACCAGCTCCTGCCTGGCAGAGCCGGTGTGAACAGACTGTTGGATGGATCTGTCCACTCACCAAACAGCTAGCGAGCACCTGCCGTGTACATGGCTCGTGTACACCTCCCGTGACATCGAGGGTGGCGTGGGAGGATACACAGGTGCCTCTGTGCTGGCCGGTTCTGCTATTCCCTGGCTGGGAGGGAAGGGGGCGCTCAGGGCTAATCCTGGAGCTGACTCTGGGGTGGGGCTCCGGCTGCTGTGTGGGGCAGGGGGCCCACGGGCAGCACTTTGCAGGCGGATAGGAGCTGTGTGCAGGGGCAGACGCAGGAAGTGGGCAGGGGAGGTGGTGGGGTGCGGCAGGGATGCAGCGGGAGGAAACCAGACTCTCAGTGGGACAAGCCTGCCTGCCCTGGGAGAGCCCGGGACTTGGCTTGAAAGAGGTTATTTTGGGCAACTCCGCCGCCAAATTGCCAGTTCTGTCTGCTTTCTATCTCCTCGAAAACCATTTTGAGCAGAAGCAAAACCACAGAGTGAGTGAGACACTTAGGGAAAGGCATTTACTGTTAGGGGTCCTGCAGAGGCCAGTGCAGGGGGCAGAGAGGGGCAAAATGGGCAGGGAGTGACCAGGGCCGTCCACCCGGAGCTTACGCGCTAGTGGACAGCTGGGAGCGCCAGCCGGCTGTGGGCTGTGCTGGAGAACATCCCTCCCCGGACCTGGAGGCGCAAGGGCTTCTCCTAAGGACACTTTCTTAAGTGGGTGAAGCTGCCCTCCCTGCCCGCTTCCCTGCCCCCGTCCCTCTCCCCTTTTCTCACTGTCCTGTCCGTGACAGCAGCAAACACCTGGGGTCCCAGGGAGTAGAATGGTGGCCTGTAGCCTGTCTCAGGGGCCTGGAGACGGTGTCCATCTGACCCCCGGGTGAACAAGGCAGATGGACCTGTGTCAGCACAGAAAACGTCAGGAGGCCGCACCACAAACAGCGCTTTCCGCTGGCTGCGGGCTCTGTAGGTCTGTCTGTCTGTCTTGTCTTCCATATTCTGCTGTTCTGTATTTTATAAAATCTCCAAAGTAGCTACATATCACTCTTATTCATAATAAATTAGAGACAATGTCGCTTTATACCTCTGTTGGGTGCCATTATTAGCTGTTGATATTAAGTATTATAGAGGGAGTTTTACTTTAAAACATAAACACAGAGAGAGAGAGGAGCCATCCCAGGGGAACACGTGGGTCCTGACCCCCGAGTTCCTGCAGTGTGGTGGGGGGTGGGATGGGGGCGTGAGGGCCCAGGAGCGGTCAGGGTCCCAGGCAGTGGTGGGGGAGCAGGCGTGGCGGACAGAGCAGCCTGGTGGGTGGGCCTGCGGCAGGCGGGCAGAGGCTGACCCCAGCGCCCCCAATTCTCCCGCAGGAGGCCCGGATGTGGAGGAGGCTCTGCCCTCGGGCCCACCTCCCACCTTCTTTCACTTCGTGCACCACCCCTACGCCCAGATGGTGCGGGTGCTGAAGCGGACCGCCGCCCGCTGCGCCCACATTGCCAAGACCTACAGCATCGGGCGCAGCTTCGATGGCAAGGAGCTGCTGGTCATCGAGTTCTCGGGCCGCCCTGGCCAGCACGAGCTGAGTAAGCCACTGTCGCCGTCCCACTGAGAGGCCTGGGTGTGCGTCAGCTTCTGGGAAGGGGCCCTGCGCCTCTTGGCTTGGGGTGCATAAGCCAAGGTCCAGGATCCTAATCAAAGGCCCCGATGTTTGGGGGACAGGGTGCTTGGTGCCTGGGGGTGCACGGCCACAACCACAGGCCGTGTGGAAGCACTGGGAGGGAGGGCACAGTCCTGGGAACAGGGACTGCACAAGCCAGGGAGCAGCGGAGCGAGGGGTTTTTAACGGCGGCTGTGGGCGCAGGGGGCCCTTGTGCGTCTGAAGGGAAACCGTCTCCGCTGTGTGCGGCTTGTGTTGCCACCTTGCCCAGGCAGGTACCTGCGGCGCCCAGTCCAGCTCCTCTAAGACGCGTGGTGAGGGTGGCATCACGGAGTGTGTGAATAAAACTCTTTTCCAGTTTTAAAACCCATGTCCACTTGACCTCATATCAGGCTGAGTGGTCCTGTTTTGAGATGAGGGAGAGCCGCCTGGAAAGGTCCGGATTCCTTGTCCCTTGGGCGCTGCGCTCTTGCTCTGGGAAGTCAGGCTTCACGCAGTCACAGTTCACTCCCCGCGTGCATGAGAAAGGGCCACTCGCCGGGAGTGCAGGCGCTGGAAAAAGCATTGTGGACCCGAATGTCAGGCAGGCAGGGGCGGCGTGGGCCCTGGGGCCCGGCCTGGGCGTCTGGGCCCCAGACACAAGAGGCTCTAGCAAGGACTCAGCCCCGTGGCTGGCAGCCTGTTTCCTGTGTGGCGAGGTGACCGCGAAGCCCCCGCCCCCACTCCAGGGCACTGAGCCCCCACCCCTGTGCAGGCATCTGTGGGGGGTCAGCAAGTGAGGGTCCCAGTCCGCCGTCAGCCTCGTCCCTCAGGTCCTCTGTCCCCGTGCCCTTGTGCGTCAGCTGCGATCAATCTAGAAGCAGGCCCCATTCACCCTCATCCTTATAAGTAACTGAAATACACACCTCCCCGGGGTCAAGCGACTCTGGGACCTTTGCTAGGCTGGCCACATGCAGCCCAGCTTTTATCTTAGTGGCTTGGGCACCATGGATATCGTGAGCCCAAGGCCCTCGCTCCAGTCAGGGGTCAGAGGTCACCCAGCCCCATCCGGCCTGCAAGGCCCACCTGCCTCCTGCCCTCCACCTTGTGGTGGGCTCTGCGCTGAAGACGGGGCTCTGCCTGTTGAGGATCAGCCTGTAGCTCTGCAGTGTGTGGCTGAGGGAGTCCCCTGTACAGAGAGCCGAGGGAGGTGACAGTTGTGAAAAGCCTCAGGGTCTTTCCAAATGCTGGAGGGACATGGGGGTTTGCTCCCACAGATGCAGGTCCTAGGGGTGAGCACAGCCAGGGAGGGAGACACCATTTTCCAGATGAGCAAGGTGAGGCTCAGAGAGGAGAGGTGACTCACCCAAAGTCACACAGCTAGTAAGGCTGCCAGGTTCCTGGTCTACTTTTTCCCACAACCCATCTATCCATCAATCATACCATATATTATCATTAATTAATATCCTTGATTTGTCATGCTAATAATTACAGCTAAACATAACAAATGAGTGCCACGAAAGTGATGACCTCAATGAGACCTCCTTAGGAACAGAAATGCTGAGGATAAAACAAGTATGAATAGGTCCCAGAACACCCGGCCACCCCCACCGAGGGGCCGTCAGGGCAGTGGGGAGCCCGGGGCTCCAGATGATGCTCAGGGCACCGTGTCCCCCCAGTGGAGCCCGAGGTGAAGCTCATCGGCAACATCCATGGCAACGAGGTGGCAGGACGAGAGATGCTCATCTACCTGGCCCAGTACCTGTGCTCTGAGTACCTGCTGGGCAACGCCCGCATCCAGCGCCTGCTCAACACCACCCGCATCCACCTGCTGCCCTCCATGAACCCTGACGGCTACGAGGTGGCCGCGGCGGAGGTGAGTGCCTGAGGCCACCTCAGGCTGCCGCCTCTGCCGCCCCCATGCACTCATTCTCCAGCAGTCGGGGCGGGTCTGTGTGTGCCCCCCATCCCGGGGCACTCATCAGACATCAACGCCGGTGTGCCCCGGCTGGGCAGGGAGGGGACGGGCACTGATAACTGACGTGTCACAAAGGTGATGAGAAAGGGAGTCAGGAGAGGGCCAGGGCGCTAGCAGGAGGTCGGGAGCTCTCTGACCTGCGGGGCGGGGACGAGCAGTGTAAGGGTTGGGGGCTGCTCCAGGTGCGGGCAGCAGCCCCTGGCCGGCCCTGAAGGTGCAGGGTCAGCAAGGAGGCCGGATGGGAGGGGCCAGAGAGATGGCAGAGGCGGCCAAGGGCAGACGTGCTCCCAAGCTCATCACATGAAGCCAGGCAGAGGCCACCGCCTGTGCCTCCCACTCGCAGCCCAGCCCTGGAGCCAGCCTCTGGGACAATCAGGGCAGGTGTGCGGCCTGACCCCTGGCTGGGGGTGGCCTGTGTTTTCAGGGCGCTGGCTACAACGGGTGGACAAGTGGAAGGCAGAACGCCCAGAACCTGGACCTCAACCGCAACTTCCCCGACCTCACCTCCGAGTTCTACCGCCTGATCTCGTCCCGCGGGGCGCGCACCGACCACGTACCCATCCCACAGCACTACTGGTGGGGTAAGGTAGGAGCCGCTGCTGCCCACGGCCGCCCCAAGGCTGGGCCCCGCCCGCAGCTCTGCATCCATCCAGGGGTCTCAGCTATTCCGGGCCCCTCAGGCGTGGTCCCTCCCCAGGACAGGAGAGCCTGGCAGTTCAAGCCTTCTCTCGCCTGTTTCCTGCCTGTGAAATGGGGAGAGCTCCTCGCCGGGTGTTGGTGGACTTCGGGGTGCATGTACTGGAAACTCCAAGAGCCTGGGAGGGATGGATGCCCAAGAAGGCTGCCTGGAGGAAGGGACGTCCCCGCCAGGCAGGAAGAGAGCTGCAGGCAGGAGCCCAGTGGTTGGGGACTGGCCTGGGGTGGTCGGCGGGGTGTGCCCAGGGCTCAGGACCGCCTCCTCCATCCCGGGCAGGTGGCTCCTGAGACGAAGGCCATCATGAAGTGGATGAGGACTGCCCCCTTCGTGCTCTCAGCCAGCCTCCACGGGGGCGACCTGGTGGTATCCTACCCCTTCGACTTCTCCCAGAACCCCCACGAGGAGAAGATGTTTTCTCCCACGCCCGATGAGAAGGTGAGAGGTGGGTGCCATGGTGGGGTGGGCTTTGGCAGGTGCAGGGGACGTGGTGGTGTGAGTGGTACCCTTGGGGCTGGCCCGGTGTTAGTCCTGTTCTGAGCCCACCGGACCGGTAAGAGCCTTCCGGGTCCAGCTCCAAAGCCCCCTCCTCCAGGAAGCCTTCCAGCCCCGCTGGAAGCAGCCCTTCCCTCCCCTGGCTACACCCTACCTTTCCTCAGTGTCCCTGGCTGGGAGCCTCTGGGGTGGGGACCCTGGCCACCCGGTGTTTTGTTGTCCAGGGGGCGGGTGGGCGCCAGGCGATGCCGGGAGACGCCAGCAGAGGGCAGTACTGCAGCACGCACGGCAGCCTGGCTCTGCGCCGGCGGCCCTTCCGGGGGCCTGCTAGGCTTCCGGCGCCCTGGGAGCGGGCCGCAGTGGGATCCAAGTAGGAATTCTGGCCCCCTTGTCCCCTGGGTCCGGAGGCCCTGTGCCCCTCCAGTCCTCAGTTCCCCCACTGGGCTGAGACCCGCGATGATGATGGACCCTCTCCAGCCCCGTCCTTCCCTGAAGCCAGTTGGAGCCCATAGTCCCCAGCCCCGAGGGGCCCTCGCCGCGCCCAGTACTGGAGCTCCCTTCTGGGGAGGCTGTGGGATGCGGCCCCTTTCCCTTTTATGGGTGAAACACAGAGGTGAGGGAGGACCCCTGCGTGCACTCGGCCCCTCACCCCTCACTCATTGGCTCCTGCAGCCAGCAGGGGCCCAGGGCCTGCAGGGTTCTGTGCTCAGAGCTCAGGACGTGCCCCCAGGGGTGGCTGGGTGGTCTCCCCTGGGGGCCAGGCCTGTGACTGCTGGCCGCAGGAGCCCCTGGGCACGGGCTCAGCATCTCTGAATCTCAAAGGCAGCTATGTGAAGATGTCCCCAGGGAGGGCAGTCACCGCAGTGAGTCCTGCCGGCAGGACACAGCTGACCCATAACCCGCAGCCCCACAGCCAGCGGTGGTGCCTGTGGGAACCAGGGTCCCAGGGGAGGTGCTGGGGGCGGGAGAGCTGAGGAGGGGCCGGCCAGAGTGTCCTTCGCCCCCTCGGACCTCCATGGAGCCTGAGGGCGACGGCAGCACCTCCGGGCAGCCCCCGCCTCTCCTCCCTGCCCCCACACCTGCTCCTTCTGCCTGCTGCCCAGGGCACCCTGCCCCTGAGCTGGGCTCCCGCTCAGGGCTGACTGCCAAACCCAGCCCACACCCCAGGGACACCCCAGGGTCACAGCGGCAGGAGCTGGGCAGGCTGGGACCCCGCGTCCGTGAGTCTGCCTCCTCCCAGCGGCCCCGCGCCCCGCCTTGTGTCACGTCCCGCTGTGGTCATATTGCCTCTGGTCTCTGAGTCTTTCCCTCACCCCCTGCTCCTGTCCTCTGGGCCCACCCCCAGCCTGCTGCTCATGTGCCCAGGCTTTGGGGAGCTGATGGTGACTTTCTGTTCTCTGAGGGCAGTGGGTCAGCAGCGGGACGGACTGACAAGCGATCGGAAGGAGCCGGACAGGGCCGGGCAGGGGCCCAAGCCCAGGTCCTGCTCTGCAGGCAGATGGTGGGGGCCGGAGAGATGGGTGCCTGGCAGAGCCCTGGGAGCCGCCACATCAGCACCTGCAGATGGCGGTCCCTTTCTTTGCCCCCCCGGACTCCTGGCTGAAGGTGGTCGATGCTGACCAGGGCTCCCAGGCGGCGGGCTGCCGGCAGGACAGCAGTCCTGATCTTCCTGCCCTGGTGACTGAAGGGGTTCTATTTTCAGTGCTGGCTTTGTGTCTGTGGGGCTGAGTTGAAACTCAGCCATATCCCTAAGACACTGGGGCCATCTTTCCCCAAACCTCAGGTCCTGGGGTCCGAGGCCCCACATCCTCCACTAGGACAGACCCTTGCTCTAGCTTGGAGCAGCTCCTAGTTACTGACCCCTCCTCTTTTCTGACAGGGGGTCCCCTCCCCAGGGCACACTTCTCCCAGACGAGCAGGGTGCAGGTGCCCTCTCCGCCCACTGACCCCCACTTGGGAACCCCCACTGGGGTCAGACCTGCCTGGGACATACAGACGGCTGAGCCCTGCCTGAGAGGGGCACCTGTGGGCCTTGACCCTGGTGGGCAGCGCCGGGCTGGGGGAGGCCAACAGGGACCGGCCCTGCGCCACGGGAATCCTGGCCACACCCACACCTGCCCCGCCCCCAGGCTCCCGCAGGGAAACCTGCCTTCTGCACCACGGCAGGAAGCACTTTATAAGTCATGCCTTGCAACCTCATGGCAGCGGCCCTGTCTCTAGGAAAGCCCACATTCTAGCCAGGTGTGCAGTAGCTTGGAGATGCACCAAGTACCCACCACAAGTGCTCTGAGCTTGGCTGTCCCGCCTCTGGGCCTTTGCAAGTGCTGTGCCCTCTGTGTGGAACACCCCCCCCCCCCTTACCTGTGCTCCATAGGAGGTCCCTCCATTGTCCTCAGCTCTGAGGGCCTCTGGCAGAAGGCCCCACCTTCTTGGTCTGGGGAAATTTCTTTTCTGGTCCCTTTACCAGATGTTCAAGTTGCTGGCCAGGGCCTATGCCGACGTCCACCCCATGATGATGGACAGGTCGGAGAACAGGTGTGGGGGTAACTTCCTGAAGAGGGGCAGCATCATCAATGGGGCCGACTGGTACAGCTTCACTGGAGGTATGGCCCTGGGGTGCTGGGGCAGGGGAGGGCGGGGCGGAGAGGCGGGACTTGGTCCCTCCTCTAGCAGCTTTCTCTGGTAACTGGATTCTAGAACCTTGGAGAGCAGCAAAGACACATCCGGGTGGGAAACTTCCGCTGAGGGGATGGCGAACTTGGGGCTTCCACCGGCTTTCGTCCTAGTGACTGTCTTGATGAGCTGAAGTTGGTGTGTGGCTGTGGGGGAGGAACAGGACGTCCCACTGCCATTTCTGTCGTCCATGAACCCGTAGTTTCATGATTCCCCCTGTGACCAGTTCATTTTTTGCCTTTAGGGGGCTGAAGTAGGGTTGCCCGGTGGAATATAGGACCTCCAATTAAATTTGAATTTCAGAGAAATAATGGAGAATTTTGTGGCACTGTATAAGTGTGTCCCACGTATTTCAGGGGGTATACTAACCCTAAAACTTTATCTGTTGTTTCTCTGAAATTCAAGTTCAACTGGGCGTCTCGCATTTTTGTTTGCTAGAGATGTGCTAGGCGAACACTGGGCACGGAGCAAAGGCAGGCACATATGGCCCCCTGCGCCTTCAGGGGCTCCTGTGGGTGGGCCCACGCGCTCGGGCACCGCCTGCCCCCTGCACGCCTGCACCCCGCACGCCTGCACCACACTTACTGTTCATGCCGTTTGGCAGATGAGGAGATTGGGCGCCCACAAGAGGACATGCTCTGGCCCACACCGCAGGTGGCAGAGCCGGAACTCTCCTGCCAGCCTGTCCTCTCCCTGCGTGGGCAGAGAGGGCGGCCCCTGGGGCTCCTGTTCGGAAGCCAGCTCGCCCCTGCTGCCCCTCCCGGAATGGGCAGTCCTTTCAGGGCTGGGGGTGGAGGCAAAGCAGCTTGTCTCCCTCCCAGAACCCAGGCTCGAGGGTTCCCTGACTCCCAGGGGAAAGGGTCTCCCACAGGGAAGGCAGGGGGCCCAGTGGCCAGGGCCAGAGGGAGGGGAGTGTGGCCACACTGCGGACCATGAATGTTGAGTCAGTGACAGTGGCCGCTGAGTATCAGGGTTCAGAGAAGGCCCTGACTTCCTAAGGGCACAGGGCTGCCCCACCTGCTGGACAGGAAACGCCAAAGACAGATGGGGAAGAGGTGGGTGGGACGGCCGTCAGCCCAACTGGCTCCCAAGCCTCTCTCTGCCACTCCATTGGCTGGCTGTCCCGCCTGTTAAGCAGTGTCCTCCCTGGAGATGGAGGTGACAGGACCGTCCCCTCTAGGCTGTTCTTAGGACCGTCCAGATAAATGGACATTATTATCACTGGGGTCCAGCCCAGGGGCGGACCAGCAGCCCAGACCCCAGGGGCACGTGATGGCCGTAAGCTGCCAGTGTCCCTACAGGAATTCGGTCCTGACCCACTGAGGGGCCGCAAGGGATGGTGGGTAAACTCGGCCCGGGCACCAAACCACCTGGGTTCACAGGGAAGCCCTGCCGCTTCCCCTGTGGGGCCTTGGGTGGGTGAGAGCTGTGCACACCCCGTGCCCTGTCTGCGGAGTGGGGATAGTGCCAACGCCGGCACCTGCGAAGTGGTGGAGGTGGACGTGACATGCGCTCGGCCCCCTGTGCTGCAGGTATGTCAGACTTCAACTACCTGCACAGCAACTGTTTCGAGATCACGGTGGAGCTGGGCTGCGTCAAGTTCCCCCCGGAGGAGGCCCTCTACACGCTGTGGCAGCACAACAAGGAGCCGCTCTTGAACTTTGTGGAGATGGTGAGCTCTGGCGGCCTGGGGTAGGGAGGGGCCGACTCGGGCCTGAGGCGACCCCCCAACCTCACGGTCCGGGACCCCGTGCATTCCGTTATGTTTCAACTGGTTATTAGCTGACCACCCATTTGTTCACGACTGAAGGCTCTCCGGGCACCTCTCCTCCCACAGGCCATGTGCTGGGGGGTGCTGGGGTCCCCATGAGGCACACGTCAGGGTCCCAGGGACAGCAAGGGCCTCGGGACCCAAAGGGACACAATTGAACAAGGGGAGTGCAGGGGCTGGGGCAGCCCTGGGGAAGCGCCTGATCCAGCCTTGGAGCCCCCGGGGCTTCCTGGAGGACGCGGTACCTGGGTTGTGTCTTGAAGGAATAGGGGAAAGGTGATGGGACAAGGATAGCTCAGGTAGAGGGAGTGCTGTGTGAGGGTCCCTGTGGCCGTGGGCACGGGGTGAGCCCTGGGCAGGATGAGGCCTGGTAGTGATGGCTCCGAGAAGCAGGCTATCTGTATGGCCTTGGATACATCTGCCCCTTGGACTCGGACGGCAGGGCACAGGCTGGTGGGGGAGGGGTGGGGCAGTTGGGCTGAGGGCACCCAGAAACATTTGAGTGGGGAGGGAGTTGGGGCCTCAGCAAACGTGTCTAAAATAACCTCTCACTGGACTTAGAGACCCATCTCCCACTGGTTTGGTGACTGAGTGGAATAGATGCCAGCTGTTCCGCCACCTCTCCCAGCCCTGCCCTATGCCTCAGTGTCCCCAGCATGGGTCACAGAGGAGGCATGTCATGGAGTTAGTAAGGCGTGAGAGGAAAACAGGAAGCCAAAATGAAAGAGAACAGTGGTTTTGCAGAAGCCTCTGCTATTTTTATTTTGAGCATTTTTAAGAATCACACAAATTGCATTTTGGCACAATGTCCCAGAGAGAAGCAGGCTCTAAGAAAGAAACAGAATGAGGGAGTTGTAAGTGCACAGCACTTTACAGTTGGTACCCCACACATATGGCATCGAATCCTGACCCCAGTCCTGGGCGGTAAACAGCCTGCTCCATTTTATAGGTGGAAGGACCGTGCTGGTCTGGGGTCCCTGGGCCCAGGCTCTCAGTGACTGTGACCCAGCCGGAGGAAGAGACAGAGAATGACAGGGCCTGTCCATTGTCACCCAATGACTGCCCAGAGCTGGAACTCAGATCTGCCTGCCCCAAACCCCACTCCTGTCCATGACACCCCTCCTTTCTAGAAAGATCAGGGAAGAACCAGGCAGATCCTCCCAGTAAGCAGCTGCAGCAACAGGAGAGCAGCAGAGATGATAACTGCGTGTCCTTAGCATTTGCGTTTCTCTTTTATGGCTGGGCCAGCGACTCCTTGCTGCGGGGGGCAAGTCATCATTCAATAATGGCTCCAGGCCAGACCCCGCACTCATTCCATTTTACGGCTGTCTGGTGAAAATGAGTTTTAAGGAGCCTTAAATGGAGCTGGGATCACTCCGAGGATATTGTATGTGAAGTCTCGGGATACGAAGATTTAATAGCACATGGCCGGGCGTGGCGGCCCCCAGGGATGACCCCCCAGAAAGCCAGGCTGGCTTTCTGATAAGGATCGAGCCTGTCGTGGCCCATTGAGGGCTTGTTCACAGTGATCCTGACCAGGCCTTGGGCGGGTGTGTCCATCTCCTGGGGTTGTGGGGGGGGGCGCCGTCTCTGCTTCCTGTCGGAGAGCTCCACATCCTGCTTCTGCAGGAAGATGGGGCCTCAGCCTGAGGACAAGGACAGAGCAAGATCTGGCCAGTGCCAGCTGGCATTCAGTGAGGTCCTACTATGTATTGGTGGGGAGGGACAGTCAGTGACATCACAGTCAGGTCAGGGCTGGGGGCGTGGAAGCCCAGGACTGTGGGACCCCGGGGGCCCCTGATGTGGGGGTCCTCAGGGAGGCCTTCCTGGAGGAAGAGGAGTGTGCGCTGAGTCTCAGTGTGGGAGAGGTGAGGGAGCTGCCCAGGTGTTGGGGCCGCACTGCAGGTGGGCGTGGCAGCCCCCGCCCCCCCCCGGGAGAGACCAGCCTCCCTGGGCTGTTTCCCCATCTACCAGTCATCCCAGATCCATTTGCCGTGACCTGTAGACCCAGGTTGGAGTGGTTTGGCTTGTCTAATGCCGATTTTTAAATAAGACATGTGAGTAGGATCAGGCAGCCCTGGGCGGGGCTTTCCTCAGGGAAGTGCAGTGTCCGAGCCTGGCCCCTGGAAGGGTGCTGGAACTGCAGGCGTGTGCTCAGGACCCGTTCGTGATGAGTGGGGGGCCGGGCTCTGCCGCCCAGCCCTGGCGCTGTCCGTGCATGGATTACTATTCTCTAGCAGCACCCCGGCAGGCTTCGTGGCCCCACTTTGCAGATGGGGGACCATGCTGAGATGCGAGGTAGCTGGGCCAACGTTGGAGAGTGCGTTGGTGCCACAGCCAGGACTCACATCAGAGCTCACTCCCTGAGGCCCGTGCCCTTCCTGTGACCCACGCTGCCTTTGGGACCTCAGCTCAGAACCAGCCCACCTCCTCTGGTTATGAAGGCAGCGGTGGGGGACACACAGGTGTGGGAGACGGTGAGCATGAATGAGGTTTTCTGCTCAGCGCTCATGGCCCTGGAGATGCCAGCCAGACCCTCGAGCAGGACTGGGGTTCATTTACAAACCTGTAACAGGGTTGATGGCCAGACGGGGGACCCCAGAGATGGGCTCCCTGGTCACCTGCATTTCCCAGATGAGGAAACCGAGGCACAGAGAAGGGAGTGACTTCCTCAGGATGGCAAGGCACATGGTGGGCTCAGCCACCTGGGGACCCAGGCTCCGAGGAGAGACAGATGGGGACTGGCTGGGGTGGCTGTCAGGCTCTCAAGGGCACGTGCCACCTCGGCGCTCTCAAGCTTGGTCCCCCCCAGGTGCACCGAGGCATCAAAGGAGTGGTGATGGACAAATTCGGCAAGCCGGTCAAAAACGCCAGGATTTCAGTCAAGGGGATCCGTCACGACATCACCACAGGTGAGCAGCTTCCTGGGGCCTGTGGCCTGGCCGCAGTCCCTCAAGCACTCACGGTGTCCCCACACTCCTCATTTACCCTCTCGGGCCCGGTCAGCAGGGCGGGAGCCTGGCTCTGCGTCTCCTTGAGCTGTGTCTTCTGCATTTGGCCCAGGGGACAGTGTGCTCAGCTCTAGTGACAGTCGATGCATACTCCATGTTTGTCCAGAAGTAACTGCTGGGAAAAAGCAACCTTCTCAAAGATGACAGGAAGGAGCCACTGCCAGTCCATGAGCTCGTTTGTTCATGTCCCAGAGTTTATGTTCCATCGATCAGCTGGCGTGTCCAGTGTGGGCTCTGGCTGCCTTTAGGGATTTCATAGCTGATCTGAAAATTATAATACGTTGTGATATGGTTACCTGGTACAGAGGAGGAAGGGATGGCAAACTGTGTGAGTTGGAGATGAAGGATGGGGATTGTCTGTGGAGGCTTCAGAGAGGAGGTGATGCCTGCGCAGGGCTTTGAAGGATGAATACGAGTCTGACAGAGAGAGGAGATGGGAAGGACATTCCAGGCCAGTGCAGAGGCAAGTGTCGATTTGGGGGTTATCTGCCCTCCAGGCTAACACCCACTCTGTCTCCCATTACCCATGGTCTCAAGGTTGACTCTGAATCAGGTCTGAGAATCATTTTATTCTGTTTGTCCACAGCCCCAGATGGTGACTATTGGAGACTGCTGCCCCCAGGGTCCCACATTGTCATTGCTCAAGCACCCGGCTACTCCAAGGTCATCAAGAAAGTCACCATCCCTGCCCGGATGAAGAGGGCTGGGCGTGTGGACTTCATTCTCCAGCCTCTGGGGATTGGACCTAAGAAGTTCCTTCAGGGGCCGCGGAGAAGCATTCCTGGGCTCCAAGATCCTCTGAGAGGCGCCGGGCCCTACAGGGAGCCCAAGGAGGCCGGCCAGGAGCCCCTCAGGGCACGGAGGCAGCCGGGGGCCAGCGGGAGCAAGCCCTGGTGGTGGTCCTACTTCACGTCACTGAGCCAGCACAAGCCACGCTGGCTGCTCAAGTACTAGCTGCCCGGCCTGCCTCTGGCCCGGCGCTGCGGGCTCTTGATTTTTGTCTTCCAGAGACATCCCATCAAGCTATTTCCGTTTAATTAAAATGTTTTTTATTCTCCACTGTGAAGAGAGGCTCTGTGTGGGAGGCCTCTGCTGGGAGAATCAGACCCCGGCTCAGTGAGGGCCGCCCTAGCCTCGCCCACCCAATGCCCTGGGTCCAGTGCTCCTGCCAGCCCACGAGTGGCCACCAACGGGACTGCCATTCAAACCCACCTGTGCATGGTCCTTAAAGCGAGAGGGGCCCTCCACTTTACAGATAGGAAAACCAAGGCTGGGCAGGGGCACGTGACATACGCAAGGCCACACCTGGAGAGGGTGGGGCAGCGCTGAGCAAGGGGCTGAGACTGGGGTATGTGAAAGAGGGGTGCAAAAGAGGAATGTTAGGGTTTCCTGGCTGGGAGAAGTGGGGTGGGCGGCAGGGGACCCCTAAGGTCAAGGCCTCAAGTTAGGGGAGCCGGCATCCCCCAAGGGTCACACTTGAGGCTCCTGGGCTTCTGTGGGGCCCTGACTTCCCCTTCCTCATTCCTCCTGCTTTTTTTGTTTTGTTTTTTAGCTGAGCCATCCTGCCACCTGTTGGCAGCTCAGCGGCTGCTCAGCTCAGGCCGGGAATCCAACCAGCAACCATGTTGCTCAGAGCTCACACTCTTGAGCGAGCTCTTAGCC
Source organism: Aselliscus stoliczkanus (assembly GCA_033961575.1). Taxonomy (NCBI): domain Eukaryota; kingdom Metazoa; phylum Chordata; class Mammalia; order Chiroptera; family Hipposideridae; genus Aselliscus; species Aselliscus stoliczkanus. The sequence goes on from CM066734.1 coordinate 141,237,431, forward strand.
AACTGAGCCACTCGGCCGGCCCCTTCCTCATTCTTATGAAGCTACCAACTCAGGCTCAGGGACACCCTAAGGCCCCAGACTCCCCACAGGACTCTTCCTGGCTCACCTCGCTCACAGGCAGGTCTGTCGGTCCTGGGATCTGTCAGGCAGGGAGCTATGCAGCCTGTCAGAGTATGCTGGCAAAGAAGATGTACTAGTCAGCTAGGGCTGCGTAACAAAGGACCACAGGCTGCAGGCTTAAACCACAGAAGTCTGTCGTCTCATACTTCTGGAAGCTGGGAGTCCGAGACCACGGTGAGGGCAGGTTGGTTCCTCCTGAGGCCTCTCTCCTCAGCTTGTAGGTGGCCGCCTTCTCTCTGTGTCCTCACATGTTCTTCCCTTTGTGTGTCCTAATCTCTTCTTACAAGGATGCCACTCATATTGCATTAGGGCCCATCCCAATGACCTCATTTTAATTTCATCACTTCTGTAAGACCCGATCTCCACTTGAGGCCACAGTCATGGGTACTGGAGGTTAGAACTTTGGCATATAAATCCAGGGCAGATGCAATTCACCCCACAACAGAAGGACCATCTGGGATGCGATGGGTTCCCTGCTTGCTACCGTTGTGCCTTTTGGGCCCTTGCATTCTCGAGTCCTGGCCTGGGTGAGGCTTACCCCTCCCAGGAGTGGGTGTCCCATTGGAGCAGAGCCTGACTGCAGCTGAAGACTGCTCTCACCCCCGCCAGCAGCAGCAGCCCCGTTCCACTGCTTCCCGCCAGCTGGGCCATCTCAGGAGGCTTCAGGGCTCACAGCAGAGCCCAGAGGACCGGGCACACTTCTCGTGTGGGGGCGATGTGTTTGTGGGGGGAGGGATGAGAGAGGCTGGGCACTCTCATTCCTACAATCTCGCCTCGGTGGGCGATTCCCAGTGAGAAGCCAGGGCACACGTGTGCAAACTGGAGTGTTTATCAAACATCTCTCAGCCCTCCGAGCCCCGAGACCCTACATTCTCCATGGGTCCAGTCGTTTTGAAGGTCAGCATGTATTTGGTCCCACTGTGTACCGGGCACTGCACAGAGGTCCTGTGCAACCCAGAGGGCTGTGGAGCAGGGCTGCTGCTCCTGCTTTATGGGTCTGGTGCAGCCCGGAGAATTCCCGCGGCTTACCCAGGACACTGACATGAGGCTCACGGCTTTGCCGCATCTGTCACTCACCCTCTGTTCACAGCTGCCTGGAGGGAGGAACTGGTGTGGGCACAGAGGTAGCTCAGCTGAGCGCCCAGCTCACACCAGGAGCTGAGGCCTGGGCCCCGGGGGTGGAGGCGGGGAGACCAGGACAAGGAGAGAGAGGCCGTGGCAGTGAGGGGCGGGGTGGGGACAGCGTGGGTGTCTTCCCCACACCAGCCCTTCACTGGGGCTCACAGCGCCCATTTCTGGCCAGCAAAAGACACTTTGGTGGCTCCTTCTGTCCTTTTGATAGAATTGGAGCAGACCTTGGCAACGTCTTTGCCATCTGGCAGCTGCGATGACCCCGGCTCCTCTCATTCCATTTCATTTTCTCAGTCTCCTGGTCTCCATTGCAGGAAATAGTATTTAGAAAACAGAACCAGTGCACTGAAGCCCCTCCTTGAGGGGAAAGGGTGGGAGGTAGAAATGGGGGTGGGTGGGCGGGGATGAAATCATGGCTTCTAGGTCCTGCCAGTGGTCAGAGCTAGAAACAGGTTTCCTTTCTTTTTTAAAGATTTTCTTGGGGAATTGGGGGAGGGGAACAGCGTTGGGGAATCGGGAAAGGGGAACAGACAAGTTGCTGTCTTTTTTTTTTTTTTAGGGCAGTGTCATTGGCCCTCACATGCAGAACCCGAACCGGGGTCGCTGGCCTCCCAAGCCAGCACCCAACCACTGTGCCACTCAGCCGGCCCAAGTTGCTGTCTTTTTGTTCTTCAGTCTAGTAGTGGAGGACGTTGCTTCACTGGCCCATGTTGGTATCGTCATTGCACTCTTCCTGGATGAGGCAGATCGGTCGCCGGCCTCTGGATGGTTGCTCACTGCGGCTATTGGCAGCTCACGCTGGCTGCCGGCCACTCACTGTAGCCTATGGCAGCCCACTGCAGCAGGGGCTGCAGCCTACACCGTCGCCGGGGCTCGCAGCCCAGCTCCAGGTGGAGCTGTTGTTCACCACCTTAGCTGTAGAGGGCAGTGTCACTGGCCCTCATATGTGGGACCGAACCGGGGCTGCTGGCTTCCCAAGCCAACGTTTAACCACAGCTCACTTGGCCGGCCCAACAGGTTTCCTTTTAAAGGACCAGTGTAGAGGAGTTTCCAGTGATGGTTCCCATTCAAACTCAGAATTACTTAACCCCATTTCCTGCTCTGAGAACCAGGTTTTCAAGACCAGGAATGATAGAATCAGTCTCTTTCTTTCTTTCTTTCTTTCTTTCTTTCTTTCTTTCTTTCTTTCTTTCTTTCTTTCTTTCTTTCTTTCTTTCTTTCTTTCTCTCTCTCTCTCTCTCTCTCTCTCTCTCTCTCTCTCTCTCTCTTTCTTAAGATTTTATTGGGGAATTGGGGGAGGGGAACAGACAAGTTGCTGTCCTTTTGTTCTTCAGTCTAGTTGTGGAGGACGGTTCTTCACTGGCCCATGTTGGTATCATCATTGCGCTCTTCCCAGGTGAGGCAGTTGGTCTCTGGCCATTGGACGGCTGTTCATGGCAGTTCACCCCAGCTGCCGGCCACTCACACTGGCTGCCAGCCCACTGCAGCACCACTGCAGACAGACTGCAACCTATGCCATTGCCAGCGACTCATGGCAGCCCAGCTCCAGGTGGAGCTGTTGTTCACCATCTTAGCTGTAGAGGGCGCAGCATCACTGGCCCATGTGGGATCCGAAACAGGGCCCTGCTGCTCAGAGCTCATGCTCCCAAGCCAACTCTTAACCAACGAACCACTTGGCCAGCCTGAATCAATATTTCTTATAGTTAGCTGCTCATTTCATTTACTTATAATACACACACATCAGTCTCAAAAGGACAATGCCAGCAGCACCATCCACGGTGTGATGACCAAAATCCACTCAAGATTTTTTTTTTCAGTTTCTTTTTCCTGGGATACAACCCATTAAGGCTATGAGGTCAAGTCATCAGCTTTTGCTAATCCTGGCAGCTGAGGACACCCAGCCAGGTCCAGAAGCAGGTCCTGCAGCCAGGGAGGAGGCGTGCGCAGGACAGAGGAGGGCCACTAAGGGGACAGGCAGGCTGGGGACAGTCCCTCATGGGACATGCACAGTGAAAAGAGATTCAAGGAAGCATGGGAAATGTCTGAAACGAAAAACCATGATTCATAAACCAAAATCTATTGATTAGATGAATGAAAGGAGGCTGGTATCTTTAGGTTCTGCCTTAGTGTCAGTGAGGGAGCAACTTGAAAGGCAGAGCAAAGGCACCGCCACGAAGACATCACGAGGAAAAAGAGGCTTGAGGACAGACTCAGCTGCCCCAGATGCAAATAACAGGGGAAAAAGAACAGATAATAGAAGTCTTTGAGCTAATGATGTATTCAAGCCTGCAAATTGAGAGGGCTCGTGAGGTTCCAGGCAGGACCAGTATAGAAAGACACACAGCCAGGTATAGTCTGATCAAATTTCTGAACTAGATGGAAAAAGCAAAAATCTTAATCCATAAAGAAAAAGAACAGCATGGGGGAAAAGCATCAGCTTGGCTTTTCATGTGTTGCTGTGAGAGCTAGAAGCTAATGGACTGATGCCCACAAAGTGCTTACAGGGGAGGGCTCTGGCCGGCCCCCTTTGCCCCGTGGATAGGAATAAATGATGGTGATCACAGCCGGTGTCCAGGCACTGCCCAAAGTGTTTACACATACGAGCTTGTTTAATTTGTCACCTCTTATTGATGAGAGCTGCATTAGAATCGTTTTCACTCCAGAAAGGTTAAGTAACTTACCCGCAGCCACACAGCCAGGGCTGGAACCTGGAGTCTGGCTTCACAATGGGCCTGTGCTCTTCACCACTCTTACTGCCTCTTCAGATGGAATTCATGGGGCACAGAGCAAGAAAGAGTTTTCTAGATTTGCAGGGGTCAAGGGAATACATACCCCAGAAACCCACCTGAGCAAAGGACCACTGACTTAGGACAAAGCCCCCCATGGAGGAGACGAGGAGCCAGGGTCCACCTGCTCTGCTCGCTGTGAGACGGAGGGAGAAGTTGGAGCCATGGGGACCAGGGAACAAGGAGACTGGAGAAAGTCATCCCAGGATCGACTCAGGAGCCATGGCTGCAGCTCTCCCCCCACGGCCAGGCAACAGGCACAGCGGGAGAAGGGGGCCCAGAGGGAGCAGGCATGCACTGGGTGTTTTGATTTCATATTGTAATGCAGAACCAGGGGCCTGGTCCAGAGGTAGGAAAAGGGAAGGTGACCCCCGCTGGGGAGAGGGAGCCCAGCATCACTCTCAGAGGTCACCAGGGGGAGAAAAGGGAATGGGTACATAGCAGCCAAATCGAGGAAAAGGCAAAGAAGCTCACAGCAAGGAAGGAATGACGAGCATGAAGGAACTCAGGAGTAAAACGCAGACCACCGAAAATGTGCAAGCGCTGGGCTCTCCATTAAAAGACATAGCCCACCCATTTGGGTTAAAAAAAAAAAGGCAGTATGTGTTTTAAAGAATCATGCTTAAAGTAAGTAATAAAGAATGCTTGAAAGTAAAGGGACATGGAAGCAAGGCCAGGAAATGCAGACGAAAAGGAAAGGAGGGTTCCCTTTAGCATAGAGAAGCGAAACTGAAGATTAAAAACATCAAATGGGCAGAAAGACATTCCGAAGAATCAAAAGAGTAATTTATGAGTCAGATAAAACAATATATCTGTGTTCAACGCTAATCAACTTAGCAGCTAACGTTATAAAGTCACGTTATTTAAAAAGACAAGAATGTAATAAATGCAGAATTCCAATAGGAATTGCGATGTACCATTTTCAGAATCAGACTATCCTAGTAGATGATAAATAAATAAATCAGGTTTTAGAGAAATGGAATCACACAATCACCAAACTCAATTTAATAGATATATACAAAATATTTCACACTTCAGAGATTATACATTCTTTCCAAGACCCTTTGAACGTTTATAAACATTGATACTGTACTTAGCTTCAAAGAAAACCTTAAGAAAAATTTAAAAGGTTGAGATTTTCTCGAGCCATATTCTAGAAAAATTAGAAAAATGAATACAATTTTAACAACCCCCCCCCCCAAAAAAAACACCCCTCTACCACTTGGAAAACAAGAAACATGCTCTTAAATTATTCTTCATCCTAGAGAATAGATTTAGCTGCATGGCAGAAAACCAACAGAATTGTGGATTAACACAATGGAAGTTCGTTTCTAATATGAACTGGTCTGGGCTGGATGGTGATCAGGCTGCAGGATGCTCTACAAGACCCCAGGCTCCATGGTCTGGCTGCGCCACTGTCTCAAGAGTGCCCTCATCCACACCCTGCCCACATCTCGTCTGCTCACTTCCCATTGGGCAGAGCCTAGTCACATGGTCATGCCTCACTCAAGGAATGCTAGGAGTTTTATCTTGGGTGGAACTGTGTCTGCTAAAAACGGAGGGCTCTGTTACCATAGAAAAAGAGGAGAATGCCTTTTGGAAGACAGACCATACTACCTCCTTGGAGCAGAAAACAAAGAAAAACAAATCAGGAAATAACCTGAGACATGTGAAAAGGAAAACTCGGTGGGACACAATGCAAGCTGGTACCCGGGGGAAAAGTAAAGCCTTGCCGGTGGCCGACAGCACCCCAGCATCTGACAAGGCCACACTGAAATAAAGATCCACACTTAACACTGGATGTCTAGGGTGCTGCCTTATGGTTGGTCATGTAATATCTCCTGCCTCTATGAACCCATGTGCCTTTCCTCCACATCAGATCCTATAGGAGACAGTACTTTCACTGCATTTATGGTAAGTTTCTGGGGTATCCTGATGATAGCAGGCTGTGTAAGTCAATTATGGGCACGATCTCCTAAAGATAAGGAAACTCCCTAAAACAGGCTACAGTCTGAGGGGACTCCAGGACTGAGAAATAGGGGACTCAAGCCCCTTGGAAACTGAGGCTTAGGCCTCTGGCCACATAGGCCTAAAAAAAGCCCGTCTGTGAGATACAGACAGTGTCTGTGAAAAACTGGTGCTATCGTTCGTCCTTGCCTGTGCAGCTGTGAAAAATCTCCTGGGAGACCAGCAGACCAAGGTCTTTTGTCCATGAGAGTTCTGATAAGAGACAGCTTACTGACCATGGGGTATGTTAATCAACAGCCTTGTTTTGATTCTTTGCCTTGTGCATTGCTGTAGCAACGGATATTGAAGCTTTGACTGAGAAACACATGTTACCCTCTGTTAAAATAATATTTAGTCCTCTATAGGATAAGAGAGGTTTGAGACTTCCTTTTATTGCTAAGTATTGTAATCACATAGGAATAGGCTTTAGATAAATTTTACCCTAGACACAGCCACTGCTAGTTTTTTTAAGTAATAGTTCAACTCTGCGCCCTGTGAGTTTTGCAATTATATTTAGCTGCTGGAATTTAAATAATAACCAGGTAGTCATGGTAACCACACTTTAGACGATAAGTGAATCCTTAAACATAGAATAGGTCACAGTGTACCCTGGAGAGAGCAGTTACAAAAAAGTAAAGACTGTAAAAGTCCTAAAAAAAACAAAACATCAAAATTATGTGAAATGTAATTTGGGATTGGAATATTGGATAAGAGTCCCTATAAAAAGGACATGCTGTAATAATAAATTGTGACACTCCTGTGAAACTCTTTCCGGTGTCTCCACTTGCTTCTTTTTCCTTGCCGACACCGTCCCACCTGAGGGAACCCCTGGACCTGTGGGGTCTGGCTCCCTGCAAAGCCTTAAGTACATTCATTATTGAAGAGTGAAGGCTAAAACTAAAGCAATTAATTTTCATCTTAAGAAAGTATTTTTTAAAAGATAAGAAGAAAATGATAAAGAAAATAGATAATAGGGAGCAAACAAACCCAAACTGTGGAAGGTATTAGTAAGCTCCAAGCTGGTTCTTTAAAAAGCACCAACAAGACAGACAAATCTCTTATAAAAATGATGGAAAAATAAAGAGAATAAAAGAGACATTATTAGGGCCGGCAGAGTGGCGCAGTGGTTAAGCGCTGGCTTGGGAAGCCAGCGGCCCCGGTTCGGATCCCACATATGAGGGCCAGTGACACTGCCCTCAAAAAAAAAAAAAAAAGTAGATATAAAAGAGACATGATTGAAAATGAGAAATGAGACATAACTAAAACACTGAAAGATAATTTAAAATAATTTTTAAAGAAAACTTCACATATGACTCTATGGTGATAAAACTGAAGACCTAAAAAGAAAAGAGATGGCTTCCTGGAAAATTATAAATATATATAATATACAAATATATGAATTATAAAAATTAACCCTAGAAGTAGATCACTTGAACAGACAGATCACGCTCTATAGAACAGATGGGACCCTGGTTGTTGTGAACAGCTCGGGGGTGGAGTGTGGGGTGAGTGCTCCTGGGTGCAGGGGTTCTTTGGGGATTGATTAAATGTTTTGGAATTAGATTGTGGTAATGACTGTACAAATCTGTGAATATACTAAAGCCCAGTGAATTGTACAGTGGAAAGTTCACGAACTTAATTGTCCAACCCCATACACTTTAAAATGGTTAATACATTGGGTTTTGTGTTGTTAATTTTATTTCAATTTGTTTAAAAAGGCAGAGAGAGAAAGCTCATTGGAAGGAGCGCCCAGAGATAAAGTGAGCATTAGTGAGTCAGGTGACAGTACTGAGGGGATATGTAGGGCTGAGAGCGTTACCGACTGTGGGAGTGGATCTGGGGCACGCCCAGAGCTGCTCCGCCGTTCTCTGGGTGGGTGTGTGTGGGGGTGCGCGGCACACTTCACCGGGCCACCATCTGCCTCTGTGCTCCCTGTGGACTTGTGAGCTCCCCGGGAAAGGGAAGGTCCTGGTGGAGAGGCCTCGGAAACACTTGCTCATCGAACAATGAATGAATGAATGAATGAATGAATGGACGAGAAATCGGGTGAAAGTTGGAGTGGGCCTTTGACCTGGGAAGTGTAGAAGTCACACAAGCCGCCAGGGGTGTGCCTGGGGAGAGGAAGCTGTGGCCGACGGTGCCCTGGGGGCTGGCCACGCTGTCCTGTCCTCTTGCGGAGGACATGGGCTCTGGCCCTCACGAGAAGGAGGCAGCAGGGTCAGAGGGCAGTTCTCATTCCAGGAGGGGCGATGATGGCATGAGCTGTCCCTGCTGTTGGCTATTGTACTAGGCCCTGGGATGAGGGGGAAGAGAGAGAGACCAGGTGTAGGGGCAGTGCAGGTGGGGACGGCGGTCTTGGCCTCACCCAGCTGAGGCTGTGGGAGGTGGTGGCCTTGAGCATGGGAATGGCAGGAAAGAAGGTGAAAATGGGTGTCAGAGCCCAGAACGGTGGATGGTGGGAAGCAGAGACACTTGTCACCTCCCACTCTCTGTTAGTTTGGTGAGTGAGGGGAGGTGGGAGGGTGATGGGAGGGAATCACCCCCAGAAATGGGCGGGGTTTAAACAAGACCAGGTCTCAGCGGCTGAGGGGAAGGGACGTCACCCATGTCGGGGGTGCCCATGTGTCCATGATCCCACCAGCCTGGTTCGTGTCACAAGCTGGAATCCTAGCCTCTTGGTTGGCGATGCCCTTGACCATCTGCCCAAGCAGAGCCTCCTCTCCGAAGTGCCTGCCAGCTGGTCTTACAGTCTTGGCGTTCGTGCTTGCAGGAGTGGGAAGCCTTCCCTCTTACAAGGGAGCCATCACCGTCTGGATGTTTCTTATTGCGAGAAAGTGCTTCCTTAAAGGACCCATTTCTCAGTGAAGTGTCCACCCGGAGTTGTCCCCTGAGGCTCCCCTGGCCGAATCCTGTCCCTTCCCGATGACAACCCTCCCGCCATCCCGGGCAGCTTCCGTGGACTCTCGGCTCTCCTGTCTGCTAAATGTCCGGCTGCCCCCTCCCGTGTGGATGTCGGCACCCAGGAGAGGAGAGAAGCACTGGGACCCGTCTCCATGTTCTACCAGGCATTAAACCAGAAACCACTCTCCAATGATTTTATGACAGTCATTTTTTTCCCTTCCATTTTCGTATACAAATCTAATCTTTTGAGAACCTACTCCTTTCTAACTCACATATTATGGGCTTTCATCAATAATAATATACGATCAATTACTCAAATGTAATTGATTAGCCGAGAGAAGCCTATTTGCTCCTCTTAGTTTGCGTCTGCCTGGCCATAAAGCATCATGCCACATGGTGGTGGCCTTGCCCTCGGCTGTGGGCTATCTTTACCTTTTAGCTGAGATTAAATTTATACACAATTTTCTAATGTTAGCTTAAGAAAAATCCAAAAGGGTACTTTATATCCCAACCCTACAGATGACACCATCCCAGGGCACGATAAGCAGCCCGTGAGGCCGATTAGTGGCCCAAATTGCCCTCTGAGTGGGCTCTGTATTCGTTCATCTTTATTTGGACACACAGATAAATTTTTTTTTTTGTCATCAGAAAGTTGTGCTCCATAAATCCAGTATCGCCCAATTCAATAAAGGGCACCGGAGCCGGTTTCAGCCAGTTTCCATCTCTCAGCTGAAACAGAACCGTGATGTTCTACCAAGATGGCCACCCTCCAGACAGCCCCCAGCAGGCCTGGGCACAGCACCAGCCTCAGCGTGATGAGCGAGTCCAGGCTACAAGCACCGGCCTGGGCTCCGCCTCTCTCCACAGCCGCCCTGTTTTCCAGCCAGCCCAGGAAGCGCCTGGGAGCTGTGCCGCCGGCCACGTGGTCGGTTCATGATGCATAGCAGAGTGGTGGTGTGAGGGGCCAGTTCTGGGAGGCTGGCGCTCACACGGTGCTTACCGCGGCCTCTTCCTTCCGGGGATGGGGGCGGGAAGCTGGGAGAAAGATGCCGGGTAGACCACAGATGCTGGGACTCAGGATCTGTCTGCAGGCCACGGTGCTTGCTACCAGCTCAAGACTCCCGAAGAACATTTACTAGATTAGGGGTCCTTTGAAACCCTGAGCTGCTCTTCAAGGCCCAGTGCAGATTCTGTGCCCTCCACGCAGCCTTTACCGTCACCCTGGTCAGAAGTAATCCCCCCTCCCCACTGGTTCTATAGGATGGAGCTGACACCCGTTGTCTTTGGTGACTGGTGGGGATGGCGCCAGATCTGTCACCGCCTCTTCTCTGTTCCCACCACAGTCAGGGGCCAGGAGGCAATGGCTTCGGGGGAAAGAGACTTCCGCACTCTTCGCTCTACTCTCACTTTTCATCCCCGTGTGTCCTGGGTTCTGCCTCATTACAAGCTAACAAGTCAGCCTGTTCATGTTTTGCAGATACTGGACCCTGCTGTGGGTTGAATTGTGTCCCCCTAGCAGCTATGTTGGTGTCCTAGCCTAGCCCCATGTGCCTGCGACTGTGACCTTATAGGGTCTTTGTAGATGTAGGCAAGTGACGGGGAGGTCCTGACGGAGACGTGTGGGCCCTGATCCAATGGCGGGAGTCCTTAGAGAAGGAGGACAAGATGCAGGCACACAGGGGGACGGCCGCGTGGCCACAGGACCGGAGGCGGGGCTGGGCGGCGTCTGTGCGCCAAGGAAGCCAAGCGTTGCTGACTCCCCCGGGACTGGAGGAGGCATGGAAGACCCTCCCCTGGACCGACCAGAGGCTGCAGCCCCGCCCACACCGGGGTTTCGGACTCCTGGCCCCCAGGACTGTGAGAGAATGGGTTTCTGTTGTTTCAGGGCCCTCCATTGGTGGTTATCTGTTACAGACACCACAGCAACTACTGTGTTTCCCCGAAAATAAGACCTAACCGGAAAACAGCATGATTTTCAGGGTGCTTGTAATATAAGCCCTACTCCAAAATAAATCCCAGTTAAGATGGTCAGCCAGACATGGCTGAATCATGAATAAATGAATAAAATGCATCTTTTGGAGCAAAAATTCACATAAGACCCGGACTTATTTTCGGGGAAACACGGTACTCAGACAGGCCCCTGCCAAATAATAGCCATCTTCAAACGCTTCTGCTGACCTGGACAGTTTGGGGGAAGATGGCTTCCGGACTTATTCCTCAGGAGTCTAGGGGCACCGTGTTTCTCCCCCCAGGAGCGGTCATTGTGTCAGAGAAGGGGAGGAAGAAAGGCCCTCGGGGCGCTCTGAGCCCCTCCTCCCCCGCATGCACCAGGCGCAGTGGGACGTGCATAATTTGTTTGCTTTGCAATTCACTCTCCTCAGTGGAGACAAATTGATTTGTACGTGGGAATGGGCTGTCACTGGGGGGCGGCTGCCTTGGTAGAGGACAAGGCCTCGCCAGGGTTAACGACAGGCTGTTTCTGGCACAGCAGGGGTGGGGGTGAGGATGTGCCTGGAAGCCCTCCAGTCGTGCCATGTCGAGGCCCTCGCTGGGCCCATGTTTGCTGGGCATCTCCACTCAACCTGCAGGGACAAGACAGAAAGGGTGGCCTCCCCTGGGCTGTGGCCTCCTGAGAAACAGACACTAGGGGAGGTGTTAAAAGGGGGTGCCATGGCTGCTTTCTGACAGGAGGGGGTCAGGGCATTGCTTAGCAAATAAAACTTATTTAAAACCCCACATTCAGTGTCCAACAAGAGAGGACAGCAGGATAATGAGCAGCAGTGACCGGCGGTGTGTGCTCACCTCCTCACGGGTGGGGCTGGGCTTGCCGTGGGTCCGTCCTGCCTCACCTCCCAGCGCAAGCTGCCCGTCAGTGCCTCCGGCCAAACGCAGCCTCTGGGGTGCAGTCGGGCACACACATGTGAAGACGCTAACTGCAGGGGAAACGCCTTTTTGTCGGTTCTGTGGGAAGACAACAGAGCACGAACGGGCCACAGGAAAAGTACAGGTAGGTGCTCAGGCATCCACACCAAGGTATCCCTGGCTCTTGTCTCTGGATGGGCATCAGATGGTGACGTTCATGTTGTGTCCCTCGACTTCCAGTGGTTTTCGAAGTGTGTCAAATCGGGACAGATGAGTAAGTCTGCTCAGAGCGAGTGTGGGCAGTGGCAGCTTGCTCCTGAGCCGGAGGCCCTGGACTGCAGACCCACTGGGGACGCTGAGCTGGGGCTTCCCGCCCGCTGGCCTAGTTGTCAAACATGTGACATTGCAGCTGGGTGGGAGGTGGCTTCAAGCCAGACAATGGGACTGCATCTGTCCCCAGCAAAGCTGCAGACCCATGCCTGGTCTCAGGCTTTCCCGGAGGCAGCATGAGATGGGACAGAGTTCAGGCTTGCGCAAGACTCCAGTTCACATCCCAGCGCCACCTTTCCTCTGGGGTCACCTGGAGAAGGCGCTCAGAATCTCAGGTTCTTCAACCATCAAATTGGCATTGTTTCCATTCAAACAGCACACAGTAGGTCCTCAGAAACTGGCAACGTCGGTTAACTATTACTGTGCTGGGCCCTTAGGAGCTTTACGGCCAATGTGCAGCAGGCTCCACCTGAAGCCGTGTGCAGCCAGGAAGAAACCGGCCACCCTTGGGCATCCCTGTTAACATTTACTGTTCTTTTAATACGAGTTTGTAGTTGAGATTAGTTGCCCACTGAGAATTTTTTCATCAGATATTGTTTCAAATAGTCTAGCCTGTATCCCAAAACGTCTGAGAGCTTATAGAGATGCTACCATGGAGCAGGATAGCATTAATAAATGAGGGGATCCGGGTAAAGGGAAAGTGCGCACAGAAAAATAGGATGAAGTCAGAGGTGAGGATGGCACATCAGACGCCAGCCAGGAGCCCCTGAACATGAGAAGAACATCAGAACGGGGTGCACTGGAAATTCGAATCTGGATTTCAAACCAAAGATGGAAATATGCTTATTGCATGGCCATGTGTCCATGAGACAATAAAATGCCAATTATTCAGGGAACGATAAGGCGACCTCATACTGGAGCCTGAGACAATTGGTAAAAGGGAAAGTGGGGGATGACTGCATCTGGGAAATGCTTACTGAGGACCTACTGTGCGCAGGCGTTGGGGAAGCAGCTCCCAGCCCCTCAACTGGGGTCTATGGGTGGGAGGGGCTCGCGACCCACGTGCTGTTCAGGTCCTATATTCAGTTCTAATCCTAACAATAACCCTTCCTGGAAGCCCACCAGCCTCTATGTGCAGACGGTCTAATAGCCAAGCTTTTGCACAGGTTTGGCCCTGGGCAGGCTCCCTTGGATCTGAGATGAGTGGCCCAGGGCAGGAAGGAAACAGACTGCTGGGTGTGGCCTGTCTGGCTTGGCCAGTGAGACTGTCCCCAGTGAGTGACAGCAGAGACGATTTGCCTCAGAATCCGGGGTCAGCTCACGTTGGCCGGAATTAATGTATAAGATAAACAGAGCCTGGGGGCATGGATCAAATTCTCCAGGCCAGGGTCAGAGGGCTGCTCTTCAGGTGTGAGAAAAGGTTTAGGGAGCAGCAGGGTCAAATGTGTGCAGCCAGACAGGCTGACCACGGCTGGCGACCGGCCGCTCCCAGGCGGGCTAGCTCCCTGGCTGCACTTGGGGGAAGGAAGCAGTCAGAGCGGACTCGTTGCTTGGAAAGGCCGAGAAAGCTGTCTGCAGCTTCTCTCGGCTGCCTGAGCACATCAGCTTCAGCCCCTCACCTGACCCACAGGCCCCGCTGCTGCTCCTTACCCCACGGGCTGCAGCCCCACCATGGCTCCTGGGAGAGGGGCCGCTGGCCGCTGGGCGGAGGGGCTGAGGCGCCACGCCCCTGACAGGCGGCCCGGCCTTGTGACGAGGAGCTCACTGCCTCACAGGGCCTTTTGGAGGACACTGGTCCTCTGTGACAACCCTGGCGTTTTGCCAGCTTTCCCCTTCGGGAAAGCCCGTTCCCGCATGTGGACAGAGCCTCAGGCCTCTGCTGTGATCAGACAGGGCTGGGCCAGGGGTAAGTAGCCCCATTTTACTGCTGAGGGCCTTGGTCGAGCCCCTCAGCCTTGGGGGCTTGCTTCCTGGTCCCTGATGATGAGGAGTTATGCAGCCCGTGATTCCGGCGAGGTGGTGGGAAGGGACTCCCCGCCTTGTTGGGGGACGTGATCCCGGCCAAGAGGACCTTAACTACGTGAGCTCATCCCTCAGACCACGGGCTCGCCAGCACCAATGCCTCGCTCCCCCCACCCCCTTCCACGGGGGACTAATGCAAGACGCAATGCATTTTCCTGCCATTCCTCACATGGTTCTTGTTCCTAGGGCCCTCTTCTAATGAACTCTGCTGCACCCTTCAAAGCCCCACCTAAACATCACCACCTCTGGCCAGGCGTTCTGTGTCAAATTGATGGCTATGTCCTTGTTGGGCCTCGTACGTAGCACGTTTCAATGTGCTGTGGCCAGTTTCGTGAGCATGGAGCATGCTGTCCGTACTTGGCCACACACAGGCCTAGAGGGTGGCGGTCACCTTGCTCTTGCGTCTGCTTGCTTCCCTGGGTCAGGCCCGCTGCTCCGTAAGTGCCGACCAAGCCCTGCCCGAAGTGACCAATTGATCGAAGGAACTTGTCCCCCCATGTGAGGCTCCCCGCGTGGGCTTGCTCTGGGTAATAAGTGTTTATGGAGGGGAGACATATGGGGGCTTAGCGGAGATTTACTGATGATTAAATGATAGGCACAGACTTGCACCTGCCACGTACCCAGAGCGCTGGAGGGCTCTGACTGGAGGGACAGGAGCCGAGGGGGCAAAGCCTGCCGTGTGCAGGGAGGTGGAGGGGCACCGGGCAGAGGCCAGTGCAGACCGCTGGGCCCACGGTCTCTTTGCTGGTACGACACAGAACCAGACCTGGTTCCCCTCTCTACATGAGGGGTTCGTCCAGAGGGTGCCCGATGTCCTCAGGATGCTGTGATTCTAATGTGGTGGCGAGTTGCTTCCCAAAGAGGCTGGGAACACCCGCCCTGGAAGCTGCCCCACCAGGGCGGACCTTGTGCCTGTGAAGGAGGGGGGGCTCTGTATGTGCCACCAGTACACACACACGTGCACTCGCACACATGTGCACACACATATACACACATGCACACAGAAGCCACAGTGGGCTCTCAGCAAATGAGGCTAGCTGGGCAGAAGGCCTGTGAATCCACACAAGAGAGGAACCTCGCCCGCCGGGCCGCCTGGTCGGCTGGAGGCAGCCCTGGGCAGGAGGCGGCATGGACCCAAGATGGGGAAACTGAGGCACGGGGAGTCAGAGATCCAGCCAAGGTCCCCTGAGGATAAGAGGCAGTGCCCGGTCTGTCTGCCCGCTGCTTTTCCTGGCACCTGCCAAAAAGAAGTCGTTTTCAGGCCTCTCACTGCATGGAGGATAGCGGCTTCACCCTCCTAGAAGGCATGACCACATCCTAGGCCTTCCTGAGCACGGCTGCCCCCCACCCGCTGCTGAGGAAACCAGAGACCATTATGGATCTTTACTGTGGGGTTTTCTAAATGAGGACACCTGGCCCAGAGCGTCCCTGGTGGGAAAATGGTTTCATTACAAAGATGACAAGAAAAAGGGCCTACCTCATCAGGCGCGAGCACCTTAGCAGAGAGTAGCATGTCACAATTATTGCTCCCTGCGGCCACCTGAGCCACAGTGAGTCCTGTGTTCTGGTGCCTGGGGGATGGTTTGGGGGCCTCGAGGGGAAGGTTCCAGCCTTGCCGCTCACAGCCCGTGGGCAATGTGGTCTCAGCCTGCGTTCCCAAGGGTTGCCCCGCAAGGCTGCTGGGGTTGGCATTAGCCCTTCTGATCTTCAGGGTCCCCCTGTACCCCGGGTAAAGTCTAACCCCCATCAGGCATTGCCACCTTGAGCGCAGGCCTCAGGCCATGCCGCCCTCCCGAATCAGCCTGCTGAGACCTCTGCGCGTCCCCGGAACCTCCCCAGCGCCCTGCTGTCCTCCCTCTGCGAGGGGCACAGGAGCGGGCAGACTTGGGGGCGGGCAGGACAGTCGGAGCTCAGGCCCCAGCCTCTCCGCTTACCCACCGGCTGGACGACCAGGGCAGATGCGGAAGCCCTCTGGCCTTGCTCACTCCTTCCTTCACTCGTTGATTCATTCAGCAAATATTTACCACTCATCTGTGTGTGTCAGACACTGTGCTGGGCCCTGGGCCTGGTGAACAAGCCATGGGCCTGCCCTTATATATTAGCTCTGGTCCACTTGCCTAATTTTGCACCAATAGAGTTCTTTAAACAAAATGCCAATATAACTCACATATCATAAAATTCACCCACTTAAAGTGTGCAATTCAATGGCTTTTAGTATACTCGGAATAATCCAACCATGATCCCTGGAAGAAACCGCCCCCCCATCAGCAGTCACTCCCCATTCCCTCCCAGCCCCCGCCAGCCCTAACCCACTTCCTGTCTCCATGGATGTGTCTGTTCTGGACATTTTATGTAAGTGGAATCACACACTGTGTGGCCTTTTGTGGTTGTTTCTTTCCCTGGCATCATGTTTTCAGGCTCATCCAGGTTGGAGCGTGTGTCTGTGCTCCACTCCTTTTCACGGCTGCATAATGCTGCACTGTGTGGCTGGACCACATGGATATTTGGGCTGTGTCCACTCCTTGGCTGGTATGGATAATGTTGCCGCGAACTTTCACATACAACTTTTTGTTCATGACATGTTTTCAGTTTTCTGCCGTACATACATATGTAGGAGTCGAGTTGCTGGTAGCAAGGTTTGTGTTACCGTGAGCATATAAAATTTTCTGTATCTGATAGGGAAACTCCCTGTGCATGGTGTTATTCATGAGCGCCTTGGCTGTTCTTGGATGTTTACTTTTCCATAAACAATGTAGAATCAGCTTATTACGTTTTACACACACACACACACACACACACACACACACACACACACACACGTTGATGTGGTTAGAATTGCACGGAAGTTATAGATTGATTTGGGGGGAACTGGCATCTTTAAATTCACAAGTCTTTGTCTCCGTGAATATTTGTATATTTCTCTATTTATTCAGGTTTTCTAAAATGTCTGTCAGTAATGTTTTATAACTTTCTCCATAGACACCTTCCCTATCGTTTTTAAAATTTATTGCTAGATGTTCTATAGTTGCTGTTGCTGTTGTAAAAATTCGTGGCTGGCTCAAAGTCATGAGTTTTAATATGTATATGGATATAGTGTTCAGAAACCTTGCTGAACTTATTAATCCTGGTCATTTATCTAGAGATTATTTGGGACTTTCTCCCGAGAACAATGATGTCATATGAAAACAATGACAACTTGAATTCCTTCCCCCAGTCCCGTATCTTCTATTACTTTTCCTTGCCTGGCTCAGCCGGCTGGGATCCTGGGCATATTGACTTGAGGCCGACACTCCTGCCTTGTTCCTGACGTTAAAGAGAATGGTTTTGACCGTCCCTTTTAAGCTCACTGTGTGCGTGGGTTTGGTAGATATTCAACATCCATTAAAGAAATCCTCTTCCAGTCTTTGCTTGCTATGTTGGACTTCCAGGCTGGAAGATACTCACAACTCTTCATGCATACTACTTTGTTTTTTCACACCAACGGAGGCTCTGACTCTATTATCCTCCCTTTGGCGGTGAGGCATAGAGAGGTGGGGGGACCTGCCCAAGGTCACGACGCTGGACGTGGCAGAGCCCAGGGCATTGGCCTCTGCACTGCTGTCTCTCAACAGCCAGAATTAAACAATTAGAAATCTCAAGAAGTAAAAATCGCAGCAAAACCCAAAATATGGTTCTTTATGGTTCTTTGAAATATCACACCAACAAATCTTTGCTGAGACCGCTTAGGAGAAAGGAGAGAGACGCACAAGGAAGTCACATGGCACGGAGGGCATGACCACAGACACGCCAGCGAGTGGAAAATTACAGACGATGATTACGAACAACTTTACATGGATATATTTGAAAAATGAGAAGGAATACATTTTTTCCCCCAGAAAAATATGTTATCAAGTTTTCTTTAGGGAAATAGAAATAGAAAATCTACAGCCATGAATAAAGCTGAGCCTTCCCAGGTCATTTAAAGGTGAGCTTTACCACATCTTCAAGTAGCAATCTCTACCTCCTTCCAACTTTCAGAGAAGAGAAAATAAAAGCTTCCACCTCATTTGAGGGGCTGGCACATCCCAACATCAGCAGTTTATACAAGAACACACAAATGCAGACCAAATTTCTACACACGTAGACAAAAATCTCACATGGAGAATCAGCAAATTCAGTCCAGCAGATAATTTAAAAAAAAAATCCATCACAGAAAAGCAAGATTTATTCTAGAAATGTAAATTTGTTTCAGCAAAAATTAGATCCATGCCATACATAAAAATCCTAGATGGATCAAAAATCTTCACATGGAAAACAGAAACTATTGGAAGAAAATACAGGAGACTAGTAGCTCAGAGGGTCCAGGCAGGAAAATTCTGAGTTGAGATACAAAGAGAATAACTCATAAAGGAATGAAGGATCGATTTGATTATGTCACAATTTAAACTGACTGTAGGGGAGAAAACACCACAACGAAGATAAAAATCAAGCAACAGGCAGAAGAAGACATCTGTGGCATATCCGTCACACAGAAGATGACTGTCCAGGGAAAAGCCAACAACTCAGGAAAAAAGGGACGGAAGATAGGAGGAGAGGAAATGTGAAAGCCCAATAAGCATGTAAACAGACAGACGCCAGGCACCGGCCGGGTTGGCTCTTCCCTGGGCCCCACCTTCCCGTGTAGGAACTCACCCTGGGGGGCTGGGACACGCACACTGGGGGCGCAGGCAGGGCTTTTTGGCAGCTTTGCCCATCCTGGGAACAGCCTACCTGCCGGTCCTATGGAATGGATAAATACAGTGGAGGTGCATTCGTACGATGAAACACTACAGTGCAGGTAGAATACATTTTTAACATTGACAAGGATTTTGAAACGTGATGCAATCCTACAGGTTTTTACAAATGCCTGTGTCGGTGACCAGAACGGTGAGCTGCAGGGGAGACAGCAGCCAGAAACGTGGCCGTGGTGGGTGCAGGGAGGAGACATGTCCACTCTATCTGTGATTTTCTGTCCTTTATTTCAATAACGGTAAATAAAAATGATAAACTGTGAACATTTGTGGATTCTGGGAGTCGGGAACATAGGTGGAATTCTCCCTCTGTGCTTTTTTGTGTTTTAAAAAGGTTTTTTGGAAAGAGATACAGGAGGAGGAAGGGCATCAGGGCAGAGAACAGAGGCGGGGAAGCGAGCAAGGCGCAGGAAACAGCGCAGGAGGCGCCCGGGGTTCCCTCGACCTCCAGGAGCCATGACTCACCCTGGCTGCCCGCCGCCGGCAGGTGGCTCCGTGCGGTTCCTGGTATTGATCAGAGAGTCACTCTCTGGCCACAAGCTCCTCGGGTGGCACCTGCAGCACTGCCTTGGATCGTGAGAGCTGCCATGACTGGTGGAAGCTAGGCAGGGAGTCCAGAGAACACGGCGGGAGAGGGTTTAGGCCAGGGCTGGAGAGCCCACTTGTGCCCGGCTGCACCTCAGAGTTACCGGGTAACCTTAGGCAGGTCACACACCCTTTCTCACCCACGTGCTGACAAGGAGGGTCTGGCTGACCTCTAAGGACAATTCTGAGGGCCCTGGGTGTCCACACCACCACATGCATCATTGGGAGGCCAAGGGAGACCTGCTGAGGAGGGGCATCTGCTGGGGGTTTTGAGGGGTGTGTAGGAGTTTACAATACGGAAGAAAGGAGGCATGTTAGTCGGAGGGAACAGTACAGACAAAGGTACAGAGGCAAGCCCAGGAGGCTGCAGCTCCCCTCGAAGTGCCCACCACCATCCCTCCTGTGACTCTGGCACCTGTGACTTCCAGGAGGAACAAAACTGGCAGGAAACCTCACTTGGGACTATACCTGCAGCCTGGGTTTAACCACCCCCTACCCTGAAGGGCGGGGAGACACTCGGGAGGGTGCAAAGCCTTCCAAACCCTTCAGGTTCCAACACGGGAAAATAAAAAAGCAATCCACTTCACAGAGATATACGGCCGCTGCCAATGACAGCAAAACAAATGCTGCCTTCTTCCTCCATTATCATTCTGGACCAAATCAATATCAAAACAACCAAAGTCTAGACGCATAAATGTCAAACTATTTAACAAGAAGCAGTTAGTGCAGAAAAAAACACTTAAATGGCAATTGAGGGGGTCTGCTGCGCCTTAAAGTAGCTTACGAGGATTTATGGAAGATAAAAACAGTTTAACTAAGCCTGGAGCCCAACCTCCAGTTGCTGGCTCAGGGACATCGGGGCTGTCTCGTCCCTGTCAGGCTGCTGAGCGGGCTGTCTTGTCCAAGGAGAGGGAGCCCTTATGTATCTGGCTCATTCCCGCCTCGTCCAGGCTGCAGGGTGCATTGTATTAATAATAATAGAACCCGATATACTGTAACCGACGCCGGCTACAGTCCTGCAATCGCAGCTCTGCTCTGCAGCTGCCCCCGCCCCCACCCATTACCTGTTTAAATATAACAACAGCTACAATGTGTCAAGTGACCTGTGTGTTCCAGGCACACACATTACCTCACCTGATCTTCCCAACAGCCCTCCATGTGGCATCACCTTTGTGGGGAAGGCGGGGAGGGGCTTCACTCCAGGTCTCCGCTGGCTTTGCGCCTGGCTCCTCACCTGCAGCCTGTGCTCTGCCCATCTGTCGTGCCGCCACACGCAACCAGAGGCCAGGGGTGACTTGGGACTTGTGGTCCGTACGGAGAGGTCCGGCTGTCCCCAGGTATGGAAGACGATGACCTCCCGGAGGACCCATCTCAACTGCCCTTAAACTGCCCACTTGCTGTTTAGTGGAATCAATGGCGCTTCTTAATTGTTGGCAATGACTTCAGGCCCATCCAATTACCGCCGCACTTAACGAGGGCCCGTAAATCACCTTAAGCACTCAGATGGCAAGAGAGACCAAGGCTGGAGTTAGAAAACGGCTCAGACTTTCATGGACTGCCCTGCCACGCGTCCTTCCATCAGCGCCTATAGCAGATCAATGCCTTCCTGCAGGGAGACCTCACGTGAGCGATAGATATAATTTCCAGGATACAGCAGTAAACTCCATGGCTACGACCCAGGGTCTCCTTTCATTGAGCTGAGGCGAAGATTGGCGGTTCCTGGTGCAGTGCCGCTCTGTGGGCCTCCTGCGTGACCAGCTTGCAGAGTCCTCCTGAAGTGGGCCTCAACCATGACCTCCTTCTCGCAGCGTCCATAGCCGAGTTCAAGTGAAAGCTGCAGCCCCAATGACACACGGCCACCACTGTGGCTTTGTCCTGGCTCTGCCTGTCCCTTTCCTGCACTAGGAAGCCCTCTGGGGCAGACACAGCATCAGCCACACTGCCCACTATACAGTATGTGCTCAATAAAGGCTTTCTGTCCAACGAATAAGTGGATTTTTCTTTCTCTGAAATTAAAGTTCCCCCTTCTAGTAATCTCACAATCTAGATGTCTGGAGAAAGCACCCCAGCTCAGAACAACTTAAAATGCTGGATGAAATAAATATGGATTATACACATATTTTATGTTTTCTACGAAATCCTTTAAGATGCATGTCTCAGTGCATAGAAAAGCTATAGTTATGAAAAGTATAGCTATAAAAAATCGACTAAATAGGCTTAAAGGAAAAACATTGCTACAGATAAAGAGAGTCACTGAATTGAGATAAAATTTTCAACTTGACTAATTCTAAACTTGTTTACACCTAATTCCACCTTCAAAATATGTAAAGCAAACTTTGTCAGAATACCATGAAAAATGGATGAATTCTACCATACAGGGATATTTTGTAGTAGCTAATAGAGAAAGCAGGCAAAAACGTCATAATGGTACAGCATACTTTAACGACACAATTAATAAGCCTAATCTGATAAACATATATAGGTAACTGTACCTAACAAATGGAGAATTCACACTTTTTTCCAAAAGCTCATGGAATATTTTAAAAAATTAAAAACTAGGCCATAAGTAAAGCAAGCCTCAACAAGCTTCAAAAAAGAGGTTTCAAAGAGAACACGTTCTCTGACCACGACGAGATTAAGTTAACGTCAATAAAATATCATACATGTGGAACGTTTCAAATGCACTTATAATTAACTCTTAAGTCAAACAGGATACCAGTATGGACATGAGAAAATACTCCAAAAGAACCACATCAGAAATACTACATAGCAGCACTTGTCGGGAGCAGCTGAAGCAAAATTTTTTCAAATTTTATAATTTTAAATCCTTATATTAGAAGAGCATAAAGCTTAAAATTAGTTATCTGAACATGAGAGGTAATATAAACCCTAACAGGGTAATATAAATGTTAAGTAAATCCAAAGAAAATATATCACAAAGATAAGAATATAAAAAACAAAATATTATGAGCAACTTTTATAGCACTAAATTTGAAAATGTAGGTGAACTCACCAGATTTCTAGAAAGACATAAAGTGCCAAAGCTGACTCAAGGAGAAATGGAAAATTCAAGAGGTCTTATAAACATTGAAGAAACAGCAATACTGAGTCCCTTTATCCATAACAACTCTCCATTATGTACTGTCTTCCAGTAAATGTTTTATAATTTTTTACCTAATGCCCATCTTTTCTCATACAGAGTAGTTTCAATGACCTAAAAATCCGTTGTTTCATCCATTCATCCCTCCCACTTTCCTCCCCAACTTCTCCAGCCCCTGACAACCACTGATCTTTTTTCTGTCTCCATAGTTTTGTCTTTTCCAGAACGTCATATAGTTGGAATCACACATTATGTAGCCTTTTCAGATTGGCCTCTTTCACTTATTAATATGCCTTTAAGTTTCCTCTGTGTCTTTTCATGGTTTTACAGCTCGTTTCTTTTTAGTGCTGAATAATATCCCACTGTTTGGATGAATCAAAGTATATGTATCCATCACCTACTGGAGGAGGATGTCTTGGTTGCTTCCAAGTTCTGGCAATTCTGAATAAAGCTGCTATAAACACCTTTGTGCAGGTTTTTCTGTGAAAATAAGTTTTCAGTTCATTTGGGTAAATACCAAAGAGTGCAATTACTGGATCATATATAAGAAGCTGCTAAGCTGTCCTCCAAAGTGGCTGCACCATTTCACATTCCCACCAGCAAGGGGTGAGTTTCTATTACTCCACATCCTCACCAGCATTTGCTGTTGTTGGTGTTTTGGATTTTGGCCATTCTGGTAGGTGTGTAGTGGTATCTCACTACACACATGAGGGAAATTCCCTAATGACGTGTGATATTGAGCATCTTTTCCAGCTCATTTTTGATACAAAAATTAGATCAATTAGGAATACCTCAAATCATGAATACAAATGTAAAAATCCAACAAAGAATACTAGCCAACCAAATTCTAGAATGCATAAAAAACATAGTAAGTCATGATTAATTGTGGTTCATTCCAAGAATGCAATATTGTTACAACATTGGAAACCTTACTAATGTAATTTATCACATTAACAGATAAAAGGAGAAAATTATGCAATCATCTTAATAGATATTGAAAACATTTTACAAAAATTGATGATTAAAATCCACTTGTATTCTTTAAAACCTTACTACATTAGCAACTGGGGATTGGAATGGAACTTCTGTAACCTGATGAAGAGTATCTAAAAAGGAAAACAAAGCAATCATACTGTAAATGCCATAATCAGTTACAAAACAAACAAACAAACAAAACCCAAACAATTCCTTTCAAATCCAATACAAAACCCCTTTATCACACTTTTATTCACTTTGTACTGGCAATACTAGCCAGCAAAATAAGACGGGAAAAAGAAATAATAAATATAACAAGTACAAAGGAAAAAACCCCCAGAACTTTCATTATTGCCATATAGTATGGCTTTCTATGTAGAAAACCCAAAATAATTTATAGAGCATCTATTACAATTAATGAGAGAATTTAGCAAAGTTTCTAGGTAGAATAACAAGAAAGTCAATTGTGTTTGCATGACAACAGCAGTTAGAAAATGCAATTAAAATATCACTTATAATAGTGACAAAAAGTGAAGCATTAAGAAATACATCTGAGAAAAGATGGGCAGAATCATTAGGTAGAAAAACATAAAACATTTACTGGAAGGCAGTACATAAGACCTAATGGATAGTTATATTATGTTATGGATAAGAAGACTCAATATTAAAGAAAGATCAATAATTCCCCAATTAATCTATCGATTCAATACAGTTCCAGTAAAACACCCTAAAGATTTCTTTTTAAATATAATTTGGCAAGCCAATTCCAAAATTTAAATGGAACAGCAAAAAGCCACAATTAGACACAAGAAAGGTGGTCACAGGAATTCACCCTACTCCATATCAAGCGTTGTTGAAAAGCTGGTATTGGTGCATGGATAGATAATAGATAATTAAATAGAATATTTAGACACAGATCTATGCATATGTGGCAACTTAACTGTGCTGATGGGACATAAAACACTTTGTAAAGCAATTTCTAGTTCAATTGAAGACACACAGACCACATGGCCTAGAAACTCTGCTGTTATGTAGCTGCTTTATCAGAAACAACCGGAAGCAGTTAGAAATACAAACTCTCAGCCCTACCCCAACCCTACTGCATCACACACACTGTGGAGAGGGGCCTAGCAGACTGATCTAACAAGCCCCTCGGGTCATTCGGATGCATGTTCAAGTTCAGCAATGGCCTTTGAGGAACGCTTGTCCTTGTTCATCCGAGACACATGTGTCCTGAGAAGCCCTGGGCTCAGAGCTGCTGTGTGGTGGGCACGGGCTTGGCGTGGGGGGCACATTCTCCTTGTTTCCACTGACCTCCCTGCTGCTGCTCTCATGCACCTTTGCCACCTGTTCCTCTGAGCAGTCTCCAGACATTGGAGCACCTGGCATCTACTACCTTATAAGGTTTGAAGACATCTCCATGAAAAACAACACAGACAAAAATCCCTGCCCTCAATAGAGCCTACAATTGAGTTGGGAGAGCAACTTAAATAGCATATCAGACGGTTTTAAGTGTTATAGGGGGAGGTGTTACAGCAGAGTAAAGAAGTTCAGGGGAGTGGAGGTGGGAGTTAGGATTTTAAACACCATGGCCAGGCAGGCCTCACTGAGAAGGGGTGTTTGAACACAAACTTGAGGGAGGGAGCCATGCAGGTAGCTGGGGAAGAGTGTACCAAGTGGAAAGGGCAGACAGTGCAAAAGCCCTGGGGTGAGCCTTGCATGGCTGCTCCAGGACCCCAGGAGCTCAGGGTGATCAAGAGGAGGTGATGGGGGCAGTCGGGAAAGTCTTCTAAATCTTTTAAAGCGTTTACTCTGCGTGAGATGAGGAAGCACTGGGGATTTTGGAGCAGAGAAGCAAGGTGAGATACAGGGATCGTTGTGGCTGCTGTTTCAAGAACAGCCTAGAGGGGGCTGCACACCGGGAACCACCTCTGTCCTTGGCTCCCCAGGGAGATGGGGAATCTTGGGATCCTGGAAACCAGAGCAGAAAGGACATCAGGCACCATCCAATCCACGCTGGCTCGGGGGAGAGATAGGCCCAGGGGCCCTTTGAGTCCCACGCCCGCAGCCTTCCCACCAAAGCCCAGGGGGAGGGGCTTTCTGGGAGGGGAGAGGCAGAGGCCTGCTGTCTGTCCTGCAGCTGATGCTCTCAGAGGAGAGAGGCGGCGTCCTTGTTTAAAAGAACACCGTTCCAGGAACAATCTTGCAGTGATTGATCTTGAGGGCTACGCGGAGGACTTCGCGGCTCCGGGTCTGCCCCCACCTGGGCCCTTCCCGCCCTGCTCTGAGCACCTCTGGTTCCTGGCATCGCCTGTCGCACCAGAGGTGAAAGATGTTTGCCTAAATTTAGAAGCTTTTCTGGGAAGAGAGGACGCAGTGTGACAGTCAGGGGACGATGAAGGGAACACCCCCCAGACCCACCACCGACACTCAGACGCGCCTGCGTGTGGAGGGCGAGAGCGCCGGCCCCCGGGTGTGCCTCCAGTCCCAGAGCCGTGACACGAGAAGGGAGCTAACGCCGTCCTGGCTCAAGCCGGGGCGTGCCCCCCTCCCAAGACAGAGGTTATTTCCCCCGGGACCGTCTCAGATCAAGGGTCACGGTCCCCACTGGAGTGGGTGGTCAGGAGCGGAGAGAAGCCCCCCATGCACAGCGCAAGAGGGTGCAGGGGAGCCCGCCCCCAGAGTCACCAAGGTCAGGGCGGACATCAAGCCTCCTGTCCCACGGTCAGCGTGCTTCTCAGGGTGCAGGAGGCCTGTGTGGGGCTGGGGCTCGCCCTGCTATCCCCTCCCCAACTTCCACGCGGTGAGCACGACGCCCCCGGGCGCCCTTCCCAGAGCCAGCGCCGCCTCCCACTCCATTTCCCCGCCCAGCCTGAGGGGTCGGAACTTGCCAGCGGAATCCACATCCTCCGAGGGAAGGGCGTGCCACAGTCTTATACAGCCCGGGACCCCAGGAGACCGTGACTCAAACTGGGAAGGACCTTCCCCACCTGAGCTGTGGGTGCAGCGGCAGCAGCGCGGAGGTGGCGCGGGTGGAGTCCTGGGCGCACGGCGCGGGGAGCTGTCCCTGGTGCTGACGCCGGGCCCGGGCTGCCCCTGTCCGCCGAGCTCCCCACCCTCAAAGGTCTACCCAGCCTCCGTCCTACCCAGTCCTTCCAGCCTTTCCAGGCCTCTAGCCTCTCCCAATTCCCGTTTATAACCGTCACCCCACTGTCCAACACTCACTCACCAACGCTCACTGTTGCCAGGCACAATGTTACACAGTGTGGAAGGTTGGGAAATAGGTTGAACTTGTTCCTGCCTTCAAGGAGCTCATAGCGAGACAAGCAGGCATGTAAATCAATGGTGTATAACACAGAAGGTTAGGGAGCATTAAGGGGGGCACGAAGGAAGTGGTGCATCAAGTTTCCTGACCCCTGGTCACTCTTTCACTCAAAAATATTGCCAAGCACCTACTGTGCACCAGGCTAGTTCCACCCAGAGAGGCTACCGAAGGGCCGTAGGTGGTTTTACTATTTGTCACTTGTATATCTAAAAATATTGAATTTCAGTGTCCACTCTCAGAACAAAGGCCTGTTTCCACCTCCATCTGTGGGGGTGACCAGGAGCCCCAGTTTCCCTGTCTGTGGAGCAGGAATAAATAGAACTTGCCTTGGTGGCCTCAGAGGATTGTAGGAAATCAAATATGATCATATATCAGAAGCATTTGGGAAACTATGACGTTCCTATGTGAGGGTTAATATTAGTTCTGAGTCAGAATGAAAATCTTACATATCCAATACCTTTAACCCCATCCATAGAGCATGTACTACATGCACTGTAGTGTAACGGTTCTTGCAGCCCCTGCCCCGGCTCTCCGACCTGGTACCCTGTCTAATCACGTCCTTCAGAACCCTTAGACCCCCGTCCAGGTACCCTCACAGAGGCGTGTGGGATCCACGTTGGAAAGAATTGCAGGTGAGAACACCTGCCCTCACCCTGCCATGCGAGGGTTTGCCTCTTGACAGCTGCCGCCGCCTCCTAACTCACCTCCTGCTGCTGTCCTTGGTCCCCACCACCCTTTCTCCACAGAGTGGCCCAGGAGCCCTCCAGCAACAGCACTCAGGTCGTATCCCTGACGTTAAACAATCCACGGCTCCCATCTTCCCAGAGCATGATGCAAAGTCCTTGTCCTGTTCACCCACAAGCCCCATGCGCTGGCAGTGCCTCCTCCCTGACGACATCTGCTGTCATTCTCCTCTGGGCCCAGGACACTACACCCACAGGGTCATTTGTCCCTACTTCCAGGAGCTTGCACTTCCTGTAGACTTGGCACCTAGAACCTTTTCCACTAGGTCATCAATCAGTCCTCAACCCAAATGCCAGGTCCTCATCAAGAGCTTCCCTGCTGTCTCCCCTGCCCACCAGGCCCCCTTTCACATCACTCAGAGGAGCTGCTCTGTTGGCTCACATGGTTATTATGTCTTCCCATCTGGGATGTAAGCTCTATTTCAGCTTCACTGGTGTGCGCACCGTGCCGAAAAGCAGCCTCTGGTACATTGGTGTTTGTTTGTTTGTTTGTTTTCGAATTAGTGTTTTTATTTCCTTTGGATGAATACACAATAGTGGAATTGCTGGATTGTGTGATAATTCTATTTTTAATTTTTTTTTTGAGGGCAGTGTCACTGGCCCTCATATTTGGACTGAACTGGGGCCGCTGGTGTCCCAAGCCAGTGCTTAACCACCGCGCCACTCGGCCAGCCCTATTTTTAATTTTTTGAGGAAACTATACTCATTTCTGTCGTGGCTGTACCAATGTTCATTCCAACCAATAGTACACAGTGTTCCTTTTTCTCCACATCCTCGCCAACACTTGTTATCTCTTGTCTTTTTGATGATAGCCATTCCAACAGGTGTGAGATGATATCTCATGAGTTTGATTTGCATTTCCCTGATGATTAGTGTCAGGTGTCATTTCTGATATAAATTTGGTTCTCCAAAGGGGAGAGCAAGGAGTTCATGGTCCAGGGTGAATGCTGCCCGATTTCCTGCCCTGAATACTGTGGCCTTGGGGTAGGGGAAGATGCAGTGCATGCCAAGTCAGATGGGCCTTGGATTGAATCCACCTCTAACTCTGGCAAACCTGTTTCCTTGCCTGTAAAATGGGGATATGGGCACCCATATCCTGGGTCAGCCCCGGACTGAGGAGTGTGGAGGTGGAGTGTCTGCATCGTGTAGGACCCTGAAGGAATGTCAGGGTGCTGACTCCTTCTGAGCATAGGGCCAGGTTTATGCCAACTTCTTCTGCTGCTACAGGTTTTCCAGAACTGCAGGGCAAATAGGGATGCCTGGACCACCTGGCCCAGCTGGGCCCCAAGGGGACAATGGCTCTGCTGGAGAACCTTGTCCATATCTGCTCTGAGTGCCACCCTGGGCCTGTGGAGAATCTGCCCCGTGAGACATTGTTGAAGCTACTCAGAGAAGGGAAGTGTGTCATGGTGCAGCCTGGGCTCCTAACAGCCCTGTGAGACTGGGGCACAGCCCTCTCTGGGGCCCTGAAAATTTCCATGCATGAGCCCTGGTTCCTGGTGGAGGGAGCAGCCATGTGAGCCGGGCCCAGGAGCCCACGGGGACGGACCGAACCGAGCACCTTTGGTGCAAAGGCTGGAGGCCCCTGGACTACTGCTCCCCTGGCGTGGAGCCCGCACGCGAGTGGTGCAAGGAGGGCGCCATTTTGTCAGGGTTGGCCTCTGGCACATTGTTAAGTGCTCAACCAATATTTGTGGAATGGCTTAATTGTTGCAAACATATTTTTATTGATACAGTAAATATTATTGCAGTAAAAATATCTTTTTTGGCTTAAAGAAAGATTTTTAAAAAGATATCTGATAGTGCAGGGGAAATATAGGTGAAGAATAAAACTGTGGTGCCAAAAAGCTCCGGAGCGCCCAACTTGTGAGTGCTCTTGGGCTCAGGGGAGCAGGGTCCAGCGAGCAGTGGAGCCCTCTGCGTACCATGCACTTTGGACATGAAATACTTCGGTGTGTGTGGTGTGACCTCTCTGAGGCTTTGGGGGTAACACGCTCACTCATGTTTTAGTTCACTGTCATAGAATCCTACCACGTACCATAGCTGACAGTCACTTTTCTTTCTTTATTTTATTTTATTTATTTATTTTTATTTTCCAAATTTTAATTGAGCATTCCTTCTCTGATCTGTAGTGACGTATTCATTTTATGGCTATGGAAACTTACCCCGCCTCACTCTCTCTCTTTGTTGGTGTGTGTGGTTAAACATTTATATAATTTAAGAAGTGATCCCCCTGACTAGTCTAGTACCCACCTGGCACTATACATAGTTATTACCATATTATTGACTATATTCCTTATGCTTTGCTTTACATTCCCATGACTACTTTGTAACTACCAATTTGTATTTTTTAATCCCTTCACCTTTTTCACCTGTCCCCCAACCCCCTCCCATGTATCACCCCCAAAAATCTGTTCCCATCTGACAGTTATTACAATATTATTGATTATATTTCTTATGCTATAACCTACATACCCGTAACTACTTCTTAACAACAAATTTGTACTTCTCAATCCCTTTACCTTTTTTCACCCACACCCCAGCCCCGCTCCTATCTGGCAACCATCAAAATGATTTCTGTATCTATGGGTGTGTTTCTGTTTGATTTGTTTGTTAATTTTGTTCTTTAGATTCCACATATAAGTGAAAGCACACTGCATCTGTCTTTCTCTGTCTGACACTCCACTCAGCATAATACCCTCCAGGTCCATCCATACCGCCACAGATGGCAAGAACCCATTCCCTTCCATGGCCGAGCAGTATTCCATTATATATATGTACCACCTCCATTCATTCATTGATTGATACCCAGGCTGCCTCCACATCTTGGTCATTGTAAACAATGCTGCAATGAACATATGGATGCACGTCTCCTCAAAGTAGTATTTAGGGTTTCTTCAGATAAATACTCAGAAGTGGGATTACTGGGTCCTTCTTTGCCTTTGTTTTAAAGTCTATTTTGTCTGGTATAAGTATTTCTACCCTAGCTTTTGTTTTCATTTTCATTTTCATGAAATATATTTTCCATCTCTTTACTTTCTGTCTGTGTGTGTCTTTCAATCTGAAGAGAGTCTCTTGTAGGCAGCATATGTAAGGGTTTTGTTTTCTTATCAATTCAGCCCTGCTATGTCTTCTGATTGGAGGCTTTAATCCATTGTTGATAGGTCTGTAGCTATTGCCATTTTATTATTCATAATTCTGATCTGTTGGGTTTTTTTTTCGTCTTAAAGAAGTCCCTCTAACATTCCTTGCAATGCTGGTTTGGTGATGATGAACTCCTTTAGCTTTTTCTTGTCTGGGAAAAATGCTATAACCTACATACCCGTAACTACTTCTTAACAACAAATTTGTACTTCTTAATCCCTTTACCTTTTTTCACCCACACCCCAGCCCCCCTCCTATAGCTCCTTATCTGTCCTTCAACTTTAAATGACAGCCTTGCTGGGTAGAATACCCTTGGTTGTAGGTCCTTGGGTTTCATCATGTTGAATATTTTGTGCCAATCCCTTCCGGCCTGCAAAGTTTCTGTTGAGAAATCAGCTGACAACTTTAGGGGGGCTCCCTTAGAAATTACTAGTTGCGTTTCTATTGCTGCTTTTAGTATTCTCTTTGTCTTTAACCTTTGCCATTTTAATTATGATGTGTCTTGGTGTGGGCCTTTTTGGGTTCATCTTGTTTGGGACTCTCTGCACTTCCCGAACTTGTATATGTCTATTTCCTTTGCCAGGTTAGGAAAGTTTTCCATCATTATTTCTTCATATATGTTCTCAATCCCTTGCTTTCTCTCTTCTCCTGGTACCTCTATGATGTGACTGTTGCTACACTTGATGTTGTCCCAGAGGTCTCTCTC
Source organism: Aselliscus stoliczkanus (assembly GCA_033961575.1). NCBI lineage: Eukaryota > Metazoa > Chordata > Mammalia > Chiroptera > Hipposideridae > Aselliscus > Aselliscus stoliczkanus. The sequence goes on from CM066734.1 coordinate 141,268,877, forward strand.
TCTCTCTCTCTCTTTTTTTTTTAATGGGTAAATAGTGTATTTTTTCCAGGACCCATCAGCTCCAAGTCAAGTAGTTGTTTCAATCTAGTTGTGGAGGCGCATCTCAGTGGCCCATGCGGGGATCAAACTAGCAACCTTGGTGTTACGAGCATTGCGCTCTAACCACCTGAGCTAACCAGCTGCCCCCCAGAGGTCTCTTAAACCATTCTCATTTTTTTTTAAATTCTTTTTTCTTTTTGCTATTCCAATTTGGTGTTTTCTGCTACCTTATCTTCTAAATCACTGATTCGATCCCCTGCTTCATTAAACTGCTGTTAATTCCTTCCAGTGCATTCTTCATTTCAGTTGTTGAATTCTTCACTTCTGACTGGTTCTTTTTCATTGTTTCTATGTCCTTTTTTATGCTTTCTATCTCTTTGTTGAAGTTCTCACTAAGTTCCTTGAGCATCCTTTATAACCAATGTTTTGAACTCTATCTCTGGTAGGCTGCTTGCCTCCATTTCGCTTAGTTGTTTTTCTTGATTTTTCTCCTGTTCTTTCATTTGGGACACCTGTCTTTGTTTCCTCATTTTGGCTGCCTCTCTGTGTTTGTTTCTATGTATTAGGTAGATCTGCCATGTCTCCCAGTCTTGGCTGGGTGGCCTTATGTAACAGATGCCCTGTGGGGCCCTGGTACAGTCTCTGTGATCATCTGTGCTGGGTGCTCCAGGAATGTCCCTCATGTGGGTTATATGTGCCCACCTGTTATAATTGAGCCTTGATTGCTATTGGCACATCAGTGGGTGGGACTGACCCTCACGCTGACTGGCTGTGGGGTTTGGCCATGTCCACAGATTACAGGCTGCTGTGCAGAGGACTTACCCCACTGAGTGGGATTCGCCCCTGTGGGCTCTGGTGCCTGTTGAGACCACCCTTTGTGTGTACTATATTTGGGGCTAATAGGGTGGTGCTCTGGTCTAAAACCAACCTCCAAGTATATTGGTTCTGGGGCCTCTGGGGAGGGGCTCTGATGTAGGCCCAAGTCACCCACTACCTGTGACCAGCTGAGGACTATCTGGTAGGAGCTACAAAGTGATCCACGATTGTTTGCTGGCTGTGCTAAACCCGGAGGCACATGGGAGGTGCCATGCTGTGAACCAAGGACAGTTTCCACCAGTACAGAGCCTGGGGTAGCTCTGCAAAAAGCCAGGACACCCCAAGGACTGCTGCCACCTTCTGGCTTCCTTAAGGTTCATGTGGTACGCAAGTTGGGTGAGGGTCCCATGGTCTCAGGGAGTCAGTAGAGTGCGAAGAGTTGTGTTTACCAGGTAAATGTAGATTCTGTTTTGTGTCAGTGCTGAACCTGGAGCTATTTGGCAAAAGTCTCAGAGCACACAGAGGCCAGTCACTGACCACCTGATGCCCATTGACTATTTTGAGAAAGAGTGCAATGCCAGTGGGGCTGGCTGCTCCCTGAGAAAGTGCTCTCAGCATGGGAGGAGTTGGGTGGAGCGGGGTCCCAGCAGCGCTCACCAGACCAATCAGATTCAGGTTTGGCCAGAGGGGGCGGGCTCAACACAGGAAAGATGGCGCCTGCCTGCCGGCTGCACAGGAGGAGGATCCCACACAGAGAAAATGACGACTTTCCTCTAGCCTCACCCCAAACCAGCAGCCTCAGGTTGCTCCCCTTGTGCCTCTGATGCTTCCCTGAGTCACCGTCGCTCTGCTGGAGCCCAGGGTGAGTGCCTGCAAGTCTGTGTGTGGGCCCCTAAAGAGGACACCCGAGTTTCCTGCAGCATTCTGACTCACCCAGGTGGTCAGAATCCCCACTGCTTTTCACAGCCAGATGTTGTGGGGGCTCCTCTTCCTAGCACCAGTGCTCTGGGCTAGGAAGCCTGGAGCAGGACTGGGGTCCCTCTCTCCTTTGGGGTGAACCTCTGCAGCTGAGATATTCCTCCTGATTCACAATCACTATGCGGAGGTTTGGGGCCAGCCCATTTCGCGTCTCCTTTCCTATCCGTCTCAATGTAGCTTCTTCTTTGTCTCCCTAGTCATAATACTTCTGTTCAGCTAGGCTTCAGATGGTTCTTCAGGTTGCTTGTTCTATAATTTAGTTGTAATTTTAATATATTCATGGAAGGAAGCAGGCACAGGCACAGTGTTTATCTACTCCTCCATCTTGGATCTCTCCTGAGGGTCACTTTTCTGAACTATACATTTAGTGGATCAAGTTGTTCATTCACTGGCAGCTAAACCTCCCTATTTAGCCACACAGACCTGTGTCTGTGTCTTGGCTCTGCCATTTGCTTGCTGTGTGATCCTGGGCACGTTACTGAACCTCTCTGAGCCAGATTTCTTCAAAACATTGAGTGAATAGTAATAGCTGATGTGAAAAATGGTTCTGAGGATTAAATACAGTAATTTTTATCAAATACCTTGTACCCAATAGGGGCTCAACAGTGCTAGTTTATTTTTTAATTAAAAAGCACATTGAGAGAAAGATTCTGAAAAGATGAAAATGGTAGCATAGTTTTAGAATCTCCTGAAATTCCTCATGAAACAAGATAGCAACACCAAACCCATGGACGACATCTACAATGAAATAGGTGACAAGGTGCCACCCCATGAGCTCCAGCATGTGAGTGGGTGGGGGATAAGCTATGAGGCCCTTATTATGTCAGCATCTGAACAAGAGGCAGCGAGGGAATGATACAGCAACCGTCAACAGGTGCTCGATGAGCGTGGCACCATTTGGGAACAGCTGCTGAGATTGGGTGGGGCTCTGCTCACCTGATTCACCTTCTCCAGGAAAGTCTGAAGGTGCTGGAGGGGCCAGGACCTGTGCTCAAATGCAGCTGATACTCCACTCAGGACGGAGCCTCCCACTGGGGAGAAACGGCCGGGAAAGGAACCCCATTGATCAGAACAGAAACAACAGAGGCAGCGGAGAGACAGGCAGATAGCCAGAGAGGATACAAACCAGGACATCTCAGAAAGTGCTGGGCATATTGTGATCAACTCATTAGAATAACAAACAGGACTCGTTAGAGTCATGAAACCAGGAAACCTATCTCGACCCACCCCTCTGTCTTAAACGTTCAGATATACGGATTCCACCTGAAAATGAGCATCTGAAAGGATCACAACAAAATCCCATACAGTTATTATAAAAAGGGAGAACAGAGACAGAATAATATTCCTATATACAATGAAAGCACCAATGCAACAAAAATAGAAAGACCTAGTATTTCCAAGCCAGCTGAAAGAAACTAAAACAATGGCAGAAGAAAAAAAAGGACAGCATATGGGCCGGCCGAGTGGCGCATTGGTTAAGAGCTGGCTTGGAATGCCAGTGGCTCTGATTCAGATCTCACATATGAGGGCCAGTGACGCTGCCCTCCACAGCTGACAACAGCTCCACCTGGAGCTGGGCTGTGCGAGCCCCGGTGACGGTGTAGGCTGCAGCCCCTGCTGCAGTGGGCTGCCATAGGCTACAGTGAGTGGCCGGCAGCCAGCGTGAGCTGCCAATAGCTGTGGTAAGCGACCATCCAGAGGCCAGCGACCGATCTACCTAATCCGGAAAGAGTGCAATGATGATACCAATATGGGCCAGTGAGGCAACGTCCTCCACAACTAGACTGAAGAACAAAAAGACAGCAAGTTGTCTGTTCCCCTCCCCCAGTTCCCCAACCCTGTTCCCCTCCCCCAATTCCCCAATAAAATCTTTAAAAAAAAAAAAGGACAGCATAAATCAAAATTAGAATCACTCCGGTGATAGAACCCAGGAGATAAGCAACATGTGGTCTGCCCACACAATAGAATAATGTACAGCCTTAAGAAGGAAAGAAACCCTGACACCTGCTACACCATGGATGGACCTGGAGGACGTCATGCTCAGTGAAATAAGCCAGGCACAAAGGACAAATATTGTATGTTCCTGCTTATAAGAGGTCCCTAGAGGAGTCAAATCCATAGGGACAGAAAGTAGATGGTGGGTACCCGGGGCTGGGGAGGGGGTGATGGGGAATTGTTTAACAGAGACAGTTTCTGTTTGGAAAAGATAATAGAAAAGCCCTGGTGAGGACAGTTGTACAACAATGTAAATGAACTTAATGCCACTGAACTGGATATTTAAAAATGGTTAAGATGGCAAATTATGTATATTTTACTACAACAACAACAAAAAAGACTCAGAAGCCAACAAAACGAGGTCTCAAACATGGAAAACCTGAGCTTCTCTAAGGATAATACAGATATTTCTGCAGCAATCTGAGATGCATAAAGTATGTTTAAATTCATGAGTCCTTAATGATTAAAAAAACAAAACAAAAAACAATTGGCCACCATCAGAGGACAGTGCTATGAACATTTGAGTGCGAGTCTTTGTGAGGACCAATGATTTTATTTCTCATGTGTAAATAAACAGGAGTGGAATTGCTGGGTCATATGGTGAATATCTGTTTAACGTTATAAGGAATTGTCAATCTGGTTCCAAAGAGACCGCAGCCCTCGCAACCCTTCCAGCAGAATGTGAGTTCCAGTTGCTCCTGACCCTCGTTAGCACTTGGTATTATCAGTCTTAAATTTTAGTCATTCTGGTGGGAGTGTAACAGTATCTCATTGTGTTTTAATTTGCACTCTCCTAAAAATTAGTGATGTTGGACTCCTTTTTATATGCTTGTTGGACATTAATATATCTGTCTTTTTTAGTTAATTGTCTATTCAAATCTCTTGCCGGTTTTTAAGTTCGATTATCTTATTGATTTGTCAGAGTGGTTTGTTGTTGTTGCTGTTTTTCAATGTATATTCTGGATACGTTCTTTATCAAATATACATTTTGCAAATCTTTTCTCCCACTCTGGCTTGTCTTTTTTATTTTCTTTAAAAGCTTTTTTTGCAAAGCAAAATTCTATAGAGTCCAAAGTATTGATTTTTTTTCTTTAATCATTTATGCTTTTGTGTCCTGTTAAGAATTTGCCTATCCCAAGTGTATTTAGAGGTTGTATCCTTTCAGCTCTTCCATTTAGCTCTATGTTCATTATGAGTTCAATGTGTGGGAAGCACGGGTTGGGGCTGTTAATGGCGCTAGACTGGAAGGGGCCGTGTCTTCTGTGAGCTCACAATGGCAAAGACCTGGCATCTCAGGGCAGCCACTGATAACTACGAGGGATGGCGTCGGTAACTCTCCCAGGCAGGATTTGACCATCGGCAAATCATTTCCTCATTTGACCTGTACAACATCCTGGCACAGAAAGAAAGCTGGACAGGACTTCTCTGTTCTGTTGTGCAGATAAAGAGGCTGAAGCCCAGAGTGCAGCCACCTGCCAGAGGCCACACAGCAGGTGAGGGTGGAGCCAGCATTCGCACCCTGCCCGTCTGCTCCAGGGCGTGAAGCCTCCCCACCTCGCACGCCCCCTCACCTGCCCAGTGTTTACCCTTCACCTCCCTTGGTCAACCTGCTGGGCTGTAACCTGGAAGAGCTTGGAAGTTGTCCCATCCATGCATTCCTTTATTTGTTCACCAGACACGTGGGGAATGAAGAAGACGGTGGGTGCAGATCCTCCCCGAGGGTTACTGGTCAGTGTCTAATGGGGATGTTTGGTCTCCCTGCGGGTGGCAGTGAGCCCGGACCCCAGTGCTGGCCCCTCAGGGGCTCTGTGCTTACCCCTGTAACGCGGCATTACTTAGGGATGTGTGTCATCCAGGGACCACCGTGATCAGACAGATGGAACACTGAAAACAGGATCACTAGAGGGGCTGTTACAAAGGTGTGGGTGCAGAGGACCAGAGGGTGGGCTTAGCGCCAGGGTCGGTGCAGCTGAGCAGTCAGCACCTCTTCCTGTTGGCACAGCGAGGGAGCCATTGCTGCCGCACAAGGCGGGCAGGGGAGAAGAGGGGAGGGGAGCGAGCAGGAGAGGGTGCGGCCTTCAGATGCGGGCCACTGGGGCTCAGGGCCGCCTGGAGCATTGAGGCCCTGACCTAGCACTGCTCCCTCCCTCCGATCGCCCCTGGGGCTCACAGAAGTCCAGTGGGTGAGATCTTACAGGTCAGCCTCCCAGGGGAGGAGAGGGTGAGGAGGGACCATGGAAGCTTTCTGGGGAAATCGCAACAGTGAAGGTGGAGCAGGACTCAAGCTGATGACCTGTGCGTCACTCCAGGATGACTAGACTTAGAAATAAACACATGAGCCTGGCAGCAGGAAGCAACCTCCCGGAGTGGTGTGAGCAGAAGTTAGAAAGACCACAGGGGCTAGGAGAGGCTGGGGGCGATCCCGCCTGGGACAGAGGTGTGGGCCTTCCAGAGGGGCCCCTGGGGTGCCGGGCCCAAGCCCACTGTCGGAACCCCCGTGTCCTCCCCCCGGAAGGCCTGGAGCAAGGGATAGAATGAAGCACCCCGGTGGCTGTTAATCAGCGATGTCACTCTCCGTGATTCCTGATCTGAATCGGAAAGCACGGGTGAGGGGCTCCGTGAAAGGCATGCGGCCCGAGCTGCCGCGGATCTGAGAAGCGAGCCTCCTTCCACCTCTGCCCAGCGTGTTCTGCAGCGGGCACATTTGAGAGTTTGGGGGCCCAGACATTTGAAAAACATTTCAAGACATCTAAGGAGCTATGAGGACACGTGGCTTTGCTTAGGGCTGGCCGAGCCGTCTTTCTTGTGGGATTCGGCCGTTCTCTCGTGGAGCCCAAGGAGCCAGGAGGGGAAAATGAAAAACAAAGTTTTCAAGAATTATCGCAGCTTCTTTCCTTCCTTGCCGCCTCTCCTTCCCTTTCAAGTTGACAGAAAAGAGCCTTGCCCCTCCCAGAGTTGTTGCAAATGTGCAATGGAGCATTCTTGCAGTCTCGGGCATCCCATTTGCTTCTGATTTGCGCCCGGAGTGTGATGACAAGCGGCCCTGGCCGATAATGGACGAGGCCAAGCTCTGCGAGGCTGAAGCCCAAGGCCCCGCCATCAGTCTTGCTGCCGCAGCTATCACTCAGCCGGTCAGGGGGTCTGCAGAGCCGCAGCCTGGGGGGGGGGAAACGGGGGGGCAAGGAGCCCACAGCGGCCCATGGCGCTGCCAAAGGACCCTGGGAGCTGAAGGAGGGATGACCAATGCACACCCCAGGGTCAGGGGTCACTGCGGGAATCAGTGACCCCGCGGGTTTGGATGCCCCTGTGGTGGACACAATGGCATATGGATGGATGACAAGATGGAGGTAAGGTGGCGCTGGAGTCTGGCATCGGCCCAGACAGCTGTGTTGGTTCCAGGGACATCAATAAGTTTTATGTACATTGCTTGAAGAAAAGGAGACAATTTACAATTGTCTTACAGCGATCTCAGTTCTGAGAGGAATATAACATTTTCTATATAAGGAAATGTAATTATCTATATATACAAAAGCATATAAATAAATAGACACTAAAGATCAGATGGCTAGGAAGACCCTCAAAGTACAGGTTTATACACTGCCCATCAGGCAGAACTTGGGTCTGTCAGGGAAACGCCGTTACCGGCCCGCAGGAGAGTTACGACGCCACTGTCACGAGCAGCTCGCCATCCTTGGTCCCGGCTCTGTACTTTCCCCTGGGCCTTTGTCACGTGCCATGGTCATGCTCTCCACTGTGGCTCTGCTCAGCCCTATGACTCTTGACAACAGAATGCGGTGGAAGTGACACCGCCAGTTCGAAGTCTCGGCCTCAGAAGCCTTATGTGTCACTTCCCATGATTCCTGTGCCTTCACCGTGACAATGTGCGGACTAGCCTGCTGGCGGACGGGCCACGCCGAGCAGAGTGGGGACCCCCAGACGTCCCCACTAAGGCTGACCAGGACCTGCAGAGCGTCCCTGTCTATCCCAGCTGACCACAGACACACGAGCAGGGCCTGGCTGTGGTCACACACCCCTGAGTCTGTATGCAGCCAAAGCTAAGTGACACAGAGCCCTGCCATGGGCACATGAGCCTGCTGTCCTGCTGTCTCCTTTATTCCCTGTGGGTTCCATTCCGGACAGATGCCCTTCCCCCTCGAGGATACCTAGACTCTCCCCACCCCAACCACCGCTGGACATGAAGCCACATAGAGAAGCAGCATCAAATACCCAAAAGGGTGCCAGCTCTGAGGTCCACGTCCCAGCTCTGCCACCTGCCTGCCACAGGAACTTGGCCAGTCACTTCTTTCCAGATGGCGCACATGTGGATGCTGAGTAGCACCTGTTTGCCGAAGCTGCAGATTGCACTTGCTGAATACAAAGTGCTGGGCACACAGCTGGCACTCAAAGAGTGGGCCCTCAGCAGTGCCGGTGCAGGGGGGCGTGGAACGTCAGTGGGGGCACCCTCCTAGCCCCTCCGTGTCAGGGGTGTCCTCTGGGCTCGGCCAGACCTTCCCTCCCTCCAGCAGGGTGAGCAGAGAGACACTGCCAAGTGCAAATTTGATAACCAGACACCGTGCTGCGGCTCGTGGACAGCTCAGCCTGCTTTGATCCTGGGCTGTCTCAGCCAGCACTCGCTAGCTGCCCAGGGTCTGTTTTCCATTTTGAGTTCAGCTGGGCCCTCCTTTATGGAAGATCAGTTTTCAGGCCTTGGCAGACAGAGCAATGGGCGGGAAGGAAAGGCATGCCCTCTACCCTCTCTCTGTGGGGTACTCCCATTCAGTGGGCCCCCAAAGCTAATACAGAGTCCTGGAAAATGTGCTTTGCAATGGAGACAGGGTGCTATAGGGTGGAGGGGTCCCCAGGGTAGCAGGAACTCAGCATGGTTACTGTGGTCATTGTCAACATGATGGTATATGTAGATGGCCCTGATGCCTAGTCCCCATTAGGCTTCAGAAAGCTTTGGCAGAGCAGCAATGGCAATTCTGAGGGTGGAATCACCTTGGTGAAGGAGGGCAAGGATCTTGACCTTGATGGTTGTTCAGGGAAAATTTATTGAAAAAATTCATGGATGGATGGATGGTGATGGATGAATGTGTGAATGGATGGATGGTTGATAAATGGGTGGATGGATGGATGGATGGATGGATGGATGGATGGATGGATGGATAGTTGGATGGATGGTTCGATTGGTGGATGGATGGATGGATGGATGGATGGATGGATGGATGGATGGATGGATAGTTGGATGGATGGTTGGATTGGTGGATGGATAAATGGATGGATGGATGGATGGATGGATGGATGGATGGATGGATGGATGGATGGATGGATGGATGGATGGATGGATAGGTGAATGGATGAGTAGGTGGGTAGGTTGATGGGTTCCACCTTGTTTTGGCTCTAAAGAAGGGGGTTAAGATGTCCTCACCCACATAAAGGCGATAAACCTTGCCCTGCTTCTCTTCCAGGGTCAAACAAAGTAATGATCTGAGAGTCAGGTGGGATGACAACATGGTGTCAAGAGAAGAAACAGGAACTTGGAATCTTGGTCAAATTGCTTTCCCTCTGTAGGAAGTCCCCAGGATGTCAGCTCCATGGGTGAGGACTCTCATCTCCCTCTGTATTCACTAAATCACTGCTGTGAACTGGGTGTTTGTGTCCCTCCAAAATTCATATGTGGAAGCTGGGATCCAAACTCATGGCCCTGCACTGCCCACCTTCCAGATGGGAGAGAACAGTGAGCAGAGTGAGGACCTGAGATGCTGACAGCTAGGAGAAGAGGACATATTTGGGGTGTGTATTCAGGGCAGAAATGGCTTATACAAGAGGAAAGAGGATTTAGAACTCAGGGGTCTCTGAACTGTCTGGAAGGGATGGAGGGTGGGGTTTGGTGTGGGAGGCTGGGGGCAGCCAGGAGCCCAGGTGGGTGTAAGAGAAGGGGAGATGATGGAGAAGGGGTGATGATGGAGAAGGGGAGATGATGGCGATGGGGAGATGATGGGAAAGGGGAGATGATAGAGAGGTGGCGATGGAGAAGGGGAGATGGTGGAGAAGGGGTGATGATGGAGAAGGGGAGATGATGGCAAAGGGGAGATGATAGAGAGGTGGCGATGGAGAAGGGGAGATGGTGGAGAAGGGGTGATGATGGAGAAGGGGAGATGATGGGAAAGGGGAGATGATAGAGAGGTGGCGATGGAGAAGGGGAGATGGTGGAGAAGAAAAATTGGAGAAGGGAAGAGAACTGGATGTGAAGATACAGAGGAAGGGTATATTAGAAGTGGGAGCAGTTCCCAAGGTCCCATGCCACAGAAAAGTCCAACAGAACATTGACTGGAGGTCACCATGGCCAAGCACATTGAGCTTAGAAGTTGGTGGTGGTGGGACAGAGTTCCAGGAAGGCTGGAGCAGGGTGGAGGCAGCCTGTCCACCTCCCATGCCTCCCTCCCAGGGCTTCCCCACACTCACGCACACCACAGAGCAATGTGGGCAGGGCAGGAAGAACCACCTGTGAGCATTTCCGCTGGGCTTCTCCAAGCCCAGGGTGGGCACTGCAAGGCCTCGGAGGCCACTCCGTCCCCTAAGCGCCTACCTGTGCCTCTCACAGGTGGCATAGGGGGCCACGTATCAGAGCATGAGAAGGCCCAGGAAGGCCCAAGGCAGCCGCTGCTCCTGCACAGAGGGCCGTGGCTCAGCACCCTCATCTTCAACACAAGCGGATGGAGTGGAACCCTGCCTTCCAGCAGCGGTTGCTCATGGGTGTCCTCTGCTCAGGTAGGTCAGGAGGAGACAGCAGCTGGTGGGGGAAACGGGGTCCTCTCCCCAAAGGGCCACAGCCCCGGCCCCGTCAGGTGGGTCTTGGAATCTGGTTCGTCTCACCAGCAACCTCGGGTGCAGAACTGGGAGAAGTTTCTTTCGTGTACATTGCGCAAATGATATTTGAACAGGCGATGGATATTTATGAGAAAGGGAAGGGGGCCGATTCCATCAATAGAAGGAAGGCATTTCTATTGGTGCAGATAAGCTAACACAGGGATGAGAATTCTAAACAATGTTTTAAACTTTCCGTGCGGTAGTCATCCGTCCCGTTGTCATAATAACTGCTTTCTTGTGATCTTTGCGAACAGTTCTTTTGGACACAGTGTTACACTAGGCCCTGTTTTAACTTCAAGGTTTGAGACGAAAGACCCGCAAGGCAGCTCCTCTGGGATGGGGGCTGGGCTGCGTTCTGAGGCTCACACTGACAGGTGTGAGCGCAAGAGGCAGTGGTTGCGATGTGGGGAGAAGGGAAGAGAGCAAGGCATGCCAGCGAGCGCCCCTCCCCCTCAGCGCCCCCGCCCCCTCCTGTCTCCCCAGCTCTAGCTGTCTCCGTCACCCCGCCCCATGCTTTGCTGCAGCTGTGTGCTGCTCTCTACAACACACACACACGCACACACACACGCACACACACATGCACACACGCGAGGAGAGCAACAGTAAGAGAGGCTTAGAGAAACCAGTAGGGGAATTCTGTGGGAGATTTTTTCTTTCTATTTTTTCTCTGTTTTCGAAGTCCTCTCCCAGAACACGCGACTTTATAGAAATTGTGTTTTCATCCAGCCCTCGGCCTGCATTTCTCCACGTGACCACCGTGTGGCGCACTTTCCACCAAGGGAATCACGTTGGTGAACTTTCCTCTCCGTGGTGAGGAGACGCTTTAAAGTTTATCCACAGTCATCTTCCTTTCTTATAACATCGTCCCGGGCTTTACTGTCAACATAGTCTGTAATTTCTCTAGTGAAAGCACGTAACCATGGGAACGTTTCTGTAGTTAAGAGATCATAGTCCTTTTTCCCACGCCAGTACTTCGTTTTCCTAAGTGCGGACATCAGGGAGAGGGGGCTGTTCATTAGGGAAGCGCTGGGCTGGTTCGCAGCCTCTCCAGTCCCGCTCGGTTTCTGGGCAGCTGGGTGGCCCTGGGGGGCTCCTTGTGGCTGGGCCCCATCACAGCTGTGCCCTCCGGTGCGTTGTGAAATGACTCCCCACAATGCGTGAAAACAAGTATTCTTAGCAGTAGGCTAAGATTTAAGGGCGCAGGCTGCCGCCTCACGTCCAGAACGCTGGCAACGCCAAGCCGACAAACCAGCCAATTTCACTGCAAAAGGGATGCTTTTAGAAGGAAATGTCCGCCGCCCGCCCGTGCTTGCTGCCTGTGTGCACACGCAGACCGGGGCGAGAGGCCGGTGGCCGGGCTCACCTGGCGCGTGCGCAGTGGTGCAGAGGTGCTCGCTAGGACTGTGCACGAGCTGGACCAGGACAGGTGCTGGGGGCCCGGGGCTGAACAGACCCTGCCCCAAGGAGCATGCAGCCAAGTGAGGGGATGGACAGGCAGACACAGCCCCATGGGCTGCGGAAGACTGTGGGGGCATGAGAGGCCCCTGGGGGGTCAGCTTCCTGGGCAAGCCACTGGAGCCTTAAAGGAGAGATGGCAGTAAGAACTAAGCAGAGGAAGGAGAGGGGGTGGAACAACCATAAAGGTGGGAACCCAGGGCTTCCTGGGAGCAAGCGGGTGCGGTTGGGCCCAGGGAGGGCAAGGCTGGCAAGGCTGAGGCCGTGGGGGGCTGACCGGGGGTGCCGTTGGGCCCTCAGTGTGTGGATGTAGCAGAAGAGGGTGCCTTTGGAGTTGGACGTGGCTGGGCTCGCCCCACGTGGGATCAGCTGGACCACCACACATTCAACCCTCCATCTCCCTGGGCCTCAGCCCCCTCACCTGTGACATGGGGATGGTTCTGTCCCCCATGGGCTGCATGTGGAGTGAATGTAAACAGCGGGAGTGCTTGCCATGATGTCAGGGGGACCCCAACAGAGGTTAGAGACCTTCTGGCCTCCCCCAGCCCCAAATTAGTTGTCCTCTTTCACCCAAAGGAGAAGCAGGGTGGTCCCAGCCCTACCCACGGTTTGTTCACTCAGCAGCTTGTTTACTGAGCGGTCCCCTGCCCGCCTGGGATCTCCGCGCACAGGCCCCACAGCCACCAGGACCCTGGGATCCTGGCCCAGGTGCCAGCTCTGCGCCTCATGGGACAGCTGAGCACCATGCCCTGACCCACCCCTGTGCCCCGGCATCACCAGTGTTCTCAGTCCGGGACCCACTGGCTGCAAAGGTAGAATTGAGCAGGTACAAATGGTTCCCTGAGCCTAAGAGGGGACACCTGGGGACCCTGGGCAACCAGGTCCCCTTCTTGGGACGGGCTACAAGTATCCACATTTGTGAAATGAACTTGTTGGAGGAGGTGATGTCTGCAATCCTAGATGTCACTGTTTGTGACCAGGGATGAGTGACAGACCGACGGAGATGCTGAGAGAGTGGGACTAGAAGTCTCGTACCTCTGCTGTAAGAGAAAGTGAGGGAGGAGAAGGAAGACTGGGGATCAATAGTCCCTAGAGGGCAGTAACTACCGGCCCCACGTCAGAACTTTCTAGTTCCCGGCACCCCGATACTCTCTTCTTCACCCATCCATTGACAGGACCTCTGAGGGGTGCTTAGCACGTCCCAACTCACAGGTGCAACAGAGAACAAGGACACGGCGGTACTGCCACATGGAGACAAACTACACTGCTGTGCGTGTGGTGGTGTGGGGGGCGGTGGGAGGAGAGCAGCAGGGGTGCCGGGGTGGGGGGCATGCTGCAGGGTCACGCTGAGCCAAGGCTTCAAATGGCTGAGGAGACTTCTGGGCAGAGGTGAAGGCAGAAGCAGCCACCGGGGCAAACGTCCTGGGAAGGACAGTCCAGGCAGGTTCTTGGGACATGTGGAGGCCAGTGTGGCTGTGGTGGGGGAGTGAGGGGTCACAGGTGACCGAGTCTGGATCATCAGGGCCTCAGGCCCACACGCGACCTTCAGCTTTGTTTCCAAGTGAAGCAGAGACATGGCAGGACCCTGACCAGAGGGTCATTTGGTCACTTGGCATTTGTTAGCCAAGCAAGTCCTACGGGAAAGGCTTATGAGCTCTGTTTGCAGGGCTGGAGCTCACAGCCCGTGGAGTCTGTCCTTGGGGGTCAGAGAAAGGGGTGCAGAACTGGGTCTACATCATGAGGCTTATTGGAAATCTGGAGGCCGGTAAGCAGAAGAAGCGCTGGGTAGGGTTGTATCTTAGAACAATCCCTGGGGCGCTCTGGAATTGCCAATTTTAGGAAATGTCCCATGTACACTTGAAAAGAACAGGAATTCTGTCTTTGTTGGGTGCAGTGTTGTGTAAATGTCAAGTAGGTCAAGTTCAATCAGCAAACTGTTCAACTCCTACATATCCTGACAGAGCCCTGTCCCAGACGCCCACGTCCACCATGAATGAAGATGGTCTATAGGACGTTCTCCTGCTGCCAATTTTTGCTCATTGTGTTTCAAAGCTGGATTATTAGGCACACAAGTGTTTTGGACTCCTGGTGGAATGACCTTTTAATCATCATGCATTTATTTTCAGTAACCAATCTTGCTCTAAAGACCATCCTATCTGACACAGGCATATCTCATTATTGCACTTCACGTCATTGGGTTTTTTACAAATTGAAGATCAGGGGCAACCCTGCATCGAGCAAGCCTATCAGCGGTCATTTTTCCAATGGGCTCAGATGCTGGTTAGCACTTCTTAGCAATAATGTATTTTTTTTAAAGACTTTTTTTTTTAAAGATTTTATTGGGGAATTGGGGGAGGGGAACACCGTTGGGGAATTGGGGAAGGGGAACAGACAAGTTGCTGTCTTCTTGTTCTTCAGTCTAGTTGCGGAGGATGTTGCTTCACTGGCCCATGTTGGTATCATCATTGTGCTCTTCCCGGATGAGGCAGATGGGTCGCCGGCCTCTGGATGTCGCTCACCGCGGCTATTGGCAGCTCACGCTGGCTGCCAGCCGCTCATGCTGGCTGCCGGCCACTCACTGTAGCCTATGGCAGCCCACTGCAGCAGGGGCTGCAGCCTACACCATCGCCGGGGCTTGCACAGCCCAGCTCCAGGTGGAGCTGCTGTTCACCATCTTAGCTGTGGAGGGCAGTTTCACTGGTCCTCATATGTGGGATCTGAACTGGGGCCGCTGGTGTCCCAAGCCAGCTCTTAACCAAAGCGCCACTCAGCAGACCCAATAGTGTAGTTTTTAATTAAGGTATGTACTTTGTTTCTTTAGACACAATGCTATTGCACATAGTCTATTTTTGGGAAACCAAAATATATGTGTGACTCATTCTATTATAATAATTGCTTTATTGCAGTGGTTGAGAATGGAACCTGCAATATCCCTGAGGTCTGCCTGTATGCATTTTCCCATACTGTAAACCTTTCTCTGTCCTATTTCAGGTGTGTTTTTTTCTATGGAGCATATATGTCTCACTGTGGTCTGCCAATCTTTGTCTTTGGCATTTTAGTCAATTCACACTTAATGTAATTATTGCGGTATTTATATCTATCATCTTCATATTTATTCTGTTTGTCCCACCTGTCTTATGCTTTTTTCCTCTTCTTTATTGTCTTCTCTTAGATTAGTCAAGAATTTTAGGTCCATTTCCTCCCTTTCCTAGCTGGTTAGCTATCTGACTTACTGGTTATCCTAGAGATCAGTGGCATTCTTGATTTATTAAAGTCAAACACGAACTAACACGATTGCCACTCCCCAGGCAATGTTAGGACAAGCTAGGAGAACATGTTAATTCCAGTCATCCTTTCCTTGCCTTGTGTATTATTCATTTTAACTCTAAATATATATTTAAATGACTATCATTTATATAATCTATATTCATTTAGCTTCGGCCACATAGTTACCCTTTCTGTTGCTTTTCATTCGTTTCTGCTTTTCTCTGTGTAAAGACCTCCCTTTATCATTTCTTTTAGTGCAGGTCAGGCAGCAGCAGAATCTCTCATATCTGATTTACTAGGAAATGACGATCTTCTCACTTGGGAAGGACATTTTGTTGAGCAGCCTTCTAAATTTGCAAGGTTTCCCCTGTATCACCTGAAAGATGATGTGGTTTTGTTGAAAGGTCAGCTGTCCATCTCTTTGCTGTCCCTCTAAAGGTACCATGTCTTCTTTCTCTGGCTGCATTTAATATTCTCTCTGTCTTGTCTCATCAATTGCTCTGCTTATGTGTGGCTTTCTTTGTGTTCACCCTCCTTAGGATTCTTTATGCTTCTGAATCAGTAGTCAATGTTTTTCTTCCATTCTGGAAAATTCCCAGCATTATTTCTTCCAATCTTGCTCATTGTCCCTCTCTTCACTATCCAGACTCCAAGTACATTTATGTTTGGCTTTTTCATCCTGCCTCATATGGTTTGCTTTTTTTTTCCCCTTTTGCCTGTAATTTACATCCTTCCTGCTCTCCTCTTCTCAGCCTGGGTATCTTATATTTCCTCAGCTTCCAATTCATTAGCCCTCCCTTCTGCTCTGCCCACTGTGCTGGTGAGTCCATCAACTGAGTTTTTAATTTTAGTGTTTTGACTTTTCAGTTTTTTGAACACCATTGAATACTCCTTATAAATTCCTTTTCTTCAGTAAAATTCTTCATTGTGTCATTTATTTTCTTGAACATATTAATCACAATTATTTTAAATTGTGAGTCTAGAACTACCACATCCTGGTCATCTGTGAGTCTGTTTCTATTGTCTATTTTCTCTCTTGACTGTTTCTCATTTTGCTTGATAACTTTTAACTGAATCTGAGGCATTGTGAATAACAAGTTATAGAGGCTCTGGATGGTGTTATATTCCTCCAGAAAGGGTTTGCTTCATCTTCTGATAGGTGAGCAGGGTAGGAAGCAAATAAATTTAACCTAACCGGGGAATGAGCTCACTTGAGCCTGGGTCACAGGCTTTGCAAACCTTGCTTTTCCCTCAGGTTCACATCCACTTCCAGACTGTATGCCTCCAGGGGTCCCAGTGGAGAACTTGAGGTGTTGTCTGGGACTCCTACTTTTTGGTGGACCTTGAATATCAAATTTTGTCTCTTTAAGACTGTGATGCTAAAACTCCACTCTGACTTTTAGCAGCTATCTTCTTGGTTTCTTTTCCTTTGAGCAGCTCAAAAAATTGGCCAATGTCTCAAAGGAAAAACTGCCAAGTGTCAGGCAGTCTCTGTGTCTGAGATCCTGCCATCTCAAGTCCTAGTGGCCTGGCAGACACTCTAATGTCTCCAAATATGTTTTTAAATTGTTGGGGGGGTTGTCCTAGTGGTTCTTAATATTTTGGTCTATTCCAAACTTCTCCATTATAGAAGTCAAAATGCATGGAGAATGGATTACAGGGGCCAGATGGAGTTGGGAGGAACAGAGAGGGGCTGCTTCTGTGGACAGAGGAGAGGCGATGAGGAGGAAAGATGGGCCAAGAGCTATCAAAGAGGAGATGGGGCCACAGGGCTTGTTGCTGATTAGAGGAGGTGGCAGGTGTGCAGGCAGAGTGTCGGAAGGGATAAAGTGGGGCTGGTGATGCTATCCACGAGGCTTGGGGAGGCGGCAACTCTGGAGGGCTAGGGAAGAGAGGTGCTAAGTTCTGTTTTAGACTCGAACTTCCAGGGACAATGGAACATCCAGGTGGAAATGTCCAGGAAATAGCTGGAGTTCATGGAGGTGTCCAGAGGGAGATGAAGTCTTGGGAGGGGAGACATGGTCCCAGGTAAGTGGGGAGATAAAAGGGGAGGCATGGGGTGGAGCCCCAAGGGACTGCCATGTGTAAGAAGTGGGACGAGGATAGAGGGAGAGGAGCAGGCAGAGAGGTGGCTCTTTTGGAAAGGAAGGGACCAAATGGAAGGAGGGTCCACAGAGTAAAGTCCTGTAGAGGGTTCTCCTAAAATGGGGAACAACATGACTCATCAGTGATCCCAGTGGGGACTGGATGGGGACCGGGACCAGGAGCCATGATGGCAAGATGGCAAAGGGGAGGGGAGTGGCCAGTGGTGGGAAGGCAGACTGGAACTGCCTGTGGTCAGTCCCAAGCCAAGCTCGCCTGGACAAGGGCCAGAGATGCTGGTGACGCCACAGAGCATTTGCAGCTGGCTCATGCTGGCTCTGGCCTTGAGGTCCCAGGAGCACCCCCTTGGGGTACAGGCTGTGTCCTGAAGGCAGAAGCAAGCAGACCAGCACCAGGACCCTGGAAGGATGATGCAGCCAGTGAGACGGAGGTCAAGCCTGTCAGATTTCAAGGGCCAACTTCAAAGGGTCTGCAGGGTTTGGTGGGTCAGCAGGCCAGGAACGCAGGCAGGGCGGCTGGGGTGGGGAGAGCCCCCCAAGAGAGCCTCTTTGGCCTCTGGTTGTGAGGTGGTTCAGGGCCAGGGGGAAGCTCCCACCCCTGTGTGGAGGAGGGGGTTGGGGGCAGCCCAGGCATCTGAGGTCTGGTGGCTACTGGCCCACCTGTCACCTGCCCTCTCCACAGCCTGGCTTTCTTCTCCCTAAAATTGGTGGGGGGAAGAATATCTATCTAGCCCGCCAGGAAGGATGGCTGAGGCTCTGCTGTGATGCCAGATGTAGATTCAGCCTCTGCTAGGGCCATGCACACATGTGGAGCTGTTGTCATCTGCATGCCACTGTATGCAAAAGTCTTGAAGAAATCGAGGCGAAGGGGTTCCCAGGGTATAGCAAAGGGGTCCATGTGTTCAGGGGCTTTCTCTCTATCACACACACACACACACACACACACACACACAAACACACACGGGCACATGTATACACACACATGTACTTATGCGCACACACATATACACACTCCGTGTGTGTGAACACCTATACACATGCCTGTACACACCTATACACATGCATGGACATGCACACCCATGTACACTCACACACACACACACACACACACACGTGTGCTCACCCACAGAGGGATCTCCTGTCACCACAGAGGCCAGGTCCCGGTGCAAATCCAGTGCAACAAGTGTCTGCTCTGTTAACACACATGCTTTCTAAGTGAAGGAAGGGACACTTTGTTTCTAAACCATTTAAAACCCAGCTTAAGTAAACCAATGAATAACTTAATCAGCCACAACCCTGCTGCAGGGAGACAGGCAGAGGAGCGCTTTCGTGACATCCTTCCAGGCTTGTGCTGTTTCCTCCAGGGCAGAGCCCACACTCCTGCGTTTCATCCCAACACCTCCCTCAAAGGGGCAGTGGCTAAGCAGATGGCCACCTGGAGAGACGCGGGGGCAAGTGGCCTTCCCAGAGCCACGTGTCTTCTCCGCGTCCTCTTGTTAGGGTGGCGACTCAGACTGTGTCCCCATCCGCTTCCCCAGGGCCGCCTCTGCCAGGAAGCCCTGCTGCAGGCCAAGTCCCTCTGTCCTGCGTTCCTGACCAAAGGCTCCGTTTGTTCCCTGGACGACCGTACATCCTGGCTTCTCAGCACAGTCCTGGCTGTCTGCAGCTGTCCCAGAGGAGTGATTAACAGGTTCCTTTCAGGGTCAGCAGCTGGCCAGTGTGGATGTGAATGGTACGGACATACTGGCCTCCCCCAGACTCACGCGCCTGCTGACTCTCTCTGGATATGTTGGCCGTTGGCTCTGCGCCCGGCGCGGTGCTGGAATCTGAGCTGTGGAGATGGTCAGGGCCACAGTCCTGGGAAATACGCAGGTCCTTCCACAGTGACTCTTGATGGGCTGAGGCTGGGGTGGGGCCGGGGCAGGAAGGCCCGGTGGGCGGGGCTGTGACACCCTCACTCCAGGCAGGCCCCACCGGCCTCCAGCTCCACACACCCCTAACCTCAAACTTGTTCCCCCACCATGTTCTTCCTACTGGGGAGCCGTCCCAGCTCCACCCCCACCAGCCGTGTGGCTTGAGCAAGTCACTGTCACCTCTCTAAACCTCCATTTACTCACCTGCAAAATGGGGCTGAAAACAATGTCCTGTTTAACATGTGTACAATGCAGTGGTTTGTAGCATGTTCACAAATACGTACAACCGTCACTCGTCATTTTTAGAACATCTCGTCACCTTGAAAAGAAGCCCCTACCCTTTAGCCATCACCTCCCCATGCTCCCCACCCCCAACCCTAACAACCACAGATCTGCTCGCTGTCTCTAGGTTTCCCTGCTCGGGACACTTTGCATGCACGAATCACATAGTATGTGGCCATTTGTGCCTGGCTCCTTTCACAGAGTGGAATGTTTTTCAGGTTCATCAGGTTGCAGCGTTCCTTTTCATGGCCAAGTAGCTGCCCAGTATATGGACGTACCATGGCTTGTTCATCCATTTGTCATGTGATGGACAATTTGATTATGTCTCCTTTTTGGCTATTGTGAATAATACTGTTATCATCACTCGTATACAAGTGATGTACTCAAGAGAAATGAAACACATGTTTTCATTTCCCTTGAGTGTATGCCTAAGGAGACAATTGCTGGGTCATATGGTAACTATGTTTTTCAAAGCAGCTGCACCTTCCCTTTGTTTAAAAACAAAAGGTTTGGGGCCAGCCGAGTGGCGTGGAGGTTAAGCGCTGGCCTGGGAAGCCAGGGGCCCCGGTTCGGGTACCACATATGAGGGCCAGTGACACTGCCCTCAAAAAAAAAAAAAAAAAAAAAAGTTTGCAATTAGTTGAAAAAGCAGAATTGAGGCATTTAGCGCTGCTGCCCTCTCCCCCACTTGTTGAAGGTTCATCACTTGTTCGGATGCTTCCTGCTTCTCTCTCTCTATCTTTCTGTCTCTCTGTCTCTTTCTCTCTCTCTCTCTCTCTCTCTCTCTCTCTCTCTGTCTCTGTCTCTGTCTCTGTCTCTCTGTCTCTCTCTCCTCCACAGGTCCTTGGTGGCCTTATCTCCAGGGTTCCAGGATCGCCCCTACTCTGTGGTTGTTTGCCTCACCCCACCTCTGTTCTCAGGCCAGCACATTTTCACGGTGTCTCCGCCCCACAACTGGAGGGCCCCAGACATCCTCCTGCCACTGTCCCGGGACCCAGGGAGGAGGAACGACTTGTCCAGGCCACATTAGTGTCGGGGCCAGGACACAGTGTCCCACGCCCAGCTTCTCCTGACATTCCTGGGCCTTCTCTGGGTCCACCTGTCATAATGGCCTCTCTGCATCCTGTTAGTCCCATCTTCTGGGAGTTTCTGCTCGTCTCCCCTCACTTCTAGCACAGACCTTGGCACACAGTAGGTGCTCACTTAATACTCGCTGACGTCCTGGAAGCTGAAGCAACCCTGCTGGGGGCCCTGCCGCCTCTTGGCATGTAATAGCCTTGTCCCTCCTGCCGCTGGCCGTGCTTGGCGCTGGGCCTGGGAGGCACAGAGCTGGAAGGGAACCCGGGAAAAGCAGGAAGAGGGTAAAGAAGGCACTGGGCTGACAGGGGTGGTAGGAGGGAGAGTCACAGGAGAGAGTTTGGGGGCAGAAAGCCCCCGCACAGCTGCAGGCCCGCTCTGTGCTGGGCATAGGGCGTCAGTGAGCCGCCTGGACTCACTCCCCACAGCTGCCAGGGGTGGTGATCATCGTTAATTCTCTCTCCTCCGTGGCAGGCCCCCTCCTGCCTCTGCCCCCCTCGCCGCCCGGCCTACCCATGGGCAGTGCCACTCGCTCCCGCGTGTCTGCCCTAGCCTCCCGCCAGAGCTGGACCCTGGGCCCGAGCAGCAATCACAGTCAGTGCACGGATGCTCGGGGAAACGGAGCTGGCCACATCCCCGACCCAGTGCCTCGGGTCTGGCCGAATTCCGGGCGTGGGAGCCGCGGGACCAGCAGCAGGAGCTGCGGTGTGTGTCCATGTTCTCCCACCGACGCCGATGCAGTGACGTCGGGCGGGTGGCTTGCAGTGGGCGTTGGAGAAGCATTTACACCACAGACATTGGCAGATGCTATAAATCAAGGTTTGCTTTTTTGTGTTTTTGTTGTTGTTGTTGTTTTGCTTTGAGAGTTGGTTTAGCAACACACAGCTGCCTGGCGATAGAGGGGAGAGCAGGTTGGCTGCGGGGCGCACGGCTGGAGAAGTGCCAGTTAGGGGCCTGCGAACCTGCTTGAAAGGTTTTGTGCTGGGCTGGGCGCCTGTTCTTTTATCATTCGGGATGGGGGTGGTTTATGGCTTTCATCAGACTCTCAAAGGCATTCCGACCCAGAGAAGGTGAGGGCTGCTGCCCGCTGCTCTGGTGGCCCAGGCAGACCAGCCGCTGGGCCCTCCTTCCCGCCGCCAGCCTGGCCTGGCGGGTGCCCTGCGGTGGGAAGGCGGCTGCCTGAGCCCCCTGCCCCCGCTGTGCTCTGTTCCGCTGGTTGGCGCTGCCCCGTGCTCCTGCCCTGAGAACTTGCCTGCTGAACTTTGCTAGGGCTGAACTCGAGTCACTTCAAGGCATTTTCAGGGTTTTTTTCTTAAAAAAAAAAAAAAGAAGGAAAAGAAAGAGGAAAAAAAGAAAAGGAAGGGGTAGAGAGGGGACACCCTGAGCAGGCACTTTGCAATTACCCTTTGAAATTAGAATATTCGGGCAGATGTTTCTATTTTCATCCTGTCCTGCTCTCTTTCCAACCCAACGAAATTAGTTCCAAAGTCATTATTCACCTAATCACACTAATAGTTTAACATCCGATCTGCCCTCTGTCCAGACAGGGAGGGTGAGGGGCCAAAAGCCCTATTTTAGCGCTTCCTCCCCACTGATCCCTTAATTAAGTGGCATCTGTTCTGATCCAAGTTAAATATTGCAGTTGACTTTATTTTCTCTTTGCCGGTCCTCCGGGTCCTGAGACGGGGTAGATAAAGTGAAACACATTTGCGTTCTGGGAAGGAGGAAGGGACATGGAGCTGCCTTTCTGGAAACGCGGCCCATCAATCATAAACTGATTACAAATTCGTCACCTTGAATCAATTTCTGTTCACAAGTTCAAAAGGCACTCTGAGCTCGGGGCTATCTGGAACATTCTACATGTGGAGAGGATTAACATTTGATCGAATTCCTCCTTCTGAGGGGGAGACTGGCCGCACTCGGGGTGGGGGAGGCGAGTTGAGAGCAGCCCCGGGGTTCCCAGGGCACCCTCTGCGGCTGGCCGGGTGAGGACTGCTGCCCGGCGGTGTCCCAGGTACCTGAACATGGACGCAACCTGGGGCGGGGAGAGGGACAGACGAGCGGGACCTTGTCCGTTTAGTCAAATCACATCGCAGCATTATTCCTTATGTACAGAATTTCCCTTAAAATGACTGTCCTGAAGCAACAGCACGCGTGCGCCCACGCCGAAACCCCTGTTCTGGAACTCCAGGAAGAGGTGGTTCTGTCCGGCGTGCCCTGAGCTTTTGTCAAGGAACTTAGCTCATCAACAAGCTGGACCACTGAACTGCCTTCTCCTAAATCGGGGAGATGAGGTGAGGAAATTGGGGGCTGAGGGAGGGTGCCCCGCTTGACTCGAGGGCAGACATAGCTTTGAAGAACTGGAAAGGTGTGTGTGTGTGAGGCGGGGTGGGGGTAACGGTGCTTGTGCCGTGAGCCCCTGTGCCCCCTCCCTCTCCCCTCTCCCTAAGTGGGGTCCTGGGCGCAGGAGAGCCCTGCGCCTGCCCCCTCTGCCTCTGCTTCTGGACACGGGGACCCTGCGCCAGCCCCAGACCAGGAACACAGCTTCAGAGTGGGGAGGGTCCAGGGACAAATCCAGCTCCCCATTTCCTGCAGGGACAGACCCACATGCTCCTTAGATGTGCTCAGCTCTAAACTGAGTGCAAGAATAGCTCTCCCAGAAGTTGGGACCTTGTGCCCTGTTGGAGGCTGTGGAAAACAGCATGGGGGTTCCTCTAACAATTAAAACTAGAGCTACCGGGCAGGTCGAGTGGTGTGGTGGTTAAGAGCTGGCTTGGGATGCCAGCGGCCCCGGTTCGGATCCCACATGGGCCAGTGACACTGCCCTCTACAGCTAAGATGGTGAACAACAGCTCCACCTGGAGCTGGACTGTGTGAGGCCCGGTGACGGTGTAGGCTGCAGCCCCTGCGGCAGTGGGCTGCCATGGGCTACAGTGAGTGGCCCGCAGCCAGAGTGAGTGGCTGGCAACCAGCGTGAGTGGCCGGCAGCCAGAATGAGCTGCCAATAGCTGTGGTGAGCGACCATCCAGAGGCCGGTGACCAATCTGCCTCATCCAGGACGAGCGCAGTGACGATGCCAGCATGGGCCAGTGAAGCGATGTCCTCCGCAACTAGACTGAAGAACAAAAAGCAACTTGTCTGTTCCCCTTCCCCGATTTCCCAACGCTGTTCCCCTCCCCCAAATCCCCAATAAAATCTTTAAAAAAATAAAAAAATAAAAATAAATAAATGAAACAGGAGCTACCGTGTGACCCACCATTCCACCTCTAGGCAGACACGCAAAGACTGAAAGCAGAGTCTGGAAGGGGTATTTGTGTGCCTAGGTTCACAGCAGCACAATGCATAATAGCCAAGCTGTGGAGGCAGCCCCAGTGGCTATGGACGGGTGGATGGATGATGAAGAGGTGCTACCTGCAGATAAGGGGATATTAGTCCACCCCACACAAGAGGACGATGCTATCGCTGGTGACAACATGGATGGATCTGGAGGGCGTCATGCTCAGTGTGCTAAGCCAGCCCGAGGACAGACACTCCGCGGCCCCTCTTACATGAGAAACCCCAAACAGTCAAGCTCAGGGAAGCAGACCACAGAGTCTGGGGTTGGGGGGGCGGGGAGCTGTCATTCGGGGGCCATAAGCATCAGTTCCACAAGGTGAGTGCTCCCCAGCGATCTCTGCAACATCAGGGTAAATGACACTGTCTTGTGCTCTTAAAGTTTGTCAAGAGGGTAGAACTCATGTTAAGAGATCTTACCACAAAGAACAACCCCCAAAACAATAACAAAGGGACGCAAAGAAATGTTTGGAGGTGACGGATATGTTCTAGACCTCAATTGTAGTGACGGTAACATGAGGGTAGGCATGTGTCCAACTCACCAAAATGCACATGTTAGTTTTGTGCAGTTTCTATACACCGATTAGACCTCAGTAAAGCTGGAGAGAGAAAAAAGAAAAGGAGGCTGAGGCTCGGAGACACCGTGCAAAGATGCACTGCAGTCTGGCCATCGTTGGGTCCAAGGTCACTGTGGCCAGACGGCTGGGCAGCAGGACCCCTGGAAGATGCGGGGGGTCGGTCTTATCCTTGTGGGTCTGCTGCCCAGGGCCAGGGTGGGGACCAGCTGCTGGCCCAGGAAGAGCCTCTGAAGCTGAGTTTTTTGTTCATTTTCACCCTCTGTTGGTTCATTGGTTTTGTCATCTTCTGGGTGAGTGTGAAGAAAAAAGTTACTAAGTAAAACCTTCCCGGGCTGAAGCTGTGAAATCCTGCGTGTGAGTTCATCTTGAGTGTGGCAAAGCCTGGCTCCCGCTCGGGGCCTTGGTGGGCGCTCCCCAAGCCCCAGCCCTGCCTCCTTCTGGGAACACAGCCAAGAACGAGACAGCTGCCTGCCCTCTGTACTCTCAGCTGGGGGGCGGGGGCCCGACTCCAGCGAGTGTGGCAATCTGGGCTGACGCCACATGGCAGAGTGTGGGTGTGGGGGACTTCAGATCAGGGGCTGTGTGTCCTCTGAGGAGAGGGACTCCCTTCAGCCGGAAGGACCAGGGGGCTTCCTGGAGGAAGGGGCATTTGGAACTAGGTCTCGAGGCAATCTCAGGCCCTGTGGGCAGAATAACTACTGTTACTCTTGGCAGAGTCTAAGGGATCCATTGCTCTGGGGGACCAGAGGGTTGTCAGGTTGTAGAATGGACTCATCATGGGCGTGGGGCGAGGACAGTGCCCTCCCCAGGCATCCTGAGTGGAAGCCAGAGCTGCCGAGGGACCCACCAACTGTAACCAGGCAGGCGGGACATGTCTGAGCACTTGGACCCGATAACGTCCATCATCGCTGCAGAGTTCCTCTGGGCGTGAGGGCCTGGGAGAGGCAGGTGGGCTCCAGCATGCTGCGGAGGGGAGTGGAGTCAGAAAGCCCAGCTCTCTGCACCCCAGCACTCGATTTCCTGTGGGTTCATCTGTTTTCCCCACAGTGCTCAAGTACAAAATGACGATATCAAAATATCCCAAACACAGTCTCTGGAGGCAGCCAGGCCAGTGCACTGGCTCCTTCAGTCACCCGCTGGGAGCTTAGGCCTAGCTGCTGTGTGGCCTCAGTTTCCCCATCTGTACAATGGGACTGATGGTCCCTTCTAGGGTTGTCCTGAGAATTACAAGGGGTAAGTAGATGCCAGCTTGGCCCATCTCAGGGGAACTCAGGTGCTGGCTGGGAGAAGCGGGGAGCCGGGGCCTGTCTGTGGGAGCTCCCACCGCCTGGGGTCTGGCTGGGGCAGGAGAAGATCCGCTGGCCTTCGTGCCTTCCTCCAGCCCCGGAGGTGTGATCTCAGACTGGGAGTGCCATGTGGCGCTGTGGCATGCCTCTCTCGCCCTCCCTGAATGGGCTTCCTTCCCCCTGAGCTGTCACGCTCTGTCACATGTCACCTGGCATACCACGCAACCCTCTGACCACACAAAGGAGAGAAGCGTGCTGGTTCCCATGGGCTCTGCTCCTTTGCACAGCTGAGCTGGCTGACGGTCCCCGGGCCCAGCGAGTGCTCAGACGCTCCTTGCCCTGCTGACCACCGCGTGGGGCCCTCAGTCCACGGAGCCTGTTTCTATCCCCACCCTGGATTTGGGTGTCAGGGTTGGAAATGGCTGAGCGGCTCCTGCACGTGGCTATGCATTTTTCTTGAGAATTTGTTGCCTTGGCTCCTGGGGAGCTCAGCACTGTGTTTTCGGGCCCCTTCTAGCAAGGGTCTGGGGCCAACTCAAGCTTTGTCAGAGGTTCGTTTCTCCACGCCCCATTCCCTCTCTCCTCTGCCGCTGCCACTGCTCTTCATGTTATCCTTCTGTATTGTGTGGCTTGATTTGTCGGCTTGCCTGTTCCTTCCAGAATGAGGCACAGACAGATGCTGGATGGTAGATGGACATAAAGGCAGACAGCAGCAGGACAGACAGACCGCAGAGATGCCAGCGGCCAGCCCATCACCGAGGTGTGCATGGCCACGAGACCCCGTGCCTGGCCGATGCAGGAGCTCGGACCTGGAACCCATTCAGGGTCCAGCTTGGGACCAGGCGGTGGAGACCAGACATAGTCCCTTCTAGGGGTCCCAGGCTAGAGATGAGACAAGGGGGCAGCACAGGTCATTTGAGTCTGTACAGGGTCAGGAGCCCATGTGTTAAGTGAGGGTGGCCTAGCAGCTTCCTTCTTGACATCCATCATCTTCTGACCCTGCAGCCGCCTCGCCAGGAGCAAGCCCAGGACCAACTGAGGCGCCGCATGGAGGACTGTGTTCCTGGGGCTTCCTCGCACGCTGAGTCAGATGACGGCAGGCTGTCCGTGGTCTCCTGAGCAAAGTGAGGTGGGTGCCGCTAACCCAGCCCTGTCTTCATCTCCTTACGCACAGCCTAGGCCAGCCTCTGGTGCCCCTGGCATGTGATGCTCTAAGAGGGGCCAAGGAAGCCCTGTGGGCACACGTCTGTGAGCCCCGTGTGGGGTCGAGACCTGCCGGGGCTCAGGCCCGACCTAACGTCCCTGGGAGAGAGCCTGGGGCCGGGGGGCAGGCTCATCCCCAGCTCACCCCAGCCGGCACCTCCTCAGCCCCAAGGTTTCACAGGGTCGCCAGCTGAGGGGGCTTGAAGGGACTCCACAGGATGCTCAGCTCCAAAGGCCTGCTCCAGGGCACTCCTGAGAGCAGACAGGCGCCCTGCTTGAGTGTCCAGTGGCAGAGAGCTCACCACTCTGCAAGGACCCCCATCCCTGGACACCTCTGCTTGTTAAGATAACCTCCTGGCTGAGCAGAAAGCCACCTCCTGTGGTGTCCCCTCCTTGGGCCACACAAGCACCCCTCAGCCTCCAAGCCCCCCTCCCTCAGGGACCCCCGGCCTCTGTCCCTGTCTTCCCACACTGCAGGGGCTGTAGCCAGGGCTGCATACATCAGGGTGCTGATCGGCCGGACTCACCTAACAGGCCCTCGGCCAACGCCGAGGCTTCTAATGACTTCTGAAATAAGTAGGCCTCAGATTGGGCAGCTTTCTGAGAAATTTGCTTTTGCAAAGAGCTCTGGGCTTGGGGTCAGCTGACCCCTGTTCCTGTCCTGCTGGCCACTGAGGACTTGTGTGCCCTGGGGCAGCCACTTAACCCCTGGCCTGTGACGCTGTGGCTCAAAGGGTCCGGTGCCACCCACTTTGCATACAACTCAAGGAGCATACCCTGGAAAGGGTGTCCTAACAGGCCGTGCCAGATGTCACCCATTGTTTCATCTCGGCCCCCAACCCAGACATGGGACAGGAAGGCCTGCCGGTCGTCAGGACCCCAGGCTGCTTCAAGGGGCGGAGGGAGAGGGGGTGTCACGCACTTCATCCTCTCAGCCACCCTCACTGTCCCCCCTGTTAGAAATGAGAGGAGCGTACTTTCCTGTATGTTGGGGTTTGAGGTCTGTTCAGGCCCTAACCCTTGTTGCTGTGAATATGGCCTTCCCTGGAAATAGTGTCTTTGCAATGTCACCAAATGAGGTCATGTTCAAGCAGGGTGGCCCCAGATGTGCTGACCGGTGTCCCTGTGTGAAGGGAGGGGAGATTCGGACACAGACACTCAGGAAAGGCTACGTGACGACAGAAGCAGAGACTGCCACTGAGAGGCTGTCACAAACCAAGGACTGATTTCCGACTTCTGGCCTTTGGAACTGAGAGAACAAATGTCTGTTGTTCTAAGCCCCCAGTTTGTGGCATTTCGTTGCAGCTGCCCCAGGAAGCTAGTAAGCTTTGATTTCGAATGGAAGCTCCACCATGTAAGCAGCTGTGTGACCTTGGGCGACTCACTTAACCTCTCTGAGCTTCAGACTGCTGGTCAGTAAAAAAGGAGTATAAACGTTTTCCTCACAGCGGGGCTTGGGGGTGAACCAAGGTGCCAAATGGGAGCCTGCAAGTGGCTGGAAGGTTTTGGGTTATTGGAAACCCTCTCCCCACCATGGTTGGGGGCCGAGGTGTGCTGCTGGTCCTGGGGTGGGGGTGGGCCATGCGAGGGAAATGGGACATTAAGAGGCTTCCTCCTCTCCCTTTGATGTGCACAAAAGCACTGGAGGTGCAGCAAGGGCATTTGAAACACTTTGAGCTGTGAGTCAGGGCAGGCGAGCTCTGAGAAAGGCTGCCCCCTGCAATTAGCTGTGGATCGGGTTTCTGCTCCGGGCCCCGCACCCGCACAGAGTTGAAAGCCAGGCGAGGGGCCGCGGGTCCTCAGCCTGCGTGTCCCCCTGCTTTCTCATGCGCGCCCTTCTCTTTGGGACTCTGCTTAGTAAATATTAATTTACCCTCGATTACTGATGACAGGCTTGGGAAGGCCTTGCCGCCATCAGGGTCCCAGCACCGCCCAGGGCCGTGGCCTTCAAAGCCTGGACCGAGCAATTAGGTTCAAGCTGCCGCGGGCAGGGGGCCGTCTCCTGGCCGGCTCCTGAGGGCCACCTCTCTTCTCAGGCAGAGTAAGCAAGCCCTGTTAGCAACTGTTAGCTGGAATCTGGTGCAGGAGGGACTGGGAGCTGAGTCCCCACCCCCCAAGGCTGTGACCACTGGCTGCGAAATGGACACTGACCACAAAAGGGGTTTCTGGAGCCGGGCTCCTCTGAGGGGTCCAGCATTCCAACAGAGGAGGTGTGGGAAGTGACAGGGTGTCGTCACGGAAGACAGTGGAGCAGCGGCGTGGGACAAAGGCTTGGGTGGGCACAGGGCTTCCCCAGTCCCTGGCGTGGCAGTGCTGTCGCTTACTCCGCTGAGCCCATTCGCTCGGCTGCTGAGCGAGGTGTGAAGGCCCGACAGACACGCGTCCTTGACGGAAGGTGCTGCTCTGACTCTCATTTGGTGCCCTTGTGTGAGCAGGTGGCAGCCAGCCCAAGGAGGCCTGTTCCTTCCTTGCAAAGTCACAGGGTGGTGGGAAAGGGACCCGTCTGCTGTCGCTGGGACCCCAAATTACGGCCCTGGAACATGATCAGGAATGAATAGATTTAGTCGGTACATGGAGTGGCATTGGTCACCCGGACCATGCTAAGCAGGGGTGTTTGTCATGACAGTTTCACCACCTCCCCCGGTTCCTGCACAGGGGGTCTCAGAGCTCGGAATTCAACCCCTGTGAAGGGCCGTGTCCCCTAGATTCACCTGTTGAAGCCCTAATTCCTAGTGTGATGGGGATGGGGCCGTTAGGAGGTCATTAAGGTTAGATGAGGTCATGAGGGTGGGCCCCAGGGTGCCCGCTCTCACTGCCACATGAGGGACCATGTATAGGACTGGGGTACAGGGCAGGGGGTGTGGGGGCCTCAGGACTGGCTGGCAAAGGGGAGGGAGGATGGGGGGAGTGTGAGGGGACTGCCTCCCGCCTGGCCCCTGGCCCTGGCCACTCTGAGCAGCTCAGAGGCAGGGCTCACCACCCTCGAGGGTCATCTCCTCAGGTGGGCGTGAGTTTGAGGACAGGAGCCTGGCGTGACATCTCTGATCCTTCACGCCTGCTCAGGCAGCAAGCAAAAATGCTGAGCGGGGAAAGAATTTCCTGTTGCAAATACAGGAGTTGCGACTTTGAGTCGTCACCCTTCTGACAGCTCCCCCAGGTTAACTCATATGGAAAGCACGTGGTTTGTGCTGAGTGAGTTGTGGGATGCAGAACCAGTCTCAGCCCATGAGAGGTCTGCAGCCCCCTGTCCCAGCCCACGGGATGGAGAGAAAGCAGACAGCGAGGGGCTAAAGGGGTAGACAGAGCTTGGCAACTAGCGAGACATCTAATTAGAGGCAAGCGGACCGTCCGTTTCTGTAAGTGCCCTCGCCCTAGGGCTGCGATGACACCGAGGGTTACACAGGCAGAGGCGGCAGCCAAAGCCAGACTCCGGCTCATGCCCACACTGATTGTGACGAGCCGCCCTGCCTGCCAGGCTGCAGTGCCGCGGGAAGTGGGACACAAAGCTTAGCAAATGACAGATCAGAGGGACAGCTCCGGACCCCTGAGGAGCTGCTTCCAAAACAGGACACCACCAGTGGCCAGGCTGGTATCACACATACCTCCCGGCCCTCCTGCCCATCACCCAGGCCAGGCCACCTCTCCATCGCCATGCGTCCTCTCTCTGTACTGGAAGGGTTGTGTCCCAGCCAGCCGGCCTCCTTGCAATCCATTGTCCATGCTGCTGCTGCTGAATGGCATTTTTCAGATGCTCTTTGGTCATTCAGGTGAAGGTGATGGAGGGGTGAGCACTTGGGCTCCCCTTCCCAATCAGTGAGTACAACGTACAACCACAAAACTTAAAAACCGGTCAAGTTCAGTGTCCAGGCAATTACTTTACGGGGATCAACTCTCTGCTGCACGTTTTCCTGGAAGTAACCAAGGGAAACACAGGTCTTGGCATCAGGGCATGGCTCCTGACTGCCCCTTTGCATGGCAGAGGCTGTGTGGTGGGGACGCAGTAGATCAATAAAATCCTAAGCACGTCCATTAAGGGGTGGGGCAGACCTCCAGGAGAAAGTCTAGAAAGACCTCTTGGTAGCAAGGGGCTGAGGGTCTCAAGAAACATAGACAGTTCTCCAGGGTTCGCTTTCTTTAATGGTTTGCGTGGATTTTGGAAAAGGTCAAAACCAAAGGAATCAAAGCAAAGGGCAAAGATACTGAAACAACCAGAGAGATGATAAGGGAAGGACAAAATGGTTCCATGGAGTTGGTGATTCTGAGTAGGTAGCTGCCAAAAAGGAATAGAAATTAGACATAAGAAATTACATCATAAAATGGTAAAAGAGAAAATTTCCCAGAAAGGAAGGAAAGATTAGTTTGTAAACAGAGTAGCTAATCATTTTCCAGGGTGAGGTGATGGAGAACGAGCTGCGCTGACACAAATTCTTGTCAAATTATGAAACTTCAAAGTTAAAGACTCCAGGCTCATAGGCAGGCAAAACAAGTCAGGCTGTTATCAAGTGACTCTGCGTTTACTCAGGGACACAAATCAAACTTGTGGAGGAAAGAGCTTGTAGAGGAATATATGATTTTCTTTCTAAAATTCAGACACATTGCTCAAGGTTAAGGCAACAGGCTGATATTCTCAAACATGAGAGAATTCAGGGCATGTATATCAGCCATAAAAGTCCATCTTGGAAAAACATACTTCATCATCAAGTCCAGCCAATTGAAGATAAAAAGAGAAGTTCTGATAAAGACATCACTTGGTGGCAGAAGAGAGTGGAACAGTGGCTACCGAGGGCTAAGGAGAAAACACAGCCAGTGGCTTCTATACCCAGCCAAGATAGCCTTTTAGTAAAAAGGCAAAACATAAGCAGTGTCAAATATACTAGAATTCAGAAAACATGGCATTTATGACCCTTCTTGTAGGGAAGATGCCTTTTTTTTGCGGGGGGGGGAATCTAGTAAAAAATGATTAAAATTTTGAAAACCTCAGGATTAGAAAAATTGGCATTAAAGAAAAAGCTGAGGGTAAGTATTGAATCAAGTTTTACACACTCAATAAATATACATATTAAGATTACAAAAGAGTGCATAAATGTTATAAATTTTGACAAAGTAAAACCAATATACAATAAATGAAAAAAGCTTGGGATTTTTATTGAGATTGTGTGAAACCTATAGACTAGGGGTGAACAAACTTTCTTACAGGACCAGGTAATAAGTATTTTAGGCTTTCAGGGCTATCCAGTCTGTATCACAAGTAGTCAACTCTGCCACTGAAGTTCAAAACATCCACAGACATGACTAATGGGTGTGACTGTGTTCCAATAAAACATTATTTACAAAAACAGGCAGCCAGCCTGAAGGCCATAGCTTGCCAACCCTGCTACAGATCAACTGGGAGAAAAGAGACATCTTAACAATATTGAATCTTCCAATTCATGAATATGGCATATCTGTTTATGTAGATCTGTAATTTTGCTCAGAAACATTTGAGTTTTCATGTAGAGGTCTTACAAAACTTTCATTAAAGTTATACCTAACTATTTTTATAGTATTCCAAATGATATTTACAATTGTTTTATTTTGATTTCCAGTTTTGAAAAAAAAAATCAACTTCCAAGCCATTGTTAGCTAATATGAAAAAATACTATTGATGTCTGTATATTGACCTTATGTCATGCAATCTTGTTTAATTTACTCATTAAGTCTAGCAGGATTTTGAAGATGTCTTATGGTTTTCTATGTAGACAAACATGCTGTTACAAATAAAGATGATTGATTTCTTCCTTTCCAACAGCTACGCATTTATTGATTGATTGATTGATTGATTTTTATTTCTCTTTCTTGCCTTATTGAGTTGGTTAGGCCATCCTGTACGATAATAAATAGAAGTGGTGAGAGCCAACTTCTCGTTTTGTTCTCAAGCTTAGGGGGGATGCATTCAGCCAATCACCAGTAAGCATGATGTTATCTGTTGGTTTTCATAGGTGACCTTTATTCAACTGAGGAAGATTTCTTCTAATCTTAGTTTGCTGAGAGTTCTAGCTTAAATGAGTTTTGAAGAATGGATATTGCAGAATAGTTTTTCTGCTTCTGTTAAAATGATCATGTGATTTTCTCTTTATTCTGTTAATGTTGAGATTATATTGATTGGTTTTCAAATCTCAAACCAACCTTGCATTTCTGGAATAAACCCTACTAGTCTAATGTATGGTTGAATTCAATTTGCTAATATTTTGCTGAATATCATGAAATGTATTGTTCTATGGTAGATATACCATGGTTCATGATAAGAAAGATACTGGTCTTGTTTTCCTTTCTTGTAATTTCTTTGTCTGGTTTTGGTATCAGGATAATATTATAATATAGCCTCAAAAAATAGGTGTTAAGCATTTCTTCTTTTTCCTCAATTTTCTGAAAGAATTCGTGTTTTATTGGCATTATTTCCTTCTTATAAGTTTGATAAAATGCACCGGTGAAGCCATCTGGACCTGGAATTGTGTTTGTAGAAAGGTATTTGGTAACAAATTGAATTTTTTCAATAGTTATAGAGCTGTTCAAAATTCCTATTTCTTCTTGAGTCAGTTTGACCATTTATAGTTTTCAAGGAATCTGTCCATTTATCTAAGTTATCAAATTTATTGGAATAAGGTTGGGCTTTTTTGTTTTAATTAACATTTTTTAACAGACAGAAAGCTGTATATAATTAATGTATACATTTGATGAATTCAGAGATAAGCATACAGCCATGAAATCACTACCACAATATATGCCATCACCTCCAAAAGATTACTCCTGCCTTCCAATTTAGGTTGTTTGTAATATTTCCTGGTTATATTTTTAGTAACTATAGGATCGGTAGTGATATTTTATCTTTACTTTTTATATTGGTAAATTATGTCTTCTTTTTCCTTGATTAGTCTTTCTAGGAGTTTATCAAATTATTTAATTTTTAAAAAAACAAATTTTGGGCTGTATTAATTTTCTGTTTAGTTTCTGTTTCATTATTTCTGTTCTGATCTTTATTACTTCCTCTTTTCTATTTACTTTGAATTTACTTGTCTCTTTTGCTTTTTAGTGTAAACATAGATCACCGATTTTAAATCATTTTTCCTATCTAATGTAAGTATTTAAAGAAATAAACTCCACTGTAAGTATTTTTAGCTATATATCACAAATTCTGAGCTATTATGTTTCATGATGATTCATATTAAAATATTTTCTAATTTTCCTGATGAATTATTCCTTGACCCATGGGCTATCTAGAAGCCTGTTAATTTCCAAATATTTGGCCATGTTTTTGGTATCTCATTTTTACTGATTTCTCATTTTTGGCCAGAGAACATGTTCTGTATAATTTAAGCCTTCTGGAATTTATGGAGACTTATTTTTTTATCCCAGAAATGGTCTGTCTTGGCAAACGTTCCATATGCCAGAAAAGGAGGAGTCTCCCACAGTGGTGGGCGTGGCCTTCTGTAAATGCAGTGAGCTTAATGTGGGTGGCGGTGTTCAGATCGCATTAATGGAATTCTTGTCTATGTGTGGAATTATCGGTAGACAGGTGTAGAATCCTTTTTCGTTTCCCTTCTCTGAGAAGCCACAAACCTGCTCTTCCTGAAGTCTCTGAGCATTGCAACTTCATCCATACTTAAGGTCTATAGCTGGTCACACTGGGAGGGCAAATTCAGCCCCAGTCGGTCCGTAAGGCCAAAAGCGGAAATCCCAACGAATTCACTTTTACCGTATTTTTCTCTAAGCTGTAAGTACCTTTACCCTCTGAGAAAGTTTATGTACTTGTTGGTCCAATCTGTCACATCCTAGGTGCTCAGTAAATGAAATAACTATAGAGGATAATTAATTAATGACCATCTCTCACATTTCGCAGTATCTATATGTTTTCAAAGGCCTTTCGTATCCATCATCTCATTGGAACGTCAGTGATAGTCCTGTAAGACACATTGGTCCAATATTATTTGTTCTCATTCTTAGATGAGGAAACTAAGATTTGAACAAATCAGGAGGCTCGCCCAAACTTGCCACGCTAGGAAGCGCCGGTGTGCACTTAAAACTCCTAGCCCAGGCCTTCTGCGGAGGGACAGCCCCCCTCCCCCAGGTCCACCTGCCTCCTGCTCAGCCGCCCCCTCCGTTCACCTTGGGGATAAGCACCCAAGATCAATATGACGGCCCATAAGGCAGGCATAATTTGTGTTCCCGTAAAAGCTGGCAATCTGTGAGCCCCAACATCTGAGAAACCGTGTCACTGGATGACTTCAAAGTTCATTGAAGTTGGTGCGGGTAAAAACAAGTTAGGAAATGAGTGAGGACTTTGAATAAAATGCCTGTGAAAGGGAGATGGCGGATGCTGGCAGCAGTTGTTCCGGTAGGGCAAGCAGAAAGGGGGAGAGTGCATTTCCCCCAAACCTCAATACACAGATCCCCCAAATAACATGATCCCCCCTCCCCTCCGGGAAAGGCCATCCAGCGCTCCCTGGACTGAAGGCAGCTGGAAATGCCACAGGAATGTCTCGTACGTGGTCTGTCTTGGCGTCCAGTTGGACCAAGGTATTATCCTGTTTCAGTGGCTCCAGGTTTCATAAAACTTTCAGGGAAATAAAAACCACTTTGAAACATCCAAGGTGTTCCCACATCTCTTGGGGGTGTTCGAGATAGGCAGCAGATGGGCCAGATGTTGTGTACTGGGATTCGCGTGCATAAAAATCAACCGCTCATTTGTCTCTGTCGTGGGGCAATTTCCTGAAAGGACCAGCACCGAGGCTTCCAGCTTGAAACTCAGGCCCTGAGATTGCGTCTAGACACACAGACTTGCTAGGAAATGGTAGTGATTTGAAGCAGCTCTGTGCTTTTATTACTATCTGTCCCTCGACAGGCATTTTTGAATGGATGAGTAAAAGCAGGAAGGAAGAGATGAGTGCACAGTAACTCAACTGACTCAAAGTGCCTTAAAAAGCAGGTTGATACCTATTGCATTTAAAACAAGCAAACAAGCAAGCAAACAGCCCTTCCCTTAAATTCTGGCCTCTTCCACAGGGCCCTTTCCTGTCAACTCGACTCTCGGGCCAGGAGTGGTCCTGGTCCCGGCATGCAATAGATGCTCAATACATATTTGTAGAATAAATAGATCAATGGATATAGAATCTACAAAACTGAAGAGTCAGCAATGGGGCAAGGGTCTCAATGCTTTTCTGAAACGGAAATTGAGACTGTGTTGACCACACCCAACAAATTCAGCCTCCTAAGCAACCAACCCACATGGCCCCACCGTCCTCAGAAGGCCAGAGCTGACCCAGCCCCTGCCCCCGACATGGGAAAGGTCCCAGGCTGCCAGGTCCACTCCACACTGGAAATGACCCGGCCTCCCGGCACCTGCCGCTGGCCGTGAGTGCCTGGAGACACAGACTGCTCACTCATATTTGACAGTTAGTGTTTGACCAGTCTGGCCCAAAGTGAGGCTCGAGTAAATAATTATTGAATATATTAAAAAACTCAATAGGGTTACATATAGACTGCAAGCATTATCACACATCCAAATGGATATGTTTTGTTGCACAAAATTTAGAGAAATCAGTGAAGAGTCAAAACATCCCTTTTTTGACCCCAGCCTACCATCACACAAAATATAATAATAAAATAATAATGAATATATAACAAATATATTAAATAAATTCATTACATATAATAAATTTATTATTTGTTTATAACAAATTTATATATATATATATATGTATCTCCCCTCACCCTCTGGAAAGAAAACCTGATAATTCTACCAGTTTGCACTTTACTTATTGGATTATCTCTTATATATAAGTTGAAAATGTGGGACTTAAAAGCATTTAACAGAAGACAGATAGCCTTTCTGGATATTACATGAATTGAGGCAAATTCAAAACAGAAAGCTAATACCAAATGGGTATTAGAAATGGATTGTTTGATTAAATCTTGTCTGAATTACCAGTTACATAATAAGAAAAGTGTTAGCTTTGCCTGCAGAGTTGGGCCGTCATTCTGTGTGGTTAATCTTTATCTAAAAGAGACCAGATACTGCTCGGTGGCAATTGAAAACCAGCATTTTTCTTATTTAAGATGATTGGAATGACGGATGCATAAATCATAACATATGAAATTCTCCCATAACTCCAACTCTGTTAACACCAAACATTTGTTCCAATTCCTTGACCACCGCTGCCTGTGTAAGGGGCTTAACAGCTATGTTGGTGCTCTCGCAGGCACTCATCAGGGGCATGCGGCCGTTTGCTGTCTCAGGGCCAGATCCAGGTTTTCCACGCAGATGACCCCAAAGCATGGATTTACTGCTTTGTGGCACGTGACCATCACTTTGGGGTTTCTTCTCGATTTTTGTAAAGAAAATAGAATGGCTTGATCGATCATCTGTGTGATTTGTGTGTGTGGTTGTTTTGTGTTTGTTTCCTTCTCATTTTCTTGAGGTCACAAAACTGACCCATCATTCCCCTGGCAGAATCCAACTTAAGAATATAGTCTAAAATGTGGAAAACAAGTTACTTCATTAGAATATTCATTACAACAGTGAAGATAATGGGAAATAGCTTTTTCTTTTTTACAGAGCTTTTTTGCACAGGACACCATTCAGCCATTCCAAATTACATTGTGAGGCACAAAAAAATAACAGGGAAAATGCCTGAACAGGTTACAAGCTGTGCATATATTATGACGTCACTGTAAAACAAAATATGTGTAGAAAAAAGTCTGGAAGGAAATGCTACAATGCATACTTTGTAGAAACATTACTAGTGGTTATTGTTCTTCTTCTGGCTTCCACTGAGTGTTGATGGGGCCGTTAGAAATGGGCCGAGTCTCTCGTTTTGAGGGACGTGTGGCCTCGGCCAGCCGCTGGTTCCCATGAGAGGATGGGACAGGCTTGCCTGACTCCGTTGGGCTCGGGGCTCCGGGACAACTGAAGCCTGCACTCAGGGAGAGTAGGCGTGGCTCCTGGTCCCAGAGAGGAGGGCCGCTGTCCCTTAGGCACCTTGTCTGTGGGAGCAGCCTGGCCCAATGTCACCAGCGGCAAGGAGCGCATAGTAATAAGCCTTAGTTTGGACCTCACGGCACAGGCAGACTTCGCAGGAGGCGACCCGGAGTGAGCCCCCAAGGATGAGAGGCGGGAAGCTGGCCGAGGAAGAGGAGGGCTCTCCCTGGGGAAGGAGGTGGGGGAGTACCCGTGGGCTGGCTGGGCAGCGCTGGGAGCGGCAGCCAGGCCCGGGCGTCCGGCCAGTCAGGGAGGGTGGGCAGGGCTGCAGTCCCACTGCCCGCGTGCCCGGCGCTTGGCCTCTGGGTCCGGCCACCAGGTGCGGTGGAAGGCTCCATGCAGAGGTCTGTCTCAGGGGTCTGTGAACTAGGCTGCTGCCTAATGAGAGCCAGGTGGTGCCACACCTCGCCTGTCGGGCGGCACCTCCAGCTTTGATCAGCAATAAGGGCCTAAGTGTTCCCAGGACCTCTGCCGTCCCCCACAGCCCCTGGCCTGGCCACTACTTCCTTTTCAAAGCCACCTCTCATCACTAACCCGAGGGCAGACAGAGGCAAGGCCAGGGGCCTGATCAGAGCCCGTTCTCTGCGCTCCACCCAACAGGGCTGCAAAGCCCCCACGTGCTCCACACGCCAGGTACCCCGACACCACCCACTCTTCACACAGACCCAACGGGGAGACCCTCGTATATTCTCTCCTCACAGCCCTGGGCTCTGGTCACTGGACTGCCCGTCAGCCTTCTGGAGTGCAGGCCTCCTGGGGGTGTTGTTGGAGACCCTGGGGAGGGCTAGGAGCTCAGACGGCGCCCCAAAATAGCCCTGACATCACTCTCCCCGTGACGCCACTCCCCTCCCCTTTTCCCTTCTCTTCTGTTTTATTTTGGTTTACTTTTCTTGATTTAAAAAAATGGAGCTCAAAAGCCAAGTTTCTCTGCCACGAAGTGGGGCGAGGCAGTGTAGGAAGGCGAGGGGTGCAGGGTGGGGGGCCCTGACCTGGGACAGGAGGGTGAGGGGTCCGTGCAGGCCTGCCAGGGGCTGAGTGACCTTGCCTTGACCTCGGAGCCTTTCCTGCCCCAGGACACCTTGCCCATGAA
The DNA here is from genome assembly GCA_033961575.1 of Aselliscus stoliczkanus. NCBI lineage: Eukaryota > Metazoa > Chordata > Mammalia > Chiroptera > Hipposideridae > Aselliscus > Aselliscus stoliczkanus. Next base: position 141,308,175 of record CM066734.1, read on the forward strand.
GAGCCACCCACCTGGGAAGGACCCTGCCCACTGCAGCTGGCTTGAGGACGGAGGAAGCGGGGAAGGATACTCAGGAAGGAGGGGTGGCCTGTAGAACTGGGAAAAGTGAGGAGCCACGTCCTCCCCGCAGCCCCCCGGAAGGAACCGGCCCTGCCGACGACACCTGGATTTTGTCCCAGCGAGACCAGAACGTCATGATAGTAAATGTATATTGTCTGAGTTGCAAGTTTTGTGGCAACCTATTCCGGCAACAAGACAGAACTAATATGAAGGGTTAAAAATGGCTGCAAAAAGGCTGATGGAGTAACGGGCACCCCCTCCCTTCACTCACTTAGGGTCTGTGGGTTGGCAGGGGGTTGCAGGGTGTGGGGAGGATGGATTTTGCAACTTCTGCCCAAGGGCAGTTCCCAAAACAGAGCAACTCCTGTGGAGAGTTCTGCCTCCAGTGCAAAACGTTCTGGCCACGCAATTCACAATCTGAGCGGTTATCTCCTACCAGGGCCAGGGGCCACTTCTAAGAACTTAACCAACAAATTCGTCCAGGGGGAGAAAGTGAAAGCTTCCCTTAATGAGCAGCTGTCTGCCAGCCAAGGGCCGGTTCTGCCTGTGTCATTAAGGACAATTAGCCCATTCATTTATATTCTGCCTCTTAAAGGAAAAATCTATACCTGCCGAGGCCAAGGGGACACCCCAGCGCTCATTTGCTTCCCAAATCTCTCTAAATTATTCAGGCCTGCTAATGAATTTGTCTTGTCCAGCACGTTCTTACATATTGTCTAGACACATTTTGGAAAGTTATTAACAGAGTAAATCCCGTAGCCGAAAATAACTGTACATAATTATGCACTTTTCTAAAGAGGTGATTTCCCAGCGCAGGCCGGACGTCGGGGCAGGACGCACGGCTCTCACCCAAAACAGATGGCGCAGTGACACTCCGCCCGAAGCTGCCCGGGTGTAATTCTAGGGACAACAGAGAGTTTATAGTGCTTCCTAGGGAAGAAATGTCGCCCTGTAGGATGACAGAAAAGCTGTGGGTCATGAGCCTGAATGCCCCCAACAACGGAAGCTGCGACACGCTGAGAGGGGCCTAGGCATGTCCCCAGCTCTGGAGCAGATCCCTCCACGTGTCCTCAATTTCCCCATCTCCTCAACCCAACAGGCATTTGCTGAGCAGGCAATGGGCTAGATTCTGGGGACGCAGAAGGCCGCTGAGCACAGGCGCGAGCTCGGCAAGGGCGCCGGAGACCACGGTCCAGGGTCCCTGCGTGACCAGCATCTCTGGCGTATCCGGAAGTCTTCCAGAGCAGGTCAAGATGCCGGAGCCACGAGAGGCTGTTCCCAGCCTCAGGGCAGCTCACCTCGACTGCTGCCGTGACCTGGACAGAGTCGTGGGCGCAAAGGCCGAGGCCAAGCCCCACTCTCACTACATGCCCAGTAAGATGGGTGCTGTGGGGTGAATTGTGTCCCCCGCAAAAATTCATGTGCTGCAGCCCTAACCCCAGCACCTCAGAATGTCATTGTATTTGGAGATTAGGTCTTTAAAGAGGCGATTCAGCTAAAAGGAGGTCACTGGGGTGGGCCCTGATCTAATATGCCTGATGTCCTTACTAGAAGAGGTCAGGACACAGACACACACAGAGGGACGACCATGTGAGGACGCAGGGAGGAGGCGGCCGTCTGCACCCCACGGAGAGGGGCCTCAGGTCTTGTACTTCCAGCCTCCAGAATTGTGTGACAATATATTTCCGTTGTTTAAGTCCCCATCCTGTGGTACCTTGTTATGGCGGCCAAGCTAGCACAGGGGGCATTTGAAGCCTGGCCCGTGGCCTCCCAGAGCTGCCGGCCACACCAGGCAAACGCTGGACCCATGTGGCGAAGTGTCTGGAGGCACCATGGACTCAGGCCGTGCGATCCACCAGCACCTGTCTCGCCATCGTCCGTCTCACCCACAGTCCCTCGGCCCATCCAGGCTGCAGTTTAAACCCAAGTGCCCCCGACCGGCTTCACGCCTGCCCTTGGGCCCAGATGAGTTGGGGGCTCCAGGCTGGCGAGACGGCCCACCACCCACCTCCCCCTGTGTGGCGCTGTGATTTCGCTCAGGCGGTTAAGTGGAGTGCTCAGCTCCTAATTGCTGTAATGGCACTTGGGGAGAGCACTCAGGCTCGGCTAATCAGGTGTGAGCCCAGAGGTCTTTGTGGGGGACCTGCGCTGCCTGCCTGCCTGCCTGCCTGCCTGCACGGACCCAGCGCAGGCTCCCCTGCGGGACAGTGGTCTGGGCTGCCAGGCAGACAGGGGGCTCCCAGTCCCTCCACTTCCCAGCTGGGGGCTGAGGGGCCTCATCGATTCACTCATCCAGTCATTCACTCATTCATTTGTTCATTCATTCATTTAGTCAGTCAGTCAATCAGTCAGTCAGTCAACTGACACTGATTGGGGCTGCTGTGAGCCCTGCACTGTGCAGAGAACTTTGCATATATTGACTCAATCTTTCTGACAGTCCCGTGAGGAGTTGGGGATCACCCCATTTCACAGCTGTTGAAAATCAGGCCATAGAAAGGTTGTGTCATTGCCCAAGTTCTCCCAGCAAGTGGATGTAGGAGCTGGACTCAAACATAGGCACTTGGTTTGTTCAGAGCTGGTTCTTCAAGTCACTTGGCCACGTGCCTCAAATGAAGCAGGCAGCCAAGCGGCAGACGGACCACAGAGGGCATTACTGCTAGCCAGGGCCTGTTGGGATGGGAGCTTAGGAAGGCATTAAGCCAGGAGAAGCTGTGCTCCGATGTGGTGGGCCCCATCCCCACCTCCCAGCCCACTGCCCCCTGCCTGGTAGTCTTACCTGGGCCCAGGAAAAGCCAGGGTTCTCAGGGTGCCGGAAGACAGCAGCTGCGGGCCCTGGGCCCTGGACGCTGCATCCAGATGCTAGGTTCTGATACCAGCTTGTAACTAATGGTCCAAGTTCAGAATCTGTCTCTGTCACACCCCAGGGCCAGCACGGCAGCGCCCGGTGGCACCTGGCACGATACAGACAGCCATCCAGCGTGAGTAGTGGAGATGCTTGTTACGTGGCTCGTCCCCCAATCCTGACCGACGTGGGGCTCTGTGCAGTCAGGTTCTAAGGTGGGACAGATTCGCGGTCAGACACAGCAGGCTGTAGTTCACTGATATCACACGAAGCGGGGCCCTGACCCTGCAGACAACAGAAGCACCAGGCACATCTCTCTCCAGGCTTCACCCCCAAACATACAGTTTCTGATATAGACCCCCGGGGTCACCACTTTCACCCACCTTCTGGTTAGTCATAATTAACTTCCCAGCACTATTGTGGTCCTCTTATACATTTATGTAAATAACACATACGTTTTTAAATATCTTTGAGACATTCAGATGAAAGATACACATAAATGTGTCCTTTTGTACGTGCTGTTCTATTGGAAGAGTAGAAATTGTATTTGAGTTTGATCACTTCGCTATGTCCCCATCGGTTACTAAAACGCGGCAGCAGATGGACACGTGACCAGCTTCTCAAGAAAAAATTCAAAATCTGCGTTTGATTATTTTTCCTACTGATACGGAATTTAAGAATTTAATTTACCTTTTCTTTTCCCAAGTTTTCAATTGCCCCTTATCAGAGTTTCAAGCTTTAAAACAAAAACGTTTAGAGCTAAACAAATGATCGTTTCATAAAAGCAACTTTTAAAATTCCTAAGCCTGAAAAGAGGAGGGAGGTAAAGAAAGAAGTCACAGAAAGGTATCTGTAGAAAGAAGTGGCAGGTGACAGTTCCCTTTGGACACCAGCCTTAAGGGGCAGGTGGAGGTGAAGAAGCTCAGGCAGCGGGGTGACAGGACAGCAAGGTAAAGAGGACGCCTGGGGCCTGGTGTCCCCAGGCGGGGAGCTCAGCACCTCACAGCTAGGCTTGACTTTTAAAGGGGACCCACAAGCCAAACTAGTGGGGCGCAGCAGGCCAGGCTCCCTGGCAGGGGCCAGAGTGCCCACAGTGGGTGTACGTGTCCTTCTATGCCAGGCCGGGAGGCCAGAGAGAAACGGCCAGGGCAGCAGGTGGCAGGGCCCGAGTCTGGGCTGGGTCATCTGGGCCACGGGAGCAAGGAGACCGAGACCGAGTCCATGCTGAGCTTTCGGGTAAGTTGACCGCTAGTACCACCTGAGCTGTGGCAAAGGGGGACTTTGGCGGCGTGTCTGTCACATCCAGCTGCAGGGTGCCTTGTTTCCCAGCAGAGTCGGGTCAAGCCGGTCCCACTGTCTGTGAACAGCCTGGCTGGGAGTCACACACACAGGCTGTAGCGAGTGCTTTGTGGCTGGGACACGTCTCTGTGTCACCTTTGCACTCCTGCCAGGGGAAATGGATTAGCGTGATCAGGACCGCTGTGTGCTGGCTCGGGTGCCAGGTGCATTACCTCATTTACCTGCACCGCCACCAGCAAGGAGGTGCAGCCTAAGGGGAAGAGCGAGGCTCGGGGAGGTGTCACTGCAGCGGCCACACAGCTCAGGAAGGGCAGAGATGGGACTCAAATGCAGGTGTTGCCTCTGGATCCGGGGCGGGCCCCCAACGCTCCCTGCCTGCCCGCCGCCCACCGGGTGCCCAGTAAATGCTGAGTGAACAGAGTGATGGCCTCCAGCGCGCGGTCCCAGAAAGCAGGTCTTATTTAATTAATGACTGGCTCTGTAATTGCCGTTCAGTGCGTGCTGCGTGCGCCGTCTGTGAAGGGCTTTCTAGACAATTTTGGCGCCAGTGGCCTAATGTGGGCGCGCTGGGCCCGTGTGCCAAGGGACCAACGGCTTCATCCATCACCGGCCTCCTGCCACAGCCACAGCAAATCAATACCTGCTCCCACCCCGAGGCAGACCCTCGGCCTGTCTCCCGGCCGGCGCACGCTCCCCGGCCCTCCACACTCACTGGGTTTCTCTCCAAAGGTGCCGGTGTTGCCCCCACGCTGGGCTCGGAGGGGCGGCTTCCTTGGCCTGTTCGGGGGGGGTTCGCATGTGGCCCTTCTGTGATCTGAGCCCCGCCGACTTCTGGGGTCTGATGGCTCTCCCGTGCTCACACGCCTTCCCCTTGTAGAGATGAGCAGGCTCGGGGGGCTCACTTTCCCCCAGCCTCTGGGAATCTTCACGCATGCTTCCTGACTGCTCGCCCTTGCTGGAACGTTAATGTGTCCCCATGGGGTTGTTCACTTGTCCCCAAGGGGGAGGCTTGTCATCCCATCAACACTCACGCGTGACCTCTTCGTGCACCTGCCTCTCCCACCAGATGCCTTGGTGGCTTTATCTTCTCTGGGTCTCAGGTGCTCAGTGGATATGAATGACTGAGTGACCAAATGTGGGCTGGACGGGACCGCACTGAGGGTCCAATGGGACACCTTTTGGGAGTATGCAGCTGGGCATGCAGGAGACAAAGCAAAGAGCTAAGGGCTGTTCTTGCCTCTGTTGTGAGTGGAATTGTGTCCTCAGAAAGATGTGTTGTCCTGACCCCAGCACCTGCGAATGTCGCCTTAGCTGTTTAAGCTGTTTAAAGTTGGCCCAGGTTCACTTATCCATTAAACAGGATTAACAGTCTTCATTCATTCAGCAAGTATTTATTGAGCACGTATTACAGGCCTGGTTCTGATTTGGGCATGGTATTCATCAATAAACAGAATGAGCAAAAGTTCCTACCCTGAGGAACTTTTATTTACTGGGGGAGGCAGACACAACACAGAGAAATCAGTACCATAAACATTACATCAGATAGTGACAAGCCTTGAAGAAGAGTGGGCAGGAAAGGGGGATGAGGAGTATTGGGGGCTGGAAGTTTAAATGAGGCCATTGAGGGAGCCTTCCTGAGAATGTGGGCATTTTTAGAACAGCCCTGGAGAAGAGAAAGGTGCAGCCTTATGGAAAAGCATTCCCAATGCTTGTTGTGAAGATCAGATGCAAGTTTTGTGAAAGAGTAGGTAAATCACGTAAATAAACAAAATTTCCCCCCAAAGTTGATGTGGTTCCCTTATTTAAACTCATCACCAAGTTCTGCATGGGGTGGGAGGGGTCTGTGGTAGACCAAGGCACCCTCCAAGGACAAAATCGTCTACTTATCAGAACGCTGCAGAAGCAATGAGAGCCGGAAGGCAGGGGACGGTGCAGAGAGCGGGCTAACCACCTACGGCATTTGCTGATTCCAGACAGAGGCAAGAGACTGAGAGTATGGGCTTGTCCCGAGAAGAAGGCTCTGCTCAGAGGGGGATGGCTAACGAGCCCACTAGAGTTTTTGGGGGCTTGCAGCGCTGGAACGACAAAAGTTGGAGGTTTTAGTGGCTTCAAAAATGTGGACCATTTCCATGTCAAGACTTTTGTCAGATCCTGAATTTGCCTGGGAGAATGGGCAGAAAGGTCAAAAAGCTATGCTAAGACCCCTGACAAGCAGAATGCAATCTTCCTCAGTCTTGGGGGCTAAAGAGACAGAGATGCTCCAGGACCAGAGAATCGAATCAGGTGAAGAAGCAGCAAGCTCTCCGGTGAAGATCTGGAGAGAATGGGGAGTCAGAGGTAGGCTGGACCTTACCAAATCCAAAACCCAGGCTAACACCGTCAGCTCCTCGGGTGATCAGCCCCACACTTTGCCTGCCTGCTTCTCAGAGGAAATCAGGAACTCTCTGGGGTAGAAAATAAAGTCACTTGGAGCCGACACAACTTTTTTTTTCTTTTTTTTATTAGTTTCAGGTGTACAACACAATGCAATAGTTATACTCTTTACCCCCCAAAGTGAAAACCCCCCTCCCCCAGTTCGCCACCCCACTCCCCCCCATATCATACATATCCATCACAACTCCCCTGACTCCCCTCCACAGTATACTCCACATCCCGTGACCATCCACATATTCAGTTGCAGTTGGCATACAATACTATACAACATCAGCTTCAGGTGTACAGTGCAGTGATCAAGCCTCTACTCCATCCATGAAGTGGTCTCCCTAACAAGACTTGTGACTATCTGACACGCCACAAAATTTTTACATTATTATATTCCCCGAACTGTGTTTCATATCCCTGTGGCAATATTGTAGTTGTCTATTTATGCTGTCTAATCCCTTCCCCTTCCCCCTCATCCCCACCCTCCTCCCAACTAGCAACCCTCAGTTTTTCCTCTACTTCTACGAGTCTGTTTACTTTGATCGTTCACTCAGCTCTTCAGACTCCACACACAAGTGAGATCACGTGGTACCTGTCCTTCTCCGACTGACTTATTTCTCGCAACATAATAGTCTCTTCACAACATTATCAATTACATTCCCAGAACTGCCCCCATCTCCCTGCGGCAACACTGTAGTCCCACATACACTGTCCAAAACCTTCCCCCTCTCCCTCTTCCCCACTCCCTCCCAGCCAGCAACCATCAGTTTTTCCTTTATATCTGCTTGATATGACTTCAATCTTCTTAAATTGTCTCTCTGGGTTAGCTTGTTTACCCCTTTCTTTTGTTTAAAAAAGCCCTTTTAACATTTCTTGCAGTGCTGGCTTGGTGGTAATGAATTCCTTAAGCTTATTCTTTTCTGAGAAGCTCTTTATTTCTCCTTCAATTTTAAGTGATAGCCGTGCTGCGTAGAGCAATCTTGGTTGTAGGCCGTTATTTTGTGTCACTTTGAGTATCGCCTGCCACTCCCTTCTGGCCTGCAGAGTTTCTGTAGACAAGTCAGCTATTAGTCTAACAGGAGTTCCTTTGTATGTAACCTGCTGTCTTTCTCTTGCAGCCTCTAGGATTCTGTCTCTGTCTTTAACCTCCGACACAACTTTTATATACAAAATTATATATCTGCCATTAAGTGAAAAATGATTCAAATGCCAAGAGACAGAGTCATATGAAAGAAAGACAAGGGGGCAAAACAGACAATAGAAACAGACCCAAAATTTATCCACATACTGGATTAGCTGGCAAGAGCTTCTAAATAACTATAATTAATATATCTTTTAAAAGAATAAATTATGACAGAAGTTTTTTTAATATATATAAAGGAGAATTTCAACAGAGAATTGGAAAATATATAAAAATCAAATAAAAAAATCTAAAAATAATAACTGAATAGGTGCATTTTACAACAGGGTAGACACATCAGAGGGCAGGATTTGTGAAATGGAAAAGAGATCAGTAGAAAATATCTAAACTACAGCATACAGAGTGGGGGAAAGAATGAAAATACATAAAGGAACGTGAAGGGAATGTGGACATTATACAAACCTCTCATATATTTGTAATAGGAGCCCTGAAAAGAGAAGAGAGTTGGAAAATGGGGCAGAAGAAAATTTGAAGAAATGTCAACCTAGATTTTTCCAAAATAGTTTTAAGAAATAAACCCACAAATTAAAGACGCTGCAAACGACAAGCAGGAGAGATTTTAAAAAAAACAACACACACAAAATGCATCATAGTAAAACTGCTGACAAACAAAGACTAAGAGAGGGCCGGCTGAGTGGCGCGGTGGTTGGGAGCTGGCTTGGGAAGCCAGCGGCCCTGGTTCGGATCCCACATATGAAGCCCAATGACACTGCCCTCAAAAAAAAAAAAAAGACTAAGAGAAAAACTTAAAAACTTCCAGTGAGAAGACAATACTTCACACACCTTACCTTTAGGAAAACAGTTACAATAAGAGTCTGACTTCTCAAGGAAATCATGGAAGTTAGAAGGCAGTGGAATGACCTTTTTAAAGCAGATGAAAAAATTATTTGCCACTCTTGAATTCTATATTCAGACAAAATAGTCTTTAAAATGAGAGTAAAAATACATTTTTAGACAAACAGAAACTGTTGTTTTCTTTGTCACTGGTGTACTTGAGCTAAAAAACAACAACCACCACCACCAACAAAAAAATATACCATAGGCAAAGGAAAATAATCTGGCTAAAGCACATAAATGCAGAAAGAAATGAGAGTGAAAAAAGGGTAAGTAAACATGTTCAAAAATATAAGTGAATATTGACTGTTCAAAAGAATAATAATAACAATGTATTAGGGGTTTTAAAAATATGTATAAACAAAAGGCAGAAAAATGATAATGTAAAAAATGGGAAGAATAAGTGGAATTAAAGAGATCTAAGGTTCTAACATCATCGGGCAGTGGTTAAAGAAATCATATCTATTATACTGTAATAAGCAAACAATGTGTGTTTTAATCTCTAGGTTACCACTAACACAGGTAAGTTAACAGAAGAAAGTGGAATAATAATTTTTTTAAAAAATGATTAATTTAAAGAAGGGCAGAAAAGAGAGGAAAAATAGGAAACAAATAGTAACATGGTAGTTATAATCCAACTATATCAGTAATTACATTAAATGTAAATGGACAAAATAGTCTCAGTAAAAGCCTGAGTGTCAAGCTGGATAAAACTCTTCACAAACCACGCATTCTGTAGGAGAAAAAGTGACTCCTCCTTAGCAGAGGAGTAAGACTTTCGTAAGTAGGTCATATTCCTCTTGTGGTCCTTATCCACCTCTCAATTCTTGTTTGAGACACTACCTTCCTTATACATTATACACCAAAATGTGTGTAGCTATTCAAAATATTGTCCTCGGTGCCTTTCCTCATGCGTTTCTCTTTGCCTGGAATCTCCCCCACCCTGACTGTTACCCGCATCCCCCACATCTGCACGCATACACTCACACATCCTTTTACTGCTTCATGCTTCCAAGCCCAGATCAGGTGAGAGCACACTCCCCAAAGCCTTCTTGCCCTCCTCCGTGCTCCCCACCAGCACTTTACACTGTGGGCCATCATTTGTTCCCCCTTCTCACTGTGAGGGAACCCCTCAGGGAAGGGACCATGTGTCCATTTGGTGCACCAGAGCAGGCATCATGGAAGAACCTGGTGGCTGCACTCCCTGCTGAGTGCAGTAATTGTGATAAGCTAACATCCACAGGCCCTTGGCAGGTGTCAGGCTGGGCTACGGGCTCCAATCCTCACAAGGGCTCTGTGGGGTCGGGGTTATATCACACCATTGCACAGATAAGGAAGCCAGGGCTTGCAGAAGCCACCTGCCCAGGACCGATGGCTAGGAAGCCCTCTGCAGTTGCCTACAGTCTAGTAAGGAAGACACATATTTAACAAGTGAAGGGGAGGAGGCATAAGAGATGTGAGCTGGAAGAGTGCAGGACAGGGCCTGACCCTGGGGCCCCGGAGGGCTTCTCAGAGGCAGTGTTCCGGCTCAGACTCAGCGCACAGGTGAATAGGAGTTGGAGGGGTGACGCTGGAGAGCAGTCCGTGCAGTGGGAGCGCCTCTTCCCCGGCACTGATCGAGCTGCCGACTGTGCGAGTCTAAGGGTGGAGGAGGAGGTGGCAGTGGGGTCTGGAGAGGAAGGTGTCATCAGTGTCCTTGTCATTCAAGTGTCTGGCACAGTGTCGGTGCTCAGTGAACAATCTTGGAACCAAACTGAACTCACCAGGGATTCAGCCATTAAACGATAAATCCTGGTTGGATGTCAGCCTTCAACCTTATTTCTGGGCACACGGAGTTTTGCAGCATGGCCTGGTCACACATGGAGGGAAGGACCATGCGCCAGGCACCCCCTCACCAGCACTGGATACCCACCACCCCTCGTGATTCTCTCTCCACCCTCTGAAGCCACTGGGCTCGGAGCAGTTCCAGCCGGGAGCCAAGCCCAGCTTTCCTGACACCCAGCTTGGGCCTGCTCGCCCGGCCATATGGCTTCCTGGTTCCAGTTCCAGCCCTGGGACTAATGCTCCACCTAGGCTTCAGTTTTCCCAGCTGAGGCTGGACTAAAATGACCTCTTGGAACCATCCAGCGCTCACAGTCCCTCCTGTTCCGTGGGCCCCTTTTGGTCTGCGAGGACGAGTATCATGCGCCCCAAGCCCGTTTTGTATTTTCCGAGGCTGCATTTCCCCTAAGCAAACACCCTTCACTCTCATGAGCCATCTCTCTTCTGCCCCCAAGTCACTGGATCAATATTCAAGTGAAAGTGGCCCCATCCCCACATCAACAAGTGTGCAGACATGCAGTTAGAAATCTGAGCAATTAATCCCATTAACAAGCAGTGATTCACAGCCTTCAACGGGGAGCCTGCCTTCACCATGGAGTGTTAATCAAGGCAAAAACAGAACGTCCTGAATTCTCGGTGTGACCGCTAGCTGCTGCAGGGACACCCAGACACAGGAACCTCACAAATGCCGGGAACTAGCTGCTCCCACACCCCGCCACGGCACCCAGGCGCCGGCCTTGGGACCTGAAGCATGGAGAGTCCTGGGTGGCAGACATGCCTTGCCAGCCGTACATGTGTCCTCTCAATGTTCAGTGCTGTCCACAGCCCGCCCCTGATTGGGAGCGATGGTTTTCAGTGTGGCGTCGGCCAGGAGTGGATTTATCTGTTAACTGTTAACTGTGCTTATTGCAAATCACTTTAATGATGTGTTAACATTTAATTAGATCGCTACTGAGTGCCTCAGATTACATGTACAGCCTGTGAACTGACCGTCAGAGCAAAAGGGTTCATGGGAAACAGGACTGCCGTCCCAGCCCAGGCTGGCCCCAGTCCTGGGCTCACTCATTTGCTGGGTGAATTTCTCAGCACCCATTTTCAGTCTCCGGTGTGACCATCACGTCACGGCTGGAGCTGTTGTGAAATCTTGCACCTTCCGGAAAAGAGAGGCTGCCGTCTTTCACCTGGCAGATCTGTGTTGTGTCTGCAGGTGCAGGGTCTGTTGCCACAAGGAACTCAGAAATGGACAGACGTAACCTCCGTACTGCACCCCACCACCAGAAGACAGGTGTGCAGAAAGAAAACTACTCACACGTGGCAGGCCCCGTACCAAGAGTGTCACAGCCTTTGTCCCTACTGCTGAGCCAGGAAGGCTTTACAAACAGGGAAATTGAGGCTCGTTAGTTGTGCATGAGGGCGAAAGGGGAAAGGTCACGGTGAAAAGGCAGCTCAGACAAACTGAGGCTGGTACACAGAGGGCCTGGGACAGGTTAAGCTGTTTGGACTGCATGCTGCAGAAGCCACACAGTCCCACCCAAATTTGAAGATATTAAGCAAGTAAATATCCATTAAGCCTAATCATTTGGGAACAGGAAATGCCAGGTACCCCCAGTGTGTTTGATGCCACGTGGAGCAAGTACTGGCTGTGAGTGGCAAGTGCCTTCTTCTCATTAATTCACACGTCAGGCTCCTGCTAGGCTTGCAGGATGCCCACAAGAGTCTCTCTGCCTTTGTCACACACACACACACACACACACACACACACGCACACCCATGAACATACATGTACATGGGCATATACACAAGCACACAATCACACATGTGCCCACACAAGTGTACAGTCACAGATGCACACTCACATTGTACATGCACACACACACGTGCACACCTATGCACACAGTGTCAGCCCTTGTACCACTCACACAATCACACACGATCCACTCTCCACATCTCCATCCCGCCGGTGAGGCCCATTTGGCCTGGCTGCCCCTCTTTATGGGCATGACTTGGGCAAATGCCCATTTTCAAAGGACAGTCGATGGCTGTGCCACTCGGCCCCACGGGGCCGGCCCAGCACCTCCACTGAGCGGCCAGGCAGCAGCTGTGCTGCAAACGCCACCCCAACTGTGTTTAGAGCCACCAGGCCACCCAAGAACCCTCCATGACGTGACATGACCAGACAGGCACAAGGAACAGGCCCTGCAGTCATGTAAAATACAAAAGAAAGTCCTGTCCTGGACGCTCGCTGACCAAACAGTGGCGAGCCAGTCAGCGCCTCCGAGTTCTGCCCAGGCAGCGTAACCTGCCCCCGCGTAACAAGAGCGGCGCTATTTGGAGTAAGCTGGAGGTTGGGCACGTCTGTGATGGCAGAAACCTTGCAGGGGCGTGGGAACCGAGTGCTGCCATGTGGCCCACCGGCATCAGATCGGCCCACTGCCCAGATGGAAGCTTCCAGATGAGTCCGTCTGTGGAAAGAGAACAGGCGTTTGTTCACCAGACCCCAAAGCCCCAGGGCAGCCTGAGGCATGATTGACCCGCAGTGAAATCATGCATCCATAAGCTGGCAAGCCCTGGGCAGCCCGACAGATTCCCCATTCGGGTCACCTCCCCAGACGGATTAAGCACCGTGGTGCCCCTCTGCCCTGCGGGGGTGGAAGAGCCCCGTGCTGTCCCAATACCGTGGACAAAGAGAAAGTAAAGGGCCAGAGCTTCAACCTGGCTTATCCGGGCCAAGCCTCTTGGGGTGAACCTTAAATCTCTCTAGAGTTTGGTTTCCTTGCCCTGAAAATGGGCACAATAATGGCACTGCCTCCTGGGACCTGGGTGGGAGAAGGTGGTCACAGGGCCGAGCCTGTGCTCTGAGGGGCACTGCAGCACCACCCCAGGCACTGCCACCATTCAGGTCGCATGTAGGCAGCGAAGAGGTCCAGTTGCCCTGAGCCGTGCCCATAACCGCTTAGAGAAGCTGAATGATTGTTTGCTCCAGACCCTGAACACACGGCCCTTTCGCTCCACGCTCAGGACAGAAGGCCTCACCTTCTTTGTGCATATGGCATTGTCACATGTCTGTCCCAAAGCATCTTGCACACATACGAAAGCCAAGAGGCAGCTGGATGGACCCAGGGGCTCTCCACCACAAACAGACGGTGCAGAGGGGTATTGGCACCAGGTGGCACTGTGAGGCCAGACAGCCGGGTCCTGTTTTCCCTTTTTCTTTTTTTTAAGATTTTATTGGGGAACCGGGGAAGGGGAACAGACAAGTTGCTGTCCTTTTGTTCTCCAGTCTAGTTATGGAGGATGTTGCTTCACTGGCCCATGTTGGTATCGTCATTGCACTCTTCCCGGATGAGGCAGATCGGTCGCTGGCCTCTGGATGGTCGCTCACCACGGCTATTGGCAGCTCACGCTGGCTGCGGGCCACTCACTGTAGCCCATGGCAGCCCACTGCAGCAGGGGCTGCAGCCCACACCATCACCGGGGCTCGCACAGCCCAGCTCCAGGTGGAGCTGTTGTTAGCTGTGGAGGGCAGTGTCACTGGCCCTCATGTGGGATCCGAACCGGGGCCGCTGGCATCCCAAAACCAGCGCTTAACCAATGCGCCACTCGGCTGGCCCTATTTCTTGAAATATTCCTTCTGCCCATTCTCTCTCAGTTTTCCTTCTGGGGTTCCAATTATGCATTTAGAATGTTTGATATCCCACAGCTTGCACTATTCAGTTTCATTTTCATCCTTTTTCTCTTTGGTTCAGTCTGGTTAATTTTTTGACCTGTCTTCAAGCTTGTTGATTTCTTTCCTCAGCTGTGTAGCACCTACTGATCAGCCCATTGAAGGCATCCTTCCTCTCTTGTGCTTTCCATTTGAACATTTCCATTTGATTCTTTCTTAGAGTTTTCATTTCTCTGCTGAAATAACCACCTGATAATGCATGTTGTCTCCTTTTCCATTAGAGCCTTCAACATATAAATCATAGTTATCTTAAATTCCCTGTCAGGCACATCCAATATGTGTATTATATCCGAGTCTGGTTCTGATGTTTGCTTTATCTTTTTTGAATCTGTCTTTTTTATTTCTGGTCTTTTCGCATCCTCAGAATTTTTTGTTAAAAGCCATACATCTTGTGTAGACACTTCCCCCGTTAAGGGTTGTTCCCAGTTTAAGTTCTTTGTGAGCGGTGCTGCTGTGGGCGTTTTTGTGCTCGTGTCCTGAGGCTCCCCGGGGCGGCTCTCTCTGGCCCTTACAGCTGGAATGGAATCACTGGGTTGAGGACTTGTCGGGGCTGGGAGATGATGCTAGATTGTTTTCCAAAGGGTCGTACCAGTTCTCATCCCCACAGCAGTGTCTGAGAGTCCCCATTGCCTCACCTTCTCACCAACTTGGTCCTTCTGTGTTAAACTCACTGTGAATGGTAGCATCAAGAAAAAAGGACCCCGGCCGGCTGAGTGGCGTGGTGGTTAAGCGCTGGCTTCGAAAGCCAGTGGCCCTGGTTCGGGTCCCACATATGAGGGCCATTGACACTGACCTCAAAACAAAACAAAACAAAACAAAAAACAACAAAAAAAAACGACCCAAGGGCTGGCCGAATGGCGTGTTGGTTAAGAGCTGGCTTGGGATGCCAACAGCCCCAGTTCGGATCCCACATGAGGGCCAGTGACACTGCCCTCCACAGCTAACAACAGCTCCACCTGGAGCTGGGCTGTGCGAGCCCCGACAACAGTGTAGGTTGCAGCCCCTGCTGCAGTGGGCTGCCATAGGCTACAGTGAGCGGCTGGCAGCCAGCATGAGCTGCCAATAGCCACGGTGAGCGACATCCAGAGGCCAGCAACCGATCTGCCTCATCCGGGAAGAGCACAGTGACGATACCAACATGGGCCAGTGAAGCAACGTCCTCCGCAACTAGACTGAAGAACAAAAGGACAGCAACTTGTCTGTTCCCCTTCCCCGATTCCCCAACGCTGTTCCCCTCTGCCAATTTCCCAATAAAAAAAAAAAATCTTTAAAAAAAAAAAAAAGAAAAGAAAAGAAATAATGGCTAAGGATTTACTTAAATGAGTGAGAGGCACCAAAACACAGGTCCAGGAAACTCAGAGAAGGTGGGGGGAAGAGCACAGAGGATTTTTTAGAGCCTTGGAAATACTCTGTGTGATATTATAACGGCGGAGACATGTCACTATACATTTGTCCAAACCTCAGAGTGTACGACACAGAGAGAGACCTCATGCAAACTGTGGACTTTGGGTGGTGGTGAGTTGACAATGGAGGTTCATCCTTGGTAAAATATGTACCATTCTGACGACTGATGTTGACAAAAGAGGAAGCTATGTGTGCGTGGGGCAGGGGTATGTGGGAAATTTCTATACTTCCCTCTCAATATGGCAGTAAACCTAAAACTACCCTTAAAAAAGAAATTCTTGGCCATTATTTCTTTAAAAAATGAATCTTGTCCTCTAATATTAGGAACAAGACAAGGGTATCCACTCTCACAACTCCTATTCAACACTGTCCTAAAACACTAGCCATTGAGGAAGGCAAGAATGGTAAAGCAAGAAAATAAAAAATAAACCTCTCTCCATTCAGAGATAATATAACTTCTATGTAGAAAATCCCAAAGAATCTATAAGGAAACTTGAGAACTAATAAATGAGTGTAGCTGGTCATAAGATTCATAACCAACAAACAAAAGTCAATCACAGTAAAACCTTAGATTGTGAGTAACGTGGTTTGCAAGTGTTCCGCAAGATGAGCCAACATTTGTAATACATTTTAACGTGGTAAATGAGTGATGTCTTACAATATAAGTAGTTTGTTTCCAGAACGAATTAAGCTCGCAAACCAAGGTATTACCTGTACATTTCTTTATACCAGCAATGAAGAATTGGACTTTCAAATGAAAAACAATATGCAAACAGAGCACCAAAACATGAAATATTTAGGTATAAATTTTTAAATGTGCAAAGTCTGCCCACTGAAAACTAAAAACACCGATGAAAGAAATCAAACAAGACCTAAATAATTGGAGAGCTTTATGGCTTAGAAGGCTGAATATTAAGATGTCACTTCTGCCCAATTTCACCTGTAGATCTAATGCGATCCCCATAGAAATCCCAACAGGTGTTTCTTTTAAAAAAAAGATATACACACATCAAATCATAAGTGTATATGGAACGGCAAAGTAGCTAATACCACGACAAGTTTGAGAAAGAACAAAGCTGGGAGACTCACACTACCTGATTTCAAGACTTGCTACAAAGTTACAGGAACCAGGACAGTGTGGTATAAGTGAAGGAACAGGCACATATATCACTGGCACAGAATGCTGAGCCTAAAAATAGACCCACAGATATATAGTCAAATGATTTTTGACAAAGGTGCAAAAGCAATTAGAGAAATGACAGTCTTTACAACAAATGGTGCCACAAAAATTGTGCATTCATATGCAATTAATTAACCCTCAACCTCATACCTTATAACTAGATCAACTCAGAACAGAGCATTTGTAAAATGTATAAAACTATAAAACTTCTAGGGAAAATATAGGAGAACATGTGTGTGACTGTGAGTTAGCTGTTATTCTAAACAAGACACCAATAACATGATCCATAAAGAAAAAAGTCAAAAACTTGAACTTTATCAAAATTTAAAACGTCTGCTCTGCAAAAGCCAAAACAAAAACTATTAAGAGAATGAAAAGACCAGCCACAGACTAGGAGATATTTGCAAATCACACCCCTGACAACGCACTGGGTTCAGGGTGGATATAATAAAACAAAAAGCTCTCTAAGGTCAACAATAAGAAAACAAACCAGGGCCGGCCGAGTGGCACAGTGGTTAAGTGCTGGCTTGGGAAGCCAGTGGTTCCAGTTCAGGACCCACATATGAGGGCCAGTGACACTGCCCTCAAAAAAGAAAGAAAGAAAGAAAGAAAAGAAAACAAACCGATTTTTTGAAAAAGAGGGAAAGATTTAGACCAACAATACATTAAGAGGATATACAGATGATACACAAGCGTATTGGAAAATGCAAAGGGAACAAGACTGAACTACACCTGGGACATCTTGGAGTCCTAGGAATTAGGGAATTGCTCTAAGAAAAGAGAAGGGGACATGTTAAGAGACCACAGGAGCTCACCCGGGAGAGGCTCTAGAGGCAAGAACAATTTAAGTAACAAAGTAGGCAAAGATAATATTGGATTAGAACCCAAAGAATAAAATAAACATCTTTACTTTCATAGTGATACTGAAAACAAACAAACATCTAAGTAGAGAGGTGGCAACTCCCTTACAGGAGAACTCCACATAATAAATTTGGAAGGAAGAGGGAAAATGGCCCATTACCATCAGAACACCACAACAATCACTGTTGCTGGCAACATCCATGTTGTTTTGTCATTCTTTTTTTTTTTTTTTTTTTAAGCTGAGCCATCCTGCCACCTGTTTGCAGCTCATCTTGGTCCAGAAATCGAACCGGTGACCAAGTTGCTCAGCGCTCGCACTCTTGAGAGAGCTCTTAATGGCAACATCCATTGTTGAATGCTAACATCAGTGGGCAGAGTTTCAGGAGAAATGGGATATTTGTACAGCCTCAAAGTAGCTCTCCCAAGATGTTACTAATTACAAAGGAAAACCAGTAATGTTACAAAGGAGAAACCTGGCAGGTGGCACTTTAACCAAATGATCAGGGTCGGGGTTGCCAGTGATGGAACACCGAGCCAGCCCTGATGTGACCACTGAGAAGGGCACACCTCCTCTGTGCCATTCTTTCTGGACACACGCAGAACCTCAGTTGTATGAGGAGAAAAATATCAGAAGAACCAAGTTGAGAAATACTTTACAAAATAACTGGCTTGGACTCTTCAAGAGGGAAGGTCATAAAAAGCAAGGGAAGGGCTGGCCGAGTGGCGCGGTGGTTAAGTACTGGCTTGGGAAGCCAGCGGCCTCGGTTCGGGTCCCATATATGAGGGCCAGTGACACTGCCCTCAAAAAAAAAAAAAAATCTGTGCCTGTCTTCTCATCCATAAAATAAAGGCTCTACTTTAAAAAAAAAAAAAGCAAGGGAAGATTGAGGAGCTGTCACAGATGGGAGGAGACTAAGGTGACATGACAGCTAAATGCAACGTGGAACCACAGATTAGATTCCGGACTAGCAAACAAGAATGCTAGTGGAAAACTTGTGATATCTGAATGAAATTTGCAGTTAAGTGAAAACGTTGTATCCAAGTGAATTTCTTTTTCTTAATGTACATCGTTATAGTATGGTTATATAAGGGGCTGTGTTAGGGGAAACCAGGGGAAGGTTTGGGGGAACTTTCTGTACCATCCTTGCAACTTCTCTGCCAATCTAAAATTATCTCCAAGTAAAAAGTTAGAAGGAGAATGTGATTGAGAAGACAGAAGTTGGAGTCAGCACACAGCCTGATTTCAAGACATACTATAAAGGTATAGCAATCAAACTGGCATGATTTTCGCAAACGGATGGAACTGAACAGCATGAGCAGAAACTGAGCCACACACACATATGGCCAATTGACTTCTGACAAAGATGAAAAAGCGATTGAATAAGTCAGGACTGTCTTTTCAACATGTGGGCTGGAACAACTGGACAGCTATGTGCAACACAATCGGACTCCACCCCTTCCTCACACCTGATACAAAATTAACTCAAAATGCATCATAAGCCTGTATAAATCTATAAAACTTTCAGAAAAAAATATTTGTGACCTTGGCTTAGTAAAGTTCCCTTAGATATATCAATAAAAGCATGGTCCATAACAGAGGGGAAATGATACATTTCGCTGTGTCAACATTTTTAAAAATTCACTTTGCAAAAGATATTATCTAGAAGCTGAAAAGACAAACCACAGACTTATTTGCAAGTCACATAGCTGATAAAGGACTCATATCCAGAATATGTAAAGAACTCTCAAAATTCAATAATAAGCATACTAACAACCCAATAAAGAAATGGGCAAGGATTTGAACAGACACCTCACCAGTGAAGATGTACAGGTGACAAATAAGCACATGAAAAGATGCTCAGTGTCACACACTAGGAGTGGTGACTCCAGCTAAAATGAAAAAAAAAAAGAAAGCCTGACAGTACCAAGTGCTGACGAGGATGAAAGGGGGCTAGAACCCCTATGCGTTGCCGGTGAGAATGTGTGGGAAACGGTTTGGCAGTTTCTTATACACTTAAACCTACACTTGCCCCCGGACCCAGGAGCCCCAGCGCTAGGCACCTACCCAGGAGAAATGGAAGCCTACATCCCGCATAATCTGTATGTGAAAGTTTATAGCAGCTTTACTCGTAATTGCTCAAAACTGGAGGCAGCCCACGTGTCGTCAGTGCAGACAGGTTAGCAGGCCCCCATACGTCCACACGTTGTGTGAAATACAGCTCCGCGGGATGATTAATTCATGAACAGCATGGCTAGATGGCGAAGGGATTATAGCCGGATCAAAAGCGACCTACTGTGCGATCCCATTGATATGACATCCTGGAAAAGACGAAACCACTGGCATGGGAAACAGGTCATGGGGCTGTGGGTGAAGGTTCAGGGCAGACTTTACCTGCAAAGGCAATTTGGAGGCAGGTGATGGAATGGTCCTGCATTTTCATTGTGGTGGTGGTTACGCAACTCGATCATTTGTGGACACCCGTTGAACTGTATGAGAGAGAGAGAGAGCTAATTTTGCTGTAAGCAAATTTTTAAAAAATTGTAAACGTGATTTCATGGTTTGGGTCTGTCTCTTGTTCTCCATCTCTTACACAAAAATGGCATGTCCCAATAGGGGCTGCTTCCTCAGCCTGGATCTGGGGATGAGAAGACAGTGGACAGACCCAAGGCCTCAGGGAGGCTTAGGAGTGGGACCTGGAGCCGGGCGCTGCCCGCAGGAGCAAGGCAGCGGCACACAGGCTCACCTCTGGTCCTTGCTCGGCCTGATTTGACCCCCAAGGCTGAGCCCAGTTATCTGTGCTGGCCTGACCCACGGCGGGGCCGTCTGCTCTTTGGTCTACCTGGACCCTCCCTCTGCTTCTTGGTGGTGACTGTCCCTCTGCTTCTCTAGGTGGTCCCGCCAACCACGCCTCCCATGCCCCCAGCCGGAGAGGACCCAGGACCTGGCTGCCATCCGGAGCCGCCTTGGCGTTTCCTCTGCAGGCACTGGAGGGAGAGGAGGTTTCTCTTTTCCATGGATTTGAGCTGTCAGCATGTGACGCGAGTGGTTGGTGGCCACCTCCTCAGCCCTCTGCAGACTCCAAGAGGCCCTGAGCCTGTCAGGGGCGGAGGGGACTGCGGTCCGGCCTGGCCAGGGCCTGCTCCTCCCTGCTCCCTGCTGCGGAAGCCACAAGCGTCCCATGTGGTCTGAAACAAGCCTGAGGGAGGCTCCTGCTGGCCTCACCTTCCCGCCCCCCCCATGCTGGCTCTGCCCCTGAGCGGCTCCCTGTGTGTGACCCACTGCTGGCACACCCCCAGGCTGGCAGCCTCCTCAGACCCCTGCCTCATTGTCTCCCAGAGCGGGTGGGAACTCGGGCAGGCAGAGCAAAGGAGGTGGGGCCACGTGAGGAGGAGGAGGCTCTTCACAACAGGGCCGGGAGCCCTAGCAGACATCTGTGCACAGGTCCGCTGGGCCAGCCCAGCGCCGGGGCCAGTGCGGAGAGGACCCCACAGCTCGGGCACAGTTGCCAACCTTCCCCAGCGCCGTGCCACGCTGACCCCCTCTTCCCAACCCCATCAATTGGGCTGCATCTGGTGATTGCAAACCCCTGCCCACTGCCACCTGGCTCTGGGGCCCGCCTCTGTCTTCCAGGGCTGCAGCCAATCGGGGCTGTGCATCTCTTCGCAGGCCAAAGGCCTTCTCCCCCAACAATGCTCCTGTCTATCAGGAGTCCACTCACCAGGCCCCTCCCTGCCAATCTGCTCCCCTGTGAACCAGGCCCCCAAAGCCCGGCCGAGCTGTACCCCAAGTCTGTCCAGGTGCCCTGTGTGCATGCACCCCACACCCCTCAGAGCAGATTCTAGAATCCTACTTGGCTGGGAGAAACAATTTGGCTCCACACCAGCTCCATCCCCAGGGTCCTGAGTGGACCCCCTACCAGCCCTGGCTGCACCGGGGCTGAAGGGTGCCCCCTGGAGGTGCTCCCAGGTCTGTGGGAGAAGGGCCAGGCCGCCACACTGCAGCTGGGGGCGCGGCACAGGTGCCCACGGCAGCATATCTTGCAACTTGGAGGCAGCAGAAACAAGGGAGCAGCCACGGGTTTTCTCTAGGCAGCGAGCTCCATGGCTACAGTGAAGTGGGCTTTACTGTTATAAGCTGAGAAGGCGAAAGTCCTTTCAGGTGAGGAGAGAGACGCCTGTTTTCGGGGCAAACAAGGGGCAGCTCGCCCAGCGTCCTCCGTGGTGCGGTGGGTGCTGCCACAGCGCAGGGGGCGGCCGGGTGAGCTGAGGCTTCTCAGGGAGCTGGTCTGGGCCTGCAGCCTCCAGTGCTGTCCTAGGCGGGGGTCGGAGCAGGCCGGTTGGTGCCGGGCCCCACCAGGCACAGCACAGAGGTGCTGGGTGGAATGTTTCAGCAATGTTCCAGGCAGCAGTGGCGAAAGGGCTGACTCCCTGGGTGGGAAACGGGTGGGTGTTTACAGAGCACCACGAGGCCAGTGTGGCTGGTGTGCAGTGGATGAGAAGGAGGCCATGAGAACTCCGTCTGACCCCGAGCTGGCTGAGCGTGGGGGTGGTTTCACAGAGAGGACCGAGGTCTGTGAGCCCTGCGGCTGTCAACCCTGAGACTCCTGAGGCCTCTGCACGCTGAGATTCTGGGATGTCTGAGACGGAAGCTGAGAACCTCAGCACTCAGCTGAGGGCATCCTGACAAACTTGTTGCTGGCGCAGCGGGGGTCCTTTAGGGCCTGGTGACACTTAGCAGGGGAAGCTGGTGTCCCCAGGGAGCAATTGAACACTTCTGAGCACTTTGGAGAGGTGACCTTCCCCCGGAGACGTGGCCCCTTCCCCATGGGCTGGAGCAGAGGGCTCTGGGCACTTGGGGTCCACAGCTGGGACCAGGAAATTAGCCCATGCACGTCAACACAAGGCCACGTGAAAGTAATAAGATAATGTGCTCTCAAGGAAGCAAGATCGATCGACTGGGCCGTGGCATCTCGCATTTCTAAATCCAAGGCCAAAGGCTCGGGCTGCTGCCTGCCAGCCGCTCAGACTTGCTGTGATGCTGCACCGACTTCAGGTGAGGTGGCACTGAAGTCTCAGGTGCCCGGTGGCAGTCCCCACCCTCCTAGGTGGAAACCAGGGAAGGGGGTGGATCTCCCCGAGAACCAGCCTGTCTTGCGCCATCTGTAGATACATGCCGTCGTAGTGGTGTAGTCTGCTGTCACCTCCACCATTACCCAGCTCTGCCTTGGCCCCCCTGAAATGGTCCTTCCCCCTTTTCTCCCAGAAGCCAACAGAGGAGTGAACCCACACCGCCCAGGATGTCCCCGTTTCCTTCCTGGGTCCTTCAGAGCAGTGGTCCTCATGCGGGGCCACTTTGTCCCTGGGGACTTCCGGCAACGCTGGAAGCGTTTTGGGGATGTCCTGACTGGGGTTACCACTGGCATTAGATTGGGCGGAGGCCAGAGACGCTGCTAAACATTGTATAGTGCACGGGATGGTCCCCGTGACAAAGGAGAACTGAATGTCACTAGTGCTGAGCTGGAGGGACCTGGTTTGGGCGACAGGGTTTCTGTGGCCTCCTGCAAGTCATCTATCTGGGCAGGCACCTGGTTGTGAATTCCCCTCTTCAATGAGGTCCCAGCTGGTCTGAGGACTTCAGGAGGTATCCCCAGCACTATCCCGCTCATCCCCGTGCCCCTATTTCTTCCCGTTGGGTGCAGCCTCTGATGGCACCAGGATTACCTACTACGGTGAGACAGCCGAGCCTTAAATGAGGCTGGTGGGTCCTTCTCTAGGTAAGACACAGTTTGCTGGGCGTCCGAGGAAGAAACAGGCTGAGTTATTTTGTCCATGGTGAACGTGAGTGACCGTTGGCTGATGACTTCGGCGTGTCCGTCCCCAGACACAGAGCTTTGCGCGCGATAGGACCTCACTCCGTCCTATGATCGCCTGGTCTCCTCTGTCCCGCCGATGGGGGGAGGGCGGTGACGCGCCCAGGGCGGCACAGGTGGACGGGAGGCAGGCCAGGCCTGTCTGTCCCTAAAGCTGCTCTCCGGTCTGATGGGACATGTGACAAGGCCCACCAGTGACGGACTGGTTGGCCTTCAAAGGCTGGGTGTGCTGTCACTCTGCCCAAGTGGCAAGTCATCGCCCAAAAGTGCTGTTGCTGCCTCGGAGGCAGGTCTCCAGTGAGCCATTGTCTCCAAAGCACTGTAATTCCCTGCTGTTTGCCAAAGTGGTCATTAGGAAGACAGGCGGGCACAGTGGGACCCCCAAATTACTCTGTGCTCACAGTGCCAGCGAGCAGGGTTTCCCTGGAGGTGGGCGGACGGGCGGTTGGGGGGTGGGGGGGATGAGACGTGCTTCAGGAGACATGGGCAGGACCGGCCAATCTAGCTTCTCTGCAGCCCCAGGGCTGGTCATAGCAGGGGTCATTGACCAAAGAGGAAAAAGACAGACTGTTGGCTGCACCCCAGCACTGGGCCAGGTGGGTGCAGTGCCGGCATCCTCGTGTCTGTTCCCTGCTGGTTGGCAGCCAGGCGGGCCGGCCTCCCGCTGCTGTTTCACTCACTCATGTGTTCATTCAGCACCAACACGTGCTGGGAGCTGGGGATGGAGGCAGCGGTGCTCCGGACCCCTGTGGCTCCTCCCCATGGGGCTCCCAGCCCAGAGGAGCGGGAGGAGTTAAGGCTGGAGAGGGAGCCTGGGCCCAGAGGCCAGGGGCTTGCTGTGGACACACAGCGGGGGGCAAGGTGGGGCTTGCAGCCAGGTCCGTCCGGCTCACCGCCTCCAGCTCTCCTCACTGCTGCGGCCGCCTCCGCCTGACGCCTGTCCTGGGCTGATCACTCACCGAGGCCTCTCCGGGGGGCTCCGGGACCACCCCCCCTGCACCCCAACTCCAGCTGGAGAGCCGTGTTTCCACTCCTTTCCTGGGCGTCTTGTCCTGGCCATAAGGCTGAGGTTGTTAAAGGGTGACCCCATGCACCCCTCTGCTCTGGCCTGACTCTTGGACTTGGCTGCACCCTAACAGGCGACCCCCCCAACCCCCCGGCCATTCGCATTCACACGTCTGTCTGTGGGGTTATGTCTGTCTCCTCCGCTGAGCTGGCTGGGATCTCGTGGCTCCCATCCCACCCTCACATCCGGGTAGAGGAAGGCCATGTGGAGATGGGGAAACTGAGGCTCAGGGGGGAGAAGCGAGCGGCCCTGGGTGGCTGAAAGGGGAGACAAAGCTCAGGTCCACCCTGGTGGCCTAAGGCTTTTTACATAAAATTCTGAGGCCCTTTAGGCCCAAACTCTATTTTTCTGTGATTCTTGCTTCTTTGTATCTAATTATTCTAAATTGCTATGACTTTAAGTTTATTTATCCGGACGGCCCAGGCCCCTGTGGGCCCGGCCACCGTGACCTCTGAGCCATCACGCTTAGCAGCCAGAGTGGGTGACAACCGATTAATTGTTCTTAAAGCACTTAGACACTCTCAGGCGACAAGAACCGTGTCACAGCAACATTATTTCATTACTATCCCTTAGAGATGGGGCCATCAGCGAGGGTCTGAAAACAGGATGGGAGCCAGCACTGGCCTCGCTGGAGCGCCCCAGGGACTGCGGGCAAGTCACTTAACTCCTCTCAGACCCCCAGCGCGTGGGGGGCTCCGGAGAGCAGAGCTCAGGCTGGGCGCCTGCCTTCCGCCTTTGTCTGGGGTGGGAGCCAAGCTGCGCCCCGACTGCATCTTCCACCTAGTCCATGTAGGACGCCAAAGGGCCTCGCAGACGTGCCACGGGCTGCCGGTGGTCTCGTCTGGGACCGTTACATGTAGCTGTGTTCCTCCCATCAACACACCGGACATGGCAGCACCCAGCTGGATGGAAGTCCGCCTGCTCGTTTATTCACTTAATCCTCCTTTCCCCTCCCCACCCGCCTCCCCCATCCTCCCTGCCCCTCCCCCTTCCCTCCCTGTCCCCTCTCTCCCTTCTACCTTCCCCCTGCCCCCGCTCTCTCCTTTTGGCAAATGTCAGGGCCCCTATCGGGGCAGAGGCTGAGCTGCAACACTGATGAACGAGCAGCGGCTTATTTGGGAACTGAGCTCAGTGAACCAGCCTCTCCTGACAAGCCCTGGGATCCACCTGGGAAGCCCAAAGCCAACACTGCCACCAAGGCTGCGGGGGCCTCCCCGCCACCACCCCCCAGTGTCCTCAGGGGAAGCAGAGCACTCTGTGACCCTTTTTCAGGCATGGCCTCTGGAGGCACCTTGCTTCCTCCGTCCTCTGCGGCTCCAGAGTGAAAGCACTATTGCTGGGTCTTTGGGGAGCCCCCACCCTCCCCTTCCTCCACTCCTGTAGGGGCTTCAAAATCCCTCCCACCCCACTCGTTGTGCAGAAGAAGGTTCCAGGAGGCCTCCACCAGCCGTGGCCACCCAGCAGAGGCTGTGGCCACACAGGGCCCCCTGGATGCAATGTCCCCACCTGCACCATGGGTAACTACCTCTGATGCCAGGCCCATGCTGGAACTTGGGAGGCAGCCGGACCGCATGGTCCCCAGCCTCCCAAGGCTCAGAGCCCCTGAGATTCTGCCCAGACCCTCCCCCCAGTGCCCTGGCCCCTGCCCCAGCCAGCCAGAGTGTCTCACGGGGTGGAAGTGCTCAGTGTGCTGGAGCCAGCCTGCGACATGCAGCCCAGACCACAGGCCAACCCCAGCTCCCCATTTCCCGACTGTGGGACCTTGGCATGACCCTCACTCCGCTCAGCTGTAACATGGGGACAGTAGCTCCCACTGCCAAAGGGCCTGTGGGTCTCAGTGGGCTCATCAGAGAAGCAGTATGGGGCCACTGCCCCTGCCTGTGTGTCTGACCTTGACACCGCAGTTTCAAGAGGGGGTAGCGGGCTGGTGATCTTCCCCAGATCCCAGGGTCATTGCCAATCACAGTCCTTCCATTGCCCTTTGAGGGCCACTAATCAGGGGCCCCAGTGATGAGCATGTCAGGCATCAGGGCAGCTTGTGACTGTCCCCATTTGGGAGCTGACGTCCAGGACGCCTTCTGAACAAGGCGAGGGAGTCAGCAGCCCCTGAAGTCCCCCCACCCCAGAGGCCTCACTGGGGGCAATGGAAATCCTATAATTGCCCCATTAAGCCCCTCCCCCAGCTCCAGCACCAGACAGAGGTCAATACAAGTCATTTGCTAAATGTGATCAAAAAGTGGACAGGTCAGGTTACCCCACCTCGGATCAGGAGCTGCGGATGAAGGAAGAACCTGAAGTAAGAATTGCCCGAGGCCTTGGATGGGCGGGCTGTGATGGTCCCCACTGTGCGCCAGTGCACTGCAGTGGGGCCCATAAACTTAGAGCAAGGAGATCTCAGGTGATGATGAAAATGAAGGGGCAGGTGGGGCCTCAGGATCTAAAGGGGGAGCCCTCCCAACAGACGCGGGTCACGCAGAGGCCCTGAGATAGAGCAAAAGATATCGGCAAATTCTGTGCAAAACCAAGTATGGGAGAGAGGGATTTGATGAGAACAACAAATAAATCCGGGCCGGCCGAGTGGCACATCGGTTAAGAGCTGGCTTGGGACGCCAGTGGCCCAGGTTCGGATCCCACATATGAGGGCCAGTGACACTGCCCTCTACAGCTGAGATGGTGAACAACAGCTCCACCTGCAGCTGGGCTGCTGTGAGTCCCCGGGACAGCATAGCTGCAGCCCCTGCTGCAGTGGGCTGCCATAGGCTGCAGTGAGTGGCCAGCAGCCAGAGTGAGTGGCCAGCAGTCGGCGTGAGCTGCCAAGAGCCGCTGTGAGCGGCCGTCCAGAGGCTGGCGACC
The DNA here is from genome assembly GCA_033961575.1 of Aselliscus stoliczkanus. Lineage (NCBI taxonomy): Eukaryota > Metazoa > Chordata > Mammalia > Chiroptera > Hipposideridae > Aselliscus > Aselliscus stoliczkanus. The sequence goes on from CM066734.1 coordinate 141,335,611, forward strand.
GATCTGCCTCACCCAGGAAGAGCACAATGACGACACCAACATGGGCCAGTGAAGCAACGTCCTCCACAACTAGACTGAAGAACAAAAAGACAGCAACTTGTCTGTTCCCCTCCCCCAATTCCCCAGTAAAATTTTTTTTAAAATAATAATATAAATAAATAAATAAATGAATCCATGTCCCGCGTGTGCATTGTTATTCCCTCCTCCTCTTGGCTGCCATCTTACTGTGTTTTATGGTGAAACAGCATAACCTACACACAAAACCATGTGTGGGAGGCAGAGACTCACAGAGGTGGTACTTACACAGTGACTTCGACCCCGCTGCTCCTGGGGTCAGCCCTTGCCCCCGAGCGTGTGGGGACCTGGGTTCCGTCCAGACCAGGCTAGAGTCTCAGACACCAGGCACAGCCCAGCTGGGCAGGCGTGAGAGGCAGGGCCAGGCCTCCACCGAGCGTCTCATCCACGGGCAAGCTTTTGACAAGTCTCCTTGCCTCTCTGCTAACTTTCCTGAGTGTTGTCTGTTCCCCGTGTCATTCTGCAAACACTTAGAAGACGACAAGCCAGGTGGTTTCTTGGGCACCCTCAGGTGGGCTTGTCACCCTCCAGGCCCGCTGGGTTGGAGGGCAGCAACCTGGGGACCAAATGCAGCTAGCTCCCAGCAGGCGGTGGGTGGAGAACCGGGACCCCGCAGCCCAGAAGCCAGGCTCAGGAGGGACACAAAGTGCTCCATGTCCAAACCCGGAGGTGACAACCACAGCCACCCCCTCCTCCTCTGTACCCACCATCCTTTGCTGCGGACAAGGATTCAGCCGACTGTGTAGGAAGCCAGACCCCACTGGGCTGGCAGTCACCTCCCCCCGGCCCTGAGCCTCACCCTCCTTGCCACCCCACCGGTGACAGCGGCTCTCCCTGATCCCCTGGAGCAGTCACTGCTGTCCCAGGCATGGTGTGGTTCGCCTCGCTAACCTGCTTCCTGCCTGGGTCAGGCTAGGGTGGCCCAGAGGGACATTTGCCGAGGGGACAGCATAGGCTGTGACAGGCTCAGTCACAGGGAAGGACAGAGTGGGGTGGCCCGGACAGCAGCTGGCCCCGAGGCCCTGAAACTCCTGGGAACAGTTGGGGCTGCTCCTGGCGCAGCTGGACACGCCTCCTGGCGGGTCCAGGGACAATAATTAAGAGTCAGGTTTCCATTGAGAAGCTTTATTGCCGGGAGGGGTTATAAATCAATAGACAGTGTTTTTATCGCAGAATGAAAATTAATTATTCAGTGTCGAACATGTTCGAGCTCACTTCGCTGCCGACGGGAGGCTGGACTCAGGGCTGGACAGACGAACCCAGCAAGGACAGCGGCAGAAATGGCCTCACGGGCCCTGGGTGCCGAGGGAAACTGGGGCCCAAAAGGGGATGTGGTGGGGGGGTCCTGCTCCAGCTCCCACTGAGGACGCTAGAAGCCAGGCCCCGCGTCCACCTGTGACGGACACACAGCAGGTGCAGCGAAAGCCAGAAGGAGAGGTGGCCCAGCTGGGCCTGGCAGGGCGGACATGGGTCCTGCTCCCCATCTCTCCCCCTTGTCCCCGTTGTCCCCACTGCCCTCGGCAAATACTGGGACACTTGGCCTCTGAGAAGTGGGGTGGTCCTATCAAGAGTAAGAAACGGACACCTGCTGCTTTGATGCATTATCTCATTAATTCATTTATGTATTTGGCAAAATGCAAGGAGCAACCTGGCAGCTGAGCTGATTCGGGGCTCCTAGCCAGGCTGGGAGGGCGCGCGAGGCGGTGCCATCCAGGGCAGGCTGCCCGCCGTGGCCGTGACGGGCCCCAGATGGGGAGATGAGCGGGCGTGACACTAAGGAGGGGCAGGAAGGGCAGGCTGGGGCAGCCCGTGGTCACAGGGCCTGGCTCTGAGCTGGACACAGTTCAAGAACTCCGAGATCCCAACATAGAGGGGCCCCCACCCCACGCCTCTTGGGGGCCCGTGGCTCTCTTAGCGCTTCTGGGCCTCAGGACTTGCTGTCCTGATCCTGTGCTCCGCACGGCCCGTCTCTCTGTCACCTGGCTCCTTCCTCGCCTTCCCTCTGTCCATCTCCAGCCCATCCTGTGTGTGGCCAGAGGAAGAGAAGGGTGTGGGCAGGGAGCCAGGCCGTGTGCCAGGGACGCGGTGCAGGCTCCCAGAGAGGCCAGGGCAGGGAGGAGCGGGGAGCCTGGGGGATGGAGAGAGCTGGGCTGTGGGGGGAGCAGCTCGCCCAGGGCCCCCCCCCACAGAGAGCAGCTCGCCCAGGGCCCCCCCCACAGAGAGCAGCTCGCCCAGGGCCCCCACACACACAGAGAGCAGCTCGCCCAGGGCCCCCCCCACAGAGAGCAGCTCGCCCAGGGCCCCCCCACGGAGAGCAGCTCGCCCAGGGCCCCCCCACACACAGAGAGCAGCTCGCCCAGGGCCCCCCCACAGAGAGCAGCTCGCCCAGGGCCCCCCCAGAGCCTCATCCTAGCTTTTATATTGTGATGGGGGCAGTCACTGGCACGGCTGAGTCGAGGTCCGCTGTGTGTCCCGGGACGAGTCGGGGTGCAGTGTGGCCCCAGCAGGCAGGCGCTACAGGGTGACGAGGAGTGGGGCCGCGAGGTTAGCAGTGGCCACACTGGCGCCAGCCCGAGTGCCCCACAGAGAACAGACTTGATCCACAGGGCAGCAGAGGGATGAGGTTGAAACTGACCTTTAGAAAGGTTACTCTGGCCTTGGGAGGGGTGAGGTCAGGGAAGGCGGGATTAGCGCAGAAAAGAGCACGAAGAGGGGAGGTCTGGGGTGGGCAGGGGCGAGGGGTCCCAACAGGAGAGCCACAGGCACTGTGCAGGGCGGGGCAGCCGTTCAGGTGCAGCCAGGAGGGCGTCATGGAGGACCTGCCATTGAATTCATGGGCCTTGGCTGCCACTGCCCCAGAGAGGGTTGGGGTGAGAGCAGGAGAGATGACAGGCGCAGCAGGCCATGGCGGGCAGGGAAGGTGGGGCGGGGAGCTTGGGCCTGCCCCCTGTCCCGGCCCGGGCACTCTAGGGTGCACAAGGCCCGAGTTTCTCAACTCTGAACTTCACGGCCCCGGCCCCTGCCTACCCTCAAAGACTGGCTGTGGGAGAAGAAAGAGCCTTGCGCGGGAGTCTCTCGCTGTCGGCGTTGGTGTGGGCGCTGGGCTGGACTCACACACGGCCTTGTCCAGGTGGCTCAGCGTCCTGAGCCTCAGTTTCCTCCTCTTCAAAACAGGGTCACAGCCCCATGGTCTCTCCCTCCCAGGGTGGCTGTGCAAACTGTAGAGTGCCCTGAACTGGGAGGGAAGGCCGGTGCCCCCGTCGGCAGCCTACGGTGACCCGGGTGCCTGTTGGCCTGACTTAAAACTCGAGACTTAAAACTTCATCCAAAGGAGAAGCGAATGCGTGCCAAGGGCAGGTCTGTGGGCGCTGCTGGCGCCTGGAGCCGGGAGTGGGGGCCGAGGGCCGGCCTGGCCACCGTCCGTGTCACTGAGGCCCCGTTACCATCAGATATTAACATTTCCAACACTGATATTTACAAACATCCCCAGAGGCTGTGCTGATGGAATATTGGTGATCACGCTCAACTAAAAAGAGTATATTGATCTGGGGGAAAAACAGAGGTCACTTTTAAAAAAAAAACCCAAACCTATAAAACACTGAAATCCATAAACCCCCAGTTCCCAGGCTGCAGAGTGACATCCAAGCCGGCTGCGGTCTCCGTGGCCTGGTCAATACGGCTCCATTAAGGGCCGCTCACCGAGCCCCCTCCTGCCCTGTCCAGGCCCCCGTGGCTGTCCAGGTTAATATGGTCCTCGGCGTTTTAATTCTGCGTCCATTAGTATCACATTGCCAGCTGATCGGCTCAGCTATCGATCCCAAGGAAGGCCACTCCGGGGGCCCACGCCCGGAGAGGTCAGCGGGGGACACGGGACAGCTCTGCGGGCCTGAGGGTGGAGGCTGGCGCATTTCCCAGAGTCCATCCTCCTGCCGGGCTCTGGTGCCGCTGATTCCGGCCACAGGAGCCCAGGCAGGCGCAGCGTGAGCCGGGCTGGGAGCACACAGGCTCCCCCGGGCCACTCAGCGCACACGGCAGGCCTCCCCCTGCCTGGATCCCCTTCCCACCAAGTGCCATGGAGGCTTTCGGGGAAGGGGCCTCGGCCAGACCCGCGCTGGCCAACAGCCTCCCAGGGGCCTGTTGGATGAGCACCCCCGTGGTGGCTGCCCCGCACAGAAGGAGCCACGTGCGCTCTGGGGGGAGCAGCGACGGGGTAGTGCTTCCCCAGGGCTTTCCAGGCAGGACGGAGCCGATGGTGACCTGGACGGGTGCAAGGAGACCTGTAGGACCAGCCAATCGTCATCCAGGCGAGAGCTGGCAGAGCCTGGACCGCAGGTCTCAGGCTGGCGAGGATAGACAGACAGACGGACGGACGAATGAAGGCGACATCTGCCCCAATAGCAGGTCAAGCAGGCAGACACGACCGTGAGCTGACTGACAAGAGGTTGTGGTGTGCCCTTCCCCTTCTGCCCAGACCCCAGACAGAGCGACGTCGGAGATCGCGAGTCTTGTTCACGGGCAGCCATGAGGGCTCCTCTGGTGGGTGCAGCGGTGGGTGGGGGGCGGTGAGGGAGGTGGCCCAGGAGGCCCAGGCCCTGCCTCCTACGCTGCCTCCTACTGTGGGTGCGGCCTCGGGCCCATGAACGAGGCTCTCTGAGCCTGTTTCCTCACCCGTCACGTCACGCAGAGGCAGCCAGAGGGCCCCCGACAGCAGGGGCCCCGCGTGTGAGCTCGCTCTTCCCCAGCATTCCGCCCCCAGCCCTCCCGGTACAGCCAGTGTGGAAATTTCTTGAAGGCAGGAATGTTTGCATTTCTCCCCAAAGGAAGTGAGTTCTAAATCCTGTGTTATTGTCCAAATTCTCACATTCCTATCACATTTCCTCACTTGGAAATCATCACCCCGAGATAACTGTAGAAACAGAGAGTAAGGCCCGCAGGGCCGCTGCCCCCCTGGGGTGGCCCCATTCGTCTGCTCCATGTCCAGCCCGGCGGCTGCCCACCTCCCCTCTGCCCTGGGCGGGAGGTGGGGAGAGGGTGACCCTTCCCTCTCCAGCTGGCCTGAAGTGACACCCACACCCACCCCGCCACTCCCATTCCCCCATCCCCCCACCCCCGCCCCCCTGGGAACTTAGTCCCATGGCCACACCCACCTGCCGAGGGGTGGGAACTGCAGTCTTCATCGAGGACCCAGCTGCATGTCAGAAGCTGTATTGCTATTAAGAGAGGGAATGAGCGAGGCGAAGGGACAGCTAGGAATGGCTGCGCTGCTGGTCTCCAGGAGACCGGGGACAGACTCAGGCGGGCCCAGCTCCTGCCCGGGAGGGAGCTAGCTCACAGCCAAGTGTCCAGGGAGCCACCTGCTGTAGTTATGGGTTGATGGCACCAGGATATGCACACAAATACGACAACTTCCCACCCAGGGACACACAATAAAGGGTCAGACTGCAGCTCAGCCGGGGTCTCCATTCAGGGGACCCACAGCCAACGAGCAGGCACGGATGGAGAGTACTAAGCCTGACATGGTCCCCACCCACTTGAGGGCTCGGGCTGTCTGTGAGCGAAGCCACGTGCCAGGGCCGTTGCTGGGATGAAATGAGATGATGCGAGCACCGGCGTGGCCCAGAGTGCCATAAAGAGCCTCATTGTCATCAACTGTATGAAACCCTTGGACTGGAGTGATGAAGGGTTTGGGAAATGGGGCTGGTGGTTATATTACATTGTGAATGCAATTAATGTCGCTGAATTGTACACTTAAGGAATGGTTAAAAAGGCCAATTTTATACTACGGATATTTAACCACAACATGCAAAAGAGAAAGCCCAGATTTCTTGGTTGGTGGAAGGTGCCCAGCACCCCAGAGGGGGCTTCGGGGAGGGGATGGGGGTCTGGAACCGGAGCGAGGCTGGAATCGCCAGGAAGGAGGTGAACCAAGACTGTGGACGGAGGCCCGGGGAGGCAGAGGGGGCCCCATCAGCCACTCTGGCCCGGACTTCCCGTTTGAGCCCACACCCTCCTTTCTTGGGCGCACGGAGACCCTCAGCAGCCTCGGTGAGTTACGCATAGGACAACCAGCCCTGCAGCTGTGCTGTTGGCACCTAAATGGCCTGATGCCAACCTTTGGCGAACTGCGCGTCGTCACACCAGCCTTTCTCTAAGGAGCAAATCTGAACCCCCGCAGTTTCCTTTCCCCACCTGCCCTGACGCGCAGCAGTTGGCGTCTTCTTCCGACAGACCGCCTGGCAGCTGAGAGTCCCCTCCCCCAGATCACTGATGTTTGTCATCGATGGATCAATAAGCCACCCGAGGCCCCCCGGGGAGGCCTGAGTCCCCACTGGCCCCTCTCCAGTTGCAGAATTAAAAGGCAGGGTTGTTGTTGGTGTTGTAGTGGGCGTGCTGCCCGGCTCTCGTTACCGGCCCGGCTGCCAGTGTGGGAGCAGGATGGCTGCTCCCCTGCAGGGCCAGGCGTCAGGAGCCTCCCGCGGGCACCTCTTGGAGATGGGGCAGCTGAGCTGTGGGGCCCAGCCTGGGAAACCAGGGGCCCCAGGTGAGGGCGAAAGGTTTGCCCTGGGACGCAGAGCACGTAACTGAACTGTTATCACTTTTTTTTTAGAATTCCTAAAATGCCTAGGCTTATCACAAAAGGTCCTTGATGAAAGAACCCAGTTTCCCAATTCATCGGGAATCCCTATATATACACACACCACACGCATGCAGGCACACACATGTATATGCACACTCCCATGCACACCCTACATTCTAATGATTGAGTCCCTCACCTCAGCCTCAAAGGTGCTGCTATTTCACACCGCAGGGCCTTTGCACAAGCTGTCCCCTTTGCCTGCAACGCTGTCCCTCCCCATTCCACTTCTTTGCTCGGTTAATCACTATCCTTTTACAAAATCGGGCCTGGGAATCACTTTCCCCAGCTGGGCTGGCGCCTCCTCTGGGCTCTGCTGCCTGTGCTCCCTTCACACTCGTGTGGTCCACCCACCTGCCTCCACCAGGAAACTGTGGCTGCCTTGGAGGCCAGACCACCTCTCCTTGGTCTCTAATCTCACAGGTCCTGGTGCCTGCGGCATAGTAGGTGCTCAGTTAGTACTAACTGATGCATAAATGTCTCTGTTTTCTGCCAGTAAAGTAATGCTAACCCAGAGACTGTGCCCCTGACTCCTCTGTTGGTTTCACTGGAATCACACACTTTCCCAGGCTGGGGGGCTGGCCCAGAACCTGTGTCCCAGGCGGTTCTGGCCAGCTTCAAACCTGAGAGTCTCTAAACACTCTGGGGAAAAAAGCAATAATTAGCGAAACCATTTCCATGCAACTCCAGACTGGACTCGGCAAACTGTCCGCCAGACCAGAGGTGAGTATTTTGAGCTTTGTGGCCGTATAGTCTCCCGGGCCTTCGTATCAGGAAAGCAGCCAGAGACAATGCATGGATGAGTGAGCGTGGCTGTGTTCCAATAAAACTTTATTAACAGAAATTTGAATTCTGCATAAAATTTTCACATGTCACAAAATAGTCTTTTTCTTTTTGTTTTATTAGTTTTTGAATGTAACAGCCATCCTCAGGCCTCCAGGCATGCAAAAACAGCCAGTGGCTTGGGTGTGACCTGTGAGCTCAGACTGCCTGCCCCTGATCTAAATAATAGGAGCTGGCGCCAGGCTGCCCAGGTGGGCACAGATCCCAGCCCAGCCAAGGGGCTCAGTGCGCCCGAGTCACCTCCGTCACTGTGCCGGTGAGGGGCAGAGCACTCACCCCCGGGGAGGGGGGTGGGCATCGGGAGAAGTAGGGGGGCAGGAACCCTGGGGACGCAGAAGGGCCAAGGGCCAGGCCTGCGCTGGAGCAGGAGGACCCAGCTGCTCCACCTCGGCAGGGAGCCTCCCCCCCCCCGCCCCCGGGGGGGGGGGGCCTCGTCCTCCCAGGACAGCCAGCCTGTCCCACTGCGCCCTCCCAGCGTCAGCTCCTGCCAGGAACTCCCCACCTTGCCTCCTGCCCACTTGAGCACCAAGACATCCTGCCCTCTGCTCCGGAAGACACGGGGGGCAGAGGCTGAGGGTGACCCTCCAGGTTGGCTGGGAACTGAAGGTTTGCCAGGACCCAGGGCTCTCCATGCTAAAGCCCAACAGTCCCAGGGGAACTGGGCCGCCCTACACATCGCCCCTGGTTCCCCGGGGCTCCCCCACTGCCACTGTCAACAGGGGACAGCCCCCAGCCCCTGCGCCAGGCTCCAGTAGGTGCACAAGAACCGGAGAGCGCACCCTGCTCCCAACAAACACCCTCAGCAGCGACTGTAAGCCTAGTGCACCCCACTCAGCAACAGGGAGGATCCCAGGCCCAGCACTGAGTGAAGTCCGTGTTTCCAAGGCCCAAGGGCCGGCCGAGTGGCGCGGTGGTTAAGCGCTGGCTTGGGAAGCCAGCGGCCCCGGCTCGGGTCCCACATATGAGGGTCAGTGACACTGCCCTCAAAAACAAAACAAAACAAAAAGCACAAAACAAGCAGCCCCGATCCACGGGGTTACCTGTGGGAGTGACTGAGGGGGGCGTGGGGCTGCTGGGGAGCATCAGGGCTGGGAGGGGTGAGCCTGCAGGGCTGTGAGCCTGGGGGAGCACAGGGCTGGAGGGTGGAGGGTAGGGGCACCTGGGTCTGGAGGAGGCAGGGCTTGGGGATCAGGGGGTTGGGGGCAAGGCAGGGAGGTCTCGGGGCCTCTGGGCTGCTGCTCCCTCAGATCCTGACCTGGGGTCAGGTGGGGTCACTCAGGTTGCTCAGTGTGGGGCTGTGCTGGCAGGGTGGGTGTTCCACTCACAGGCGTCTTACGCTCCCACCGGGCTCCTCTCGGCTGAGCGTTGACCATGCCAGGCACTGGCTATGTCTGTTTGTGTGACGCCTTTACTTAGTGGCTGCATGTGTCTGGCCCAGTGCTCAGTGCTAGGAGGAAAAAAACCTCTTACTGTCCTCTGTCCTTTAACCCAACAGAGTCCTCCAAGAGGTGGGTGTTCTTAATCCCATTTTACAGATGAGAAAACTAAGGCCAGAGAGGTGGCGTCAGTGTCCTAAAGTAACAATGGGCTTCAAGATGAAATCGCTTCTCGCCCCCCACCACCGACATATTAGCAGTTTATCTTCTTTCTGTGCAACAGTTGGAGGAAAGGGGTTTTGATGGCTGCCTTCCTTCTCAGAAACCCCAAACTCAAGGCCCAGATCCCAGGCTCCTTGCTGGAGGTGCTGCTGGCCGGCATTCAGTCTGCAAATACCTTGACAAGACATGTCCTCCGTGGGATGTGGAATGATCACCATCAGCAGGGCCCCGCAGCCTGGCCTCCCATTATCACCAAATGAATAACTCTGTTTAGAGAAGTCATTTTGGGCGCAGCCCCAGACAATGATTCCTGTCAAAAGATTTACTGAAGCTCATGGGCGATGTGGCGGGAAGCCCGTGGGCCTGGCTTCAGAGTTTATCAGCTCATGCAGAAAACAAAGATTGCAGCCTGGACCGTTTTGCCGCTGAAATTCATGCCTTTTGACCCCCAAATGGAGAGATAATCCCGGGGCTTGTTTGCACTTGAGCTTGGCTACCTTGTAAATAGCTGAGCCTGAGAGGGGCCTCCCATTGGCCTTGGATGCAAAACAAATCATCAGCACAGTGCTGAGGAATGTGTCACTTCATGCCATTGCTTCACCTCCCTGGGCTAGCATCCCCCAAATTCCATTTTAAAATTGGGTGCTTGGGCCGGCCGAGTGGCGTGGTGGTTAAGTGCTGGCTTGCATAAGTCAGTGGCCCCGGTTCAGGTTCCACATATGAGGGCCAGTGACACTGCCATAAAATAAAATAAAATAAAATAAAATAAAATAAAATAAAATAAAATAAAATAAAATAAAATAAAATAAAATAAAATAAAATAATAAAATAAAATAAAGTTGGGTGCTTGGTAGAGCTTTCACTAGAGGGAGTGACATGCTTCTTCCATTCCCGTAGTGAAGGCTGTAAACTTGATCATGATTTGCTTTCCCCTTGGCTGCCAGGAAGCTCAGCGGCCAAGGAAAACCTGAGTGTATCAGCAGTGTTAAGTCCTTTCTAATACAATTGGCACATTCTCTTTTATGTTAGTATTGTGCCATTTTTGGATTTTATTACTTTTGTTCAATGTGTTTCATGCTGTAAGCCACTTCAAATCCTTTGTTGAAAGTGTGGGCATATGAATGAAATAAATTGCAAAGCAGAGTGGGCCATGGGAGAACAAAAGCTGGGGTCTGGTGGCTGCTTCTGGTTGTGGCCTCTGACCGGCCGTTTGACCTTTGACTGGGTGACCTATCAGTTTCCTGCCTCTGTCTGCCTCTCGTTCTAGACCACTCTCGGTCACTGTCAACCATGCATTCAGTACCCTCCACCAGGACCATACCGGTCAGCTCCACCATGGTAACCCCCGTGATGCAGCACAGCAACCATCTTTGGCTTTTCACTCACAGCGCATGTCAGCTACTCAGCTGTGGCCTGTGACGTCCCGTCCGAGGACCCGGGCTGAACAAGCAGGCTGAGTGGGGACATGCTCTTCTCGTGGCACGGTAAAAGCCGCGAGAGGGCTGTTTTCAGAGACAACCCGGGACGGCTGCACATCTGCCCGCTGTGCCATGGTCAGTGCGGGGACATGCCATCTCCCCTGGGGAACACAGGTCAGTGCAGGGGGAGTTGGATGGAGGCTTCCGGAAAGCAGAGTGGAGAGTCAAGAGCAAAAATACAATTTGCCACGAAGACCCCAGAAGGGAAGGTCAGGTGGACAGGGCCCCGGCGGGTCTGCTCAGCCAGCATGAGAGGAAGCCCGGCACATCGTAGGAGCTCCCTAAGTGCCGCGTACACTCATGGACGATAAACGGACCAGCTCAGCGAGTGGCCAGCAGGCCCTGGACGCAGGCCTCCACTGTTTCCGGGTCCCCTCCTGTCGGCGAGCCCAGCCAGCACCTCTCAGATTGAGGTGGGGAGACGAGACAAGAGTGGCAAGCTCACAGGACTACACTTCAGCCTTGCACGAGCCTGGCATGTGGCGCAGGGCCACGAAAGGCCTTCGGCTCCTTTGAGGATGAGGGCCCGTTTAGGCTGACCAGAGCAGCTGACAGGCACCCAGTAAGTGTACATGCTGTGGCTACAAGTTGGGATGATGGCGATGGTGACTATAACCAGCAGTCACAGAGCCACTTCTGAGCCCGGGCCTGTCCTGTGCACTGTACACAGAGTGTCCCACGTGATGCTTACACCCCACCAGGCAGGGATTACTCTCATCCCTGGTTTACAGAGAGGAGAGTGAGGTGTGGCAGCTTTGAGGCATGTCCACAAATTCCCGGACCTCCTTGCATGGAGAGGGAGCCGCATAGATCACACACACACACACACACACACACACACACCACACACACGCACATGCACACGCACGCACACACATATACACACAGACACCCCTTGGATCCAGCTGTGCTTGTGACTCGTTTGTACCTGTGCAGTGGAAGCAAGGTTGGGACAAACAGTGATGCAGCTCCCACACTGCCCACCAGAACACGCCCACTAAGAGCCACGAGCTGCCCAGACGGAGGAAGTCCCACCTCTTGAGGCGGCCATGTTGGGAGGAAGCCCAGCCACGGTGACAGGCCAGGCCTGGGCACAGCGGTCAGCAGTCCTAGTCTTTGCAGCCCAAGCATGGGAGCGACGAGACTTCAGATGACCCCAGCCCTAGCTGTTGAGTCATCCGGAGCCTCAAGACTGGGGCCCCCAACTTTGTGAAGCAGAAACAGGCCACCCACACTGGCTCTTTCCAAAGACACCATTGTTTCACACCCGAGTTTCAGGTGGTTTCTTACACCTGGACAGATTTTGGCTGTCTCGATCCATTCACAGCATTGGCCCTGGTCCTGGGCAGTGGACAGAGGCTAAGGAGGCCTTGAGGACACTGCTAGTGAGAGCTTGAGAAAGAGTAAAAACAATGTGATTGGGAGCCGAAGGCAAGGGGCCCCCTGTTATATAGTGGGAAACAGGAAATGGACCTGATTGACTCAGCAATCTAGCAGGCGTTCACTGCACAGGGCCGCAGAGTGAACCCTTGAGGCGCTGAGGGCCAGACGGACTCTCGGCAGCTCCTCGCCTCTGTAGCTCGAAATATGTACGGATGATACAGAAACGACTGGGCCCAGCTGCACTCCAACAAAATGTCGTTTACAAAAGCAGGCAGCTGCAGGATTTGGCCTGTGGGCTATGGTTTGCTGACCTCCAATCTAGCTAAGATTTCCAGGAAAAATACTGAAAGTGCTGTAACCACAGAGCCAGCTCAGACTGGTCCTATCCTGTTTCTAGCAAGACCTGGAACCAGGGTTCAAACCTTGCATACACCACTCATGAGTGACGTTGGTGAGACCTTAACTGCACCCCCTTAAAATCCAGCCCCGAACCGCGGATCGGAGAGACAGATCTGAGCTTTGCCTCCTGTCTCTGCCCATCGACTGGCAGGTAAAAGCCTGTCCTTTTCTCAAAAGTCGGTGCCATAGTATTGGCTTCTCTGCCTGCGGAGCAGTGGGCCCCTCTGCGTAACACTGCCACCATTCTTCGCCTTGCTGCCCACAGTGAAATGCAAGAGCAGAAGGGAAACTGTGCAATTTTTAAGAAATATTTAGAGAGGATTTAAAGGAGCCAGGACTTGCTGGGTTTGAATATGGAAGTGTTTTTTTACTCCCAGCCTTCCAGATTTTAAAATGCCTTCCAATTTAAAGATATCTCAAATTTGGGCCGGCCGAGTGGTGCAGTGGTTAAGGGCTGGCTTGGGACGCCAGCGGCCCCGGTTCGGGTCCCACACATGAGGGCCAGTGACACTGCCCTCTAAAAAAAATATCTCAAATTTGAAATGACTTCAGGGAGAAGACAGATCCAGCACTGGCTTCCAGGGATGCCTGCCCAGAGTCGCTGGACGGTAATCACGTGTGGAGAGATGACCCCCGCTGCAGTCAACTCTGTGGGAACACGTTCCCTGGGGCCAGGCGGCCACAGGGCAGCTCCCTCTGAGCAGATGCCCTTGCTGCCAGATTCCATGGCGGCGGGGGTCTCAGGTTATGCCGCCTCCCCAGGCCTGTCCCCAGAGGCACAGGGAGGCAGCTCCCGGTCATGCAGCAATCTGTCCTCTCTCCCCCACAAGCCCCAGAGGCAGCACCTTCGAGCTGTCACTGGTTGTAATCTGATGAGGGACAGGACAAGGATCTGGGGCACCAAGACAAGAGACATCTTAATTAGTGGCTTTCCCTGGGCAGCCAGAGCCCCAGACATCTCTTAACTTGTCTGAGCCGGAAATCCGACCTTCCCGTGTGGAGTGCTGGAGGCTGGCTGCTTGCCTGGGTGGCTCTGCACGTGTGTGCGGGGCGTGGACATGTCTGTGAAGCTGAGGCCTGGCTTCCCTTCCCTGGATGCGGCATTGGACGCCCTCCCCAGAGGAGGTCCCTGGCAGAGAGGGTTAGGGCAGCCGGGAGCGTGACACGGAACTTTGCAGCAGAGAGCAGCTCCCAGACCTGCTGGTGATCAGGACCTCGTGGGTTGTCTTTTGGGCCCTGCCCCGGATCTCTGGAGAGTGGCTAGTCCTCAGCTGGTGACTGACTGGCAAGGTGACCCATACAGCCCCTTTTAACCCAGGGCTCACGCACCTGGCAGGAATGTGTCCGCCGAGGGGGGCTCAGGGAGATAAGCAGGAGAAGGGAAAGCACGCAGAGCAGAGGAGCAGCCTGGGCAAGGCCTGGCCATGGGGGCGCCCTGCTCAGGGGGTGACTGGTCCCGGGACGGCGGGCAGGGAGGAGGGGGATTGGAGCTAGACAGCAGGCAAGAGGACGGCCCAGGCAAGCTCAGCTGGGCCTGGAACAGCTGGGCGGGAGCTCAGCTCAGGGGTCAGTGGGGCCATGGTCACGGGTGGCCAGGAAGTCGCTGCCCCTCCGGGAGACGCTCTGCAGCCCAGTGGACAGAGAGTAGCCTCTGCAGCCGGGCCAGCTCTGAGGCCCAGTGCGGGCACACACTGGCATGCGAGTGTGTGAGGCCCCCACCTCCCTGAGCCTCAGTTTCCTCATCAGCCCCCTCGATCTACATCCCTGCAACTGACCCCTCAACTGGACAGACAGGGACCAAATCAGCTCAGTCTTAGTAACAGCCCAAGGCTGGGTGGAAAGAGCTATGAAATAGGACTAAACATGGTCCGATTTTCTGTTACATGCCCAATTCAACCCCACCTATGGCCCAGGCATGTACTCCTGTAGCTAAAGCTTTTGAACCTGTCTGCGTGGGTGCGTAGGTAGGGGTGAACCCGGGAAGGGAGGCAGGGCGGTGGGGTGGGGCGGGATGGGCCTCCTGCTGAGCCTATGAAGTTTTATTACTTGAAATACAAAGGGCATGTGAAGCCAACACAGCATCACTGGGTCACGGGGAAGACGCAGCAGAGAAAGTGTGTCCCCCACACAGCTGTTGGCATGGTGCGCCCTCAATAAATGGTTTTCCTGCGAGGCTGTACTCTGGCTGCAGGTGCCAGCGCTTACTTCCTAGAGATTCTGGGCTTCCGCCCCTTTGCTTCAGGGGCCCTGTCCCCTCAGGTCCAGACATCAAGCTTGTTCAGTGACAGAACACCTAGCCAGTGCTGTTATTATTGTGGGCGATTTTCATGGCGGGGCGGGGGTGAGGAGCCAATAGGGAGTAAGGATGGACTGGAGACAGGCGGGCGAGGACAGGTAGGGTGGGGGCACTCGCTGGGGCCCACGTCTCCAGAGGGAGACATCACAGGGGTTAGGCTGGCTCAGTATTGGGGAGAATGTCAGGAGTGCAGAGATGAGGGGCTGCATGGGTGAGGTGAGGCCCCATCACAATCACCGACTGTGCTTGGCCTCACCTTAGGAAGGCCTCCTCGTGAGACAAGAGGGTGATGGGGACGGTCGGAGGAGATGAAGCTGGTCCCTCGGGCCCTAAACCAGGTCCCTGGAGGGCCTGGCTCCTGATGACGCCATCTGTGCTCCCCGTCTCATCGGCCTTGGGTAGGACCTCTCGGCTGAGGTCATGCCCCCTGCCCTGTCCAGATGGGCCTGGGCCGACCCTGTCTGTGGCAGGCGAGGACAATGGCCCCTGTTGTCGGCCAGCTGCCCTCGGCCACATTCTCCAGGGACCTACTGACCCTGAACAGGGGCTGCGAAGAGGCCCCTGCCGACTCAGCGACATGCCCACTCGCTAATGAAGGGCCATTGTGAAGAGCGTCGACCTCGGTCAGCAGGCAGAAGCCTCTATTGGTGGCCACTGCAAGGAGCAAAAAGAAAGGGTGATGCCACTTCCCGCCCCCACCTGCCAGCCTTGGCAGGCAACTTGGGAGACAACTGCCCAGGGCCAGCAGAAAGGGGCAGGAGGCCTGAGAGTGAAAGCCAGGATGGGAAGATGGGGCCAGAGGTTTAAACAGGCACTGTTCCCACTGACAAAGCAATAACCACACGGTCAAAGCACTCAGAGCTCTGACCAAGGGCATCCTCAGGTACCATGGGAGAGCACAGTAGCTTTAACCCAGCCTGGAGACCATGGAAGGCTGCCTGGAGGAGGTGGCCTGGAGCCAGTTCTCCCGGATGGCTAGGATTGGCCAGAAACTACAGAACCAGACATGTAGCAGCCCGGACAATGATTTGGGGGCATTTCCTGGATTGTAGAAAACATGAAGTGGGAGGGCCTAAGCCAGGAAGGTCAGTGGGTCCTGACTGAGATGACATGGACTGGAGGAGGCACTCCAAGCAGGACTCGGCTGGAGGGGACAGACCCAGGGCTTGCTCAGTCTGATGCAGGGGCTGAGGCTTACATATGTGAGACCTCCTGTGACAGGTGATAAATCGCCACGACTTCCAGCCTGCATCAGGTCCCAGCACCCGATGCTCAAGCTTGGGGAAAGCCCGAACACAGTCCCGTGCTGCTCCATGCCATTACACACCATTCCTTTCAGCCACTATCAATATGGCCCCACAGCTACAGGTAGGAGAAGGTCCTCCACAGTTACCTGTCACCTACAGGCTGTGTGACTTCAGGAACATTGCTCTCCCTCTCTGAGCTGCAGTCCTTTATCCTTTAAAATGAATGTTATATAATCTCAGCCCTGTTTCCCTCCCAGGACTATTTGGAACCACACATAAGGGTATAAAAGTGCTGCCCAGAAATGGACATAGGGATATGATCTCCATGACGACACGTCTGCAGGAGAGCTTAAATGCTCTTTTCAAATACATGCAAGACATTTACAAAACTTGACAACCTACAGGTCAAATAAGAAACCTCAACATGTTTCAAAAAATAAAATTCATGCAGAGAACTACGTTCTCTGACCACAATGCAATTAATCTACAAATTAACAATAAAAAGGTGATTTAAATGCATGTACATATAACTTTGGAAAGTTTAGACACACTCTTTAAAAATTCATGAGTTGGGCCGACCGATTGGCTCAGTTGGTTAAGAGCTCACTCAAAAGTGCGAGCTGAACTCTGAGCAACAGCAGTTCGATGCCCACCCCAAGCTGCCAACAGGTGGCAGGATGGCTCAGCTAAAAAAAAAAAAAAAAAAAATTAAAAAAAAATTCATGAGTTAAAAAGGAGACATTACAATGGAAATTACAAATTGTTTAGTGTTGAATGGAAAAGAAAGCACAGTGTAAGTTTTCAGGGGTGTATCCAAGTTGGGTTTTAGAGGTATATTTGTAAAATATGCATTTATTATAGAACAAAACCCTAAATTAAGCAAGTTACATTTTTAACGAAAGGGAATAATAGGAGAATGATAATAACACTAAAGAACATAGAAGAAAAGAAGATGTGAGAAGAAATTGATTAAATAGAAAATGAAGCAAACTAGAAAAACAATCAACAAAAGCAAAATGTTGTTCCCTCTCTGAGAAAATAAGATAGAAAAATTCCTAGCAAGACTAAATGAGAAAAATGATGCTATAAAGAAACAACATTGGGATGAAGAAAGGAACATACGGATACAGCATAGGTCGGGAAATTGTTAAAAGATACCACAATTCACTTTGTTTTTGTTTTTTGTTTTTTGTGTGGTTTGTTTTTTTTTGAGAGTAGTGTCACTGGCCTTCATATGTGGGACCCGAACAGGGGCTGCTGGCTTCCCAAGCCAGCGCTTAACCACCACGCCACTCGGCCGGCCCCACAATTCACTTTGTGCCGATAAGTTTTATATGCAAGTATAATGACAATTTTCTTAAAGAAAAATTAATTACCAAAATTAATTTAAGATGAAACAGAAGACATGAACAAACCAATAACCAAGACAGAAAGTGAATTGATTAGCAAACATTTATCCCTCCAAATAACAAATAAAAGCTACCAAGCTCAGATAGTATTACAGTAAGATTTACCAAACCTTCAAGAAACAAGTTATCCCTATTATATACACTCTGCTTCACAGAATAGTGAGGAAAGGGAAACTGGTCTCATTTTCTGAGACTCGTGTAACTAAGGCCTAAAGCTAAATGACAGATCATGAAAAGAAAATATTACCTCGATCTCAATTATTAAAAACATGGCTTAAAAAATCTTAAGGGAAGACTGGCAAATCAAGTCTCGCCATGTGTTAAAATAACTACAGCTCATTTTCGTTTACCCCATAAATGCAAGGAGAGTTCTCAATTCGAAACAACAGCACATCAAGAGATGCAAGAAGGGTGAAAAAACCCAGTTTGGTTTTTCTAATAGATGCCAAACGAGCTTTCAATAAAATCCAACATTCACTGATGATTTTTTTTTTTTAATTTTTAGCAGGCCGGCCAAGTGGCACGGTGGTTAAGCGCTGGCTTGGGACGCCAGCGGCCCAGGTTCGGGTCCCACATATGAGGGCCAGTGACACTGCTCTCAAAAAAAAAAAAAAAATTCTTAGCAAATTATTGACAGCATAAAATTTCTTAGGTGGATGAATTTAGACAAGGTACAGGATAAGCTGCTAAACAAAGGGACCCAGTGGCACTGGGACAAGATGGAGTTTGTGTCTGTGACATGTGACAATGCAGGGACAGCACCGGGCTGCCCTGGGCTCCTGGGCTCACTCTGAGGTCATCCTCATCTCTGGTCAGAGTGGGCTCACCACCACTTCCACAGAGAGGGAGAGAAGGAAAGTGACACAGGGTTTGCACACATCACTTCTCCCTGTGTCCATTAATGAGAATTTAGTGGCTACACCTAGACTGGAAAATATGGTTTCCATCTAGTAGCCATGTGCCCAGCTAAAACTCAGACAAATTCTATCACTAGAAGGAAAAAAATAAGGGAAAATGGGTAACAAGGGACAATTTTCAGGCTCTGCCACCTCTGATAAAAAGCAACCAAAATGGGGCCGGCTGAGTGGCGCATTGGTTAAGAGCTGGTTTTGG
Source organism: Aselliscus stoliczkanus (assembly GCA_033961575.1). NCBI lineage: Eukaryota > Metazoa > Chordata > Mammalia > Chiroptera > Hipposideridae > Aselliscus > Aselliscus stoliczkanus. The sequence continues at coordinate 141,354,086 of CM066734.1, forward strand.
GAAGCCAGCGGCCCTGGTTCGGATCCCACATATGAGGGCCAGTGACACTGCCTTCTGCAGCTAACAACAGCTCCACCTGGAGCTGGGCTGCGAGCCCCGGCGACGGTGTAGGCTGCGGCCCCTGCTGCAGTGGGCTGCCATGGGCTACAGTGAGTGGCCGGCAGCCAGTGTGAGCTGCCAATAGCTGCGGTGAGCGACCATCCAGAGGCTGGCAGCTGATCTACCTCATCTGGGAAGAGCGCAATGATGATACCAACATGGGCCAGTGAAGCAACATCCTCCACACCTAGACTGAAGAACAAAGGACAGCAACTTGTCTGTTCCCCTTCCCCGATTCCCCAATGCTGTTCCCCCTCCCCCAATTCCCCAATAAAATCTTTTAAAAAATAAAAAAGCAACCAAAATGTTGAGGAGACATCATATGTAGTCATTAGTTTTTCCAAATATTCCCATTAAAGTCAGGATAAAGGCAAGGTTGCCTTTATCATCATTTACATTCAACATTGTACAATGCACTAGTGAACCTAGATAATGCAATAGGACAAGAAAAACAACAAAGAGGCAACTTTGGAAAATATGTAGAAATCCAAGATAATTCATGGACAAACTGGGAGAAGCGGAACAAATAATTATACAGGTATTACTAATAATTGACAAGTTTGCTGGATACAAAAGCAATAGAATTCCTACATGCCACCAATAATCAATAACAAAATCAATAGAGAAAAGATCCCAATCTTAAGCAACCAAAACTATAACCTTTAGAACTGTGCAAGAGGCTCCCTGGGAAATGTTAAGAACCACACTTTGTCCCATGGATATAAAGGCTCAGGTGATGAAGATGTCAACTCCCCCGAAATCAGCCTGTGCAGTTAAGAAACTCTAAATCAAATGTGCTAAAAGATTTTTTTCTCCATAAGACTTGGAAAGCTAATATAAAAGGACAATGGAAGAGAAATAACTTTAACATTTTTAGGAAACAAAAGCATATAAAGATTACCTTAAAATTTTGGAAACTGGTAAAGTGTGGAAATAGCTCACAATGAGACAAGAGAACAAACTGGAAAGCTCAGAGAATGCCTCTATGTGTGAAAGCCGGGACGCTCTTCAGTGGAGGACAGACCAGCCAGCCGTGGTGCTGACTGGGACCCATGGCTTTCCATGTGGAAAAAAGGAAAATTGAATCCCTACTTACAGAAAAATCAATTCCAGATGGGTCAAAGACATAAGTGTGAAAAGAGCTATAAAACTTTCAGAAGAAAAATAAAATAGTATCTGGATGACCCTAGAAGAGGGAGGAATTTTTAAATACAGCACAAAAAAATACAGGCCAGAAAGGGAACTATTGGTGACTTCCACGTCCTTAAAATTTACGCTGCTTGTTGAGGCCTCGCTCGGAATTGGCACTCCATCACTTCTGCCGTATTCTGTTGGTCCAACCAAGCCACAGGCCTCCCAGCTACGGGGTGGGAAACGGGTCTGTCTGTGGATGGGGGGAGCTCCGTCACATGGCAAAGCTATACGTGGGTACAGAGAAGGGTGGAGAATCGGGGCCATTTTTTGCCACCCATCTTCCACGCCCAGCCCTGGCATCCACGGAAGTCCGCTGAGGAGCCACGCTTGCCCAGGGTGATGGATGGAAGTGGAGGAGCTGGGAGGAAGTTAGGAGCAGGACCCAGGGGGCCCATGCACAGCCCCACAGACCCATGGGTGCACGTATGTCCCACAGCTCTGTGAGCGAGAACCCAGGAGGGCGTCTGGGTTGAAGCAGAAAGAAGACTCCTCGCAAGCACGCTGGCCTTATCAATGTGGTGATTTCAGATTTACTCCCCAACTCTTTCCCAAGTGACTGAACACAAGACTGCGTGCCCAATGAAATAGGGTAGTTCAGACAAAAACAGAAACATTTAAGAAGAGCATGTGGGTCCCAGGAGGGCAGGGGTGGTGTCCACTCCCAGGTGCTGCACCTGGTACCAGGGAGTGGGCCTGAGGGCACAGCGATGCCAGCCGGCACACAGCTGGTCAGGAGCACGCCCGTGGGCGCTGGTGTGGAAACCCAACATGGAAGCCAAGGTCAGAAGGAGGCTTCAAGGAGCCACCTTTCATCTTCCCACCGGTGGTCTGCAGAGATGAGCGTCTTTGAATTCACCTCCAAGAGCTTTGAGGACTGAGGTGTTCATTAATCATTTCCTTCATGGTGCACTGGACACAGGCACAGCTGGCCCAGATACTGGACACGGGCACAGCTGGCCCAGATACTGGACACGGGCACAGCTGGCAGAGCCCTCCCCGGACTGGCGAAGGACACCAGAGCTAGGCAGGGCATGTTGGGGGTCTTGGGCTGCAAATGTCCACAGGGCTTTCCAGAAGCAGTCAGCCAAGCGGGCTGTGAGCCCTGGCAGGCATGGGCAATGGGCACACTCACCCTCGTAAAACCCTGAAGGGCCTCGGAGGTCAGCTGGGGGGCTAGGGCTTTTGACAGGCTTGTCCCTACAGTGTCCACACCAAGTCCATCTGGTCACCCAAACCAGGAACATGGAAGTCGCCCTTGCTGCCAGCCCACCAGGGATAGAGTTCTGCAGGGCCACCTTCCCTGTCTACCCCATCTCCTGCGCCTGCGCAGCTGCCTGCCGAGACCGCCACCCAGTCCCCCGGATCCTTGTGGACCTCCCGGCTGGTCATCTGTCCCAGATTCGCACCCGTGCCCTGGCTGCCAGGACCTTCCCAAGCAGGGCCAGACTGGCCCTGTACACTGCACTAAACCCGGCATGGTTCTCCGGTGCCTGCTGCACAAAGCCCCCTTTCTGAGCCAGGGATTCAAGGCCCATGACACCTCCCGGATGCACCGCTGATCACATCCTCTACCCCTGGAGTTCCTAAGGGTCACACAGCTCACCATTCCTGCTCCTCTATTCCCAGGGATCCCAGGAACTTGCCCATCAAGGAAATTCCAATTAATCTTAAGAATCTCTGAAATGACACCACCTCCAGGGAGCCTTCCTGGAGGCCCCAAACAGAGCTGGTCTCCTACCTTCGTGCTGCAACTGGCAACCGCAAGTACCCCTCTGCTGACAACAAAAGGCTCACCCTGGACCACATGCTCTCGGAGGGCGGGACTGATGCCCAGTGAGTTTCATGGTCCCTGTGCCCGGGACATGGTGAAAGAGACGGAGGCGGAGATGGGCTGAGGGCTTGTCCTAACACAATTCCACCGAAAGCTGGTGACATGAGGGGACCGCATCAGTCTGGTTTGGTTCTGACAACCTGCACAGAAGTCGGGCACTGCTGCTGGCATGGTGGCTTCAGCCAGGGATGGGGGCGCTTGCCACATGGAGAGCACCAGGGCCACAGCTGCTCTTGCCCTAAGCTCTGCAGACAGAGTCCAGCTTCCCAGGCGTGGAGAAGGTGGGCAAACTGGCAGGGCTGCAGGTGTCCCCTCTGCCGACTCCCTCCCATCACAGGTAAGGCACTGGCCCACACAGCAAGACAGGCCACCCGCCACAGCCAGAGCTGGCCCCATGGGCCCCAGCCAGTGCTCTTTCATCTGCCCCTGGTATACATTCAGGGTCACATACGAAAGAGCCTCCACCTGCCCCTGATCTGCCAACTCTGCCTGTGCCTGCTCCTCCTGGGGGTGCTGACACCCCCGCCCCAGGAGGAGACCCTGGGTTTGACAGGCACAGAGGGAGGGGAGGGTCTGCTCGCAGAGGGCCAGTGGCTGGGAGCATAAATTCTGGGGGACAGAAAGGGCAGAGGAAGAGAAAACTGCTGGAGACAAACACCCACCGGCCTGGATTGGAGAAGGGGATGGGGCCTTCTACCAGCTCTGTGCAAACCCTCCTGGTGCCCAGGCTGGCAAAGCCCTTTCAGATCCTTTCCTTGTCCCATCACCCAGCCCAGCAGGCAGGGCGAGAAGGCATCTCCCGCCCTGCAAGTATGGGTCAGGGAGGTGCACACAGCATGCGTGGGGCTGGGCAGCAGCCTCTCCTTCCAGAAGACCCAGCTCATCCTGCCTCTGCCCCTCGCTTTCAGGGCCTGTGAAATGGGGAGATGGGCTCCCTGGCAGGGGCTCTGAGCAGCAACTAGCCAGCTGCGAGAGGACTCTCATTAACCATGACCTGCGGCCTCAGCCCCCACCCCAGCCCCGCCTCTAACCGAATCCCTCCAGGGGCTGCCCCTGTGTCTTTGGACCTATCACCCACCGAGCCACTGATGAGATGCTGTAAGGTTTCCGCCGCAAACTCGGGCACGCTGTACCCAGGACGCTCCCCTTTTCCTTACGGCTCAGCCTCATCCGGGGCTCCATTAAACCGAGCTCATAATTAAGGAAATGTGATCGGGAAATTAGCTGATGTGTAAGAGCGGGACCCCGGTACAGTTACAAAAGAGTGTCTCTGTGCCCTGATTAGCCGGCTCCGCCCGGCACGGGGTTAAACGGAAGAACACCGGGATTAATCCAGATTGACAATTATGACTGTTTTTTTCTCCAGCGCCGAGCTTTCTCCCGTGGCTCCCTGCCAGGAAGGTATTGTGTTCCGAGACTAAAATACTTTTCATTTTTTCTACAATTTCCGTTTAAAAAGTTCCAAATGTTCAGCCATATGATATGAAACTTAACTTCAAGAAAATCCTACCGGGGTTCTGACGGTGGAGAGAACGTGGGGCCTGATCCCCTGACCCCAAGCCCACAGGATACAGTTTCAAGCCTTTCTTCTCCCCGCGCCCCACCCTCCCCTGCCGGCCCTAAAGAGACAAGCCAGCCGGATCCTCTCAGAAGATGGGAGAGCCTTTGGGGGGCGGGGGAATCCACCATGGTTTCCCTGCCTTCGAAATTCTCCCCAACCTGTGGCCTTCCAGGGCCAGGCTCTGAAGTCCGGAAGCCAGGAGACCTGGGTTCCCAGCTCTGCCTCTGTCCACCTCCGTTTCCGTGGCCTAAATTAAACTCAGCACTAATAACTGTGCAGAGTGAGTGCTGTTCTAGAAGCACAGTTAACTCGTTTAATCCCCTAAACACCCCCTGAGGCAAAGCTCTTATTTCCACATTACAGGTGTGTAAACTGAGGCCTGGGGGCTTCCTAGCTCACCCAGGCTCCACAGCAGGCCAGGGGTGGAGGCCCGTGTCAAGCTGAGTGACAGGAACCTGGTGCTGTGACTCTCGTGCCCCAGACCTCTCTGCGGCCCCTCCGTGGGACGTGCTCTCCATCTGTAGATCAGAGTGTCGGGGCTTCTTCATGTGAACTCTGCATAGAGAAGACGCACAGTCGGAAGGGAGCCTCTCAGGGCCGCCTCTTGGGGGCCCCCCCAGGACAGGTGTGATGAGCTCTCCTCAGGCCCTGAGTACAGAGGGATCAAAGGACAGCCGTCACCCCGCTAAAAAGGATTGTGTTGTGCAGTCATAGTTAGGGGTCTGCAAAGGTGTCATGGGGGATATCAAATGTATCCACACCACAGGTTACACAGGAATTGGGCCAAGACCCAGGAAACTCACCAGCTGTGAGGTCTTATCAATTACTAGGTGTCTAACAGTTATCAGCTGCATTAATTAGTGTCAACTGCTGCGCCTAAGTCAGCACCCAGCTCAGCAGAGGTGCTCAGTGGCCACTGAGTGAACCAACGAATGAACGATGCCGTCATTTGCTCATCACCGGAAACCTCCCAGGTCCCCGGGGCTCAGCTGGGCCACCTCCATGGCTCACTTGGGTGGTCTGTGCCCCCATTTTTGTTCAGGGCCCATGACCGTGTTTGTATAATAATGGACAACACAAGGCTGAGTGGGAAATGACCGTACCAGGGGCCCTCTGGTCCGATTGTCCTGAGGCTACTCGGCTAAGCCCAGGAAGCTACAAGAGAACCCCAGCCAGCGTGGCCTTTGCCGAGCCTCTCCTGGAAGGGGCCGATTCAAGCGCCTCTTCCCCAGACACTTTTCCCCGGAAGGCGGAGCGACTGGGAGAACTGCCACTGAACTGGGAAGACAGGAAGGCCCAGGGAGTTCCCAGGACTGACGCCAAGGCTGGAGGCAGGACTTCAACTCACAGCCCGGCCCAGGAGGTCAGATGGGCCAGGGCACAGCCAACATGCAATGCATAGATGGCCCGTGACTGGGTGGTCAGGTGGCCCTTCACCCTGGGGACTCTTCCAGTAGGATCCACGCCCCGGGCACCCCCAGTGGTATGAGCTGCCGCTTGGCTAGACTCTCACAGCGCCCCCGGGGCCTTCTTCCACCCCAGCAAGAGCGGACTCCCCTCCGCTTTTCATGCAGCCTGAGGCCTGGGGGACTCCGCTGGCTAGCGGCTCCTCTCCCATCAAGGCTCCAGGTCACCACTCAGCAGATCATTCTGGCTGAAGCCAGAATCTCCCCCTACACGTCCCACTAATTCAGACCAGGCCCAAGTTGCTGAGCTCTATCTGGGGAGCCTCAGGGAGTCACGGATGCAATGCATCAAATCAGGAGCACGTTTGCAGTGCTTGGCCCCTAACAGACAAATGGAATTCTAGACGCTCTGGGGTGGAAAAGATCTTAAAAGACATCCTATCCAGCCACCCCCCATCCACCACCACCACCACCTAGGCCTTGGAGCTCTCCAGACAACTGAGAAAAATTAACACCAACACTCAGACTTTTACACACCTCCAGGGATGAAGAGCTCACTACCTCACAGAGTGCCGAGCTTCTTCTACCATCAGCTCTGTCCTTCCTGACATACAGGTGAAACAGGTGTCTCCCTTACAGTCCTCATCACTGCCCTCAGGGCCTCACAGAGTGTGTGTCCCCTCTTCCCTGCAGCAGTGCTCCCAAGTCCTGAAGTCCTTTCCCCGAGGCTCCTGATTGGCTCTAGCACGCTGCGTGTGCTCTTAGCAACAGCCCTTCTGGGACTGAGCACCTTACCCTCAGGGCTCGTTCAAGCCTCCAAGGAACCTAAGAGTGTGTACTCTTCTTCCATTGCACAGGTGAGGAAACCAAGGCTCAGACAGGTGCAGTGATTTGTCCAAGGCCACACAGCTGAGGTCCACAGACTACGTGTGCCACCTCCTCTGAACCGAATGGTGGCCTGGCACGTGCTCCCACGCTCAGCAGACCCTCCGCCCCCACTTCTAGCAGCTGCCTTGATGCCCCTGACTGCCGCATCTCTTTGCCTGGGACTCTCTGGCTGCTGATCTTTTTTTCTGCCCACGTGCAGGGCCGAAGTGCCATGGCATCCATGTCCCCACACCCAGAAGGAGCCCTCAGGCTGTGCTGGCAGGAGTTGGTGGGTAAGGACGCAGCCCCGCTACCCCTGGCCCGTGTCCTCCACCGCCTCCCACAGCTGCCCATGGGGAGGCCTGCCTGAGCGCGCCACAGCCTGTCTCCTCACCTCCCTGTCTGTCCCTCCTGTGTTTCCTGGGATTGCCTCCCAGGTAAGTGCTGGTCCACCAATCTCAGCATCTGCTTCTGGGGACTCAAACCAAGATGCCAAAAGCCTGAGGTCGCCTCCTCTCAGCCGTCCTGAGCACACCTTCACAGTCTAACCCTGGGTCGGGCATTTTTGTGTTTTACACGTTGTACTTTGATGCTTCACAAAGCAGTGTGGGGTCTCACTTGACTTCTGGAACTGAACAGAAATGGGTCAAAAACAGAGCCTGGGAATGGAGGTGATGATGGAGAAGGTGGGAAGGTTTGACTGGACGTCACTGATTGCAGGACATCTCCTCAAAATGGCATTAAACACAGTAATGAACCGGCTGCAGCAGCAAGTGTGAATGCTGGCTGTTAGCGTCAGCGACGTCTCCTGCCTGCAAACGTCAGGAGCAGACTGTTCCCTGGCTCTGGGCCCTGGCTCTTCGGCCCCACTGGGACTTGACAGGGATGGGCCAGGGGCAGGGCCCTGCTTCTAGACCCTCCAGGAGCCACCACTGGAGGATGGGGAGCAGGAGTCCTGAGTGCTGGGGACTCCAGGTGGAACCCAGGTGCCACAGACATGCCCGTGGACTTGGGCAGATTCGGTTCCAGTCCCCGCTCAGCCAACCCACTCGGTCTTCCCAAGCCTCAGCCTCCTTCTAGGGACAAAGGCCCACAGCATCCGGCGACAGGTGTGTGCTCAGTGAGTGGGGGTGGTGGCCAGGAGCTGAGCAGAGAAGGTGACCAGGGCCCGCAGCCAAATGAGGAGTGCTTCGGGGAAGAATCCAGAAAGGCCCAGGAGGAGACTACAAGAGTCTGTAGCCCGAAGGGGACTCTGTCTGCAGAAAAGAGCTGGAACCCAGCAGAACTGATTCCACACAGATCAGCTCTGCGACCCCTATGGCGCCTGATGTCATTCATTCGTTTACTTGGCCGGCCCTCCCGTGCCTTCCATAAGCACCTACTATGTGCTGGGCACCCCCTACTATGTGCTGGGCATCCCCAGCCACGTCTCTCAGCTGGCACTTCCCTGAGAGCATCTGCAATGAAGGATTAAGAAGTTGCCTGTAGGAAGCCCTGGCTTTGTTTGGGACTTTTCCTCCAGCTGAGAAGGAGAGGGGAAAGAAGGAAAGAATGACCAATTATTCGTTGTGCTGTCTTCAGATGAAAGGCCCTTTTTGTGATCCTTCCCGTCTCCTGTTTGGGCTGTCAACAGCAATTTACTGAGGAATGTTGCTCAGCCTGACCTGTTTTTTCAAGCTGGTAACCTGTATTGTGTATCATCCCAGTCCAGGAGATAATCGGCCAGCATCTTTGCTGGCACAACCCTGCCGGTTGAACTTCATCTCTAAAACCAGGAAAATTGATTGGAAAAAAATTCAGGGAAACCTCCCACTAATGATATTTTGAGTTCAGAAACGACGGAGCAGGGAGGAAATTAAAGTGTTTTGAATCTGGTTCTCCCAACATGGGTTTCCGCGCTGAATGGTCAATTGTTACTAAATTCTAATTGGTTCTGGGTCACTCCCTTTGAAATAGTGGCTGTGTTCTGTTCATTTTTTCAATTAAATCTTAACAATTCACATCTGACAAAACTCAAAAAATCTTGTCAAAAATTGTTCAGATTTGTGTGAGTAAGAATGTGCACGGAGCAAGACAGGGCGTGGGGGGGTGTGTGTGCTGGGACCAGAGGAAGCTTTCATACAGAGGAACAATTTAAGGGCTAATTACGAGAATGCTGATTTTATTGTTTCCAGACTCACCCCCTTACGCTACAGAAAATGACTCTTTCTCATCAACTTTCAAACAAATACTTTGGAGGAAACCGTCAACTACCACAAATGTCTTTGCCTGAGCGATGATTGTTCCCTGGATTTAGAAATTCAAGCCCTTTTCACATTTCATCTCTCGTTGTAGAAAGTTTTATCTCACCCCCGAAGCAGCACAGGAGTCGGCTTGATGGAGAAAAACAAGGGTTTTGCAGCCTTGGGGTCAAAGCAGGCCTCTGCTGTGGGAAGGCTGGGTGCTACCTCTGAGCCTCAGTGTTCCCATTTGTAAAGTGGGAACAATGTTTTCTAGATTTGTGCTTATAAATGAACACAGCCCAGCAGGATGAAGGTGCTCCCTAACCGGACCCTGTTGTTACTGTCACTCCAATTGTAGAATTCTCATGACTCAGTCCCAGCCTCTTGTTTGTCATATCGAAAAACTGCAGACCAGAGATGGTCAGTGGCTTTCCCAAAGTAACACAGCCAGTTTGTTCTGGAGCCAGAAAGAGAAGCGAAAGCTTTCCTCATCCCGGCTTCTAGAAGGTGAGGTTTCGGGAGCGTGCGCACAGCCTGTGTGGCCCACGACTAAAGGCTGTCACCCAGCTTCTCAAAGTGCAGTCCCTGGACCAGGAGCCTGGGTGCTCCCTGGGAGTTTGTCAGAAAGGCAGAGTCTCAGGCCCGCCTCACACCTGCAGAGTCAGAATCTGCATTTTAGCAAGATCCCAGCTGGGTCTGAGCACAGGAGACTTTGGGAAATGCCAGCTTGTGGCCTCTCGTCAAACTCTGATGGCCTGAAACTTAGAGCCCTGCCAAAGCCCAGCCGGCCATCTGCCCCTGTGACCTCATAGGTGGGGCTTGTTCCTTATGCAGGATGGCTGGGCAGCCTGAGAGGTTCAGATGAAAGCTCTGGGTGGTGCAAACGCAGATAGCTTCTCAGGGACACCCAGCCCCCAGGAGTCTTCACCATCCTTCCTTGTGCTGTGGTCCCTGCTGCTCAGCCTGGCTACCCAAACTCCACTTCCGCCGCCCCCCAACTGCTGCTTCCGACCTGCTTCCTAACCCAGGCCACCTCGTCACCCATCCTTGGTTCCTCCCCATCCTTGGGTCTCATCCCTTCGAGGTTGGTGGCCAGTTTCCCCTTGTTAGGGTCTACATCTCTTTGCTGAAGGGCTCTGAGGGCCCACACCCCCTCCCAGCAGCCCCTAGCCAATGCCCGGAGAGTTGGGGTATGGGCCCCGCTCCCTCTGCCCTCAGTGGGAGGACTCGGTGGTGTGGGAGGATAGCGCGTTATCCGGGGGTCACTGGCTTTCCTCCCCCCTCCCTGCTAGTGTGCCCTGGACCCCCAAATAAACTCCTCCCACTCAGCTCCATCTCAGGTTCTGTATTTGGGGGAGCACAGACTGAGGGCCCTCATTGCCCCTCCAACTGAGGAGGGAGGCAGGGCAGTCAGGTAGGCCCTGTGCCCCCTACCCCAGGAGTAAGGATGGGGATGGCACCAGGACCATGGGGGTTGTCAAGCTAGGCTGGTCTCAGTTAAGTGGTCTCTCTGGTTGCCCCATGGGGGGATCGGTGGGGGTGGGGCAGGCATGGTGAGGATGAAGGCAGGGAGGGGAGTGGAGCAGGGAGACAATGTGGGTCGGGAAGTGTCAGGGCTGGAACTGGCAGGACCGGAGGAGTTGGGGGAGGAGGGGCCCAGGTCGACCTGCATGGTTCATCCAGCCTCCTATTCTCTGGACTAGTTTTAGTCCTGCTCCAAATCCAAGGTTGGATGTAGTCTCACCTCCTCCAGGGAGCTCTCCCTGACTGCTCCACTGTGGCCCTGAGAGCACTCCCACACGAGACCTGCCTGACCTCAGCCCAGCCCCAGGCTCCTCCAGTCGCTCCTCCATCGGGACACAAACACTGGTCCTCCAGGTCCAGAGAGCAGTACCAGTGCCATGACTGAGAATCAGAGGCCTGGGGTCTGGGTGCCCCTGCTCCCCACATGAGGAGGCGAATTCTCTCCCAGGAACCCGGGACATGTGTGCCAGGCTCTCCAAAGCTGCACCTGGCCCATATGATCACTGTGGGCACAGAGCTGGGACCCGTCTACCAGTCTGGCAGAGGCTCGGAGCGGAGGCAGCTCCAGGAAGACTGTAAGAAGGGATTGCTCAAAATCCTGTGCACGGACACCCTCGTGCAAACATTGGAATCGAGACACAGACCCGCCCTCACCAAACGAACACAGAATGGATCAGACAAAACTATAAAACTCCGAAGATAACACGGGGAAAATGACTATAGCTGTGGCTAAAGCATGATCTATGAAAGAAAAAATAGTACTTCGTTAAAAAATTGTACTTCGTTAAAAAATTGGACTTCGTTAAAAAATTGGACTTCGTTAAAAAATTGGACTTCATTAAAATTAAAGACTTCTGCTCTGTGAAATACACTAAGAGAATGAACATAAAGAACTCCTAAAAGTCAACAATAAAGGCCAGCCGAGTGGCGCAGTGGTTAAGCGCTGGCTTGGGACACCAGCGTCCCCGGTTCAGATCCCACATATGAGGGCCAGTGACACTGCCCTCAAAAAAAAAAAAAAAAGTCAACAATAAGAAAACAATCAAGCCAACTGAAAAAATGGTGCCTGAACAGACATGTCACCCAAGAAAACATACAGGTGACAAATAAGCATGTGAAAGAGGCTCCACTGATCACCACCAGGGAAATGCAAACTAAAACAATGAACAACGATGACATACACCACTCACCTGTCAGGATGGCCAGAGCCCAGGACACCGACGCCACCACACGCCGGCGAGGACGTGGAGTGACAGGAGCCCTCGCTCACGCTGGTGGGAGTGCAGGCGGCACAGCTGCCCGGGAAGGCAGTGTGGTGGCTTCTTACAAAACTCAACGCACTCTAGCCTTCCATCCCGCAAGCGGGCTCCTTGGGGCTTACCCGAAGGAGCTGAAGCCCCGCGTCCTCACAAGGCCCTGCACACAGCTGTTTACAGCAGCCCTCTTCAGGATTGCGGGGCCTGGGCAGGAACCAAGACGTCCTCCGGCAGGTGATGGACAAACAGCTGTGGTCCATCCAGACAATACAGTGTTACTCAGCGCTAAAAAGAAATGAGCTGGCAAGTCATGAAAAGACACGGAGGAACCTTAACTGCATGTCACTGAGTGACAGAAGCCAATCTGAAAAGGCTCCGTTCTGGGTGATTCCAACTACAGGACACTCTGGAAAAGGCAAAGCTGTGAAGACAGTGACAGATCAGTGGTTGCCGGGGGTGGGGGATGGAGGGTGAACAGGTGAAGCACGGGGTGTGTAGGGCAGACCACTCTGTGTGACGCCGTCACGGTGCGTGTCATCACACGTGTGTCCAAACCCACAGAATGCCCACCGCTGAGTAACCCCTGATGCAAACTATGAATTTTCGGTAATAGTAATGTATCAGCATTGGCTCATCAGTTGTCACAAATGTATCACACCAAAGCAGGACGGTAACTATGGGGCGGGAGTCATATGGGAACTCTCTGTACTTTCCGCTCAATTGTCTGTAAACTTAAAGCTGCTCTAAAAGTAAACTCTATGAATTACATTTAAAACAATCCCTCAGCATTCCCTGCCCCAGAGCTGCTATATGAGGAGGCCAGCCCCAGACGAGGCCCAGCAAGCACACTCTAGATCGGCAGCCCCACTCTGCTCTGCCCAGGGCCAGGCTTCGCTGGGAGGCACACTGTGTGCAGGGGGACACATGGGGGCATCCAGCCCTGTGTGATGGAGGGTGGGGGGCAGAAGAACACAAGGTCTGGGGCTCATAGGAGGAAGGGGACGTCTATGACACTGGCCACGGGCTCTCTAGGATGGGGACAGGAAAGGTGAGGCAACGAGGCCCCAAGACAAGCAGGGCAGAGCAGGAAGGACTTCTGGAGGGGTCCTGTGGCTAAATCGTGAGAGTCAATGCAGAGGCTTGCTTCTCTCAGGCCAGTCCCGGGGCTGACCACACTCCCACCCAAAGTCTAGCACACCTGTGCCTCCTCCCCACCTCCCCCACCCCAGGCCAGGCTCAGGACATGTCCTTTCACCCAGGCTGTCATCACTCCCAAGCCCCTCCTCACAGCACCCACTGGCCACTATTGTATCGCACAAACCGCCCATGGCTTCCATAGTCCTCAGGAGAAGGTCCACTGCCCTGCCCCCACCTTTCCCCCAGCACCCAGCCAGGTGAGTGAGGGCTGAGGAAGAAACCAGAACCATTTCAGGTGGGCTGGGAAGTGCAGGTCACCTTCCACTAAGAGGGCCGCCGTTCTAGCCTGCAGGTTCTGCTCAGGGAACTTCTGGGGCATGGACCCCTCACATCCCTGGCAGAGATACAGGGCGGCCAGATGATGCCCCATCTACCCAGGGAGTGACCCAGGTGCAAGGAGGGGACGTCTCTACAAAGGGTCCTGACTGACCTGGTGGCTTGCTCGAGAGAGGGGGCTTAAACTCCCAGAGCTCAGCCTACTTGTGAGAAGAGGGGTATTGGCAGGGCGAAAGGACTCCGCAGGACCTCAGGCTACTTGTGACCATGACCTTTGCCTGCCCTGGGTTGTGGCCAGGTGGGCCCAGAGCCAGTTTTCTCAGTCCTGGGGTGTGGGAAGGGGCAAGGAGGAGGGGTGGCACACAGCTGCAGAGGGCTGGGCAGCCCTGGGGAGAGGAGGCAACCCTGAGTACTTGGCCTTGACCCCAGGAGGTGAAGGCCATCTCTGCAGTGGCTGCAGCACTCTGCTAATCCATTATTGAGCACCTCAGCTGGCCACCAGGCAATTAGCGCTGGGCCTCCATCCTGACGGCTAATTGCGCTAATTGATAGGATTGGCCACCGTCCACCTCAACCCTTGCCCTCATCCAGGATGGCTTCACGCCTGGGAGTCCAGCCTCCAAACCCCTCTCTCAGGGTTCTCTGGAGCATCCCTTCCTGGAGGCCACAATCTGGAAACCCCTCTACCAACCCCCATCTCTGGCCAGGACCTGACTGCAGTTGCCAATCCCCTCCTCTCAGCCCTGATACCTGGCCCTCTGTGCACATCTCTGTGGAAGAGGCAGGGAGCCTTGGCCAAGAGCAAAGGTCAGAACTCAGCAGGCCCGAGTCAAGGTTCTATGTGTGCTATGGGCAGGGTAAGTGACTGCACCTCTCCCAGCCTCAGGATGCCTGTAGGGCAGCTGGGCTGCTTGAATTAGGTGATAAATGTGATGCACACAGCTCCAGGCCTGGCCCAGGTGAGGAGCTTCTAGACTGTTCAGGTGCCATGACAATAATAATAAAATGGTGATGATGAAATGATGAAGATGGTGATAATGATGGTGATGGTGGTGATGGTGATGATGGTGATGGTGGTGATGGTGATGGTGGTGATGGTGAAGGTGGTGGTGATGGTGGTGATGGTGGTGATGATAGTGATGGTGCTAATGGTGATGATGGTGATGGTGGTGATGGTGATGGTGGTGATGGTGGTAGTGATGGTGCTAATGGTGATGATGGTGATGGTGGTGATAATGGTGATGGTGGTGGTGATGGTGCTAATGGTGATGATGTTGATGATGGTGATGGTGATTGTGGTGATGGTAATGGTGGTGATGGTGGTAATGGTGATGGTGGTGGTGGTGGTGCTAATGGTGGTGATGGTGATGATGGTGGTGATGGTGGTAGTGGTGATGATGGTGGTGGTGATGGTGATGATGATGGTGGTGATGGTGGTGATGGTAGTGGTGATGGTGATGATGATGGTGGTGATGTTTGTGATGGTGGTAGTAATGGTGATGATGGTGGTGATGGTGGTGGTGGTGATGATGGTGGTGGTGATGGTGATGATGATGGTGGTGATGGTGGTGATGGTAGTGGTGATGGTGATGATGATGGTGGTGATGTTTGTGATGGTGGTAGTAATGGTGGTGATGGTGGTGATGGTGGTGGTGGTGGTGGTGGTGATGGTGGTGGTGATGGTGGTGATGGTGGTGATGGTGGTGGTGATGGTGATGGTGGTGATGGTGATGATGGTGGTGGTGATGGTGGTGATGGTGGTGGTGATGGTGATGGTAATGGTGGTGATGGTGATGATTGTGATGATGGTGATGGTGGTGATCCCTCACCCCCAAGGTAAAGGCCACAGTGCAGAGATCCCACTGTGCAGTGGGTAAAGCCTGGGCTCTAGACCCAGCTACCAGGGGTACATTCTATCTCTCTCATGTTCTAGCCTCATGACTTTGAAACTCTTTCTTGATCTGTCAGTTCTTCTATTTCCCCAGCTAGAATCTGGGGACAACAGCAGTCTGACCTCATGAGTTGGTGTGAGGCTTAAGTGAATCAATACATAACTACTATGGCATGTGGTAATTGCCATTATCTTTTATTTTCTAGGTATAAGAATTCACCCAATAATTTCATCAAAGTTCAAAGCTTTTTGCTTGAATGGACTCTATCAAGAAAGTAAAAAGACAGCACAGAGAATGGAAGAAAATATTTGCAAAGCATATATATGACAAGAGATTTGTATCCAGAATATACAAGGAACTCTCTCAACTCAAGAATAAAAAAGACAGATAACTCAGGGTGGCCAGTTAGCTCAGTTGGTTAGAGCACGGTGCTCATAACACCAAGGTTGCCAGTTCGATCCCCACATGGACCACTGAGTTGCACCTTTCACAACTAGATTGAGAAACAACTACTTGGCTTGGAACTGATGGGTCCTGGCAAAACATACTGTTCCTCAATTAAAAAAAAAAAAGACAGATAACTCAATTAAAACATAGTCAAAGGATTCAAGTAGACATTGCTCCAGGGATACACAAATAGCTGACAAATACATGAAAAGATGCTCAATATCATTAGTCATCAAATCAAAACCATATTGAGACACCACTTCACGTCCACTAGGGTGGCTGTAATAAAAAAGACAGACAATACAAATGTTGGTGAGGACGTGAGGAATTAGAACCCTCTCACACTGCTGGAACTAAAATAGAGCAGCCACTGTGGAAAACAGCCTGGCAGTTCCTCAAAAACACAGAGTTGCCATATGTATGACACAGCAATCCAGCTCCCAAGAGAAGTGAAAACGTACATCCACGCAAAAGTTTGCACATGGATGTTCTTAGCAGCATCATTCACAACAGCCAAAAGTAGAAGCAACCCAGATGTCCGTGAATTGATGAATGGACAAGCAAAATGGCATTGTCTATACAACAGAATATTATTTGGCCATTAAAAAAATAAAGTACTGATACATGCTACACTATGGATGAACCTAGAAAGCATTACGCTAAGAGCGAGAGACAAACACAAAGGCCATATAATGTACGATTCCATCTATATGAAATGTCCAGAATTGGCGGATGCATAGAGACGGAAGCAGAGGGACTGCCAGGGGTTGGGGGTGGGATGGACAGGACCTGCTCATGAGTGATGGGTTTCTTTTAGGAGTAATGAAAGGGTTCCAAAGTCAGATGGTGGCGATGGTTACATAAGTCAGAATACATTAAAAACCACTGAACTGTACACTTTAAAATCGGAGCATTTTAGGATACGTGAGTCATATCTCAACAAAGCTGCTATTTTAAAAAAAAAATTCCCCAAAATATATTGAGGGATCAAATGGAAGGTATTTTTCCCAAGTGGGAAATGAGGGGCCCACATGATTCTGTGTTGCTGCAGGGCCTCCGTGGGCTTGAACCTGGTTGGCTGACTCTATAGAGCTCTGCCCACTGCCCAGTGGCCCTGAGCTGGGC
This sequence comes from Aselliscus stoliczkanus, assembly GCA_033961575.1. Classification (NCBI taxonomy): domain Eukaryota; kingdom Metazoa; phylum Chordata; class Mammalia; order Chiroptera; family Hipposideridae; genus Aselliscus; species Aselliscus stoliczkanus. The sequence goes on from CM066734.1 coordinate 141,370,983, forward strand.
ACTCGCTGCTGCGTTTCCTTTCAGGGTTCTCATGCCAGGGATAGATGGGCACAGAGGTTGTGGGGGGGGGTGAATAGGATTGTGCTTCTGTAGCTAAGACCCCAACCCCGTAGTGCCCCGACTCCTTAGGATCTGAAGTGACACCCCCAAGACAGTGGCAAATGCTACTTAGCACAGTTTAGCAGAGAAAAGCAGTCAGAAAGCTCTCTGTAAGGTTTTCCTTCTCCCCAGCCCCACCTCACCCCTCATCTGTCTGCTGGAGGTCCCACACATCCAAAATTGAACAGCCTTCCAATCCCTCTCCCTTCTTCAAACTTGTGCCTCTCCCAGTTTTCTCAGCTCCCCGCCCTCCACACTAGTCAAGAGCTTTCCTCACTGTCCCCACAGCCCTTATACCTCCTCTGGTCAGAGCCTCTCTCAGAACCCCTCTCACTCTCCACACTGACCACACTGAGGGTCATTCTATAGTCTGTTAACTTCACCTAATGTGAGCTCCTCGAGGGCATACATAGCACCCTACTTTCTCTGTGTCTTCGGAGCCCAGCCTAAGTCAGTGCTTTGTTTGGGGACAGATGAGTGAAACGGTTGAGCTTCCTTGTACTGTAGAGCAGGTTGTGCACTGCTCAAAAGTGCCTGGCAAGTGGGGTGGGTCGAGGCTGAAATCCAGGTCACTCTCTGCTCACTGCTCACGGATCTGAGCAGCCGAGAACTGCATCATCACAGAGAGTAAGCTTTTCTGTGATTCTCACAAGGGTGCTGTATAAGCTAGTTGCAGTGCTGGAAGGAGGGAGAAGTCAATGTGAACCATTTTAATTGCTCAGAATCAGCGTTCGCAAATATTAAGAAAGGTGCCCACTGGAGCAAACTCTCCCCATTTGAAAGGGAGGGATGTGTATTCATTATAATACCGTGTTTCCCTGAAAATAAGACCTAACCAGAAAATTAGCCCTAGCATGATTTTCAGGGTGCTCATAATATAAGCCCTACCCCAACATAAGCTCCAGTTAAGATCATCAGCCTGACATGACTGTATTTGAATAAATGTAGATTTTTGTACATGAATAAATGAATAAAATGCATCTTTTGGAGCAAAAATTAATATAAGACCCAGTCTTATTTTCGGGGAAACATGGTAGGCTAAGTTACAAGCAATAATGAACAAAATCCCAGTGAGTTAACAGAACTCAGGTTTATTTCTTGCTCACACGGCTCCACGTGATCACCAGGCAGCCATCCCATGGTGGCTGTACCACCTGATACAGGCGGCCGCCTCTGCCGCCCACACAAGGGAAGAGAGCTAGGAGCACCATCCAGAGATTTTCGGTGCTCATCTGTTCACTCGTATTGACCTGGACAGTCGCCTGCATGATTGAGAGGGGAGAAAAAACAGATACTGGGGACACTGGGGTACATGGGGTGCCAGCTGGTCCTGTGACTCCACTGACCTGTCGCTGTGGCTCAAAACCAGACCCTGTGTCGAGAAAGGCCCAGGAGAGCAGTTTCTGGGCTCTCGGCCTCACGTGGAAGGGTGCTGCTGGCTGGGCTATGTAACCTGCACGTGCAAGCACTCATGTAAGTAGTTGGCCATCAGCTGAAGCCAGCTGGCCATTAGCCACTGCTGTTTTGTATATAACGGCGTTAGAAAGCGCGGGTGTCAGGGATGGTTCAGATCTTGCAGATTCTACTTCCTGTGTCTCCCCCGGCCGCCAGTGAGACTGTGGTGCGAGAAGACCCCTTGTTGGGGTCTTGGCGGATGTCTGTACCCCCTTTAACACAGATTACAAGGCTCTTGTTTTCCGGGGTGAAAAAAGACACCCCATGGGGTTGGACAGAGGCTGCTCCAAAGCGGGCAGTGCAGCAGGCACAGGCCCTACAAGTGGCAGACCCTAGTCGCCCACTTGAACTTGATGTTCATATGACCCAAGAGGGGTACGAGTGGGGCCTCTGGCAGTGGCAGGAAGGTTTCCGGCCGCCAGTGAGGTTTTGGTCCCAATTGTGGAAAGGGGCCGAAGTCCACTACTCTTTGAGAAGCAGTTGGCTGCTGTGTATGCAGCTCGGTGGCTACAGAAGCCATCACAGGGACAGTCTGTGTGTCCAGAAGGGTCTGGGTGCCCAGGGCACAGCCCAGCCCATCCAAGGCTGGGTCCTTGTTTGGACTCAAGGACCCAGAAAGGGGGTAGTGCAAGCCACCACCCTCGCCATATGGGGGCGCCTACTTGGAGAAACCCTCAGTGGGGCAGACACCTTAGCACGGGTCCGGTGGTTAGAAAGCCCCCCGCACACACTGATGTGGCCCATTGGCTGCATAGAAAGTTGCAGCATGCTGGTAGCAGAGCCATGTGGCAAGCGAGCGGATGATGGGAGCTGCCCTGGAAGTGGCAAGAGCTAGCAGGTGCTGCCATGACTGTGTCGCCCGTGCTCAGGACGGTGCCCAGAGGCGGAGGCTCCCCTGGGAGGCACAGCAATTCACGTGAGGGAGGGTGCCCCTCACTTGCTGGCAAGTGGACTACGTAGGTCCCCTGCCTAAAGCCCGAAATGCCACTCACGCCTCCACAGCAGTGAATACGGCTACGGAGTTACTGTTGGCTTGGCCGTGTCTGGCTGCGGCAGGTGTGGGGTGTTCCCTTGCTGCACGGGAACCCTGAGCGCTTTCAGGGCCACCAGCTGCTACTGGCAGCTATAGTGGGCAGTCCACCCAGGTGGGCGGTCCGTTGGGCCCACACTTTTGCTGGTGTGGCGAATCAGTTGGATTGGCACGGAGGTGCCCGCTGGTACAGCCTCCGGGTTGCCGTGGAGGATTCGCCACTCTGGGTGGCAACAGCTTACAGGTAGTCATGGAGGGACACCCTCTGGGACATTGCTTGAACTGGACTGGAACCTGTTCTCGCAGGCCGGGTGAATGAAACCTCAGTGTGTGTGGCGGGGAGGGGTTTGCTGCAGCAGCCTTCGCTATTGTTATGACTCATAGATATAATCATACTCCAGGCTCCTCACACAGGGCCCCTCATGGAACATGCCTGGCGCCTGGATTGTGAGGTAAGACCCTGGAGGGGTGGAGTGTAGGGAAAGGCCCAGGAGAGCTCTCGGCCTCACCTGGAAAGGTGGTGGCTCAGTTACGTAACCCGCACGTGCAAGCACTCATGTAAGTAGTTGGCCATCAGCTGTAACCAGCTGGCCATTAGCCACTGCTGTTTTGTGTATAACCGCGTTAGCAAGCACAGGTGTCCTGGGTGTGCAGGTCCTGGGGATCCTACTTCCTGTGTCTCCCCCGGCCGCCAGCGAGACCGTGGTGCAGGAAGACTCCTTGTTGGGGTCTTGGCGGATGTTTGCTTCTCGGTCTTGCCCAGCCGTCATTGAGAACATGCTATAGTGGTATGGACCCCCTATCGGTGGTATGGACCCCCTATCTGGGGTGTGGACCCCTATCTGTGGTATGGACCCCCTATCTGTGGCTCCGATGTTGTTCTTTTCGGCCTCACCAAATCCTGCGTTCATCTGCCGGGAACCGAGCCCCAACATGACACCCGGGCTCACAGAGTGGTTCTCAATTGACAGGGGCCTAAGAGTCCAAGGCTGATGCAGTAGGTCCGGGCTGGGGCGTCCATGCAGGGTCCTGGGGTCTCCCCCTGGGCAGCACTGATTACCCAGGGGAAAGCGTGACCGGAGGTACTGTGTGCCCTAAGCAGGCCTCTCACACCCCACACTGCGTATCAGACATGCACAGAGCTCCCTCTGGGCCTCTGACATCTCCTTCATGTGTGGAATCCCTTCCCTACCCCTTACCCTATTCTTTATAGGTTCTCCCTTCAGACTCAGCTCAGATGTCCCCTCCTACAGGCAGTCGTTCCTGATCCTCTGATTGGAAACAACTGATGCTTCCTCTGGGCGCCAACATATCATTGTTTTGGCTTTTCTTTAGTCCATGTTTTAATCGGTGGTCACTGCCAGGCATCTGCCATGAGCAGGGTACAGCTAGGGGTCTATCCACTGTGTGCAAAAGTGATGTGGGGACACAGGAATGAATGTCACTCAGTTTCTACCCCAAAGCACCAGCTCTGGGGCTCTCAATGTGCTGGCAAAATGGGAATTCACCCTCGTACCTAGTCACATTCCACATTGCCACATCAAAGGCTCTGAGAAGTTCTGCAATTAAAACACAAAACAAAAAAAAACCTGTGCATTTTCATCTGACGTCTCCGAGAACTCCTGACCACAGCATCTGTGGCTTGAGAATCACCTGCTCTCCCCATGAGCAACAAGACCCCTGGGAACGTAATTCAGGAAACGCAGTCTGAGGTGAAATCACACCTGTAACAGCTGCTTCTGTAACGGGGTGTCTCCAGCAGACTCCTTTCACCGCTTCTGCTCTGAGAGCCAGGGCGGGAGCGAAGGGGCTCAGCCACAGGAGCTGAACGCGTGGCAGGGCTGGCCAGCGACGAGGGCTCCTGGGTGACAGATGTGGAACGAGGCTCTGGGGAGCTGGCAGCACCCAGGTTTGTCCTCGGGACTGCGGGGCCAGCTCTGCCTCTACCTGCTTCTTATTACCTCCTGGATACAGCCAGCGCTCCGTAAATGCTTTCTGGACACAAGAACAATGAAACAGGATTCAGAAATGGGAGCAGCACCTTCGGAGGAGGAGAGGGCGGCTACCGAGGGGGCTTGTCCCTGACCTGGGGCGGAGGAGCCCCTGTAATCCGGGCTTTTCGGTAACGAGCAAGCACAGCTGTGAGGTCCAGCAGGGCAGCCAGAGGCACTGGTGACAAGGCACATATGGCTAGCGTGGCCCAGGAAACGGACTTTAAATCTAAACACCGACACTCCACTAGGTTACTGGACATTAGTGTGTTATTAGTACGGTCAGGAGGATGTTTGGAAGAATTCGGACATGAGAATATTTCTTCCACTGTAAGCTTCATGATGTCTAAATACAGATCAGGTTTCCCAGTGGAAATGCAGCATCCAAACGGCAGGGTGCTGCACGTATAAAAGGCACACCGACTTGCAAGGACAGTGTCCCAAATGAAAACCATCTCCCTATTTTTGTACTGATTACATGCTGAAATGATAATAACCTTGAACACATTGGATTAAATTATTAGTTAATTATTTGCGCCTGTGTCTTTTTACTTCTTTAATGTCACTACTAGAAAATCTAAGTATCATATGTGGCTGGACAGCATTACTGGATATATATACTGGACATAATATCTACTGGACAGCACTGCCTTAAAGCCTATGATAGTTTGATAAAATGGAAATAAAGAGTTTGTAGAAAGTTGATGATTGTTCTGGATATCTCTGGGTGGAGTCCTTCGAACGCCCTCATTCGATGCCTTTGCTTCATAAATGAATAAGCCTAGGCCCAGAGAGGGCAAGCAAGTTTCCTGGGGTCACACAGCTTGTGGGTGTAGCTGGGCTCAGAACTTGCTCCAGGCAGGCTTGGAGGTGCCGACTGCTCTGTGACAAACCTACACTGGGCCCTCCACACATCCCTGGGGACTCAGGTCTACAGGCCACAAGAGCCAAGCAAGACACCAACAAGTGTGACATCTGACCCATCAGAAGAATACTAAAGAGCCATTAATAAGGCTGCAAGAAGACATTATCAGGGCTTTCCTGGCAGTGCAGATCAGAGTCTACTGCCCAGAGAGGGGCCCAGGTAGCCCACGGCCCCACCTTCCTGGTGCACAGCAGGAGACCATGAACTTAAGAGAGAAAAGCTCCCTTCTGCCAGGGCCGATTCTCTCAAACCCAGGGTCTCCTGAGCAGCTCACGTTATGGCAAGAAAAGGCCCTGTTGTCGCAGTCCACGGCTTGCGGGGAGAGGCATGGTGCCATGGCCTGGGGAGTCACTGAGGGGATGTCCTCTCTGCTCCCTGCAGCTGCCCCATCTTGGGCACATGACTTCTCAGAGCCTCCACGGCTGGACTGTGACTGGGGGTGCAGCATCGAGGACACAACAGTGGAGGCTGTTGTGGGCCCAACTGTGTCCCCAAAGGTCATATGTTGAACTCCTGACCCCCAGGACCTCAGAATGTGATCTGATTTGGAGAGCGAGTCCCTACAGATGATCAAGTGAAAGTGAGGTCCAATATGACTGTCCTCGTGAGAAGAGAGAAACACACAGGGAGGTGATGGAAGACACAGGGAGAGGACGGCCATGTGTCTGGCCAAGGCACACGGAGGACCTGGCAAACACCAGAAGTTGGCAGAGGCAGGAGGACGGTCCCCTAGTCTTTCTGGTGCCCCTGCCGGCACCTCAATTTCGGACTTCTGGCCTCCAGACTGAGGGAATCGATTTCACTGGTTACTGCAGTCCCTGGACACTCCCGCAGCAGCTGTGACCCGTGGTGTGCCCGGAGGCCCCAGCTCAGCTCCCCCCAGGCCCACTTCTGGCCCTGTCCCAGCCCCCACCCCCGATGGTTTTCTCGGCCCCCCAACCCCCTCCCCACCTCTTTCCCTCAAGCCCCTTCCTTGCTGGCGGGGGCAGGGGGGAACGAGAGTGAATAGCCCCTTTCCTGGGGACCGTGTCACGCGTGGACCCAGCCAGTCACCATGTGTTGTCACAGTTTGTCACAGCTCCATGGGTCACATGGGGGTCCTCAGCCCTGACTTCCTGCCAGGGGGCCCAATGGGCGGACACACATGAGTGGTTGGTGAAGGGCGTGACCCCTGTGCGAGGCCAAATTCCTGGGGCCCTGGTCTCTCTGGGCCTCCTTGGCCCACATCTCCACCACTCCAGGCTTCCCCGCCCCAGCCTCACATGCTCCAGAGATGATACAGGAAAGATACCCTCTCTGTGGGCCTGGCACCAAATGGGTGAGCAGTGAGTTTGTTGAATGACTGAGTGAATGCATGTAGGGAGAGCGCTGGCTGGGTGAGGGCTGAAAGGGGGGCCTCCCCACTCTGCAGAGGGGCCACGGCCGCTCAACACCTGCTGCTGCAGCCAGGGAACAGGTGGGTTCAGGGGGAGCCCCAAGCTCAGCTAAACACTCAACCCCAGGAACTCAGGACCTCACAGCTGAGCCCACACCTGCCGTCTGCCTGCGGGAGCCCCCACACAACTTGGGGAATCTAGGACACCTCCTTGGGGTGCTCTGCTCTGCCCTCTGACGCCATCCCAACTATGCAAGCAGCCCCATCTCCGGGGCCCTGGTTTTCTTTATCCAGCTGGCCCTGCTGACGCCTATCACAGCCCCTCTGAGGACAGAGATTAGAACCTGGCACTGACCGTGGCCCTCAGAACGAGGCCCAGACTCCTGGCCAGGGGGTCCTAGGTCCTTGATCTCCATCAAGGCCCAGAGAGTGCCCACCACTCACCCACATTACCTCCACCAGGCCGCTTGTCACCTCCACACCTTTGCTCAAGCTGCCCTCTCTGCCTGGAACCTTCTCCCAGCGACCTGCCCCTCCCCCTGCTCCATCTGGGTAACTCCCACTCACGTTTTAAGACTCGGTGTCTGTGCCCCCTCCTCGGGAACTTGCCGTGCCCCACCCAGTGCCTGAGCCCGTTGCCGCACTGACCAGCCACGTTTGGTCCACGGTCCCCAAGGTCTCTCCTGCTAGATTGCGGCTCCCCGGAGGCAGGGACGTGGCACACGGTCCTCTGGAGCCCTGGGGCCGGCACAGCACCTGCACATGCGATGGCTCGGAGGGTGCGCCACCCCCGTCAGGGGGTCTGCAGCCGGCAGGCTCACCCACCACACATGCGATGGCTCGGAGGGTGCGTCGCCCCCGTCAGGGGTCTGCAGCCGGCAGGCTCACCCACCACACATGCGATGGCTCGGAGGGTGCGTCGCCCCCGTCAGGGGTCTGCAGCTGGCAGGCTCACCCACCACCTCAGCAGGACTGGTGCCCCTGGATCTGTCTCTGGGTTCCCAGTGTCCAGCACAGGTCCCCGCGTGCGGCAGGCTCTCTGTGGGCCTCTAGGAGTCTGAATTATGTTCCCATTTGGAAACTGAGGGCTAGCGCAGCTCAGCCACCTGCCAAGGAGCCACGGCCGCTGGGCAGGGACGCAGGACCCCGGTGAGTCTGCGTCCTCCCCCATTACAATGAGGAAGGACAGGCCGGGTCTGAAGAGGGTTTGGGCCTGGATGGCAGAACACGAGTCCTGAGTGGCAGGGCTCCCGCCTCCTCTAGGCCCCCTTCCCAGAGCTCGTACCCAGGACAGCCCACGTCACCTCCCCAGGAAGTCTGGCACTCTAGCAGTGGGCGCCTTCAGACTGACCTCTACCACCTGCCAGCACATCTGTCCTGTGGGCTCCGCTCCTGGGAATCCGCCTCCAGGCTGCTGGCTCCATAGCCAGCCTGCAGGAGGCAGCACCAGGCCACCCACTGCCCACACGACAGAGGCACCGGGCCGGCCTCCTGGCTGCCCGCTCCAGGTCCAGGCTGGGGAGAGGTGAAGCACTCCTATTGCGCCCCTCCCGCTCCTGTGGGTGAAGAGCCCAGCTGGACAGCTGGGGCCCCTCTGCGCCTCCAGTTCTCCACCATGAAATAGGAAGCCGAACCTTACTCCCCACCACCAAGGAGCCCTCCATGTTGCTCACTGGGGGGCGGGGGGGGGGCACTGGCCTTCTGGGCTGATGCTTCATGCCCACTGTGCCACCCAGGCACTGTGGGACCCACACACGTTCCTCTGCTCACATCCCAGGGCCCGGCCAGTAGGTTTGATCACAGCTGGCAGCCCCTCGATCCCATGCCCATCACAAACAGGAAACTGTCCTCTGAAGTCCTTGGAGACAGACAGGATCTTTAAAAGAAGCTGGTTCTCAGGCCGGGCACCCCTCCCTCCCCAGGCCTTGAGAGGTGGCGACTTACCGCCATTGTGGGAACACTCTCTGGGGCCACCTCTCCTGCCTTTGGGGGCTGTGAGCCGGGAGAGTGACTGACAATCACTACGTTATTTTCGGTAACAGGCCTTGGGGTAAGCCGATTGAGTGGCAATTTGAAATAAAAATAACAGATGTGCTCACCCAGCAGGGCAGCCATCCAAGGAACACGGCTTCAGGGAAGGAGTTTAACTGGTTGGCCTTGCCTGAGCCCCAGCCCACGTCTGGGCATTTGCTCCTTTGCGCTCTGCGACAACACTGCCTACCGTTTGTTTCTTCAGCACCTGTGCCCCACGTGGCGAAGCGTTCATTGCACAGTACTATCGCCTGTGACCCTCCCAGCCACCAGTGCAGCAAGAGCCAAAGGGGAAAGTAGCAGCTCAGAGAGGCCAGGAGCCGTGCCCAAAGCCACAGAGGAGGAGAATGGGGTGCCGGGACTCTCTGATGCTACCCAGGCTCCCTGCCCTGTCACCCTGCATCACAGGAGGCTGCATTCCACTTGCACACGAGAGCTTTGACCAGGCCTGGGTGCAGGGGACTGGACACACCCACCCTGCTCACTGGGCAGTCAGCAGGGGCTGGGGTAGAACTGCGGGGAGGCTGGTCCCAGCTGAAGGCCTTTTAAAAATCCTGATATTGTTGTGGACTTGTGGCCATAGCGAACAACCTCTCTGTGCAGGGCCGCCCAATGCCCAATGCCCCCCTGCTTTAGTAACTAAACCCTCTCTGGAAGAGAAGAGTAGCCAAGGAGACGAAGGCAGAAGTCAGTGAAGGGGCCTCTGGGGCATCCCTGAAAGCTGGGAGGAGGCCCCTTTGCCTCTTACCCTCCGCTTTTACCTGAATGGAACAAAGATATGAGGGCTGGAGCTTCAGCAGCTGTCTTGTGAACTGGAAGATGGGACCCACATATTAGGATGGAAGAAAAGAAAAGTGGGGTGGGGGGCGGTCCTGGTGCCTTTGTGGAGCACCACAGAAGCCCTGGGTGCCCACCTACAGGCTTGTTTTATGCGGCTGAGGTCAGTGCTCTGTCATCAGCAGCCCAGGGCAGGTTTTAACTGGCCCAGCATAGAACAGCCTCCCGTATTAGTCAGGGCATTGGCTTACACAAGATAATAAGGGTCCAGGGAGTGGGCGGCTCTGCCCAGGCCCAGTTCTTCCTTCTGAGGCCCTGCTGTGCTCTAAGTGACATATCCTCGTCTGAGCATTACAACCCCATCCTAGGCACCCAGGAAGGGGAGAGAAGGGCACAAAGCTGCCCAACTTCCTGTTCAGAGAAAGATCTGGAATTGCACATAGCACTTCTCATGCTCCCTGGTCAGAACCTTATCCTATGACCATGCTGACAGGTACAAGGGAGGCAGGCTGGGAGTGAGATCTGTGGCTGAGTGGCCAGCGGAACTCAAACGGGTTCAACTGGTGGGAGGCAGAAGAGGGAGTATTATAGATACTCGCCCCCTCGCCTGGGACCAGATAAAAACTTAAGAGCATCTTTAGTCTTTTTTCGCTTTTTAATTTTGGATTCCCAATTTTAATGGGCCTGAGATGAATACAGGTGTATACAATGAGCCAATCTCATGGCCCTTTCTCCCCCCACCCCCCTCCACTGCCACCACCTGGACAATGTGGGAGAAACAAGCCCACGCGCACCCCTCTCCCTGCACTGACCTGGCCTTTGGTGGGTCCTGGGGACCTGGATGTGATGAACACGCGCCCCTGCCTTCGAGGAGCTCACCGACTGCAGGGGAGAGGACACGAGTGGACTGCTGTCATGCAGCCAGACAGATGCTGTAGCCGGCCCTGCAATGTGACAGCTGCACAGAGTTTGTCCTCCCCAAAACGGGGCCTGCACCTGGGGAACCCAGAGTGGTGGGAAGAGCCGGAAGCTCATAGAGGCTGCTCCAATTCATCTGCGCATTACACCATGCCAGCGAAATACCAAGGCTGAGGTGCTTTTGTTTTTTTTTTATGTAGATGGAGGATGTTAAAATTATTCACAAGGAGACCTGAATACCTGAGATGAATCAACTTGGCTCCAGTCTAGGTGTCTCTGTAAAGTTTTTTTTTAAATGAGACAAACACTTAAATCAGTACACTGTGAGTAAAGCAGTTGGCACTCCATAATGTGGGTGGTGGGCCTCACCCACACAGCTGAAGGCCTTAAGAGCAAAGAGTGATTTCCCCGAAGTAGATGGAATTCTCCTCAAGACTGAATCACAGGAGCTCTGCCTGAATTCCAGCCTGTCAGCCTGCTCTGTGATTTCAGCCTGCCGAGTCCCACAGCAATCTCTCTCTCTGCTTCTCTCTCTCTGTGTGTGAGTGAGTGTGTGTGTGTGTGTGTGTGCGTGCGTATTCTATTGGTTCAACACAATACTTAAGAACAGTATGAAGAAAACCATGTATTATTTCTCCCACCAAGTTAAAAAACATGGAGTACAAGGTAACAAAAATAATTCCAACATCACCCAGTGGCCCCCCAAATCTTTTTGTAGACATAGCCCCAGTAAGAAATGCATTTTACTTTACATCCTGAAATAAATAGACAAATATAGACATGTAAAATACAATTTCAGTAAACAATGCTAATCCTGAGAAACACTGCCCACCCCACCCCCAGCAGCTTTATTATGCACGAAACATGCGTGTTCAGGATGATGGATCGCTGCACAGCACCTAACCACCCCTCTGTGCAAAACTAGAGGGACGCCGCCATCCCACCCATGGGCCTGGCCACGGCACATGAGCTCCTCCACTCACTCATTCAGTACAGATGTGTCTGCCAGTGCCCTTTCGCTCTTCACAACCTAAAGAATCAATATTATTAGACTTGCTTTCCAGATTTGGATTCGGTCCCCAGGAAAGTGGCCATGCGGCCTCGTCCACATCGCGTGGTTGCTGTGCTCATTAACCACCATCTCATCCGCCATTTATTTATTCGACAACTATTGATTAAGCATCATCAGGGGCATCCCCCAAACTGCTTGTCGGGATGGCAGGGCTAGACCCTGCCCCCAAGGAGCCCCCAGTCTCGTAAGGCACTCACACAAGAAACAGCAGAGACCCTCAAGGGATGAGGTGCGGGGACTGCGTCATGCAGTGGAGCCCAGGGGCGGGGGATGGTGGTGACAGGGCAGGCTCGCTGCCTAGTAACCCCCACTTGAAGGAAGTCTGGTGGAGATAAGGGAAGTTCACTTTACCTGGCACCCTCACTAAAGGAGGATTCCCTGGAGGCCAGTAGGGGAGTCACCGCGGGGAACCCCTCATCCCCAGCCAGGGGCCACCTTCCTACAGGACCCTCAGAAATTCAGAGTCCCCGCTTGGCAAACCCACCTGCTCCCAAGGGTGTGGGGTGGGATGCTTTGGGAATGCCGTTACCCACAGAAGGATGCATCCAGCACCCTCCCCCAGAAAAAATACCCTTGGGGGTGGGAATCTGGAGACTGTGGGGAGCAGGGAGGAGCAGCTGACTGGCCTGCCAGCTGCAGGAAGCGCTGGCAACATGCGGGAAAGCGGGATCCAGTGGAGACGAGCCAGGCCGGTCTCCTAGAAGCCCCAGCCCGTGCCCACCTCCTCCGGCCTCCCCACCTGATGGGATGCGGTCGCAGGGGGTTACACCTTCCATAGGAGACCAACACCCTGGAGGGGAGTTTGGGGACAAATAAATGGCAGGTACAGAGAAAAAGACGGGGAAAAACTAGTGGGGGGGATGTGACCCCAGCTCACACCCAGCCTGATGGGCAGTTATGGGATGGCAGCTGAACCTGGTCCCTGGCTCAGCACAGCCCCCAGAGGACGGCTTCTGGAGAAGGGAAGAAGAGGGTTGTGGGCACTTGAGTGCGATGTGGGCATGACTGTCAGCAAGCTAACTTCCCATCTTCCAGTTAGGCCACAGGCACTTGGTAAATTTTTTAAAAACGAAATCAAGAAATAGCACCATAAGCAGGCAATTTTTAAATGTGGGCGGGGTGGACTGCTGTGTCCTTTGGTGGGGGCTGGGTGGGGTTTTTTTCTGGTGTTTTTTTTCCCCCTTTCTGGAAATAGAGGACATTTTAAATTGGTGCATGAATAACTTTGGGAAATTTTAATAAGAAGAAAAAGGAGGAAGATGAGGGTACACTGGGTCTCTCAACTTAAATCTTCTGGACATTTATGTGAAATTTTTCCTTTCTTAAAAAAAAACGGGTGTGGGGCCGGCTGAGGGGTGCATTGGTTAAGAGCTGGCTTGGGACACCAGCGGCCCAGGTTCGGATCCCACATATGAGGACCAGTGACTCTGCCCTCTACAGCTAAGATGGTGAACAACAGCTCCACCTGGAGCTGGGCTGCTGTGAGTCCCCGGGACGGCATAGCTGCAGCCCCTGCTGCAGTGGGCTGCCATAGGCTACAGTGAGCGGCTGGCAGCCAGCGTGAGCTGCCAATAGCCGCGATGAGCGACCGTCCAGAGGCCGGTGACCGATCTGCCTCACCTGGGAAGAGCACAATGATGATACCAACATGGGCCAGTGAAGCAACGTCCTCCACAACTAGACTGAAGAACAAAAAGACAGCAACTTATCTGTTCCCCTTCCCCCATTCCCCAATGCTGTTCCCCTCCCCCAATTCCCCAATAAAATCTTTAAAAACAAAAACAAAAACGGGTGTGTACGTTTGCCCAAACTCACTGAATTGTACTCTTAAGATCGTGCTTTCTTTCACAGGTAAATTTATTTCTGTACTTAAGAAAGAGGGGAGGCAATCAGTCCTCCCACGGTATACCTGGTTACACGTTCAGGTTTTGCGCCACGCCAATGTACTGACTATTATAAATACACACATAAATAAATAAATAAATAAATAAATAAATAAATAAATAAATTAAAAAATGGAAATAAAATGGAAAAAGCAAACTATTGAAAACTCTAGCTATCTCTTGGTAGTCGGATTTGTGGTGCCTTTTTTTGTTGTTGTTGCCTGGATTTTCTGAATTTTCTACAACAAACGAACAGGAGAGGCACAGCGCTTCCTTGGGAAATCAGACGGGGTCCACCTGGCAGGCGTGGGGGCAAGTCGCTCTGGGCGGCTCACGGCGCAGGGCCGGGCCCCCAGGCTGGAGACGGAGGAGGGCGCGCCGCGGGCCGGCGGCAAAGGCCGTCCCGGTGCCCCCCTTCCACAGGGCGCGCGTCCTCGGCTCTGCGCACTGGCCGGGCTCCGTTCCGAAGCGGCTGCCGACCCGGAGCCCGTCCCTAGGTCGCGCCGCCCCGTCGGCAGTGAGGGCGGAAAGGCGCCGGGAGCCCTGCTTCCAGGGCGCGGGGCCTCCCGTCCTCTGGATCCGTACGCGGTTCTGCCCGGGGCTGACTCTGGTGGGAGCAGGAGCGACTTCGGACGTCTTCACTTGATCCGGCTCTAAGCCTGAAGTTTACGCGCTCGGAGCCCAGGGCCCCCTAGGGTCCCAAAGCGCGGCGGCCCCTCCGCGGCCCCGGCCCCTAGAGGCTGCTCCGAGCGCAGCGTGGCGGCCCGGCCCGGGGGGCCGGGGGCCGGGGGCCGGGGGCCAGGAGCCGCGTCCCTGGGCCCAGCGGGTCGGGCCCAGGAGCGCGGGGCTGCGGGCGCGCCGGGAGAGGCGGAGGGGGGGGACGGAGGGGCGGCTTTTAGTGAAAAAGAAGTTGAATCATCAGCTGAACCATTAGGACTAATGCGATGCGCACGAGAGGCGGGATCAATGCCGGGCCGGGGGGTGCAGGGGGGGCGGAGGTGAGGGCAGCAGGGCCGCCCCCTCCCGCCCATTTGGGGAAATGGATTTTCGCGATTTAAGAAACAAACTCAAACCAAAGTGAGCGAGGCCCGGATGTGCTGACGCTGCGGTTCGGCGCGGAGTTGGAGCCCCGAGAGCGGCTCCGGGAAGGGGGCGCTGGGCGGGGGCCGCCGGAGGAGCGAGGAGCCCAGGCAGAGAGGTGGAGACGGCGCGAGCGTGGCGGAAGGAGCCCTGCCCTGGGCGCCCCGGCGCCCCCTCGAGCCCCCTGTGAGCCAGGAGCAGCCCGGGGCCTGTGCGCGACCGACAGCCCCTCCTGTGCGGGCAGAGGCTACGGGGCCCGGCCGGCGCGGCGCCCAGGACGCACCCTGAGCTCATCAGCTTGGCTTGGGGTCAAGCCTCCGTCCCAGCGGCTGCGAGAGGCGCGCGCGCGCGCACACACACACACACACACACACACACACACACACACGCCAGTCCCCTCCTCGAGTTAAGGACAGTGAGCCCCAGGCTCCGATTGGCTGGGGCTCTGGGGTCAAGTCCTGGGTGTGTCCCTCTGCCAGGCCCTGCAAGAGAATCAGATTTTCAGAGGAGAGTCCCTGGGAAGTCCCGGCAAGGGAAACAAGTGGTAGATCAGAGAAGGCGCCAAGTGGAGGGTGGGCGTCCTCACAGACCCGCTTTCTCCTGGGGCCTCCCACTCCCCTCTATCTTCAATACTCAGGGGGCAATCGCCCCTCTGGTTCCTGGGGCACCTCCTGTGGAGGTGGGGCATGCCCTGAGCACTGGACACCACCGGTGCTGGATTCAGGAGCACAGGGATGAGGAGGGGGGTGACTTGCTTCTGCCTTTCTTGGGGCCACATTGGGTTTATCTGTAAAATGTATGCAGGAGGTTAAGACTGGAGCTGGCAAGGATTCCTTTCAGGGAGCTGGGGGTTTGCTGGGGAGATGGGTCAGAGAATGTCGCCATTCCCCATGAATGGAATTTTTAGGGGGCCCCTGTCTACATAAACAATTTGAATCATCACATATCCGCATGTCAGCATCATTCTGGAGGCCCAATCTCTCCAATCCTGGAGGTCAGGCTGCCCTCCAAGAATCCGGACCCACACAGGTCTACTGCCAGCTTGGAGCTTCCCTCTGGGACCCCACTGACGCTCAGGCGGATCGCAAGCATCTTAGAGGGCCTTAGAAAATTCCAAGGGACGGGCCGGCCGAGTGGCGCATTGGTTAAGCGCTGGTTTTGGGATGCCAGCGGCCCCGGTTCGGATCCCACATGAGGGCCAGTGACACTGCCCTCTACAGCTAACAACAGCTCCACAGCTGTGCGAGCCCCTGTGATGGTGTGGGCTGCAGCCCCTGCTGCAGTGGGCTGCCGTGGGCTGCAGTGAGTGGCCCGCAGCCAGCGTGAGCGGCCGGCAGCCAAGAATGAGCTGCCGATAGCCGCGGTGAGCGACATCCAGGGGCCGGCGACCCATCTGCCTCATCCGGGAGGAGCGCAATGACGATACCAACCAACAGTGGGGCGACATCCTCCACAACTAGACTGGGGAGCAGAGGGACAGCAACTTGTCTGTTCCCCTTCCCTGATTCCCCAACGCTGTTCCCTCCACCAATTCCCCAATAAAATCTTAAAAAAAAAAAAAAAAAAAAAGAATGTTTATCATGACTATCTTATGTTAAGGATTGACATATTAAAAAAAAAAAAAAAAAAAAAAAAAAAAAAGAAAATTCCAAGGGAGGCATCCACAGTGTGGTGTCCTCTGAGGCAAAGCCTGGGGCACAGAAGAACTGCCTCTCACACACGCGCACACACACACACCCATGTGAGGGACTCTGGTAGGGAAAGAAATCCGCCTGGAGGAAAGGTTTAAGGAAGGGGGGGTGGAGGGGAGGCAGTGGAGGAGCCAGGCCTTCTGAGCTAATGAGCTGCCCTCACCCACCCACCCTTCCCCTGCCCCAGCCAGGAAGGTGGGCTGCAGGGCTGTGCTGGTCCCTCGCTGGCCTGGTGTCATTTCCCGCACTGGAAATAGAGCTGGACACAGCTCTGCCTTCCTGGACAGGTGGTCTGTGCAATCTGGAGCTGGATGGAGACCTCAATCCTCATTCATAAAATGGGGACATCACCCCTCCCCAGGTTACTGAGGGAGTTTAGTGAGACAATTCCGATGAAGCCCTTGATCAGCTCCCAGCTTAAAGAAAACTCCAGTGGGAACTGGCTAGGGGCGCAGAGCAGGGCAGCTGGCCCAAGGCTCTGGGCCAAGATCCATGTCCATTTCTGGATGCTGAATGTCCTTGCCACCTGTGTAGTTGGGACAGAAGAACAGGTGCCCGTGGTGGGAGCTGGGGCACAGGCTGTGGACAGGCCGGGTGTCCGCTGGGAACCAGGCAAAAGAGGGGGCGTGGGGTTATGTGCCTGTGAAGTGGAAGCTTGGACCTTCGCCGGGTGGACGACAGCGCTCAAGGTGCCTGTGGGGTCAGGGGGTGCAGCCACGCGTGTGGGGCCTGCGGGGACAGGGTGTACGGGCGCTCTCAGGTGCACGCACCGTGGCTCTCTCGGAGCCCCAGTGGGAGCGTGGCTCTGTGCACGAATGGGGGGGTAGAGACAGCGACGTGACTCTACCCCGGACCAAGCCATGACAGGCAGCGAGCCGGGCACAGGCCAGAGCACTGGGCCTGGGGGCTGTGGCGGGTTCGGAGCCCCCGCTCACGTCTGTATGCACCGCTGCAAGCCCTGAGCGCTCTTGTCATTAGATCGCACTGCCTTCACCACTGCTACCTATCCACGCCACCGTTGGGCGAGCTGAGCTCAGAAGGGTGAAGTAATTCTCCCAAAGCCACGCAGGCGGCCAGGGAAGGCCGCGCAGGGTCCGGCGGTCTTAACAATGAGCCCCATCCTTGCGGGCGAGTAGAGTGGAAACGGGGAGCGCCCCACGCGAAGGCCAGATGGCAGAGAAACAAGCAGAACTGCCCCCCTCCAGGGCCGAGGCGCGAGGCGAGCCGCCAGGTCTCACCCGGGTCTCGTGCGGGCTTCTCCCAGCTCCTCTCGGACCCCAGCCCCTGCGCTAAACTTGGGCTGGACGCTCGTCTTGAGGTGGCAGCGCGGAGCCGGAGGGGAAAGGGGTGCGCGGGGGCGAGGAGTGCGGGAAGCGGCGCGGTGAGCCCCAGGGGGCGGGCCCGCAGGCCGAGGCAGACTGTGCGACGCCACCCAGACGCCAGGTGAGCGGGGCCCGGGCGCCGCGGGAAGCGGGGCGGGGCCGGGAGGGCAGCGGTGGGGGCGCGGCGCCCCGCGGGGTCCAGGCCCCGAGGGCCCGGAGCGGCCCGGGCGTTGCTCTCGGAGACCCCGAGGCCCGGGAGGGTGAGGGGCTGCTGCGCGCTGGGCGCCCGCGGGTCCCGGGAGCGGCGAGGCCGGCGCCACTGCCGATTTCTCTCCTTCAGGCTCGGGCAGCTCCGCGGGCCCGGGGACGAGCCCGGCTCCGTGGGGGAGGCGTGCGGCTCCGGTGCGGGGCAGCGACACCGACGGCCAGCGGCCCCGCCCGGGCCAGGCAGGCCGCGAGGTGGACTCTGCGCGCCGCCGCGCTCGGCAGGGCGCGCTTCCAGGGCCTAAGTCCGGGAGGCGTCTCCGCAAAGACGCAAACCCTTGAAAGGGGGCCCCCGGCCTTCCCGACCCCGCCTGGGCCGTTTCGAAGCAGGAGGAACCATGTCGTGGAGAGGCAAACGGAACGAAGGGAGACCGCGGGTAACGGAGGGACGCCCGGGCGGAGCCCCGGGGGAGGGAAGGGTGCAGAGGAGGAGAGAGAGGGGCCGGCGGAGACCCGCTGGGCCGACTCGGCGGACAGGGGGCGCCCGGAGGCGCCGCTGAGTCGGTGCGGATCCGCGCCTTCCGCCGGGCACCTTTCCAGGGGGCTGGCGGGACGCAGGCGAGGCCCGCACTCGAGGCTGGCGCACCCCCGTCCCAGAGGCCCTTCCGCGCACCTGGCCGCCGCCCGCACCCCCTCCCCCGGAGCCTCCCGCCTGGGCGCTCACATCCCCAGGACCTCGAGCTCATCCGGGCGCACCCTTCGGACTGGTCTGCTTCTCGGGAGCCCCAAACGCGTGACCCCCTCCCCCATCTGCCTCCAGGCCTCCCGCCCGGCCGTGGGCCGCCCCACCCACCGCTGCCGGAGTCTCGCGCGCTGTGGACTTCAGGACCCGAGAGCGTCCAGGACCCGCCAAGAAACCAAAGACACGAGCCCGGGACCAGAGGGGCCGCCGCCGGGCTCAGCCTCCCTGACGCACAGCGCGGTCAGACGCGCCGCACAGGCCGCTGGTGACCGCGGTCCGTGCCGGTGACGCGGGCGCTCGGGCCGGGAGGCGGCGCCAGGGACCCCGCAGCCCCGTTCCGTCCCCGCGGGCCTCCGCCGCCTCCCCGCAGGCGATCGCAGGAGCGGGTGCTCGGGGTGGGGGAACCCAGAGGGACGCCCGGCGGGTGGGGAAGAGGTGAAGGCAGGAAAAGCTTCACGGAGAAAGACAAAGGTCTGAGACTGAAACACGTCTGAAGAGATCGAATTAACAGGTTTTAATAATTCGCACGTTCGGAGTAAGCAGGAGAAAACAAAAAGCAAGCAGGGTGCAGGCTGGACCCACGTCTGACTCGGACGGGATGAAAATACACCCTCAACAAAACAGCCCCCAGCTGAGACAGACAATCAGCTGCCAGAAACACACACCCCTGCTGTTTCTTGTAGTCACTTTTCAAGCATTTTTATGATGGAAGTTTTCTAATATAAAACAAAGTAGAGGGAGCCTTGAAATAAACCCCCCTGTACGCACCCCCATTCAACACCATCAACTCCTGGCCAATCCAGTGTCATCTGTGCTGCTCCTTTTCATTTTTAGTATTCAATTAATTTGTTTGTTTTGTTGAGATATTTACAAGCAAAAAAACGCAAACATCATTTCGCCAGTAAATGCATAACTGTGTCTTTAACTGATAAGAATTTTTAAAAATTAGCAACACAGCTATAAGTCACCCCACAGTAAATCCACAGCCTCATCTCATACTGGTTGACTTTGATGGTGGAAATCAGACAACTTATTTCTGTTTCGACTTCACTGCAATTCCCAGATAATCAATAATACACTCTATTACTTTTGTCATTAAAAAAAAAAAATCGGAGGACAGCAGCTTCGGGCAGCCGCGAGAGCCAAGCAGGCGACTCCTCGGCTGTGTCTCCAGGCAGTGAAGCCCCAGGCGGCCCCTTGGCTCTCGCTTTCCTCCGTTCTCCGTTTCCTCCACTGTCCTGCACGTCCAGTCCAGATTCACAGCTCAGCGCTGTGGGGACAGGGTGGCCCTCCTCCCAACCCACCTTCGAGGGGGTGTCCACATCACTCTCCTTTCCCTGAGAGGAGCCAGTTGTGGGCTGAACCGCCTCTGGGACCTGGCTCGGATCTCAGGGTCCCGGCGATATTCCCCTCTAAGGATTCCGAGAGGCAAGGCGGGACCCCACTTCCCAGCAGGACCCCTCCATAGGCAGGCAGCTCAGTGGATGCCTGCTCTGACCATCAGAAGGGAGGACAGCCAAAGGGAGTTATCCAAGTGATTGGATTGGCAGGGAGGGAGAGCAGCAGGCTCGCAGGGAGGAGCGATTCCAGTGCAGGGTTGGGCCCCAGGGATGGGGCTGCCTGCCTCCCTAGAGCCAGGAGGCCTTATGGAGCCCCTGACCCAGAGTCTCTGCCCCTCTTGGAGCCTGTTTCCCTTCCTGAGAACGACCATATGGGGCCAGAGGACCATGAAGGGTGCTTGAGAGAGAAACCTACGAACACAAGAAAAAGAGATGTCCACCTGGCCGCCCGCCCTCCTGGTGCCCACCGGCCACCTGCCTGGCTCCCAGCCCCTGCCGTCTCAGCCCAGGCCGGCAGCTTTCTGGTCTCTCTCGGAAACCTTCTCCTCAGGCCAGGCTTGCAGGGAGGAGGTGGAGGCCACCTGCGCCTGATGAGAAGGGTGGGTGGGGAACTGCCAGCTAGCAAAAGGGTGATTCCCAGGGCTTCTCTCACCAGGGCTTTGGATCAGGCCGGCAGGAGTGAGCCCTGGAGTGGCCTGGGTGGAGGGGGTGAGGGGGAGAGCCACCGCCTGGGGGCAAGCAGGGCAGGTCTGGTTCTGTGTGGAGCCTGAACCGGGCTGTGGGTTGCTGTCAGATCGCAACTCCACAGGCCCCCTTGACCTGAGGAAGGGCCCAAGCTCTCGCCTTAAGGGCCCATCCCGGTGCCCACCTTCAGAAGTCCCGAGGGGCGAGCCCCAGGGCAGCTGATTCGCCAGCTTCTTCTCAGGAAAGGCGCTGGTGGAGACTGGGCTCTTGTGATCCCCAGACAGGGCACTGAGAGGCCCAGAGGAGTCGGGTCACTCCCCCAGTCCCACCCCAGTGTGAGCCCTTGAGCCTGGGAGGAGTGTTCCTAGGCTGCTGGCTCATCCTGTCAGCCTGGCTCAGATTAGAGAAGGCTGAGCATTTACAGGTTACAGATCTCCATTCTCAGCACGGGTCTCTGACGGGGAAACTGAGTCCTGGAGAAGCGAAGGGGCCTGCTGGAGGTCACTGGGGGAGTACAGCTGGGCCTGAGCCAAGGTGGGCCTGCCCCAGGTGTCCAAAGCCTATTGGACCCACTGGGCTCAAGGACTCTGCGACCTGAAGTCCTAGACAGCCCTTGGTGGCTGCATGGGGCCTCATTGAAGGGGCTGGTTGGGTTGGCGGTTTGGGACTGGGAGGGCAGGGTGGTGGGGACAGATCGAACTCATTTATCTCCTCCCAGGAGCAGAGCCAAAGAGCGGAGGTTTGCCAGCAATTGATGGCGCTGGAGCTTGGGGCACGGCAGCCCCCAGCCGGGTCCCACACGCCCTCTAGTTCTTCCTGGGCCATGTGTAATCACTGTCTCTTGCTGGTTATGCTGCCGTTGGTGCAACACGCAGACCGCTGGGTAATCGTGGGGGTAGAACCGGCTTCCCTGAGCCCAACCTGCCTAACCTGGGTTTGAATCCACTTTCTACACTTCCCTGGGAGGCTCGAAGTTCAGGAGACAAGGGCCGGGCGGGCCCTTCAGCATAGGGGAGCCGCCCCTCTGCCTCCTGCCTGGGCAACTGGGCGAGCCTGGCCGGCACGGAAGCCACTTGCCAGTCCACACTTCCACTGGTTTCACCCAAAGACACAGCCGCTCTCTCCCAATCCGCCCCACACTTGTAGCCACAGAGACCCTTCCTCCCTGCAACGCAGGTGCCAGGCTCAGCCTGGGTGGCTGTGTTCTCTGCCTGCCTGTGCAGCTTTTAGACACCGCACCCACACACTCCTCACCCTCTGGGGCCTGGGGCCTCAGTGCGACATGGCTCCTCCGGCCTCAGGGGTCCTGCTGCTGAGCTCTGGTGGGTTCAGACCAACCCCCTGCCGAGGGCCACCCACCTGGGGACCTCTGCAGCACGCTGGGCTCAGAGGCAAGCTGCAGTCACCGCGTCACCTCCGGACTGTACCCACATGAGCCACAGTCAAATAAAACGGATCCATCTCGTTTTAAGATAACTCTCTTCACGTGGTCCCAGAGTCCCCGTGACCATGCCAGTTGTCAGATACCATCACCCTGTAACGTGGGGCAGGTGTTGCATGAGGGCAGGATGCCGGGCTGCCCGCCTGGCGTGGGGATGGGAAGAGGCAGAGACAGGGCGGCAGCCACCAGCAGGGACCCGTGCTGGCCGGGAGGCCTCGCACTGCTCTGTGCCTGTGTCCTTTGGAGGACTGGCAGTGATGAGTTCGCTGACTGCAGGAGGTCATCAGAAAAGCAACGGAAGCTCAGAGCACGGGGGTCCTAGGTGGAGCCTGAGCCAGGGGTGGGGAGGCCTCGAGAGGGCCCGGTGGGCACCTGCCCTGGAGTGGCCAGCAGCCTCCTTAGCGCCTCGCTGACCAGGGGCGAAGGTCTTTGACAATAACTAGCAGCAAACTTGTTTTGTTGAAGCAGATCCTAAAAGTCCCTCCTAGGAGTTTCAATGGCTGAGAAAAGCAGCAGCATGGAGCAGCACCCCACCCCCACCCCCAGCACAGGGGACGAGGAAACCTGCGCCCGGAAGGGCTGAGGAGAGGCTGAAGTGCTGAGGTGGTGGCTCAACCGCACCCCTGGGGTGGGGGGCTGGATCGAAGGGGAGATCGCACGTGTCTTCCCAAGATGCTCACCCTGGGGTGCAGCAGGGCCCTGGGAGCCCAAAGGTGGGGATCTGAGGGCCCAGAGGGGCGAGGACCCCCTGGATCCAGGGCTGCCCCCCTCCCGGGGCCCCACTGGAGCTCTCAGGGACCCGGCCTCACAGCCCTAAGAGGGGCTGGGGCCGGGGGTGACTCTGGGTCAGAGAGCTGGATGGTAGGGGCAGACAGACAGATGGACAGGCCACCTGGGGAAGACCCCCGTGGCGCCTGCTCTTGGGCCGTCTGAGGACAGCTAGAGGCTCCGTGTGTGACCCGGAAGCATGTTCCCATCCAAAGCCCAGACAGAGGTTTGTGAGGGGGCACCATTCTATCACAGAAGGGACCCTTTCAACCCCCGAATGACCTCTCCCCAGGCTGAAGAAGCGTCCCGGTGCAGGGGCCCATCTTCAGCCTGCAACGTGCCAGCCTGGGGCCGATGGAGGCAGGGTGGCCACCGCGATCCAGACCATGGAATATGTGGTCCTCGAGGGCCCATAAACTTGGGCCCTGAGCTGCGCCTGTGCTCCTAGCTCACCAGCGACTGCAGATGATGCCAGGACTGCTGCCTTGGTTGGAGCACCAGTGTTCCGTTTGGGCCAAAAGAAAAACCCACACTGTTAAAGATGGCTCTCAACTCCAGTGCCGAATGGGACAGTGGACATGGGCGGCCACCCAAGCCCCTGTGCCAAAGGAGAGTGGCCAGTGGGCTCTGTCTTCGCCCGCCTGTGAGTGTTGGTTTCTGTGGAGACCCCTCAGGATATGGACACACTATGTGTCCCCTCTCCCTCCCGCTGCTCACTTCCTTGGTGGTCCTGCGGAGCTTGCCAGTCAAGGGGGCATGTGAGAGCATAGCCCCCAAACCTCCGGCTCCTGCCAGCCCTACCCACCTGCCCACCTGCCTCCGGCCTGGCCCGGGCTCTATGGTTCTCTGGTCAGCATTGCTAAGTGCTTCAGGACGGAGAACCAGTGCCCACTGTGTGGCCTGCCACCAGAGCAGGGGCTGCGCCAGTGATCACAAAGCAGGAGAAGCCGTCCAGAAAACGTCCCTTTTTATTCCATACGCAAATAAGTAGATTCATTTAAAAAAAAAAAAAGTCTTCGCCGCTGGTGGCTGCAGCTCAGGAGAGAAGCCGGAGTCTGGCCCTGTCTTCAGAATGGACGATCTGAGAGGCCCCCTGGCCAGGTCGCCCTTCCCCTCGGCTGGGGCTCTCTCCCGCAGGTTCTCTCTGCCAGCCCATTGTCAAGGCCGCAGGGCCGGTCGCAGTCCTCCGGTGGCCTGCCGTCCTGGTCCCCGCGTGGTCCTGGGAAGGGGCGGTTGCGCTGGGGGGGTGGTCACCTCTCTCGCAGCACCGTGGAGCCTGTTTGTGGTTTTGTCTCTGCGGTGGGCTGGCCCAGGGCTCGCTCCCTCCTGAGGGGGTGGCAAATTCACTCCCAGGCCTTGCAACTTCCTGGGGCGCCGCTGTCGGTGGCGTTACCTGTTACATTCTGGGGGAGGTTGGGATAAAGCCTGCACCCTCCAGAGCCACAGCTTGCACTCCCGAGGCGCCAGCCCTCCGGGATGGCCTCCTGCACCCCGCGCCACCCGCGCACAACCGCAGAGCTCCCTAGCGGCCGCGGGAGAGGGCCCGGCGGGTGGGGCTCACACCAGGCCGGGCATCTGCGCCCGCAGAAAGGGCACGGAGGCAGCCGTCGGGAAGGCGGCCAGAGGGTAGGCGAGGGCCCCGGAGAAGCCGAGCAGCGGCGGGGGCGGCGCGGGCGCGCTGGGCGCCAGCGGGAAGGGCAGCGCGGCGGGGGGCGCGGCGGCCGCGGCCGGGGGCCTTTCGTGGTAGAGCACCGGCACGCGCACGAGGCGCTGCGCGCCCGGCGGGGACAGGCTGGCCGCCTCCAGCTCGGCCGCCAGCTGCCGCTTCCACTTGTTGCGGCGGTTCTGGAACCAGATCTTGACCTGCGTCTCCGTGAGCTGCAGGGAGGCGGCCAGGCCGGCGCGCTCGGCACTGCTCAGGTAGCGCTTCAGGTCGAAAGTGGACTCCAGCTGGAAGACCTGGCTGCGCGAGAAGACGGTGCGCGTCTTCTTCTTCCGACCGCCGCCCACGGCCGCGCCGCCGCGCGCCTCCCCTGCCGCGGCTGGGGCCTCCGCCAGCTCCGCCGCTTCCTCCGCGCCCGCAGCCGGGCCCCGCGCCACGAGCTCGGCCGCCTCCCGCTGCACTGCTCCCGGCGCGGGGCCCGGCTGCCAGGCGCCCTCCGCGCGGCCCATCTCTTCGCCGGTCTCCGGTGAGTCCCGGTCGCTGGCTGCAGGGGAAAGAGGGGCACACGGTTGGCTCTGGGGGCTGCTCCGCAGACCGAGTCACTGCGGCCAGCTGCCCCCGCCGCGCCATGAGATCACCCACAGCCACAAGCTGGGAAATACCCGCGGCGCGGGCCCCCGCAGCCTGTGCCACCTCGGTGGGCACACCTCGTGGGGATGGAGACAGGCAGAGCCGCAGGAGGACCCGAAGACCCGCCAGCTACACCGCACCGCCACTTCGGCCGCACGTGCACACCAGAAATGAGAGGAAAGAGCACAGAAGAGAAACACAAATACAAACAGAAACCCAAACGGAAGGCTGACTTCTGTAACCGCAGCCTTGCATGAAAACACACAAACGCTCCGCAGACCATCTCCCGGGAGGACAGATGTCCTTCAGAGAAGCGTGCATGCTGGAAAACAGCGCAGAGACAGGCCCTGCTCCCCAGCCCCCAGACACAGAAATAAAGACCTGCTGTGACCCCTCCCCATGCACGCTCAGGAGCAGCTGCCAAATTCCCGCGTGCACAGAAATATTCCTGCCGGAGGACAAATGCAAACCCCCAGAAGAAAACTCCATGCCCAGGTGACACTGGGACACCCACTCACCCCCCATTTCCTGACTCCTAACCCATATGTCCATGGAGATGTGCCCATGAAACCCACAACCACATTTGAAGAGAACGAATACTGCTCTACAGAAACACTCAGCCGCCCACACCCCACCCAAACACACGAGGCCATGTCCACCGGGTCCAAAAGCTGGCTTTGGGGGCACAGAAGCCCACAATGGGCCCCTGACCTGGTGCTCCAAGTACTGAGCTCCACCTGACCTCCCAGAGGTGAGGAGACACCCCAGGCCTGGCAAGAGATGGTGCCACCAAATGAAATTCAGTCCGGGACCCAGATTCCAGGCCTGATGTAAAGAGGGCCTATGCCTGACCGGGGCTCAGGAGGCCAGGTCAGGTTAGTCTGCCCCTCCACCTTGGCCTGAGGCTCCAGACAATGACCCACAGGCTGGCGGCCCAGCTGGAGCTCAGCCAGGTGGCCCTCAGAGGGCTGCAGACTCCGGCAACCGTGTGCCCACGGTGTGAGTGTCTGCCACCCCTGCAAGGTGTGCAAACGCTGTGAGGGCTCCTGTGTGGGTCTTGGGCTGTCACCTGTCACCTGTGGAGATCTGCAGATTTCTGAGTGCCCCTGCCCACGGTGCCCATAGAGGGGTCAGGCTCTAGGCTGGCATGCCTGCCACCAGATACAGAGAGCCTCTGCCTGCTCCAAACAGCCCACACCCAGAGTCACAGAGGCCCATGAATTGCCACAAGCTGCCAAGCTAGCTCGCCAGCTCTGGTGCAAACGGGACCCTAACCCTCATTGCACGAAGTAAGAAGGAGCTGCCGCTCGGGACTGCCTGAGGGGCTGCTAGTGGGGATGGTGACGGCGGGAGAACACATTTCACCCTGCGAGACCCTCTTCAGAAATACCCCCAGAAGGGCCCTGAATCTCACCACTCAATGTCAGGGGACTCGCTGTGGCCTGCTCCCACTTACAGGAAGGGGGGTGGACTTTCTGCATGTGGGTTCTCAGACCTGGGTCCCTCTGCAAGGGGGTCCCTCCCACACCAGAAAACGGGTTATCCATTTCTGGAGGGAAGAGGGGTCTGCCCCCTACTCCAGCACACATAAACATGTCACAGAGCTGAACGGACTTTAGAGTGAGAGCCCAAAGAGTCCCGCAGCTGGCCTCACAGCGTGCGTGCCTGTGTGTGTGTGTGTGTGTGTGTGTGTGTGTGTGTGTGTGTGTGTGTTGGGGTGGGCTGGGAAAGCCTGGGGGACAGGTTGGAATGGATTCCTGGTCTTCCTCCCAGGGGTCTCCCCCAAGGGAGGCAGTGACCGGGGAGGGAGAGCAGAACTCGGGAGTCGGAATGAGTGGGTTCTCAGGCTGAGAACCCCCACCCCCAGCCCCAAGCCCTCAGCAGGGAACAAAGGCAGGAAGGGGGAGGGGCAGGAAAGGAAGGGGGTGGGATTGGGGGCTTCGAACAGGCTCCCCTCTTGCCCAGCAAACCCCAGTGGCGCCTGGAGGACCACGAGGGAGGCCCGAGCCCCTGACCCGGCCTGGCCCTCAGCTCTGGGTAGGGCTTCGGCGCAAGGCTCCCGTGGAAGGCCACTTCAGCCCCCGTCCGGCCCCCCGCACAGTCGCTCCCTCTGCTCAGTGACTGCTTCTCCGTGTCGGACTCTCCACTTTGTCTTCCTCTCTTTCCCTCGCTTCATCTTGTCTGTCTCTGCCTCGCGCCCCGGTTTCTTTCTCTGCACCTCCCTCTGCCCTCTGCCTCCTGCCACCTTCTCTGCGCCCCGTGTTTCCCGGTCACCCCTCGCTCCCCCGTCCTTGCAGCGCCTCTCCGCCGCCCCCTGCCCGGCCGCCCTGTCCGGCGGGGCCCGGCGACACCCCCCGCGGGAGCACGCCGCGCCCGATGGGCCCC
Organism: Aselliscus stoliczkanus; assembly: GCA_033961575.1. Lineage (NCBI taxonomy): Eukaryota > Metazoa > Chordata > Mammalia > Chiroptera > Hipposideridae > Aselliscus > Aselliscus stoliczkanus. The sequence goes on from CM066734.1 coordinate 141,398,489, forward strand.
CAAACCCGCCCGGCGCCCGCCAGGGCCGGGCCCGCTGCACCCCAGCGCGGGGCCCCCACTCACTGTCGGGGCTGAGGCCGCCGCCGTGGCCGCCGTGGGCCGGCGGGAACCAGCGCCGCGCGTGGGGCGGCCGGGGGCCCGGGCCCAGCGCGCCAGGCCCGAGCCGCGCCCGCGCCTCCCCGCCGCCCGCGCGCCGCTGCCCCCGCCGCCGCCGCGCGCGCTCCGCGTCCTCGTCCTCCGGGTCGCCGCCGTCCTCGTCCTCGTCCTCGCGGCCGCCGCCGCCCCGCGCCGCGCGCCCCGCGCCCCGGGCCTCGGCCGCCAGCAGGTTCTCGATGAGGAAGGAGGAGGCGCGGGCCGGCGTGGCGCGCCCCGGCTCCGTCAGCTCGTCCGGCATCGCGGCGCCGGGCTTCGCGGGCCCCGGGCGCGGGGCCGGGGCGGGTCCCCAGCGGGCGCAGCGGCGGGCCCCGCGGGGCTGGGCTGGGCCGCGAGCGGTGCGCGCCGACAGCAGGCGGGTGGCCGCCTCGCCCGCCTCTCGCGCCGCCGCCCGAGTCGCCGGCCGGGCCGCCCCGCGGGGGGCGGGGGGCGGGGAGGGGCGCGCGGGGCGGGGCGCGGGGCCGGGGCGGGCGGGCGCCGGGGATCAGGCCCGGGGTGCGGCGCGTCCGGCCCCGCGCGAGCCCTTCGCCGGTTCGGTGCCCCCCGCGCTGGGGGGTGGGGGTGGGGCCTCGGCCGGGCGGCCGCCCATTGGCTGCTGGGCGCCGCGGAGAAGCGGGCTGGCCAATGGCTGCCGGACGGGAGCCGTGACCGCCTCGCCGCGGGGAGAGTGTTGGACGGAGCGTGAGTCACTGTGCGTGTGTGCATGGGTGTGCGCGCGTGTGTCTGTGCTTGTGTGCAGGGGCCCTGAAGACTCCGGGGCCGCCAGGAAACCGCAGAAGGCTGGACCACGGTCATCTTTTTTGTTTTTAAGACCCCCAAGTGTCAGGGCGGCACAGTGGTGGCATAGTTTCATATTTACACTTAATGACATGTGTTCATGCCAAACGGGGTGCCATAGAGCTCCAGTTCCCAGGCTGAGTCTCAGAGTGGAAGGAAATGCTGACCACCCCCCGTGGGCCCGCCTGATGTCACGCCGAGCGAGAGAGGGTCCCCAGAGTCCCACTCCTCGGGAGGCCGGGGCCTCAGGAGGGGGCGGGGGACTCCGGCCTGGCCTCGGCTTCGCCTGGGGGTCTGGAAGCGGGCTGATCCCTCTCTGAGCCTCGGCTTCCGAGGCCACAGGGCCCTGCGGAGTTGCCTCCCGCTTCTGCGGCGCGGACAAATGTGTGTCCGGCCCACGCTGTCACCGTCGGAGCTGTGGCCGCTCAGCAGTAACCGTCTGGTCCCCCTCGGCGGGAGCGGCTGACGGCCGGCCGAGTCCCCGCGTCGCAGGACGCGGGTTATCTCTGAAAGAGAACTCCCAGCCGCCCAGGCCCGCCAGGGGCTCCTGTCCCACCGAGGGCGGCTGCAGGCCGGGCTGCCAACTCAAACGGCCACGGCGGAGGGCGCATCAACCCCATGTTCCCTCAGAGGAAAAGGGAGGCGAGGGTAAGTGGCTCTGCCAGGCCTGGATTCACACCCCCTGGACCTGGGGCCTCCCCGCCCCGACGCTGGAGTCGGATGGGAGGGCGGACGCGGGCCGCCGTGTAGCCGCGGAGCCCTGCCCGCCTGCGGCCGCGCGTCCTGGGTGTGCGCCTGCGGAAGCCGGCCACGCGCGACGCCCTGCGCGATTCTTCCGGGGCTGCCGGGAAGGGCCTGTGGCGCCCAGTGCAGGCGGGAGGGGGGTTTCTGCAGACCCACTGGCCCAACAGGGGGAAAGACGGTTAGTGACAGGAGTCACCGATTGTTTGACTGCTGCCTGGCGGCGACACGGAGACGGCCCTGCCCGTAGATGAGCTCTCCGCTGGGGTCTTTCGGAAAAGCTGGGTCTCCCAAGCACTGCTCCCAGGGGCCCCCGAGCCACAGGGGTCCCGCCAAGGGGAAGAATGACCTCCCGAGTCCGTTCGGAAGAGAAGCGCTAGTTCCCGGCAACTCACCGACTAATCCGAGGGATTCTGACAGATGGGGAAACTGACGCCAGAGAGGGGCCCGGGTAAAGGACACTGGGGGTGGGGAGGGGTGCCTTCCAGACACCACCCACTCTGCCCGGCTGCCCCGGGCTCTCCAGGGAGCGGCCTGCGGACAGTCTCCGGAACCACGAGCCTGAGAGGTCGGGGCCGGCTCGCCCATTCCTCGCAGCGCCTCCGGGTCGGGGCCTCCTCCGAGTCGGTGTTAACTCTGCGCCCCGGGGCTGCGTGGCCCTGAGCGGGGCCTCACCTCCACTCCTGCTTCCTCTCCTGTAAACTTGGGCGTTACCGTCCTGTGTGTGCTGGGTTGTTGGGAGTGGAGGCTGGACACAGCCAGGCAGTGGCCCCAGGCACTGGGTGCTCGCTGGGGTCTCCCCACGGCTGCTGGGGGCGCCCGCGGGGGATGGGAAGCGATGGGAGGAGCCGGACCTGAGCGTAGGTGAGTGGGCCTTCTCTGCCTGCGCCAGCCTCCTGGGGGCTGTGGATGGCACCGGGCAGTGGCTGGCGCACTGCACTGAGTCCCCACACCAATGGCCCTGGGACGCTCCCCACGACCGTGGAGCTCCGGGAGCGCAGAATCAGCAGACAGTCACCGCTGGGCGTGGGGTTGGCGGGGGCGTGAGTTAGCCGCCCGGTGCTGGCCCAGGCCTGGGCCCCTGCTCAGCGCGGGTCGCAGCGCAGCCCACGTCTGGGTGAGAGCACAGGCCCAGTTCCGAGAAGGGATCGTGGGCACCGGGAGTCGCCGCCTCCGAGGCCTTGCGCGTTCAGACGGGCAGCTGTTCTCACTCAGGACAGCTTCCCTGGCGGGGACTCTGTCTCCAGTGTGACCACAAAACGCTGTTGCTTTGAGCTGGATTTCTGGCGCAGGGGCAGAGCCCAAGTTTCTGGTCACCTTTGGGCACCGGGCAGAATTCCGAGGCTTAAGGACTCCCCACCCTGATCCCCTGCAGAAAAGTGGAGCCTCAGAGTCAACAGGTTGTCAGCATCTGTCTCCATTTCTGTGAGGGCACTCCTGCAGCCCCCAGCGACAGCTTCCCTCCCTCCCTCCCTCCCTCCCTCCCTCCCTCTCTCCCTCCCTCCCTCCGCCCTCCCTTCCTTCCTTCCTTCCTTCCTCCCTCCCTCCTTCCTCCCTCCTTCCTCCCTCCTTCCTCCCTTCTTCCTCCCTCCCTCCCTCCTTCCTTCCTTCCTCCCTTCCATCCTTCCTTCCTTCCTTCCTTCCTCCCTCCTTCCTCCCTCCTTCCTCCCTCCTTCCTTCCTTCCTTCCCCCCTCCCTTCCGTCCTTCCTTCCTTCCTTCCTTCTTCCTTCCTTCCTTCCTCCCTTCCTTCCTTCCTTCCTTCCTTCCAGTCCACTCCTGTCCCTCCTCATCCTTCCTCCATCGCCATGTCTTCCTGTGCAGTGGCCACCGTGGGATCCCAGCAAAGGATCCTAAAGGACCCCTGGTGCTCTTCTCACTTGGACAGTGAGCAGGGACTGTGCCTTGTCACCTGTGTCCCTAATGCCTGGCCCAGGGCTGCTAGCCAAACATGCCCCATATCCACGAGGGAAGGGGTCAGTGGGAATGGTCCCAAGAGCATCGTAGGTCAGGAGCCAGCGCACTGCACTGGCCACCACCTGTTTTGTTTTAATAAACTTTTTCTTCTGGAATAACTTTTACTTTTAAGTTTCAATTTTATCTTATTTTTGCTTCCATCCTCTTTCATCCTAGCTCCACCTGTCCCTGCCTCACCCCAGGTGCCTGCTCTTGTGTATTACTTTACAAAACAACATTACATTGCACGCCTTCTCTATCTCTCATTTTCACCTTCAAGTGTAAATTTGAGATCTATCCACGCTGACAAACGTAGCAATGAATTTTTAACCACCGTGTATTAACCCAACAGTCACATACGCTGTTATTCCAGTTATTATGGCCGCATCGCACATTTCCCCCAAACCTGGGAGCATAAGACAACCATTTATTAGAATGCTTGTGGGGGTCTGTGTACTGGGGGCCGCATAGGGCCTCAGCTGGAAGACTAGTGCAGGGCAGGGGGAGGTGCAAGTGGCTCACTTATCTGGGGCTGATGCTGGTGTCAGCTGAGGGACCCCTACATGGGGCCTCTCCACGTGACCCGGCTTTCACACAACAGGAGTCCCAGAACAAGTGTGGAGGGGTGTGGGGGGAAGGGGTGAAAGCAGGCCTGGGAGTCAGGGCGTCTCTTTGCTCCCCGCTTTGTCTGAAGCAGTCACAGCTCCCATGAGGCTCAAGGGGAGGGGACGTGGACCCACCTCTCAGTGGGATAACTGTGGATTATAGGGTGAGAAACCCGTGTGGAATTCAGGGGGGGAAAACAGTTGACCCCCCTACTGGGGGACTTTTCAGTTGCTGCCAACTCCCCCCTGTGGCAAATGGCGTTGGGAGGAACAGGCCTGCTGTCTTTATGAGAGTTGTCTGAGGGGCGTGCTCCCGAAAGGGAACTCCTGGGGTGAAGGGTCCATACAGGCACACTCCACATCACCCAGCACCTCAGGAAGACCCTCCAGTACGGCTGCCTCCATTTCCATGTCCTCACGTTGGTACCAGAACTTATTTTTTGTGACTTTCCTCCGTGTGACACTGAAGTGTGTGAGGGGAAATTGGGCTTTAGGTAACAGATTCTCTGGTTGCTAATAGCAGCTAATTAGTTTGCAAAGCAATGGGGAGCCACTGAAGGTTGTTGAACTGGGGAAGTGACAGGATCAAAGCCCGGCCTTGGAGGAGTGACCTGAAAGTGACTGCGGGGGCAGGGTGCACAGAGGAGAGGGAGTGCCAAGGAGGGTCTTGCCGTGCTGGGTGGTAAACAGTGATGCCCATGAGGCCAAGCAAAGGGGCCATTAGGTGGTGCCCAGGTGGGGGCAGGGGATGTGAGGGAGGATGTCACAGGCGCCCTCAGCTGTGGCACCAGGCAGTGCCTTTTCTGGTCTTGCAGCCTCTCCCGGCTCAGGCCTGGCGGGGTGGGGGCACAGGGGGAGCGCCCCAGTCCCTCCCTATTGGCTTCTCAAATGGTCTGCTCCCCACCTCAAGGGGAGCATCCTTGCCGCTGCCAGACGTGCTCCGCCAGACGTGCTCCGCGTCACAGCTCGGCTGCTGAGTCCCTGTGGTCAGGAGCAAGTCACTGCCCTCCAGGGACCTCGGTGTCCTCAGGCCGCCCACCGCCCAGGCTGGTGTGGGGTGCGGTGGAGATAATGGTGCAGGCAAGTCTCTGGCATCTATGAAAAACGTTTGCTTTGAAAAAGACCAAATGTTTGAAGATGATTTTGGCCGCCTTTTGAGGGTCTGGCCACTTCCTTTCTTGTGAAAGTCTTCTTTAAACACTGGAAGAGGAGGGCCATATTCATAATGTGTTAAGTGGATGCTTCCCAGAGTTCCACTCCCTCCCTGGGCGGGGGGGGAGGGGGGGAGGGGAAGGGGCGGAGGCAGGGGAGGAGGGGGCCCGGGAGGAGGGGGGGCCGGGGGAGGCCACGGGACGGGGGGAGGGCTCAGCCGCAGCATTCCGGGCCTGCAGGGGCGAGGGCCCAGCCGGCCTTGGGTCCTGTGGCTCCGCCCTGCTGGTCCCCAGCCCAGCTCCCAGGGCACCGGTGACGCCTCCCAGCCAGTGCCACTGGCCGCCAAGAAGCCCCGCCCCCTTAGGAGCACTCCCCTCCCACTGACTGCTCAGAGCTGGGAAGGCAGGCCGGGGCACAGGAGGAGCCATGCCGATGCCTGTGCCCTCAGTGGGGACAGCGGCCCTGACAAAGCCCCTCGCCCCCCCGGCAGGACACTGTGCCAACCAGCTGCTCCAACCCTCAGGACGTCTGAAGGAGCATCTGCCCTGGCCCGGTGTTCACCCCCACCCAGGGCTTGGTGGCCCAGTGTGCCTTGTCCCACCTCCAGCCCCGCCCCGGGAGCTGGGGCAAACCTGGGACCCTGCTAGGGGCTCTCATTCATGGTCTCTGCAGGTAGATTTCCCCCTTAACATATTCTGGGGGAAACTTTCAAACATACACAAAAGTTGAAAGATTTGGCCAGAGAACACCCACGGTCCCAGCATCCAGAGTCCCCCATCTGCATGTGGCTGCCCTGGCTTCATCCCGTCCATCCCGATCCACCCGTCTGGGTCCCCCCACAATGCCTTTCAGACCAGTGTGTGAGTCTCGGGCCCAGCTCGGCCACTGGCCAGCACTGAGACTCGCCACCTCTTGGTCCTCTGGACACAGGCCCCTGAGCTGGTGGCTGTGCTGGGGATACGGCGTGTGGGAAACTCCTGCTCTGGAGGCGTGTGCCCCAGGGAACGCTCCTCTGTGGACAGAAATTCTCACGATGATTTTTAAAAGTGTGATAAAGTCATGCACTTGACTTCCTGCGTGCATTGCCTCTGGGTTCAGTCATGCCTCGCTGGGTGCCACCGTTTTCCTGGGCCCCTGAAGCTTTGGGAAGCTGTGGTCACTGAGGCTCAGGGGTCCGGTGTCTGGCTCTAATAGGAAAAGCGCCTCAAGGTGGGAGCAGGTTTGTGCTCCGAGTGATCTAAACCATGGGGGACCTTCAGACAGCTCAGGCTGCCCATGACCTTGATTGGAAGTGACTGCGGTTGGAGAAATGAGGCTGGAACAAAGGGCTGGGGCAGGAGCGGTGCAGGGAGCCTCTTCCCAGGAGCCAGCGGGAACCCCGCCAGCCTGGCCAGGCTCAGGTCCGGACAGGGATGCCTGTGGCCTAGCAGGGGTGTTTGTGCCTGCCCCCATCCGTGTCAGCAGGAATGTCTGCCACGGGAGTGCCTGGTTACGGAGGAGGAGGCTGCCTCAGTTATTCCTTCCACCTTCTGAGGGCAAGGAGCTTGTGGGGTGCAGGGAAGCCCCACCCCATCCTGCACCCCATCAGCAGTAGCTGGGTCAGAGTCCTGCAGGTTGAGCAAGTACCAACCCAGCCCCTGCCATAAGCAGGCCCTGCCTGGGGCTTTACACGTGTGGCTCACCAGTGCCCCCAAACCCTGCAAGGACTTCAGGGGAACAGGGTTGTCCAGGAGTATCCAACAGGACTTGTCACTGCGAAACACTGCCATGTGCAGATCAGCAGGGAGTGGGCGTGTCAACAGTGAGCCATCTTCACACTGCCACCTACGCAGCTGGGGAAAGAAGGGGGTGCCCTGAACACGAGATCCCTCAAGGATTGATGGAGGGAGGTGGGCGAGAGTCCAGGGTGTGTACAGCGTGTGTGTGGGGAGGGAGGGAAGTACAAAGAGGTGCGTTGCACAGTGCGTAGGTAGAAAACACAGCCGTTTGGAATTGTTTGTGTATACATCGGTGGTGGGCCAAGCTGCCCCCCGAAATACACATGCTGAAGTCTAACCCCCAGCCCCTCAGAATGTATCTTGATATTTACATTCTTTGCAGATGTAATGAGGTAAGATGAGGTTACCCTGGAAGTCAGGTGACCCCAATCCAATATGACTCTGTCCTTATAAAAAGAAGGCCCCAAGAAGAGACAGGTGTACTGGAGGCCAGCGAGGATGGGGGCTGCAGAGGCACTGCCTCGGGACCCCACAAGACTGGAGCTCCCACCAGGCACAAGAGAGAGGCTGGGACGCCTCGGCGGAGCGATCCTGGGCGTCTGGCCTCCAGACTGTGAGACATTGCTTTCTGCTGTTCTAAGCCCCCAGAGTGTGGTCCTTTGTTCCAGCAGCCCTGACACAGCACTGAGCACGGCTCCCTTGTCTGGGGGAGGGTGACATCACTCCCCCCCCCAGCAGAGACCATGGCAGGACTGCACTGCTCACACCTTTGCAGTTTGAGTTTCATACCACGTGCAAGCATTCCTGAATTTTTAAAATTAAATGGAAAAAGTGAAAAGTCCCCGGGCGGGCCGAGTGGCGCAGTGGTTAAGCACTGGCTTGGGAAGCCAGCGGCCCTGGTTCGGGTCCCACATATGAGGACTAGTGACACTGCCCTCAAAAAAAAAAAAAAGTCCCCAAAGCGATGCCCTGGGAGGGAGGAATCATTAAGGGCGGTTGGCAGAGAAGCAGACAGAGGCTAGGGGACACCGAAGCCACCAGGCTGTGGAATGAATGCAGAGGGTGTGGGGAGAGGTGTGGAGAGCCCCAGGGACAGGTGAGTGAGGGTGGGGGAACCGCAGGTGTGGCGAGGCTGGAAGGGCTACGAACCGTCTCAGAGGGTAAAGCCTGCCACTGACTGACCACTGAAGTGTGGGCTGAGGGGGTGTCCATGCTGGCTGTCCCCCAAGGCCAGCTTGAGGTCCTGGAGGTGGCGGCGACGGTTGGGCTCTGTGGTCAGGCCCACGGACAGCCACTTGACCACGCAAAGCCTGGATTTCCTCACTGGATAGAGGAATAAAAGGTGGCCAGGCAGCACACAGTGTACAGGCCAAAGTCAGGACAGTGCCACCGAAGGCACCCTAGCCCAGGTGAGAGCCGTCCACTCCACTGGCCCATCAGGTGACTGCCTTCACACCGACCTCTTATTCCACGACAAAATAGCTTTCTATGTTGTATAAATAATACATGATGAAAATACACGATGACATAAAGGAGCTGACACCGGCCATCTGGAAACCCACCGCCCTGAGACCTCACCACCACCATTCTGGGGCCATCCCTCCAACACCTCTCAGCAGACACGGGCTCAAGCCCACGCACACCCCACAGCCCACACCCCCCCACACGCTCCCATCCCCCCACTCTTACACAATCACACACCCATCCACACCTACACTCACACATCCCCACAGACATATCATGCTCCCCCAAACCCCCCTCACATACACCCACACCCCGTCACCGCACACTCCACACACATAATCACACACCATACCCCCCACAGCCGTATATCCTCCCCACACACAGATGGACAGCCTGTGCATCCCCCTTGCACAATTTCACACCCGTGGGATCATATGCACTCTTGCCACAGACCCCCCTCGGTATCTACCCACTTCCATCTCTCCCCCTGAAAAAGCCATGTTACCAACCTAATGTGTCTTAGTCTATTTCCTGGTACACTCACTGAATCTCACATGGACCACCGTAAACACCAACATACACCTCTCAGTGTCCAGCGACCAGGAGAGCGAGTCATCGTCTCATGGAAACGCCTGCACATTGCATCGTCCTTGTGTCTCGTTCTCACCCAGCCCGGGCCACGGGGACCCTCGGTCTCACGCTCCTGGCTGCTTGCAGTCTCACCGTGATGTACCACCCATTTCCCCATCTCCCTGTAATGGCTTCGACTTGGTATCCAGTTTCTGATTGCTGCGAATAACACTGTATTTGTATGCGCTTGCAAGGAAAGGTGTGACTGTTTCCTTAGGAGCTGCGTCTTGTGTTTCTAGGGGAGAGAGGCCTGGAGTCTGGCTGATGGGCCTGGAGCATCTGAGTGTGTGTGCGTGTAAATGCATGTGTGCGTCTGTTACTGACACAGGTTGCCTTCTCAAAAGGCTGTAGCACTTCACAAGTGCACCATCATTATGTGGGGTCCTTTGCTCTCTGTCAGTAGGTAGCATAGATCCTTTTACTTTTTTTTTCCTCCCCAAGACTAATGGGTGTAAAGTGGTGTTTACTCTAAGTCAAAGGCTGCTGGTGGGGTTGCAATGACCATTCCCTTGGCACTGGTCCTTTAGGCTCCCTGACCTTGCTCCACTGTGGATGGGCGGATTGGGGGGAGCACTGCATCTGGAGTCCAGTGGAGCAGGCCCAGCTGGCAGTGCACCGCCAGCATTCATGCCTGCTCCCTCTCCCTCCTGCACATGCTCCCCTGACACGGGACCCCGTGCCCAACCCGCCCTCAACTCTCAGTCAGTGAGACTGCCATCAGCTCAAGGGCCAGAAAGGCAGCTGCACCCCCTCCCACCCCAGCCCAGGGCTCAGCACAGAGTGGGGAGAGGCAGCCAGCACCCTGGTGTGCCGATGACTTGTGGAAACCTTCACCTCCTCGCCCTTGGAGCCGGTTGTCCCCGACCAGTGAGCCTTTCAGCAGGTCCCAAGGGAGATGAAATATTTGCCCAGTGGAGGGGGAATTGAAAGCAGCATCGTCACCCATCCGTCACCATTTGCACAGGATCCTTGGCTCCTGCAGAGCCGCTGGGCGTGGTGTGGAGGCTTGGCCGGGGGACCCTCTGAGTTGAGGCGCCCTCCGACCCTGCCCTTCTGGCCTCCACCACGGTCAGCCTGGCTCCAGCCGGCCGCAGCCTGACATGCGGGCACCAGCCTGGGGCCTGTCCCCGCCTCACACCGAGCAGGACGTCACAAACCTTTGCCCACCCAAGCTGGTCTCTCCCACACCGGGGTCTCTAAGCAAGTCTGCGGGGGTCCAGTCTTCCCTCTGACAGGGGTTTGGGAGGGGACATTCTGGTGGGGTTTTGACTCAGTTAGATGCCGAGTGATACACCCCCTTCCTTTGACAAGACTCCCCCATCTTCAGCCTATCACTGAAGTCACAATATGGGAGGGTGGTTAGATTTCTCATGCAAGATCCAGGTTCCCCATAGCCTGGGGCCTGGCCGGAGCCCTGTGGAGGTATCTGGGCTGGGGGTGATCCCCCACATCTTGGCTTCCTCTGCCCACTTCTCCCCACACCCCCTCCTTGGGGTGAGCCCACGTGGGGCTGGCCAGAGCATCCTTGGGAACAGTTGTGTGCACTGGAGCAGGCACAGAGGGAAACCCCTTAGTGGGGGTGGCAGCCAGGGTCCTCAACTCCTAGGCCCATCAAATCTGATACACTTGCCACATGAGTCCACACAATACCCCAAACCTGTGCCCTCGAAGAGGGTGAGGGGTGGCAGTGTTTCCGACCGTTCCGTACTTGAGAAGGTGTGGGTGGGTAAGTGGCAATCTCATTGCCAGGTTCCAGTCCCGCTGGGACCCTGCAGGTAGAGGCCTGTGTCCACATATGTCCGTCCCCTTCACACTGACCTCCAGCCCAGAGCCCCGCACCCCACAACACTGCCCTCCACTCCCTGCGCCCCTTGGGGAGCTCCTTAAGGGAGTGGGTTCTGCATGGTGGCCAGGCCTCTAACTGCATTCAGCCCCTCATGGCCCGTGCGGGCCTGTGCTTATAATTCTTAGTAACTGGCAAAGTTTCTGTTTGCACTCATTCTTTTGGGGGGTGCCTATTCTGAGCACCCCAAAAGGAGTATTTTGGCTGGGGTCACAGGGTAGGGGCCAGCAGCGGCTTCCTGTGTTCTGATGATATTGGAAGCAGTTTGCAAGGCGGGGCCTGGTTCTCAGCCCACAGTGCCCCCAGTGGACTCAGCCCGGGGACGGTGATTCAGGTATCAGCTTGAAAATAACTCTTGAGTAAATCTGTCCAAAAACAGTTGGTGTCCAAATCGCCCTCAGTTATGTTCTGGGGGCCAGGGGGTGCCTAAAACAGAACAGCTTCTTGGAGCTGAACTCATAAATAAGCCCTATTTTTCTGGAAATCTTTTGCTTCTTTAGAGGAGAGCACAGTGAACCATTCATCTAAAGCTAATTTATTCTAAAGGCTTGAAAAAGCAAAGCAGTGTGGGCCCTGGATGACCGCCCGTCCCATCAGCGCCACCGTGAGGACACTTCTGGAACTGATTTGAAGTCACCACGCTCTTTTGGGACAGAGACTTGAAACTATGCCTTACACCCCTTGAAGCTCCCTGGCATCCCCACACCCCACACCCCTCGCCATTTCAGTGACAGAAGTGGCGTCTTAGAATAAAGACTCGGGTGTGGTCGGGGCCCGCCATGGGGCGGGACTGGCCTGAGATTTAAACCTGCCTGATAGGCTGCCTCCAGGAGAATTCCACACTCACCCCCCCCCCCGGAGCAGGGGGCGGAGCCAGCCTGCAGCGAGCTGAGTGGAAGGCACTTCATTTATTCACTCAATCATTTGTTCAGCGACTACTGATGTGAGGCAGTCGAGTAGGGAGAGCCCAGACAGACCCATCCTTGTCCACATGGGAAGACAAGAGGGACAGCCGTCCACTTTTCAGTCTAATGACACCAGAATGAAGTCTCTGAGGCAGTGAGTGTGGGGGGTGAGAGGGACCTGAGCCCTCACGTCCGCTTCTGGCCTGTGTAATCCTGCGCAGTGGGGGAGGAGGAAGGCTCTGAGCCCCAGGGCGCTGACATGACTGTTACAGCCCACCGTGGAAGGTATTATTGCCACACCAGGTCCAAGAATCCAGCAGAGGCCAGGCCTCACTTTTGTTTCTCAGCCTGTAATTACTGCAGAACACCAGCAGTGCCCAGCTTGGCCCTCTCACAGAGAGATCCAGGTGGGAATCAGCTCGTCTCCCACTCTCTCACTCCGTCTCTCCGATAAATGCGGTGTTTTCACGATGCCCTCATAGGTATGAGGATAAAGCGGGCCCCGGCATTCAGGGTCTATAGGAAGAAAGATGGAGAGAGCTACGGAGCTAGGGCACGGACAGGGTGCTTCTCCTCTTAGAACGAGAAACAGAGGTAGCCGTCAGAGGGAAAACTGTTTCGCACCGGGGCCTAACTAGCCAAAAGAGTTCTGCGGGGCTCCTGGAACACCAGTTTCCTGAACCCCACTCCTCTTCCACGTGTAAGGGGACGGCTATTAAATGAACTGGCAGTTGAGAAGCAGGGGTTGGAGAAGGCTCAGCATCAGCAAATGTTGGAAGAACAGGGCTCCCTGAGATTTCAGCCCAATCCGGTCCCTGTACAGGAGGGAAAACTGGGCTCAGGGAGGGGCGGGGAGGGCAAGGAAGCTGCCAGCACCCAGAGGGCAGACCCCGGTCCCAGCTGGGAAGCGCCCACTCACGCTGCAGTGGATTCCTGTGGGTCACACCAGGAAGCCGACGCCTTGGCTGAACTCGACAGTAAAGTGTAAATATCAAACAGAAGACAGTGACTGGTGCCAGCCTCCCTGCGCACCCCTCCCCCCCAGTGAAACGGGGCTTCTGCCTCTCCCTGATTCCTCTTCATTTAATGCCCCAGGACGATGCCGATGCGGTCTGCCGTGCTGCCGGAGTTACACCTCACACAGCATCACACGGCCAACAACTCAGGGGCTCTGAGAGCAGCTGCAGCCGCCCCTCTGGCCCTGCCACACACACACGGTCTGTCCTTGGTGGGAGACAGGATGCCGTAAGCCGCCAAACCACACCCTGCTCCTTCCCACGGCTGCATGCCGGTCTCTGGCCTCAGGGTACCCAGGTGGGCAAACTGCATGCCTCTTCGAAGCCTCAGTTTTCTCAATGGAAAATGGGCACGATAACAGGACAACCTAGCCAGGCTGTTGTGAGAATAATAGCAGGGTGCAGCAGGGGACCTCAACCCCCACGTATCACTGGATGGTCCTGGACTCCCACGCCCCGTGGCCTCACACCTCTGCTCCCCAACACTTAGTGGGGCCCCCAGGAGGCATCATTGTCCGGATTGAGATGTCAGTTTGATCTGTATGGCTGAAAAAATTCCCGGTGAGAACAGGTCCCTCTACCCTAAACCCAAAGGAGGAGAGGGCAACGAAACCTGGGCCCTCAGGCCCTCCCCACGTGGGCTGCGCGCCCCGCCCTGTGGAACCCTCCATGCAGGGCAGGGCCTGAGTGTGAGCGTGGCCTCCCTGCCCCTCAGGCTTAGACTCAGACGCTCCACCCGGACTGCTTCCGGTGCCTTCTCCTGGCCAGGCTGATGCAAAATGACCCCAGCCAAAAACACTCAGCAGAAAGCCGGTGGAGAGCTGGCAGGGTGTGAGTGAGGGTCAGGGCGGTGGACTCCCATTGACCCGGCGCTTTCTGGCCTCATCTGAGTCCCAGGCACCCCCCTTCCATCGCACCATGGAGAAACCCGAGCCCAGAGAGGAGCTGATCACCCCACGGCGGGGGGTGGGGGTGAACCTCACAGCACAAACCTGCCGTGAGAGGGGGGACCCACAGGTACCTCAGGGCGCCAGCAGTGTGAGGGGCCATTCCTCACGGGGCTGCCTTCAGCACTCAGGGGAGAGTTCTACGGAGCAGGATAAACACGTGGAGAAAGGGGAAGTAAAGCAGAGTCCAGCTCAGCAGCACTGCCCTCGACTCCCCACCGGCAACAGCATCCATTTCCTTGGCCCATCCTTGCCAGGGGCCATGCTGGGTCCCCACCCTGCAGAACAATTGCATTTTATTAAATTCCTAGGAACTGTCCTGCCCCTCGCCTCTCGGGGAGCCCCGTTCACTAGACGCCATTCTGAGCCCTAACGCACAAAGCTGGTGCAGAAGTCGGGTTGGAGGTGTTGTTTCTGTCCCCACTTTACAGGGGAGGCGGTCCAGACGAGGGACGCACAAAAGGCCCAGACAGGTCTGGGAGCCCAGGCCGTGGGGTTATCTGGGCTCCACACACTTATGCCGTCCTAACTTAACCAGGTCGCCTGCCGCTCAGCCCAGACTCAGCACAGCCAGTTCTGCGCGCTAAAGGCTTACAGTCACCCTGCCCTCCGGGCTGCGGGTCCGGCTGCTCCCTCCCCAGGGCTGCAGTGGGCGCCTGTCTTCTCCAGCCGGTCCTAGTGCCGTCCTCCTGGGGCCGTGCCGGCGGCTGGGCCTAGAGGCCGAGGTCTGCTTTGGATCCTCACACCTCCCGGCCCTTTCCCGTCACCTGCCTGGCAGCGCCACTGTCCCACCATCAGTCTCAAGCTTGCTCTCCCTCAAAAGCGATAGATCCTGGGGCAAATCCTGTCCCCCTGTCCCGGGTTCAGTTTCCTGAATGTCAAGCTGCCTCTTGGATTGGGAGGTGTGTCCCAAAGGCACAGGCCTGAGGTTACCCTGCCAACCACAGGTGCTCCCACCAGCACTGCCCCGCTCACCGGACAGGGAGACTCGTGGTGCCCAGTTGTCCGTACACACAGTGGCCTCTCACCCCCGCCCATCTGCCCGCCTGGGCGCCCCAGCCCTGGGATTTCCTCCGGCTGCCCGGGTCCCCACGGCCCAGAATCGCCCAGCTCTGCTCTCAGCCTGTCCTGACTACAGCATCCGCACATTTTAAGCAGGACAAAGCTCCTGCCTCACGGTTGTCTGGGTTGTCTTTGTGGTTTCCTTTAGCTTTTGTTTGATCTCTCCAGGGAAGACACGCACAGCCATGCCCCCACTCACAGAACTGCGGGCCATGGGGACAGCAGGCTACTTGGGGTTGGCAGACCAAGAACTGCCCCCATCCCGTCGGTCCTTGGCTCCAGGACCTGCCTCCGTCCACGCTTCCAGAGGAGCCTTAGAGAGGGGAGCCCAGCCATTTGCTCAGGGGATGCACCCCGGTAGAAAGTTTCCGAGGACACAGAGCTCATTCTGAGCCCGCCCACCCCAGCGGGAACTAGGGTCCACCCATCCGATGACCACCCCCTCCAGCCCCGTGGGGCTGGTGCAGGAGCTCGCTTAGTATTCAGCCTTTATGAAGAAACCGCACTGGGAAGCCGCATCCAGCTCCCTGTTGAGCTCTCCGAGCTAGTTCCCCTGCTGCCCCTTCCCGGCCACCCTGGGCCACTGATGTCCTCTCCGGCCGGCCCCACAGCTGCAGATGGGGCAGCTGGTCTCCAGGTCCCTGCAGTGATGCACCCACTGGACACCGGGCTTTGCAGACCTTTCAGAGCAAGAATGGGTCCCTTCCCTCGCACCTTCGGCCTTTACTGGGGTGCACGGCTGGGCTGCTGGTGGAGCCGGGGACCTTAGCGGCCTCGCCCCTTCCCTACTCCCCTCTCTCCCAGCGGCCTCCCTGAGTCCTCCGAGCAGCTCTGCAGGGAGCCACCTGGGGTCTCCATCTCCGGAGGGAGAAATGTGTCTGAGCGGAGGGGCAGGATGGCTGTGCGAGGACCACAAGGCTGCCAGTGCAGGCTGGGGCTCCTGCCTCAGTTTCCCTGGTGGACCTCAGGTGGTAGCACCATCTTTAAACGGGACCAGGGCGCATCGCCGGCCGCCACAGTGGAGGCTCCGGGGTGAATAGAGCACGGTGGGTGAGCCCCAGAAGTAGCCTGAAGCCCAGATGGGGGGGGGGAGCCCAGGTCCTCAGGAGCCCCAGGCCCTGCCGTGCACCGGAGATTGCGATCCTGCCGAGCCTGCGCTGCCCCTCAGCCAACACGCTGCCAGCCAGCAGTGGTGGTCACTGTCCCTGACGTGGATCCGAGGTGTTGCCCGCAGGCACAAAGTCCGGCCTTAATCCCCCATGCTCGCCTCTGCTCTTGGGTCTTGGCTGTTCACTCAGCGCTCAGGGCGCCTGCTTCTCCTCACAGTTTCGAATCCCACCAACGGCCACCTTCTCCCTCCGCGGCGGCACCTGCACCGGGGCCTGGGAGCTAATGGAGGCCCACTCGCCAGGGCCCTTCGTCCGCTGCTGTCCCTCCCCACTGGCCTAAGTGTCCCGGTCTTACCGGGACCAGCCCAGGCCTGCACTCCTGCTGCTCACACTCCTCAGCCCGGTCCCCGCGGGACTGGGAGTCCACCAGGCTTCCAGCAGCACTTCCGTTCCCGCGGTTATCCCCCACAGTCCCCGGCTGACCCCAGCGGGACTGCAGACTCGCCCTGAAAGCAAGGAGCCTTGGGTCTTCCCGGTGCAGCTTCCCACCCCCACACACTGAGCCTTGGCTGGTTTAACCTTCCCACCCGCGGAGTCCCTGCGCCCGCCAAGTGCAGCCAGCCGGCCTGGCTGGTGGCGGGGCATGGCGGCTGTGAGTGACAGTCTTAGAGAAGACCCTGTCCACCCTGCCCTTTGCTGAGGAGCAGTGACAGACTTGACTTACGGTCGCTCCTGCCCAGCCCTTGGGCAACCTTCAGCGGTGTCCTAGCATCCCGGCTTTGACTCCTCCTTGGGAACTGAGTCTCCTGCTGACCTTGCCTTCTGGGCTGCCCAGCTGCAGGCATCTGTGGCTACAAAATGCTGGGGTGCAGCACAAAATAAAAACATGGACCCTTGTTCACAAATCAAGAAGTATTGTGATCTTCAAGGCAGCTACAGCAAAGAGGGGCCTTTCTGAGCACAGGGCCCTGTGTGACTGAGGTCCCATAAACCCATGAAGCCAGCCCGGCCCCCAGAACTCAGCGAGCGCCCCATCTGGGCCTCTCCCAAGTCTGTCCCCCTCCCAGTCCCAATTGCTCAGTCCTGGGGCGTCTGCAAGGTGGTGGGTGCCCGTGACCTGCTCCACCGGTTCACAGGTGGTGGACATGGCGAGTCCCTGCTAGTCCTGCTCATGCCCTCCTGTGGGCCACTCACTCCTGTTGCCCTGGGGACCCTAGAGGAACACCAGCTAGCTGACTCCCCAGCAGGGGGAGGACAGGGAAGGCAGGTGGGCTAGACTGAGGCAACTGTGACTTAACCGGAGTCCAGTCTGATACCAGGGCCTGGCCCATTTCTAGAGCTGGGTCTCCGAGGGCCCAGCCTTGGTGCCGCCCTAGCCATGACTCTCCCCAGCCCCTGCTGTCGGGAACCCACTCGGGATATCTAGAAAACCAAGAGGACGCTCTGCTTCTCTCGAAGGCAGAGAGTGGGTGCTCTCAGGCCTGTGCATGCGTGTCCACTGCTGCTGTGTCCCCAGGGTCTGTGCCCGTGCTCAGACCACCTTTCCCAATTGTGCTGGAGAGCCCAAGCCCAAGCCCCGCGATGACAGAGACGCTGGTCCCTACAGAGTCTCACAGAAGCCTGTGTGTGGCCAGTCTCCAGGGCCTCCCGTCTGTTTCCTCACCTTCCCTTTAGCCCACGCCCGCAGAAGCCCCTGCAAGCTCCATCTGACCACTGGCATGCCACCAAGCGGCCACCTGGTCTCTCTGGCCAGGGCGGAGCCTGGTCCCACCTCCCAGGAGGTGGCCTCGCAGCTGAGCACAGGCTGAGGGGTCTGTCTTAAGAGAGAACCCAACGATGACATGAAGCTCTGGGCTGGGCTGGGGGCCGGAGGCTGGAAGCCATGGCCATCCCCAGAGCACTCGGCAGGACCCTGGGCTGGGAACCCAAATTCAAAGTTGGATTCACCGTGAACCTGAGGCTTAAGCGCTAAGGGCTGTTCCCTGCCAGGGCCCCAGCCAGGTGTTCACCAGGGCATGTGGTTTGTAAAAAAATAAAAATAAAAAATAAAATAAAAAAGGGCTATATTCCTATATTTTTCAAACAAGAGCGCTGTGATTGTGTGAGCTTTGGGACCACCGCAGTCCAACCATACCTCCTGTGCTGTGCTAGAGGTTTCCCTCTCTGGACCTCTGGATGATGGGGTAACAAAGTTAGCATCCTCCAGGTGTGGGGTGAGGGGAGGTGCTGGGGCGCAGGGACACACCTTCCCGGGGGCAGCCATGCTCTCTGAACCTCAATTTCCCCTTTTAGCCTCTGAGTGCTGCTTGAGGCTACCCCAATTCAGGAGACTAGGTAATAGAGGCCCAGAGGAGCTGGGTGAGGCACCCCAAAATCACAGGGCTGACGCTGGGCAGCGGCCCTCACCGGCCTGGGGGTGGGCGCGGGCTGCCTCCAGGCCTGACGGCATGGACTTGAGGGACCGGTGGGGGTTGGGAAGCTGGGGGCACCCAGAGCAGCGTCTGTGGAGTTCCGCGGCCAGGCCCCTTTACCAACCTGGGTGGAAACATCGATTTCTTCATTCATGGGACACACCTGCCTCAGGCAGCGGGGAGGAAACTGGGAGGCAGCGGAGGCCCAGGCTGTGCCCGTGGAGGCACGATGCCGGGAAGATGCGGCTGTTCTCCGGCCTGGGCTCCTGCTGCAGGCTGAGGAGGACCCAACCCCAGCTCTGTGGGGAGAGCCTGGCCAAGGCATCGGCTCCTCTGGGCCTCAGTTTCCCTCCCTGTAAGGGGTCGGTGGGCAGCGCTGTCAGCTTCTCTCTAAGTTGGGTTGGGGCAGGGGATGCTGGGGCCACACGATAAAGGTATTTCCTGAGGCCCCTGGGGGGAAAAGGCGTGTGTGGGGTGAACCTTCCTGATTCTCCCAAATCCACACCCTGGCGCACAGTGTTCCCCCACACCTCCCCTGATGGACGCTGCAAAGGCCTCCGGGTTCATAGGGGTTGGAGGAGCTCTTAGGGGGCTCCGATGGGTGTGTCAGCACTGACTGGGTCTGGAGGCCCTCCCAGGTCCTGGAGCCCATCTGCCCAGACCGCACCCCATCCCAGCCGCCAGGAGCCTCCAAAAAAGCTGATCCTAACCAGGCTTCCCAGGCCCCCAGCCGGAGGGGGTCGATGAGACCTGGGTGTGCCTGCACCTGAGACAGGGCACTTGGCCCATCCCATCGACCTTGCACCTGGCGTCTGTGAGGGATGGAAAGTCCTGGGGACCCATGGGATGAGGCAGCCACCAGGATAAGCCTTCCCTTCCCCATTTTGCAAGGGGAGGTGAAACAGGGTGAGGGTGCGAGGGAGTTGCTTCTGCAAACCTGGTGATGGAGTTCTCTCCACAAACTGGTGAGCTAACGGGACGGAGAGGCTATGGAACTCACTAAGGCCACACAACAGCAGGAAGAAGTGGATTTGAATCCAGGGCGCCCACTGCGCTCTCGGCAGCCCAGCCCCTGCACGGCCTGCACGTATCGCAGCAGCAGGATGAGAACACCCAGCGAGCTCAGAGGTGCAGGGCCGGAAGCCCGCCCCAGAAGATGCGAATACAAATCCATTTCCTTCAAGCTTTGATTGATTTCACTTGCAGAGCGGTGCATTATGCAAGGCGTGGCGCTCTGAGGGGCAGCTGATTTAAAGGGAAGTAAGTCCGGGAAAAACAAATCAACAAGGGCCAAGTTCAATTCAATTCGCTGGAACAGCCCATGGCTGGCTGTGAGCAAGGCAGGGCCACTGTCCAGTCACAGCTGTTAGCCCTTTTCCCGGGGGCAGGGGGGCTGCTTCAGAAGATGCCTCCAGGATCGCTGGGCCCTCCATGAGATCACTTTCCATCTTGGACGTTACCAGGGAAACCTGGAGGGTTTTAAAAATTTTCCCCCCAAGGAGTCTGTTTTTTTTCAAATGAGCACTTTTTGGGAGAGTTCACCGAGAAGCGTGGCCTGGAGGTTGTATCTCAGGCAGTGATTTCCACGCAGCTCCATATTTTCTGCAAAAAGCAACACATGTCTCCCTCCTCCCTCCATCTCTCCCTCCTTTCATTCCTTCCTTGAACCTTCACTGGGCGGCTGGGATTTGCCAATCATCAGTCTAGTTTCCGGAAATAGAGCAGTGAGCAGGCAACCGGGCCCTGCCCAAGGGGCACTCGTGGCATTAGGTCACCTGTCGCCTCAGCGGCCTCTGAGGCCACTTGCCGTCTTGCAGGAGCGGAGCCCCGGGGAGCAGCAGTGATGGGTCCAAGGTCGCCCAGCCAGTGGGTGGGTTCCCTCACCTGACACCCAGCCACACCCAGGCCCCCCCACCTCCAGCTTCTCTGGCCAGCCCCTCCCCACCCCAGCCTGGGCTCCTGCAGGTCACAGCCTATGACGGGGTGGGGGGCACTCCTCTCCCCCCACCAACTCATTGTCAGCTTCCTTTTCTGCTTCTGGGAAGAATCAGCCGCCCCTGTTTTGAATCACATTGAGCTTGTCGCCGGCCTATCTGTGTCCCTCTCTCCCACTCACCTGCCACAGCCTGAGCGTGAACCACCTCTGGGCTGGGCCCCAACCCCTAGCAAGCCAAACGCAGCTCCAGACGCTCGCTGAAGACCAACTGACCTTGTGAATAAAAAGCATTTCAAGCAGAAAGAGACAGTAAGGACGAGTCTGGTGTATCACGTGGGATCCGAGTGGCTGTGGCACTCAGGAGTCTCAGGAGAAGGTGACAGTGAGAAGGTGCTGGGCACCATCTGAGGCTGGCAGGTTGACAGGCCAAGGAAGGAACTGCAGCAGCAGAGAGCCAAAGAAAGAGTTTCACCAGGAAGATGGCGTCCCCCCAGCCCACATCACCCCCAACCCTGGTTTTAATTAGACTCTGGCACTTTCCAGAGCCCCTTAGGAGCTCAGTGCTTTGTATCTGCTGATCAAACACGGGAGGAAACCCAGGAAAAAATAACATCCATATCGCTGTCGGAGCACGTTTTTGGCTCTGGATTTGAGATTAACATAATATTGGTCTAAGGCTAACAACAGTAAATTTTTCCTGTCTGGAAATGTTTTAATGATATTTAGGGGAAAGTATCTTTCGATGGAGGTAAAGCTGGGTCCCTGATGAAGTTTGCTCAGAGCAATTTCATTTTCATGTGTGTTCCTGGAGGAACCAGAGGGAGACAGCTATGTATTTTAAAACTGTGTATTCCCCCATCCCCAGAGCCCCTGAATTCTGAGGCCCACAAAGAGTCAGCTACTTGA
Source organism: Aselliscus stoliczkanus (assembly GCA_033961575.1). NCBI lineage: Eukaryota > Metazoa > Chordata > Mammalia > Chiroptera > Hipposideridae > Aselliscus > Aselliscus stoliczkanus. The sequence goes on from CM066734.1 coordinate 141,419,818, forward strand.
GGTCTGTTGGCGTCTTTTTCCTCATGGGTCCTTGAAACATGGGTGTTTGATGCCAGGTTCTCTGCTTTCTGACAGGTGAAGAATTACTGAGCCCATTTTATAGCTGAGAAGACTGAGCCTGGGGCAGGGTGGTGTGGATCCGGCATCAGGCAGCTCTGGGGGCGGGCAGGACCCAGGAACAGGCCCCGGTCCCACCTCAGTCTTGACTTGACTTTCCAAGCCAGTGTCAAGAGTTTCCTGTCTTGGCTGGAAAGAGGCCCAGCTCCGCTGGGGCCGCTGGGCAGTTGTCCAGGGCTGGCCGGACGAACCAGCCTCAGATCCTGGGCTGGAGGCTTTTGTCCTCTGTGAAACCAGCCTCAGTGAGAGGTGTTGGCAAGCCCAGCTTCTCTGAGACGCGCCGACGGATGGAGAAGCCGTTGCCTCTTGCTGGAGGCATTCTCTCTTGGAAACCTCACCCTGTCCACTCTCCTTCAGAGAAGAGGGGAAGGTGAGGCCAGTCTGACCACAGCCAGACCTTGTCCTCAGCCTTTGGCCTCAGAAGGAGCTGGAGCTGGGAGTCAGGGACCCTGGGTCCCGACCGTCCCCGTCTGTCTCCGTTCCCTGCGACGGGCCTCAAATACCTAAAGGGCAGGTGAACCCCAAGAGTCCTCACAGGCCAGGCTCCTCGCCGGCAGACGGAGACCTCAGAGGAGCTCCGAGGAGCGTTTTAGGTGCCGGCGGCAGACACCTCAGGGACACGCAGCTCCCCGGCTCCAAACGCTGCAAGCTTCCCCCGCCACTCGCCCGCCCTTTCCCCCGCCCTCCCCCAACCTGAAGCTCCCAAGACACACTGTGGAACGTGGGTGTGCAAGGCTCCTTGGAAAAGAGTCCGTGGCCCCTCAGGCCTGGGAGATGCCGCGAGCTGGATGCATCCCACCCCTGCAGACACAGATTACCCGCTCCCAGACCCCGCTGCAGAGGCAACCTGCCCGAGATGGTTTCTTTCTGTCTCAGCTTCCAAAGGCATCAAGGCTTCAGGCCCGGCCGCACCCCCACCCCCCACCCCCCACCCCCGCCCCAGTCCCGGGGCTGCTCTGAGAGAGGCCTCCGCTCACCGCAGGTGACCGTCTGGGCCATTCAGAAACAAAAGGCCCCAGGCGAGCCTCCCTACCGTTGCAGCACTTTAGGATCAGCAGGGAGCAGAGCCCCGTCTGGGAGCCCAGGGAACCAGGACAGGGCGGGGCTGCAGGCACCGAACCTGCCCGGGACCCCACCCCACCCAGTGACCTCATCGCAGGCACAGCCAGTGCTGCTGGAGGGCTCTGGGGGAGGGGAGGGCTCCGGCTATCGTCCCGCAGGCCGGGCAGGGGCTGAAAGATGGCGACGTAATGTGTGCTGAGTGGAATGGAGGGGGCCCAGTGGCCCATGAAGAGTCCTTATCTGCACCTCCTCCTCCCCACCCTCCCCAGTTTGCTTTACAAATTAGAGGAATGCACTGGGGCCATGTCTGTGAAGCCAGCGCAGGGCCAGAGCAGTCCATGGGAACGGGGCGCTTGAGCCAGCTAGGACCCAACCCTGCAGACTCTCGAGGAGAGGCTCCTTGTGGCCATCCCTGGTCAGGCAGCCCAACAGCCCCACCGCAACCCAGAGCGAGGCTACGGGGGCAGTTGGGGTTGGGCGGATCTTACAAAGAGTCCCAAAAGCAGGGATGGGCCGTGGGCCAATGTGACCCCAGGGCCCTGGCTCCCACGCTCCGAGGGTTGCGGGGGGCGCCAGCAAAGACAGGGGGATCTAAACGCTAGAACTTAGATGCAGGCTCTTGTGCCAGACTGGAAAACAATGTCCGCCGTTTCCTGCCAGGCTGCACGCGCCCCTTTGCAACGTGGCTTTGCCTCTCTCCCGTCGGGAGGTGGAGCTGTTTCCTTGAAACTGGCCTCGTGACTTGCTTTGACTAACAGGCTGGCGAGTGCGCAGAGGTGCAGCTGATGCTAGCAGTACACTCAGCTTTTGGTTTCTGCGTGAGTGAAGGACAGGTGTTATCGCCCCCGGCCACAGGGCAGCTGAACGGCGACAGGAAATGCACAGTGCTTGGCACAGAGGCAGCGCTTGGTGAAGTGGCTGTTGGCACTGGTGGCGTTGCCCACTACCATGAGCCACTTTGCATGTGCTCGGTATTCAACGTTTGTTCATTTGATCCTTGCAACAACCTCATGGAGGGGATGTTGTCACTCCCATTTTACAGACCAGGAAACTGAAGCTCAGAGAGGTCAAACAACTTACTCAAGACCACACAGCAGTGATAGGCTAAAGCAGGACCCAGGTGGGCAGCGGGACTGTGGGGTCCGTGCACGTGACCGCCAAGCTGATGATGGAAACCTGCAGAGGGCGGATGTGGAAAGGGCCGCAGGACCCGCCTGCAATGCAGCATCTGCGCCCTCGTCTCTTGCAGAAGATGGCCAGTTCTTTGTGGAAAGACAGTCTGATGTCTGCAGAGTCACAGTGTGTTCCACTGATGACATCTCCAGGAGAGCCCGCCTTGCCAGGACTTGGGGCTGGCCCACCTCTGGGGCAGGTGTAGAGTAGTTCACCTTCGGGCCACCAGGTTCTGAAACCTGGAGCCGCAGTGGCCGAGTAGCCAGGGCTCCAGGCGGTCCTGGGAGCAGAGCCCTTCTGGGGCTGTGCCCCCACCCACCCCCTTGTGCTGAGGCTCCCGCCCTGGGCTCTGCAGGCTGCTTCCTCCCCAGGGCGCCCGGCGGCTGGTCCTGTTCTTGCAGGAGGGGGAGGTGCGGTGGGCCTGGGATGAGACAGTGAGCCAGCCCTGCCCCAGGCCCACGCTTCCCAGGCAGGGGGGCCCATCTTGTGCCCACATGCGCCTCGAATGCTGCTGCCCCTCATGTTTGAGGTGCCGTCCGCAGGTGGGGGGTCATGGCCCAGGCTGGTTTCTGAAGCACATGGGTTCTGCAGTGTGTCTCTGGTGGGCTGTGTTTGTTCTTTGTCTGATGCTGACAGGAGCTTGGGGTGAGGAGCGGGGGCCACTTGCCTCGGCCTCGACACCTGAGGGGCTGATGGCTAATTCCCACAGCCCCCTGCTCCATGTCAGAGACCCTGGGGGACCAGACCGCTGGCTTGAGAGGAACCTGTTGGAAGTGGGCAGGTTTACACCTTGCAACGACTAACCTCCCTTTCTCCTGGGGCAGAAGCCCACAGGCTCCCACGGGCCCTCCTTGCTTGGCTCCAGGCCACTGGTGTGTCCAGGTGCTGCCGTCTCCAGGCGGCCTCTCCTTCCCACGGACACCTGCGCCCCCTCTTTGTCTCCCTTCCTCTCCTGGCTCTTCCCCCTTGTCTCCCCTCTTCTCCCCGGGTCCGGCCCCTGCTTCTCTGCTATTCCTCGTTCACGGAGGGCCTGTCTTCAGCATGTTTCCTGCCCTGAGCGTCTGCTCTGGGCTCTGTGCCCCCTATGCCCAGCCCCTTTGAAAGCCTTTCCGGGTAATCCAGGAGAGTCTCTCAACTGTAGGACCCTTCACTTGATCACACCTGCAAGTCCCTTTTGCCCAGGCAGGAACGCATGCACAGGGTCTGGAGATCAGGGCACGGGCATCACTGGGGCGGGGGGCATTGTTCATCCGCTACAGCTAAATAACAAACAAATGGCTGCAGGAATGAGCTGTGGGTGGTGACATACATGCAGGACGGTGAGGAACCCTCAGGGGATGGGGGACAAAGGGGAGGTGACATCTTCCAGATACGGCCTCTCCAGACTTCCATTCCCAGTGTGGGGACTGATGGTTCAGGTGACCTGTAGTCACGCCCAGGGCAGAAGAGCTGGTCCTCGGGACACGATAGGACGCGGTGGCGCTGTGTCCTGCCCAGCCCCTGCCTTCCCTGTGTCCCGGGGATGGCCAGGTGGAGGGACGAGAGGCTGGGGCTGGGCTTGTGGCAGGCGCTGGCAGGGGCCTTGCGGCGCCCCTGAGAGGATGAGCACAGCTGCAGGGTAAAGCCTCCTCAAGCGATGAGGCCGAGGACAGGCGGGCAGCTGCGCGCAGCCCGGGCTCGGCTGCAGAAGGTCCGCGTGGCCCGCGCCGTCTGGTGGGATGTCATCTGTGCGAGGGGTTAGGACGCAGACCCACAGCCCGCGGTTTGCAGGCAGCCCTGCCACGTGGCTGTTCTCAGAGGGGCTCTGCCTTGTTGGGCACGGCGCTTAGCTTCATTGCACACCAGAGGGCATCAGAGGACAGAGAAGTTAAGTAAACTGCCTGGGGTCGCCCAGCTGGGCCTGTGCTCCCACATGCTGCTGGGGGCTTCTCCCTCCTCCTCCTCCTCCTCCTCAGGGACACCCAGTTCAGGCTGTTCCCCCAGCCCCAGGCATCTGCCAGGACTGCCCAGCTGGACACAGGGCTGCCCAGCCCCGGCTCCTCCACCTGCAAAAGCACTCGCCCTTCTGCCTGGGGAGGAGGGTGCCCGACGGTGTCCAGGTTGCCCTTGGACTCCTGGGCAGCAGGAGGGGACCCATGGCTCCGAGGGTCAGGCCTCAGCACTCTGGATGGGACGGTGACAGTGACACCCCTCCTCACGGAAGGCCTCGTGAGTGTGAGGGCTCTGCGTGTGAAACCACCGGCGATGAGCAAAGGGAAGTGGTTCTGGACACACGGCCGGCCACTGCGCAGCGCTCAGGGTCAGGGGTCAGTGTCCATGGGGGGCGGGGGCAGTGAGGACAGAGCGAGCACGCCTCAGAACGAAAGCAGGTGAGGCGGGTGGGGAAGCCCAAGGACGCGGAGATCAATGTTCAAACACCTGGAAGAGACATCTGAACACAAACGAGACGCGAAAGCCTTCTTCAAAAAGTTGATCAAGCTCAAATGTGCTGTTTAAACTATAATTTGCTAAGACAGTTTGGAGCAATTCGATAAAACAAGTGAGGAATTGCAGATTCCCGCTTTGGATTGACATCAAAGGTGCTTTATGTCAACATTAAATTTATCTCTTAAGGAACTGAGAAGAAAAAAAAAATCAGATAAAATGGCCGGAATGTGAAATAAAGGCCAGCAGTGGAGCCAAAAGAAGCCATTCAGACACTGAGAAGCGATTGTAGCCAAAAACGTGCGCAGCTGGTGCCGGGGCTGCCGTGCTTTGGGGGACAGGAGCGAGGAGCAGCTCTTGGTTGGCTGAACTCTGATTAATCAGCAGGTGAACCCTGTGAATAACGGGGGAACATCTTCGCAGCGTGACTGGTAATGAGCTGTGAAGCTAAGCAGAACATACTGTCCTCAACCAACAACTGCCAAAAACAAGGCGAAACCCAACGTGATAGTGGGAAGCTGAAGTTATCTTTCCAGTGTTCACACAGAAAATGGTGTTACCGTGTCGTGTCATCGTGTGAAGAGGCCATAAATGCAGACAGAGTGGGGTCAGCTGAGTGGCACGTTGGTTAAGACCTGGCTTGGAACGCCAGTGGCCCGGGTTCGGATCCCACATGAGGGCCAGTGACACTGCCCTCTACAGCTAACACCAGCTCCACCTGGAGCTGGGCTGTGCGAGCCCCGGTGATGGTGTGGGCTGCAGCCCCTGCTGCAGTGGGCTGCCATAGGCTACAGTGAGTGGCCCGCAGCCAGCGTGAGCTGCCAATAGCCACGGTGAGCGACCATCCAGAGGCCGGAGACCGATCTGCCTCACCCGGGAAGAGCGCAATGACAATGCCAACGTGGGCCAGTGAAGCAACGTCCTTTGCAGCTAGACTGAAGAACAAAAGGACAACTTCTCTGTTCCCCTTTCCTGGTTCCTCAACGCTGTTCCCCTTTCCAATTCCCCAATAAAAATCTTAAGAAAAAAAAAAAGAAAGCAGACAGAGTAAAAAATATGTCGGGAAAAGTAAATGCCATCACCGAATAATAATAAAAAATCACATTAGCCTGGACTTTTCCACATCCGTGGTATTGTCAATTTTTAAAAAATGGGTAACATCTTGTGATTTTTTTTTCTATGTGTAATTAAATATTTGCCTTTGTTTCTAATTTGGCCTTTATAATTTGTGGGGTTTCTTGGGGGGCCCCTTAAAGAGGCCCCAAATTGCATCTGGGCCAGGCCCATGGTCCATGGTCCCACCTCTGGCCTCACTCATGTGTGTGGGGCTGAAAAGGAGGATCTGCAGGAAGCACCACTCAGGCTGTCACCTCAGGCACTTACTGCTGTCAGTTATCACTGTTTTTATTCTTTTCTGGGGGGGTGACTGGCTCTGACCCCCACTTCATCTCCCGTGGGCTGGGAATCAGGAGTGTCCGCTGGCCACCCGCACTCTGCCCCGCTGCTCTTGTGACCTCCCTCGCATAATCCTGTCTTCCTCTGAGTTTGAGCAACAATAATCCTCCCTCACAGGGCGTCAGGGGACCCCGATATCAGGGACTGGGGACCTACACACAGCCTTCCGGCCTGTCCTGCTGGGGCCTTTCAGAGGTGAAGAGAGGTGCGGAGAGAAATGACCTTGCAGGCCCACAGCAGGGTGTGACGGGGTGGGGACTGTGCGTGCGGTGTCCACGTGGGGGCAAGTGCTGACCATGCTCCAGCCTGCTGGGCCCCCCCGTGTGGCTGTCCCAAACTCAGGTGCTCACCAACGATAGTCCTCTAATGCTCCCGAGGACCTTCCACAGCATCCTGGGGAGACTGTCCTGCCTCTGGGGTTGTCACCTGAAAGTGGCCCCGAAAGACACCCACATTCCAAACCCTGGACTCTGCAAATGTGACCTTATTTTGAAAAAGGGTCTTTGTGGGTGGGGTTAAGGATCCTGAGTGGGGAGGTTGTCCTGAATTACTAGCCAAGGGGACCCTCCATGCAGTCGATGTCCTTAGAGGACAGAGGCTGAGGGCAGTTATGGATGGACGGGAGCAGAGACGGTCATGTGAAGACAGAAGCGATGTGGCCACAAGCCAAGGAATGCTGGCGGCCACCAGAGGTTGGAGGAGCCAAGGAACAGGTTCTCCCCTAGACTCTCCGGAGGGAGTGAGGCCCAGTGAACACCTGGATTTTGGACTTCAGGCCTCCAGAACTGAGAGAATGAATGTGTGTTGTTGTAAGGTCCCGGTGTGTGGTGATTTATTACAGCAGTCGCAGGAAACTAAGACGCCATCGAAACATCTAGGCTGGAAGAGACTGATTATTGCCTGATTCCACCTCAGAGGCCCTCCTGCCTCAGGGCCTGTGCACTGGCCATGGCCTCTGCCTGAGACTCGCTTACTCCCTCCCCTCCCTCAGAGCTTTATGCAAATGTCCCCATAGTCCCCTTCTTATTTTCCTCCATAGCGCGCCCTCTGCTAATTGGTCGTGGGCACTCTGCCTCGCCCCACCTAACCCAGCCCCATCCACGAGGGCAGGACAGCGCCTGGCACAGGAAACAGGTGCTTGGTGAATCCTTGGGAGAGGAACGGAGTTGGGGAAGTAGATCCATCACCACTAGGGGAGCGGAGGCCCCTGGGAGGTCCCGCTGTGTTCTGGTGCTTCTGTCTCTGTGCTCAGATCTGCTCCAGTGGATATGGCTGCAAACGGGGAGACAGGGAACAAAGACAGCTGCTCCCACCCATGCCGAGGCCCCCACTGGGGTTTGCGTCCTCCGGTTTGGCAGCCAGGAGGTCCTGCTCTTTGGTGGCTGCATCACAGGAGTGCGGGCATCAGGACCTGACCCGTGTGTCCTCAGGAGGGAAGTGACCAGTGGCCTCCAGGGAGACTTGCACTGGCCTTAGGCCCTGAGAGTTCCGACCTGCCCTCCCCTCCTCCCAGTATCCAGGTGCCTGGCCAGGGTCCCCACCTCTGCGAGTGCCTGGTTCCTCCTCTACCACACGGGACACAGTGTTCCCTGCTCAGCTGTGGTGGGGGTCAGAGCAATGAGCCCCAAGGCCTAGCCGAGTGCCAGGCAGCCCACGGAAGGTTCTAGTAAGCGGCAGTATTGCTGGGCTTTGAGATCCGCATTCACTGGTTGGTTCCGGGAAGCCCTCGCCAGCCACTGCGGGCAGCCCTCCCCACTGGGGCCCCTCTGAGAGCATCTGTTCCCCATTATATGGGGGGCTGACAGGACGCATACATGCAGCCCCATGATCTCACCGTTGGAGGGTGGAGGCTGGCAGCTAATCAAGAGCCCAGGCCCCTCCGCTCCGCACGGAGGGTGTTGGGGAGCTGGCAGAACACAATTAGGCCTCCCTGCGACCCCACCCGACAGGCTGAAGCAGTCAGCATTGCTGGCATTTTTGTAGCACCTTGCCTGATGTACAGACAAGCCAGCCCTGCCTCCCTTCCCCCCCCTGCTGGCCCAGCCCCCCATGCCACCTGGGCTGGCCTGGCCCACAGGCCAGGCTGCGGGGGGCCCCGGGCAGTCCCACCTGTAGGTTCCCACCTGGGCTTTTTGACCAGGAGACAGAGGCTGGAGATGGAGGACCCAGTTCCCCGATGGGCCTCACATTGTGCTCTTTCCATGAAACAGAAAAAGGGATGGCTGCCAGCCTCAGAAGGGTGACTGTGAGTCTCAGTGGGAGAATGAAAGTACCACTGGGAACAGGGCTTAGTGTCCCTGCTGAGCTCAGGGAACACTCACATCGACCCCCACCCCAGCCTCCACACGTGGTCCCCAGTTCAACTTTGTACCCATCGGAGCTTTTCACAATGTTTCCAGCTGCCAGCTGATCAGACTCAGCTTGCACGCCTCTGGGGACAGTGAGCTCACTACCTTCAAGGACTCCCTTTGCACACTTGGATTGTCTGCCTCCACTCACCAGTTCTAGCTGTGTCCCCTAGATAGAGCCCCTAATGACATGCTCAGAGCTTCTCCCTGTGGCAGCCTTGAGATGGGTAAAAGCAGTTACCCCATCCCCCAGATCTTTCTTGGTCCCTCTGGTGATGGGGCACTTCATCATCACCTCCCTCTGGCTGTGCTCTGATTCCAGAAACAATGTTGCTGGAAAGGACAGAACAAGGAAATCAAGGTGTGCCTTCCCAAGGTGTGCCTTTCCAAGGTGTGCCTTCCCAAGGTGTGCCTTCCCAAGGTGTGCCAGGCCCATACAGCGACACCCCGGCCTTGGTGATCACACTGGTCACACACAATTTTGCTCCCAGGAATGAATGACATGGGTGACCAGCACAGTCCCCATAGAGTCTGGATCTGGACCTCATTCATTCATTCATTCATTCATTCATGCATACACTTATGTAATGGATTTTTTTGAGTCCCTACTAAGTTCCAGGCAATTACCTGCTGTAGGTGTAATTCTAGACCTGAGAAAATGCCATGGGGACCCGAAGCATGTTGTGTTCTTAGGGGGATATTGCTTTCTTAGCTGAGAGAGTAGGTCTGAGCAGTAAATGCCATAAAAAAAATCATTTTTCTATTTCTGAGCATGCCTGTCAGCATAATGGGGGTTTGAAGTGGTTCGCTGACCGTGCACTGCACAAAGGAGGGCCGGACTCAAAGGCCACATGCTGGTTCTACATCGATTCTCTCTCGCCCCCCCACCCCCAAAGAAATTTATCCTCCACCGCACAGGATTTACTCACCTTTCTTGTCAAGACCTTTGGTCCTCACACTCTCAGCATGCATCTTGGGGGCTGCCCTCCCCTGCAGAGACAGCATCGCCAAAGGAAACCCACCTGGTTGGCTTGCCCAACATTCCCAAGCAGGGGGGCATTTTCCGGAGGTCCGGTGTGTATGGACCTGTCTGTGAGGGGCTGGATGTGTCCCCCAAATGTTGAAGCCCTAACCCCCGGGACCTCAGACCATGACCTTATGTGGAAATAGGGTCTTTGCAGAGGTCATGAGTAGAGACGGCGTGGAGCTGGAGCAGAGTGGGCCCCGATGCGCTGTGACCTGAGTCCTACGAAAGGAGAAGTTTGGACACAGACATGCACACGGGAGGGCGCCGTGTGGAGCCGAGTGGTGCTGCCACGGGGAACTCACTACCAGACCTTCCCGGGGAAGCTCGGCCCGCCACACCTCCACCTCAGGCCACCAGCCTCCAGGACCGGGAGAGGATGCATTTCTGTCATTTAAGCCGCACGGTTGGTGGTATATTGTGACAGCAGCCCCAGGAGGTGGATATACATGTCACAAGGCCCCATGCTGGTTAGCAAGCATCTGGAAAAGGGGTCAAGTCAAGGCCCAGAGTCACCAACTGAAACCGCACTGAGACGCCACTTGTCACCCATTGCTTCAAAATAACAGCCCTTATGTGGGTGAGATGGAGGGGACACTGTCATAGACAGGCTGTGGGCGCACAGACCGGTCCCTCCTTGGGAAAGCTTTGGGTCACTGAGTAGCCAGTGTGGAGGTGAATGAAGGGCCGACAGATACAGCAGCTGAAGGTGTTCTCTGCGCCGTTATTTAACCAGCAACAAATTGGAAGCAGCTTAAATATCTGATAAAAGGGCCACGCTTGGTCTGTGGATCGTCAGCTGGGTGGAATATTATGGGGTGCTGCAGCTGTGGTTACTTGGAGCACATTCACACGTGCAAAACGCTTATGCTGACCCGTTAGCATGTACCCTGGAAGCAAGAGGTTGTTGAAGAAGACCCAACCGCATGAGCAGAATAAATAATTAGAGCCCCGGGGAGAAAATGACCAACAAATTGTTTCAGAACAAGATGACTCAGGATGCTGCTCTTTTTCCAACAGTGAGTGGAGGTTTCCAGACACTTCTTTTGGAAGAGAGGTGCCCAGTGGGTCAGGCCCAGACCTGAGAGCCGGGGTTGGGGGGCCTCTGGGTCTCCAGCCCAATGCGGGCCCTCCTACTGCCCCCGAGGTCCAGTCAGCACAGAGCCCCCCACCCCGCTCCAGGGGCACTCGTGCTCCCTACAGCCCCCAGCCCCCAGCCCCCGAGGTTGGCATCATCCTGTGCGTCTCCATCATCCTGTGCGTCAGCTTGCCTCGTCTCTGCCCTCACCACTTTTCATGTCCCCTGGTTTTCCCAGGTGGGGCCTCAGGGCCCCAGCCGTGGAGTGGACGTCCTGTGGGCCTCCCCAGAGCAGCCATTGTTTGTAACAAACAGCTTCTATGTTTATGTCTGCTGGACAAATTGTTTTCACATGGAGTTTAATGGAAACCAGGCCTCACCTCATCTGACTCCACTGGAGGGCTGTCCAGGAAAGGGAGCAGGTTGGGAGTGCCAGGATATCTGAGAAGCAGGAAGCAGGGCTGTCCAGTGGTCAGCGCTCCAGGACCAGACCATGTTCAAACCCCAGCTCTGCTGCTCCCTGGCGGTGCCCCCGCCCCGGGAGGGCCACCCTGACTCTGATCCTCAGGGCCCTGCAGCCACAGGATGAGGACAGCACAGCCAAGACCTTGGCATGCAGAGCAGTGCTCACTGGCGTCTCCCGGAGGCATCAGGGGGGTGAGGGTGGGATGCAGTGTGAGCAGGGAAGGGCTTTACACCTCGGGGCCCGGCCAGCAGGGGTGTGGCTGGGGCCATGCCTTCCTTCGTGTCCACCTGCAGAACCTCGGAGCCCCTGCTGGAGCCGCTGGCCAAGGCACTGATCTGCCAGCCTAGAGAAAGAGGGCAGTGGCCACACCCACGGGGCTGCTTCCGTCTGTTCACTGGGGATCGGGGATCATTGGTGGGGCCTGTGTCCCGGCCCTGCCTGGCAGCATGGGTTGCTGTGGTGGAGACACAGACGGGGTGGGGGGGTGAGGGGAGCCTGGTGAAGGAAGTTGGTGGTAACCTCCAGAGCCCAAGTCTGCTGGGGGTGGAGAAGAGGCCAGGGTCCAAGGGGACAGCCTTGAAGATGGGTGGCACTTAGCCTGCAGGATGGTGGGGCATCGAGGGAGGCGGCAGAGGCAGGAGCGGGGGGTGGGGAGCGGGAGGGCTGGCTTGGGAGGCAGCGTGCAGAGCTGCTGGGGCAGAGAACCTTCCATCTGGGGCTGTAGTCTGGCGCACACCTGGCCACTCTCAAGTCCCAGCTGGTACACATGCCTGGTGGCTGGACCCTGGACTCTGCAGCTGTGTAGGTCTATGCAAGCTGGCCACACAGCCATGTGCCCAAGATGTTCAACTCAGGGATGAGGCCATGAGGCCACGGGGATGCTTTTGAGCTGCTCGGCATGGAGACAGGCCCTGTCCATTCCCAGATACATGCCTGAGCTACTCTGTCCCTCCAGCCCAGGAGCTTGGCCATGGTGCTGCCCTGTTAGCCTTCCTCAGGCCACCCCATCTTTCTGCCCAGGCCATGACCCAGACAGTCGGGGCCCAACGCAGACTCCCGTGGGCAGCCTGGGAGGAGCTGCTTAGAGGCGGGTCTCTGCCAAGCTCAGGCTGAGCACCTGGGTTCTCTGAGCCAGGAACCCGGAGAGCTGTGGCGGGGTGGGACAGCACAGGGTGCCAGGTGTCTTCTTGGGGTTGTTAGGTGTGCCCCCTGGCCTTCGTCTCCCCCCGCCATGGAAGCGGGCTGCCTGGGGGCGGGGGGTGAGCACCCTGCTCCTGAGGCTCTGTGAACTCCAGCTTGGCAGGCTGGTGCCCTTCTGAAGCCCAGGCATGTGCCCCCACCCCTGTACCAGCCCGAGTCTCCCTCCCCTTTTGGGGACCTTTAGGGAAAGAGGAAAAAGCCACAGTGGTGATTCCTGGTTTGGTGACATGCAGCTCAGGCCTGCATGATTCATGCTCGCTCTGGAGGTCCCGGGCCTGATGCTCCATTAAGGAAATGGGTGGTTCATTTGTGCAAGGACTTAGGGCCTCAGCAGCTCTAGCCAAGGCCAGCTGGCCAGAGGGCGTCCGGGCCCTGAACCCTGTGGCCTCCTCAAGGTCCTGGAGGTGCAGGAGCAGCAGGTGGGCAGAACGCTTTGGGTTCTGTGATGAGAAGTCCCCTCCAGAGGTGTCTTGAAGGGTGTCCTCGGGTCTAGGTGCACACAGAGCCCCCACCCCCTGCCCTCCAGGCCTGGACAGAGCTGGGGGTTACAAGGCCCAGGGAGGCACTCCAGGGCTCATCTGTTGTGCACAGCACTTCACAGTGTGCTCAGCCTGGGAAGCAAGCTCATCTGCCAGCAGCCAGGGAACCGAGTTTGGGGTCATTTTATCCAGACACACAGTCAAGCCATCCTTTCCCCAGGGTCCCGGGGTGAAAGCTGGCAGAGACCACACCTGTGCTTGGCACCTGTCGGGCCCATGCAGAGAAGTCCCGGCGATGCCATGCCTACGTTCCCCTGTTCCCAGCTCCGGGGCCTAGCCTCCTGGCTTAGCTTCCACGTGCCTGACCCTCCCTCCTGGAAATGGGGGCACAGCTCCTACTTCATGGTTGCCATGGGGACCGACCCGTGAGTGCAGGTCCCAGGGACAGCTGGTGCTCAGGGGACACCAGAGCGCTCCCAGCCTTTGTGTGGGCAGTATCCTCTCTGTCACACCCCAGGCTCCCGCCGCCCCTCCCCCACAGCGGCCCAGTGCCTGCCAGGCCCAAGCTGGCAGAGAAGGTTTGCGGTGGGTTTGCTGTGTGCAGCCCGGATCTGGGCAGGGCCTTGCTCACCCCTCCAGAGGCCCCCAGCAGCCCCGGGAGGGACCCAGGAGCAGGGAGGCTAAGAGTCTACAGGCCACAGGGCTGGGGCCACATCGTATGTACTAGGGGAATGGACGCTAAATGGAGAGAGAGACAGGAAGACTCCCAGACAGAGACCTGGAGAAACACACGCATGCACGCACACACACACACACGCACGCAGACGGGCAGGGGCAGGGTGGACAGGGAGAAAGCCTGAGACACAGACTAAGTGAGAAGCAGAGGAGGAGAAAGGAAGGAGTTGAACTCTCCTGGGGTGGGACGGTCAGGCCCGCCCTGCTCTGTCCTCTCTGCGGCTCCTAGCGGCACAGGTCCTCCCACCTGGATGGGATGGGCCCACCAGACAAGTCCTGTCCCCTCCCAGGACAGCTGCACCTGCCACGTCAGGTGCCCTGCAGCGGGAGTGCCCAAGCCACTATGCGGGGGCCTCCAGGAACTCCACCTCTTGCCCAGCTGCCAGGGCCCAGAGAGGGTGCTGACCCCCACGAGCATCGAGTTCATAGTGGGTGGTGGGCTCAGCCTGCAGGAAGCCAGAGAAAGCACAGAAAGCCAGCGTTTATGGCACAATGGTGCCACCTGGTGGCTGCCCCTCAAATCTCAGCCGGGCTGGAAGCCGGGCAGGCAGCCCTGGGGTGGTGGGTCACCTTACCTTCTCTGAAATTCCTCTGGCAAATCGCCCCACCCCCTTTATCTTCTTACCTGCCTCACTTTCTCCCGCACCCATTGAGACCTGGAATTATAAACGGTTTGCATGTTCCACTGGATGTCCTTACTGCCAGCCCTGTCCAGGTGGGTGTAGCACCCTAAAGATGAGATTTCTGCTTTGCACACGGCCGCACCCCAGGCATCCCCAGCGGAACTGGCTCACTGATGGATTCCGTGGGGCCTGTGTGGGTGCCAGTGAGAAGGAGCACGCTCTCATGCCAGAGAAGGGAACCCTCCAGCTCAAAGCGGGGAGCCTTGCTTCCCGCGTGAACCACGGATGTGGAACAAGGAAAGGGGCCTGATGGAGATTGCTTGGGGGGATGGGGTGAGGGGCTGTGCTTGGGAGCCACCTCCTTGAAATGGGGGGGCGGCCAGAGAGAAAACCAAGCTGCAAGGAAGCGCCCATCAGGCCCAGAGGGCCCCCGGGGACTCTGAGCCGGCGCCCTTCAGAGCTGAATGGACCAGGCCAGGCAGGCCTGCAGCCACAATGCTACATTGACCAGCCCCCGGCTGCCCCCGGGGTAGGAGTGACCGTCCAGGCAGGTTCCTTCGACCCCATGGAGAAGGTGGACAGCTGAGGGCGGTTTTCCGGCAGTTCTCTGGAGACTGGGGGAGTAAGTCCCCGTCCCAAGGGGCCTGGGTGGTGTGGTGGGGTCAGTGTGACCAGTCCCCAGAGCAGACAGGGCGGTCCAGGGGCCACAGCTCCCTCTAGGGTAAGAGTCCCCTTTCCTCGGGGCAGCTGGGACCCCTACCTTCTGGCGTCTAGACTGTCTTCAGGCCACGCAGCAGGGAGGCAGGCCTGGCCAGCGATGCCACCTGTGTGCCCCTCCCCTCACGGGCAGCCCCGTGCCCTCAGGCGTGTTCCCCCAGGCAGGGTCCCTGCGTGCTCCCACCAACCACACTGTCCTTGCCGGCTGCCTCTTGCACCCCACACCGTGCAGGGCAACCTGGCCTCGGAGGGGAACACAGGGGCCTGGGCAGCGTCACGGGGCCCCCCCACGAGGCCTGCGAGGGGCCGAGCGCCCAGGCCAGGAGATGCGGGCTAGTGGAGGAGTCTCTGTGGCGAGTAGGGCTGACATCAGCAATCACCTCGGACTCGGACTCGTGGCTTAGGACGCAGCCAAGGTGTCGGCAGGGTCCCCTCCCTCCAGAAGCCCTTCCTGCCTCTTCCGGCCCATGGTGACTCCAGCGGTTCCTGCGCTTGTGGCTGCAGCACACCAACTTCTCCTCCATCGTCACATGACCGTCTCCTCCGTCCCCAGTGTGTCTGCGCCCTCCCCTTCTTATAAGGGCACAGCCATGGGATTTAGGACCCACCCAGCCCAATAATCCAGGGTCATCGCCTCATCTCAAGATCCTTAGCTGACATCTGCAAAGACCTTTTTTCTAAATAACGTCACAGATTCCGGGGTTAGGACATGGACACACCTTTTGGGGGGTCCACTCACCCCTCTACAGCCCCTAATTCACATGCTTGCCCCCTTTCTGCTCTAATTTCTCTACCCCACCTCAGGCTTCCTCTACGCATCTAAATCCTCATCGCCAGGGAAGCCCAGGTGGACAACACACGTTCGTCCATTCATTCATTCATTCACTCACTCAACTAAAGTGTATTGTGTGCCTACTATGTGCCAGGCCCTGTGCCCCCACTCCCTCACCCGTTAGCTCTGGTCCTCCGAGCAGACCCAGACAGGGTTGGATGTGATTTCCTGGGAGCCACTGATGAGGGGAACCAGGGAGACAACAGGTCTGGCGTTCTGGGCAGGACACGGGGAGGGAGGCAGCCAAGGCTCAGGCCGCAGCGCTAAGAAAGCGTCCTCCAAGAGGATGGTGCGGTGCTTGAACCCCGGTCGCAGGCCAGAGGAAGCCCCCCGCCGAGACCCTGCTGGTGACCCCTAGGCCCCATCCAGGCAAGAGCGGCCCCTGTGAGGGATGAAGGCAGTCCGAATTCAGACAGCAGCCCTGGGGCCATCAAGGCTCTGGAAAGGGCAGGTTTGCGTGGCGCGTGTTCACGGCCAGACCGATGGTGAGAGCCTGAGCTCTGTGAGGCCGTCCGCTGCCACTGTCCAGCATGAGACCGTATAGCAGTGAGGCTCCGTCTCGGACAGCTTCGCCGGGTGTAAGCAGCATACACGTGAGGGGCCTGGCCTGTGCCCACCCAGAAGCCAGCGCCTAACCAAGACAGAGAAGCATGGTCACCCCGCAAGGCTCCCCCACCCCGCCCAGGGGACATGGGGTCTCCGGGCTCCTCACGCTGCGGGCAGAGCAGGCGCAGAGCTCGGTCCCGCCCCCTGTATGGGCCTTGGCAGCCTCAGTTACCCCATCTGTGAAATGGGACCCTCCCTGTCTTACCACTGGGTCTCTCTCTGACACTCTGGAATTCCGGAGGACAGAGTGACACTGTGGTCACCGCGCATTTACCGCGCGATCCTCTTATGTTGTCCAAAGCTAATTAAATCCGGCGGCGTTGCTGGCCAGGTTCCGGTCAGGGCGCTCCTTTGGTGACCTTCCTTCCTCCCCTATAGACACTAAGGTCACTGCTCCCCATGACCCTGACACCTGACTTTTTATTTGGCCCAAAGGGCCTTTGGGTGCCTCCCCTTCACTCCTCCTTTCCCCTCTCATCTCCCCTCCCCTCCCCTCTTAAGTGGCACTGTGTCCCGTCTCTATGGCAAGTGGTCGGCAGGTGGCAGTAAAACCCCTTCTTTCTGCGCTGGAGCCAACACCAATTTATTAAATGCTGATAATGGAGGAAGGAAGCCGGGCTCTGGTGGGGGTGGCATGAGTCTGCAGATCTGTGGGAAGAACCACTGAGGGCGCCCCAGGGCGGGGGTCTGGGCGGGGCTGGGAGTGAGGCCGGTGGGCCTGTCTGTTCCCAGGCCTGGTGGGCAGGGGTCTCCTGCAGGTGTGGGGTCCACACACCAGACCCTGGATGGGAGGGGCCCCAGCTCCACATCCTGGGTGGAACCTCAGCCCCACCTGGCCCTACCCACCACCTGGCTGAAGTTTCTAGATTGGGGCAGGCTCCCCGTAGCACCTTATCTTTCTAAATGGCTTGCAAAGGTCCCTGCCTGCCCCAGCAGGGGAGATGGAACTTCGGGGGGGCTCCCCTCGGGTGACCCCCGGCAGCTCGCTTCCTCCAGGCCCCACCATCACGGTGGCCCCAACAGCCTAGGGGACAGAGGTCTCTGTGTGGTCTCCCATGCTCTGCACAGGGCCTGAGCCACAGGCTGGGGACACAGGACGGGTCCCTGACCCGCGCGTGATAGTGAGCGGCCTGAGAGCAGCTCTGCAGCTCTGGGTCTCGGTGTGGCCTCTCTCCGCACGTCTCTCGGTCTCTCTGTCTCTGTCTGTCTCTCTGCAAGCCTCTGTCTCGGCCTTTCTCTTCTCCCTCCCTTCCCTTGTTGATCTCTGTGTTACGTTCAGCGGGGGCCTGGGTCCATGACGTGCCAGGCCTGGGGCTGCTGAGCTGGGTCACAGGACAGACCCGGGAACCATCAGCTGCAGGGTGCTGGGATGTGGGGGGCACCGGGAGTCAGGCTTCCCGGACTCCAGCGTGAGCCCCAGGATTTGGGGGCGGTGTCTGGGAGGCCTTCTGAGAGGTGGAGCTGGGGGGTGGGCTCGGAGGCGGGGCTCTGGGGGAGGATTCCAGGATGGCCAGCTTACAGGCACAGAGGCGGGGCAACAGGGGGTTGGGGGCCCATGTGTGCTTCGGGGGCAGTGGTGTTGGATGCAGTGGGGTTCACGGGGACCTCGACCCTTACCCTGAGTCAGGCCTCAGCTTCACTGACTCGCACCCAGCCCTTCATTAGTCCTGATGCGCGGAAGGAACCGAGGCACGAGGGATGAATGAGGTGCCCAGGGCCACACCACTGGCAAAGGGCAGAGCCATGCTAAGGAGCTGCGCGTTGGTTTGGTTTGTTTGTTTGTTTCACCGGAGGAAGAGGCTTTTATTGATGAGTTACCTCCCCAAACCAAAAAGACTCTGTACCCACTTTCAGTCTCCCCTCCGAGACCACAGGCTTCACCCGGGGAAGGCCTTTCGGTTTTGCCAAGCCCAGGCTTTCCCCTGCCTGTGTAGCCTAACTTAGAGACTCAGTAGCCATACTGTGCGTTTTCTCCCCCAGCAATTTCTGCTGCAGCTACTTAGTAACAATTGCAGATAAAGGCAGGTGAGGGAAGCAGTTGGATGGGTAGGAAGGGCAAACACAAGAAAACAGGACCGTAGTCTATCCAGGGTCCCTCCGTCCAGTCTTTCATTGGTGGCTGCATTTGTCTTTCTGCTGAATCACGCCTTTTTGGATCAGATCAGGGATTCCTGCCACCAGCCATGGACCCAGCCCCAGAGCCGTGAGTTGAGCTAAATCCAAACTTGGGCACCTTCCTGGCCTCGAAAGCCTTGAAGTGAGGGCTCGGGCGTATCTCGCCACCCCTGTGCATCTTGGCTGTTTTCCATCAGTTCAGCAACTGCAGTTTCTGGAGCAGTAGTGGGATATGTGACAGGAATGCCAGACTCATATTTGAGGAGATGGTGGTTGGACCAGCCTTTTCCACACCACCAGGTCCCTTCCTTGTTGGCCTCGGGTTGGAACCATGCATGTCAGCATTCGTGTTGTCCACAGACCGGATAAGAGGCTGATGTTCCTCCATGAGTCACTGCCCCTCATCTCGAGGTCCGGCTTTCGTCTTCAGCAGCAGGATCTCAGACACAACAGGCCAGGTGGCCGAGGATCTGGGCGTTCATCTTGAGTAACAGGGAGCCACTGATGGCTCTTGACGGGGGGCAGGCCACCAGCAGATCAGCGCTGAGCACAGACCTACAGAAGACCACCACATGGGGCCTGGTGGGCAGGACGGAAGGCAGGGGACTGAGACGAGTGCTCGTGTCGGGAGCACTGACCACCCTCTCTGTCCCCCGGATTCGCCTGCCTCCGGCCTCACAGGAGCCCCGCTCTCCACCTGGACTCCCATTTTCCTGCTGCCACCCCACCTCTGGGCTTCCAGAAAGCTTATTTGGTTAGGAGTCCTATGCGTGCAGCCTCTATTTTAAGAAGCAAAACTTGGTTCCATTGGAAAGTCTCAAGCAGTCAATTTTAATTAAAAAGTTAATGTCATTAAAACAGGCCAAGAGGGCCGGCTGAGTGGCACGGTGGTTAGGCACTGGCTTGGGAAGCCAGCGGCCCTGGTTCGGGTCCCACATATGAGGGCCAGTGACACTGCCCTCAAAAAAACAAAACAAGGACCGGCCGAGTGGCGCGGTGGTTAAGCGCTGGCCTGGGAAGCCAGCGGCCCCGGTTTGGTCCCACATGTGAGGGCCAGTGATACTGCCAAAACAAACAAAACAAAACAAAACAAAACAAAACAAAACAGGCCAGGAAACTGCTGAGGAAACCTGTGAAGTTTTCCCTCCACCAGTCGCTTCAGTGTTTTATGACCTGTCAAAATATTGGTGTCTGCACAGCAGTGTTTCCCAAATCCACACCGGCGTGGGGCCACCTCCGCTCCCACACCCCCCGAGCTCAGGGTCATGGCCGGTGTTCCTGCACAACTTATGGGGTGGCCTGGGGAGCTGGCTTCTCCTGGGGGGAGCCCTGGCCAGACTCCCCTGCACTGGGGCCTTCCTCATCTCCCTTCCACGTCCCAGAAGCTGGCCAGAGAGCCAAGACCCCAGTGTCCCCTCACCAGCGGATCTTAGGACCCATACTTGTCACCTCAGTGAATCCTCAGCTGCCCCGTGGTGTGAACACCCAAAACCCCACAGGGCGCAGAGCCTTTGCACTCACTGTTCCCCCTGCCAAGAAAGAAATCCCCCTCCAGAGGTCCCCATGCTTTGCTCCCTCGCTTCCCTGGGGCCCCAGCTCACATGGGACCCTCTCCCCTCGTCTCCTATTCCCATGGGATCATCCCCAATTTTCCAGTGTCCATGCCACTTGGCAACTCGCCCTCAGTGGACCCTCCCCCTTTGTGAAACAAAGTGCTCATCCCTGATGGTATCGGCTATCACCAGGACTGATGATAATGGAGTTATTATCAACCCTATCAAATAGCAATTAGCCAAAGATCACTGGAATCCCTTCAGTTGTTTTTACAGAAAACTTCACGGGGCCACACTAGGGGCACATGTGTAGAAGACTGGAAATGCAGAGACAAACCAGACCAGGTCCCGTGTGAGTCTCCCCACGGGGCCCAGGTTTCCTAGGGGGCGGGACAGCCCCCGACTTCTCTGCCCAGCTCCTGGCATAGGGCCTGGAGCACGGGAGACGCTCGGGGTCCGTCCAAGCGAGCATGGGACAGACGGATCCAGGCTGAGGTCCCAGCTCTCCTGCCAGTGGCGGTACAACTCCGTCAGCTCTTTTAAACAGCTTCATGGAGGCGTGATCGATACTCAGAGAACCGCACACGTTTAATGCATGCAATCTGCTGACCCCCGTGATGCCATCACCACAGTCAAGGTCACAGACACAGCCAAACCCCCGAGTTTCCTAGTCCCTCTGGTTTGTTCTGCTCTGCTCTGTTCTGTTCTATTTTGTTTTATTTTGTTTTAGTCTGGTAAGAACACGGCACGAGACCTATCCTGTTAACAGGTTTCAAAGTGCGCAATACCGTGTGAACTCCAGGCCCTGCGTGTGCAGAGACTGGAACGTACTCACGTGTCCTGACTGGGGTGCTGGATGAATGCTGAGGTATGATTGGCAAGCAAGCCACACGTGTTTGAGGGGTGCAGCTGGATGTTCCGACGTATGGATGCATTGTGACGTGGTCCCCATCGTCAAGCTAAGCCACGCACCAGCCCCTCAGCTACCGCTTTCTTTTTGTTTCTTTTTGTGGTGAGCACAATTAGCATCTCTCCTTTAGCAAAGCCTGCAGCCATCTCATCGCTTAGGTCTCTAAGCCTTAGTCATCTTAGTAACTTGGGCCCGTTGACCAGAATGTCCCTGTTTTCCCCGCCCGGCCCCTGACAACCCACTCTGCCCTCTGCTTCTGTGAGTCTATTTTATTTTACTTTAAGATTTTATTGGGGAATTGGGGGAGGGGAACAGCGCTGGGGAACCGGGGAAGAGGAATAGACAAGTTGCTGTCCTTTTGTTCTTCAGTCTAGTTGTGGAGGACGTTGCTTCACTGGCCCATGTTGGTATCGTCATTGCGCTCTTCCCGGCTGAGGCAGATCAGTCGCTGGTCTCTGGATGGTCGCTCACCGCGGCTATTGGCAGCTCACGCTGGCTGCCGGCCACCCACTGTAGCCTATGGCAGCCCACTGCAGCAGGGGCTGCAGCTATGCCGTCCCGGGGACTCACAGCAGCCCAGCTCCAGGTGGAGCTGTTGTTCACCATCTTAACTGTAGAGGGCAGTGTCACTGGCCCTCATACATGGGATCCGAACCGGGGCTGCTGGTGTCCCAAGCCAGCTCTTAACTACCGCACCACTCTGCCCACCAGAGTCTGACTATTTTAGATTCCACGTAGACATGAGGTCAGGCAGCATTCGACGTTCTGTGACTGGCTTATTTCACCTAGCACCGTGTCCTCCGGGTCTAACTGTGGTGTCTCAGAGGCAGGGTTTTCTTCTTAAGGGCTGGATGCCAGTTCACTGCATGTAGCACCACACCTTCTGTATCCACTCGCCTGTTGATGGACACTGTGGGTGTTTCCATATCTTGGCTGCTGTGAGTAATACTGCCGTGAGCACGGGGATGCCTGTTGTCACTTCCTTTGGATAAAGACCCAGAGGTGGGATTGCTGGGTCAGATGCTTGCTCTGTTTTTAATTTTCTGAGGAACCTCCGTGCTGTCTTCCACAGCTGGCTGCACCAATTCACAATTCCACCAACAGTGCACCAGGGGGCCCTTTTCCCCTCAGCCTGGCTTGCACTTATTACTATTATTATTTATAACAACTATCCTAATAGGTGTGAGGTGGCATCTTACTGTGGTTTTAAGTGTTTCCCTCATGACTAGTGATACTGAGCACTTTTCATGGTCATTTGTCTTCTTTGGAGACATGTTTAAGGCGTTTGCCCATTTTAATTGGGTTATTTGGGGTTTTGTTTTGTTTTGTTTTGTTGCTATTTAGTTTATGAGTTCCTTATAGATTTGGGAAATTTGCCCTTTATCAAATATATGGTCCACAAATATTTTTTCCCATTCCATAGTTTGTCTCCTTATTCGATGGATCGTCTCCTTTGTCATGCAGGAGGATTTGTGTTGGATGTGGCCCCACTTGTCTATCGCCTGTGCCTTTGATGTCACATCCCAGAAATCACTGCCACACCAATTTCTTTCCTTTGTGGGTCTCAGGATCCTCTTTTGCACATTGAAGGTGATGACGCCCAATCCTTTAGTGAAGGTAGGTTTGGCTGTGGTAACAGACAGACCCCGAAATGCATAATGGCTATTTGTCAAACAGGATAGCTATCGATTTCTTGCTCACAGAGCCTCCCTGGCAGGTGGTTGATGGACAACACCCCGTGTAGACTCAGGGACCCTCGCCCTTTCCCCCGCGGTGGCTCCACCTCCCGTCACCACCTGCAGTCAGCCCAGGGGCAGGAAAGGGAGAGCAGAGAGCAGCCAGGCACCTGCCTCTGCAAAGCCTCGGCCCAGACATGACATGTCTCACTTCCCCTCACCTCCCTCTGCTCAGAACTCAGTCATGTGGCTGCAACTAACCGCGAGGGAGGCTGGGGAATGTCAGATCGCCGAAGGCCAGGAGGACAAGGAGGATGTGGACTGTGACAGGCAGCTCAGCATCTCCGCCACATGCTTAGGGCTGTTGTAAAGATTAAGTACAAGGAATGGAATACATGTGCAGACACATTTTGTCGTGTGATGCAGAGATCAGTATCACTACCTGGATCTCTAGTAAAAGCTTGTTTAAAAATGAATGCTGGGGCCGGCCGAGTGGCGCATTGGTTAAGCGCTGGTTTTGGGATGCCAGCGGCCCCGGTTCGGATCCCACATGAGGGCCAGTGACACTGCCCTTTACAGCTAACAACAGCTCCAGCTAACAACAGCTCCACCTGGAGCTAGGCTATGCGAGCCCCGGTAATGGTGTGGGCTGCAGCCCCTGCTGCAGTGGGCTGCCATAGGCTACAGTGAGTGGCCCTCAGCCAGCGTGAGCGGCTGGCAGCCAAGCGTGAGCTGCCAATAGCCGCGGTGAGCGACATCCAGAGGCCGGCGACTGATCTGCCTCATCCGGGAAGAGCGCAATGACGATACCTATAGTGAAGCAACATCCTCCGCAACTAAACTGAAGAACAAAAAGACAGCAACTTGTCTGTTCCCCTTCCCCGATTCCCCAATGCTGTTCTCCTCAGCCAATTCCCCAATAAAATCTTTAAAAAAAAAAAAAATGAATGCTGAATGAAAGAAGCATTTTTGTTGGATGCATGGGTGGGTAGATGGATGGATGGATGGATGGATGGGTGAATTGATGGATAAATGGAGGGATGGATTGAAGGATGACCGAGTGTCCAGAGTTGGTGGCATGTGTTGGCTTCTGAAGAAGTGGCTAGACCTGGGAAATCAGAGGATAACAGAGTTCCTGAGAGGGGTGGGGACACCGTGAGGGTGAAAGACCAGCTTGGCCTGAGCGTAGTCTGGACGGCCCGGCAGGTGGAAGTTTCCAGTGCGTGTCCTTGCTGGGCCTGCGGCGTGCCCCTCATTTGTTTGCATTCCATGGGTAGTGGGGAGCAGAATCCTCAAAAGGGCAGAATGTGGAGCCTCTGAGTTGGCAGGAGGTGGCCCCGGTGCTGGCAGTGATGGGCGGTGGAGCAGGTCCTGTCTTGTCATGCTGAGCAACTGGTGACCTGCCAGTTAAATATGAAAATGATCAGATGATATTAAAGCCCTGACAGAATGTGACAGGGACCCAGCAAGCTGTAAGTTAAGGGCGACATGTTGATAAAGTCTTTCTTTCCCAGCTTTGGAGCAGCACAAAGGCCATCCTTTCTCCAAAGGAAAGGTCTCCCACCCTGCTCACGTCACCTCGGGGCACCACAGAGAGCCGCGGTCTGGGCTGCCCTCCGATGCTGGACGCGTTAAAGGAAATGTTCTCATCAGCGTGTTTCCAGCCCAGACGGTGGCGGCTTCAATATCCAGAAGCGCAGCGAGGGGCACGGGTGGCCTGTCCCTGCAGGTTGGCAAAGGGCGTGCATCCTTCTACAATAGAGAGGAAATGAAGCAAGAAGAGGTTTTCCTCCCCTAAACAATGGCTGAGCTTGTCAACCATCAGATCGGGGCAGACGTACCTCTGGGCCGGGACGCATGGCTGGACGAAGGAGTGGACCGGTCACTCCCTTGCCACGGCACTCAGCCTCAGAGTCCTCCTCTGAGGTGGGAATAGCAGTGGCACGGGAGGCGGTGATGCCGCCCACCGGGAGCTGCCCAGCAGTGTCCAGCTCTGAGCACACACCTGTAAAGGGCGTGAGGGGCAGGTGACCCATGCCCCAAGCCGGGGACCTGAGGAGGTGGGGGGGCGGCGAGGGCTTCTCCTGGAATGGGGCCCCCTCTCTGGCGGACAGGCGTAGCCAGGAGAGGTCCCTGCCCCAACCGGGTGAGGCTTTGACTTGAAAGCTCTGAGTCCTGGAGTGAGTAGGAGTTGGATCTATTTTTTCCGTGGTTTCTGCCTGAAAGGGCGCAGATGGCAATTCAGGCAGGGGGCTGGCCCTGGCCTGAGACCGAGACGGGGGTGGGGGGGCCTCGGGCTTGTAGTCCAGCTGCTCTGTTCCATGTCAGCTCACTGCCTCGCTATCCACGGCCCCAGCAGATAGTGACAGGGCCAAGTGTGGATCATACTGTTCCCAGCATCAGGACACGTCTGTGAACCGCGTATCAGGTGGGTCAGGGCCAGCTTTGGAGGGACAGGCCTTACAGAACCTGGGTGAGCCGGACGTGTTCCGCATGAAGGGATGGGATGGCAGGTTGCGGTGTGAGGCTGGAGGTCAGCAAGGAGACGCCCTGTGGGTAAAGCCGAGTGGAGGGGGAGATGGAGAGAACCATGTGGACCTCACAGGAAGTCCTGCTGGAAGGAGGACAGTGGCCCTGACCCTGGGCACACCCAGGTGACCGCAGCCAAAAGCCCCGTTCATCCATCCCAACCCGCCTCCAGCCTTGAGGCCCTCCGTCCGATTCAGCCCCACTTCCGAGGAGCCCGGCCTGACCCTGACCCTGACCCTGACCCTGACCTTGCCACTCCGTGGCCCTCCCTTCCCAGCCCTCTTTTTCAGGATCCTCATTGACCCAAAGTTTCCCTAAAATGGAGGAGGGGGCACAGCCCCTGCCTGCAGACCAGACTAAGTGTCCCCAGGGGCCTTTGAGGGGCAGTAGACTGGAGTGGGGCAGCCAGGCTGGGGGGCTGTGAGCTGCCAGCATGTCCCTGCACCCTCCACCCCCGTCACCTTGGTTTTTGAGGCTCCAAGATGGGGACACATCCTGAACCCTTGGGCAGCCTGCAGCTGTGCGCTTGGCTAATGATGTGGCCTCTCTGAACCTCGCCTCTCCATGAAAAGGGTGATAACGGCACTTAGCTCTGAGGGCTGTCAGAAGCGCACGTGGTTGTAATTAGGTATCGATCCAGTAATTTGTGAAATTAATTTGTTAAATCGACACAACCCCAGTGTAGAAAAAAGAAGGACGGAGGGTAGGGGGAGGCTGAATGAGGCTGTCTGGTGTTCATGGGACAGCCCGGAGGTGACAGGGGCCAAGAAGCAGGTAGGTGACTCCAGCGTCAGGCGCTGTGGGACCCCGGGCAGCTGCCGTGCCCCTGCTCCTATGGTTGTGCTCGCGTGTGACAGTCGTGTTCTCTGGATCTAACGTCTGCACCGGCCATCTCCGTGATTCCCTGGGCCCCCCTGAACTCCTTACCTGGCCACAAAGGCTCCTGCCTTCGTGCCTGTGCCCTCTGCTCTGCCAGCCCTTCACCTCCAGCCCTTCACTTCCAGGAAGCCCGCCTGGCTACTTCTTTCCTCCGTCACAGCATTTTCTAAGTGAGTCTCCTTGTTGCATGTGTGGCTTCCTCTCCCCTCACATGGAGGGCAGGCCCCGTCTTGCAGCCCAGATCAGGCCTGGGTGAGCAGGGGCTCTGGGCACACGTGTGGCCTGGCCTGGATTGGGTCAGGGTTTAGACCAGGCCCTGCCCACCAAGGGAGGCTGGAGAGGCCCTTCACCCCAGGTGGGTTCGCAGCTCACCCAGTGTGCCCCTCCTGACCCTCCGCACAGCTCTGGGGGCTGACCTGGGCAGGGACGGGCCAGTGAGCTGCTCAGTTAGCCCCCAGCAGGAAGAGGGGAGGGAGGAAAGGAGACAACGATAGACGGAGAGAGAGAGACGCAGAGGAAGAGAAAAGACGGGCAGAGGCAGGGGAGGGCCGCGCAGTCACAGGCCTGGGTCCTTCAGTGCCTCAGTTTCCCCTCTGATGCTTCCAGGTCTGTCCTGCCCAGTTTGGGGAGCCTTGCTGGGAGCAGCCCTGGGAGGCTGCTATCACAGGCTGGTTGAGCAGTGAGGACACAGGCTGTCCTGGGCCCCTGTGCTCATCGACAGAGCCCAGTGCTCAGATCAGAGGACACCTGGGTCCCAGGGCCAGGCGGGGAGTCAGGGCCTGAGGCTCTGTGACCTGGGAAAGCGGCGGAGGAAGCCAGGAGCACCTGGTGACGGTTTATTCATTCTAACCTCAACCCCGGGCCCGGGGTCATCGCAAAAATTCCACATCAGGGCTCCACAGGTGAGGTGGCAGGTTCAAGGTCACATTGCTGGGAAGTGGCCGGGTCTGGATTCAAACCAGCCCAGGCTGACTCCCGAACTGCTCCTCCCGCCCTGTCCACTGCCCAGCGAAGAATCCGTGGGCTTCTTGGGCCTCAGTTTCCCCATGTGTAATGTAATAGGAGGTTGGGCCAGACATTCCCTGGGGGGCCCTCCTCTCAGGCAGTGAGAGCAGGTAAGTGCGTGGTTGATGGGAAGAAGAATAAAAGCTGGGTGCTGTTTCTCCTCCCACCCGGCACCGGGGGTGCAGCCAGCTGCCTATAATTACACGCGATTACAGTGCAAACCTGCAGGTCCAGATCTGAGGCCCGCCAGCCTGCAGCTCCCACCGCGCGTGTCACAGCCCAGAGGGACCTGTTCCCCTGCATTTCCGACTGTGCGCACATCTCTGTCCTGGATTTTATTTTATTTGTTTCATTAACTCAGCTCCGACACAGCAGTGCAGTGAGCCCCAGGCCTCCGTGCTCAGTCCAAGCAAGTCTGATGGACGGACCGGAGGCCGGCTTTGGCCTCACACCTGGGCGCCCGCCTGTGGACCTGTCGGGACAGCCACATTCCTAGTGGACGAGCTGCACACAGAGGTCACAGGGTTGGGGCTGGGTCATGCTGCCCCTAGAGTGATGTCCTGTGTCCAGCACGTCTGTGGGTCCCCATGACCCTGCGAGAAGCCGGAGACCCCTCATTCTACAGCCAGGGCCCCTGAGGCTGAAGACACGCAGGGACCCACCCAGGGTCCCCGATCTCAGCCGGGGTGGAGCCAGGCTGAGGCCCCTGACCTTTGTTCTCTTCCCCAAAGCACCTTCTCTCCCTAAACTTGGGGGGCCGTGGCCAGAAACCTGAATCAAGGACAGACTGGCCTTGGGCACTGATCTCACCGGAGTGTCCCCACCAGCCACAGGTGGGGGTGCCCACATGTAACCCCTTTTCCTCTCTCTTCACAAAACTGTTCTTTTAAAGACATTTTATTGGGAAACAGTGTGTTTTTCCAGGACCCATCAGCTCCAAGTCAGGTACTTGTCTTCAATCTAGTTGTGGAGGGTGCAGTTCCTTGGCCCATGTGGGGATCGAACCAGCGACCTTGGTGTTATGAGCCTGCGCTCTAACCATCTGAGCTAACTGGCCATCCCACAAAACTGTTTTTCTCTGTTTGTTTGTGTGTTTGTGATTTAAAAGTAGCATGTTCATTGTAGAGACTATTGGTAACATGAAAAATATGAGGAAGAAAATGAGAGTCTGTAACTCCACCCTTAGAGATACCGCTGGTGTCATTTTTAGCTTCTAATTTCCAATCTTTTGAGATGCTCATATGCATAAGAAGAGACCTATGTGCAGATAAAGGCACCCAGAAACAGCAGCCGAGAAGCAAACCCACACACTTCACACCAGGGGTCCTGTGCTCCTTGCTTGTCACTGTTGGGTGACCTGTAGTGTGAAGCACACTCCCTCCCTCGTCAACACCTGACACGGCTGTTGTCCCCTCGGGACTGGCCCCAGGGGCTCCCCGTCTCCACCCCACCCGCCCACAGCCCTCCACCCTGGCTGCCCCCTGCCCCCTGCCCCCCACCGACTCCGCCTGACCTCCCCTCCTCGCTGGGCCTGCTCTCCCTCCACTGTCCCCTTCGCATCCCCAGTGCAACTGTCCGGCAAGGCCCCAGTGACACATCCCTCTCCCTGTCATTATGTTCCCACTTTACAGCAAACACTGTCCCCACCAATTAGCAGGCAGTCGTTACTTCCCAGGGAGCCACTGCACATCCGGGCCTTTGCCCTGGAAGGTTGCAGGCACGGCTGTCTGGGCCTCCTGCTCACAGCAGCAGACCTGCCCCTTCGTGACAGCCTCCCTGACTGTTAGGGGCCCCAGAGTTTGGGGTCTGGGAAAAGCAGGGCTCTGGAGTCACACCCTTTGAGACTGTAACCACAGCCCACCTGTACTGACCGTGTGTGACCGCATCCCGGTGGCTGATCAGGCCTCCCTCAGCCTCCATGTCCTCTTCTGTAAAGGGGACAGATAGTCTCCCCCCCCGAAGGTGGTGGGGACAACGGGCTAGGCGGTGTGTCCAGAGCACGCATGCGGCCCAAGCTCAGGGGCCCGGGTGCATCCAGCAGGGGCTCAGCCTGGGCTGCAGTCCGATTCTAGTAAGAGCTCTCCCTGGTTTGCAGACCCCACCTTCTCATCATGTTGTCACACAGCTGCTCCTTGCTGCCTGTGCGTGGACAGAGCAGAGCTCCGGTCTCTTCCTCTCCTTATTAGGGCGCTAATCCCATCACGGGGACCCCACCCTCACGACCTCACTCAGCCTAATCACCTCCCAAGGCGCCAGCTCCACACACCATCACACAGGGGTTAGGGCTTCAGCATACCGATTTGGGGGACACAGACCTTCAGCCATGACAGGAAACTGATGCAGCGATCCCACCGTTTCCCCATCTGTCATCCTCTAGGCTATGAGCACCTTGATTGCTCAGGCCACGTCACCATCCACCGTGACAATCACAGGACTTGACCTACAGGAGACTTTCGTTGTGGCCCATGGCTAATGAGAGGTTGAACCTCCCTGTGCCTCCGGAAGGGGCTGCACTAGAGCTCCCCGCCCCCACCCCCCCAAAGCCTCACTCACCAGCAGGCATGACATTCCACCCCCACCCCCACCCCACCCCCAAAGCTGCCTGGAGTCTGGTAGCATCCTCTCATGTAGGGACAATTGCATCTGCTTGAAATCTTCTCTCCGCATTCAAAGAATATGCCTTTTGCAGGACCCTACAGAGAGCCCCCCTGGGAGCTCCAGCTGCTTTGGAAATTCTCTGATGGGTTTAAGGACAATCTGATCTAGTTCAGAACCAACAAGGGCTCCACGCCCCTCTCCTAAGTGATGCAAACTTCATTACAGCCACCTTAGTGCCTGGTTCTCCCCGGAAGTGTGGAAAGCATCCCCCCCACCACCACCACCACATTTTCTTTCCAAGGTAACTCATTTGAGAAGGTCTGTGTGCGTCCTATGAGGGCCAAGGGGGCGCTGAAGGCTATTTCTTCCATGGCCAACTAAATTATGAGCATCCCATCGGATTCATTCTGCAGATTCCAAATTGATTTAGGGATTTCATGGAGTTTGCTGAGCATGATCCTTGCTAATTGAGCCAATTTCTGAGCATCACGGGAGCAACTGGCTCCCCAACAAAGGTCAGAACAGAGACGCTGGAAGCCCAGTCCCCACGGCGGGCACATGAGACCCAGCGTTTTGGTGGCTTTTCTGATGGCAGCCTCCTCACCTCAGGCTTGCTTGTCATCAGGAGCCAAGAGTCTGCTGGCCTGGCTGGCCCCTCTGGGAGGCGAGGGAGGTGCTGGGACCGGCTTCCTGACACCCCTCCGCCACCGTCACAGAGCCCCCGGCCCACCTCTGCTTCCCCAGGCCCTCTCTGGGCCACATGCAGGCAGGCTGGACGTGCCGGGCAGCTGAGGAGGTGGGAGTTGGAGGAAGGCCCCGAGCAGCCAGGAGGCATGCTCTCCCCGCTCGGGGACACCCCAGCGGATTGAGCCCCAGCTGCCAGCAGTGGTTGCCCACTCATTGCACACCTGTAGTGACCTGCTGCCTTTCCTCACCTCTCTACCCACTCCTCTGCCTGTGCCTCCTGGGATCAGCCCCAGACAAGCTGCTTGTACTGAAATCCTTGTCTCAGGGTCTGTTTCTGGGGATAGCCTGAGTCCCCACCCAGCAGGTGACTGGTGCCCTAGGTGCGGGGGCAGAGGCATGGGCGCAGAAGCTCGGAGGCCCTCAGGACTCAAAGGCTCTGTCCACAGGGCCTGGATCAGCTCCCAAAGGGCCTCTGGTCCCATTGCCAGTTGGGCCTCTCCTGCACCTCCCAACACACCAGGGCTCAGATGCTGCCTCCTAGAGGCCCACCCGGATTGCACTGCCTCCACCCTGAGCTCCCCCCGTGGGTTGCCTATGTGTTAATCCTTCCTACCTGGGGAAGAGACTCCTGTGCCCACTTGTGAGCTCCCCCAGCCATCTCCCTGCCTCACCCCTGCAGCTGGGCTACACTTTGCTTCCCTTACCTCCTCTACTTCTTGGAGAACACTTGTTTGTCAAACCCAGTGGGGCATCATCAGTCCAGGCAAATGCAGCGAAAGTGAAATGTCCTCCGCAGGGCTCTCAGGGCTAGCTGGTACAAGGACACATCCTCGTCTGCCGTCCGGCCTGTCTCTCAGTCTCTTCAGGGCAGGGCCAGCTTGGATTCCTGAGAAGGGTGGGCAGGCACAGACAGGAGACACACTCGGGTGCTTGTGAAGATGGTCCCCATCAGTGGGAGGCTGTCCGGAGGGGGCAGCTGGGAGCAGTGGGCACACTGCTGCCCCGTGGGCACACACTGCCCTTTCTTCCCGGCCAGCAGGCCGTTGTGCTGATGGGGCAGTCTGCCGGTTGGTCTGTCCTTTCTCTGAGAGGATTAGGATGAGATGGGCTGTCCTGTGTCTAAGGAAAGAAGGGTGTGCTGGGAGCAGGGACGCAGGGGAGAAGGGAGCCGGAGGGTGGGACTTGTCCTGGGTCTGAGAGAAACTGTGAAAGCCATGGTCTCGTCCCAGCTCCACCTGGGGGATTAAAAGGACAAAGGAGATAGGGCAGGCTCCCAGAGAGAGGAAGAGCCCAGCTGTCATGCATTAACGGGGGGGGGGGGGCAGTGGTCCCCCCATCCCAGGGCTTCCGGGATAAGCTTGCCCATCTCACCTGCACTCTGCCCCTCCCACGCCTTGGCTGACTCACCTGGATTCCATCCCACCTGAGGCTGCATCTGGGCCAGCTGGGGGCGAGTGCCTCTCCCAGCTCACACTGGGAGCTCCAGAACCCCGGAGCATCTCCTTAGCCTGCAGCGTCCCCTGCAGGAAGTCTGGGGGTACCCAGGAGTTTGTATTTCTGGCACATACCCAGGGGACGCCAGTGCAGCAGGTCCACGGAGCACACAGGCCTGCGGGTGGGGGCACGTCCCCGGGAGGCAGCTGGTCTTCTCTGGGGTCTTCCCAGTGCTTTCTTGTCAGTATCACTGTCCCCATTTTTTTTTTAAGATTTTATTGGTGAATTGGGGGAGGGGAACAGACAAGTTGCTGTCCTTTTGTTCTTCAGTCTAGTTGTGGAGGACATCGCTTCACTGGCCCATGTTGGTATCGTCATTGCGCTCTTCTCGGATGAGGTAGATCAGTCTCCGGCCTCTGGATGTCGCTCACCGTGGCTCTTGGCAGCTTACTCCAGCTGCCAGCCACTCACGCTGGCTGCCGGCCACTCACTGTAGCCTATGGCAGCCTCCTGCAGCAGGGGCTGCAGCTATGCCATCCCCTGGGAACTCACAGCAGCCCAGCTCCAGGCGGAGCTGTTGTTCACCATCTTAGCTGTAGAGGGCAGTGTCACTAGCCTTCATGTGTGGGATCCGAACCGGGGCCGCTGGCATCCCAAGCCAACGCTTAACCAGTGCACCACTCGGCCGGCCCCCCTCGCTGTCCCTTTTAACACCCTCCATATCGGGTAGAATGCAGACCTTCATTTCAGGGGTATGGCTACTCCGAGGCTGTGAAGATCACCTAAAGGGCAGGCTCTCCAAGGTGCCTGGCCCACGGGACAGTGCTCAGTCCTCGCCACGAACCCGAGCGAGCTTTGCTGCAAGACCAGCCCGTCTGCTCTCACATCCAGGCACTAGCTCCTGGCACCCGGCCTGAGCGCCGCCCAGAAGAACCTCTTGGGGCAGCAGGGCAGCGCCCCACGGAGTGAGGCCAGGCCTGCAGCCAGTTTCCTGAGCAGTTCTGCACACAGCGTCCCTTCTGGGTGGCACGCTGCCCGGTGGCTCTGTGCCATGACCTTTCTAGAGCTGAAGAATGGAATGGACAAGTACCAATCTGTCCATGGGCCTGGGCTCCCCAGGATGCGAGCATCCTGACATGGCCTTGAGGCTGAGCTAGGCTCCAGGAAGCCTTCTCAGCCCCACTCTGGACCCCCAGCTGCTGGCGGACTGGTCCAGCCGGCGGTCCTGGGTGAGTACCGCTGAGCTTGTCCCAGGAGCTCCCACGTCACAGGGGAACATTTCCTTGAGGGCTGCCAGGTTCCAGAGCAGGGATGAAGTGAGTCTGGGGCCTGAGGCCTGGCACCCCGTAGCCCAGACCCCATCGGGCAGAGGCCGTCCTGACCCAGCTTTCCTGGGTCCCTTGGAGAGTCAGCCCATCGCA
Organism: Aselliscus stoliczkanus; assembly: GCA_033961575.1. NCBI lineage: Eukaryota > Metazoa > Chordata > Mammalia > Chiroptera > Hipposideridae > Aselliscus > Aselliscus stoliczkanus. The sequence goes on from CM066734.1 coordinate 141,452,964, forward strand.
TGCAGGCACGTTGCGCCACACCGTGGGAGGGTGCCCCCAGCCCAGACTGGCGCCCCCTGGCCCCCACATTTGTGGGTCAGCTCTCACACTAGACCATGGAGAGGCAGGCCAAGGGCTGGGCTGGGAGGGGATTGTAGGCAATCCCTTTGGACCCCCACCAAGAACATGTGAAAGTGAGCCACACTGGCCTCCCAGGACAGGTGAGGAATGGGGCTACATACTAGGGTGAATAGTGTCCCCCAAAATTCATGTCCACCTGGAACCTCAGAATGTGGCCTCACTGGAAATAGGGTCTTTGCAGATGGAATTAGTTAAGATGAAGTTGGGCTGCATTTAAGATGGGCCCTAATCTCACATGACGGATGGCTTTAGAAGAGGAGAGAGGACCGGAGAAGGCGGCCACGTGAGGATGGAGGCAGAGGCTGGGGTGGCGCTGCCACAGGCCCAGGACATGAAGGGTGGCCACCACCAGCAAAAGCTGGAAGAGAGAAGGAGGGATCCTCCCCGAGAGGCCCCAGCGGGGACTGTGGCCCTGACAACACCTGGATTTTGGACTTCCGGCCCCCAGAACTGTGAGAGAATAAATTTCTGCTGTTTCAAGCCCAGTTTGTGGTCATTCGTTGCAACAACCACGGGGAACTAGTATAGAGGGAAAGTGGTTTATCCCAGATACTGCGTCAGAAGTCCCATGGCCTTTACATTACACGAAACCAAATCCATCACAAGTTGGTTGGGTTTTCTGGGGCCCTGTTGGCCACCAGGAAACATCGGTAAGTGGGCAGAGGTGAGTCTGCACCCAGCGGGGCTGCTCCTCGCCCTGGGAGGGGTCTTAATCTGTCTGGATGTCAGGCTCGTCGTCTGTAAAACGGCTGTGGTGAGAGATGCCAGCAGAATGCTTGTGACGAGCTCACCAAGAAGGCCGCCCACAGCCATCGCTCCATACATTTTTGCGATTGTCGACAAAGGAAGTGTTTGTGAGGCTCTTAACCTGGTCGCTAGCCAGGAGCCACCGGTGATGAGTGGCGCCCATGACTATTACCGCTGTCGGCATTGGCACTGTGACGGGACGCTTCCATGTCCTCTCACCGTTTCAGCCAAGGCCTGAAGGCTGAGACTGAAACACTGGGTACCACATCTGACCCCTTGAAGCAGGTGGGTCTCCCAGGGGCATGGCCCAATGCTGCCACTGTTCGGTCAGATCTCCTCCGGCCCCAGAGGACACAGAAGGAATTACTGAGTGGGCTTCGGGCAGAGTGTGACATGACCAACTTAGAATCTCCTGTGCATCTCTGGAGGGTCTACTGGAAGGTGACAGAGAGCAGCAAGGAGGCTGCTCCAGCCGGCAGGCACGGCAGGAGAAGAGGAGGCCACAGGGACCACGGCTGGGCCTGCACAGCGCGGAGCCACCCCTTGTGACGGGGATGATGGAGGAGGGGCAGGCGGGGAGGGGCCTGGGAGTCTGGTGGGGGCAGGCGCAGGACCAGAAGCCTGCGCGTCAGACCCCTTGGTGGTTGGACATCTGCTGCAGGGACCCAGGAGTGAGATCCAGTCTGGAGGTGGGCCTTAGAGATGGGTCCGTGGTGGGCCACAAAGCCCCAGTCCTGAGTGAGATCACCGTGGGAGGGGAAGGGCCCTGGACACCCCAACACGGAGAGGGCGCGGAGAGGAGGAGCCAGCAGCAAGACGCCGAAGCAGCCTGAACACCCCTGCCACCCCTCGCCAAGCTCCCGACCTGGGGTGCAAAGCATCAGCTCAGACGCTTGCAAGTGGAGTGAGGGGAGAGCTGCTGCGCTAACCTCTTCCCTGGGGAGCTCTTCAGGCTCAAACAGGGCCAAGCTCTCCAGTTTTTGTCTTAGGCCAGACTGGACTCATTACCTGAGTGCTCCAGGAGTAGCTGGCATCACCTGAGACTGACCGGGAGAGCTGTGAGATGCATTAAGGAGTTCATCTGCTAGGGAAGAAAGAGTTCTAGAGGGCGGATGTGTGCCTGTGTGCGTGTGTATGTGCCCACACATGAGGGTGCAAGCGTGCAAGTCTGCGCCTGCACGTGTGCATGTGTCAGGGGCGATGAGATAGATGAAGGTGCTTTCCACCTGCCCCTGCTTGCCCAGCTTCCCCATAAGCAGTGACACCCTCAGAGGAGGCCACAGAGGGCAGCCTCGGGGGCAGTGGGGAGGGGCTGCTTGACAAATGCGCATTGGAGGCGAGCCTTGGAAAATGGCTGAGATTTGCCGGTCTGAGAAGCTGAGGGTTGTCCAGGGTGGTCAACGAGAGCGCGGGGCTGAGTCACGGCCAGGGCACAGGGTGAGGCGCAGGGGCAGGGGCAGGTGCAGGACTCACAGCCTCGGCAGCGGGAAGCTGGGATGGCAGGTGGGAGTCACATCCTGGGCCCTGGTGCCCATCGGGGTGATGGGGAGTGAGGGGGCCGCTGGGCAGGGCACAAGCTTCCTTCCCTGGTTGTGAGGCTCCAGGGGGCATGCTGGGCTCCTGTGCCTGCAGAGCTGAGGGGGTGAGGGGCTGAGCACCTGCTGGAACCCCTGGGGCTGCTCAGTGTGGGGAGCAAGGAGGGTAATTACCGCTGCTGTCAGGCGGCTTCCTCACCAGCCTTCGAGTCACTTAAAAATAACTTGCACAAAATGAGTCACCTGATCTGCCTGTTGTAGCAGGCTTATCTAAGTGCATCCCTGAGCCCCGGGACAGGTGGGATCCTAACAAACAGGCCTCCCAAATCTGGCATCTCCCTCAGGACAGTGGCCACAGGGGGGGTGTCCCCATCCCCTGTCCCTTTCCTGTGGCCTGACGCACATGCCTCTGTGGCCAGCACCAGGGACCTGCCCTTTGCCAGGCACCTCCCCTGGGTGTGCGAGGGGCCCCCAGCAGCCCACGCACGCCGGGACGCCTTCCGAGGACCAGCCAACTAGAGCAGCCCTGGCTTCATCCTGCAGGCATTCTACAGCAGAGGGTCACGTGTGATTCAGGAGGTCAGCTGGGCAGAGTAGTCCGAGGATGGGCACAGTGCCCCCTTTCCACCTACACGATGGTCAAACACATCACCAAACTTGTTGCTATGGTCTGAATGTGTCTCCCCAAAATTTACTCGTTGAAATCCTTAACGCCAAGGTGATGGTGGTAGGAAGTGAAGCCTGGGGGTGTTGGGTGGGGTGTGATTAGGCCACAGGGTGGGGCCCTTACAAATGGGATCAATGCTCATAAAACAGGCCCACAGACCTCCCTCTCCCTGCCCGCCAAGGCCACAGTGAGAAGTCTGCAGTCAGTCTGCCACCAGGAAGAGGGTCACCCCAGGACCTGCCTTACCGGCACTCTGATCTGGGGCGTCCAGCCTCCAGGACTGTGAGCAATAAATGTCTGTTGTTCATGAACCCCCAGTCTGCGGGTTTTGTTACAGCAGCCCAGACAGATGGGGACTGATGACCCCAAGTGCAATGAGAGCAAAGGCAGAGCAAGCGCCACAGCCTTTGGGAAAGGAATTGGGAAAACGTGTTTTGAGACCTCAGGATTTTCTACTCCTTGTGGCCCAGAACTCCCACACATCGGGTTCCGCCTGGGGAAGAGACCCGGACGATGTCCAGTCAGCCGCGAGGGACTCACTGAAGCCTTCCTTGGGGAGAGTGGTGTGTCAGAAGCCACACACATACCCAACAGAAGGGCATTAGCTACGTGGCGGGCCTGTCAGCTCCCCTCTCTGTGCACGTGCCCCACGTCTGTAACCTTCCTTTACAGGACTAGGTGGGGTTCCTCCAGGCAGGAGGGCTTCCTGGCCCGCCTCCCCGCTCCAAGTGCAGCTCAAAGGCAGAATCAGGCCCTCCCCGCAAATCCAGAACGCAGGCCAGGGTGTGTGTGAGCGTGTGTGAGAGAGGGACAGGGGACAGCAGTGAAAGGGGACAGAACTGACCTTCATGGAGCGAGCACCTCTTCTGAGCCACGATCCTCCTCTGGTGTTGCCTGTGAGGAGGGCGGTGCTGTTACCTGGGCAGCCAGGAGAGACAGCCTGGCCTCCTCACCCACCCGCCCTGGGGACAGTGACTGCTGTGGGTGCTCAGTGATGCAGCCCCGGCCGGAAGTGGGGTGTAGCGTGGATGAGGACCATAGTACGGAACAGACAAGATGAGAAAACTGAGGCACCGAGGGGTTAAGTAATGTCGCCAAAGGTCACCCAGCTAGTAGGTAGCAGAGCTGGGATTTGAACCCAGAAACATCAGGCTCTAAGATCCATGGTCCCAACTGTGCCCAAACATAGCAGCTGACTCCCCGGAGGCGGACCTGAAATGTATCACCAGGGGCCTGGGCCTGGCTGGGGTGGGAGGCTCTTTTATGAAGATGGTTCTAAGAGCTGTTCCTTCATCCCTTTGCTAGCTGCTCATTTGTGAGCCACCCCACAGGGCACCTTGCCTTCAGGGCTTACCTGGTGGGGAGGTAGCCAAGGCCAAACCAGAAACAAGAAAGAAAAGTGTGGAGGACGTCAACGGCGACACAAGTGACAGAGGGCGACGAAGCCGAGTGTGGGGCGGGGAGGCCGGGAAGGGCCTTGGTAACGGCGATGCCTGGCAAAGCCGGGACGGGACAGAGGGAGCCAGCCCTCGGACATTGGTCACGGGGAGAATGCTGGGCGGAGGGTGGGGTCCAGGCAGGGAGAGGCCCAGGAGCAGGTCGGGTCTGGGGACAAGGAAGGAGGAGATGGCAGGAGGCGGGACAGAGGGAGGGCTGTCACTCTGAGCCAGACGAGCGGGGGGAGTGGACGCACCAGGACCGGACTCTGGCCACGGGGGGGGGGGGGGGAGGCCGACGGCCAGGTGGAGGCCGGGGCACAGCAAGGAGCGGCTGCACTCAGGTGGAGGCGGAGCTGGTGGGAAGCGGTGGGATTCTGGCAGGTTCTGCGGGTGGATGCAGGAATGCAGGTGTGAGACAGCAAGGGGGCAGGGAGACCCTGGGATATGTATTTTTCTAAGTGTGGTCTTGACCCAGTTTGAGGCCCAGCCAGAAGCAGTCAGTTTCCCTCTAGAGCAGCTGAACACCTCCACAAGCGACCACCTTCCCATCAGGTTCTCACACTTCAGGGCCATGAGGCACCCCATCCCCGCCCCCCCATCCCTCGGGGCTGGGCACCAGACAGTTAGGGACAGCCCTATGCTAGGCACCCCAAAATTATTCTCAGGTGTGTGTGAGCATGCAGCACCGGCCAGGGGTCTGCCAAGGGGCTCCGTGCTCTGCCCAGCCACTCACCCCCTGTGGGCTTGGCCAAGGGCAGCAGCATGAGGCTCAAAGGAGCTGCCACTGCGAGAGCTCCCCTAGCTCCCCGGGGAGGAGGCGCTTCGCATTCGGGCCAGGTCTCGGGCCCCCGTACCCTCACAGGGCCAGGCCCAGGGCCCTCTGAACCGTCACACTTGACTATATCATCCAGAGGCAGAGCTAGACAGAACAGGGAGCTGGGCTCTCATTTCTGTTTTGTTTTAGTTTTTTGAGGGCAGTGTCACTGGCCCTCATACGTGGGACCCGAACCGGGGCCGCTGGCGTCCCAATGGGCTCTCATTTCTCATCCCTTTGGTAGCTTTCAGGAAATTGTCTTATTTCCATTGAAAACATCAGTGCTTGGGAGTCAAGGCAAACGGGAATGAGTTCTCCTCGGCCTGGAGATGCCACTGGATCTAACCTCCTGTTCCTTCTTCTCCTCCCCTGTTCATGCCCCCTAGCTAGTCCTTCACTGCATCAGCAGGCTTCTGCCCCAGGGCCTTTGCATGGGCTACTCCCTCTGTCTGGAACTCTCCTGTGATGTCATCGTAGCTCATACCATCACTTCTTTTTAGTTTTCTGCTCCAGTGACTCTTTACAGGGAAGGCCCCTTCCCTGACACCACGTGGAGAATAATGCCCCCGACACACTCAGATACTTTCTCTCCCATCCTTGTCCAGTGTCAGTTTTCCCCTTAGCACTTGGCACCCCCGGTGTGCATACACAGAGGGACGGATGTCAGTCTTTCCCACTGGAATGGCAGGTGCAGGTAAGAGGTCCTTAGGTTTCCTCCTGTAGAGGACATAGTATGTGGACAGAGTAAACATCTGTGGATGGAATCTGCCTGCCCATCCTCCTCCTGAAGGCTTCCCCAGGATCTCCGCCATGTTGGATGCCTCCGCGAGTGTTAGAGACTAATGAATTTAGTGACATTTAATTTCATGTTTGAAATTTGCATTAAGGATAAATCTCCAGGGTTACAAAAAGATCAGGAGAATTCATTCTCAAGGACCCGATTAAATTTAAATAGCAAAGCACTATTTATCCAACCCAGGAAAACATTTATATAAATGTGCTTATATAATGCATTAAAACGCCAAGAAAAGCTACTTGTGCGGTCACACTCATTCCTCATGCGCCCCCGGCATATGCAAAAACCACTTAAATCCGCTCTGAACCTCAGTCTCTCAAAACCTCTGAGATTAAACCTTGGTGCTTTTCTCTTTTAAAAATGTGTCCTGTCTTGGTTTTACTAAGTGGCCGGAGGTTTTGTGATTCCAAAATGAAAAGAAGCCATCGCAGGGGGGCAGCGAGCCCTGATGTTATGATAAACATCCTTCTTTTATTTTTCTCAAACTTGTGAAGATTTGTTGGTCTCCATGGGAGAGACGTGGGTGGGTCAGAGGGGTCAGCCGGATTAGTGGGTAATCTCTCTGTGCCTGGCACGCAGGCAGGGCCGCCCAGTTTCCAGGGGCCCAGGTTTTGTCTCTGTGACAGAACTCAGAACTTCCTCAGTGTCTGTCATAGAAGCTTTTGTTCTCTAAATAGCATGTGACTGACAATTTATTCCTCTGGGTTGAAAAATAGTTAAATGAACGAGACATTCTCAGAAAACCCACATCGGAATTGGGGAGCCGTGATTCAAATCCTGGAAGAGAAAGTATTTTGAATTTTAAAATTATGGAATATGTATATTTCTTCTCTTTTCTTTCTGGTATTTTTGAGATGGGTGACAGAAAATCAGTGAATTTTTTAAAACCCTAAATTGTTTTTTAAAATATATCACGTACATGTGACAAATTGCATTGTCCCTGGTTGCATCAGGTTTGTTTGGGGGAGATTTTCGGAAGCATAAGTCCTCCTCCTCACTCATTAGTGCCTCCCTGCTGGCAGAGGGAAAGGCTCTGCTGGATCTCCCAGTGACCCGCTTACCTGGGGTTCCTGGAGATCATTACTGGTGACCTGCATATGTGAGGGTCAGCTGGCCTCCTGGAATTTCCAGGGAAGGTGAGAAAGCTGCGTTGGAAACTGCTCTGTTAACAAAAGATCCAGAGGGTGTAAATGATACAAGCTTCATCTAAGCTGATGATGGGGTGAGGTTAATTAAAAGAAAATTTAGCCTTCAGTTACATTAATAGGAGCAGAGTGTCTGAAAAAAGGGAGGTGACAGTTGTGCTGCCTCCTGGGTTGATCGTACCATTCCTGCAGCGCCGTGGTTGGTTGTGGGTCCCCTTGGGTAAGCTGGACTTTGGCAGCTTGGAATGGGTTTATTCTAATGACATAATGAATGGCAAGGTTGGAGAGGGGACCTGAGCTGGGTCCTTGGAGGCTGCATGCAGGAGTCAGGGCTGTTTCACCAGGAGAAGGGCCTCTGGGGACCCGGCCACTGCCCGCAGGCTTCTGAAGGGCTGTCATGGGCACAGGGAGTGGGTTCTGCGTGGTTCCAAGGGCAGAGCCGGGACCATTGTGGGTATTTCGGTTATTTGCTGCTCCTTAACACGGCACCCTAGAATGTACTGGCTCAAAACCCCAGGCTATCTTTATCTCCCATGGTTCTGGGGGTGATGGGGTCAGCTGGAAGACTCTCACTTGGATCTCCCATGTGGTTGCAGGTAGATGTTGGTTGAGCTGCCGTCATCTATCTGAAGGCTTGGCTGGGCTGGACATCTATCTGGCTTGGTCACTCATGTGGCTGGCAGCTGATGATGGCAGCTGGCTGAGGGCTCAGCTGGGGCTGCTAACCACAGATCCCCCATGTGGCCTCTCCACGTGGCTTGGGCTTCTCTTGAATGGTGCCTGGGTTCCAAGAGTGAGTGCTCCAAGATGCCCAGGTAGAAGCCATGTGGCGTTTCATAACCCAGGTTAGGATCCCCAGAAAGTCACCGCCACCACGTTCCAGGGCTGAGCAGGTCACGGGGCAGCTCAGATTGAAGGGAAAAGGGTGTCCTAATGGGAGAAAGGCATGCACGTGCCCATGCCAGCTTTCACCGTGGCGGGTCCCAAGGGGGACCCCAGAGAGGAAACTTCACCCAGGCCTGAGCTGCCTGCCTATGCCAGTCTGCTCGGGCGCCGCAGCGGAGCACCAGGCCGGCAGCTTAGTCAGCAGAGACTTACTCCCTCCCAGTGCTGCAGGCTGGCGTCCGAGGTCCAGGTGAGGGCAGGCTGGTTCCTCCTGAGGCCTCTCTCCCTGGTGTGTGCACAGCCGTCTGCTCCCCGTGTCCTCACGTGGTCGGCTCTCTGTGTGTGTCTGGGTCCCGATCTCTTCTTCTTACAGGGACACCAGTCAGATTGGATTAAGACCCAGCCTCTTACCGTAGTTACATCTCTAAGACCTGATCTCCAAATACATTCTGAGGTCCCAGGGGTTAGAAAGTCAACATATGAATTTTGGGAGACACCGTTCAGCCCATGCACCAGGGAGCACATTTCTCAGGAGAGAAGAAAAGGAGGCCTGGAAAACATCAGCCAAGAAGGTGGGGGGGGGGCGGCGAGGGGCTGGACCAGAGGGGGCTCTAGAGGCCCCAGAAAATGTGTCGTCCACACAGAGGCTGAGTGAGCTGGGGCCAGCTGGCCGAGGTGAGAGGGGGACACAGAAGCGGGCAGTGAGGGGCCTGTAGGAGGCACACCTGGCGGGTGAGGAGGTGAGGAGGTGGGTGGGAGGCTGCCGAGCAGGTGGGCTGGGCTCCTGGAGCAGGTCTGAGAGGGACTGTCCCCAGGAACCCAGGAAGGCGGTGAGAGGGGGATGGGACAGCTCCCTGCAGGGCCGTGGCCACTGCGCGAGGGCAGGGCCCAGTATAAGGCGGAAGCTGTCCCCTTGCTCAGAAGGCCAGAGGGAGCAGGCCTCCCCACCTGTCCTGATGTTTAATACCTGAAGCTCACCTTGGGCTCGGGGCTGCTGTTGGGTGAGTGCAGACCCCAAAGCCCCAGCCCACAACTTGGACCACCAATCCTGGAGCCTCGGGGTTCTGCACCAGGCCCTGGGGCGGAAGGGGGTCGGGGAGCAGGGGGCAGCGCGGGAGGGGTCACTGGGCTGGGCAGGCAGGGAGGCCCCTCTCAGGCGCCACTAGCCCCTCCTCAGACTTCACGCACAAAACATAAAGTCAAAGATAAAACTGTTAGGAATTTCAAGACGCCGACTGCAGAGCCTGGAGCCCCCCCACCCCGCAGCCATCCTCCACTCTCCTCCGCCCCGTGAGATGCCCGTCCAAACATAGGGACTGCACTGTCCACAGGGCTCCTGCCTCGGGGCGCCCTGAGGGCTGAGGGGCTGCAGGACTTACTCTGCACCCATCCCTCGCTGGACCTGGGACCTAGAGGTGGGCCGGGGAGCACACAGGACCTCCCAGGCACGCGCTGCTCTCTGCAGGCAAAGCAGCCTGGTGCCTCCTACAAAGGGACGCAGGGCGGGCAGTTGAGAATGACAGCAGGCTGGGAACAGAGTACATGGCACGGTTAAGGATCCTGGGGTGGGGAAGCCCCAAGAGCGTGGCACCCAGAGACCCTCAGGGGCCACTCTTCTCTTTGATTTTATCATGGTTTTCACATCATGGAAGGAGCCCTGAGCCCCCCAGACCTGAACCCAGCTCTTTCCATCCTGCTGCACCTCCTAGCCCCAGGTGAGCCCTAAGAGGAGGCCCCCCAACCTGCCCCTGGGAATCAGCCCCTGTCCCCCGTGATGTCGCTGGCCCAGCCCAGCCCAGGCCACCCCACCAGGTCAGGCACGTTGGTCCCCGTGTCCCCAGCATCACCCAGCTCGATGGGCCCAGGAGCCCGAGCTGGCGGGTCTCTACAGGGGCAGGGGTGCCATCCTTACAGGCTCAGCTTCCTCAGCCAGAGGATGGGGACCATGCAACAGGAGGCCCTGGGAGCCCAGCCATGTGCTGCACACCCCACAGAAGTCATAGCACCCCACGGGCCCCCTAAAACGCACCGTGGTTCTGCAGGAAAACATGAGCATGTGCATTAGTAAACAAAGACAAGAGTCGCTGCGTGTCAACTCCGAACAGCTTCTGCCACCGAAAGAATTATTTAAAAGTGAACAAAAAGGAAACCAGGTTGTCGGCGCTTCGGGGGGACCTGTGATGCCTCCTGGGAGGACGTGTGACGCCTCTGGGGGTCCTCGCAGGGCGGGGGCCTCGGTTGTCAGGCTCTGTGTACACAGTCGGTGCGTACAACATTCTGTCTTCTTCCCCAAAAGACAGCGTAAGTCAACAGGGGGTGGTATATGGTTTGCCAAGTGGCCGCAGGCTGCAGCTCTCTAGGAGGGGCAGGGAAGGAGATAGGCTGACTGCCTCTCCGGCCCAGAGAGCGAGTCAGGTCAGCTACGGGCACCGTGTGAACACCATAGAGGCCAAGGCGGTGGCTCCGTTTCTGCCTGTGGGCATCTATGTTGCAGAATTAAGGGCTGGAAAGCATCCCTGACTGCTCTTTTCCATTTGTTTTTCTGGCTGAGGAGTTCGTCACCTTCCTGTGAGAGCATATTTTATTGTGTAGCACAGGCGTGCCTCCCAGACGCTTGAAGCTCACAGATCCCACTTGGCCCCACCAGCAGCTGGCCGTCAGCAGGTGGTGAGGGGACTCACCCCAGGGCTCCAAGCCCCCAGGAAATATGGCTCAGGAATGCACAACACACCCGGGCCCCAGCCAGGGCTGCCCGCCCAGCCGCCTCAGCTCCCTGCTGTGGGAGGTCAGGTGAGCTGTCTGTTCCCTTCTGCCTCTGAGCTCTGGGGTCCTGTCTGCAAAAAAAGGAGGATGAGAATTATAGTGATGATACAAACTGTCTTCCCTGGGCTGCCCGGGGTTAGGAGGGATGGCACAGACATGAGGGCATCCCGAAGGCCCCGAGGCGGGCTCTCGCTCCAGGAGGGAGGGTTTCCTTATGCCCGTCATCAGCCTGCTGACAGGGGTTGGCCAGTAGGTGTGGTGCCAGCCAGAGCAGGGGACAAAGTTTTTTTTTTTTTTTTTTTTGAGGGCAGTGTCACTGGCGCTCATATGTGGGACCCGAACCGGTGCCGCTGGCTTCCCAAGCCAGCGCTTAACCACTATGCCACTCGGTCGGCCCGGACAAAGCTTTTTTGGTATAAGTGTTCCCTAATATTTCATGGTGTATAGTTAAGACTTAGTCATGTTTATCTGAAATGGGTATTTGACTGGGGTCTTGTATTTTGATCGGCTAAGTCTGACTTATTCCATTGTCTAGTCAGGAACTCAGGGGGTTGGAGGGCTCAGCCTCCGGCTCCCAAGGCCCCAGTGCTGAGTGGGGTCTCCATTCAGGCGGGCAGCAGGGAGGCAGCGTCATCTAGAACACCCCTTCTTCTTTGGGCTAAATCAGAATTCGAAGACTGAGCTCAGGGTTTGGGGTGAGGCAGTTTTAGGGTTGAACCCTGGCTTGGCCATTTTTGCTGTGGGTCTTTGGGCAAGTGACTCAGACACTCTGGGCCCCAGCGTCCTCATCTCTAAAAAGGAGCGTTTTGGGGATGAGCAGGAAGGTAGGGGCCACCCCTGGGACCCCACATTTGGCAGTTGGCCCACTGAGAGCTCCTCAGGTGGAGCCTGGGCCCACCCACCCTGGTCTTGACTTCCTTGTCCCTCTGAAAATGCGACACGATGCTGTAAGCTATCTGTAGGGTCCTTCAAAAGATTAAACAAAGTCACCTGCGGGTAACTACAAACCACAGTTTTCAGTTGCGTCCTCCAGAAAAAGAATGACATTTATTATTCATCATTCATGCACCTGGCTTCAGGTACCAGGCATCTTCGATTCCTGATAATTTTCTTAACCAGCTCCTCTCCTGGTGATTAATTCCCAGACCTTCCAGGGGCCTGCTGGGGGCGCCCTGCAGAGTAGATTCAGGTGGATGGTGAGGGAGCCCTGGGCCAGGTGGCCTTCCCATTCCAGGGAGACTGTCTGTGCTCTGCTGCGTCCTGCGTCTCGCCCCTCTGCTGGGGAAGTAGGTCCCCTCAAAGGCCGGGCACAGCTCCTGCCCACCACGAGGCGGTTACTGTCCACCGTTATCTGCAGCGCCGGCTCCTCCGGGCAGTCAGCCCTGTACATACAGCCCTCAGGAGCGCCTCAGGTCTGTAAGAGTGCTTTCATTTCTCAAAAGTCAGAAAATAAAATCAGCTTTTAGTTTTAGCATATTCATTCTTATGTTAATTTATATTTATTATCCTACATAATGAATTAAATATAAATCAATAATAACTTGAAGGGCAGGGCAGGGCAGGCCCAGCCTCAGCACAAAGGCGGGGGGCGAGGGGCCCAGGTCCTCAAGCTGCCAGCCCGGGCCGTGGCCCAGCCCCCTGCGTCCATCCTGCCCTGCCCAGCTTCACAGCAAGGCACCCTGCAGACAGCCTCCTCCCATGTCCCCCCAAACCTGCCTGTTCCGAGCCGCTGCAGGCAGGCTTGACTGAAGGTTTGGGGGTCACCAGGGTGGGATGAGGCGTGGCCTCCCCCAGACCCTGGCCGCCAGCTGGAAGCGGGTTCCTGCCCCGTGCTCTCCGGCCTGCCTTGCGTCCTGGGGCTTTCCCTCCAGAGGCTGCTCTGGGGCATCCCCTTCCCTGTGAGCCCCTGAGCCTCCTCCCCACCCACCTTGGGCTTCCAGGGTCACCCCCCGTTCCTGGCCTTTTCCGGTGAGGGCAGCCCCCTGCCTCCCTTGCCCGTGTCCTTCGCACCAGCCCAGGAAGCCTGGCCCCGCAGTGCCCAGGAGGAGCAGCCCTCACCTCCTGAACTTGCTGTTCAGCCCAGAGGCTTGGGGATGCGTCTCCCCCTCTCCCTCCTGTGGAAACCCTTCAGCGCGTCTGGCTGTTGGTAGGAGATGGAGGGGCGGGACCAGGGAAGAGGGAGGCGGCCAGTGGTCTCGCCACCCCAGCTCAGCTCCGTAAACCCTCTTTCTGCCCTGTGCTCTGTGTGTGTGCATCTCTGCACGTTCCTGCTCTCATCAGCCCATGGCCCGTTTTCCTGGACTAGGATCCTCTCAGGGGCCCCTCCGCGGCTGTGGTTCCCATTCCCCTGACACTGTGGCAGCTCAGGCACCTGCTCGCGGCTCCACTGCAATGGAGGGATGAGTAGTGCCTGCGGGCAGGACTTGGATTGGGTCCCCACGGACGGAGAGCCAGGCTCCGCGTGTAGTTGAGGTATCACCGAATGAATGACCGAATGAACGAATGAATGAATGAACGCTCTAAAGCCATTGTCTCCACAGATCCCACTCTTGCCGGCATGGAGGGTGGAGGAGACACTGCCGTTGGCGTGTTGGGAAGTGGACATTCCCACTCCCCTGAGTGCATCAGAGCCTGGCGTTAACCAGGCGGGTCTCTGCTGTTCCCCCGCGTGCTCCCAGGAGCACACGACACCCTCGAGAAGCGGCCAGCGGTGCCCTGTCTGCCTGGCTCCCACCCCCGCAGGGGGCACACAGTAAGTACTTAGCAGGTGGCAGCCTCGATGGGGATACACAAGGCACCTGCCTTCCGTGTGCCCGGCCTGCCATGCTTTCTGGCATCCTTCCCAGAGCCCCCTGGGGGACACACTGAAGCTCGGCTTACAGAGAAGCCTGGAGCTGGAGCCCTCAAGCCACTCGTCCCCAATTAGATGATCCGAAGCTCTACTCACAAAGCAAGCATCGTTTCACGTGTGTGGAATTCCTCGCACTGTGCTGCGCATGTGCAGGTGGCTGCATCTGAGTGTGTCTGGGTCGGGAGAGCCCCAGCCGCCTGTGCAGGTCTCGGGGGCTGGGCCCCGCCATGAGCCTGTCCCCTGAGCCACCTTGCTGTCTGCTCAGTGTGTACCCGGAAGGTGGGGCCGCAGTGACCTGCAGCTGGCACTGTGCAAAGGTGCCCAGGGGAGGGGGGCAGGGCTGGCCCAGGGGCACAGCGGGGGGTCTGGAGGGTCCCTGGAGAAGGGAGCTCGTCCCACTGCTGCTGGGCTGTGGCCTTGGCCAAATCGCCACCCTCCTGGGCCTCAGTTTCCCCCCTTTCCTAATGGACAAGTACCTCTTTTGCCGGAAGCTTCTCATGGAAACTGCACAGCACAAGGCAAGCCCTGGCCCTTCAGGTGTGTGGTGGAGTCCATTCTTCTCCTTTCCCCATTTTTTAAAGCCTGGACCCCCTCCCCCTGACCCCGGCTCTCTCAGCTCAGGGAGGGTTTTCGGGGAGACAGGGAGGAGGTCTCCAGTCAGGAGGAGGGTCCCAACTTCCCTCAGGAGACTCTCACACTTGAGAAAGGAGTCCCCAGGAAGCCTGTCGGTGAATGGCCCTGATGGCGACAGGTCAGCGAGGACAGATAATCACTGAGGGCTTCCTGAAGGAGGCGACTTCTCAGATTGGAATGGGAGAGAAGAGAGCAGACACGTGCTAACAGTTCCAGAATTCCCCATGGAGTTAGAGCGGCCTCCAGGCTCAGGAAGGCACGCGCACACCGTCCATGCCAACACCAGCAGCCCAGGGGCCACTCTGCATTTCTATAAAGACAGAAGATGCATGTGGGTCATTCACAAAACCATCCATCATTCCTGCAAGGGGCCCATCTGGTAGCTTGGTCTGCAGAAGTCTGCCCCACGGGATCCCACAGACTCTTGTCACAACCCAAGCCTAGCGATCATATTGGGGAAAATTCCCCCATGACCTCCAGGCTCGGGCAGGCTTAGAGCCCAGGGGCTCATGTAAGCAAAATAGATTTGTCTTGAGTGAGAGACTCTGAATGATAGCCTCTGGCACTGATCTGGCCTGAGCTGGGTATTAAATGGATGCATGATTTACAGTCTGCCCCAAACGGAGGCAGCTGCCTGAGCCCCCGACACACAAACAGGACAAGACTCAGGAATCAGGGAGCATCTCCAAGCCAGGAGCCTGAAATCCAATTTCCACCCTGTCCTGGGGACTAAGAGCTTTCTGTAAACAGCTGCACCGAATTCGCAAATCCAATCAGCCACTGTCCGAGCCACTTGCCAGGAGCAAAGAACAAGCCAGACTTCTGAGAATCCGGTGGCCTTGGCGGCTGGGCAGCACCCAGAGGTGGGAACGGCCTCCTGAGAATCGGGCGGGTCTAGACCCTAGCCCTTCCCCGTGGTGTCTCCCAGACGCGCCCCCCAGTGCCCAGGTGCCCCCCAATCAGCCTGGCACTCCCGGTTGCCATCAGTCGCACCGAGGGCTCACCCAGTGCTCACCCAGTCGCCCAGCCCAGAGTTCTGGAGGGAGCCCCTCCGCAGTGTTCTTGGCCGGGGGCTCAGACACCCGCGCCCTCCCTGCCGGGCTTCCAGAGCCACGCCCCCACCCAGCTGCCAGGACCTCTCCTCCAAGGTCGCTGTAGGCCACGAAGGCAGGAGGGGCTCAGCTGGGCCCTCACCGGGCTCCTGTTCCCACGGCGTTTCTGCCTTTAAGTCCAGGGGCCTCAGGGCATAACTACTGTTTGTGTAGACCCTCCCAGACCCCCTAAGGCTGTCCTGACTAAGGGACCCCTCCACAGGGTATTGACAGAAACCCTGCCCTCTGCAAACTCGAGCCACAGAATGCAGTTCTAGTCAAAGTCAGTCAGTGTGACCCATACATGTGCACACACAGGCATGCACATGTCCGTGATCACACATTCAGGGAAATAGCCTCCTGGAACCCCAAAGGTGTATTAGCATATTAAAGGCTCCGAGAAGCCTGGTATTAAACCTAAGTCTGATTGGGTTTAACCCAGAATTTCTCCACCTTACTGAATGCAGATACATCATAGCACATCTATTAGCATGCTGCAGGAGTGTCCTATGGGGCTTCCTTGTGGGACGTTACTTTGCAGAGGGGCGTCTGGGCTGGGGGGACCCACTCAGCAAGCTGAGGCTGAGATCCTCATAGATTGAAAGTAACACGTGTTTTCAAATAGCGTTCACCTTGTGTTGGACCATTCTAAGAGCTTTATATATAAGAAGTTGTGGAATGCTCACACCACCACCTGAGGTAGATATGTCACCGTTCCCGTGTCACTGTGGAGGAGATGGTAACATCTGAGATCATTGATTGCGGGCCATTCTTCCTTTCTAGGCATGTGGTGGATAAATTTCCCTCTAAGCATCGCTTTGGCAACATCCCACAAATTTTATTATGCTGTGTTTTTATTTTCATTCTGTTAAACATACCTTATACTTCCCTTAAGGTGGTGGGGGCAAGCCGCACCCCTGCCTGTGGACCGCGCTGGCACTCAGGAGAAGCCGGGAGAGTCAGGCTAACCGCTGGTCGGTGGAAGGAGATTAACAAGGTGTCTGTAGCAATCAGACCTGTTCTGCCAACGCAAGCTCTCCACAGACGGAGAGAGAAGTGTTTGTTTTGGTCTTTCTGAGAAAAGAGAAACTTAAGGTGCTGCCTGCATCTTGCCTCTGGATATGTAGCCTAAGGAAATGCTTTATTTATATGTATGCATCAAAATGTATGTCTGTGCCCACATGCACACTCCTCAGGCCCACGCATGCACACGCAGCCACACCTGGGGGGAGGGGGGCACGTGCACACATTTGGACGTGCATGCACCCACTACAGACACTCACGCGCAGGCAGGCCTCCTCGGCCCTGGAGCCACAATGGCCAACCTGTGTCTCCCATAACCATCTCATTTCCTGTCGCAATTGAAGAAGCAACACCCCCTCAAACCACCGACTTAGACTAACCCAAGCTCGATTCTGGCGGGAACGGGGCCACAGGACTCGGGGTGTTTTTCAGAGACGCTTATTCTGAGACCCTTAGGTCAGACTAAGGGACCAATGGCATGAACGCAGTGGCAGTGGGCAGCACTGACTGGCTACTCTGCAGCCTCACACCCGTTTTTCGAGGGGGAGGGCATTGACAAGGTTGGGGGTGTCTCCTTCATCTTACTTAATTAGCCAATATGTTTGCAGTCCACCTCATGCTCAGGCAGCTTCTAGAAAGGGTGGTGGGAAGTTTAGGGTCTGGGACCCCTCCCATGGTGACAGTGAGCAGGCCCGTCCCACCCCCAGCCTCAGTGGCCACACTGGGCACCACCCCCACAGGCTGGTGTGGTCCCCTGGCTTACGGTGCTGCCATGGGGCCCGCAGGCTGCAGGGTGCTCTCCAGGCCTCCCGGGAGGGCCCCTCCTGGGGACACCCAGCAGCCCGGCCACAGCCGCCTTCTCTTCCAACTCCCTGCCTCCCCCTCTCCCTCCAGGACGCAGCCCTACAAGCCCTTGCCCATGGCTTGCTTTGGGGGACCCTGAAACAAAGGTACAGCGTGGTGCCGGGGCCACACTACACAGTGCTCCCCAGCGCTCCCTTCTCAGCTCACGGACACTCCTGCTGAGTCTGGCCTACAAGGTCGGCCACCTTCCGCCGGTCAGGGTGGGAGGGGCTGGGGCCCCGGGGGCCCACAGAGCCAGGCACCTTGTTTCATCTCAGATGTATGGAGCGCTCCTAAAGCAAGCCCCATCTTTTCCGCAATAAAAAAGCCCACCTCCTCCACGCCCCTGTTGGCCACCCACCCCGCCCCAGGCTCACCCTCTCCATCCACCCTGTGGGAAGCTGGTGGCCCATGCAAAACGGACATCTGATCCTGTGGGACCCCACGTCCCTCTGGAGAAAGCCCCAACCCCTGACATAGCTCTGACCTCTACCTTCCTGCCGAGGGTCCCTGGCAGGCTGTGCACTCCTCCCTCCCACCTACACAGCTCCTGCTTGTGGCCCACCTGCTCCCGGTTCCCAAACCTTGGGGCTCAGAGAGGGCTTCCTGGAGGTGGTGTCAGGAACCCGGGTGGGGGGCGGGGAGGAGCCCAGGTGTGTCTGCTTACCCCTAAGGTGTGGGGCCTCTTTCATCCTCAGGTCTCCTGCGCCTACAGGGGCCCGGGCACCAGGGAGGTCCCGGCTGGGCCACTTGCCACCTGGCCCTGCCACGCCCCCCACCAGGCCCTGCTTTCCCCACCACCGCTCCATGTGTCTGTCACATTTGGGTGCAGGACCCCAGGACACTGTGGGCTCCCAGAGCAAAGGACCGCTCTGTCTCCCCGGTCCCAGCATGGCCTGCAGCATCACGGGAGATCAATCAGTAACTGAATTGGGTGCCTGGCACGAGCCGACGCCACATGGGCCCACAGTGACCCGCGCTCTAGTTGGGGAGCCTGAGGCAGGAAGCTGGGCCACGAGTGGGGCCCAGCCCCTCCCCTTCTCCGGGCCTCGGTTTCCCCATCTGTAACGCTGCTGGAGACCTAGAGGGAAGGGGCACAGCTGAAGCCTTGAAGCCATAAGGCAGCTCAGGGCGCAGGCTCGTCTACACAGCCTTCTGGATCCGAGCCTAAGCGAGGCCGGGCCCTCGGAGGCTCCAGCAGGTTTGTCTCACCTCGTGCGTCTGCCTGGCCAGGAGTCGGGGCCTGTGCGGATGAGCCTCCCCAGCACCCCCAGACCTGGCCCCCAGCTCTGAGCCAGACTCCAAACCGAGCGTACCACTTGGAAGGTTTGCTAGAAATCTCAAAGGTCAGTTGTTCTCCTGTTTCCAGAATGTATTGATTTTGTCTGGGCTGGAAAAGCAACAAAAACGCTTTTATTGCTCATTTCTGTGGCTGTATCAGGGGAGCCAAAATAAGTGCCACTGCCCCAGGGACGTGTGACCAACATCTGGGCCAGGGCCACCAGAGGGTCCACAACGCCCGCCGGCTCCGGACTCTCCTCCTCACTCCCGCACGCTGGCCGTGCACGGCCGTGTCCTCAGGCGCCTGTACCCCATGTCTGTGAGCCAACATGACCAGCACCCCATACCTTATGGAGTGGAGGTCTGCATACTTTCTGCCTGACTCCCCGTGGATCTGTCGGGTGGGCACACTGCAGTCCGGATGGGTACAGGACCCTGGCCACACTGAGAAGGGGCAGGTGGAGATGAAGACAGGGGCTGAGGGAGGGAGCAGGAGGCTCGGACACGTGTGGGGACCCCATGGCAAAGGAGCTGCAGCCCCCATGTCCGCATCTCAGCTGGAGCAGGGCCCCTCGACTCCTGAGCCCAGCAAGTCTTTCTCGCTGAGGGCTGCCCTGGGTCACTCAGGTCCCCTGAGACGCCGATTCCTTTGAGCCACCACATAAGAAACACTGGCCGTGAGCTGGTGCCACCAGGGGCTCAGTATGTGGTGCCCCCCACCCCCACCCTATCTTCCCTGTTACTACTCTCCTCCTTGGCTCAAAACAGCAACCAACAAGTCAAAAACCACAAAGACAGACATTGTCATGGCGGGTACCAGGGGCTAGGGCTGGGATAGGGGCAGTTGTTTCCTGGGGACCGAGTTCCAGTTTTACAAGGTGAAGAATTATGGGCATGGATGCTGCGGATGGCTGCACCCTATTGTGAATGCATTTAATGTCACCGAACTGAACACCTAAATATGGTTAAGATGGTAAATTTTATGTTATGTGTCTTTTACCACAATAAAAAAAAAAAGTACAGAAAAAGAAAGTCCTATGCTGGGTGCGTCAGGTTCCTCTGGACCTGAAAGATAGGCGTCCTGGCGGTGCCATAAATCCGCAGTGCCTGCCTCCCCCGTGCTCCCGACAGAGACGCTTGGCGATGTCGCAGTCACCAAGCCCGGTCCCCGGTGGAGTGGACACACCTTCTTGCTGGAGTTTAAATGAAAGCTATGCATTAGGGGAGACAGTTTATGCTCTGTGGGCAGGACCGTTGGGGGGTCCCCCCGGGGAAGAAGAAGCCACTGGCTCTGAGCTGCGAGACTTGCAGGGGGGCACTCGGTGCTGTGGGGTGCTGCGCCATGGGACAGCTTGCTCCGGGACTCTCCTCTCGTCAGGAGCATGGGGAAGGCGGGCGCTGTGATTCTATGGCACTGCTAGGACGCTGCGCCTGACATTGTGACCATTTCGCAGAGCTGAGTGTTTGTCCCTGGGAGCCGGGTGTCAGCAGCCCGGGGGGTCCTCGTGTCAGGGTGGTCTGGAGGTCCCCAGGTTGGGGACGGTGTGGCCCAAGCCCAGCTTGCAGCAGCTTCAGCCATGTCCCAGCAAAGCCTCAGTCCCAGTGGGACAGAGAAATCAGAGTACCCCACTCTGATTGAGAGGGGCCCGGCCCTGCGAATGAGAGGGGCCCGGCCCTGGGAAGCGGTGCCTCCAGGGGGACAGCCCTGCCACCAGGGACCTACCAGTGTCGTCTGAGAAAGAACTTTCTCTGGGCAAAGCAGGTGCAATGATGGAGCGTAGGCGGCTGGACCTGTCCCCACGTGGGAGGGTTGCAGACCCCGCCCTTAGGGCGCACAGCCTGGGAGAGCAGGCGGTGAGCTCTCAGGGGCCTGGAGGCCAGGGGGCTTCAGGGAGGAGCAGGGCGAGCCGGCCCCCGTGGGCTGTCTCACCTCCCTCCCAGCCAGAGCACCTGGCTGTCGCACGCAGAATCCTTTCCATCCCCACCGCAGTCCATGTGGTCAGGTGGGGCTGACCCCTCCTGGCTTCCGGGCTGCACAAGGGACCTGACCTTGAGCCCTTCTTCCTGGATCTGCTGAGCAAGGCATCATGCCACCTTGAGGGGCTCTCAGCAGAAAGCAGGCAAGCAGAGGGGGTAGAAAGAGACAGACCTGGTGACATCCACACCTGGATCCAGGTGTGTCACCCACCTTCTCATTTTAGGCTGCGGTGAGGTGGGTTTTGTCTTGGTAGCCGGGAGAGCGCTGTTTGTCTTGTCACGGCCTCGGCAGTCCCCGACGCTCCGTCCCCGGCCAGATGCACACCACGGGCCTGAAGCAAGCCTTTGTGGCTTCCATGGAACCGTGTTTTCCAGCCAGTGGTCAGCTGTGTGTTCAGTGCTGCCCCAGAGCGGGCCCAGAGCAGGCCCAAAACCCATGGGTGTCACAAGGAGCTGCCAGCCAGGGTCCTCCTACCTGTGCTCTCCCTGGGGTCTGTGTCCATAAAAGCCACAGAAACCCTGAGACCGGCGCAGCGGCCGAGACCCCACCTCAGAGCTGTGGGCAGCGTCTGACTCCAGGATGCGGATTTGGGGGACAACAGTTTGCCCCCTAGCAGTGGCCACCCAGGCCCCCAAGTCAGCTGCCCTGCTGAGAGACGGGGGAGTGAGGGGAGGTGCCCCCAACTTCAGTGGCAGCCAGGCCTGGGGGGCCCCTATTTGCCTTCTCGGTGCCTGGGAGAGTTGTGGGGAGAGGTTGTGATGAGGTATACATGGGTCTCTGTGCTGCTGGAACGTGGTAGGTGCTACCAAAAAACGCATCTGTTGGAGTGATTCACTCAGGGAGGCAAAGGGAGGTGCTGAGGTCACACAGTAGGGGGGTGACAGACAGACCTGAGCCCCATCTGTAAGGACAGGCCGTCCCGTGCTCCTCTGCTAGGCACGTGATGTCTGCCTGTGGCCGGGCTGGGTGGGGCCTTGTAGGAGTCCAGCCCTCATGGCTGGTGTCAGCCACAGTGGGGGGCTGCAGCAACGCCGGCCATGGTTGTGCAGGAGCCGAAGGCCCAATCTTCCCGTCTGCTCCCTGGTGGCGTCGGCCGGTCTCAGAGGCTCTCTGCACGCTGATGGGAGATAAGGGTGCCCAGCTCTTGCTGGAGCCTTGAGAACCGGCTGGTAGTTTTCCATCATTACAGCAAATGACCAACCTCACAGGAGGCCAAGTCGGGCTGGAAGATCCGTCCTCCTCAGCCCTGGCCGAGAGCAACTTTCCAGAACCATCTGCAAGCCCTGGTGGCCAGCCGGCCAGCCACCTCCACTGAGTGTTTACCGAGGCTCTGAGAATCACCTTTGCCCTGAGCACAGCACTTTTTGCAGAGCACCCCACACCCACCGCTTCCCTCTGCGGGCTCCACGTCTCTACCCCCATTTACAGATGGAGAAGTTAGCTGACGCCCCAGGGGCACATGGGGACTCACTGTACTTTCTGCTCAGTTCTGCTGTGAACCTAAAACTGCTCTAAAATATAAAGTCTGTTTTTAAAAATGTCATATAAATGGAACTGTAGAGCACGTGGCCTCCCTGAGTCTACCTGATGCTTCTGAGATCACGTTTCATGGGCATCGTAGCTTGTTTCTCTGTCCTGCTGAATGATTTTCCAGTGTGTGAATGGACCACAGCTCATGTTGCTACTTACCAGCTGGTGGTCTTTGGGTTGTTTCCAGTTTTCTTGGCTTTATGAATAAAGATAATATAAACATAAAAAGAAATGCCCAGAGGTCTCAGAGGCAGCAGGCTACACCATCCAGGTGGGGCAGGGCCACCCAGGGTCCCAGGAGCTGGATGGCAGCCCATGGGCCGTGTGCTTGTGCGGGCCTGTGCCCCCGGATCGGGGGGTCTCATGGAAGCCCCACATCCGGGGCTCGAGCAATTTCCAACCCCCTGCCCCTCAGCCCAGGGACGTGGGCGTAGGGCCTCCTGGCCCTGCCCTGCGTGCTCCAGCTGGGAGTCCCTGGGGCTCTGTGATGGCTCCACCCCGCAGGGTTGGGGTGTTTGTGGGCTGAGAGCCCAGCTTCCCCGAGGGCTGACTGTGTGCCAGGCTCTTCTGGCACTTTCTGTGACCTCACGAGATGGGTCTACAGTCCTCGGGCTACACTGGGCAAACTGAGGTGGGAGAAGGCAGGGACTGGCCCACATCTGTCATAACCACGTGTGGGGTCAGGAAATGGACTGAGGGTCTGTTATGGCTGAATTGTGTCCAAATTCACATGTTGAAGCCTTAACTCCCAGCCCCAGAATGTGACTGTATTTGGAGGTTAGGTCTTTAAAGAGGTGATTGAGGTAAAATGAGGTCACTGGGGTGGGTCCTGATCCAGTGTGACTGGTGTCCCTGTAGGAAGAGGGGGTCAGGACCCAGACACACACAGAGGGACCACCACGTGAGGACGCAGGGAGGAGGCGGCCGTGCACCCCCAGGGAGAGGGGCCTCAGGAGGAGCCAGCCTGCCCTCGCCTGGGTCTTGGGCTTGTAGCCTGCAGGACTGGGCAAGGATACGTTTTTGCTGTTTAAGCTCCTGTCTGGGATAGTGTTAGGGCTGCCCCAGGGCACATGCTCCCAGCTGCCGTTTACAGACGAGACTGTATCCCAAACCG
Source organism: Aselliscus stoliczkanus (assembly GCA_033961575.1). NCBI lineage: Eukaryota > Metazoa > Chordata > Mammalia > Chiroptera > Hipposideridae > Aselliscus > Aselliscus stoliczkanus. Next base: position 141,476,219 of record CM066734.1, read on the forward strand.
TCGTGCCAGGAGGAGGCCGCTCCCCCGCCCGCCACTTACCCCAGGGTCAGGTCACCTACACACGGAACACCACAGTTTGTAATGTTAAATGTACTTGTGTGGTTCTGTGGCCACTGCCTGTCCCTTGAGAAGACCGCAAACTCCACGGAGGCAGGGATGTGTCCGTCTATCGCTGATTCATTGCCAGGTAGACTGTGGACTCTCAATAGACAGGTTTCAAAGAAATAATCATCAATTCTCCCAGCTTGTAGGTGCGGCTGTTCTCGGGGCCAGTGATCCTTCCCCTGGAGGCACAGAGAGGAAGGCTAAGGATACAAGCGCCAGGTTCCCGTCCCAGAGATGGGTACGAGCGAGTGCATCCATGCCTGTCCTCACCAGCTCCTGCAGAGCAAACCGCAAAGACAGCTGGTTTGTAAATGTTTGTGTCGCAGGATGGGGTTGCTGGACAGACTTTCAGACTTGCTTGGCCTGATGGAGGATGCTCAGTCTCAAGATAGAGTTCCCACGTTAGCACTCAGCAAAGAAATTCCAACCAGCCAGTGTGTCTTTTACAGTGTTTGACATGTCAGGTCAAGGAAGATACAGAAATCTCTGGGAACACTATTATGAAGAAGGACAAGCCATTGTTTTTGTCACGGATAGTAGTGACAGATTAAGAATGGTTGTGGCTAAAGGAGAACCTGGTAACCTTTTGAATCACCCAGATATTAAACACCACTGGGTACCAGTCTTATTCTTTGCAAACAAAATGGATCTTAGTAAGGTGGTGACTTCCGTAAGGGTCTTAGTCGCTGTGTTCAGAGAACATCAAAGATAAGCCGTGGCCTGTACTAGAGATGGCACAGCAGGAGAAGGGTGGCAAGGAGGTGAAGACTGGCTTTAAGATCAGATCCTTGCTGTGGAAACATGAAAAGATACTATTTGCCAATTCATGGAATATGTCTTGAGGCAAACTGAATACTTTAAAATTTTAAAAAGATGTTTGTGCACCTATGAATACTTTGTAACATCCTGCTTGCATCTACAGACTCTACACGGGCTTTATAAAGACACAGGACTTCAGGTGTATGTTAATCTGGCCATGAATAATGTGAAAACTAAATTCTCAGAAGGGCCCCCCAGAATCATCAACTTCTTGGTAAAGGTCTACATTTGATTGTAACGAAAATGTTTAAAGTCCGAGTTAAAATCCATCTCAGTAGCTCCTCATGAATTATGATACCTTTGATGTATTTTGTTTTTGAAATTGTCATCTAAAAAGTTAGTTTATGGTATGACTTTGCAGTACGACTTGTGCTTGTGAAAAAGAACTTTATTTATAAGGAGCCATGGGTAATTAATGTGCATTAGATTTGTACTATATGTCACCATCAATAAAACATAAAATGTAATGTAAAAACAAATGGTCATCAATGTGCATTCTTTTTTCCGTAATGACGACAGTTACTATAGGAGGACATTAAATTACTGTAGAATCTCATTGGAGTTCTGTTTCCCAGGTGCTCTCATGCAGCTGGTGCTGAATAAATGAGTGAAATGGATGATTGGCTGGCCACAGGCGACTTGGTGGGGGCCCTGCCCAGTCCCATCCACCCCTGGGTGACGCCCGCCTCTGACATCCAGGTGACTCCATCTCTGATGCTCAGGTGGCCCAAGCCCAGGGCTTCCTCAGCCCTCTCAGCCACCCTGGTCACTGTCCACTCCCTCGGGTCAGCTGCCTGGGGTTTGAGTCCCTCTGACACCCAGGCGGGCTCCTCCCAGGGTCTGCCCCTGGCGGCTTTATGAGGAATGTACCCCCGGGCGCTGCTACTGCTCCCCAGGTCAGCACCAGCCCAAACACGTGTTTAAAGAAAGCAAGTGAGAAGGGAGGGAGGAAGGCACGTCTGCAAATTTGGCTGACTTTCCGCTGGTCCCAAAAATTTCCTTGGAAGTTTATCTTACCAGCTCGGGTTGGAAGTTCACAGAGGCAGAGTCTCTCTTCATAAAATGGAAAACTCCCAAAAGTCAGGGCTGATGAGGACTGGATTGTCTCGGGAGCGCGGTGAGTTCTGCATCACCAAAAGTTTGCGGGGCGGGGGCGGTGAGCAGCTCCAGGGTTGGGAGGCTGTCCAGCAGCTGGGAAGTGAGCCCTGTGGGATTCCTCCAGCCGGAAGCCTGTGCTGCTCGACTGGTCTTCCTGTGGCCTCTCCCCCAAATGCTGAGGGCAGAGGGCAGGGCAGCCCCTCCAAGCCCCCTCCCCACTCCTGTAATCCCCTCTGTGTTTTTCTGATTTGGGGGGAGCCAGCAGGAGGAGTTGGGGGAGGATGACCTCATGGCCTTGACTCTTCCCCTGAGTGGATAGGGGGCCTTAGAAAAGTGCTTGACGCTCCCCGAGCCTCAGTTTCCCCATCATAAAAATGGGTCCGGGTGATCTCTGAATGCTTTGAGGCCCGGTTGTCCACGATTCTGAGTACACCAGGCACACCCTCTTCCTGGGAGCAGAAAGGCGGAGAGATGCACACCCCTCATGGCCATCCATCCCCCGGGTGACCCCAGACCTGGCAGCCTGACGGCACCTGACGGAGCTGACCGTGTATTTGCGTCACTCTCCAGCAGCCCCATTTGACCAGAGGCACCTTGAGGGCAGGACTGTGAGTTTGATAAGTTTACAGCCGATTCTTCCAATACGTATTAAGTGCCTACTGTGTGCCCACCTCTATGTGGAGTCTGCAATGAGATGAAGTAGGGTAGATGCAAACTGCCCTGAAGGAAAGGAAATAGGATCCACACCAGCTCTCTGCTGCCAGGTTGACAGGAGAAGCTGGAACCAGTGGGTCTGCCGCTGGACCCACCTGAAAGACCAGCGGCCTGGCCTGAGCGCCCCCTCCTGTGCTGGGACAGGGCCAGAGCGCCCGGCCACACAAGGCTGTCCAGAGCCCCTCCCTTTGCCAAAGGGCTGGCCTGCCAACCTGCCACCCCGACCCTGTGCCTAGGGCTCCAAAAGTATCCCCCCACACGATGGCCAATACCCCCAGAGTCCAGCGGCCAGCCCCCAGCAGAGCTTGTGGGCTTCACCCCGGGGCCAAGCCTGCCCGTGGGGAACACCCAGCCCAAGCTTTCTGACTCCTGCATTTCACAGCTGTCATGAGGGTCTCCGGGGCCCACACTAACTCTTCACAGAAGCTGTTGGAGGGGGAGGGGCAGGAGTGGGCACCGTTGCTTGTGCCCACTTTCCAGGAAACTGAGGCTCGGGCTCACATGGCTCAGTCTGGGTCCAAGATCAGTTGGGGCCTCAGGAAGCCCGAGGTCACAGTGCGCACGCTGCCTTAGCAACCCCGAGAAACCTCCTGGTGCCAAGAGACAAAGGGATAGTGTGAAGCCAAAAGGGGTCCCGGTGGAGACGTCCATGGACTGGACCCTGAAGTAGACAGCCCTGAGCATGCCCGGGCCCTGTTGGCCAATGGTCATTTCCTGGCCTCTCCTGGCATATTTAGAACTGTGTACTTACTCCGCGTTTGCTAGACACCCACAGCCGGACATCACGTCCCACCCTGGGCAGCGGCGACCTGGGCAGTGCACTGGGCCCTGCCGCTCACTGAGCGGTGGCCAAAGCCAGAGGATCATTCCATTGTTTTCCTCTGACTGAATCCTTGCGGAAGCAACAACAACAATCGGATTTTGAATAACAGCTTCATTTGAACCAATTAAGAGAGGACTGACTTTGCCTTAAATTCGATTTGCGATGGCAGCACACTCTAAGGAAGCGGGTAACGGAATTGTTTTTCACCGCAAACATTTTGGCATTTTAGATCCTGGATGGGGTGAACTCCAAACGCGACTTTGTGATTTGGAATCATTTCTAAGACGACGGGGAAACAAAGGCGGCCCCATCCACATTGTTTTTAACATGGCAGCTGAGGCTTTAGAGTGCAATTACATCAGAAATAATGAGACGACGTAAGAGACGTGTGATTCCTGGGCTGTGTCTGATCAGATCGGTCTAACCGTTGTTCATCTAAGGGTGTTCGCAGTGGGGGAGGAACGCAGACGAGCACAAAGGCAGGCGCGCTGGCTCTGTACCCAGATTGCGCAAGCCTCCCAGAGGTCACTTCCATGCTCAGCCTTTGTCTTCTCAACCGTAAAATGTGACTCGTCAACATGGATGCCGAGGGCTTGCCCCGGTTCAGTGTGGCGGGGCGAGGGGCTCATATAGCCCAGCATCTGGCCTCTTCCCATCACTCCCTCTCTGGAGCTTGGCTTCCTCGTCTGTAAAATGGGAACATCCACACCACATGGCCGAATCACGGGAAGCAAATGCACAGAGTGCCAACCCAAAGCGGGCAGGCAGAGGGCACGCGCTGCTGGGCCCAGTCACGTCTGTTCTGTGTTTTTACTGGTCTTCATGATCCCCACCCTGGGCCTCTTGTGAAGGGAGAGGAGGCTACTAAAGTGGACCAGCCCTTGGGATGGCCCACGCAGCCCTGCAAGGAGTCCAGCCCCACTTCCGATGGCCGCCTCCTGGTCCTTCTGTTTCCTTAGATGCTGCACAGTCAGGGAAGAGCTCATTAAAAGGGGGGAAAGCCCGCCCACTGATAGGAGCAGATGCTCTAGCAGCCGGCCCTGCCTGTACGGTGGGGAATCCCGCGGCCCCAGAGCTGCACCAAGTTTCTCCCCAATGGGCTGAGAGCCTTGTTGTGGGTGTCCATGTCAGCGTCCCCTACACAGGCTGGGAACAGTGTCCTGGCACAGTGCACATGCCCTGGGTGGCTCTCGGGTTTGAAGTGCATACTCGTAGAGGACTTTTTGGGGGCTTCTCAGTGGGAGAGGATGCATCTTCAGGGAGGCCCACTGTGCCTGGCCACCGTGCCAGGATGACACACTGTGCCCACGTTCAGTCTCTCCCCGCCCTATGCTGGGCTCCCTGCAGCGGGGGATGGGGCCATGCCTGGCTGAGCCCTGGCATCCTGTGTCTGGGGAGGGCAGGGCTAGGAACTCCAAAGGATTTCTGGAGTTGAGCCTAAGGGGCATGTGAGAGGTGCTCAGGCAAGATGGGAAAGGCGCTCCTGGTGGAGGGCGGAGCACGGGGCGAGGCGAGGCGGGGCACGGCCGTGGGGCAGCAGGCGAGTCTGGGGGCCTGCTCCTGGGTCAGCAGCAGCGTGGGCTTGTCCTGGGGCCATGGGAGCCGGGAGGGTCTACAGGGGCTCACATCAGGTCAGCTTTGGGGCTCGAACGCTCATTCTGGCACCTGATTTGGAGGCCGCAGGCATCAGGGCCATGTGGCCACAGTCCCCGTGACTGCCATGCTCCAAAGCCCTCCGGGCTCCCAACCAGGGAGGGCAGGCTCGGGAGCGAGGGAGGAATGAATAGGAAATGGCCGTCTGGTGCAGCTGGTGATGGAGGCTGGGCCTGGGGAGGTGTGTGAGTGTCCCTCCAGGGTTCTCTCTGGTCCCCCAAACCCGACTAGAGGCAGACTGCCCAGCATCATGGGAGCTTGTGGAGTGGCCCCCAGCGTGGTGTTTCAGGTGGGTCCAGCGGCAGACCCACTGGTTCCAGCTTCTCCTGTCAACCTGGCAGCAGAGAGCTGGTGTGGATCCTATTTCCTTTTTCCCCACTGCTGCCAGGCGGCTCGGGATACATTTTGTGCTCAGCCATGAGAGTGAGTGCCTTTAAACCAGGCTTTTGGGGTCAGTGCTCCCACCCACCCTGCATGCAAAGCCCTTATAGTGATCCTATTGTGCCCGAGGCTTTTACTGGGAGCAGCCACAAATCCTTTTGGCAGGAAAGAAATACAATTTTGTCCCCAGGGCTTTCTTTTGGCCCAGAGTTGGCAGTCCGCTCTGCTCCCCAGGCAGCTTTCAGAGGCATGGCACTGTGCCCGCCTGGAGTCACAGCCTTCACACCCCTGCCCTGCCCTGGCCTAGACCGGAAAAGACATGCCACCTTTTTACAGATGGTGGAGATGAGGTCAGGGTCAGGCTAGGAATAGACCCAGGGTGACCGCTGGGTCCCTCTCAGGCAAACCAGACACTCGTACCATCCGAACCCTTCACCTTCCTTCTCTACCTCACACCACCCCCTCGCTAGCTGCATTTGAGGCTCTCAACAACCCAGCTGGTCAGATGGGAGGCCACCCTCAGGAATGGGGACAGGCAGCCTGAGGTTCCCTGGCTGCTTCTGGCAGACCCAGAACCGGGGACGTGGGGTCCTCAGGGTGGAGACGCTCACCCGGGTCCCTCCCTCCCCTGACTCCTCAGCCTCGAGGAGGACCTGGACTTCCACTACCACAGACTCCCTCCCTCCCACTGTGGGAGCCCACCCACGTCCATGAAGTGCCCCTCAGATGCCCTCTGGCAAGCAGGGGAGGCCACCGGCCCCTGCCCAGGGAGAGCGGCAGCTGGCACGTGGCCCGGTGCCCACGGTATTCCACGCAGGGTGGCAGAGCCCACAGGGCCCGCACCTCCCGTCTGGCTGCCTGTCCTTGCATGTGGGGAGCCGACAGGGGCTGGCAGGGACGGGGCTGGGGTTGAGCGCGCAGCTGCCCCTCCCAACTCGAGAGGGGCTTGCCGACGCCCTGTGTTTTGATCTGAGTGCTGGAATATTTGAGCCCTGCCGACGGATGTGATATAAAAATATAGCCGGCTGCCGGCGCTGCCGGAAAGATGGCTTCCCCTCAGCAAGTGCCGCGGCAACGTGTGTGTCTTCCCCTGTCCCTCAGCCCTCACCGCTGAACCGGGCACAGGATTCGAAGATTGGAGCCGCTTTTCCAAAGTATTAACAATCCTGCCGTCTCCGAGGAATTTTTTTTTGAATTCCATACTGAGCTGTAAGGGAATATTTTGGATTATTCTCCCCGCAACCTTTCCTACAAACTCAGCAATTGAATTAAAATACTGGAATGAACTGGGTCAGGTTCAGCGGTCAAGCCCACCCCCCCACTCAGGGTCCGCCTTCCAAGATCTTCTTGTGGATTTAAAAACAAATGTTTTTCCTGAAGTCTCCTGAACCTGGGGGGAGGCCTCAGGCAGGAAGGCAGCTATGTCGGTGCTTCTGCTGTGCGAGGCCCAGAGGACACTGGTGCCGGGGCGCCAGGGCGCAGACTCCGCGGAGCCAGACACCTCTGGGGACATGGCGCACTCTGCTCTCTCACACTTGTGGGTCCTGGGCCAGACAGTCAGCTCTGGGCCTCAGTTTCCCCAGCCGCAGAGCGGGGCTGACAATGAGCACCGTAGACGTGAAGATAGGAGAGCCCCTGTGTGGATAAACGGGCTGCCGTGGACGGTGGGCAGAGGTCTAGGCCCCGCTCTGTGCAGCAGAGAAATCGCCGTGAAGGATGTTCCTGGACCACGGTGGGAGCAGTTGGTGTTCAGGGGCACCGGGCGAGATGTCAGCGTCCCCACTTCATCGACGCAGACAGCGGGGCCTGTCTCCCTGCTCCAGAGCAGGGTGGGAAGGCCAGGTTCTGTGTTTATCCAGCTGAAAAGAAAGGCTCTCCAGGCAGTGATCACGTGTTGGCTGAATGGGGATTAGATAGCCCCAGCGACAGCCCTGGAAGGTGCAATTCTTGGGATAGGGAGAAAGGGAGCAGGGTGTGCTGATCTGCTTCCGTGGGCCATAGTCCAGACTCGGAGTCCATCCCCTAGAGCCCTGGGGTGTCCTTGCCCCATGGCACCGAGGAGGCCCTGCAGCTCAGAGGCAACACCAGGGTCAGTTGTGCCACCTCTGAGGGAAGGTCACCCCTCTCGGGCCCCAGATTCAGCTGGCAGGTTGGACCATAGATTGGCAGGCTTGGCAGGGCCTGAGCTCCCAACAACAACCCTCACTTCACAGGAGGGGTGCTGAGGCCCAGAGAGGCAGGGGTTTGTCTGAGCTAGCTCAGCAATCCCGCGACAGAACGGGGCCTTGACGTGGATGCCCCTTCCAGGCTTCACCACTTGTACCCGCAGGTGTGAGTGTGCCCATGTGGGTTAGTGTGAACAAGGCCTGGGAGAGCATGTCCTTGGGGTGATGAGGCCTGGCAGCTGCAGAGGGCTGGGGCTTCTCCAAGGGACAGCCCTGGCAAGTGTACCAGGAAAGGGGCCTGCTCTGGTTCCTGATTTGGGGGATGGGGCCTTGAGGATGAAAGGCAGAACCCAGGCCTGACCCCTCCCCAGCACAGAGCTGTGGCCACCACAAACGAAGGACAGATGGGTGGAGATCCAAGAGGGACCTGGGCTGGCAGGCAGGGACTGGGCAGGGGAGGGGGATACATAAAGCCAACGGGGCACAGAGGGACAGACAGACAGGAGGATAAGCTGGTCCCAGCAGGGGTCCCAAACTTGTGCATGCATTTGTGTGTGTTCCGGGGGAGGGGCCTCCGCCTCCCCCTTGCAGTGCCCTGACCCTGCTGCCACCCCTCCACTCCAGGTGTCCCAGAATTTCTGGGCTCTGTGAGGGGGGCTGGCAGAGTCCAGGGGGAGGCCACTCCAATACTTTACTGTCCCTTCTAGCCACCCCTCCTCAAGCCCCAGTGCTGGGTGAGCACAGACACAAGAAGGTGGGGTGTGAAGGGAAGAAGGCTGAGCCAAGGGGCAAGGCTAGGCTGCACTGGGGGAAGCCCATCAGAGGATCAGATGGTGGGGGGCGGGGAGGAGGGACAGGCAGGCTCCAGGCCCTGCAGGCTATTCCTACCTCCATGGCTTTCTGGCATCAATATTCAAAGCAATAAGAAACTGATAAAGGCCTCTGGTTTGGAATAAGGCACTAGGGGCTTGCCTTGGCCTCAACCCTGCCCCAGACCTGCTTCTGGGCAGGTCTCACCCAGCCTATGTCCTCCTAAGTGCCAAGGCCACCAAGTGCTCAGAGGTGGAGGCTGGCCACAGCTATTGGGGGCAGCACTGCAGCCTTGGATATGACAGCCCCACCTCCTTCCACTGGAGAGGGGCTGCCAGGCCAGGGCAGGCACTGGACGGCAGGGGGCGGGGGCGGGGTGGGGAAGGACAGGGATGGAGATGAAGGGAGGGCAGAATCTAAATCTGAAGTCAATTTGGGGGTTCTTGATTTCTTCTGCCTCTTAGCCAGTTACAGCACATGAAGTCTGAGGATATATCTATATATCTATATCTTTTATGTATAACATTTCTCTTAAAGGAAAAAAAAAAAAAAGACCTGCTCCTTCTCATGCAGGAGGAGGTTGGAGTCCGGTGACCTGGAGTGTCCTCCTCCTACCCCGGTGGGGAGTTTGGGCAGGGTGACAGTCTAGAAGTACCTCCGCCGTAGCGGCTTAAGGACTGACTGCTGCACAGGACACTTAAGATTACAAAGGTTTATTTAGAAAATAGTTTGGTTGTTGGGCTGTCATTTTTGGCAAACATTTAAATACTTTCAGCAACCAAAGATTGCCAGTGCCCTCTTTCCTCCCCCCCCCCCGCAGACAGCCGCCCCCACACGGTCCTGGGGAAGTCAGCCCTTGCTCAGAGGTGGATGGGGGGGGAGGTGTGCGTCTGGGGGGCTCTGCTCTCCCCCCCACCCCGCCATGCCCCCCCCCGTTTGGGAAGTTGCAGATGCCCGTGGTCTAAGACCCTGACCTCACAGCCATACCTCAGCAGGGCGCCCTGGAGCTGGGTCTAGGCCTGGAGCCCCCAAAGCAGCTCCTTGCTGAGACTAGAAGGCAGAGGGGTCTCCCCTTTCTCCTTCCCTCTCCCCGAGGGCCCTTGGGTCTCTCAGGCCGCGCTCCGAGGCCCTGGGAGAATCTAACCCTGCTTTCTCCGGGGGCCACCCCCACCCCCGCAGTCTCGACGGAGGGCGGGCCGGCAGGTCACTGCCTGAAGCCCCTTCTCCTCCTTCGGAAGAGGATGTGCTTGAAGGAGCGCCGGAAGTCCTGATTGAAGACGGTGTAGATGACCGGGTTGAGCGAGCTGTTGCAGTAGCCGATCCAAAAGAAGAACTTGAAGAGCGGGTCGGGCACCTGGCAGGCCTCGCGGCAGATGCCATACAGGCTGTAGCTGAAGAAGAAGGGGAACCAGCAGAGCACGAACACGCCCATGACCACGGCCAGCACGAAGGTGAAGCGCTTCTCGCGCGCCTGGGCCACCTTGCGGCGGCACACGCTGCTGCGCGCCCGGCGGCGGCGCGACAGGAAGAACTCGACGGAGCGCGAGCTGGCGCGCGACAGCCGCGCGCTGGGGCCCGGGGACCGGGCGGCGGTCCGTGCGCCCGGCTCGGCGGGCCCGGGCCCGGGGGCCAGAGCCCCGCCGCCGCCCTCGCGCCACCGCCCGCCCCGACGCAGCGCGCCCCGGCGGCGCCGCCTCTCGGCGGCGGGGCTGCTGTCCTCCGGCTCCAGGGCGGCGCGCGGGCGGCGCGGGGCGGCGCAGTGCCCGTTCTCCGTGGGCGGGGACGCGCCGTCGGGGCCCGCGGCCGCGCGCTTCTCGCTGAGCGTGCGCGTGCGCCGCTTGGCCACGCGGTAGATGCGCGCGTAGACCAGGACCATGATGAGGCAAGGGGCGAAGAAGGAGCCGATGCAAGACGACAGGATGTACCAGGTGTCGTCGTTGAGGCCGCACTGCGGGTAGGCGGCGCCGTCGGGCCGGCGGTAGAGCGAGACCAGCGGCGGGAAGGAGATGACGGCCGAGATCAGCCACACGGCCACGATGGTGGCCTTGACGCGGCGCGGCGTGCGCTTCAGGTTGTACTCGACGGCCTGCGTCACGGACCAGTAGCGGTCCAGGCTGATGGCGCACAGGTGCACGATGGACGAGGTGCAGAAGAGCACGTCGAGCGCCAGGTACACGCCGCACCACACCTGCCCGAAGTACCAGTAGGCCATGAGCTCGTTGGCCAGCGAGAAGGGCATGACCAGCGTAGCCACCAGGATGTCGGCCGAGGCCAGCGACACCAGAAAAAGGTTCTGCGGCGCGCGCAGCGCCCGGCTGGTGAGCACGGCGATCACCACCAGCACGTTGCCCACCACGGTGAAGACGATGAGGAAGCCCACCACCGCCGACAGCCCCGCCACGGCGCCCGCCGAGTACGGGCCCGGCGGCGGCCCCCAGGGGCTCCCCGAGGCGTTGGCGGCCCCGCTGCCGCCCGCCTCGCCGGCGCCGCTCGCGTTGGGGCCCGTGGCCGCCGTCAGCGCCGCCGCCAGCGCCGGGGACGCCATGGTCCTCCCGCGAGCTACGCGGTCCCGCCCGGAGCCGGGGCGCAGCCGCGGCAGATCGGGCGTCCCCCGGCCCGGGTCGGCGCCCGCATGGCCGCCCGCGCCTCGGGCGCGTCCGCCGGGCACCGCGGCGCCCCGCAGCCGTGGTGGCTCGGCAGCCGGGCGAGCGGCGCGCCGGGGAGCGTGGCGGCCGGGCTCCCCGCGGCTGCCGCGCGCGCAAGTGCCGAGCTGGAGGCGCCGGGAGCCAGCGGCGGGGGGCGGGGGCAGGTCCCGGGGTCCCCGCGCGGCCCCGCCCTCGGCCCCGCTCACGGGGAGCGCCCCGGCCGCGCGCCCACAGCGACGCAGCGCCCGAGCGAGGCGGCTCCGCGGCCCCGGCGCTGGGCCGAGGCGCAGGCTGCGGGCGGCGGCGGCCCGGGCGCGCCGCCTCCCATCCGGCCGCCTAGGGCTCGGCGCGCCGGAGCGCGGGCCGCCGCTCCTCCCGGGCCCTGTGCGCAGCCTCCGGCTCCAACTTTACTTTCCCGGGCAGGGCGCCGGCGCCGCCGCACGGCCTCCTCCGGCTCCTCCTTCCGCCGCTGCCGCCGGCGCCCCCCGCGGTCGGTGCCCTGCCGTGCGCCGCCGCCTCCTTCGCAGCCGCGAGTGCCGCCGCCGCGGCTCGGCTTCCAACTTGGGTAGAGTTGCGCAGCGGGGCGGGGCGTGCACGGGCGGGGCGGCTCGACCCGCAGGGAAGTGCGGGCCCGCGGCCGGAGCCCGCGGCCGCCTCGGCGAGCCTGCCCGCGCCGCGCCGGGGAGGGATCCGGACGGCGGCGCGGGGCGCGTGCGCTCGGCGAGGGCGCCCTCTCCAGGGCCGTCTGCAGCCTGCGGGCAGGGCTGGCTGCCGCCTGGCCAGCGCGGTGAGTTCCCCGGGCCTGCCTTTTCCAAGACGGGAGTCGCCTCCCCTCCGTGGGGCACAAGCACGCGCGCGCGCAGCACCGGCCGGCCGGGGGCCCGTGGCCTGAGTGGGGAGCCGGCCTCCGAGCGCGGGGTCCGGCCGCATCTCTGGTCGGTACTCCCAGGCAGCGCCACCTCCACACCCCCGGCCTCAGTGCCCTCCCCCGCCGGCTCGCCTGAATCATGACAGCGGTGCCTGTGGAAAACCTGGGCAGGCTCCCAAGCTCTGCACCCCGGTTGGCAACTATTGAAGTTGGAATTGTTATGCTACGTGTCCCTGCTTTTAAAGGATTGGGGGATGTTCAAAATAACTGCCTCTGACCAACACCCAAAAAGTAAATTGCCCGGATGACGGGCAGTTATGCTTAGGTGCCTCATTCCTGCCGGTTTAGGAGCGAGTTTTTGGGGGTAACCTCGCTTACCCCTGGCCCACATCCCTGTGCATTCGTTCCACAGACGGGTACTGCCAGACTCCGGCGCAAGTCGGGGGGCTGGTCCCTTTTGCCAGGCAGCCTGAAGTCTGTGGGAGACAGACTTTGGGGGGAGGTTGGAGTTCCCAGGGCCTGTCTTTCTCGCCTGAACCAACTGGAGGAACGTTCCCATTCAGAACCGCACCCAGGCTGGTGGGCAGCTCTCCCTGCATCCTCAGATAGGGTTGGGGGTGGGGGGCTTAGGCGGCCAGTCCTGTGCTTGGTGCTTCTAAGTAGTAGGGGGCAAGGCAGGGAGTGATGGGACCAACTCCCCAATCCCCAGCGATGCCTAGAAATGTGGGTGGTTCGGGGGCTGCTTCCTTTTTCTCTGAGCTCCCCAAGGGCTCAAAGGGCCTCACACAGGAGAACTCAGTTGTCTTAGCAGAGAAGCCCAGGGTGGAGCCACACCATGTGATGCCCAGAAGGAGGGGGGTCAAGCCAGGGCTGTGCCAGGAATCAGACATTGCAGGTGGTGGGCCTTCCTCAGAGGGGTGAAAGCTCCGGGGCAAATCCCGGGCATTTGTGCACTTTGGGGAGCAGAGCCATGGTGGCATGTGAGAGGCGTGGGGCCCAGGAAATGTGGAGGGCCACCATCCTCGTGAAAGGTCCTCCTGGTTCTGGAGGCCTACGGGGTGCCTCTGATCATGGCACCTGGGGTGCATTTTGCAGGGAAGATGCATAGACACCTGGGTCCTCTGGAGTCGGCACGCACTGGCCCGTGTCTGTATCGTGCCCTCCGTCTCGAGGTGCTCACCATCTGGGATGGACTGTGCCACACACCGAGAGGGGTGTGATGAATGCCATCAATGCCTGGCAGTGGGGCTGGCCAGGAAGGCTCCCTGGAGGAGGTGACCTCTGAGCTTGGAGAATGAAAGGGAGTTCTGGGGAGGTGACAGGCCCCTGTGGGCTGTGCTCCCTGGGGTGAGAGTGGACTTTGTCACGGAGAGCCAGAGGAGGTTCCAGAAGAGCGAAGTGGCAGCCGCCTGGTGTAGATTTTGGAGAGGTATTCCCCTCCCCCAGCACCCAGCCAGCCTTGGGAGGCTCCTCCAGACCACGAGGAGTTCTCATCTTGTGAGGAGCACTTTGGGGGATGCACGGGGACATCCAGGGTCCTGGTTCCACTTGACACTTCACATGTTCACAAAGCAAGGGTGGCATAGCGTGGGGAATTTGGAAGAAAAAGGGTACAGAAGAGCTGGGGCCCAAAGCAGACAGGGCTTCCCACTGCCCAGGAAGTAGCTCGTGCAGCCGGTTCAGGCTGGGGACATCTGGAATGCCTGGCCAGCCAAGTGACCCAGGCCCCTGGGAATGCCTGGCTGGCCTTTTGAACCTCAGTCTGCAGATATCACACTGCTGGCAACCTCTCCCTGGCATGACCTGGGAGGAACAGGAGGAATTGCCTCATCCGTGGGTCCAGGGCCCGGACCCCAGGGGTGGAGAGCTGGTCCCCAGGGGCTCCTGGGGGTAGAGTGGTGCTTGGTCGGGCTCTGGGGCTGGGCGAAACGCAGGCTTACCTGCGTGCTCCAGAGGCTCAGGACCACAGCTGTTGGAAAGGGAGCCATTGACAATTAGGGCTAGCAAACAGCTCTTGGTTAGCCTGTAACAGGCAAAACAGCACGGGCCAAGGAAGACTGTCCCTGAGTCGCTGATGGCCAAGCCTGCGTTTGGCAGGACCCGGAGGGATGATGGGGAGGGCACTGTGAGGAGTCAGGCTGCACGGGGTGGTGGTGGTGGAGAGAGAGGGAGTGGGACCTCAGAAGGGCCACACCCCGGGGATATGGTGTCCCAGGCCCCCACTGCTGTGAGAGGCATCTGGATGAGTTGTCAGGCTGGGTTCTGCCTCGTCCTCTCTGCCTGCTCACCTCCACCGGCCTTCTTCGGATGACTCTTTAGCCCCCTTACTTCAGGCTGTGAGCCCATGTGGCCTCCAGGCTTTGGTCCGTGCTGCTTTCCAGGCTGGCAACCCTTTGCCCTGTCGATCCCTGTGGTGCATGAGAGCCCTCCCCAGGCTGGGTTAGAGGCCCCTTGCTGTCCTGCGTGCCTCCCAGGTAGTGTCATCAGTGACCATGTCTCTTTCGGCTGTGGGCTCTTGAGAGCAGCTCCGTGTCCCTGTCTTACTGCCTGGTGCCGGGCCCAGCTCTCAGCTCTCAGTGGGAGCCCGGTGAGTGTGGAGGGAGGGATGGGCGGTGCGAAGGGAAGGCTGGGAGCCCTGCGTGTTCCTGGTGTCCAGCCTCCTCAGCCACGCTGGGCGCCTGCCCTGTGCTGAGTGCGGGACAAGAGGGACCAGCAGAGTCCAGAGGAGCCGTGTTCCCACCTCTGCTCCCTTCAGCCTCTGTTCTGTGCAGGCCAGAGTTGCTGGGTGCAGAGGGAAGCTCCTGCTAATTGCCTTACTTGCTTCAGGCAGCAGGGGAGCCTCCTGCTGCCCCGGCCTCGGTTTCCCCATCTGTAGGATGGGGGTATTGGACTGGATGGTTCTGAGGCCCATGCTGGCTCTGCCCCTACTTGGCTGCTTACTCCTGGGGGTGGGCGCGTGTCTGGCCTGCTGGCCTGCCCTCGGCGGGCGCTGGAGGGGAGGGAGGAGCGCCCTTGCCGCTTAGCTGGCTTAGCTCTCCAGCCTCCGGACCAAGAGGACGTTTTATCTCCTTGGAGCTGAGCTGAGGATTTCCCCCCCCCCATGTTTATTGAAATTTCATTTTTGCAGATGAGGCAAGGAAAAATGAGGCTTGCTTCCCTCCCTCCCCCTCCCTGAAGAATTTCAGAGCTGCTTTGTCTTGTCAGAATATGCCTAGGACCGGCTGGCCCGGAGCCTGGCTCGCCAGCACCAACCCGCAGACCGAGTGCATTGCAATATTGATCACATTGATGGATTTGGCACAGCTGAGTCTCACAGAGCTGGCGGAAGTCCCTCTGGAGGGAGTTGCTTTGGGGACTGTCTTTGATTTGCAGTGAGTGTAATAGATTAAAGCAGTGGGTCAGCATGTCTTGCTGAGCACCAGCTGTGTGCCTTGCTCAGCCCGAAGCCTGCCCCCCACAGCCCTGGCTGCTGCTCAGCCTGCTCCCGGCTCCCCGGCTCCAGCCTGCGCCTCTGGAAGCTCCCTCCAGGCCTGATCAGGCCCTCCCTCCAGGAGCTTGCAGTTGCCCAGACGGCTGAGCCTGGCACTCAAGGCCCTCCTACGCCTGGCCTCACCCCAGAACCAACCCTTCATCGGTTCAATGGTTTATTCAATCTTCAGACGTTCCCAGGGCATCTTCTGTGTGCCAGCCTTGGGGGAGTACAGGGTGACTAGGCCCGGGGGTGGCCCTGGAAGACCTGACTGCCTGTCCCCTACCCTCCTGGGCCCAGGAGGGTATCTCTGAGTGACCTCTGGAGTCCACCTTCCCTCCTTGGCCTGTAAATGGCAGTAAGGGAGCCCCTCTCTGGCCGACGGGCAAGCTCTCCAGAGTGATGCCTGCAGAGCTGTTGGCTCAGGCCTGCTCATCACAGGCAGTCCAGTGCACGCCTGCCCCTGGTGCCACTCCCTGGGCACGGAACACCTGCTCTTGCCTTCACTCAGCTGAGCAGTTGGAAAGTTCTCCAACACCTCTCAGCACTGGACTCTTCCTAGGAACACCCCCGCCCCCAGGGTTCCATGGCTCACTGTCTGGAACATGGCTGGTCCTGGCAGCTCCTGGAGATGGCTTCTCTGAACTGTCACCGTGAAGTGTCCACTCCAGCTACCCTCCTGCCCCCAGAGCCCCTGCCCATCAACTGTGCTCACAGAAGCCACCATTAGCACATCCCCCATGCCAGGCCCTGTCCCGAACAACCCGTGGGTGGCGGGCCCATTTCACCCTCTTTATGTCCCTTTGGTCTGCGCTGTGATGAGAATATTGACGCCCAGGGGCCTTGTTCAGGGTCACCTGTGGTATGAGCCCAGGGAGGTGTGACTCCCCTCTGCCCACCGTGGTCACACTGCCCAGCGTCCTCTCATCTTTACCTCGTCTCCCCCAGCCATTAGCCTTTGTGTGGGGCGGCCTTGGAAGGCCTGGAGGGTGTTTGAGGGACGGATGGATGGAGTAGATGTGAGGGAACCTCATAAACGGTCAAGTTCTAGACACGGATTGTCATTATTGCAGTCCTGTCTCAGCCGTTGAGTCACTGTATGATTGGACAAGTTACCTGCCCTCTGAGGCACAGGACTCAGAGGTCCTACTGGATATGCGTCTCCTGCAGGCTGGCAGGTGCCACCAGGAGCAGACAGGAGAATCAGGCTGGGACGGGCAGCTCAGGACTTGAAGCAGAGCTTAGAGACTCAATTTAAACCCTGCTGGGCCTGCAACTGCCAACAAGCGGGGGGACCTTGGACAAATAACACAACCTCTCTGAACCTCCTAATAGCATCTGAAGAATTAACTCAGGTGCCTAGAAGGATAACACCTTCGCCCATCAGTCCTGGGAGGGAGGGAGGCTGATGTGAGATTGTTCTACCTATGTCGCTATACTGCTTCAATTGTTCTGACAGCTTGAGTTACTTTAGCAAATAAAAAAATTCTAATAAAAAAGAACCAAGAGCTTACCATTGCTGGCACATAGCAAGGTCCAGTATAACAGAGTTGATATTGTTATCACTGTTGTCTTATCTCCCAGCTGATGGGGTCCACTTTGTGACATCCCTTCAGGCCTGGCCCACGGGGAGCTCACTGCTTTGTCAGCAGCCCACTTCCTCCTAGGATAGCTCTGATTATTTTTGACATTGAGCTCATGGTTTCGGCGCCTCTCTCTGCCAGGCCCCCAGCCTTGTGCCTGCTGTTGAGGTGCTCCCGGCTGCCTTTGTACAGAGAAGTTCCTGGCCACAGGAGGGGCCCGGTCTGGCTTGGGGCTTCCTGGACAGGGGGCTTCTGTACCTGGCCTGAAAGTGGAGGGGAGAATTCCTTGGCCAAGCCAGTTGCTTTCTTCCTCTTCCCCATTCACTGCCTTTCCCCGCCTTAGCCAGCCTGCTCCTTGCCCCCCAAAGGTGACCTTGGAGTTGGCACATGGCCTGCTTGGGACCTGCCCAATTTCCTCAGGGGCCAGGCCGCCAGGCCCTGCATCCAGGGCCCTTTCCTCCGGAGACCTGCAGGGAGCTGTCAGGATGTTCAGCAGATCTGAAAGCTCATTTTATTTTACCCTCACAGGACTTCCGAGAGTGAACATCCCACTTTGCAAAGAGATGAAAAAATGGAGGCTTGCGTGAACAGACATGGCTGCCAGGCCCCCAGTGAGCATTTTGGGGATCTGGCCAGATCCCTGCCCCGTTTGGCCTCTGCCCACAGTGGACACCTCCAAGGTGACCACTCATCCTAACAAAGACCCTCAGGGGGTCCTTACCAGAGGCTTCTCTCCCCAAAATGGTCTCCCTGCGGCCCCCCAGGTAACCACATGTGTCCCTCTGCTGGGGCTGCGGTCTCCCCTTAGCCTGTTGGGGACGAGCCCCCACTGGTGCTCATCAGCCCCCAACCCCGTTGGCCCAGCATGGTGAATGAACCAGTGGTTTCCTCAGACCTCCTCGGCGAGGGAGGCATTTTTGTTCCGGTTTTGTAGTGGAGACAGTCGAGGCCCAGAGTGTGCCCAGCCTGACTTCCCACCTAAGCCACGTCCTTCCTGCCCAGCTGTGCTGCCTCTTGTTCGCTGAGCACCAGGTGTGTGCAGGGCTCGGAAGGGGAGAAAGAGGGACGCAGATCTGGCCCTCCTGTAAGCAGAGGTTACAGATGCCTGGGGCACTGTCTGCTCTCGTGCTGGCAGGGACAGTGCAGGCTAGGCCTCAGGGACACGGGGCAGGTGCTCACATGTGTACAGATAACTTGGGACATCAGCCTGCTGGCTAAGGGGCTGTCCTCTCCATCTGAGGCCTGACCCTGCTATCACGTGGTCCCCACCTAGAATCTGGTCAGCATGCCTGGCGGGAAGTGTTAAATAAATGAGAGTAATTTCCTGCCCATGATTTGTGAATCTGACTGTAGCAGACATGTGCTTCGGAGCTAGAGGGGGCTTAAGAGACTTTTTTCTTTTGTTTGGTTTTGATTTTTTTTCAGATAGGAAAATGCAAAAGAGCCGTTGGCATATTTGAGAAAATAAGCTAAGAGTGGTCACGTTCACCCTGACCCTGTAAAGCTTGTCCAGTCTCCTTTGCTGGTTCTGACTCCCAAGTATTTCTGGAAGGCAGGGAGGCAGGCCCAGCCATCTTCACCCTGCCTGGAGCACTGGAATGTTTGTGCTGGAACCTGGACACTGCGGGCTTGAACTCAGCAAGATCGGCTATTTTCTTCTTGAGTTTTCCTTTCCCAGGAAGGCTCTGATTTAAACCAAAAATTCACCAAGAGGGAATGGGACTGGCCTAAGATTTAGGATTGTAAGTCAGCATACAGGCGATGCTGCTGTAACAAGGCACCCTCAAAACACAATGGCTGTGGCCATCATCACGCCTGTGGTCCACACAGTGGGGTGTGGAAGTTGCACACAGCCCCTATGCTAACATCCCATTGGTCAGAATGTGGTCACATGGCCATACCTACTGCAATGGATGCTGGGAAATGTAGTCTAACAGTGTCCATATGCCAACATAAATGCATTGAGAGTTTCCAGACCGGGGTTCTATGACATTTGGGCTGCTACTTAATTGTGGTGGGGCTGTCCTGCAGGATGTCTCAGCATCCCTGGCCTCTACACTAACCCCACCCCCTGCTGTGACAACCAGAAATGTCAGACACTGCCAGATGTCCCCTTGAGGCAAAGTCACTCCTGGCTGAGAACCACTGGTCTAGATCAAGGATCCCAAACTCCAGTGTTCGTAGCGCTCAGGCAAGAGGAGGGCTGCCTTAGGCTGGGCGGAGCCCATTGAGCATGCCCCAGCAGGACAGGACAGCTGCCTCTGGACTCCACCCTGCCAGTTCTAATGCTGGGCAGGGACAGACGTCTGGATTTTCATGTGAAATATCCTAATTGCTTATGGATAGCACCTAGTTAAAAAAAGGAAGAAGCTGTGTGGTTGTTACGGGTTGAATTGTGTCCTTCCAGAAAGATACGTCTATGTCCTAAGGCCAGAATCTGTGAAGGTGACCTTATTTGGAAATAGGGCCCTTGCAGATGAAATCAAGTTCAATGAGGTCACACTGGAGTGGGAGGCCTAATTCAAATGGCTGGCGTCCTTATACGGAGAGGAAAAGACAGACACACAGAGAAGAAGGCCATGTGAAGACAGAGGCAGAGACAAGAGTGATGTGGCCACAAGCCCAGGATGGCTGCAGCCACCAGAAGCTGGAAAAGACAGAAAGAACCCTCCCCTGGAGCCTGCAGAGGGAGGTGGCCCTGTTGACACCTTGACCAGACTTCCAGCCTCCAGCACTGTGATAGAATAAATTTCGGCTACTCTGCACTACCCAGCTTATGGACTTTGCCTGATACAGTGGCCCAGTGCTTGTCTGGGCCTCCAGACAGCAGTCTTCCTGGAGCCCCCATCCCCAGCTTGATGGGCTGGGTTGTGGGTCTGGCTTCAGTGTGTCTTTCGAGCCCAGCTGCACAAAGTGGAATGCAAAGCTGTCAGACCCTTACATCTGGGGGTCATTGGGACAGCGAGACAGGCCACAGGGACACATCCAATCACAAACCACAGCTGAGCCTGTAGCCCCCACAGAACCTGGCCTGTAGCAAGACTAGTGTCGGGCAGCAAACAGAAGTCCTTCCCGCCCTGGCTGCACTCTTGCTGGGTCCTCTCAGACCTTCAGTTTCCTCATCTAGCAAATGGGAGAACCAAATTTGCTTGGGACAGGACAGAGCCTCCCTAAGTGAGTGCCGCCAAGTGAGTGTGCATATCAAATGGCCATCCACAGACTTGCTTCTTCATGCAGGTAATTTGGCCAATGTCTAGGACGCCGCTGTCACTGCTTTCTCAACGTGCAGCCTCCAGAGTCTCTCCACAGCTCTCTCTCTCCGGCCCCTGAACTCCCGGGTCTCATCCTGATCTGATGCCCTGCATGCTTAGGCGGTTTGCCACACCTCAGGCCTGTTTACCCCTCTGAACAAGTGGCTTGCCTCCGATTTTCTCAGGACCCACCTAGCTCTAAAAATTCTAGTTAGTCAGGATCCTGTTCAGGCAAACTGGAATTATGAGCTATTGTTATGCAAGAACACAGGAGTACAAAGATACTTTCAAAAAGGGAGCAGAACAAAAGATTAAGTAGATGGCATCAGGCTCCGGCATTATACTTAGAGAAACTATTTTAAAACCAAAGTACTTTTTACTGAAGTGTTAATAGAAATTGCCCTGGGAAACTGTGTTTGACTTTCACAAAAGGTTTGTATCGACAGGACATGTTATCATTCAATTTCTTGGAAAGAGGAGTAATTAGATGCCTCATTCCAGATATTGTTTCAATTATAGCAAGAAAAAAAACGTATGCTGGGAGTGCCAAAAAAATGTGTACACATTTTAAGAGATGTTATCTATGCTCAAGCAGTAGTTGGCCGTAATCAGAAGTGCCTGATGCTGACGGTAACCGCTTTGAGCTACTCTTGTAATTGCAGAAGTCAGACATGACTTGTATTCATCTTTTGTTATCGGTATAGAGTATGACAATTAGTACAGTTTTTTCCTTTCTTAAAATGTGTATACATTTCTTTGGCACCCCTCTGTGTATAGTATATATGAATTCTGTGAGGAAGCAAATGTCACCTTTTCGCCCCAAGAAGGCATACTTCCCAAACAGCCCCCCAACAGCAGGAAGCCCACGCGCTCTGCAAGGCTAGCAGCCCTGGGCCTTTGCTCTGCGAGGGGACCAACGGATGCATGCCTTGAGGTGAAAACAGGTACATTTGGGAAATTGAAAGCATCACCTGGTGTGGTTGCAAAATGAGCTGGTGCCCAGGAGGGGGTGACGATCTAATGGCCACACGCCTCCAGACTGGTCCCCAGAGCTTGAAGCATTGGTGAGGACAGAAGGACCGGGTCCCACGCTATAGACACAGGCGGCGCCATCCTCATCCCCAGTGACGGTCTGGCTGTTGATTCTCACCCCCACCCTCCATCCGCTGCCCATGGGAGCTGCCCCAGAGGAATCTGTGCAGATGGAACTGTGAGCACCCCCTCCCTACTGCCGTCACTGGCAGGAGGAAATCCAAGAACTCACTTGGCAGTGCTGTGGTGCCTGCACCTCATTCCTCCTGGCCTTGCATGCGCCCTTCCAGGAATGCTGAAAGCATTCCTGGTGCCCCGTGCCATCCCACCTCCATACCTTCATGTGTGTGGTGCCTCTGCACAGAGCACCCTTCCCACCATGACCTTCATGGCTCACTCTTCCTCATATGTCAAGATCACCTCTGCCACCTCCTCCAGGAAGCCCTCCCGGGGCTCCTAGGACTCCTGAGGGCTGCTAAGGCCCTATTATGGAGGGAAGAGTGCTCCTCGTCTCACTCTCCTGGGTGCCTCTCCGTGTGGTTGGGCGCCTCAGGGTGAGGACCCAGGTGTTCCACCTGCAGCACCCCAGGCCCAGCACATGCTGGACTCTGTCTGAGTGACCGGTGGATGGATAGATGAGCGGGCAGCACAGAGGAAAAGCCCTCCTCTGAGTCCATGGCCTCCATCTACTCTTGCTGTGGACTGAGAGAGGGTGGGCATTTCTCAAGGCCTGCCCATGTGTGTATCTCCAGCCACATTGTCCCCACCCCTCCAGGCCCTGGTGTGGCACCAGCTGCCCCCATCGCTGACCCTCCCTGTGCTGTCCCTTCCACTCCCTCTCCCCTTGACCCCTCTGTGCACTGCCTGCTCCCTGACCCTGCACTAACCCAGTCTGGGAAAGTCCGTTTAGCTAGATCTAACCGGACAGGCTACGGGCACTTCCAGGCTCCATGGAAACATGGGGGCCCGCCAGCACACCCCAACTGCGTGAATGTGTGCCAGGGACTGGACTGTAAACCTCAGCCTGAGGAGGCCTGGTCTGTGGAGCTCTCTGAGGGTCAGGTGAGGAAAGGGGGCAAACCCCCATTTGCTGCCACCCCCATCCTCCGTTTGGAGACTGCTTCCACGGCTCTTCCTTGTCGCTTCAATTTAATTATGAATTCTGCTCAGAGCACTCGCTGCTGGAGGCCTCTCTCCGGATGACTGCCTGCTCACCCGTGCGTCCTGGCTGGAGCCCCACGCTTCTCAAATGAAATGCGCTGGACTCTGTATGAGCAAGGCCAGCGCACCCAGGGGCCGGCTTGCTGGGGAGAGCAGGCCTGGGGTGCTATCTCCTGCATCTGTGCAGGACTCAGTGGAGCCTTTCAGCTTACAGCACCGCTGTGGGGGCCGCTGACCAGCTAGCCACAGGCAGGCCCCCCACCAGGCCATGCTCAGCTTCCCGCAGTGCCCCCTGCCAGCTCCGGGGCCTCCTGAGGGAGCCAGGGGCCATCCACACCGGCGGGGCCCTCCTGCTCCCACCTGTGTGTCTCCAGGTCCAGTGCAGACTTGGGTCAAGGACATTGTAGATTCTCTCCTCTGCTCTCCCAGGCGCACCGTTCCCAGCTGCTCTTCGCTTGGATCCTGCCAAGGGCAAGTGCTCAGGTGAGGTTTGCAGGGCCTAGGGGCGTGGCCCATACCTGCTGCTGGGTGGAGATGGGCAGACTTGCTGGCTTGTTTGGATGAATGCTTCTGTGGGTTGGCCTTCCTGGTGACCCCCAGCGGCCACGTGCTTCCTGCAGCCTCCTGCACCTGATTGGTACAGCTTGCAGTGACTTTTCCTGAACATCAGATGCACCCTGTGCATTCTGGTGTTAGCTGGGAGATGGGCAGAGAACCTGAGACCGGCTGGCAGGAGAAACCACGGAGGTCACGGGGAGGTCAGAACAGGACTGGGCCGTGTGTTGCAATGACCCCCTAAGTAGTGCCCCAGGGGCAAGTGGGGCAGGTTCTACCCACACCCCCGAACGCTGTGGCTGGGGTGGGGGCCAGGGTGGTGGCAGCAGGAGGCCTCACACGCCTGTGACATGCTGGGCACACAGTGGAAACCAACCCCGGGGCGGTGATGGAGGGGGAGACCCGGAGTGCAGCGCCAGCAGGTGCTGGGTCCCAGTGACTGCATGTGCTACAGTTGGATCAACACCAACACGACAGAGCGGCATGGGGCGGGGACCGGTTTCTATGCGTCTTTGTTTAATCTGCTCTCTAGGACTCACAGGCCCCTTTGCTCTGATGTCTCCGGAGGGCGTCCAGCCAGGACGGGCCCGTGGGTGGGGATGCTCACATCAGCGCCGGTGTTCGTGCAGGCCTTAGAAAGCCCATGCCCTCATCTAATTAAGCCGTTGGGAGTGGGTCTCCATGGAAACCAGTTACTCGGATGCTCAAACAAATGAATATTTATTCAATTAGCCAGCATGGGTGCTGGGGAAACCTGGCTTCCTGCCATGACTATTGTGGGGGCTCCTGGGGAAGTTAGGCATTGTTTTGGAGGACCACCGAGGCCTGACCTTTCACCTGCGTGACCTCATTCTCACAGCCACCCTGCGAGAGACCGTCATCACTCCCATTGTGTGGGAGACAGAAGGTTCAGAGCCACTCAGCCTCCGTAAGAGCCAGACACGGAGCGTGAGCCCCAGAGGGTCTGGCTGGAACTGTGGCTCTTGCCACAACATGAGCTGGCAGAATCTGGGTGACCCCCCCAAGGGGACGCAGAGGGATGGGGCAGCTCTGACATTTCTTAAGGGCAGACCCCGCGTCTGCTCACCTTCCAACCTGGACCTCTTGGATTAGACACTGAACCCAATCTCCAACCCAACCATGAAAGCCCCCTTTGGTGGTGTCCAGCCTGTGTTTGTCTGCCTGCAGTGATGGGGACATATGGGGACCCTCAAGGTGTGTTTGTCACATTGAAGAAGGTTGAATTGAATTGGGCTGCAACGAAATGAAATCACATCCGTGGTGGATGGCTGGGGAGTGCAAAGGAATGGTCCCCGGCTCCCTCCCCCGTGCCCTGAGGCTCTGCAAACCCAAACCCACGTATTTGGGCTCAGGTGGAACTGCTGACATAGCACAAGACCAGTTAGCCTGGGGCTTGGCAGACACAGGTTCAAATGTAACTCTTCCAGTGCTCGCTGAGGCGCTCTGCCTCTCAGTTCCTTGTCTGCAAAGTGGAAATGAAAATAGCATGTCAGGACTGCTGTGGAGATGTTTTGTTTCCTCTGAGTAAGCTCAGGGCACGAGGACGATGGCTCCACGAAGGTCTGTCTCTGCTTTCCTCCCGCTGGCCCCCGGACTCTGTTTCAGGACGCAGCCTGAGCGCACACTCCACTCCCTGGCTGGTTCTGACCCGTGGACTGAGGGCCACAGTTTGAGAAAGTGCTTTAGCATTCCCAAAGCTTGCAACTGCCTGACTGCACTTCATCCTTATCACAGCCTGGCAGAATAAACACAATGAACCCGCCTGTAAAACTGTTTTACAACTATCGATGCATAATTTATAAAACGTAAACCTGACCCATGACAAGTGTGTCTCAGAACCGCTGTGAAGATCAAATAGAGTCTGATGATGCTTTATAAACTGTTCAGTGCAGTGCACATGGAAGGGTCTATGATCACAGTCGCTTATTACTGTTTCACTGTGCAAGCTGTGTTATTATGGTGGGGTGTTCCGGCATCGTTGTCGGAAGGGCTCCCGGGGAGGAGCTGGGGGCTGGCTGCAAACAGCAGACCGACACGGGTGCAACGTCTGGGCACCTCGCTGGGGCACTCACTGCTGGACAGCACGCAGCTGCTGCCTTTTTTTTTCTTTTTAACATTTCATTTGGAAATCGTTTCAAACTGCAGAAAAGTTGCAAGAATACAAATAGTACAAAGAATGCCAGATATTTTTCACCTGGATTCCATTTTTGCTAACATTTTGCCCCATTTATTTTATCATTTGTTCTCTCTCTCTCTTCCTCCCTCCGTCTGCCCCTCCCCCGCATATGGTGTGTGTGTTCTTTTTTCTCATCTCTTTATGATCCAACTACATGTCTCATAGTTCTCCACCCTCACAGCATAGAGAAGCTGGCTCCGTCACCCCGGTGGCGTTGCCACCACTGCCCTGGCACCGTTATGAAACCTGCCCCCCGTATTCCTATGGTGCCTACTGCCCCAGTAGGGTCCTTCTTAGCACTCCCTCTGGCACAGGACAGTAGGTCCAGGTACTGCGTTTCTTTGTCTTGTCTTTGGTTTCCTTTCATCTGGAACATTTCCATAGTCTGTCTTTCATGTCACTGACATTTTTGAAGAACACAGTGGCTTTTTTTTAAATACAACGGTGCCCATTTTGGGGTTTGGCTGGTTTCCTTGGAATTAGACTCAGGGTATACGTTCCCAGCCACAGCCCGCGGACAGCGTGTCTCTAGGCTCCACGCGGCCCCTCCTGCCTCTCGCTGGGAACGCTGTTGCTGATGAGCTGGTTGAGGAGCTGTGTGATTTATCTGCTGTGTAATTACTCTTTATTTCCTTGTAACTAATAAACAGTCGTGGAGGGAGATGCTTTAAGACCATGGAAATTGTCTGCTTCTCATCACCATGTCTTCCTACATTTAGCATCCATTAATGCCTCTTGCTGATCCAATCTTCAGTTGCAAAATATTGGTTTTCAAACCCAGCACTGCCCCTACATTTCATCAGTCGGCATCTAGCATCCTACTGAAATGACAGCTCTTACATCTCATCTGTGTGTCTATGTATCTATCTGTCCATCTATCATCTGTATCTATCATCTGTCTGTCTGTCTACCTACCTACCTACCTACCTACCTACCTACCTACCATCCATCATCAGTCTGAGCATTTATAATTCATCCCTGTACTTCATCATTTGATGCTCACACCATCCAGGCCTCAGCCGGTGGGAGCCCCGTCGGGCTGGCTGCTGAGTCCCTGTGACATTGCCACCTTTTTATGTAGCACCTCCTTGCTTCCTGGCATAACAAGAGGTTCCCTTCTCATTCCGTGCTGTCCTTGCCCCAGCCCTAAAATCAGGCCTTTTCCCAAGGAACCCTGCTTCCTTTCAGCGGGAAGTGTGATGGACACCAAGGTCTGGGTGTCACGGTCACAGGCACAGGACACCTTTCAGCGGACAGACCAGGAACTGTGCACACCACACACCCACATTCAGATAGACACGCACATGTACACGCACACGGCGCACACTTAGAAGCCATGTGTTCACGCCTATGCCTCCCCATTCCATAGCACCCACCCTCTCTCGGGGTACCCCCTGTCCCCCAGGGTACACCCTCTCCCTTAGGGCGCCCACTCTCCCTCTCTCTCTGGAGTCCTGTGACATCTCCACGTCACCTTCAGAGTTGCTTTGTCCATTTTCCTACAAGAGAAAAAATTGACAACTAACAGGTGTCCTGCTTTGTTCTCACTTTTCCGCACCCTGCCCCTCAGACCTTAGAGGCTGTCCCGCCACCGCTTTGCATTCTCAATGTCTGAGACTGTGTGTTCCCCCCACAACTTCACTAGCAGGGCGTGTTGTCAAACTTGAATTTTTGCCAAGCTGATGGACGAGAAATGGCATCTCAGGTGTGGCTTCAATTTGCATTTGTCTTATATGAGTGACGTTGAATACTTATTCATATGTCCAAGTACCATTTTTACATCCCTTTGTGGGAACTCCTTTTCCTCTAGTTTGCTCATTTTTCTATATGATTTTTGTGTTTTTGTTTCTCAGCTTTCAAAAGTTCTTTGTATATTAGAGACCTTTTATCTATGAAGTTAATTCCAAATATTTTCTTCATGTTTATTGTCTTAATTTTGCTTATTTCTTTTCCATGTAAAAAGTTTTTTCGAGACAAATTTGTCAATATTTTCTTTTATTGTATCTGGGTTTTTAACTCACAGCTAGACAGCCTTTCTCTGCACTGTGCTTATAGCAGGATTGGCCTGTGTTGGCTTCCCACGTTTGTATATTCAGGCGTCGTACACTTGGCCCTCTGCTCTTGTGGGTTTATTCTGTGCGTGGTGCGAGAGTGGATCTAATGTTATCATTTTCCAAATGATTTCCCACTGTCCCAGCGCCATTTTATTTGAAAAGTCCTGATTGCTGTAGGGAATTGAGACACCTTCCTTCTCACATGCTGGACTTGATGCAGTGATTGGGGCGGGCTCTGGTCTCCCTTTCCTCACTGGCATCAGACGTGTGTCATTTGTACACGTGTCCGTCAGAGGCCTACACAGTGCGTCTGGGTAAGGCTGCCCCACCCCCACCCAGCTCTCCCCTCAGCGTTTTCTTAGCCATTCCTGCATGTTTGTGTTTCCATATGAACTCTAGTTTCAACCCGAGCTCCATAAAAAAATGTCCACTGGAATTTTTATTAGGATCATGTTAAATTTGTACCCTAAATTAGGAGAACTGACATCTTGATGATGTTGGAACGTCCTAACCTTTCTATTTCGGGTCTTCTTTTTCGGCGTCTCTCAAGAGTGTTTTATGGTTTTTTTCACATGGGCTGTGAACATTTTTTGTTAGATGTACTGCTCCAAGTTGGGGAACAGGTTCGGCTATGTGCTGTTCTCCGTCGGCCCCTCCGGAGACCCCTCCCTACCTCTCCCCCCTGACCTGTGCGGCCACCCCCAGGGGCCCCTTGCCTTCCATCTTCTCACCGTGTTTTCCCATAGGAAGCCCCTGGAAAGAAGAGGGTGGGATGAGAGAGATGGGGTTTGCGCCCTGGCTCGCTGCCAGCAGGCCTGGTGACTGCATTTCTCTGCCAAGGCTGCAGCTTCTCCAGGCTTCCCGTCCCTCGAGCACAGCCCCAGCCCTCTCTCGGGGGTCCCTCGGCGTTCCCTCCTTGGCCCTTCAGGCCTGGGGGCCCCGGCTCCCCTGCTGCTGGCCCCAGGAGCTTCTCGGTACATTGTTGGTTGGAAGACACTCCTTCTTCAGACTCTCTGCCACCTGCCTGGATTCTAGCAGCAATGCTCGGCCGGTGCTCTCACCTCTTTAAACAGCACCTTGGTTTTTCCATGTTTTTTCCCCACCCTTCACCTGCTCTCAGATTGCATTCAGCTGGGCTTCAAGGTGGCCCATGACCAAGGCTGGCCACTTTAGAGCACACCGTCCCCATAGCAGGAGGTCCAGGGATGGCAAAGGCAGGACAGGGGCTTTCATTTGGGGCTTTTTTCAGAAGCTCCTGGTAGGGGGAGGCACTGTCTTTCCCGAGCAGGACAGCGCTGCAGTCTCGTCTTGCCACGAGGAAGCATAGGCCTCCCGCGGACTAAAGCAGATCCTGGGGACAGAGACAGTCCTGGTGACAGGGTGGTGCTCCTGGACCCGGCTGTGCCTGAAGCCCTGGATTGACCCCCAGGGGTTTATCCTATACATGAGCTAATAAAGTTACCTTTTTGCTTAAGCCAGTTTGGTTTTGATTCTGTCACTTGCAACCACAGACCCCTGACGTACGCATGGCATGGGAAAAGTTTTTACACTCTGCAAAGCGAAGACAATGCTAGGGGCACCCAGATACAGAGAGCTAACCCGGGGACCCTCAGAGAAAGGCTTTGCATTGAGTTCAGTTCAAAGAGGGCCCTGCTTCCAGCACAGGCCCCAAACGGAGTGGTGGGGCTGCGTGAAGCCTTGCTGTTGCAGGGGCCCCCACACCTGCAGCTCACCACCTGGCTGCACGAGTCCAGGTTCTGCAGGCCCAGAACGCGCCGACCAGACGAGCAGCCCCAGGAACCTGCTGGGACATGGCTCTGCCTGTGCGGGTCTGTCACACTTGACACGTCATTGAATCCTGATAGGACCCTGGCAGGCGTGTCATGTTAACATCCCAATTTTATAGCTGGTGAGACTAAGGCTCAGGCTCAGTGACGCTCCCATGGTCACACAGGGAAGGCATGCGACCACCTCGTAGGGTAGGCAGGCGGCACAAAGGGAGCGAGGCCGCTTTGCTTGTAGCCAGAGCAGTGCTTGAAAGGGCAGCCCCAGAATGATGTGGCAATGTGACAGCTGTCCACCTAGGAGGGCGGCGAGACATGGGGGGAGGGCTGGGTGGAGCGGCGTGGAGCCAGGCCCAAATTCCAGGCAGCCAAAAACTAATTTTATCATGGCTGTGGTGTGTAAGCCTCTTCGAGGAACGATGACTTCTTTTGTCAGGGGGCTGGGCAGGTGTGGGGCTTGAGGGGTGTAGCAGATGACAAAAATGGCCACAGCTCTTCCCTATTAAACAAACTCAATTCATGGCTATTGTTGTAACTACTATATTTGAGGCTGTTTGTCATAAAGCAGCCCCTAACTGATGCAGGGTGGCCAATGGGGATGAGGAAAGGAAAGGTCGACCACAGGGCTCACGTGCAGTACCTCCCGCAGGCACCCACCCAGGTGGATCCGGTTTCGTCATGTGCTGTACCCCGGGGTGCCCTTCCCAGCAGAGCCCCTGACCTGCTGACTTCTGCGTCAGCCCTTCCATGCTCGCCCCTGATGCTTGCTAGAATGGAGTCCCCCCGAGTCACCTGTCACTGCTGGGAATGAGGGCCTGAGGGCAGTTGGAATGCAGTAGGGGGGATGCAGGGTTGGGGACAGGAAGTGGGAGGATAGAGAGGGGCCTGGAAGACAACGGTCTGCAGAGGTAAACGTGGGAGGCAGGTTGTCACTACCCCCCACCCCGCTTGTCCGCACCCTAATCCCTGTGAATATGTTACATTACATGGCAAAGAGGACTTTACAGATGTGACTGAGGTCAGTACTCAGTGACCTGACACAGGGGGATTCTAGTCTCGTGGGTTATCTGGGGGCCCGGTCCAATCAGAGAAAGCCTCAGAAGCATGGAATGCGCCCTAGCTGGAGCCAGGGGGTGCAGAAAGAGTCCAAGAGATGCAAAGTGAGAGGACTCAACCCGCCATCGCTGGTTGGAGGATGGGCCGGGTGGCAGGGGGTGAGCGTGACGAGGAATTCAGGTGGCCTTAAGTAGCTGAGAGAGGCCCCGCTGACAGCAAGGAAATGGGGACCTCAGTCCTACAACTGTGTATTAGGATTCTCCAGAGAAACGGAGCCAATAGGATGTGTGTATGTTGAGAGAGGGAGTTATTTTAAGGAATTGGCTCACGCGATTGTGGGACTGGCGGTCTAAAATCTGCAGGGTAGACCAGCAGGCTGCTGATCCAGGGGTGATGGTGCAGATCAAGCCTGAAGGCCGTCTGGAGGTAGAATTCCCTCGTCCTCGGGGGAGATCAGTCTGTTGACTCTTAAGGCCTTCAACTGATTAGGTGAGGCCCGCCCACATTATGGAGCATCACCTGCTTTATTCAATGCCCACTGATTTAAGTGTTAATCTCATCTAAAAAAAAACCTTCACAGGTGCACCTAGAATAGGGTTTGCCTAAATGTCTGGGTACTGTGGCCCAGCCAAGTTGACACATAAAACTGACCATCACAAAGCCAAGAAACGACTCCACCACCGCCGGCGTGAGCTGGAGCCGGAGCCCCTTCACAGCCTCCGCAGAAGAGCCCAGGCTGGCCCGCACCTGGTTTAGGCTTTCGGAGGCCCGGAACAGGGGAACCAGTGGAGCACACAGGACTCCTGGCCTTCAGAGCTGTGAGGGAATGCATGGGGGCTGTGTAAGCTGCCGAGTGGTAGCTGGTTTCAGCAGGAAACGACACAGTTAACCCTTGAGGGAGGCCAGGCCTCCTGCTGGTGGTGTCACCTGAGGCTAGATGCTTCCCGGCTGAGGCCAGGCTCCTAGTAGGTCATTTTGCCAAACTCCACAGGAGCTGCGGTTGACTCTGCACCTGCAGGCCTCAGGCCAGCGGCTCTGTGCTATGCTCCTCCAACCTGGGGACTTGTCTGGGCGGTGGGTCCAGGTGCGTGGCGCTCCTGGAACCAGCTCCCGGCGGGTAAGCAGTTTCCTCTTCCGCTTCATGCATGTGGGTCTGCGAAGGATTTTGTTATTCGTAGCCCCCCTCTCCCCCCCGCCCCCACAGGGCAGGAGAGAGACCCTCTCCCTCCAGCAGGATGGGGTTGTTGCCTTCTCCCAGGTGGCAGCCCTCAGCTCCGGGCTCCTAACTGCATGTCATTATCTGGCGAGATCTCTCCAGAGGCATATGAAATGCTTGAGCTGCCAAATTTCCTCCCAAAAATTATACTTTTGAAGCTTTTAGAAAGAACAAACATCTTACTTTTTTTGAAAAATGTCATTGTCTCTCTTTTCTTTAGGGAAGGAATTGGGGATGCAGAGACATCCGTGGGGAGAAACACTTGCCAACATTGAGCCTGATGCAGGCTTCCAGGGAAGAGGGAGGGGCCCGCCCCTGCGGGCTCCGGGTTCCTAAGCATAAGCCCGTCCTGAGCACGCTGTGGACGCACCGGGGGCTGCCCCCCGCAGGCTGCCCTGGTCCAGCGTCAGCCTTATGCTCCAGGACAGTGCCCACTGGCCAGTCCTCACCCGAGTGGGCCCTGCTCCCTCGAGCTCCATCCCAGACCGTTCAGGGGCCCCGCCTTCCATCCCCAGAGTGTAACATCGTCTCTGCTCAGAGGCCCTGTCGAGGGGCCCTCCCAGAGGACAGATGTCCCCCAGAAAGGCAAGTGTCCCAGATGGCAGGTGTCCCCCCAGGAAGACAGATGTCCCCCCCAGGTGAGCAGGTGTTCCTCCGTCACAGAGTTCCTCCACTACTGAGGACCTACTGTGTGCCGTGCACCGGGTAAGCTCTTTGTAAGCCTCACCACGTTGAACTCTTCCCACAGGCAGTGAATATCTCATGAGAATTTTTTCTAAACCAGGGGCTGTTGTGTGTGTCCATTAATTCATTTGGCCCTCAGCCCAACCCCCTGAGGTAGATATGATCATCCTGATTTCGCAGGTGAGAAACAGAGGTCCAGAGAGGTTCAAAATGTGCCTGAAGACACACAGCCAGGAAGTGCCAGAGCCAACCTTCCTGGGGCGCTGTGCCTCCTGGGTCACCCTCTCTGATGTGCCATGGACCCTGGGGATGGCACATTCGGTCTGGCGTGCTCCCCTTTGGAGGAGACTGGCTGCCGGGTCTGGGCTGCCCTGCCCGCCCCCCGCCCTGCCCGGGTGTGGACGCCCCGCCCGCAGGCAGCCTCTCCATTCCCGCCTTCGTGCCCGCTCATGGGCGGCACTGAGTCCGTCTCCACAGCCTCGGAGTGCGGCCCCCACAATGAGCACCCTGGCACGTCGAAGGCAGGCAGGCAGCCTCCAGAAACGTGCCCTCCTCTGGTTTCTGTGTTGACACCTCTGTCCTCAGCCATTCCAGGAAGATGCCTCCCCTCCCTCTTTGGAGATGGAGGATGAAGACAGCCCGTGGGTGTTGGAGAAGCGCCCGCTAAGTTTCCTTGGAAACGACAGCTGCTCTTCCTGTAGGCACATGGCTCGGGGAGCCCCAGGGTCTCCACATGCACGTGGCTAATCGTGGGCTGCACGTGGGCAAGTGTTGTATTTAAGCCCCTGTCTGAGCTGGTCACCAGCTGGGCAGGGACAAGGGTGTGCCCCATTACGGCTCCATGCAGTTTGAAGGATCCCACCCGAGGGAAGGGTCCCTTACTCCAGAAGACAAAAAGCCCACCCTGAGCCCTGTTCTGGGACAGTCCCGGGAAGGGGTGGGGTGTGTGTGTGGGGGTACACGGCCTTGCTGGGCCCTCAGGGAGCTCCCAGCCCAGCACAGAGCCACACAGAGCTCAGCTTAGCGTCAGAGGGCAGCCAGCCGCCCCGGGAAGGAACCCTGACTCGCAGCAGGGCTGGGCCTGGAGGGGCCATGGCACTGGGTTGGGTTGGCCTACTCTGAACCCAGGACTGGCTGCCCAAGGGGCTTGTTTATTGACCCCCTGGTTCTCTGCAGAGCCCCGCTCTGTCCCTGTCAGCCTGGCGGTGGTCACAGGGATGAGCCCAGGTCACCGGCCACGCTATGAAGGACATGGCCCCCGACAGCAGCCAGGCCCTGAGAAAGCAGTTTGCCTCCTTGCTTGTAGCTGCCTCTCTGTGCCCAAAGTGGAAGGCAGGAGGCACCTGGCTAAGGAAACTTGCGGGTGACCCAGACCTTTCTAAGTGGGCACAATGGCCGAGGGCAGAGAGGGCGAGTTGGGGGGCTGGCCAGCTCTTGACCTTGGGCCCGAATTTCTCCCTGAGGTTCAGGACTGCAGTGCTGCAGCGTGGGAGAGCTGGGCTCCGTCCTGTCCCAACACGCCCTCGGGTGGCCCTGGGCTGGCTCCCATGCTTGTGTTCTTCAGGAGGCAAGGGGCCGTGGGCCCTTCAGAGACTTGTGTCTCCAGAACAGGGGCCTGAGGCTGGGAGCCCTTGGCCCTCCTCCCCCCACCCCGCCCTGGGGGCTATGCTGACCTCTGACCTCAGGGTGCTCTCAGTGTTGGGGTGAGGTGTGGCCCCGTGTGGTTTTGCTGCAGGTTGTCTGGGGCCCACGCCTATGACCCTCTCCCTGCTGTGTGGCTTTGGGAGGATGGCGCCAAGATGAAGGTGGGTGACAGGTGAAAGCTCAGATGCTGCAGGGCTGCGACTATGCTGATACGTGTTGGTAGGTATGTGTCACGCTCTGGGGCACTTTCTGGCTCATAGGAAAATGAAGAAAAGTGCAGAGATTTCCATACCCCCCTCTAACCCCCCCCCATTCACCTATGCACCCCGTCGCCTCTATACCAGGTGGTATATTTTTAAATGTCCCAGCGTATCCACATCACCAGCATCAGCTCCAGTGGGAATGTAAACATGGTTGGCTGCACCCCAAATCCCAAAGAGCCAAGACAGAGGATGCCCTCTTGGCACTGACAGGAGTCTTGGGGTGCAGACAGGCCCCAGCTGCAGTGGAGGGTCTGGGCTGAGGAAGCCCAGTGCCCTGTGAGCCCCGCCCTGGGAAATGCAGGGTAGCAGGAAGGGACCACCTGAGTCTGGGGTGGGGGTGGGGCTGAGAACCCAGATAACAAGGACCACACCACCTCCCCCACTTGTTTCTTGTTGGGAACAGGGTTTGTGCGTGCTGGTCCTCAGGAACCACAGCAACACAGAGGTGGCGTTGCAGCATCTGACATGGAGGGAGGGAAAGAACCCCAACTTTTAGCAAGCGGTGGCAGTTTGAAAGGAAGTGAACAGAAAGCCCAGTCCCCAGAGCTGGGAGCAAGGGGAGAGCGGTGGCCTTGGGGGCTGAAATGAGGCCCCAGGCTGCCCATTCTGACCCTCTTGGGGGCCCTTCACCACCTTCTAAGATTCCCAGGGTGGGGTCGGGGGGCCAGGCCCACTGGGCACTGAGCTCTCAGGGTTTCAACGATGGAGCGTCTTCCTTTACAGGGGAAATGCAGTGACAGCACGTTGCTTCAACACGCTGTAAAACGAAAGACAGCCCAGGAATTCCCCACACTTCAAATATTCATTTGCCTTCTGGTTCTCCCCACTCCAGCCTTGTGGGGGCCTGGAGTGGCTGTTCGTCTGGGATTGACACTAAACCATGAGCAGGGCAAGGACAGAAATTCAGTCCAAGCGGTCATCATCTCCACCCCTGGAAATCATGAGGAAATTGGGTGATCAATTTTTCAGTGACTTTAATGGAATATTTCCTTCTCCTTTGAAATCAATTTCACTAAGGCCAAAACTTTAGATTAGGTTAAATAGCGATTGAAATGCAAGGGATAAGATCAACTAACAAACAGCAGGCTTTCTCCAGAATATACTGCAGGATAACAGGGGGGTGTTGAAGAACTGGGGAGCCATCGATGGTTCTAAGGCCTTGGGAGAGAGTAGGGCACATGCTTTTTTCATCAATCCCTGACACCAGGGGGAGGAGAGGGTTGGGGGGCGGGGTGGCCAGTAAATGCTAGTGAATGGCTGTGAGCACATGTGAGTGAACAGATGAATTCATGGATGGATAAATGAGTAGATGGATGAATGCATGGATGCATGGATAAATGAATGAATAAATGGATAATGAATGAAAGTACAAAAAGCGATCCTGTTACCCTCCAACCTGGGAGCGATAACATTTGCTTTGCCTGCGTCAGAGGCATAAACTGAGGACCCAGTGATGCCAAAGCTTCTCCATCAGGGGTCGGGTCTCTCACAGGCTGAGGGGACGAGACTCATGTGACTGGTGTCTGTGATCCTGTCCTTGACCCATGTCACTCAGGCACTGAATAAACTGGAAAGAGTGACAGCACTGTGGAAGAACTTTGAGCAGCTCTAATCATGTGGTGGAAAAGATAAATGCCTGAGTGGTGGGGTCCCCAAACCCGCTGAGGGTTGCTGACAAACTCAGTGTCCCCCCGCCATCTTCGAGAATGATGGGGCAGCCTCCCACTGCACCATCCTGCCTGGGCCACGGGAGCACAAGACCAGCACTGACCCCTGCCGCTCGGGGTCCCTCACTGGGGGAGCCTGGAAAGCAGGCAGAGGTGGCGCCCTTCTGGTGACCACCCACAGACATTAGTGACCCAAGGCTCCTTGACATTGGCTGAGGTTCCAGTAGACCTGAAGGCACTCCACCCCCCAGAGACCCTCCTCTGGTTGACAGGGAGAGGGTGGGGGTTGTGACCAGGGAGCAGGGGCCGGGGGACAGCCTTGCCCAAGGTCACATGCCCGCTGGACCGCAGGAAGAGGCAGTCTCAACAGGACTCCCACAGCCTGTGCATGGGGCCCACGCGGATGTGGACGAGAAGCCCAGCAGGGCCACGTGGCTTTGGGCAATGTGCCCTTCATGTGTCATTGTGACTTTTTTAATCGCTTGGGGAAAAAAAGAAAAGAAAGCCACGCCCGCTGGGTTTCCGGCCAAGGTGGTGGGTGTATTTTGATTTAAGTTGCACCATAAAATTGGAGAGAAGTTTGCGCGGGTCAACACAACGTGCTCAGGGCCTGGTCTTTGTCGGCTCTGTGGGACTCTGCCTTGCAGGGGAGTCAAGCATGTGAGCCACGATGAATAATTCAAGGCCCAGAGCCTGGATGCTTCCACCCTCTCTCATCTGCATTGCATCTTGGGGTCCAGGAGCTAAGGAAAGGCACGTTTTCACTTCTCAGGGACCCATAGGAGCGGGTTTGGGGGAGGGGCTGCTCAGGCCTGGGCTGCTCAGACCCGACCAAGACCCAGCTTTCCCGGGAGGGACACCCTGGGGGCAGTTCAGCCAGCCATGTCCGCCTCTAGGGAGCAGTCCTGGGATGGGGATTGGGTGGGAGAGGGTCTCACTTTCAGCGAGGCAGGACAGCGGGATGGTTAGGGCTGTGAGCCCTTGAACTTGGCAGCCCGAGCGTGGAGCCTGCCTGTGCCTTTGGTGGGAGGCTGCTCAAACTCCATGTCTAAGTTTCCCCCGATAAAAAAATGAATGACAGCGATGTTTATCTCACAGGATGGACTGTACAGTGCTATGTTAGAGATGACTGTACCCCACCTCATCCGGCTCATTTTTGTCACTGTCATCCTTACTGAGCGGCCCTGGATGGGTAGAAAGTGAGAATGGGGCGAGGACTTGGGCGCTGTGATGAGCAGCCCCGTTGGGCTCGCGGGACCGGCCCGCTGAGTTGCATCCTGCCTGGCACACGGCCCTGTCTCCCAGGCCTCCAGGCAGCATCCATCTGCCATGTTTGTTACGGAACGGGGTTGTTTGGGGGGACGCCTCAGTGCTGCCCTCTCCAGGAGGGGCCTGTGCTCACCGACCTTAGAAAAGACGGGGTCTGAGCCGCCGGGTCCTGCTCTGCTCTGTGCTGCCTCAGGCAGATGCCCGGGCTCATCCTGCCTTGGTTTCCCCCCTAAAAACAAACTTTCACACAGGAGTATGGGGGACAGAGTATGGGGGCACGGAAAGCGTCCCTTTCCCTTTGACCTCTGAGTCCTGCCACACAGCCCTGTCAGGCGGCTGGACCCAGAGCTCCCGTTTCCCAGTAAGACATCCACACCTGAAAATGCCAGCGCACGCCGCTCCGTTGTGATTATGGCAAAGAACTTCTACTAATTGTGTTCATTGCTCATGTCCTGCCATTCTCATAAATTGCATTTCATTGTTTTCAGGCTGATGCTTTATTTATTTATTTATTTATTTATTAACGATTTTATTGGGGGAATTGGTGGAGGGGAACAGCGTTGGGGAATCGGGGAAGGGGAACTGACAAGTTGCTGTCTTTTTGTTCTTCAGTCTAGTTGCGGAGGATGTTGCTTCACTGTTGGTATCGTCATTGCGCTCTTCCCGGATGAGGCAGATCGGTCGCTGGCTTCTGGATGTCGCTCACCGCAGCTATTGGCAGCTCACGCTGGCTGCCAGCCGCTCACGCTGGCTGCCGGCCACTCACTGTAGCCCATGGCAGCCCACTGCAGCAGGGGCTGCAGCCTACACCATCACCGGGGCTCGCACAGCCCAGCTCCAGGTGGAGCTGTTGTTAGCTGTAAAGGGCAGTGTCACTGGCCCTCATGTGGGATCCGAACCGGGGCCGCTGGCGTCCCAAAACCAGCGCTTAACCAATGCGCCACTCGGCCGGCCCCAGGCTGATGCTTTAAAAATAAATCATTACCTAGAATCCTTCTTGAAGTGTCTGCCCACTGGCTCCAGCTGACGTACCCCAAGGGACTCGGGCAAGTGTCCCTTTTTGTCACCCCCAGGTGGCTGGGGCAGGTGTCACTTTTGGTCTTGTTTGGTCTTGTTTTGTGTGCTTTGGTAGCACCTCGGTGGAAACTGGAAGTTTTGCTACCAGGTGGAAACTGGGGTCCCCAACATTATCCCCGTGTCAGAGGATGACGAGGCAAGGAACAGGGGACATGTGTGGCGGCGGTGCCCTGCCCGTGCCTCTGTTAGGCATTGAACGTGCATTCTCAATTCCTCCCTGACAGAACCAACAAGGCAGGTTCTTTCCATTTTAATCAATGTGAAATAGAGGCACAGGAAAGTGCCTGTAAGGAGGAGAATCGGGGTCCCCTCCTCCTGCCCCCCTCTTCCTCAGACCCCCACTGGCTCTATGCCCCTCAGCTGGTCCTGCAAAGGAGGCTGTTTCCTAGACAATGGGGTCCCTTGGCCTCCTGGGCAGGTCTCATGGCCAGAAGCTCCTCTTGGGACCCCCTATTGGGGCAAGTGTGCATAGAGCCCCCGGGGGACACAGGTCCCTGGGCGGCACTCAGAGCCCCATCCTTGGGAGCTGTGGGTGGAATTTCTAGCTCAAGAAATAGCCTTTAAAAGCACCCACATGGCTAAGTGAAACCTAAAGTAATTGCCGTCAAGCAATTCCTCCTTTTAAAGGGTTTGGAGGTGTTGGGATCCAGGCTCACATTTAAAAAACTTATTTTTACTTTTCAATCACAGTTGACATTCAATATTATTTTCCATTCGCTTCAGGTGGACAGCACAGTGGTTAGCCATGTATATGATTCAGGAAGTGAGCCCCCATTAGTCTAGCCCCCACCTGCAGTTATTACAGTATTATGGACTGTACTCCCTAAGCTCTGTTTTGCGTCCCGTGACCATTTCGTGGCTGCCCATGTGTGCTTCCTCATCCCTTCACCTTTCTCCCCCAGCCCCCAGCCTCCTTCCGTCTGGCAGCCCCTCCGTTTGCTTCTGTGTCTACGAGTCTGTTTCTGTTTTGTTTGTTCGTTTATTTTGTTCTAGTCAGACAGAAAAAGACTAATACCCTATGATCTCTTACGTGTGGAGTCTAAAGGACAAAATAAGTGAACAATCTCACACTTTTTGTGGTGAAAGCAAACCCTTCGTGCTGCGGAGCCCAGGGTGGCTCAGGGGTGCCTCAGGCTGCTCCGTTCCAGGGGTGCTCCCTGCCGGCCCACGCCCCTTCTTCTCTCCTTGGCTGCCTCCCACGCCTCTCAGGTGGAGTCAGGGAGCCTGCGGATAGAGGGGAGCGCTGAGGGAGGCGGGGAGGCAGGGGGAAGGGAGTCAGCACTGTCAGGTGCCCAGCAGAGGAAAGAGAAAGTCTGCAAAGCACGCACTTTCTCCTCCTGGCTGCTCCGAAGGCCTGGCTTGCAGGGCCGCTGCGGCCAAGCCGCCCTCCGCCGTCGGGGACAGCAGGTGGCGTTGCTGAGAGGTGCGGGTCTGCAGGCACTGACCCCTGGGCCACGAAGCACTTTTCACGCACATCCCCCACCACCCTCGCCACCCCACTCCTGTCCCCTGCCACGCTTCCTTCCCTGCTTCCTCCTGAAACACCTCTGTGCTGACATTTAGGGTCCACCGTGGATCAAGGTAGCCCTGTTCCCAGGCAGCTCCAGTCTGTAGACAGACACAGGGCTGTGACCACACACTGTGGAGGCTTGTGATGGGGTGTGGGCACAGGGTTCCAAGGAGGGGGCGCTGTAACTGCCTCGGGGACCCAGGGGACCTTCAGAGAGGAGGCAGGTGGAACACCAGGTTCCCGTCGGCCAAGGCCCCCTCCCTCCCCTCATGGGCACTGCGGTGATGCTGGCCTAGTCACAGGCCTGGCTTCAGCCATTGCAACGTGGGTGGAAATGACAGTGTGCCTTCTGAGCCTAGGCCTCGCTTCCGCTCGCCTTTCTGGGAGCTCCCGACCCCCACCCCAAGAAGGACATGCTGCTCCTACGAGGAGGGACACAGGGAAGAGAGTGAAGTGACCCCATGGCCTGGGGCTGGGCCAAGCTGCCCAAGTGCAGACTCGGGAGCAAGCAATAAAGGCTTCCTCTTGTAAGTAATAGCATTATTGTGGCTGGGCCTAACTGATGCGAGGTGACACTGGCGCTCGGCCTTTAAATCCAGCAGAGGTGGGCTGGGTGGGGCAGGCAGCCCCGGGGAAGGCGTGTGCTAGGCCTGAGCCCGGGGTCTGAGACCCACTCCGGCAGGCCTGGGAAGGTGCTCCTTGCAGCTGCCCTCCTGGGTGCCCAGGGACAGGGGGCATCCTCAGGGATGGCCAGGCAAAGGTGGGAGAGGCACCAGGACTTGGGGGAGTCCTTCCACCTGCCGCCCCCGCCCTCGGCTGAGCTCCTCCCTCAGAGCCCCGTCCTCCATAACGACTCTGGGGCAGCTCAGCGCCTGCAGTCTCCCCATGACGGCCCTGGACCCTCCATCCGGCTCCCAGCTGGCTCTGCGCCCCACCTTCACCTGGCTCCGCACCCGGCCCCTCCTCTGCCGTTGCCTGCGCCGTCCCTCCCACCTGGACGGGCAGTCCTCCCGGGCCCGTCCTGCTCCGCACCCGTCAGAACTGTGCTCACGTGCCGCTCCCTGCTGAGTGGGTCTCCAGCAGGGCCTGCCCCTCGGGTGGGCAGCCTTCCACCCCTGTCCAAAGACCCCAAGTACTTTCTGCCTCTGACGGAATCAGGTGTAGGTCTGTGTGTCCGTCTGTTAGAGTGGCACTGCCGCACGGGGTTCTCAGGGTCGGCATGCACCTGGACCACTGGGACACGGGCAGGACGCAGATCCCCAGGCAGCACCTCCAAACGATTGGTTGCATTTGGCCCCAAGGTGGGACCCGGGCTCTGTATTTCCTCAGCTGCACTCGAAGAAGCAGCAGCCCAGGCAGCCAGAAAGGCCATCGTCTGACTCACTCCGCACTGCTTTCCATGCCCAGCAGGGCCTGCAGCTTTTGGTCCCACGACTGTGGCCTCCTCCACCATCAGGGCCTTGCCCAGAGGGCATTCCAAGCTGTCAGCCTTGGAGATGAAGAAAAATGATCTCTTTCCCCTTTAGAAGAAACACTCCATTTGGGCTCCATCCCTGGGCTAATGGGCTTCTCTGTGACCTGGATCTCTGCCCGGGACCTGGTGGGTGGGGAACCAGAGACCAGATGGGCCCAGGTCCGCAGGCACGCCTCACAGGATCCCGGCAGACGCCCACCCCAGCCCCTGTCCTGGGGCCCTGGGACTCAACCCAGGAGGGGGTCCTCATGGACCAGGCTGCCCCAGGTGAGCCGACAAATGGAGCTCAAAGGCCTAGGAGCCCCTTTGCTCTCAGCCAGCCCAGAAGGAGGCCTCCCAGGTCCTTCTCCGCCCCTGCCCCGCGCCCCCAGAGGGGCCGACAACACGGCAGCTCCCTCCCCCTGGCCGTCCTTCATTCTGCAAGAGCCCAAAGGCAAAATGCAGCCTCTTCTGGGGCCACAGACTCTGTCTGATGACATGGGTGCCCTGTGGCCTCAGGCTTCGGTCCCTTGTGTGATCAGTAAATGTTAACTTCCTTCTCTTGCCCAGCCCCGACCCGAACCAGAGCCCAGGAACCAGCAGGCCCCGCGTGGGCACCTCCCACTCAAGATGGGGATGCAGGGCCACCCTCAGGCTGCACCAGACACAAGGCTGCCCCTCGGGGAGCTGTGGGGGTTTATGGCTGCAAATAGGGTCCACGTTTCCTTCTTCTGGGCTTTCAAACACATGGGGCAGTCAAATGTAGTTAAACCTGAAGAACAAAAATTGGTACTTTGAAATAAAACCCAGTTCCTAACAACATTTGTTATCCAACCATCCCGTAGCTCTCGGCCCTGTGAGTGGAAATTTTATGCCTTGCAAGCGAGACCTTTTAGTCCCAGGGCTCAGACAGAAAAGGCTGGGATCATTCCAAAACAAATTAAGTCCCAATTAACCAGCTTATCTCTAAAGGGGGTGGGGAGAAGAAAGTAAATACCAACTTGAGATTCCTTCC
Source organism: Aselliscus stoliczkanus (assembly GCA_033961575.1). Lineage (NCBI taxonomy): Eukaryota > Metazoa > Chordata > Mammalia > Chiroptera > Hipposideridae > Aselliscus > Aselliscus stoliczkanus. Next base: position 141,518,240 of record CM066734.1, read on the forward strand.
ATGTATTCAAACAGCACTTTTCACAATGGAGCGGATATTTATACATACACGCTTGCATTAAATCCCAAATCTAACAATTAGCCTAAAGCAACCGCATACTGACTTGGTATGAAAGGCACCAATTTCTCAGTTAAATAAATCATTCTTAACTCGGGGGTAAGCTGATATTTACGTTTACTTAAATTGAACCATGACTATTCCAGTACATTCTTGTTTTATCTCTTACAAAGAAAAAAAAAAAAACACCAAAAAACTTAGCTCACAAATTGGTTTTCCTTGCTCCCGCCTTTAAATGTACTCCGTCCTTGGTCACTCATTCTCAAGTATTTCTTACACGTCTGCTGTGTCCTGGGCACCATGCCGGGCCCTAGCGGTGCGTGTTAGAGGCTAAATCGCCAATGATCAGTCTCCATTGATTGTCCTGTTTCCAGCCCGTAGAAAAGACCAGAGAAATGTAAAAGATGACAAAATCTGGGTGAGTGTCCTCCAAGGATCCCAAAGTATGCAGCACTCCCAAAGGGAGGCTGCGAGGCAGCACCCTAACACAGGCCACGCAGGAAAGGAAAGGGAACAGCCATTGCAAAGACGCAGAGGTCGGCAAAGGCCCTGTGATTCTGCAGCTGGGAGGCACAGCAGGGTGAGGGTGGGTGACAATGGCGGAGGAACAGAGTGCAGCTTGGGAAGGCTTGGGCTGCCACAGGGCACCCATGTCATCAGACAGAGTCTGTGGCCCCGGACAAGCAGCTGCTAGGACGTGCTTGCTGGGAGCCGCAGGAAGCCAGCAGGTTCTCTTAAGCAGTTAGGAACCATTCAAGTAGATGACTTGGCTTCTCCAAGATGAACATGGCTCTCTAAAGGCAATACATGTCTGCAGTAAAAAAAATTCAGATAATATAGAAAAATATAAAGGAAATCACTCCACATCTCACCCCCCGGAAATAAGCATCACTGTTAACTTTTTGACATTGATCTCTGGATGTGCATATTGATCCCTTTGCGTAAGGGGACGTGCACTCTCCTTCATGTTCTGTGACCTGCTGTTACACCTTGGGTGGCTTTCCATGGCAGTGGACGCAGACCTGCGTCACCACTCAAAATCGTGCGCTATCCCTGGGAAGGGTGGACCAGGTATTCAGAACGGATGCCCTGAGAAGCACATTCAGGTTAGTCCGGCTTGTCAGCATCACGCGCTGCAGTGAACATCGTCCCCTGCACAGAACCCCCCGGGGAGGAGGATGGAGGTGGCCTTCAGCCTGCTGTGCCAGGCAGGCCCTGCTCTGAGTGGCGGCTGGGGTGGGGGCAGGGTGGAGTCAGAACATGAGATGCACGTGTCACGGGACCTGGTCCACACCTGACAGCCAGCCGTGGGTCACCAACATTAGAGAAGCCCTCTGACGCAAAAGGCAGAAAGTTGAACCCAAACTGAAAAAGGAAGTGGGAGTAAGTAGCGAGGGAAAAAGCTTCCAGAAAAGAAAGCCATCCTCAAAGAGATGCAAGAAGATAGCACATTCCTAACATCAGAACTTGGCCCTATAACGACAAACATTCGGCAAGAAAGAAAACATCCTGCCTGTTAAGCAGACAATGGTAGAAGGCTGAGAAGGTGAAGCTCTGAGCACATGGAGTGGAAAGACAGTAGAATTCAGAGAGAGAGAGATGAGGGTGACACAGGGATTCAGAGAGAGAACAGGAAAGCAGGGCAGGAGGAGGAGGCAGGCCTCAAGGGAGCACTCTGACACAGGTCCCAGGACGGACCGTCCACCAGACTCAAAGGGCCACAAGCACAGCCCCTAAGCCCACCATTGTGACAGCTCACAGCACAGGGGACAGTTTTCAGAGGAAATGGAAGTGGGCCTTAAGAAAGCATCAGGGCTCAGAAGGCACTGGAACGTCTCAGCTGCGATCCCGGGAGGTGGGAGAGTGGGGTGCTGATGGCCGAGGACGTGCACACTCACCGTGAAGCCATACCCAGCCCTGCTGTGCACCCAGCGGTGCTGACAGCCGGGAACTCCCAGTCCACGTGGAAAACATATTGGCTCGGACCCACGTTACCACCAAAGGAAGGAGCAAACCAACAAAGAGGAGGACGTAAGACCTGGACACAGAGACAAGCGGGCTTCCCAGGGTGCGAGCTGATCAGGACACAGGCATCTGCAAGGCCACGTCTCAGAGAAAAGCAGATTGGAGCAGCCGCCCGCTGTGTGGACAGAGGCAGAGCACTCACCGCTTTCCTGAACGCTTCAGGGAAGAACTGGTGACGATGCCCAGGGAACCAAGCAGACAACAGCGTAAGATTTTAACACAGGAAGAAAGGTACAGCCTGGGACGCAAGGGTGACTGTGGCTCACCCAGGGGAGAGAGGCGAGATGACAGACACAGCAGGGGTTTGACTAGAGAATTATTTTTTGATGTATTGATAAGCCTGATGTATAGGATTAAATTAATATGTTGATGCAGTGATTAATATTGAATAATTTAATTATTCCAAATTTAATCCGAACTGTGATTTCACCTTCTGGGGGGCGGGGTGGGGAGGGAGGGGCGGCAGGGGCCCCAGGACACTTTGCGGTTTGTTACTGTGAAGTCAGTGGGTGGTGTCTGAAACTTAAAAAGTGACACACAGCAGAAAAGCATGTCCTTTGGAGACGGAGGGAAATGCCAGACCAATGAAACTAGAACAGATGAAAGGCCGGAAGCCACTTCTTCCAGGGAGGGGCGGAGGGGCAAGATGGTTCCGTGATAAACCCTGAAGAATGACTTGGCTTCCTGAATTATGCACTTCACATGTTGCTTCAATGAAATAAAGTTATTTTTTTTTCTTTTTAGAGGGCAGTGTCACTGGCCCTCATATGTGGGACCCGAACCGGGGCTGCTGGCATCTCAAGCCAGCGCTTAACCACCGCGCACTCGGCCGGCCCTCAAGAGATAAAAATTTGAAAAGGAGAGGGAGAGGGCAGGCGCTTACTTGGAGATTGGTCAGGAGTGTCCTTGTGCTTGGTCATACGGCTTCATCTGGAAACAGCGTCTGAGAGCAGGGTCCTCCCAGACCGCCTGAGCTCTGGCCGGCACACCATGGGAAGTCAGCACTCTCCACCCCAACTGCAAGAGCTGAGGAAAGGGGCTTTCGGAGCCCCGCCTGGACCAGGGGATGGTCTGGAGGGAGGCCCTGGCGGTGTAGACAGAGTGACATCCTGGCCAGAGCATAGAGCGGGTGAGGGCCTGCGGGCAGTAAGGGGGCTAGGCAGGGTTGGTGGGACAGCCAAGCCGCCTGTGAGGACTGGCGGAATCCAGGATTGCCCATAGATTGCTTAATTGGTTTTTGCCTCATTCTTCTCCTGTGGAATTCTTCCCGAATTTGGACTACAAAACAATTGTGTAATTGCCTTAAAAATCCATCCATCATCCATCCATCTATTCATCCATCGATCTCTCCATCCATCATCCATCCATCCACCATCCATCCACCCTGCATCCATCCATCCATCCATCCATCCATCCGTCATCCATCCATCTATTCATCCATCGATCTATCCATCCATCATCCATCCATCCACCATCCATCCACCCTGCATCCATCCATCCATCCATCCATCCATCCATCTATCGATCTATTCATCCATCCACTCATCCATTTATCCATTCTTCCGTTGAACAAGGAAATCTTGAGCTTCTGCTCAAGGGTCAGGTCCCTGCCCCATGGGGCTGAATTTGGAGGGGGAAGCAGGCAAGAACAGCAGGTGCCTAAGACAGCTGTTCTCCTTCCCTTGATGGTTGCTCTGTCCCTGTCCTTTCTCACCAGAATGAATGGTGCCCAGGCCCAGGAGGTGTGTGCCTGCGCCCACCTGCAGGAGAGGGCCTGGCTCTCTGCAGAGACCCAGAGCCCGCACAGGGGAACAGCACCCCGGGGCCCATTTAACTGCTAACGCCGCTGTTGTGGGGAGACAGCAAGTGCTTCTCGACATTCATTTTCTCAATTCTTCTCTCAAATGTCAGATTGCTCTGAAGTGGGCTCCTGACTGAACACATGGCAGAGTTCTTAAAGAAGCATTCGGGGACGTGCTAACAAGCTGGAACTCACCCACTCTGAGGCAGGAGCCACCTCTCCTGGGGACCCTGACAGGAGCCCCAGGGGATGTGGAGAAATACCACACAGACTGGGGTCCTGGGGAGATCAGGAAGCTTCCCTGGCTGCCCCCCTGGGTGGGGTGGGGGGACACTTCCTTTGAGGAGCTGGCCCGGCGCAGTAGGCTCCACCCTGTGACCCTGCACATGCCCTTCCCCAAGCCTCAGGTCCCAGCTGTAAAATCAGGGTGGGACATCTCACAGCAGATTATTAGCTAACAGGGCCTCTTTCATCCTAGTATCTCAACTGCCCGCTCTGGGCCTGAAATCAGTGAGAGCTCAGCTGGAAGGGGGAGCCCATTCAAACGTGAATTCCCTGCATGCCTCAGCCTGCCCCCCAACTCCACCCCATGGTGTGCTCAGTAAGGAACAAGCAAATCTGGGGGGTGGGGGAGGCTGGTGACCATGGAAACCTGTGAGCTGAGTCCCCAGGGATGGTGCAGGAGCTGAGGTCCGGAAGGGGCTGGGCCGGGCAGGCTTGTCAGAGGAGGGTTGGGGTGGCAGAAGCCCCTGAGAACATAGAAGCTTCCAGAGTCTGGGCGGGCTGCCTCCCCAGACTGTGCTTCCGGGAGTGATGGTGCCAGTCCCTGAATTGCTCCCTGTTCCCTGGGTGCCTGCTCTGGACTGGGCTGGGTCTGATGGCTGTGGGAGCCTCTAGTGCGGGCACACGGGTGGTCCATATTAATGGGTAGTGATGGAGGCAGCCACTCAGATCTCCCTCGAGAATCCACCTGCACAGAGGACCGCCAGCCGCACCTGCGGATTTGCTTCAGCGTCTGAGCCCAGGCCATGCTCCCCGGGTGTGCCCTCCTTCCAAGCCGGCTTTCTCCAGCATCTGCGGGGAGTAGGGGCTGCAGACAGCCCTGCAGTATCCCGCGAATTAGCACCACGTTAATTAGCACCAAGGTTAGGAAGTAGCAACTATGCACACCCTTCAGCGGGGGCCTGGGTTGGACAGAAATTCAGGTCAAGGCAGCTGGCCTACGTCTGGGCCTCCTGCGCTTGGAGGAGCGAGTGCATCAGCTCCCTCAGAGCCAGGCTTTGCATCCTCCGGTCCTCCTCAGAGCATGATTCTGGCTGCTCCTGGATGTCTAGGACGTGGCACCCTGACTGCAGTACGAGCTGCAGTTGTCCCCTACCGGCCAGGAGGCTCGCCCCCCTGCCCGGAGTCCTGGGGGGAGCATGCCAGGCTGCAGCCTCTTTGTCCCCCACTAGCGCCCTCCCTCCCTCACTCCAGGATGCTGCCAGCTGCTCTTGGCTGCCCTTCCTTACCAGAGAGCCCTCATTACTGCAAGTCCCTTTCACTTCTTTCTGTGCCCCAAAAGTGCAATCAAACCTGGGGAGACAGTGGGAGAGGACCCCTTTCCACACTCTTCTAGGTGCTTCTTAGCACAAAGGAGCATTGTTGGGGTGTGCAGCCTGGCTTCCTAGGCTGCGGTGCACTCAGCTGGTCGAGTTCGAGACCCTGGGTCCAGGCTCCTGCAGCACCTGCAGCATCTGAACTGAGCCTCTGCAAAAGGGGCCAGGGAGCAGGCGGCAATGCAGCAGTGGGGGCGGGGCCTCCCTGAGTGGAGCCTGTGGACCTCAGTCCCTTCGTGTGGGCTGCTCCACTTGTCCCCTTGACAGGATAGGCAGACAGGTATCACAATTCCCATTACAAAGGAGAGAAAAGCGAGTCTCAGACGGAGGAAAGACTTGCCCAGGAGCCCATCCAGCCCTGGTACAGGTCACTTGCCAGCCTCCTTGCCCCCTCCCTGCTGTCACCGTGGCAATGGCCCTGGGAGGAAGCGAGCTTCTGGGCCCGGCCAGCCAGACCACACCCTTGGCTTGGCTCCCCACTCGCCAGCGCCCTGCCCCTGGGAGCAAGCTCTATTTGGAGAGCAAGGAGGACAGAGGCCGTTGTCCCCAAGGGCCTGCTCCTGGCAGGAGTCACTTGAACAATTTCTACAGCACAGTGACCGGAGCTCCAGGTGGGGGCAACCTAGAGGGGGGCTGTATGGGGGGCGTGGGTCTAGTGGAGCGAGCCCGGACTTGGAGACGGGGCCAGGGGGCAGAGTGGTCAGCTTTGGCCTGTGCTAAGGAAATAATGATGATAAAGACAATACCTACGCAGTAGGGGCCCTCCCGTGTGCCCCCTCCGCTTGGCTTGTGAAGTCTTAGCTCACACTTGGGGGGCACCCACCACACACCAGGCACTGGACTGCACGCCATGCCACCCTTCACACAGGAACTGTCCCCAGAAAGAACCGGAGCTTGGTAGGTCTGATGGTCTCCTCTCTGAGCCTCAGGCTGGCTCGGGCCTCAGCTCGCAGACGTGCTCCACCCACCACGAAGAATAACGGAGTAACCGGACAGCACTATGCCCTGCTTCACAGCTCCTCCGCCCTGGCCTCTGGCCCCAACCCCAGTCCTCTCCAGGAACCGCGTCATGGATACTTCCAGCGTTCCTGGCCCTTTGGACACCCTCCCCGACCCCCACGGGGCTGATGAGGGGGAAGGGCACGGGCAGCTGAGGCCTTCTCGGAGCTCTGGGGAATGGCTGGGAGGCAGGCGAACGCTGGGTCTGTGGCTCCAGCTGTGGTCAGAGCTGGGGTGCAGGGGGGTCCATGGCAGATGGTACAAGGAGCCCGGAACCCTGGGACACAGGAGACCCGGGGAACCCAGGAAGAAAAGTGCCCCAGGGGAGCCCCCCTCAGTGAGGAAGCCACCACGCCCACCTCAGGCTCAGCAGGGCTTCCTTGCAGGAGGCCTCCAGAAATAAAGGCACCGGAATGACCCGAGGTCACAGCTGCCCGGGGCTGTTTGTGCAGACTGTGCACCCTCCCACGCAGGCAGTGGTGACTGCTCCCACTGACACACCCTGAGTCCTTGGCCCAGGTGCACCGCAGCCTAAGGCAGGCGGGGAGCCTCCCTGTGCCAGGTGAGGAAACCATGCGGGGCTGGGGGATTGACCCCCATTACACAGGAGGCCTCATTGTAGAGGCGGAGGGACCCGAAAGTGTGCCTGCCGTCCTGCATGGGAGATGGCTGGACATCACCAGCGAGACCCACCTCGGGATGGGGACACGTCTCTGCTCCCTTCCCCACGGAAGGTTCTCGCCATCTTCCCAGGCAGCCCATCCTCAGGACAGCTCAACTGTGACCTACTTTCTCCCCAAAATAGCCTGGAATGTGCCTCTAGGGGATTTTCCATCCTTTGGCCCGGGCCCCTTCCTGATGGGGTGGGCGGGGGTGGAGGGGTTCAATTTAAGCCTCCAGCTGGATCAGCAAATTTGCAAACCACAGGTTTCTTCAGTTTCTTTGGGAAAAAAAAAAAAAAGAATGAAAAAAAGAAAATTATTTTCCTAAGTATTATCTTTCCTGCAATGAATCATGGCTGCCGGGTGTGCAGTGGGGCGGGGTCTGGGAGAGGAGGCGGGGCTAGCAAAGTGACTGGAAGGCCGGGGGTGGGGCGGGGGGCTGACTGGAGAGTGAAGTGAAGCCAGTGGGTGTCAGCTGGGGGCCAGCACGTGGGATGCTTCCAATGAGCCAAGCCCGCTGGGGACAGAGATTCGGCCTTGGGCGGCGTGATGGGGATCCCTGGGGACCTGGCTGGCACGGTTGGGTTGCAGCAGAGGAGACATGAGTGGGCTGAGGAACAGAGTCACGCTCAGGCAATGATCAGAGGCAGCCAATGGGACAGTGGGAGAAGGTGCGCTGACTTTTTTGTTGAGGTGAGCAATCCAGCGGCATTGAGAGCATTTGCAATATTATGCGACCAGCACCTCCAGTTCAAAGACACTCTTAGCAGCCCGGGGGAGATCCTACGTCCATTAAGCAGTTGCACCCTCGCTGCCAGCCTTTGGCACCCACCAGCCTGCCTCCTGTCTCTGAATTTCCTGTTCTGGGCATTCAATAGAATGGAATGTGGCCTTCCAATAGAAAGGTCTGTGGCCTTTGGTACCTGGCTTGTTTTAAGGAGATTCGTGGTTTCAGGTTCGTCTATGCTGTAGTTTTGTGTCTGTACTTCGTTCCTTTTCAGGGCTGAGTGATATTCCGTTGTATGGATGGACCATGTTGAGTTGATCCATTCATTTGTTGACGCACATGTGGGTTGTCTCCACTTTCTGATTACTGCAAATAATGCTGCTGTGAACATGGGGGTACAGTGCCTGTCTGAGTACCTGCGGCATTCGTGTGCTGCCATAACTAAATGCCACAAACCAGGCAACTTAACAGACATGTGCTCCCTCCCAGTCCTGGAGGCTGGCGTCCCAGACCCAGGTGAGGGCAGGCTGGCTCCTCCTGAGGCCCCTCTCCTTGGGGTGCAGAGGCCGCCTCCTCCCTGTGTCCTCACACGGTCATCCCTCTGTGTGTGTCTGGGTCCTGACCTCTTCTTATAAGGACAGCAGACATATTGGTCCAGGGCCCACCCCAGTGACCTCATGTTACCTTAATCACCTCTTTAAAGGCCCCACACTCTGAGGTGCTGGGGTTAAGGCTTCGGCACGTGAATTTGGTAGGACACCGCTCAGCCCAGTGCAGATGTCTTCAGATCTTAGGGCTACATGCCCAGGGGTGGAATTGCTGGGAGAAAGAGGGTTTTAAAGAGAAAAGCACCAACAGCTTGTCTGGTGGGATGAGAAGAGCCGGGAGGGAGGACGAATGTGAGGGTCAGGAGCAGGCAGAGGGGCTGGGGTGTGCAGGACGGGGTGAGAGGGGTCAGGCTGGGGCCAAGGGGCAGGGCTGTGGGGGGCAGGCATCTGCCTCCAGCAGCCCGCATCTTCAGTGAAGTGGGAGGTCCTTTGATTCTCAGTTGTGTTCTATAGCCAGTCATCACGGACACTGAATTACCAAATACAGTGGTCCTTTGGTAACCGCAGGGGAGTGGACCCAAGAAGGCCCTTGGTTCCGCGGACGCTCAAGTCCGTTAGTCAGCCTCCGGTCTGCGGGTCCCACATCCACAGATTCACTGCCTGCGATCCTGGCTGAGGGGCCAGCCCGTGCTGAACCCCCACTCTCAAGAAATATGGGAGTCACGAGAGATACCCCGCGAGCTTCCGGCCAGCCTCTGCTCAACGTTTTTGTCAGCCGACCAGCAATGACCTTGTCTTATGATCTCTGTTTAAAGGTGGCTCGTGTAACATACGTTGCTGAACTCAGGCAGCAGCACTGTCACTTGGCCAATGGCTCAGAACCCTAGATGGCACTTAGGCACCCAGCGTGGGGCCACTTTAAACAGTGAAATCACCAACCAAAAGCACAAAATTGTGAAAAACATGGCACTAAGTGGCCCGAGGAGAGGACACTGATTTACAGGGACAGCGGAAATAGGCAGAGTGTCACCTGGGCCACACCAGTGGGGACTGTGTGTCAGGTGCCCCCACCCCTGAGGTCTCCCTGCCCTGCCCCACTTTGGAGAGCCCCCCTTGTAATTCCATCTCACGTGCAGACTGCCCACTTCCCTCATTCCCTGCCAGCCCCTGCCTGACACGGGGTGGGGGGAGGTGGGTGGCGGGGTGGCAGGGGAGTGGAGAGATGGAGATAGGACAAGGGTGCAGGGCTGCTCTGTGGCGGATGGGGGGGAGGGGGGAGGGGGTGCAGCACTGGCAGCCTTGGGGTCTGCGCTCTGCATCTGAGCCAGCACCATAGGGGCTCCCTGCAGCCAGGCTCAGCCGCCAGGGAGCAGGGGCAGAGTGAGGTGGGGGGATTACTGGGGTTTGGGTTTCTGCTGGTTCAGCGAAGTGGGCAGGGGAGGGAGCTGAGGGCGAGGGAGGGAGAGATTACATCACCCACAGGGAGTCTGAGCTGGGGAGGGTGGGGATGTGGGGAGACAGGGAGAAGGTGGGGATGGCGGGACCTATGAAGTGGGGACATGCAGGACATGGCAGGAGAATGGTCTACGTGGAAGTCCCAGTACCCGCCACTGAGACAGCACCGCAGGCAGTCTGGAGTAAACCGTCTTTGAGACATGGGGAGTGGCCCATGAGTGGGTGGAGATGGTAGCCTGGGGGAGGAGGGGGTGGCCAGGCCTGGCCAGGAGGACCAGGGGCACCTGCTCTCCTCCAGGCCAGCGAGGGCTGCACACCAGCAGCCAGAGGAGCCAGGCCCTGCTCCTCCGCGGAACCCAGGTGTCAGGAGGGGGCTGCTCAGAGCAGAAGTTACCGATGGACAATGGACGGATGATGGGTCGCCTCCTGGGGGATTTCCATAAGGCCTTTGAGGCTGAGGTGGGGGCTGCCTGGGGCAAAAGCCTCCTCTGGGCTGGCCCTCAGGTCCCCATGTCCCCGCACAGCAGTCCCGTGCCTGTCCCCTCATCAGCGCGTCTGGGCCCTCAGTCAGAGCTCCGTGAAGGGCACTTGCGCCTTGCTTGCTCCCTGTCACATCCCGTGTTGGCTCAGGACCAGGCACATGGGTGCTCAGTAAGCAGCTGTCCAATAAATGGTTAAAAGGACCATGGCTGTCCCGGCACAGTGTCCTGAGCCTGACACAAGTGACACTGGGGTGAATTATTCTCTGGGGGGGGGAGAGGGGGCGGGCCGTAGGGAGGGTCCTGTGCATTGTAGGGTGTTTGACAGCGTCCCTGGTTCCTACCTGCTAGATGCCACTCACACTCACCTCCCCGCTTCCCAAGCTGTGACAACCAAAACAACGTCACCAGACATTGCCACATATTCCCAGAGGGAGGAAAATCTTCTCCAGCTGAGAACCCAGTTAACCATATAAACTCTTACTATGAGGCAAGGTGCTGGGGACGTCCCACCAGGCCACCCACAGAGCAGGCTAAGGGGCTGACCCCCTCCGCCATGGGCCCTCATCTGGGAGCAGAGATAGTAACCGACACAGTGACACAGCAGGCCTCACCAACCCCAACCGGGAGCACCTGCTCAGAGGGGCAGTTTGGAGGCCTGTCAGGAAAAAGGGAGAGCCACTGATATTTCCCCAAAGCCGAGTTCCTGGTGTAGGAGCTAAACAACGCAGAGATAGCTTAGCTGCCACACAGAAGGCAGGTGCTGTCTGTTCCACCCTGCTCGGGTGTGTTTCTTAACTGGCACACTTAGGGGCTGTTTCTAAGAGAAATGTGGGGGTTGTGCTGGGATTTGACCCAGGACGATTTTATATAATCCACCCCACGGCCCCCCCGCCGCCCACATGAGGGGTGCCTGGCGGCAGAGGGCGTGCTGCCTGGCTGTCCAAGGTCTTGGCGTGTCCAGGCATGGACAATGACTGGACGGTCTCCCCGGCAAGTTCCTCCATTTCTCTGAGCCTCGACTGCTCGTCTGTAAAATGCAGACTCTACAAAGCGTCTTTCTAAGTGGCTGTGGGAATTCAGTGACATTTAAGGGGCCCAGCCAACAACCCCGGTGGGTGTTTATGGGTCATTTGATGGGGATCAGACCCTGGATCTGAGCACTTTGTGTTCATTCATTAATGGAGTCAGGCAATAGGCCACAAGTGGTTTTATTATGATCTCACTTTACAGGTGGGGAAACTGAGGCAGAAGACGTGCCCCACTTGCTGTCCGGGCAGCCTGACTGGGCCATCACTTGGATGTTGGGGTCTGGAGGTGCGTGGGGGAGACCTGGCACAGGCCTGGGGCGCTGGGTCCAGGTGGGTCTCCCAAGGGAGGAGGCCGAGGAGAGGTCCAAGGCCTGGAGTGAAGGCAGATGGGAGTGGGTGTCAGTGGGTGCATGTGCGTGGCGGGTCCCAGGAAGAGGTGGACCCTGGGGTGAGTGGTCCCTGTCAGCTGGCCTGGGGGGCTCAGAGGCCCTCAGGAGCTTGTGCACAGAGTGACCTACCGCCCCATTGGCCTGGGACCAGGGGCCCTGGGGACATGGGACTTTCTGTGCTAGAACCAGGACAACTGGTCACCCTTTGAGTTGCCCACACCCCAAAGTGAGAGGAAGCCTCTCCTCACTCTCCAGGCCTCCCGCAGCTCCCACATAATGCCTTCTTCTGGGAGGCTGTCTCCTGATGGAGGTTTATTTTCACCTACCGATGGGATAATTACAGGGAAGAGTGGAAAAAAAAATGAAGTTGAAACAGCTGAAGATTAGAGAAAAATGTAGCCTACTTCCTTCGAGTTCCGCAGCGCATTTAAAGAACCCAAGTCATCAGTGCCTTTCCGTCTCCGCATAATGGGACTGATGCTAACTGCTTGGGCAGGTGGCTTCTTCACGAGCCCTGTCCCGAGCTCCCAAGGAGGCAGGAGATCTGCAGGCGCTTCTGATGGGAGGAGGTACTCTCCATGGTCCTGCCGGCCGGCCCAGGGCACCCGGCCTGGAGACCCCAGGACAGCTCTGGTTCCCAGGTCCAGAGCCCGTGCTGGCCCGTCTCCCCATGGGGGCTGCCATGGAGGACCTCCCCCACCAGGTCTCAGCTGACAGCTTGATTGGCCATCTGAGCTCTGGTCAGAACACTCTTACCACGCTGCTTCAGTGCTGGCGACAGCCTTGTGCTGCTCCCAGATGACCCAGGGTATAAGCCTCAGGGGGCTTTGGGGGCTGAACAGGTCCCAGGGTCGGTCGCCTCCCTGAGAACCATGGCCTCCCCTGCTCCAGGCCCAGTGCCCCCCACCATTTAAAAAAAACAAAACGAATGGGGCCGGCCGAGTGGCGCGGTGGTTAAGCGCTGGCCTTGGAAGCCAGCGGCCCCAGTTCGGGTCCCACATATGAGGGCCAGGGACACTGCCCTCAAAAAAACCCCAAAAAACCCTGAATGGACTTGATTGATTAGGCCACTTTCCAGTTTCCAGGAAAATTGAGCAGAAAGTCCAGAGTCCCCTGTACCCCCCACTCAATTTCCCTGACTGTCACCATCTGGCGTTGATGTGGCTCATCTGTTATCATTGATTAGCCACAAAGGATGCATTATTGAGCCAAAGCCCACAGTTTACTGCAGGGTCCCCTCTCTGTGGTTCACGCTCTGTGGTTTTGACGAATGTCCTATCGTCAGCCTCACATTATCATACCGAATGGGCTCTCTGCCCTAAACGCCCTCCGTGCCTGCATTTCTGTCCCTCCTCTCTCTCTTTTGGGGTGCTGGCCGCCAAGCACAGGCTGACAGGGACTGAGCTGGGACTTGGGCTTGGGAAGATGGGAGGGACAAGAACAGGGACACAGCTGCTAGCAGAGGAGTCTGGGGCTCCAGGCAGTGCCGTGCGGGTCACAGAGCCAGGCCAGGCAGCGGGGACATTGCACACAGGGCAGGGCCCGAGGCTCTGCTCACTTCTGGAGACATAGCTGAGCTTCCTCCAGGAGGGGAGCCCCAGGATGGGGTCACCCCTACCGGAGAGACTGCAGCAGACCCTCTCCTGAGAGCACATGGACTGTATAGAGAGGGGGAGTGGTGGGTGGCAGCTGGGCAGGAGCGCGGCCCTGTGCCTGCATACGGACCGGGGCATCGTAACGGGCCTCCTCTATCACATGGCAGACTGCTTTCTTTTTGTGAATGGGGAGACCGAGGCCCAGATGGGGGAGGCTCACTCAGAGCCACACAGCCAAGGCAGTGTGTGTGGGGGTCCCAGCTCCAGACATATTCCCCAAGCCAGACACACAGCATCCAGGAAGGCTTTGCAATAGGAAGCCCCGGCTTCTGGGAGACCCCTGGATCGTGATCTTGGGGGACCCTGGCTGGCCTATAATGTCAGCTCCGGAACCAGACACCGTCCTGCACCCTGGAGCTGGTTGCTTTCTGTCTCTGGTCCCACTTTGTCATCTATTAAGTGGGCTTCTTGGCAGTGCTGGGTGGCCATCGGGCGGTGTGAATTAAAAGGAGGTAGGAGCGCCCAGCATGGCCTGTGCCCAGGGCCACATGGAAGGGGGGCCCACTCAAAACTCCCTGATGTTGGAGGAGGAGCCTGAATTGCCAAGGCTGCAAACTGCAGAGGCTTTCCTGTTGCTATGGCAACCCGGAGCTGCACTTAGCACAAGTTTTGTTGAAGACTGTGGACTCCTGGGCAGACCTTGCAGTGGGGGTGGTGGGACCGAGGGAGGGAGAGAAGCTGAGTCCTGACTCACCTGGGCCCACGCCCCTGTAGGACAGGCGCTACAATCAGAGTATCTGGTTCTGTCCGGAGACCGGGTCTCCTTTGCCATCTGAGGAAGGGGCCCTTATGAGACAGGAAGGGAGGCCCCCAGTGACACAGGGAGCCTCTACCTCACCCTGGGCCCACCTGGCCTGCTCACCTGCCCTGCTGGGAGGTGAGCACCATTGCCCTCCCCGGCCTCCATTTTTCAAGGAAGAAATGGCTGGATGAGAAGCCAGTGAGGGGATGCAGCCTCCCAGCCCCAGCCAGGGGCTGGGCAGCCAGGATCACTGCCCTCAGTGGCTTCCAGAGCTGAGGGCACCGCCCTGGGAGAACCGGCAGAGCCAGTGTCTCCTAAGCCCCACCGCGTGCCCGGGGCGAGCCCATCGCGTGCAGGGTCTACCGGGTGTGGATGAATTCTGTGGGAGCCGAGAAGCTGACCCGGAACCAGTGCACAGAATTGACACGGGAGCAGACTTTGCTTCGAGAGGCAGTGAGCTCCCCATCCATGGAGAGATCCAAGCAGAGTCTAACTACAGGGAGGTTCCCACAGCACACAGTGGTCAGACTCAGCTGGACCCCTTCCGGGCTCCTCTAGGGAGAATGGTGGGAGCCCTGGTGATACTCCTGGGATCAATCCTTTGAAAAAGTTCGCTGAAGGAGCCCAGGCCGTGGGGAAATGGGGGACTGGAGATGGGCCAGAGGGAGAGAAGCCAAGCTTTGCCTCCAAAATGCAGAGTCCCCGATGCTGTGACCCCTTCAGAGAAGAAAGAGCCCCCAGCCCTGCCAGCATTCTGATGGGTGCAAGTACACACACCCCATGGACAAACACACACCCACACAACGTGCATACACACTCACATACACACACTTCCAAGCACTCACATGTGGGAGTCACTGACCCTCAGCACCCTAAAAAAATCAGGTGACAGTAGGTGCTGGGGGTGGGGAAGGGGCAGGGCTGAGGCAGGCATCGCCCGCTCCACCGCCGGGTCAGGACTCCAGGGCCTGTGCCCTGAGGAACCCGGAACACTGGACGGCTCTCAGGCTCCAAATTCAAATCTGAGGCTCCGCTCAGCAAATTCCACCTGACCCAGCTTAGGCCAAGTCCTCCCGAATTTCATGCAGTGAAGTTCACTTCATTTCAATTCTATCCAAACGCAACTCAAAAGAAATTCAGGTTTATTTCAATTCACTGTAACTCAACCCAGTCAAAGTCCACCTCACCCCTAACCAATCTGCGCAGACTCCCCCGGCCCAGTGCTGCCCGCCCGCCTGTCTGCCTGCTTGGGTCTAGCTGGCCGGCTCCCCCAGCCTTCATCTCCTCCTCCTCTCCCTCCTCTTTGTCATCGTCATCATCTTCACCATCATCCTCATCTTTCTGAGCCCTTTACCCCACAGCAGGGTTTCAGAGCGCTTCCACACATGACCCTTTATCCTCACAACGATAGTCAGGCACCTTCACCCCCATTTCGCAGAAGAGAAAACTGAGGTGTGGGGAGGAGGCCCAGGTGACCAGAGACATGCACCGGCTAGTGGCTGTCCCATCTGGGAGCAGGGCCCAGGCTAACTGACTCTAGGGCGCCCTCAACCACGGAGCCGTGTCTGGCCCCGGGGCAAGTGCCTGCTGCACGAAGCGAGGGGCTGCTGTGGGGGCCCAGCCCTCTCCCCTCTCTCCCTTGGCGCCCAAGCCTAAGACCAGGCGCTCCCTCACCGCCTACCAGTCCCTGCAGGCCTGGCCGCCACCGCCCTCCCACCTCCCCTGCCCGGAGAAGGGCTCCCAGATCCAGGCGGTGCTGCTGGCCTCTCAGCTCCGTGTTTGGCCTGCGTCTTCCTCCCCCGGGAAGCAGCCCCAGTCCTCTGGCCCATTCATTATACCCCTGGCATGCTGACAGACTTTGTGTTGGTCTTTATCAAAACCATTAATAATTTCAAAGATTCTAAAGAGGACTTGTTTTCTCCAGCCATCCACTGCAGTCATTTAAACCCATGGGGCTCTCTGAGATTTGGCAGAGACTGGGGTTGTCGTTGCTGGGACCGCGGGCTTCCTGGGGCAGGGGCTACAGGGCGTCTCTGGGTGAGGTTCGGGAGAGGTCTGCTGTTGGATGAATGGATGACCGGATGGGTGGAGGGGTGGTTTGATTTTTTTTTTAATAAAATTATTTTATTCACAAATTATAAAATAATTTATGTCCATTGTGGGAATTTGGGAAAACACAGAAAAGTTCAAAATGAAAAGAAAAAAACAGCAAGCCCCCATATCTCCCTAGAGAAAACTGCCATAAACATTTGGGATCATTTCTTTGGTATTGGCTTTTATTGTAGGTATAGTTTTGTATACTTCTTTGGCACTTAACATTTTCCAGTTTATTAAATATTCATTAAAAGCATGATTTTTTAATATCTTCTTATTATGGAATTTTTCAAACATATACAAAAAAAAGGAAGAGAATTGTGTAATGAACCCCCAGGTAGCCACCCCAGCTTCAACAATTATCAATATTTTACCAACTTTATTTCATCTATTTCCACCCCACTCCTATTTTATTTTTATTTTTGGTGAAGTGCTGCTCTGGGTTGAATTGTGTCCCCCAAAAGGATGCATCCGAGTTCTGACCTCTGGTGTGTGTGAAGGTGATCTTATTTGGAAGTGGGGTCCTCGCAGATGTAATTAGTTCAGCTGAGATGAGGTCATATTGGAGCAGGCTGCGCCCTAACCCAGCAGGGCTGGTTTCCTTATAGGAAGCGGGCATCAGGACACAGGTGAAGAAGGCTGGTTTCCTTATAGGAAGGGGGGATCAGGACACAGGTGAAGAAGGCTGGTCTCCTTATAGGAAGGGGGGATCAGGACACAGGTGAAGAAGGCCGTGTGAAGACGAGGCAGAGACAGGAGTGGTGCAGCCACAAGCCAGGGGCCCCGAGAGGGGCCCCCGCCACCAGACGCTAGAGGCAGGAAGGATTGTACCCAGAGTCTCAGGGGGAGCCCAGCCCTGCCGACACCCTGATTTTGGACTTCTGGTCTCCAGCACCATGAGAGAACAAATTCCTTTTGTTTTAGCTACTCAGTCTGTGGCACTTTGTCATGGTAGCCACAAGAAACTGATGCAAATACTTAAAAGCAAATCCCAAACATCAAAAAGCATGAGTTTTAATGACAGCATAATTTTTCATCAGATGTCTGTGCTGTGGTGAGAACACAGCAAGTGAGGGGAAAGGTTGTAAAATGATGTACAAAATACCAATTCAACCATATGTCTATATGAAAATTTTCATAATAGATATAAAAAGAAAAAGGAAACACATCAAAAATGTTTAATTGTTATTAATGAGGGATTCAAAATTATTGAGTCCTCTGTCTGTACCAGGTACTACGTAAGCTATTTCACCTCATTTAATAGGACCAACGATCCTATGAGGCGGTATTATTATCCAAACTTATAGATGAAGAAGCTGAAGCTCAGATAAATTAAGTAACTTGCCCAAGGTCACCCTGCTTATAGGTGGCCAAGCTCAGATTCAAACCACACCAGATGCAACACTTTCTGCCCCTCACAGGGGGCTGGCCTGGGTATCTCTGTGGATGGTGCTCAGAACAGATACCCACTCAGGCCCAGCTGGACTCTGGTTTCCTCTACTTCCTCTTCTCATGGTATGGCCGTATGCCCCTCCACCACCTTCTCCATGGACATACCCTAGATTTTGCATTATCATTAAATACGTACCCTCCAGAGCCTCACATTCAAGCACCGCCCCCCCCATACTCACAGCCCCATGTCTTTCCCTCTCACACAGGCTGACAGCTCCACCTTGAGAACATGAGCACCCTGGGACACACGATCCATTATCCTCATCACCCCTTCACTGGCCTCGCCCCCTTCATGCCCTCACTTCCCTGGTTACTGAGCTTGGTTTCTGTGGGGTATCGCTATAATCTGTGTGCATACACACACACGCCCCTTCAACCCTCCTGTCCCTCTCTCACGTTACTGGCCTTAATCCTGGTCAACTTCAGCTCCCCACCAAATCTGCACTTGTGCTTGATCAAGAAAACAGAGAAGGGGGGCCGGCCGAGTGGCGCGGTGGTTAAGCGCTGGCTTGGGAAGCCAGCAGCCCCGGTTCGGTCCCACATATGAGGGCCACTGATGCTGCCCTCAAAAAAAAAAAAAAAGAAAAGAAAAGAAAAGAAAACAGAGAAGGCACAGATAGCCGATTTCACGAGTGGAAGAGGAGACATGACCACAGACCCTACAGACATTAAGCTACAGCCAAATAATAAATACAACTCAGTATAAGAAAACAAACAAATAATTTACAAATAAGCAAGAAATTTGACAAAAACTTCACAAAGGGGAACACATGAATAGCTAATAAACACCTGAAATGGTGTGTAACACCAGGATGAGTCAAAGAAATGGAGTTGAGACGAGTGGACACTCTTATACACCTCTAGGGCAGCTAAAATTGAACAGACTGACAGTGCTGTTAATCAGGATGTGAATCCACTTTCACTGGCTTTAGGAATGTAAAATAGTGTGATTTCTTTGGAAAATAGTCTCACAGTTTCTTATAAAGTTACCACATAATCCAGCACACGTCTACACTAAAACTCATACGCAAATTTATTATTATTATTATTCCTAGAGTAAAAAACTAGACACGACCCAAATGCCTGTCAATGGGTGAATAGTCTCCAATGTGGGACCCTGCTCAGCAGTGAAAGGAGCGAGCCACCTCTGCACAGACTGGGAGGAACCCTGGAAGCACGCTCAGCCACAGAAGCTGCACACACTGCAGGGCTCCACACAGGGACAGCTCCCGGAGGACGGGTCTAACCACAAGGACACCCAGTCTGTGCTTGGGGGCAAGGCTGGCCAGGAAGCGGCACAGAGAAGAATTCTGGGGTGACAGAGATGCTCCACATCTTGATTGTGGCGGTGGCCACACAGGCAGCTACACTTACGCAAACCCACCAAACTGTCCACTTAAAAGGAGTGCATCTTACTATATGCAAATTATACCGCAATAAAGTTGATAAACGCCGGCCGAGTGGCGCGGTGGTTAGGCGTTGGCTTAGGAAGCCAGCGGTCCGGTTCAGACCCACAAACGAGGGCCGTGACACTGCCCTCAAAAAAAATAAATGAATAAAGTTGATAAATTATAAAGCAGACCAAAACATTGCAAACTTCCCAACCCCCACTCCCATCTCACTTATTTCTGTTTTTTCTGTAGAATGTAATAATCTTTAATGACTATGCCATTTACTTGTCTATTATGATTTTTCTTTTTCTTTTCTTTTCTTTTCTTTTCTTTTCTTTTCTTTTCTTTTCTTTTCCTTTTTGGTGTTTCCTCTTCAATGAGAGCAGGGATTTCGTTTGTTTTATCCACTGACAGACCCCCAGCGCCTAGGACTGGGCCTGAAGCCCAGCAGGTCCTCAGTAAACATTTGCTAAATCGATCCACCAGTGAAAGAGGAACAAGTTAGAGGGACTTGCTTGCCAGATCACAAGTCTTTATATAATGTTATAATATTTTAAAAGAAGGTGGGCTTTTAAAAATTCCAACAAAAGCCTTATACAATGTGTTGTCATCTCCATTTAATATAGTAACGAAAAAAGGAGTGATTTGTTCAAAACTCATCACACTCATGATAGAGGCAAAGCAAGACATCAAGAACACTTTGATCTGAATCCAAAAGGGTTTGTATAGCTTCCAATTTAATGGGAGGAAAGATGTGAGTACATGTCTTTGAACATAAAATGAAAAACGAAATATAACTTCTAGTCCATTTACTAATTCTCAGGGAATGAATACAAACTCCAGTTTTAGAGTTTTAATGTCTATTTCAACATTTTCTAACTTTTATTATATTTCAAATAGATACATTATATGTGTATATGTTTTATATATATATATATATATATAGAGAGAGAGAGAGAGAGACAAAAAAAGTATGCACATTTTAAGAAAGGAAAAAACTATATTAAAATTGTAATACTCAGTATATACTGATAACAAAAAATGAATACAAGTCATGTTTTTGGCACCCCCGGTATATATCATATATATAAAACTTACTTTGCTTTTTTTGTGGGTGTGCCCTATGCATGTGATTTTGATGTGTGTCAAGGTGTGGTGGTGGTGGTTTTTTTTTTCCTATTCCCAGGTGGTTTTGATCAGGGATGGGCAATAGGCCAACAGAAGAAATCAGCACCCCGGGAGGGACGCAGCCACGTGCAGAAATATCTGTGTGGGGAGGGCGCTGGGAAAACGGTGTTCTCTGTGGGAACGAAAGGACTGACCCCATTCTTCGCAACAAACACCCAAAGACGCAAATCTTTTTTGAGTTTTGCCTTTTACGTTTAAGGTAGTTTAAAGACTTAAATGTGAAACGCAAAACTGTAAAGCCTAAAGACAATAAAGGAAAACCATTTTTATAACCTCAGAGTGAGTAGGATTTCATAACAAGCCACAGAGACCACTAACCACAGCAAAATGATTAATCCATTTAGCTTTGTTAAAGTCATGAAGTCTGTTTATTAGAATCCAGCATGTATTCTCTTTATTTAAACAAAACAAAACAAAACAAAAACCTATGGAAATAATGACAAGTAAATGAAGAGGAACTGATGCAAAGGGGATTCAAGTGACTATGGTGAAAACAAGATGAGATGCCAAAAAGAAAGTGAAAAGGCAACACCCAGAACTCAGCAAAGAATCAGTGCCAGAATATATAACGAACTCTCACAAATCAAACAAGGAAAGAAAGGCGTCACCACAGAAAAGTGGGTAAAGACTGAAACAGGGATTACACAGAAGAGGACATTCAAATAGCAGATACACATTTACCCACCATGAGCTCACCCACTATGCAAATTAGGATGTACAAATCAGCACGGTGAGGTGCCCTCTCCATCTGAGGCCTGCCAGGTAGCCCAAGGTGAGGCATCCGACAATAGGGAGGCCGAGGCCGAGGGGCTCAGGCTCTGCTGGAGGGGGTGTGAATCTCACGTCAGTATGGAGAACACTTCCACCCCCTCACCCGGAAACCCCACACCTTGAACAAGTGTGTCTTATCTTTCCAACAGCTTTTGCTGAGCAGCTGCTATGTGCTGGTTCCTTTAAACACAGCTCCCCACGTGACCGTGAGGCAGAGTCTGTGAGGCAGGATCATCATTTTTGGAGGCCAGACCATGCAGAAGCAAACTGGCCAGTCCCAGATTACCCGGTTAGAAAGCGAGCTCGCTGCTGAGCAAAGAGGGGTCCAGGAACCACCTCGCCCGTGAGCGGGGTAGATGCTGACAGGGGCCTGGAGATAAAGGCAGGCAGGTTCCTCATACTGCAGGCAACATGCAAATATTCACATTATATTTCAAGTGGGTTGGAAACACCTGTTCCTTTATTACTGTGAGGAGCAATCAGCTTAATGGGAGCTTTATGCCAACTCTTCAAAGAGGTGCAGGGCTTCCATCTGGCAACACTTGGTTAATCGCCTTCCCTATGAGAGCTCCACTTTCCCCACAATGATGTCTCAAAAGCCCCTATAATTATTGAACAGTTGATGCCACAAGCACTGGAGGCCTAAGGAGAAGCCCAGCCAGGCCCCTGGAGCCTGGCCAGGTGATGGGGGGGCCTGGGACTCTCAAGCCATGCTGGATCTGTGGGTGCCAGGTAAGCTCTCCGCTTGGCTGCCCACCGGGGAGACACCGGAGGCCCAGGCAGGGCCCAGGGCTGCCTTTCTGAGCTGGTCTGGTGTCAGATGTGCAGCCGTCATGCCCCCCGCGCCCGGGCCGCCTCGCGCCCCCCAGCACTCCGGGCCTGTTTTCTCTCCTCTGAGCCCATCCCTCTGCTACAGCCTCCAAGCTCCCCACACGCCAGTCACTCTGCCCCGCCTCCCCACACAGTGAGGGCGCTGCCTGTGGGGTCCCTGCTCCCCCCAGGCCTGGCCTGTGCTGCGTGGGCTTCAGTAGGTACCTGTTGAAGTAAAAGTGACGAGTAAGTGAGCAATGAACACGACCCCTGATGGACTGGCCACCAGCCCCAGAGATGTCCAGCCCGTCCCCGCAGGGACAGCGCGCTGCAGCCCCTGGGATCCGAGCACTCCACTAGCCCCACGCTCTCCCACTGCGCAGGCGTGGAGACCAAGGGGAGCTGGGCCGCCCAGCCCTGCTCGGGACTCTGGCCCTGCGCGGTGACATCCGCCTTTCTGAAGGCAGCATGCCCCTGTTCCTCCGTGTTTCCACTAAACCTCAACTGGTTTCCAAAAGCTGGCGAGGAGGCTTCACAGAAATGACGGAGTAAAATATGAATGACTGAAGGACACACGCAGCCCAGATTCTTCATGTCAGCCGGTGTGGGGAGCCGAGGGTGCTGACACCGTCTTTGCAGGGTGCAGGCCATGTGCCTCCAGGCTAGGGACACGCAGGCCCGGCCAGGCCACTTCTGGGAACTGAGCCTAACAAAGTCACTGGAGATGCAGGACAAGATGAAGCTACAGGGACAGGCGCGGCCACTTTGAAAGACCAGTGACAAGGGGGCCGGCGAATGATGATGGCAGATCCATTCAGGGGTGCCTCGCAGCCACTGGTCATTAAAAGCCACATGATACAATCACATTATTGTATAATTATATGTTATACGATCACATAACAGTCATATTGTCTACATTATTATGTAATTACATATGGTGCGATTACAGATTACATAAATCACGCATAATCACATTATTATAGAATTACATGAACGCCACCCTGCATAGTTACTGAAGGGACAGTAGGGTCACGAGCAGGATGTCCTCCAGGCCTGACGTGTGCATGTCCTGGCGCCCGACTACGCGTAGGTCCTAGGAGGAAAGCAGTATCAGGGCGAGCCCTTCGTCAGCACAGGGAACGTAATCAATAATGTGCTAACAACGCCGTACAGCGCCAGCTGGGTGCTGTTGAATAACTATGATGTGTGCCTGAAACCAATACAAGATTGTATGTTAGCTACAATTTAATACAAATCTTACCCAAAAAAAGAAGGGTTTTGCCTGGAGCGCCCTGTGGCTGCAGCGTGCCGGCGGTGGCTCTCCACCGGGCGCTCTGTCAGGCGGGCGGCCCATGTCTTTGGACTGCTCTTCCACCAGCTGTGGTTTCCCCACATCCGTTAAGATGCGTCCCACCTGTGCCCTGTCCATCAGCTGTCCTGTGCCCCTCCCCCAGGCAGCGCCCACCTTCCTGCGTTCCAGGCCTGTTGTCCTGTCTGCATCTCCCTGTTGCTCTGGCCTCAGAACAATGAGAGCTGGGCTGAGTCACATCCATCCCGGGAACAAGAGAGGGGACCTTGACTGTCCTGCAGGTCCCAGGATCCCTTCAAGTGACTGAAGGGAAACCTACAGCTCTTTCCCCAGAAAGCACACAGCTGTGGACACCTCTGTGACCCCAGCACTTTATGTCACTCCACAGCGCCCAGGACCCTGCGCCACGCAGTGGCAGGCCTGTTGGGTCCCGGCCTGGGGCTGAGAGCTGCCCCCTCCAGATGCGCGGGCAAAGCCAGCAGACAGTAACACTTCCTGGGTGCAGACTGAGGCGCGGGGACTCCCACACGTTCTCCAAGCCTGTGAGCCTCCAGGGGCCGCTGCCTTGCAGTCCACGGTGAGGGCAAGTCCTCCACCGTAAACCCAAACCCGAAGCCCCGGACCTTTCCGGGGAGGCAGACACAGACAGCCGGGCAGTCCTTCCTCTCCCATCTTTCCTGGGAAGGGCACAGCCGTCTCCCCACCATCTCAAAGGACCTTTCCCCACAAACAAGCACTTTCCTCCTACTCTCTTCCGCACGTGACAAGATAGACGGTTTGAAGGACTAAAAACAGCAGACGCTGCCCAATCCCAGGTGAACTTGCTGCAGATCTCTGCACAGCCCAGAAATACGGCAGTTTTTCACACCAACTCTTGGAGGTTTGTCAAGTCTGAGGCTTTAAAATAATTTCCTCAGATTAACCATTTCAGGGATTAGGTAAACACATAAACTACACCGAGTCTTGGAGAGCAGTGCCCCATGGCGTCAGTGTCCCCCAAGGCATGGTTCGGAATCGCCATCTAGGATTCCAGGCTGTGGATGGTGCTGAATTTATCCGGACTATTGCCCAGTGTTAGGCTTATAGGTTGTGTCTCATTGTCCTCCTGCCAATGATAAAGCTCTGATGGACATATCTGCTGTGCAATTTTTTGAAACAATCAGTATCCTTTTTCACAATGTTAAATGTTCCTTAAATGGTGTTTGTAACCTATGGAAACATAGGTTCCTGTTCTGCGTGTGTACGTCGAGGTGTGTGGCTGACTCCCTGTCGTGGGGTGTTTGGGCCATCCGTGAAGGGTCCCTGGTCACACAGCAGAAGGGGCTGCATCTGGCAGAAGCCGCTGTGCGTGGGGCTCCCGCCTCAGCATGGCTCTGGGATCCCACATCAGCAGGCCCCCCATCGCCAGCCCCTCCCACCCACACTGCCACTCCCTGCTCCCTGACCCCAACTCACAGTCCAGGATTGAATTGGGTCCCCTCTCCTCCTGGGGGTCTTCCCTAAGGGCAGGCATCTACTTAGAGTCATCCATACAAGGTATGCCCCAGTCACCTGTGCTTCCCTCCCAGGGCATTTGGGACCCAGGTGGAGGTGGCCACATCTGCCTCTCCTCCTCCCATCCCCCACCTCGGCCACTGACCCGAGACCCAGCCTCCTGGGAGCAAGTGGCAGCTTCTGCAGTTCCGTGTGCTCAGGGCCCGTCTCGGGGCAGCCCTGACGGTAGGGAGGTCAGTGGGTGAGCCCTCCAGCCTCCCGGGATGCCCGGGCCACAGTGCACATGGCAGAACCATGAATGACACAGGAAGTCAGCTGCATGGATTATAAATACATCACGGTCCCACTTGTTTCCCTGCAGCGTGGATGTCAGAGCGTTTCCATCATCTGAGATGATGGTCACTGTGATATATCAGCTCCATCTGGTCACTGGTTTTACTGGAAAAGTCTGTGATATTTTGGGGTCACATTTACTTTGGTTGCTGTTTTAGACATATATTGTATATCATGCTAAAGATCTCTCTCTCTCTCTCTCTCTCTCTCTCTCTCTCTCTCTCTCTCTCTCTCTCCTGCTAAGATTTTTGTTGGACTTAATTAATGAACATGTCTACCCTCAATTGGGTCCCCAGCACCATTTAATGATACTCAATAAATATTTGGAAATAAATGTACGAATGTGTGAATCTAATACGATTGTCACTTGTTTTCCTTATTCTACTCATTTATGTGGTTTGTTGTTTTTCTAGCTGTATAACCTTTGAACTGCTAGGATCAGCTCTCCTTGGTAACAGCACGTTAACCTTTCCCTGTAAAACAATGCTGACTTGTATTTGTGAGCATTTTGCTTAGAACTTCACATCTAAACTCATGAGGGGCTAGCTCTTAGTTCTTAGTCTGGATAGGCCGTGTTTTACATATTTTGATAGGGACATATCTTCCTAAAAATTAATTGGGTAGTTTTCCATCTTTTCCTCTAGATGCCTCTTATTTCGTTTTCTTTCCTAATTGCTCTGGCTAGAATTTTAGTACTATGTTGAGTAGACAAGATGAAAGTGGGAACCCTTGCCTTGTTGCTGATCTTAGAGGAAATGCTTTCAGTCTTTCATCACTGAGTATAATGTTCACTGTGGGGTTGTCATATATGGCTTTTATTATTTAAGGTGGTTTCCTTCTAGTCCTAGTTTGTTGAGTATTTTTATCATGAAAAAGTGTTGAATTTTGTCAAATGTTTTCCCTGCATCAGTTGATACGATCGTGCAGTTTTCTTCCCTCTTCATCCTGTTAACATGGTGTATTACATTGATCAGTTTTCATATATTGAACCATCCCTGGGTGCCAGGAATAAATCTCACTTGGTCACGGTGTCTAACCCTTTTAATATGCTGCTGAATTCTGTTTGCTAATGTTTCACATCAACGTTCAAAAGGGATATTGGTCTGTAGTTGTCTTTTCTTGTAGTGTCTTTGTCTGGCTTTGGTATCCATGTAATGCTGGCCTCATAGAATGAGTGGGAAAGTATTGCCTCCTCTTCAATTTTTTGGAAAACTTTGAGAAGAAATGGCGTTAGTTCTTTAAAGGTTTGGTAGAACTCATCAAGTTTAGATCTTTTCTTTGTTAGGAGATTTTGATTACTGATTCAATCTCCTGATAGTTATAGATCTATTCAGACTTTTTTTTTTTTAAAGATTTTATTGGGGAATTGGCAGAGGGGAACAGCGTTGGGGAATCGGGGAAGGGGAACAGACAAGTTGCTGTCTTTTTGTTCTTCAGTTTAGTTGTGGAGGATGTTGCTTCACTGGCCCATGTTGGTATCATGATTGCGCTCTTCCCGGATGAGGCAGATCAGTCGCCGGCCTCTGGCTGGTCGCTCACCGCGGCTATTGGCAGCTCACACTGGCTGCCAGCCACTCATGCTGGCTGCCGGCCACTCACTGTAGCCTATGGCAGCCCACTGCAGCAGGGGCTGCAGCCCACACCATCACCGGGGTTCACACAGCCCAGCTCCAGGTGGAGCTGTTGTTAGCTGTAGAGGGCAGTGTCACTGGCCCTCACATGTGGGATCCGAACCGGGGCTGCTGGCATCCCAAAACCAGCTCTTAACCAATGCGCCACTTGGCCGGCCCAAGAGCCCACTTTCTGAACCCCTCGTGTCATGTGGGGATGGACTTCAGGGTCAGTGTCATTTCCAGTAATGAGGTGTTCTGCACTGTTGGGCATCTGATCCATCTCATTCTGTAATCTCTGCCTGGGTGTACTTTGAGGCCTGTAAACTGTGCTCCCTCCAAAAGCCTCAGACTGAGGGTCCCTCCTGCCTCCTCCAGGCCCCAGTGGCTGCTGGCGTTTCTAGGCTGTGGCCGAATCACTCCCATCTCTGCCTCCATCATCACATGGCCTCTTTTCTTCTCTGGGCTTCTTTTGTCTGTCTGTCTCCAATTTCCCTCTGACTTTCACCTATTAGAAAATTTCCCCTGAGCCGCCATTGGATTTAGGGCCCATTCACATAATCCAAAATTGTCTCCTCACTGTAAGATCCTTAATCACATCAGCAAAGACCGCCCCCCCTCCCCCGCTTCCAAATAAGGCCACATTCACAAATCCCAGGGATTAGGACATGGATGTCTTTGCATGACCATCACACAACCATCAATGAAAAATGCTGGCCATGGTGGCCAGGGCCTGAATGGAGCTCCCAGGCAAGAACCTGAGGCAGCCATGTGCAGAACACCTGTGAGGCTCAGGGCGAGGCAAACATGAGTGCACCCCACAAGGGGGAGGGGAGGAGACCCAAGAAATTACAAAAGCAAATAAAGAAGGAATTAGCACCTCTGAAATTACAATAGGACTTCATAAAATAATATCATCAGGCATAAAAGTAAATAGTCGTAACTCCTATAAATCAAAAAATGTAGTTTTTGAACAAAACAATTCCACAAATGGTCTATCTAACTGCGTCACAGCTGAAAAATAGGACTGGGGGTGCATGGAACAAACTAGAAGAAATTCCCCTGAAGCATGGGGAGCAAGTTAGAGAGTTGGAAAACGAGAGCCCTTGGGCTGGTGTGAGGTGCATACCCAGAGGCAGCGCAAGCGAGAAAGGACCACAACCCAGGGACCAATGCTCAGAGGATGGTGGCAGAGTTTTCCAGAAGGGTGGTAAGACAAGAGTCTTCATATTTTAAGAGAAGTGGGGGTAAGGAGAAGGAGGAGGAGAAGGCAATGGTGAGCTGTGCAGGCAAAACAACACGGATAGAACACCCTAAAAGCCAGAGATCTTGACAGGGAAGAACCAAAGGCCGCCTTCTCATCAGCAATAATCAGAAGCCAGAACTCCTGAGAGATTGGGTCCCAATGGAGGGAAAGTCTGTCCCCCAGCACTCTGTGCACAGCCAAAGCTTTTGGGGGAGGGGGAGTGCAGGCAGGGCCTTGCACTACTGGGTGCCCCCACCCCCCACCCCCTTGTTGAGAAGACCCAGTCCACGACCCTCAGCCCGCAGCCCCCACACTGCCGGTCCTGTGACCCCCTCTGCATCTCAGCATATCCCGGGGTTCCTCCCAGGAAGCATGGGCACCATTGGTCCCGTGTGAAATGCCTGTGAAGGCTTGGCCAGTGCTCACATCCCAACGCGAACGTGTCTGCTGCAGGATGGAGCCATGGTCCTCAAACCGCCAGCCAATTACACATAAACCTACTGAGCAAACAGCTCGGCAGTAACCACGGAGAGGTCCTTACTCAGGAGAAGTGACAAGTATCGCTTTAACTGTCGTCTGGTCGGGGCTGAGTTGGTCTGGTTCCAAGATGGCACAAGGGTGTCTGTCTTCTACTCATGCGATATGCATCCTCCCCAAATCAGAACGGCGCGTGGCAACCTCCTGTTTCCCGGGTATGATAAAATGGGCTCTGGGCAGCCACTGTGACAGGGAGGTATGTTTGTCTAAATTATGTAGGGGGAGGAGGTGGGCTCGGGGCAGGCGGTGAGGCGGTTTTCTCTCACATCTCATTTCCATCAGGCGCTGCTCTTCCAGATGAGATGGCCGTGCCCAGGCCTTGAGGGGAGCCACAGTCCTGCGTGGATGACCACGGCCACAGTTCCAAAGCCCACCCCATTCCGCCCCGGGAGACCAGGGCCCCGGGAGGTTCTGCTGTCTGGGCGGGGAGGGGACCTGTGCCCTCCAGATGGAGCTGGTGACCGAGCAGAGCCTGGGGCTGTGTCCAGCCTGAACCTGACCTCACAAGCCCAGTGGCTGGGGCAGGGATCCTGAGGCTCTAAGGCCCAGCCCCATCACTCTTCAGGCTTGCAGGCCCACAGCCAGAGGTCAGGCTGTCAGGGCTGCATGGATCTTGGGAGCCCTGAGGGTTTGGGAGGAGGACCATGCGGAAGGGTCTCAAGGGGAGTCCTCACCTACACGCCGCTCGCCCTCCTCTTGCCTCACATGTCTCCCTACAGACATGATTTTGGAGCCTCTTAGAGCTGGCCCTGTTCTGCACGCCTCAGTGTACGCCGACCTGGGCGTATGCTGCAGACTCCATCCGCCTGTGTCCTCAGTAAAATGGGGGTGACAAGGATTCACGGGGACAGCCCAGAGCACACCTGACCCCCAGTAAGTGCCCAGCAAACATTAGCTTAAAACAGAACCAGAGAAAGTAAAAACAGATCCCATGCCCAGCGCAGGGTCTGCGGGTCCTGGGTGGCTTCTGATGAAGCCCGTCGCCATGGCAACACCGCAGGGCACTTTGTTCCTATGTAGCTACTTCCCAGGATGCATGGTGGACCCCTCCCCCAGTTAATTCCCAGAGTTCCCCACCCCACAGCCCACTCCCCAAACCAGGTCTCTGGCCCCCGCCCCCACCGCCTGGATCTCTGCGTGGCCAGCCCAGCCGGTTCCTCCTCAGCCCCACGCCTCTGCCTGGGTCTCTTTCCAGAACACCTGGACTGACCTCATGTGCAGCCCAGATGCCATTGTGAACCCATTTTACAGCTGGGGAAATAGAGGCTCAGAGAAGTTAGGAGCAGCTCCAGGGAAGCAGTGCCCTGGTCCCACCCCCACCTTCCAGGCTACCTGACCCCACAACCCGGGCTCTGTGCCCACCCCAGGCTGCCTTCCTGGAGAGAGGGGACCCAAGCAGGCAGTTGACCCGGGGCTCCGAGTGGCGGGCCCCAAGGAAAGCCTGGACTCGTGCTCCAGCACCAAAGAGTTAAAAGTTTGGCAGGCAGGGGGGCGGGCGGTGTGCCAAGCAGCCCAGCAGATGCCCAGCCACCAGGATCATGAAAATTTAATCCCGCTGCTCACTTTGTACCTGGAGCGATGCTCACTGAGCTCACTGCTGTGTTCCAGAGCAAAAGCAGCAAGCCTCAGGCCCTGGCGGGGACTTGGGGGGCTCAGGCCGCCCCACCCCATGCCTCAGATGGGAGAGCCACCACCTGCCTCTCTGGGCATCACCGGACACTCAGGACGTTTGCAGCAGCCCCTCCCCCCGGGGCTGTCCTCAGGGGCCGGGCTCCCCATCCCCAGGCCAGCTCAGCAGCTGCTGGAGTCAGGGTCCCCTGCCCCTCTGCGCATCTCCGAGGAAGTTACACCTGAAGCAGTAAAGAACACAACACCATAACAACAAAATGAGAAGGGCAGCTACGGATCACTGAGCCTTTCTCTGTGTCTGCACTTGACACACACTATCATGTGTGATCCTACAACCACCTCGTGCCACTCTAATTAGCATTCCCATTTTACAGATAAGGAGCCCAGGCTCTGAGGATCAGTAACCTTGGCTTTGTCCCACAGCCGATTCCAGCCCTGATTGGCCTGAAACCAGAGCAGCTCACAACCTTTCTTCTACACCCCACCCCCTGCCGTGTCCTCTCCCAGAAAGCCGTGTGCACACGCATATGCGAGCACGTGCACACACGCTCCAGGAAATGTGCCTGTCGAGGTGAACCCAGGACTCCCACCTCCTCCAGGGAGGCTGCCTGGAGCTCCCTGGTTCCTCCCGCCCTCCTGCTGGTGGAGCAGTTCCCTTCTCACTCCCCACCAACCCCACTGTTGCGAATGTTTACTTTGTCTGAACCCAGGGAACTGGGACTGTGGACAGGCCTCAGGTGTGAGCCTGAACAGGCTAGACCCAACTTCTACCAGTCAGACATGATCCTGGAGGGACCTTGTCCCTGAATGACCATGATCGTGGACGTAGGACACTCAGCTTCATGTGGGGAAGGGTGGGCAGAGTTCTCCAGGCACGCAGCTCATGAGGCCGGCTTCCAGGACACACACAAAGCTGAGGGCAGGACCCCCATCATGAGGGTATCCAGTGTGGATGTAGTTGCTGGAGAGGTGGGTTGGCCGGTCATGGCATGTTTTGGACACCGGCTGGTGCGCTGGACCTCAACCAGGTGGTGGGGGCATTTGCGGGGATCACCGAGGGGTGGTCAGGGTTGCATGCTTCGAAAGTGGCCTCCCGGGCCGGCTGAGTGGCGCATTGGTTAAGAGCTGGTTTTGGGACGCCAGTGGCCCCAGTTCAGATCCCACATGTGAGGGCCAGTGACACTGCCCTCTACAGCTAACAACAGCTCCACCTGGAGCTGGGCTGTGCGAGCCCTGGTGACGGTGTAGGCTGCAGCCCCTGCTGCAGTGGGCTGCCATAGGCTACAGTGAGCGGCCGGCAGCCAGCGTGAGCTGCCAATAGCCGCGGTGAGCGGCCATCCAGAGGCCGGCGACCGATCTGCCTCATCCAGGAAGAGCGCAATGATGATACCAACATGGGCCAGTGAGGCAGCGTCCTCTGCAGCTAGACGGAGGAACAGGAGAACAGCAACTTGTCTGTTCCCCTTCCCCGATTCCCCAAGGCTGTTCCCCTCCCCCAATTCCCCAATAAAATCTTTAAAAAAAAAAAAAGTGGCCTCCCCTCCGAAGAACAGCTGGCCCTGCTGGCGACCTGGCTAGTCTTCACTCCCCCATCCCCCTGTCTTCCCTTCCCTGACCCCAGCTCCAGAGAGCACACCTGGGGCAACCCTGACCCTCCACCGCAGGCTTCCCTGAGGCTCCCCGCCCGGTGGGTATGAACACAGGCTGTGAGAGAGGCTGCTGGGCCCCGGGCCCCCACGGTGTCACTTACTAGATGATCCATGGGGCTGGCCCTCCCCCTCTGCCTGTCTCCTCGCCGGTAAAGTGGGGTCCTAGCAGCCTCTGTCGGAAAGCCCACTGGTGCCTGGTAAATACCACCCAGTAACCGTCAACCATTTCCATTACATAAAACTGGTGCTGTCAGGAGGCTCCTGCAGAGTTTGAAAGACTGTTTCCTGCTTCAGCTAAATTTTAATATTTAGATGGAGCACCAGGCTTTTTATGTTTATTGGGGAAGAGATTTAATTCTCAGTCTTTTGGAAATGCTCAAAGAGGCAGAGAATGTCTCTTTTTAAAAAGAATATTGTGCCCTGAATCAAAACAGAGTGTCAAATTATCCTAACGGTTGTTATATAAAGTGCACGCTTAGTCACTTTCTTAAACTATTGTCTGAAATGGGGGATTTCTCTAACTCACGCAGGACTGAAATGAACTAAAATGTATTTTCACTCCAAGAAAATCCGCAGTCAGCGTCCTGCAGCTGGGAGTCCTGCAGGCTCGGTAACCACGGAGACAGACTCAGCCCCGGAGCCTGTGGCCGCATTCAAATGTCCCCACTGCTTTTATGGTGTGACTACCTTAAGCAGGCAGGTGAGCTGCGTGGAGGATGACCCCACGCACGGCCTAATGCTAACCTGGCGTGATCCACAGGCCGGGGCCCTGACAGGGAGAACCGTCCAGAACCAGACTCCCGCTGGCGCGGGGCCGTCTCATCAACTGCCTGCAACTTTGCTTTGAAGATGGAAAATTTCACCATGGGCCAGGGTTTTGCACATTTTCTTTTGGATTCAGTCCACAGAGAAGGGCAGGGGAGGCTCAAAGATAAAACTGGGTCTGGGTGAGGCTGCATTTTCTGCGTGACGCCCGACTGTCCACAGTGTGGCTTACATGGTGTTTGGCTCAGCAGAAGGAATCACCAGTGTGGTCCCCACCCCCCGACCATAGCTGCGCCAGCTGTCAGGAAGCCGGACAATAAAGTGTCCCCGTTGAAATGGACAGGAATGCAGACAGCTGCAGAGGCAGATATGGCCTCCGAGGGTCGCTGGATTTCAAGTGCACAAGTTCCTATCTCAGCGCATCCGGGCTCCCAGGCCCTGGGAAGGTGATCTCTCTTTGCCTTTCCTTCTCCGCCTCGTCCTGCTCTAGAAACCAGGGTGCTGGGGGCCCCTGCGCTTGGCAGCTGGGTTCAGCCTGTGCTCCCTTGCTCATGGGTTCTCTGCCTACCAGTGTTGATTCCACCCACCCTGGGCCTCCACCCCCCCCATTCCAGCAGGACTTGGCTTAGGCTCTTTCTGAGAAGTCTTCTCTGTCCCTCATCTCCTGCTCGACTGGGTGCCTCCTCTGTGCACCCACGGCTTCAGGCCTGCCCTGTCCTGTCAGAAATCACTCAGTCTGTTTATCCCACAAGGCGGCGAGCTCCTGGGACCAGGCTGATCTCCATGTCTGAGTACCCAGGACAGGCTGTGCCTTCAGAGGGTACGTGTGGCCCCTGGATGGATGGGTGAGTGGGTAGGTGACTGTGTGGATGGATGAATGAATATGTGGGAGCGGGATGGATGGATGGATGGATGGATGGACATCTGGGGGATGGGTGGGTGGTTGTGTATGGTCTTGGGGTGGATGGATGGATGGATGGATGGATGGATGGATGGATGGATGGATATGGGTGTGGAGAATGGATGGGTGGATGAATGAATGAATATGTGGGAGGGGGTGGATGGACAGGGCATGGGTGGACATGTATGGGTGTGGGTGGTGGGTGTGTGGATATGTGGATGGAGACGGATGGTAAATGGACAGATGGCTATGGGGGGGAGGGTGGATAAATGAACACACAACCCGGATGCCTGGTGGTCCTAAGACCTAAGATTGTCCATGACCTCCTGCACTGACCCAGCTCTGTCCCTCAGAGCATTGCCACTGACTTTAATCATGACTGTCTCTTTTTTCCAGGTGCACTGGGGTAACCATGCCCACAGGGTTTGTGGGGCTGGCTTCACCTGCTCTGGAGCCTGTCTGCATGAAACAGCCTCGCTGGGTGTTTGTCACTGTTCATCTTCCGAGCAGAGGAATTTGGCAGACAGCAGGTTTTTGTCATTTTCCTCCACTTGGGCCTTGATTCCTGGCTAATAACTAATGCTGACAGGAGAGCCAGACTTTCCAGCAATGATGCTGAAATCAGACCCCTAAGTGCTGGGTGTGTTGCAAGCTACCGAGAGCCCTGGCATGCCAACGAGACCGCTGGCCTGGCAGCTCCGAGGGGCAGCCTGCCCACTGAGGGACTGACCCCTGGAAAGGGTCCTCCTGGGCAGGACCTGGGGGTCCCCAGGCCTTGGGCCAAGCCTCAGCTCCCTTCCAATCTGCCTCTACCATGCACAGCAACCCAACAGGAACCCCTGAGCAGACACCCCCCGCCACCCTGATCAGGTCCCTGCGGACACAGGGGTTGCACCCCGTGAATCTGGCCGGGACCCACTCATTAGGCTCCCCCCTTTCCAAGGTTCCCTGCCATTCGGGTTGAGGGGTGTCAGTTGGGGGCCCAGCTACAGGGCCAGCCTGGGCCTCCCAGTTAGGTGCCTTTAGCAGCAATTTTGCAGGTGGCCCGTCTTACTCCTTCACCCCATCTTCTTCTGGGTGAGGTCAGCCTCAGATGGTTCCATGTTTTCCATGGCCGGGGACTGATCCGACATGGGTTGCCTGGTGGTGGGGTTGGTGGCTATGTTTGAAAACTCCCCAGTGCAGTGTGGGGACACTGGGGCTTTGCCAGGAAGGACTGTCCCTGCTGTGGCCTCTCGCCTCCTGATCCGTCTGCTCGTGGGTCCTCTGTGCAGGCCTTGCCTCTCCTCCATGGTCCCCACACACAGCTGTGGGCAGCGGCCCCTCCGCCGTCTCCAGGAAGGAGAGAAAGAGGTGACAGAGGGTCCTTGGCCGTGAGCCTCTCCCGGCCGCCCGAGCCGCCCCCCATCTCGGGCTGTTCCTGTGGCCCCTCGTCTTGATCGTATCTTCGAGAGGCTTGTTCATTTTACAAAATGTTTTTCAAGAACCAGCTCTGGGTCTTAATGATCACTTCCTCAGAGCTTTTATTTTTGAGCTTGTTTACTTTGGTTTTATCAAAATTGTTTTCTTCCTCTGCTTTTGGAGCAATTGGATCTCGTTGTGTTCCGGGGCGGGGCCGGGGCTTGCCGGGGTCACCCCATTTCTGACCCCACGTAAGCAGCTGCTCTTCCCCTCGTCACCCGATCCACTTCCACTCTCTGCTTGGCCGGTTTCACCTCTGATTTCAGACCCACATCAAATAACGTCATCATTAGTTTTTAAATTATGCATCTTTAAAAAAAAAAAACTACAGTCAGCCCATAATACAGGACCCCGCTTGCAGCCACAATCGCGGATGCTCACGTCCCTTATATTGGATGGCGTAGTGTTCGCATTGAAGCTACACGTCCACCCGTGTACTGTGAACCAGCCCTAGGCTACTTGTAATGCCTCATACCGTGGGAATGCCATGTAAACGGTTGTGACACTGTATTGCTTAGGCTTTGCGTGTGATTTGGGATATTCTCCAACATCACTCTCATTAATCTCAAGAAATCCTTACAGTTTTTCACAGTGTTTGCAAATTCGCTTTGGAGTCTCTTGATTTGTATCCATCTTCCCTTAGCGTAGTACATTCTGGGTACCGTGAGTGAGGACAGAGGGTGGAGGTAGGCGGGAGGGGCGTTCGGCCAGTGGTGAGGCCTGGTGAATGTCCTCTCCTGGTCACCCGCCCAGCTCTGCACACACCCGGACGAGATGCCCTGGCCCTCCTACCCTCCGGCCAGCGCCGTGTTCTGGTAAATTCTCACCAGCCGTTGGCTGGGCGTCAGATCACCTGGCTTACTCCCGCCCTGCACCTGGCCATGGAGCAGGCCTCCCCACCTGGGGCCTCATGGATCCTGTCTATTCAAAGGGACAACTGGATGGATCGGGGTCTTCCAAGCTGGCCCTGGTCTTTGACACCATCCACCTCTCCTCTCCCCTCCACGTCAGCTGCTCAGAGTCTGGCTTTTGCCTGGCCCTCGGTAACAAGGCTCCCTGCCAGCCTCCAGCCTGCTGCTCACCTGCTGCCCTTAGGGAGGCCTGGGCAGAGGGAGCAGCCACTGCTGAGAGGTCCCTTTGACGGTGTGGTTCAGTGGCTGCTTCTGACACGGTTAGGAAAGCAGCACCTTTTCCTTCCCGGAAAGTTTCCAATCCCCCTGATCCCATGACCCTCGGCTGTGCCAGGGCCCTGCCTCCCTGCTGTCCCTGTGGATGGGGCTAGAGCACAGGTGAAGAGGGCCCAGCCCGGCACAGGAGCCACGGCTGAGGTGGTGCTGGCGGCTCTCCTGCCTCGGGCGGGGGGTATCCTCAGGACGCCCCCAGCCCTCACTTCAGTCTCCACTGCACCGGGCAAATGACGGAAGTCTTCCTCCCTGCCGGCCCTGGCCCTGAATGACAGTCATTGCAAGGGAATGCATCTGAGCAGAAAAATAGGAGTGAAAACGAGGAGAGAGCAAGTCCTTCCTCCACCAGAAAATAGGGTCATTTTGTCAGCGAGGGAGAGATGACTGCCTGCTCACTGAACCCTCCCCACCCAGAGGTCTGTGTGCGAAAGGGCCTCCTGGACCCACTGGGTTCCCTGACCCGGACGCCTGTGGCCGTGGGTCCACAAGGGGTCCTCCCTGCCTGCTGCCCACCGCCCCCACCTCCCTTCTCTGCTTTCCTGGGCCCCCTGCCCGTCTCCTCTGTCAGACCACCAACTCCCAGACTGCGCAGAGCTGGCCCTGGACACACAGCCAGGTCCCGCACACCGCCCCTGGCCCCCAGGAGTTCCTGGTGCAATGGAGGAGGCCACCCAGAGCCAGATGATGGCCGCCCAGTGATGCTGGGCTGGGAGTACAGGAGGTGCCCCCACCAGCCAGGCAGACCAGGGCAGACTTCCCGGAAGAGATGGCCGGGATATGGGCCACGGGAGATAACATGGCATGCTGGAAAAATGGCCTCCCACGATGTCCCAGAAGAGTCCCACCCTTGGATCCCTGTCCCTCCACACTGTGTCCAGGGGGGCTCCAACCACACAAGGTGGACAGTGCCATCTGCCTGCCGGAAGCCTTCGGCAGCTGTCTCATCTAGATAATGCCACATGCTTCCCAGTCCGCCCTTCCCAGAGCCCTTCACATGGGGCCCGCCCGCCAGCCTGGCCTCCCGCTGCCCCCGAGCCTGCCCCTGGGTTCCTCGCTCAGCACTCACGGCCCCCTCACTCGCGCAGTGCCCAGTGGCCCACCTGGGCAGGTGTCTCCTGTCCCTTTTCCATTACCTGCCCATCGGGGCTGGGTTCTCTCCTGGGGGAGGCAGCAGGCAGAGCCAGGACGGGGCTGGCCGTGGGGCCCTGGTTCACCCCGCCACACACTGTGTGACCTTCAATAGCCAACACACTGCTCTTTCCAGGGACATGGGTCTGTGACAACCACCGCATGGAGCTCGGGGTGGGGGGGCTCGTGGGGAGACAGCCAGCCAGGGGCTTCATGGGTGGTGAGAATGGCTCACACATGGAGCGTAATGCAGACTACAAGTCGGCACCCCAGGACCCACACCCCAAGGACAGATATAGCACATACACATTACATATGTGTGTGAGCACATTTACTCCCACACATGCATACACACACACACACAAACACTCACCCCATATCCACACACACAAATACACACACATCTGTATACACACATGTGTATATACCCCACATCCACATAAACCACACACCTATACCCATACTCACGCACCCACACTCACACATCCATACACACATCCACAGATGCATACACACTCACACACACACATGCACGTGAACAGACACACACACTGCTCGCTCTTCCTCCTAACCCTGAGACCATCTGGAGCCCAAGCAGCTGCCCCTTCCCGCAGTGACCCTCCTTGGGCCACGGTGTCCTGGGGGTGAGTGTCACCTGGCCCCGGGGGAGCCACGCCCAGGCCAGCACCCACACGGAGCCTGCCCCAGGACCCAGCCAGCTCCCATTGGCCGGGGATGGAGGGTAGGACTGGGGCAAGCTAGCTACCCCTTCCTGAGATGCTCCTGGAGTGCCTTTGGCTGACTTTACAGGAAACAACGTGCATGTCTGGGGGTTTGTAGGAGGCTGAGTAGTGCCCCAAAGATGCCCACATCCTAACCCCTGTAACCGTAATATCCCCTCACGTAACTAAAGGGACCTTGCAGCTGCGATGACTCCCCGGGTGGCCCGGGCATCCACAGGGTCCTTATCAGAGGGAAGCAGGAGGGTCAAGGTCAGCGAGAAGGCTGTGCGATGACCGAGCAGAGATGAGAGAGGGTGACGGGCTTGGAAGGTGGAGGACGCCACGAGCCAAGGAACGCAGGCGCCTCTAGAAGCTGGAAAGGCAGGAAATGGGCTCCCCGGAGCCTCCAGAGGGAACCAGCCCTGCCCACACCTCGGCTTTAGCCTGATGACCCTGATTGCGGACTTCTGCGCCCAGAACTGTAAGAATAAGTCGCTCAGTTTGTGGTACAGTAGTCTGTCTTTATCCATAGGGGAGATGTTCCAAAACCCCCTATGGATGCCTGAAACCACCGATAGTACCAAACCCCGCATATACTCTGCTTTTTCCTATACATACTCACCTTTTCACTTAAAGGACACACTTTACGGCTTCTGTCTGGCGTATCCAAATTGCCAGCATCATTATTCTTCCGCTTTGGGCCATTATTAAGTAAAACAAGGGGTGGCTTGAACACAAGCACTACGATACAGCGACAGTTGATGTGGTAACCAAGACAGCTGCCAAGTGACAAACTTGCGGGGAGTGTCTACAATGTGGTCACCCGAACAAAAGGCAGGACGGAGCAGGGCGGCATGAGATTTCGTCACGCTACTCAGAACAGGGTTCAATTTAAAATATATGAATTGCTTATTTCTGGAATTTTCCATGTAATATTTTCAGACTGCAGATGAGTGCAGGTAACTGAAACCTCGGAAAGTGAAACCATGGAAAATAAAACCGTGGATGGGAGGACTGCTGCAATTTGTTTTAGCAAACACGTGTGTCTGTGTATGCGTGTGTGCATGCCCCTGTGTGTGTGTGTGTGGGTGTGTGTGTGTGTGTGTGTGTGTGTGCGCGCGCGCGCATGCACACGCGCACGTGGGGAGTTCATGGGTAAAGCACCCTGGAGACATGGGGGACATGATTTTCTGTGAGCGGGTCGGCAGCCCTCGGTGAAGGGCCTGACTCAGGCCTGCTCGGAGTTCCAGGATCTTGTCACCATTCGAGAATTCATGATGCATGGCCCCTTCTGAGGGCGCAACAGCCCGCATGCTGGGTAGTGAAAATGAATCAAGAGTATGTTATTTTTAACAATTTTGGAAAAACCCTTGGAGAAGCCCAGGACAAATCACCAAATCAATGTCAGGATCCCTGATTTAGGGCCGTTTTCCTTCCCCTCCCTGGCCTCAGTTTCCCCGTCAGCAAGGTAGAGGGGAGTTGACTTAGTCACAAGGATTTGGTTTTTGGCATCTTCTCTCAGGAAGAAAAGTGAACTAATTCTCACTAAAGAGTCAAGGGCTTCATGTGTTGCCAAATTGGGTGAATTGTGTTTTAATGACACCAGTAGGTAAGTCACAGGGGCAAGCCTGGATGGTGGGACATCAGGCAGAGGTGAAGACACCCTCCCAATCACCCGGCCACCCCCTAGATGCGGGAGAAGGGAGGGCCCTTTCCTGCTTTGACCCCACTGCCTGCCTGGGGAGTGGTGCTTGGCTCACTACCTCCTGGAGGCTGCATCTGCCCCTTGGGGCCCCACTTTGCTAACCTGCAAACTAAGGCAGGAGCAGGACAGTCCTCATGGGCTGTTCAGGGGGTGAATTGAAGGACGCGGCAGGACTTAGCACAGAGGCCTTCGCTGAGGTGCTGGGTGACATTGGGGGTCACCACCGTGCCTTGTGCGGGGCGGGGGCAGGGCGCACCCCCCTCACTGCACACCCAGACCTGGGGTCCTTCCTGCAGGGAAGAAAGCGCTCTGACTCCAGGGCACAACACGTATAAATGTCTCCTCTTCAAGTTCGCACAGCCAATTCATTTTTACAAAACAACGCCGAGCCTGGAATATTCTAAAACCTTTGGCCACACTCAGTGTTCGTCTGCCTTCACAGCAGCCCTCATTGCCTCCTGCATGTTTCTTCTCTTCCCTGGGTGGTGTGGGGAGTGCCTTGATGCCTCAGTGGACTCACATTTCTTTTCCTTATTTGGAATGAATGAAAAGGAAACAGGTCATGAGGCACAAAGATGTGGCGCCCGGCCGGCCCTGCCCATCTGAAGTTTGGAACCATCATTCTAGGGGCCAACCGAGGTCAGGTCCAGGCCAGGAGCTGGGTCCCGTGACCAACACAGCACCCTCCCTACAGCACACGCGGGCCCCAGAAACATCACAGTGTCAGCCAATAAAGGACGGAAAGCAACAGGGCCTCGAGGGCTGTGGCCGGCCCTAGGCCTGGCTGTCCTGCAGAGATGTGGTTGTCACAGCGCCTCCTGGTGAGGAGTGTGGGTAATAACCACCATAAAACGCTTTGCCCGCAGACGGAAACATGGCAGCCTCTTGGTAAAATCACATCAAGTCCAAGAAACAAGTCCACAATGAAGACAGCAATGCTTGTGAGGGTTTATGGAGACCGAGCCACGCACAGGGCCCAGACAGACAAGCTCACAGAGGTCATTGTCCCCCATTACAGGAGAGGTGGAGCCCAGAGGTTTCGGTGGGGAGAGGGGGAGGAGGCCCTGACTTTCTGACCAAGATTCAAAGGCACTGAATGACAAAGGGTGGAGCATGACGGTCAGAGCCAGTGACGGTGTCTGAGGAGGGCCCCCGGCGCACCCAGGAGTCAGTGTGCCCCAAACGGCAGTTGTCATCTACTCTGTCACTGAAAACAGCCACCAAGAAAAGAAAAGCAACAGCATTTCAAGGAACCCTAATCCCGGACCGTGTCCAACACCACATCCGTGCTGGGCCCAGCAGGGCCCGGGGACCGCCATGCAGGGAGCAGGGCCACTAGGGATGAGTGGCAATCAGAGAGGCACCCTTGTGACAGGGATACACTGACACTGAGGCAGGAAAGGAGGGAAGAGCCACA
Source organism: Aselliscus stoliczkanus (assembly GCA_033961575.1). Taxonomy (NCBI): domain Eukaryota; kingdom Metazoa; phylum Chordata; class Mammalia; order Chiroptera; family Hipposideridae; genus Aselliscus; species Aselliscus stoliczkanus. The sequence goes on from CM066734.1 coordinate 141,559,204, forward strand.
AGCAAACGGCAGGAAAAGAGACCATGTCACAGGAGGAGCTTCCGAGAGACATAGGAGAACGTCAGGCCCACGACGCCCCCTCATCTGGAGAAATCGTCAACAACACGGTCACTCACTCGTCACTCACTCGTAAGAAAGGGGTTTGCAGGGGAGACAGCCAAGGTCGTAAGACAGCAGGAGGGTGAGCAGAAAGGGAGAGGGAGGGCAAGAGTGCAAAAAGCGCTTCAGGACTGGAGGCCACACGGGAAGCCAGGGAGGTGGGTACCTCCGAGTTGTGTCTGAGGACAGCAGGGAGGCTGGAGTGGCCGGAGCAAGAGACCAGGGGCAGCGGCAGGCGCTGAGGCCAGCGGCTGGGGCCCACTGAGGCCTGGCCACCCCCTCAGGCCCCCGGATAGATGGATGCATAAGGAAGAATCTAGAAAGGAGGACTGGGACAGGGTGTGGCAGGAGGGGCACGGAGCGCACCAGCCGCAAGCAAGCGCCCCTCTCTGGGCGTGAGGGCCCAGGGTGCTGTCTCCTTGCCCTTTGCGCCCTGGGCGCCCAGCCCTAATCAATGGGGAAGCCTCACCCCAAAGACAACTTCACCAGCCACAGGGGCTCCTGCAGTTTCCGAGGCCGGCACACTGTGGGCTGGGGTCACTGCAGGGGGCACGGAACCAGCAGCAGAGCAGGCCCCCCAGGGCGCGCCCTGCAGAGGCTGGAGGGGCTGCTGCAAATACTTTCCCTATTCCTCCCGCTCATACAGTCTCAAATCAAGCCATGGAGATAAGAAATGCTTCCGGAAGGAGACAACTAGAGACAGAGCCGGCCTAGGCTTCGGGGCGGCCTGAGTCACCCTGGGCTGGTTTCAGAGTTTCAGAAGTGGCTTTCTCCTCCCTCAGCCAGATCTGAATGCAGTGCAGTTGGGGGTGGCATGGGATGGTGGCTCTGAGAGCAGCCAGTGACTGAGGCCCTCAGGCGGTCCCACTGTGTACGGAGGGTGGCTGGCAGCCGCGTTTTCTTGTCACTGTTGCCCCAGGCACTGAGTCACCCTCAGGGACTGAGCGCTGCTCCTTTCTCCTTGTCCCCACACGCACTCTCCCCAGGAGGCACGTTTCAGCTCTGAATTGCAGCGCTGAGTCCTGGGTCCAGATTCCAGCTCAGACCAGGTGACCGGGGCCCTCAGCCGGCTGGGGCAGCTGCCCCACACTGGCGGGATCTGCCCCCACTAAGCCCAATCCCATGTAAGGAGCCCTCAGGGCTGCTGGTACCGAGAGACTGAGCCCCGACCTGACACCCAATGCAGAGATTCCCAGCCCAGGGGAATGACCAGACCCCCCTCTGCCTGCCCCACAGGACCTGCGTGTGCCCTCCCCCACCTGCACTTGTGGAGCGGGGACCCCCACGGGGCTGGTCAATGCCCAGCATCGAGCTCCTTTCCTCTGGCTTCTCCTCCTCCGATCGTCCATCCCCTGCAACCCAGGTTCCCCAGGACGCTAACGTGTGCATCTGACTTGTCCCATGGCAGAGCCCTGGGTGAGCCGTGGTGGGAAAACGGGAATAATTCTCCCTGCTTCCGCATGATGGGGAGGATCCATGGACACTGGTGGGAGCCTCTCCCCCTCTCAGCGGCCTCAGTTTCCCCATTGGCTAGGCCACCTCCAGGAGCTCCTCCTGTCGGGACTCCTTCATTTGTTCAACCACATGGTCCACTCACCCAACAAGTATTTATGAAGATCACTTATGTTTGCAGACACTGTTCTGATTGCCAAAGACACAGCAGCCATCACGAGGCAGGCTGCCAGGTCTCTGCAAACAATGCCAACAGTTCGGCCTGATGTATTAGCACATGCTAGAGGAAGCAAGTAGTGGGAGAGGGAGAGCGTTGCTAGCAGAGGTGGCCGGTTGAGGGGTCCCTGCAGAGGCGAACAGAGGTGCTATGAAATTAGAGAGGAACAGCAGGCTCAAAGGCCCCGAGGTGGGCGAGCTCAAAGCTCCTTCTTCTGGTGACAGCCTGGAGCCCCAGCCAGGGCTGGAGGGTGAGACCTCAGAGGCCACGGCACTGAGAGAGAAGCCATGCGTGTGAAGGTGAAGTCCACCCGAGACCACTGGTGGGTGGCTGGTGTGGGGCTGGGGAGAGGGAGGGTCAGGGTGGACTCCAGGCTTCTGGGCTGAGCCCTGTGCAGGCTGCCCTCTGAATCTGGTAAGCTGGGGCACCTGTCAGATGCCCGGTTGAAAAATGAAGGATTCTGTGGGAAATGGGAGTTTGCAGGCTTTTCACCAGCCAGCAGGACACGAAGGATCTGGGCCCCGGGCCAGCTCTCCGTGAATTGCAGACTTGGGGAGCCTTCAAAGTGTATGGGGCAGGCAAGCAGGGCTCAGGGATAGGGCCCCAGGCCTCTGGCACAGAGGGGAAACTGAGGCTGAGAGAGGAGGAGGAGCATCTTGCTTGAGATCACAGGCCCCCCGCACCCCACACACAGCTCAACACCATGGCCGGGAGCCCTCGGCCCCTCACCCAGGCGTCCAGGGTCCAATCCCTCCCGCAGGCCATGTCCGACCCATCAGTACATGTGGAGCCCCGGAGATGCCAGCCTGGAGCCCAGGAGAGCTCGGGAGCATTTGATTTTCCTGTCTCCTCTCAGATCCACCAATTGGCTTCATTTACTGGAGGCTACTTCCTCCCCCTCGGTGCAGCAGTGCTGATGGCAAATTCAGAGACAGGGCCCTCTGGCTGGCCGCGTGGTCAGGGAGGGGGACAGTGGAGGGAGTGGAGCCCAGGCCCCACCTGCCCTCACTCTAACCTTGCTTGGCCCTGGGTGAGCAGCATCTCCTGGTGTTTATCATGGGTTTCCACATCATTTCATGTTTTGCAAAACATAATATCACACAGAGTCATTTTTCAAAAGCAATTAGGCTGAAGTCTGCTGCAAGGGATTTGCCACCAATTTACTCGAAAGCAATTCTTTCTACCTCCTGGTCATCCTGGAGAAGGGGCCGATGAAGACACACTGTAGGGCAAGTGGCTCTGCCCCCGATTGACTGACAACGCTCAGGCCTGCAGCCTGGCATCATAATTCTGAGCCCAGTGTGGGTCGAGGAACTATATTTAATGAAGGATGACAAATCACCACCCTCAGGAATGTTCCAGAGTCACCATGCCCTCCCACAGGGCTGTCTGCTGGAGGGCAGCGCCCTGAGGCACCCTTTTAAAGTCCTCCTCCCCATCTCCACCCCAAGGAGTGTCTTAGGGTGGCCTGACAAAGGGCGACACATGGGGGTTCAGGGAGGGAAGTGCTTAAAACTACAGAAATGGGGCTGGCCGAGTGGCACATTGGTTAAGAGCTGGTTTTGGGATGCCAGCGGCCCCGGTTCGGATCCCACATGAGGGCCAGTGACACTGCCCTCAGCTAACAACAGCTCCACCTTGAGCTGGGCTGTGAGCCCCGGCGATGGTGTAGATTGCAGCCCCTGCTGCAGTGGGCTGCCATAGGCTACAGTGAGTGGCCCGCAGCCAGCGTGAGCTGCCAATAGCCACGGTGAGCGACCATCCAGAGGCCGGAGACCGATCTGCCTCATCTGAGAAGAGCGCAATGACGATACCAACATGGGCCAGTGAAGCAACGTCCTCCGCAACTAGACTGAAGAACAAAAAGACAGCAGCTTGTCTGTTCCCCTTCCCCGATTCCCCAACGCTGTTCCCCTCCCCCAATTCCCCAATAAAATCTTTAAAAAAAAAATCTGCAGAAATGTACTCTCTCACAGCCCTGGAGGCCATAAGTCCGAAATCAAGGTGTCGGCCGGGCGCGCTCCTTCGCTGGAGGCTCTGGGGCGGCTCCTTGAGCCCCTTCCAGCGCCCGTGGTTCCCGGCCTTCCTGGGCTGGTGACTCTGCCGCTCGGATCTCTGCCTCTACCTTCACATGGCCTCCTCCCCGTGTCTGTGTCCTGTCCTGTCCTTTCTCTCGCAAGGACTTTTGTCATTGGACTGAGGGTCCACCCAGATAATCCAGGGTGGTCCCCTGATCTCCAGGTCCTTCACTGGGTCCTTCACCTAGACGCTTGTCAAACAACGTCCCATTCAGTCTCAGGAGCTGGAACATGGACATAGTTTTTTTGGGGGGTCGGGGGAGGTCACTATTCGACCCATGACACCACCTGAGGCTCACCTACCACCCAAAGGCAAGAACTACCCCCACAGCAAAGGGCAGCCAGGCTCCTCTTGAATGCCCCCAGAGACGGGAATCTCACTATCTTACTTACCCTACTTTCCAGGAGCTGCACCCCTCCCACTCAATTGCCCTCAGGAGCCCCTGGGTCCCTCTGGCCCGGTGACACCTCAGTTGCCCTCTGCCCTCTCTGGCCCACGTGTCTTTCCCAGCAGATGGCGGTAGTGCTGAGATTCCAGGTAAGAGCAGGCAGCAAGACTCCCAGCAGAGACAGGCCCAGCAACCGGCAGAGCAGCATTCAGCAGCAGACGCTCTCCTGCTTCTGGCTGGCGGAGCGGGTTCAGCGGGACGGTCCCGGGGTTGTGGACAAACCGAGAAAGTTCCAGGGGACTTAAGCAAACCCACTGAAAAGGAACCCACACCCCACAGGTTCCGGCAAACTTTGTGAGTGAAGATCTGCCACACAGAGCAGGCGAAACAAATGCCACTGAGTGAGGTCAGCAAAGGTGTCCAGGAAGCCAGGCCGCCTTGTCTGTCCCTGAAGGTTGCAGAAAGGCCTTCTCCGATACACGGAAGGCAGGTTCCATTTTTCTCACAAGCAGCCTTCTTGGAAAGCCCACTCGAAGATGAACGCTGCATGCTGAGGGACGACTCAAAGCTGAGAGTTCAAGTCTGGGGAAGCTGCGCTGGAACCCCAGGCCCGGAGTCAGCTGGCGGCACAACGTCGCTGAAGCCGGTGGTGCGGTGCCCGCCGGCCGCCCCGCCCCTTGGGCCCCACTCCTTCCTCAGTTCTATGAAGTGAGACTCTGATCAATCGGTGAGACAAAAAGGAATTGTCGTCTTTGTGGGTCAAAATCCCACAGGGGTCTCCCTGATGACTTGATTTGCACTTCAGAGAGAATCGCTCCCTCTACCTGATGATTCCTTATTTCTGGACCTGGTGCCCATCCTCCCAGCCGCATAGCCACTGGCTGCCTGGGCCACCACGCCAGGAGCAGCAACTGAGCAAAACGTTTTGTTTGTCCGCTTTAAAAAATAAAAGAGAGTGACACGGATCCACGTGAGGCCATCTTTATTGCCAAAGCACTTGAGTAATGCCTTTCTGTGTGATGATGGTTATAACTTACATTTAATGATACGAGTCACGGGTTGTTTCTGCATCAGAAGGCCAAAAAGCCTGCCAGTGACAAGTCACATCTGCCGTCAGCGTTTATCAGACTCTGCCTCCGGTGACCTCTTGTTCATCTTCTCAAAATGCCTTAAAGTCACCACACGCGGAACGATCTCGGTGGTATAACACTGAGTATAAAACATATGAAAAGAATAAAAGGCTATTCTGAAATACAGCAAAATCAACAGTGACTCTTCCTGTGTGGAGAAATTCTGTGTTGTCTTGCCATTTTTCCTTTTCTTCCTTCTCTTTCTTTTCTTTCTTTCTTATAATCTCCTGGACATTCTAAATGCTCGATGGTGCATATCCAGTTTCATAGCGGGAAATGTAGCTTTTCCGTTGATTTCAGAGCTGTGTATACAGCATGGAGCAGGCAGGAGGCTGCGCTGTCCCTAAGAGCAGGCCCAGCAATGACCGACCCCACAGAGGGCCCACTTAGTACCTCAGTGCACACCCAGGCTCCTGCACCCCAGCGCCAGCCGGCCCAGGGCACAGAGAGTGTGCGGGGACCGGGGTCCACTGCAGCCCGAGGCTGTGAGCCCTCGCTCCTAAATGCATCACAGCTCTTTTCTTAGTGAGCGGCTCGCTCCTAAATGCATCACAGCTCTTTTCTAGAAAGACCCCTGTTGTGCTGAGAGAGAAGGCGTCAGGGCTGGGTGTGGGTGTGTGAGAACTGGGTCTCCTCAGGGAGATGGAGCCTCCTGGAGAAGGCAGGAAGGACTCAGCCCTCAGCCTTGGCGGGTGGCTGCCTCCCCACCACGCACAGCTGCAGCGGGTGGATGCAGGCCACGCAGGGTCGTGAGGCCCCTGCCCCCCCGACGTTTGCTCTGTACAATCTGCCTGAATTTACTTCTGGGATTTACAAACGTTTTTAAAGCCCGTCATTTTCAACAAGTGTGTAATTCATAAGAGAGCTGAAAGTTCTAGGAAAAGGAGGCCCAAAATTCCTCCAGGGACGAAAGGACAGCGTTTTTAAAATAGAAGCTGGTGAGGAAAATGACAAACATTGTGCATTTGATGGGTGAGTCATTTGATGGTGGCAACAACTCCCGGGGACCTGCGTGAGTCACGCCTCTTGGAGGCGCCATGGCCGGCCGGGAGATGGGCTCTCCAGAACCAGCCAAGGAGGAGGGTCTGTGTCAGGGGCCTGGGTGGGGAGCCGGCGGGGGGAGTAACAGGTGGGGAAACCAAGGGGATTGGGCAAAACACAACAAGCGAAGAAGGCGTTTCCAGGAGAGTGGGTGGATGCCGCAGGGTTGAAAGGGGCCAAGACGGGGTAAGACAGCCATGTGTCTTTTCTCCTAGGATTTCTGAGTAAGAGGGTGGGTTGGCCATACTCACTACGTCCTCACCACTGCCACCCTGCACCCTCAGGTGGGAGAACAGTGGCTTCTGTCTGGAGAAGATACTTGGCCCCTAGACGCTGACATGCCCAGCTGCCTGGGCCCTGGAAGCCCTAGGAGGGTCCAGCTACCTTCCTAGCACCCGGCAACCTGAGATGACCTGGTGTGGGAGGAAACGCTCAGCCGGAAGGAAAGAGACAGAAGAAGTCGGTCAAGGGCTGCGGGAGAGACCGACGCCGGAGCGGGGCAGTGAGGGCGGCTGGCAGTCATAAGGTTCTGAGTCAGAGCGTATCCGTGACCATGAAAGAGATTAAGACGCTGCGAAAGAACGAATCAGAGCAAGAAGGGTCCTCGGGAATTACCCCAGCTCTGCAACCAGAGCCCCGCTCTCCACCACACTCTCAACTAATTCGCTGAGCAGTTTGAAATGTGCAAAAACTCAAGCAAAAACTTGGGAGGTGAAGTTGAATGACATGCAAAATAGAGACAAAGTTAAGAAAATCTGAGCACCTGCCTCTGAGGGTCCACAGCCAGCTAAGGAGTTGTAGAAAGTTTCAGGGAGTCAAAGAAATGAAGGCAGGAGATGCCCAAGCAGGGTTGACTAGGGCGTTTCCCAAAGCACAGAGCCCAGGGGTCCCAGCTGAGGCTCTCTGAGTCCCGCACCCGAAGAATAGGACCATAGGTGGCTCATGTCATGGCATTTTAGCAGATCAGGCATAGATGCGTCCAGACAGGAAAACCCAGAACTGTCACTGCAAAGGACACGCATATGACAGCAGTCAGTCAGAAGCACAAAGGGAGAGCACAAGCGAGAAAGCACAACCTTCAAAATTCAGAGGAAAATGATTTTCAACTCACGTTTCTCCACCTGGCCAAGCTGTGCCTGTGGCGTTGCCTACGGTTCCTGGACTCTTGGTGTTGCCGCCTTGAGCTGTCCCCTGAGCTGTGCAGACCACAAGGTGGAGAGAGGTGACAAGGAGGGCCCAGGATGAGACCCAGGCCGCCCCCAGCCCATGCTGGAGCACGATGGTGGGATCAGGAGGGCTCCCGGGCACCGAGAGATGATGGTCTAGGTATTTGGTACGTCCTACTAAAAGGTGCTTGGAACGTCTGTGGGTTTTTTTGGTTTTTTTTTTTAAGGAAATAAGCTTGATGGGATGACTAGTTTTGTGTCACTTGGCCAGGCCAGTCCCCAGTGATTCAGTCAAATACTAGTCTAGGGGCTGCTGTGAAGGTATTTTGTAGATGTGTTTCACATGTACAATCAGTCTGCTTTGAGTAAGGAGACGGCCCTCACCCTTGTGGCGGGCCTTGTCCAATCAGGGGAAGGCCCTCAGAGCCAAGCGTGAGTCTCCCCGGAGGAAGAAGGAATTCCGCTTCACGACTGCGGCTTCAGCTCCTGCCTGAGTCTCCAGCCTGCTTTACCAATTTCAGGTTTACCACACTGATCCCGCAATCTTGTGAGCCAGTTGTCTGAAATACATCTCCTCCTGTACACAGTAACACATTTATCTCTCTGCATATATATGTACATATTTACGTGTACACAAACATGTCCCTGGTTCTTTTCATTGGGAGAACCTTGACTGGTCCACATACATAGAAAATCAGCAAAAGAAAAGTGGGTCATTAACTCCAAGAAAAATAAAACTCATACAGGAACGGAACTAATCATAGCACAGGGATAATGGCTAACCCCTCTTGCATTCGGTGGGCCAGGCGATTCCAAGCGCTTTCTCCTTCACAGCAACCCTACTGCGGTGAGCACAGTCAACACGTTATCCATTTTACACACAGGAAAACAGAGGCACAGAGAGGCTTAACAACTTGGCCTCTGCCACACAGCTGCCCGTGGCAGAAGCAGGGTTCAAACCCAGGCAGCCTGGCCACAGAGCCTCTATCCCAACCACGGTCGGGAGCTGTGATCCCAAATCGTGACGTGACACCTTGCAAGGATGGGGAAAGTGGTGTGTTTTAGGAAAGCTAAACCCTCAACCAGAGTGACAGGATGCCCAGGGTCATGTCTAAACTCAATAACTCCAGAGAGGACTGAGTAAGCCCATTCTGTCCGACTCTGTAGGTAAAGACGAAAAGAGCAAATGGAGAGAGCGGCAGAGCTTGTTTTGGGGCGGGGGGGCCCACAGGGACGGGGTAGGGGCTACCTTCCTGAGTTCTTGACCTTTTAGGCTAAGTGCAAGGTTTTCTTTGACAAAAGCACAATTACTTTTAATAGGACCACTGCTCGCAGGGTGGCCCGATGGGGTCCTGGGACGTCTACAGGAAGAATTTAGGGATGGACACCCAGGATCTGGGACCCTGAGATCCCAGGAGCTGGGAGGAGGCGAGTTCGTGCTCAATGGAGATGTGCGTTCATCTCTCCCTGAACACCTACTGTGCGCTGGCTCAGGCTTCTGATCCTGGGGAGCCTAGTGCTATGGTGGGATCTTAGCCCTGTGGAGGCCCCCAGGAAGCAGGCACTGAGCCCGCTCGGGGTGCAGCAGGGGTTGGAGGTGACCCTTGTAAGAGACAAAGCGGGCAAGGCAGCTTAGGCAGGAAGAGCTTGGGCCCAGCCCCTCGTGCTCAGTCACTGGGGACACAGGCTCCTGGCCACATCCCCCAATCTCTGCCTCCTCTGCTGTGTGCCTTGCTGTGTCCCTCTGCCTCTTTTAAGGACAGTCATTGGATGTAGGGCCCACCCTACTCCAGTACAAGCTTCATTTTCCAGTACGAGGTTCATTTTACCTAATCGCCTCTGCAAGGAGCTTATTTCCAAGCCAGATCACATCCTGAGGTTCTAGGGGGCCGTGGATTGGGGGAGGGGACTAGTCAACCCCCTACTTTTGGAGCAGAGGCTGCAGGGGCCTAGGCTGATGAGGTTCCCATTTCTCTGCACTTCCCAACTCAGGGACCCCTCCACACTGCCTGGCCAGGCCTGAGGCCCCCAAGCAGAGGCCTGTGGCAGGAGGGGCAGTGAGCAGGCCTGGCACAGGGAGGGGATCCAGGGAGGGTGGCCTGGCATCGGACCCCCAGCCGGCTGTGTGGGTCCGGTTCCAGGGCCACCTCTATACTGTGTCACCACGTCTCTCTCTGCTGCTAGAGGCTCATGCATTTTAAAACTTTCTCCCAGGGAATAATATGCTCCTTGCTGTGACCCAGTTATCTTTTGGGGTTCTGGACAGAGTTGCTGAGTGATGTCCTGAGGGTGGGGGATGGGCAGGCTGGTGAGAAGGCAGGATGGGGATCCAGGGGACACTTCCGCCAGCCCTGATCTCACTGACCCCTCCTCCTTCTCCATGGCCCGTCCTCCCCCTCACCCCCCAGCTGTGTGAGGGCTGCGGGACCAGCAGGAACTAGGAACTAGGAGGTGTCAATGACAAAGCCAGGCTTTGGACCGGGGTTTCTGCCCCTCGGGTGCCCCTCTGCAGCCAGGGACTGGTGGCTGACTTCCCAGCCTCGGTCTCCCCAGTTGTGGAACGGGCTGGGGACAGCAGCGCTCTCCAGGGGCGGGCACAAGGTTACCAGACACAATGTGTGCAGTTAGCACAGCGCTGGGCATTGCAGAGGAGCCCTGCTGCGCCCACTGGCCCAGCGGTCACTTCCCTCACGGAGCCTCAGTTTTCTCAGCTGTAAAACGAGGCATTGGTCTCCCCCTTGCAGGGTAGCTGGGAGGATAGAGCCAAAAAGCAGCCCTGAAATAACCTCATAAAGTTGACTTGCTTATCAGTTGAGAGAGTGATCCTCAAGCACAGAGGCTGCTGCGCAGGGAGACAGCGACCTGCTGACTCAGCAGATGCTTCTGGCCCACCTCAAAGTGCCCACAATCTGACGGGGGAGGCGCGCGCGCGCACACACACACGCGCGCACACACACACAGTGTCCACGGCGCCAGGTTGGGGAACGCAGCTTTAGAGAAAGCTGCTTCCGGTGCGGGGGAAGGAAGCCAGCAGGCAGAGACGGAGGTGGGCAGGCGTCCTGCGGGCTGGGGCCTGCTGCAAGTGCCCTGAGGCCCGGCGTCTCCCTCCCCATTCCCTGGTTGGAAGCTTCACTCCTTCCTGCAGCCCAGGAATTCTGCCCTGGTCTGAGCCAGTGCAGTGAACAGCTCCTGCTATGGTCAACCCATAGCACGAAGGCAGAGTGGGGGGCAGGGCACATGGTCCAGGTCCCAGCGTCGGGGGTGCCTCTGTGGACCAATAAGTGACAGGGCCTAAGATGCCCGGGGACATACCTGGCCTGGACAGGTAATGCTGGCCTCATGCCCCACGTCCAGGCCCCCATTTTAGCCAGGAACCTTCCGAAAACAGGCTCCCCACCAACCAGGGGGTGTGCAGGCTTTGGAGAGGATGTGAGTGGCCAGGCCAGGCCTGGGAGGCTGAGCAGGGCAGCCCAGGGCGGAGGGCACGAGAGGAGGGGACCGCTGGGTGTGTGACACAGGGCTTCCCCGCTGTTAAGGGACCCTCTCAGGGCTAAATGGCAAGGTCTATACCCACAGCCAGCATATGAGGCCTGAACCCCAGACACACGTTTGTGGGTGTAACTGCGTGGGGCCCCCGCCATCCCTTGTCTCCCCTCACTTGGCTTCTGGCCTTCCCGTGGCTCAGAAATCTTCCTGGTGCCGCAGTGGCCTGAGCACCAGCGTCCCTCTGTCACATCTTCTCCACGTTCTGTTTTATCTCCTCGCCTCATATTGCTCTTACATCTTTTTACAAAATAGATGAAGCTGTGAACACAGAAGTGTCAGCCTGGGCTAGCATATCCCGTTAACAGGAGCAGCCCTAATTATCCTGCGGGGCAGGCCCAGCTGCCAGAGGCCTTGTGGGGGCAGTGTCTGGCGTGGACATCCCGTCTCCTGGCAGGGCGGCAGGCACAGGGCGGTATGCAGGCAGTGCTTCATAAGTGCCCGCTGCCACCACCTTAGATCCCCCCAGAACGGCTCTGAGGCTGAGGACGGGGTAGCCAGCACACTGCCGGTGACAGCCAGGCTCTCCTGGGCCACATTGCTCGCTCAGCCCCGGCCCTGCAAACCGTCCCAAAGGGGCAGCCAAGGCCCTGGGGCATGTGCCCAAATCCTAAAGTCCCTGAGGGAGACCTCATTTATTCCGTAGGCTGGGAGCCCATGTACTGTGTTTCAGTACATGGTCTGGCTAGAAAAGACAGACATAGTGACAAGGACAGAGGTCAGCCCAAATGCCACATGAGCAGTGGTGGGAGCAGGCCGTCTGTACCCAGGAATCCCTCCTAATGTCCCACTCCTGTACACTGGGTCAAGTGCCCCTGGCCCACGGGGCATGTGAAGTTGAGCTTGGCCAGGGGGGAAGACAGCCTGCAGAGGCTGGGAGCCACTGACCAGCCCAAATCCGTGATTTGTGCTTTCCTCTCATCACATTTGAAAGGCTGAGGCTTGCTTTTCTGCCCTCAGAAAAAGGTAATCCCCAACGGAGTTCTAGATAATCTCCTCTGCAGACACAAAGAAATGCAAGGGCTGTAAGAAAACCTTCAAGGTAAGCAGAAAACGGTGGGCTGGGAGCTGGAGAAAAGCAGATTAGTGGTCCAAACGCTAATGAAATGACAAAACTGCCGTGAGAAGCCATGTGCAGGGAAGATGATGGCCTGACCGCAAACCCTCGTGCTCCCGGAGAAGAAAGGGGGGCAGAGGTGGCCAAACCAGGATGGGAGGAAGCCACTCAGCTCCAGAAATGCAAATTACAGGGAAATAATGCAGAAAGAGAAATGCCAAGAATATTGGGGTAAAATGACCTGATTTGGGGGAAAACGAGGTGCTTGAAAAGCTCCCAAGAGAAAAAAATAAACAGATGGTCTTACAGGAAGCTACAAACAAGTTGTGGTCCTATTTCCCACTGGACTGAAGGATGCCAGCCCGGAATAAATCACCCATGTTGCATAACTAACATCAGAATAAGCCATATCCGCGTGTCTATGAAAGAAACGTGAGGTTGGGCCCTTGTGTGAAAGCCCCAGAGAGATGGCTGTGGACATAGCTCTGCAAGGACCTAAGGTATCCATGATAAACCACATGACAGCGGTGTTATGATAGGCAAAGAGAAGAGAACAAAAGCATTAACCACTGTGGGGGGAAGGGTTGCTGATGATGAATTTAAAATAAGATGATAACAATGCCCGCGAGGTGGGGGGGGGGGAGGCAGGTGGAAACCTTGCAGTGAGCTCAGTGTCACCGGGCGGGCGGGTGAGGCCAGTTCTGAGGACAGGAACGCGCTTAGCAAAGGGGAGATGGCAACGCAGGAGCAGAGGCTGCCTTGGCCTCCCGTAAAGGCAGTCGGAAGTCATTGTTTGGGTTTGATTATTAGATAAACATAAGTTTAAGACTGTTTAAAAAAGGGAGTTAAGTGGTAGACTCAAGAACGTGATGCCTGCCTTCTACATCATTGTAGGCGACTTAAAAAGATACAATACTTGAAGAGAAAAAGACAAAGTGGAGGCAATAACACAGTAAAGTGGGGGGAGGGATGGAAGGGAAATGGAGGGGGAGGGGAGGGGTGAATACCATGCTAACCTATCAGCTGGCATTACTTAAACATAAAGGATTTATGTTTAAAGAAAAAGATCGCAACAACTGGCTACTTACAAGAACTACCATAAAACAACACAGAAGAATGTAAAAAATGAGAAGATGAAGAAAGGCACAGATCAAAATAAAAATAAAGAAAGCTGGGGCAGGAGCATTAATATAGCAAAACTGAATTTATAGGGAAAAAAAACGCCACTCAATGTTAACATTGAGGATAACTTTACATTGTTCAAATGCGCTAGTAAAAAGGAGAATGGTAACAAACACGTGTGAGCGAAGACAGCAACAAAACACCAAAAAAAGAAAAAAAGGAAAGAAAATTATTATCAATACAGGGAGAAGGGATTAGGTCCTCTCTAGAGACCACAATAAATGAGACTGGCTGGGAGTAGACGGACGAGAAGATGATGAAGGAATGCTACAGGAGACTCCACGGGCACTCTGGAAGATGCATATATTTTCCTTAGACACAAAGAAATCTCCATAAATATTTAGAACACAAAATTTATACAGCTCTTGTTTTCTTATCCTAATGCAATGAAGCCACAACTAATGAAAGTTTAAGCAAAAACACCAACCACTTAGAAATGTAAAAGTTTTGAGCAAGAAGGATATACAGTAATGCATTGTTTGTAATAAAATAAATATAAGGATACTAAATAGCAAAACATAGGAGATACAGCCAAAACTGTACTCAGGCAGAAATCCATAGCTTCAACTGCTAATGCAAGTTTTTAAAGTAAGATTTAAGGGCCGGCCGAGTGGCGCGGTGCTTAAGAGCTGGTTTGGGACACCAGTGGCGTCGGGTCCCACATATGAGAGCCAGTGACACTGCCCTCAAAAAATAAAAAATAGGGGCCGGCCGAGTGGCGCGGCGGTTAAGCGCTGGCTTGGGAAGCCAGCGGCCCCGGTTCGGTCCCACATATGAGGGCCAGTGACACTGCCCTCAAAAAAATAAATAAATAAAAAAAAAATAAAAATAAAAAAATAAAGTAAGATTTAAGAAATATGCTTGGCGTTCAACTCTGGAGTTTGGGAAAATGCTTCTGGTTTAAGAGTGTTTGGCAAGTGGCCAAACAGTCACAAACCCAGTGACTTCCCACTGCAGAGCCTGCAATCCACAGAGAAAGATGGCGCTCACAGCACCGCCCACTCAGCTGGAGGACAAGTGACCAGGCAGGGAAACTGGGTTGAGAGGCACCGACGGGGTGCTCGTGCCCCCGCAAGGGACCCTGTGCCTGAGCTCCAGGCCGGACGCCAGTGTCCCTCCACCATGCAGCACCACCTTTTGGGTGGACGGTCCCACTAGCCCTTCTGTGCCACCTCACACCATCTTCGTCTCTTACTGCGATCCAGGAACGTGTGCCCAGCTGTGATGAGCTGAGACCTGCTCCAGGGCAGCTCCAGGTGTGCCGGCCCCGGCCCCGGACGCCAGGCTGCACCTGCCTCCGCCAGCCCCTCCAGGGTGTGCCCCGAGCACCCCTCTGCACGAGCGGGAGGCTTTGCTCGCCACCCGAGGTCAAGCTTTCAGGCCAAGTGGAGAAAATCGAAAGCCCCCCTTCTCCATGACTGGGAGGCACGTGGCCCCCAGTTCCCAGAGACAAAACAGCCTCTGCCCTTGTCCACATGCAGTGACCAAGGTCTGATTTCCCAGATCACTGGACTGGGCTGGCCAGGCCACAGACGCTGCCCTAGGCAATGATTCCAGAACAGCTGGTCATTTATTTGCAGGGCTGCACAGAAAGCCCTATTCCAAAGGGAGCTGTCCTGCATAGCATGACCCCGAGAAGAAGGAGCTGGCATTTTCTAGAACCTTCTGTGTTCCCCAGGGTTTCAGAACAGCACTTCCTGTTTCCCCTAGTTCTCACTAGCGTCCCCATTACCCGATGAGAACCTCAGAGCGGGAGAGCCGCCAGCCAGCGTGCTGTGCCTGCCCCGAGCTCTGCTGACAGCCCCCGCCGGCCCCTCGGGGACTGCTCCTGACCAGGAGGCAGAGGGCCCCAGAGAGCAGCCTGCAAACTCCTCTTCCCTTTCACAGCCCGAGGAGGTCAGCCTTCTTCGGGGATTGTGCCGTTTTGCTTTTGATTCCTCACAGTAGGTTCCTCAGACAGTCAGGAGAGCGGAGAAGGGAGCTCTGCTGAGGACACGGGGCCCTGTGGCCTCCTCTCTGCCTCCTGCTCCGCACCTGCCTGAGTCCCAGTAACAGGAGGCGGGGGCGTTGTTTCAACTCTTCCAGACAGCTGAACTTCTGACCACATTATGGGGGCGGGGGTGTCCCACTCTGGCCTTCCTGAAAGGACAGTGAGATATGGAGCAAGGCAGCACTCATTGAACATCTCTGGACAAGTGGTGGCCCTGGGCACAAGGCGGTGTCCCCGATGTACAGGCTGCTTGGAGAAGAGGAAGCTCTAGCCAGGGCTGAGGACACAGGGCCTGTGTCAGTCAGCTACTGCTGCGTAACAAGTATCCACGAACCCCTGAGGCATCAGCCTTTGTGTTGGCAGATCACTGCCAGGCTAGCTTGGGTGTGGGTCTGCCTCATGTGCTTCTAGTCTTTCACGGACCAGCGGCCTGGCTAGCACGTTTCATATCACGTTGATGGCAGAGGCCCGGGAGGGAGAGAGAAAACCCCTGTGCCCACGGTTAATGCAGGCCCCCTGCCTGAGCCCCATCCAGCCTCGCCGACGCAACTTCCTCCTGCAGTCTCCCGGCGAAGGGCTTGGATGCAGGGCGGAGGGAAGAACTGCGGCCAAGCGTGCCATCTGCCACACCGCCTGAGAAACTTGGACTTGATCCTGGAGTGATAAGGAGCCGTCAGCAAGTGACATGTACCCAGGGCTTCAAGGGGAGGAGTGGGGGGGACCGCCACAGTCCATCATCCAGGGGACAGGTGACGGGGGCCTGGATCCAGGCCATGGCCGGGAGAGGGTGAGAGATAACAGCGACATTTAGAAGGCAAAACCTCTGGCCGTGGAGGCCGGCTGGGTGCCAAGACTGGGGCCAGCTGTGCTCAAGAGGGAGACCACCTTCTGGTGGTGAAACTGGGGGTAGAAGGCGCTGGGGACACAGGGCAGAGCCCACTGGAGGCGGGGCAGAGAGGAGGGGTCCAGCTTTTAAAACCTGACAGTGAGGAGCTGCGTCTGTGATTGAGAGTGTGCGCTTTGTATGTGTGCTGTGTGGGTCACGTGTGTACTATAGGTGTGTGGTGTGTTTTATGTGTTGTGTGTGGTGTGTGTAAGTGTCTTTCTCCACCAGAGCTCCCACACGCACATGCCCTGAGGGAACTGGGGCAGTCACACCCCTCTTGCGGACTCTACCTTGCCACCCGCCCCCCAGATCTCACAGACCCTGGACTGGGCTGGTGTGGGGCAGCTTGCCTGTTGCCCTCTGCTCAGCTCAGGGGCCCAGCCCCCCAGGTACCAGAACATCCATGAGCCAGGGGCCTGTTCCCCTAGATAGAGCCTGGGATTGGGTCTAAGGGCCCCAAGGATCAGAAAAAATGGCTTCCTCCCTCTCATCCCCCAAGAAGGAGGAAAGAACCGCTGGTTGCCATGGCAACCTGGAGGCCCGCCTTTCCTGCAAGACTGCTCCTGCTGGCCTGCCCTGACCTGGGACACCACGGCCTCCGCAGCTGCCTGCGAGGTCCCAGATGGCGCAGGACAGACGTCTTGACACCTGCAGGTCGCCAGCCTCCCTGTGACACCTGCTACTCTGTGGCTCCACCAGCGTTCTTTTTTTTTTTTATTTTTTTATTTAAGAGGGCAGTGTCACTGGCCCTCATATGTGGGGTCCGAACCAGGGCCGCTGGCTTCCCAAGCCAGCGCTTTACAACCGCGCCACTCGGCCGGCCTTTCCACCAGCGTTCTTGAAGCTACAGAGCCCACAGGAGGGAGAGCAGAGAGCCCCCCACCTCGGGGGCCGGGGTTGCTCCACTGTCCTGCCAGCCCTGGGTCCATCACACACAGGTCGCCTGAGCAGGACACTTTAGAGACC
Source organism: Aselliscus stoliczkanus (assembly GCA_033961575.1). Classification (NCBI taxonomy): domain Eukaryota; kingdom Metazoa; phylum Chordata; class Mammalia; order Chiroptera; family Hipposideridae; genus Aselliscus; species Aselliscus stoliczkanus. Next base: position 141,576,400 of record CM066734.1, read on the forward strand.
CCTGTGCCCAGGTCCTGTCCTCTGAAACCGCTCCCACAGCTGGTGACTCCCTCACCCTGTCATTTAAATAAATTATGACACAGGCAAGGGGGGACCGAGTATCCCTCAGGGCCCCCCACTCTGCATTCTGCCTGCTGGCGCTGACATGGCGAGAGAGCACGGTTGGTCCTCGGGCAGCAGGAGCCTATGGGACGTCTGTATGACTGTGCCTGAGCACAGCCCACAAAGGCGCCTCTGCCTGTGTCCCCAGCACCCAGGGTGGTCGGGAAGGCCCTGTCTGTCTTGTGAGCACCCCCCATGCTGCCCCCATCCTGCCTCAGCACAGGTCCTCCCGGCTCAGCCTCGGGGGAGGATGCTCTATGAGGACCCCTGTCTGCCCACCCACCTTTTCAGCCCCTGGGCCTCATGCGCCAGCCCTCTCCCTTGGAAACCCCCAACAGAAGGGGAGATTCTCCCCATGCCCACGTCCGATCTTCACAACCCAAGTGCTTTTGACTTTGGCTGTACTGGAGTCCTGGGGCACCCCACCTGCCAGGGTACCCCCACATGGAAGCAGAAGTGGGGTCCTTGTGGCAGGACAGCTGGCCTCCGTGCTCAAAGGGGCCCCACTCTGCCCCAGCTCAGCTTGGCGATCCCCCAGAGGGCGGCATCAGAAAGACAGCGAGTGCCCGGCTGCGCCCCAGACCAGCCCTGCTCGGGCCCTCACTGTGTGGGGACACAGGACAAGGCCCCTATGCCTGTGCAGACACCGGGGACAGGGGGAGGCCAGGCAGAGGCAGTAGGCCAGTGCTGGCCAGGGGGCTTTCAGGCACTGGAACCCCCAAAACTCCGCCCACCTCCTGTGAGGAAAAAAGAGCGAATAAAAGTGGAGGGAGGTGGAGGCACAAGGATGGTCACATCCCGCCCTGGACAGTGAGCTCGCCACCCCCAATGCGGCCTGACACAGCAGGACAGCCCTGACATGGGCGGCTCCCTGACCTCCTGTCCCTCCCAAGGGCACACATGCATGCACGTGCGTACACACACACACAGACACACACACGGGGCGGGGGGTTAGGGGGTGCTGCAAAGGCTCTCGGCCCCTCTGTCCAGGACTGCAGGCAGACATCAGAAGACAGTGCCCCCACCCCTCACTGAGGAGAGAGGGGCAGCGCTTGCTCCTGGCGCGCAGACCTGGGCAGGGGCAGCAGCAGCCTGGTGTCGGGGCCGATGGACGAGACCCTCTTCACTGTCCGTGTCCAGTGTGGTCAGATGGCCTCTGCCATAGCCTTTAGGCAAGTGTCTTGCCAACTGTGCACAGAACTGGCTTGGCTGCCCGTTCTGCTGCCCGCACTGGGCTGCCCGGCCCTGGCTCCTCCGGCCACCTTCTCAGGTGAGGGTTGGACCCCATCACCGCGCTGCCGACAGCCCTCCCTGGCTCCCCACTGCCCTTTGACCAAGCCTGACACTGCTGGCCTGGGCAGTCTTCTGCCTGGGCCCTGCCTGGCTCTGCCCTCCTGCCTGAGACCCCGCCTCCCCTCTAGGCCAGACCCCCACCCATCCTGTGTCCCAGGCCGAGAGAAGAGGATGTCACCTGCCAGTGACCCAGAAAGAGGACACAGCCTGCCTCCTTGTCCCAGCCGGCACCACACGCTCTGCTAACCGCTGAGCTTGAGAGGTCGGCAGACGGGCACAGGGCAGGGGCCACCGGAGCCTGCCAGGCCCTCAGGCAGACGGAGGTGGGCAGGGCTTGGTCAGGCCAGACCTCCGGCAGGAAGCTTGGGGTCTGGGGTCTCGAGCGCCAAGGCAGATTGAGGCACAGGTAGGTGCCGGCGGGCACAGTGGCATGTACTGGCCTTGGCCCAACTGTGTGGACGAGAGCCGCCAAGAGCAGCCAAGAGAGTCTGGAGACGTTCACTGAGGCAGCAGTCAGACAGCAGTCACAGCAGAAGCGTAAGTCAGAGGGAGCCCTGCCTCCTGCAGAGGGGCTGCCGGGGGCTGAACGATGTCTCACAAAGTTCCTAGGTTGAGTCCTCATCGCCAGGACTTCTGAATGTGGCTGTATTTGGAGATCAGGCCTTTAAAGGGGCGATTAAGGTAAGATGAGGTCTGACTGGTGTCCTTGTAGGAAGAGGGGGTCAGGACCCAGACACACACAGAGGGACCACCACGTGAGGACACAGGGAGGAGATGGCCATGCACACACCAAGGAGAGGGGCCCGGGAGGAACCCGCCTGCCCTCGCCTGGGTCTCGGACGCCAGCCTGCAGGACAGTGAGTCTGCTGTTTAAGCCCCAGTCTCTGGTCCTGCGTTAGGGTGGCCCTAGCAGCCCAGAGAGGACAGCAGGTGGAGTTTGGTCCTGCCGGGCCCATCTCCTCCTGGCTGCGCGGGCTAAGGGGTGCTGGTAACAGAGCCATTGGCACAGTTCCTGAGCCTCAGCCAGCCAGCACTTGGTCCTTTGCTGTCTTGTAATGGCCAGTAAGGTGTCAGCTATTCCCGTGCTGACTGAGGCTCAGAGAGGCCAGTGGTCCTTCACAAAGGGGCTTCGAGCCTTGCCTCCTGTCCACCACCGATGCCCTCTTGGGACGGGTGAGCACACAGCAAGGACAATTGAAAATAGGAGGCCCGGGACTTGCTGCTTCACTGTGGGAGGGCCCGGTCCAGGGAGCCTTTGACCCCAAAGCCAGATGTGCCTGGAGGCTGGCCCTGTGGTACCCCAGCCTCGCAGGATAAGGAGCGGAGAGTCTCTCAGGGACGACGACCAATGACCGATGACCAGTGACACTCAGGGGCTCCTGCAATTTAAAATCCAGTCCATTCTCTCAACTTCAACCTGCCCCTGCTCTGGCCCTGTGGGTTTGGGGACCTGCAGGGGACCTGGGCAGCCTGTTCTCACGCCCACCTGGAGCCTCCCGGGGCCAGGCAGCGTGGAGGAGAGAGCAGAAGGGAGCAGCGGGTCCCCGGGACAGTAGGCTTTCCCGGCGGTCGAAGCTCCTTTGTGCCCCTCATCCCCACCATGTGCCTCCGCCTTGCCCTCCCCTGGCACTTTTCAGCTGTGCCCCCGCCCTGCCAGACCCTTGCCCTCAGCTCTGCCTGGAAGGCACCCCACGGCCACCTGCCCCTGCTGCTGGTCCCACTCCCTCCACCCCAGGGCACCCCAAGCAGGACAGCCATCTGTCCCCCACTCTCCGAGCACCGTGGTGGACTGCTCAAGACAGCCCCGGGCAGGGCCTGGTTTCTCCCTGACCGGGGACCTCGCTGCAGGAGGTGCTTGTCAACTCCACCCCGGGGTTGAGCTCTCCCCAGTTCTCCTCTGAAGGGCAAGTCAGCCAGGGGCCAGCCAGGGGCCAGCCAGGGGCCAGCCAAGGACCTGGCCCGTTGCCAGCATCACCCACCCCGGGTCCTCGAGTTTTCTGAGGACCCCTGGCTGACAGGGGCAGAGGTTAGCACTCCCTCCACCTGGGCCGCAACCATCACAGCAATGACGCTTTTCATTCTTACAGATTTGCTAGTCATTTCTTCCGGGACCCAGAGGTGAGAGGTCACAGACACAGCCTGGTCGGCCCGAGGTCAATCTCAGTCCATCTCTCCTGACCGTGTGGTGTGGCCCCTGGTGAGTTGCCTAACCGCTGTGTGCCTCAGTTTCCTCCTTGGTAAATGGGAGATGGCCAGAGTGTACCTCGGAATAGTAACTCGTTCAGTATCTGTAAGATACTCAGGGCTGTCTGTGCCTGGAGCATAACAGGGTGACGAGAAGGGAGAAGCCAGGATGTATCTGGGAACTCTTCTTAGAGCGGGGACGTGCCTCCCATCCTCAGCTTTGGGACTCAGGCAGCGGGTGCCTCATTCCCTGAGAGTGGAGCTCCAGCATGTGGGGGTGGGGGCGGTGGGGACACAGGGGACCCGCCCCCGGGAGACCCACTCCTCCTGCCCAGGCAGCCCCTGCGATGGCTCCAGGTGTCAATTCACAGCTCGCTTGGGGCCCAGGAAGGCAGCCAAGGTTTCTGGAGACAGGAAAGCTGTTGACCTCCCCGCACCACTGCCTGCCAAGCTCACCTCCAGAGCGGGCTCTGCCTCCAGCGGCCAGGCTGCCCTGAGGCCCCAGGGAGTGCTGGCGGGGAGGCTCCAGGACAGCCCCCCCTTCCGTCCCCAGACCTTCGGGCAGCTCACTCTCTGACCACCCAGCCAGCCGGCCCCCCACGTAACGGAAATGCTTGCTGCCATTCAGAAGAGATCCCTAGGGGAGGCCCCCTTAGCACCCCAGCCTGCACGGAACAGCCACCAGCGGTGCCCTAACAGCCCTGCAGTCCTGACGCTTGGAGCCAAGCCAGAAAACCCAGCCCCACCAGGACCTTTATGAGCTGGAGCTGATACTTAAGTCAGCCCCATCTGGACGAAGGGCTCGCTACAGGCTCCCTAACCATCAGGGGTGACTGACGGTGGGGGTCAGAGAGGAGTATGGGGATCAAAGCACGTGGAAAACCTCCCAGTCTTCACACGCCACATCAATAACACCGAGCAAGCACTTTTTGTATGTCAGGCACTGCCCACGGCACTTTGGGTTCCTGGGTCTCCGATCCTCCCAGCCACCTGGTAAGGAGCACAGTACTGCCACCATTTGGCAGATGGTGACATTTAGGCTCCAGGAAGTCATTTTCCCAGAGTCTCCTACAGACCAAAAGGCCCCTGAGGATGCATCCTGCCACCCGCTCCATGTCCACATACATGAGCCCCAAAGTCTAATATTGGCTTGGCCCTCACATGTGGTTTCATTGCTCATTTTTTTGTAGGTGAGCAGACTGGCCCCAGAACGGTTAGTGGCTTGCCTGCGGTCACAGCTCCTAAGAAATGGAGTCGAATTTGAACCCACGGTCCGGCTGGTGCGCACTGCTCTCACCCTTTGCGCTAGCACTGGTCCCCTCCCCGCCCAGGTGCGCTGGCTCCTCCTCCAGGGCATTCCGTCTGGTCCTAATGCCCTTCAGAGTTCAGGGCCGGTGGGCCGCCTCCTCCAGGAAACCTTGCCTGACTTGTCGCCCCCACCAGCCTTCGTGGGCAGACGTCCCTTTTCGGGGAGAAGCCCCTCCGAAGACAGACCCTGTCGCTGGCTCATTGGACACGCTCTGTGCAAAGCCATGTGCCTCCCCACCCCCTGGCACAGCAGGGCTGGCGCTCCGCTGGGTTTGTCCCAGTCTGAACAATTTCTATCCTTGGGCGGCTATGAGTAAGCCTCAGCACCCGCAGCCAAGATCTTTTCATTCGCTCTGTGTTTGTTTGGGCTGGTTTTGCCCTTTTAAAGTAAAAATAGTTTGTTTTTAACATTTTGATGCTGTTGTTTTCTTTTTAAGAAAGTGCAAAAAAAATTTTTAAATTAATTTTTAAAAATGCCTGTTTCTTTTCTTAAACCCATCTGTGAGCAGCCCTGCTCACAGACACCCAGAGGTTCTGGCTGGGCCCCCAGCACATGCAGCTGCTGCTGGAATCTCAGAAGGGCGATGCTCAGGATAGGGAGGGAAGGAAACATGGTGATCCACCCGCTGGGGACAAACCAGAGACACAGGGGAGGGCCCCAGGACTCCTCCCCATTGGGGACAAGGTGTCCAGGCTTCAGCGGGGCCCAGAGCATAACAGCCTCCTGCCACCCCTACAGGCCCACTGACCAGAGCCCTTCCAGAGCCTGGGGTCAGCTCATCTGGGCCCGTCTGGCTGGGCCCTGGAGCCCGGAGGCAGCCCTGCCCTTGCCCTCAGGAAGCTCACAGAGAGGGATACTGAGTGCAGCGAGGACTGGGGCCACAAAGGGGGCCTGGAAGACCTCCTGGAGGAGGTGGCCCTGAGCTGAGCCCTGAAGGCAGAGTACCAGTTCAGCAGACGAGCAGGGACAGATGGTATGGAGGAGAGCGCAGCCCCTGGAGGCCCCAAGATGGTCGTGGTCATTATTTTGGGCCTGGAGGGACTGCTGCAAGGACTCTTTGGGTTTGTCCACCCCTTTATTCATTTCTCTGATAAGCAATCACTGCCCACCTTCCCAGTGTCCTGCTCTAGGCCAGGACCTGACGATGCAGGCAAGGGCTGGGTAAGGCTCTGGAAGGTTCCGGTTGCTCCCAGGCCAGGAAGGAAAACGGAAGAGAAAAGAGACAATAACCCCTGTGTCTCAGGTGCCTTCGGAATCCTGACTCCTGCACACACAGGCCAGGCCAGGACCTCGCTGGCACCGAGGGGCCACAGCATAAGAGACAAGACAGTGCAAACCAGCAACCTGGACATTCTGCTGTCAGGAATGTCCTCCCTCGGGACGTGCTGGGGTGCGGGGCCGTGACAGAGGTCGCCCCCACTCCTGAGGAACAAGGCCACACACAAGAAAGAGGGGCGGAGAAGCTAGGAGAGGGAGCCGGCTGCAAATGCCGGGTTCAAGCGGATTGTTGCAGGTGGAGGAAAGGCCATGCTTTTGATACAAAGAAATGTCCCTTTAGGACCAGTCCACTCCGTTTCCTTATTCCACCTGACTTGTGACTTCCGGGCCTCAGGCCTGAGCTGGGCCTCCTTGTCGTCCTTATGGAAATGCCATGCAGGGCAGTATTTATGGACCACCTACTGCATGCCTAGCCCTGAGCTAAAACGAAAGTGGGGGTGTAAAGTGTAAAACATGATCTCTGGGAGGCCCTGCTGGTGTTGGGGAGCCGCACACTGAGGGCACACCTTGAACTTGCCTTCCTGCTCCGTGCATTCCACCCAGGGCAAAGAAGACAGTCAGGCCGGGGCAGCCCCAACCGGCCAAGAGGGCATGAGCTCCAGGGGCCTCCTGCCTGGACCCCATTGACACATGTAGTTGGGGGAGCTGTGCCCCCACAAACCCACACACTCAGACACACCCACCTACATGTGCGCACTTGTGTTGTGCTCCTGACAATTCGCCACAGGCTAGTGGAAAGTGACAGGAGTCAGTGATGGCATGGCTTTTCCTGCTCTCTGGGACCTTTTAAAGAGACGACTCTCAGAGTCCATGAACAGGTCTTAGAAGGGCTCTCAGTGCAACACTGGATCATCGGGTTCTGGCCTCAGGGCAGGAGCCAGCAGCAAGCCGCCTGGACTGCCCCTCTCTGACCCTAAAATGCTGCCCGACCGTCTGGAAGTCTGGGCCTGGCTGAACCTTAGCCTCTCCGCATCAGTGGAGAAAAGGCCACAGTCCAAGGGGCTGGGCCTGCGGAGGCTGGGGGCCCACATGGTCTGTCTGCGGTAGGCAGTCCCAGCACTCTGTGGTGACATCAGGGGTCTGAGTGGGGGCTCTGGAAGAGGGGCTGCTCATGTCAGCGTGGCAGGGGAGCTACAGCAGAGCTCAGTGCTGCCTGGAACTAAGAGTGGCTCACCACTGCTGGAGTGACAGGGTGGAGAAGGACAGGTGAGAGGTGAGGCCAGCAGGGTGAGATCACAGGGTCTGTCCTCACTGTGCCCTGAGGCCCACCCTGCTGCCACCGCCACATGGAAGAGGTTGAACAGGTCCAAGTTCAGGTTCGCGGCAGCTACAAGGAAAACAACAACAAGATAATCACCAAAGAACAATCAGCAAGGGACAGCCGAGTGGCACATTGGTTAAGAGCTGGCTTGGGATGCCAGCGGCCCTGTTCGGATCCCACATATGAGGGCCAGTGACACTGCCCTCTACAGCTAACAACAACTCCACCTGGAGCAGGGTTGCGAGCCCCGGTGACGGCGTAGGCTGCAACCCCTGCTGCAGTGGGCTGCCATAGGCTACAGTGAGTGGCTGGCAGCCAGTGTGAGTGGCCGGTAGCCACGGTGAGCGACGATCCAGAGGCCGGTGACCGATCTGCCTCATCTGGGAAGAGCGCAATGATGATACCAACATGGGCCAGTGATGCAACGTCCTCCGCAACTAGACTGAAGAACAAAAAAGACAGCAACTCTGTTCCCCTTCCCCGATTCCCCAATAAAATCTTTAAAAAAAAAAAAAAAAGAACAATCAGCAAATAATAAGAGAATTCAGTGGGAAAGGAAGAGAAAAGTAACCCGCAAAACTGAGTCAGAACCATGGACAGGTGTCTCAGGACCCTGAGGAGAGCCCTGGAGGAGGAGCCTCCGAGCCCAGTCACAACAGATGGGATACATCTGAGCAAGAACTCGCTGGGCCTTCACGAGGAAAGTGTTTAAACACATCTGAAGCACACAAAAGGAGGCTTGAGCAAATATTCTGGTGTAGAAAGACTCAACGTGATGAAAGCCTCAATTCTCCAAAAGTCAATACGTATGCTTTGTAGAATCCCCACTGAAAGACCCCCACTTTATTTCTTAGACAAGTTGGTTCTAAAGTTCACGTGTAAAAAACTCGCAAGCGCAGCCATGAAGTGCTGGCAGAGTGGCAGGTGGGCTGGCGGGGCTGACACACACACCATGGAGTCACCGTGTGGAAGAGTACAGTGGGCAGTCAAAGCACACAGTCAAAACACACAAAGCCAGAGTAATCATGGAAAAAATATTTGCAATTTATATCACAGTCAGAGGGCTGATCTTTCTAATATTAAAAAATAAAATAAAATAAAATAAAATAAATTAATTAAAAAACAGGAACAAAATCAAAGACCCAAACCTGCTAGAACAAAAACAAGAGTGGACAAATGACATGGAGAGGTCACAGAGAAACACAGATGACTCTCAGACATGTGAAAATGGGCAGAACCTCCCTAATAATCAGACAAATGCAAATACAACCACCCAGACAGCCCACTGTCTTCCCAATCAGAGAGGAGCTGTCCCAGAGCCTGGCAGTGCTCCCTCTGGGCAGGTATGTGGATAGACAGGCACCCTCACCACCTGCTGGTGAGGGACCAAAATGGTGCAGGGCTGGAGGGACATTTAGTGACAGGACAAAAGCACAGATGCAATTACCTTTTGACCCAGTGATCTCTCAAGTCTACCCTGAGACCCAGCTCCCCAATGTGACATGACTTAAGCACAGGATACCCATTGAGGCATTATCAACCATGTCAAACAACAGGGACATCTCAGCCACCCTGCCACAGGGCCTGGCTATAACCGAGGTCTGTCTCCACAATGGGGCCGTAGGCGGTCATGGAAAGGAGCAGGCCATCCACTGTGCTCAGCAGAGCTCTCAGGACGTAGTGCTAACAGGAAAGCAAGGTAAAGAACAGGGAAGGACAGTCAGTGTTTGACCTCCTGCTTCTGCCGTGACCAAGAGGCTGGAACCGGATAAGCCCCCCCTATCATACATTACTGTGAGACTGGACAGAACAGAGTGAGTGGCTGGGTGCAGACGCCTGACAGCAGGCATTGCAGGACGGTGCACTGAGAAAGATGCCAGGTCAGCCCCATGTTTCCCTGCTTTCTGCCTGGAGGCACTTTCTAGACCACAGTACAGGAAAGTAGAGCCCAAGACAGCATGGTGGTCTCACTGAGTGACATCAGAGTCTGGGGTAACTGAGGCAGCTGGAATTCATGGGTCAGAGGGTCAGAGAGGAGGTTCAGAAATGTGCATGGGGTGCCCTATAGCCTTCTTCTAAACCCCAAGATGTCCACGTGCAGGGCAAGGAGTAGTGAGGCCTGATGGAGTCCAACTCCTGGGGCCCTGGGAGCTGAGGGGACAGCCTGGAGGCATCCCAGCTGCCTGGGTGGGAGGCCTTGCCAAGCACCCTAGGGATTCAGTCAGAAAGGCCAGGCATTAAGAACAGACATCCCAGACCCGGAGTGAGTGCTCTGCCAAATCTACCCCAGTAAAGCTGAAAATCACCCTCAGAAGGACCATGCCGACCCACCAGTAAGTAACTGCAGGTCAGGACACAAGTCAACAGTCCAGAGGGAACCAAGCAGCATCCATAACAACCAGGCTACATAAAAAGAAGAGATGTGAAGAATCAGGAAAACATGACGTACAACCAGGAGGCACAACAGTCAATAGAAACACACCCAGAGACGCTGGAGCCGGCAGAAGAGCGCCATGGAGCAGCCGCTACAGACGTGTTCGGAGACTGAGATGAACAGACGGCCACAATGAGCGAGCAGATGGAGAGCCTCAGAGAAACGGAATGTCTGAAAAGAACAACATGGAAAGTCTACCAGTGAAGAGCACGATGACGAATGGCAATGTCATTGGCTGAGCTTTACGACAGTGGAGACTATAGGAAAGAGTCAGAGAACCTGAAGGGGGTCACAAAATCATCCCATCTGAAGGGAAGGGAAAAATAATTGAAAACCAGAGGCCCAGTGAGACACTACCAAGTGGTCTGATACAAGTGGTTTTATATATTGAGTCCATTATTGGAATCCTGAGAAACAAGGAGAGAAAGATTGTAGAGGGGACAAAATGGACTTGAATGAATAACAGCCAAAATGTTTCCAAATATCAACCCACAGATCCAAGAAGTTTAACAAACCCTAAGCAGAACACACACCACCACCAAAGCACTTTAGAATCTAAAGCCAAGAACCAGAGATAGAAATACAATCTTAAAAGTAGCCAGAAGAGGGCCGGCCAAGTGGCGCGATGGTTAAGCGCTGGCTTGGGAAGCCAGCAGCCCCGGTTCGGGTCCCACATATGAGGGCCAGTGACACTGCCCTCAAGAAACAAAAACAACAACAAAAGTAGCCAGAAGAAAACAGAAACATTCCATATAGGAGAAAAACAAGAAAAATTACTAGCTTCTCTTTAGAAACAGTGTGCTATGATTTGAATTTTTGTATCCCCCCAAAATACATATGTTGAACTTAGCCCCCACAGATGATGGTGTTAGGAGGTGGGGCCTTTGGGAGGTGGTGAGGTCACAAGGGTGGGGTCCCCACGATGGGATTGGGGTTTTTATCAATATAACAGAGACCCCAGAGAGCTCCCACGCCCTGTCCTCCACGTGAGGACACAATGTAAAGTCTACAGTCTATAAGCCAGGACCTGGGCCCTCAACCAACCATGCTGGCACCCTGAACTTGAAGCTTGGGAAACCCTCTAAAGAGCTTTTAAAAGACATATAATGAAGTCAGTAGAGGAGAGAAAATGAAATAATTTTAAAATGTTCTGTAAAAAGAGACAGGGAAAAAGGGGAAAAGAGACAAAACACAAAGGTAATTAACAGCCTTATGGTGTGTATGTGCCTGCTGACGCATAAAGCACAGCAGTATAAAGCACACAGCCTCACCCACGCAAATCAAAGGGGATCCTTCACTTATGAAGGACCCACACCGCACTTCTAATTTACAGAAAAGACAGGGGACAAGTTAAACAATACCAGGAGGAAACGGACCAATGCAGGATGTGGGCATTAAGCCAAACAACGGACCTAGCTTTCAAAAGTCACTGTCATGAAGAAAAGCGCAGATGAACCACATTTTTAATCTAAAACTTTTAATCTAGAAGGAACTCTAGGTTAAAAGAGCTCCTTTTAGATGAAAAGATTCTAATGAGACAAACAAGTGAGACAGTATGTGAAACTTGATTAGATCTTGACTCAAACTAACAGCTACAAAAGAGGGGACATTTTGGACACTTAATCTGGGCAGGATATTACACGATATTTGAGAATTGATTGTTACTTTTCTTAGGTGTGATAAAGGCACTGTGACTCGGTAGGAAATGTCTCTATGTTTGACAGATGTAAGTTGAAAGATTAGGGATAAAGAGTCACAATGTCTGCAACTTATACTAAACTGCTCAGCAAAAAATCAGAGGAGGGAAAGGGAGAAAGACTGCAGAGGCCAATGTGTTCATAATTGCTGAACCTAGGTGGGGGAGGTGCGGGTGTTCAGTATTCTCTTCTTCTACATTATTCTTCCGTTATGAACATTTTCATAATTAAGAAAAATATCCCACAGCTACCCACAGATCAGGTTTCCAGGAGGCTCCGCCATCTGGTGCGCAGGCATACACCCAGGAGTCAGCAAGAAGGGCTGCGCGGTGGCCAACATGGCACTCACCGAGCACCGCAGGCCGCGACGGCCACGGTGGGTGTTTGTGGATCTCGCCCCAGCACCCACTTCTCCTGCCCATCTGCTCTGATTTCCGTTTGGGGCTCCACGTGGTTTGCGAGAAGCTGACTTGACCCCAACCTGAACATTCTACCCTCTGAACACATAGATCGGCTCAAGGTCACCCATGTGATCTCACTCAGCCTGGTCCCTTCAGAGTGTGTGTGGATGAAGACACCACAGCCTCAGGCGGTGCTGGCAAACAGCTCGAGGACATAAGGGAAAGCAGACCTAGGACCAGCTAAATCTTGAGAAGAAGGACAGGGTCCTCAGTGACACCCTGGAACCACTGGAGTACGCCTCGCCTGAAGCTGCCATGACCACCGGTTGGTCTGTTGGAAAAGCCAATAGATTCACTTAGGTTGCATTTCTGTTGTGTGCAACCCAACACATCCTACACCATCTATAGGGCGATCCTTCCGGCCCCACTTACAGCCTTACGTTAGTAAACAATGTTCACACAATTCTGAAATCTGTAGCTTGTTTCCCAGAACTCAGGAGAGGGCAGGGCTGCTGCAGGCAGGCACCCAGCAGCAGAGATGACAGCACACGGGCAAATGGGGCCTGCACACAGGAGAAAGCCCAGATGCTCACCATCATGAGTCACTGTGGAAATGCAAATGAAAGCCACAACGAGATAGATGTCACACACCCCAGGCTGGTAACAGTTAAAAACAGGATAATAGCAAGTGCTGGCAAGGATGTGACACGGCCCAGCCAACCAGACACATACCAGTGATGTGTGGTGTTCCGATCACTGGGTGGGTGGGTGGATGAGGGGGCAGACCGCAATCTGGTTAGTAGATGGTTGTTGAGTGGATGGATGAGTAGGTGTATAAATGGTGGATACAAGTTTTATGAGTGTGTGGTAAGTGGGTAGGGTAGTAAGGCAAGTAGAAGAGTGGGTGAATGGGTAGGTGGGTGAGTGTGTAGGAGGATAATGAGTGGGTGAGTACATGGATGGGTGATGAGTAAACAGAATAGGGCAGGAAGAAAGGCGGATAGGTATACAGATGGATAGATAGGTGGTGAGGGTATGATGTGTGGTGTGTTAAGGGGTAGGTGGGTAGACAGAGAGATGGGTGGATGAGGCAATGGATCAGCGGATATGTGGGGGGTGGGCACATAAATATTGGGATATACAGGAAGAAACATTTTTTTGTGGGTGGGTGGATGAGTGAATAAGGCTCAATGCTGGATGAGGGAGTGGATGGATGGATGGATGGATGGGTGGATGGATGATGAATGGTGGATGAATGGATGGGGTGGATGGATGGATGGATGGATGGATGGTAAATGATGGATGGATGGATGGATGCATGGATGGATGGATGAATGGTGGATAGATGATGAATGGATGGTGGATGGGTGGGTGGGTAGATGGATAGATGGGTGTATCCACAAACTTGCTTTCTGACTTGGAGTGAACACCTGCCCCTCTCTGGGCTCAGTTTCCCTATCTGCTCCATGAGCATGATGGAGTAGATGGATTTGATTAGCTTTGCCTGCTCAAGTCCTCCACCCAGGCACAAGTCATGGCCCAGGACACAGCCTTTACCATGTGGGGCCAGGGTCCGCAGCCTCTGGCCAGACCCGTCGTCTTGGGACAAGCCCAGCCAGAGAGCACACTGCCCACTGGTCATTGCCGTGGAAAACCTTTCACTGCTTGTTTTTCTCCTCAGCTGATTAAGGAAAGAGGCTCTCATAAAGTGACAGAGCGTCACTGGGCCTCGCCCCTGGCCGGATCTGACTTACACCCTGACATTCCCCAAGAGCCAGCTAACGTTTTCTGCCACAAATAGACTGATGTGGCTCCCTCGAGGCGGTCCGGCTTGCACAGGGGCCTGTCTCAGGGGAGTTGGGGATCCAGGGGACAAAAAAGGGAGTGGGGTAATGGTAACAGTCAGGCAACAGCAGACTGTTCTGTGGCGCCAGCAAGCACTTGGGGCAGGAGGTGGGGAGGAACTGGGGGAGACACAGGGAAACGGGCTCCTGACAGAGAGGTTGACTGTTGGGACTCACTGTCCCATGAGGTGGTGAGCTCCCCATCCCTGGAAGTGTACAAGTTAAAGCCACAGAACCACCTGGCAGGCAGGCTGGAGAGTCCAGGGAACAACAAGGTCTATAAGTTCCCTCCCAGCCCTGAGTTTCTATGAATGTAATGCTAGCAGGATTCCAGGATTCTGGATCTTTCTGACCGGGTATCGGAAAGTCAGGCAGCCACGGTCTTATCAAGGGGTAAGGGAAGGTTAGCTGTGGTAGTCAGGGAGGGCGGCCCGCTGCCGCTGCCCATCAAGCCAGGAGCTGGGGAAAGGCCTGAGAGGCCTGAGAGTCTGGCCTGGGCCTGAGCTCACAGGCCACGTTCTGGGCACGCAGGGTCCTGGGTGGGCCTCAGGGTGGCTACTTGGGGGAGTACGGACTAGCCAGGCCTGGCAGCTTCTTCTCACTGACTGAGCTCCCGGCTGCCACCCTTGAGCTGCCCGGCGGGGGCCTCCTCTCCCTCCGTCTCTGCTTCCCACTCTGCGTCTCTGCCCGTGAGTTTGGGCAGGGCGCAGCTGAGTGCCTGGCAGCCCCCCTTTCAGATAGCAGCCCCGAGAGGCCTGCTCCCCACCATGTGCACAACAGAGCAGAGCTCTCCAGTGACTGGTGGGTGAGCAGAACTAGGGGTGATGTGGGGGGGCCAAGTCCCCCAGCCGAGCTTTTCTCAGCCACGATCTCCCCGTGACTCCATCTCAATGAAGAGAAAGAGGGCTGTCCCCCTAGGGGCCCCTAAGGCTCCCACAGGTTGTGTGCGCAGCCCGAAGCGTGTCCTGGAGGCCGGGGGCAGTGGTTGCTGGATGCTGTGCACCTGGTCCGCATCTCGGTGTCCAGAGCAGTACGGGGATGGTGTCCCACATGTCTGCCTCTAGACAACAGCCCATCGGGGCCTTTGCCGCCCACTCAGTGGGAAAAGGCCTGGACACATCTCCTGGTCACTGTGCTGGGGACCCACATGCCCCGGGCCTCAGGATTCTCATCTGTCATTCAGGGAGCCCCACAGCCGCCCGTCTGCTCCCAGAGTAGTGTTCTGGGGCCCCAGGGGCTGCTGGTTGCGGGCGGGCATCCTACAGGCCTCGCCATGGGTCAGCTGCTCACTGCCAGAGGTGTTCTGAAGGGGCCTGCTCTGGCCTTGCTGGAGGGACACAGAGACCCAAGAGGTGGCTTGGGACACCCATCAATGCACTTTGGTGCCTCCATCTGCCCTTTCGGCTGTAAATCACCAGCAGTCCGGAACGTGCGGCCGAGATGCAGGAACAAGCGTCATCGGATGGAACCTCCCCGCATTTCCTGGCCTGGGCATCGGGGGCAGGGGCACTGTAACCCTGTGGGCCTGGCAAGAGGTCAGACAAACCGGCACCCATGCCTCCTGTGGTCATTGCTGAGACCAGAAGTCGGTCCTACCTGATGCCCCGACACCCAGTCACCACCCAGCAGCCCACACCGTGTCCTGTCCACTGCTTTCCCCCCACTGGACATGGGGCGAAGCTTGCTCTCCCACTGTAGTGTCCCCAAGGCCAACAGAGGCTGCCACCAAGAAGGGGCTCTGCAGGGGTTATGGAGTGAATAAGTGAATGAGTGAATTAATGAATGGAAGCATGAACTGAGTGAGCAAAACGGAGAGCGAGGCCTGGGCATCCTTCCTCACCAAGTGCTCAAACTCAGTGGTCAAGTTTGCTTGGGATTAGCAAGTCCACGTTGTAACAATAAACATGCTGCCATTTGTCACCTTTTGCTTTCTAACCTGGAAAACAGATGGCGCAGTGATTTATCATGGCCCCCTTCTCAATGAAGGCGCGGCCGCGGGATGACAAGTGGAGAGGGATCGTGCCAGCATTTCTTAGCTGACAGCACCCTATAAAGAAGTCCTCCCTTCTTTTCAGGGTCTCTGTGGGCTCATGGGCATTTTCATCGGATACTCATCCTCATATTTCCCAGGCGTGGCCATTGGGAGGCCCTGCCACTGGCGCTTGGGTCTTCTGACATGCCGTCCTCCGTCTCTGAGGGCTTCTGTGCTCTCCAGGCCCACCCTGGCCCAGACCTGGAGCCAGCCCTTCTCCCGCAACCCCAGCTCTGCTCGTCACCTGTGACAGCCTGACTCCCGAGTAGGTGCGCTGTCCCCATGCCACACGGCTCTCCCAGTCGGCCTTTGGGAGCTAGAGGTGGCGTGTTGTGGACAGACTGGCCCCAGGCCCCGGTATCTGAGCAGCCCCTGGCAGAGGCTCTGAGCTGCACAGACCTGGCTTGCCTACCACCTGCTGCTGTGTGTCCTTGAGCAAGTGCCTTCACCCCTCTGAGCCTCAGTTTGCCCCTCTGTAGAAGAGTGGTCAAGGTTATGATGAATATGAGTAAATATATTAGCAATACGTTGGATTTGGCTGCACAGAGCAGAGAAGTCCTAGCAAAAGAGGCATAAACAAGGCAGCAGCTTGTTTCTCTCACAAGTGGAAACGCCTGGAGGTGCCCATCCAGGATGACACAGCCGCTCCACAATGTCCTCAGGGACCCAGACTCCTGCCATCTACTCCTCCCCATCCTCAGTGCATGGCCTCCACCCCCAAAGCCACTGCATGTGGGGCGCAAGGCGATACCCAGAACTCAGCACGTCCTGCTGAATGTTGACAGCTGGCTCCCCAGGAAAAGGCCTGGTCTGTGGTGTTTGTCACTTTCCACGGTGCTTGGACCCCCCCCATGGCTGACCCAAAGCTACCACAGGACACCGCACACCACTGGCTCTCACCATAGAAGTCAGCAAACGTTCATAGGAATAAGTCGGGAGGAAAGCCACCCTCTGCAGGAAGAATGCGTGCACCCTTTTGTCATACAGCCATGTATGTCCACCTTCGCTGGCCCCAGACACCACATTCCAGAGCCAGCCTCTACCCCCGCCACCCCCACCCTCCCTCCCTCACTGCAACGGTGGTGAGGGAATGTCTTCCGGGGGCCCAGGAAGAGAACGCACGATCCAAGTGTTTCAGATGACACCCGCGGCAGGTGCCAGCTGTCCCCACAGCAGGGAGGCGTGCACTGCAGCCCCAACTGGCCCTAAACCCCTTCCCACTGGCCCATCCCAGGCCGGTTCTGACTCACGGGTCACTGGAAGGGCAGAGGAGGGTAAGATCAGAGGCCACCCTGTGACCTCTGCCCTGCCTGGGGGCTGTGAGTTCCTATCTCTAGACCTGGGGAGCTTCTGGCTGGGGCCCGACGCAGACCCCTCGGGCCCTCCCCACCCCACAGGACCCCTGAGCACTCACCACGTGCAGGCAGGGACTTGAATAGATCACAGCCCCTTTACAGGTGAGCGAGGTAAGGCTCAGAGAGGTTATGTCCTGGCCCAGACTGCACAGCCAGGACGCAGAGGTGCGGGGCCCTGCCCCTTCTCACAAATACCCAGCACTGCACCCGGGGAGCACCCAGGCCAGCAGACAGGCCCACACAAACCCCACTGGGGCAGCCGCCGTGAGAGGCAGCCTGGCTGGCCACAGAGCACTGAGTTAGAGACTGAGGGGGGGGTCATATCTCAGCCCTGCCTTTGGCTGGTGTGCAGTCCCAGGGGACCAGGGATCTTTCTGATCTGTAGCTCTTTTATGCACACAATGGAGCCGATGATGCCAACCTCAAGTGTACCGTGAGCCCAAGGGGGCACGGTGGGCACCCGGTGACTGCTGCTTACCCCAAATCCTGCTGCCCTACACAGCAGCAGCCTGGCTGTTTCCATCAGTAATGTAAAGAGGCCCCAGGGCTTGTCAGGGCGTCCTTTCCAATTAGCCAGTGATTTGTCCTTAGAGACCCAGGCGTCTCTGCCTTTGTCCTCGCATCTTGAATCTGAATCTTGCCTGACAGCTCAGAATGTCTGCAGATTCCAGAGGACTCACATGGACCCTGGGGTCTGGGGGTACAGAAGGGGTCAAAGCCTGGGAGGCAGCAGTAGTCAGGTGCTCTGAGTTAACAGGAAAGCCCTGCTCTGGCCCATTGTCTATAAAATGGGGGGGAGGGGCGAGCACCTTTCCTTCTCAACTCGTGGAAGTGCTGGGAGGACAAAATAAGGCATGATTTGGGAAGGTATGATTTCTCTGCACAGGGGAAGTATTCTTCGGCAAAGTAAGTGGGATTCAAACCCTGAGCTGTGGTGCTGGCCGGGCCACAGAGGTGGACACAGTTCTCTCAGGACGCAGTCCCTCACTGTGTGAAATGGGAGCGAGAAGCCTTGGCCTGCCACCGCACTGACCTTGCCTGGAGTCCTAACTGCGCCGCCCGCCAGGCCACATGTGTGGATGGTGCAGTCCCTCCAGGCCTCCCTGCCCGGGTGCCAGCAGTGTCTCTGCTCAGCCCAGAGTTCCCACCCCGCACTGCTGATAGGGGCTGGCGAGCTCTTTGTGGGGAGCTGTCCTGGGCACTGTGGGAAGCTTAGCAGCATCCCTGGCCCCCACCCCCTAGACATTGGTAGCACTTCCCCACCTGATTGTGACCACCAACTTATGTCCAGGTACTGCCAACGGTCCCCTGCAGGCAAAACTACTCCAGTCGAGAACCAAGGATCGGGGGTCCAGACTGTCCTTTATAAGGCATCTCGAGGTAAGCCTGGTCTAGCTTAGTTCTTTATATCCTCCCACCCGGCATGGGGCTCGGCGCTTGGTAAGGGCCCAGCAAACATTTCCTGTGGAAATGGGCAGGGTGTCCCATTGCTGAGAGACTACTGTGTGCCAGGTGCCACCTTCAGACAGATTTCTAGGAGATTCTGTCAGCCACCCGGCAGTGCCCAGGTCCCTGTCCTGATGACCCAAAGGTCTCATGAGCTCAGCGGTTCTGACTACCTCCCCAGGCTCCTCTCTGGCCTCCTCCTGCCCTCCATACAGCACCACCACCCGCCTGTCCCCCGGGGCAAGAGGCAGCGCAGGGCAGTGGGCAAGCTGGCCCCAGGCCCCCTGAAGCTGGAGCTTATGCAGATGCCGGCTTTCTCTAAAGAGAATAGAAACCTACAGAAACGGCATTGCTGTGAAAGTGAGCATTTACTGCAAGTGACAAATTAAGACAAATTACACGTTTTAAAAATCTGACAAATACCACAAACATACGAAATGTGGAAAAACAACATAAAAATATTATGTTGTTTTTCCACGTTTTGATCCATCCCCACAATATTGTCTCCTGCATTTTTTGGCCGCATACTTTTTAGTCAACTCAGTGCGTGACAATTTTATATCATGTTTGAGAGAAAGAATAGAATTCGACTTGTCTTTCTTCCAGCATGGTTGACTGCAATTTCTTCTTTCTCGTTTATAGTTAGAATGCGAAGAGTGCGGCTGGCTCCCCGGCCAACGCATGCACTGTCTGCCATCCAGCTCAAGCTCCTAAACAGCAGGAGGTCTGAGCAATTCTATTTCATAAGGTTCCTACTTTCAAAACAAGAATGATGCTGGCGCACAGGTATTGTGTGCAGTGGGCAGTGGGCAGCACGTCCGTGCTGACCAGGCACCGGTGAGAGTGGAACTCCTGCTACAGCTATGCACACCTGAGGCCTGGGCCGTGGCCCACAGAGGGCTGACTGCAGGTTTCGTGCCTTCTTCCCCTCCACCGCCCACATCGCTGTAGTGCTGGGCACCGCGGGACGCGTCCACATGCCTCGTGCGTCCTTGCCCTGCCCCGTCAGGTCATGACACCAATGAGACACAGAGGGTGGGGGGACCACTTGGACTGGCTGGTTTGAACAATGCCAGCATGCTCTGGGGCACAGGGCTGCCCCTCATTGACTGGCACCTGGCCCTGATATGAGATTAGCTTGAGAGATGCCAGCTTGGTGTGTGAGCGCTGGCTGAGGAGGCGGCAGGCTGTGGGCCACAGAGGGGATGTGATCAGCACCGGCCCTGACTTGGGGTTTATGACTAACAGGCGACGTGGACAGACACAGAACCTAAGAAGACGCAGAACAAGGCAAGAGCAGCAGCGGGGCTGAGTGGGCAGAGGGGGAGCTGGGCATTTATTCCTCAGACTACCCCCCTTCCCCGGAGTAGACTGCACCCCTCCTCCCCAGCCCACAAGTGCCCTCAGCACCCAAGGACCCTTCACACGTTCACATGTTAAGAGACACAACGCACGTGGTCCCAGCGAGCACAGAAGCAGCATTCAGTAACATCCAATTTCTATTCTCAAGACCACATCTCAGCTGTTTAGGGAGAGAAGGGAACATTGTTGATCTGATAAAAGCTATCTACCAAAAAACCTGGAGCGGTAATCCGAGTTAATGGGAAAATGTTGAAAGCTCTCCCTTTGAGACTGGCAAGGACACAAAGCTGCCCATTGACACCTTTCTATTCAATGTCAGACGGGCTGTGGCAGACGGCAGCACAGTGAGTCGGGTCAAGTTTGTAAAGAAAGAAAAAAACTGCCCTATTCACAGATGACGTGGCTGTGAGCACAAGAGGGTTTACAGGATCTACAGAGAAATTATGGTACTAGACAGGGACTTGAGCAAAGCTGTTGGATTCAAAATCTCTGTGCAAGATTCAATTTTATTTCTATATATTAGCAAAATGTTGGAAAAGTAAAACCTATGTGCAAGATTTCATAAACAGACATTCTTTATAACAGCATCAAAAAAACCTAGGCATCAAAAAATGCGCAAGGTCTCCATAAGAAAAATCATAAAACACTATCAGAGACGTTGACGAAGGTCTAAATAAGTGGAGGTACGATGTTCATGGGTTAGGAGACTAGATTCTGACCAAATTCATTCACTCTTTCCAAATCAATTTCTAGGACCAAATAAATTTCCATCCAAATCCCAACCAAGTTTTTGTGGAACTTAAAATACTGATTCCAAGATGTATATGGAAATACAAATTCAATTCAACAAATATTGATGACCCCTGGCAGTTGTGGGTACATCAGAGAATAAAACCAACCAAGACTGCCTCGCACAGCTTTCATCCTAGCCGGGGAGACACACGATGAACACTGAGCATAATAAGCGATTGCTCGGTGTGGGGTAAGATGATAGATACTTTGGGGAAAATGAGGAGCTGAGCAGGGAGCAGGGTCCAGGGCTGCAGGGGCTGGAGGGAGGCCAGTGCGCCCAATTAGCCAGTGGTCAGGATGGGCCTCGTGGAAGGCGACATTTGCAAGACACAAGGACAGATAAAACAGAAAGTGAAAAAAGATGGGAGGACATACTCTACCGGATATCAGGGCATATCAGGAACCCTCATAATTAAGACAGTGTGGGGTTGGTGCAGGGAAGGCTAATTAGCTAGTAGCACAGAATGAAGAGCCCAGAGACAGACCCGTGTCTACAAGGACACTTGATTTAAGACAAAGGTGGCATGGCACGGCCGGGGGTGAAGAATGGACTTTCCAATAAATGGTGCTGGGACAACAGGCCATTTATGTGAAGGAAGATGTGAAAGTGTGCTGCTACCAAAACCCATCCTCTAAAATCAATTCCAGCTGGATTAAAGGCTCAAGCGTACAAGGCAAAGCCATAACCCATTTAAAAAATAATGTAGAAGAAAATGTTCATGATCCTGAAGTAGGAAAGGGCTTCTTAAGAACGACACGAAAGCACTAACCATTCAAGGAGACTACTGATAATTTCATGTGCGTTAAAGTGCTTTATATCAAAAGACAGCATCAGAGAGGGAAACTGAGCCATGGAAAAGAAGGTATTCGCAACACATGAAACTGACAAAGTTGGGAGGTTGAAGCGGCTAAAGGGGGTCACACATGTGAGGACGGGAGGGCGCAGCTCGGGGTGGTGCGCACACAGAGCAACACAGATGACCCACTAGAGAGTTGTGCTCTTGAAACTCATGGGATCTCATTAACAACGTCACCCCGACAAGTTTAATTTTTAAAAAACTGACGAAGCACTGATGTCTAGATTATATAAAAAGGCTCCATAAATTAATGAGAAAAGACAGAAGAAAAAAAGTTAACAGAAAAATGGGTGAAAGAACTTGACCAGGAACTTCAAGGAGGAAGACGCGCAAGGGTCTGCTGTGGATGGAAGGGAGCCCAGTGCAGTCACGGTCAGGAGCCTGATCCTGCGCTGAGATGCCCTCCCAGGACCCTGCGCGGGCAGAAGTCAGCGCAGCCACTTTGGAAAAGAGTGCTTGTCTCTTAAAGCTGAAGAAAGGCAAACCACGTGACCCGGCAATTCTGTTCTTGGCAGCTCTGCTGATAATTGCCAGGGACCAGAGACAAGCCAGGAGGCTGCCATCAGCAGCCCGCGTAACCCAGGGGCCGTGTAATTCTGCACAGCACTGTTCCACAGCCAGGGGAACGCCACCACCAGCCACTGGGAACATGGGTGGGTCTCACCAACACAACCCTGGTGGAGAGGAAAACACAGAAGGAATCCACACAGTGTGACTCGTTTGCATGAAGGGCCCACCAAGCCGTACTGTTAGGGATGCAATCAGTGTTGTCAGACTACAGGGAAACGCAAGGGAGTTAGTTGCCTAAAAGTGAGAGGAGCCATCGATCTTGGTTACCTTGAAGGAGAAGGGCGGGGTTGAGGTTGGGGACTGGTCCCTGGGGCCACTCGTGTTCTGTAGTCTAACCTGGCGAGTCAGAGTTATAGCCACATTGGGAAGAAATGCACAGCCTTAATCCCAGCGTTTGTGGGGCCATCGCCGCTTACAAATGGCCTTTACCTGTCCGCCTCACAGGGTCCTCAGAGTGGAGGGAGACATCTCCGCTGAGGGACAAGGCTGCAGGTGGAGAGAGGAAACACTGTCCCAGTGTCCGCTGTAGGCTCACGCTTGGACGGTGAGTCACTCTGGTCACGAGACGAGACCACTGCCTGTACCAACTGGTGACCGCTTAGCAGACTAGTTGGCGCCTCCCCATGCACTTGCCGTGGGAGGGAGCCCCCAGGACAGAGATGGGTCATTTGTGTCCCAGGACCCTGAGGCAGTGCCTGACACACAGCGAGCAGTCAGCAGTATATGTTTAGTGAACGAGCGAACCTCTGGCTTTATGGCAAATACCACAGAAGCCAACCTGAGTAGAATCTTCCTGTCATGCAGCCTTGTGTCCTGAGTAGGATCGGCCACCTGGGTTCAAGTCCTGACTCGGCCGCTTTCTGCCTGTTTGACCTTGGACTAATGACATCCCCTCTCTAAACTTTAGTTTCTTTCTCTGTAAGAGGGGGCGCAGTTCCCCCCTCCCGGGGCACGTCCTGAGAATGCCCGCACCCACCCAGCCACGCTCTCCACGTAGCAGCTCTCACTCCCACCCCCCAGGGCGAGCAGAAGGCACAGCTGTCCTGTTCCCACTCAGGAGACAGCTGCTGTGTCCCGGGAAGAGGTCTGACCTTCATGGAGCCAGGCACATGCCACTCTTGTCATCAGAAAAGGGGCCGCTCATGCCACCAGTGAGAAAAAGTCCTTTACCCCAGGTTCAGCAGCTCCCTGGGATGGGGCCTTGGCACGTGGCTGCTTCACCAAGCGTTCCGGTGCCGGGGGCCGTGCCAGCAGGTCCAGAGCACAGGGTCCACAGGGAGACCTGGCGACGAGCCCGGCAGAGCCAGGCCCAGAGCCCGTGTAACCGCTCCTTGGCGACACAAAGTTAGAGCCACACAAAAAGTGCCTCAGCACAGGTCCCTCTGGAGGAGGCTGGGGCACGGAGGAGGACAAACTCATACAAAATGTCAACTTCTCCAAAAGTGTGTTTCCAGTAATTGCTGTTCTGCGCCAGGTTTCAGCCTGGTGGGAGTTCCACGTTGGAACGGCTAAGTAGGAGTTTATAAGGGACAAGTTAATCGTCCTTGTGTAGGGCTGAGGTGCTGAGTGACAGCTGGGTACCTAAGCGCGGCGCACAGGCCTCAGGGGAGCCAAGGGCGCTGAAGCAGGGGGCAGGGGAAGGCATGGGAGGGGTCCCCACATTCCCACCTGGGGAGAGGAGGGGCTCCAGGGCAGTGCCCATCCCCCTGGGAGCACGGCACCCAAGTGTGCAGAAACATTGCTGGGGGAGCCTGGAGGTGGGGGGCGCTGCCTGCTCCCTGTGCAACACCCCAGCCCCGGTCCCCATCATCAGCCAGCCGATCCCACCTGAGTCTCCCCCAGACTTGTTCTGGATCTGAGGGGGTATGAGACGTTTACCACTAGTCCTCTGCCCCAGCGCCACCAGGGCCTTGGTGGCACCTTGTTGTGAAAAGGCAGCATGTGCTAGAAGCGGGCTGGGAACAAGAGGAATGCTGCGTCCTTCCGTCCATCCGCCGCTGAGCACGGAGCAGGAGACACAGTGCCCGCCCTCAGAGCTGTCCGATGGGAAAGTGTGGACAGAAGCACAAGACAAAGACACAAAAGGATGTGTCTGCAGGCCACATCCTGGGAGCGGCTGACCGGTCTGCAGGCCACATCCTGGGAGCGGCTGAGACGCCAGTCTGAGGAAGAGGAGGCTTCAAGAAGCTGGCAGTTGTTGCCAAGAATGGTGCGTGCCCACCACAACAGCTGGCAGGGGACAGGCAGGACAGAGGGGTTGATGGGCAATAAAAATGGAGTCGGGTCAGTGGATTGGAAATCCCAGCGTTTGAAGGATTATTGGGATGGGGCACTGGAAGAAGTCACCTGGAAAGACAGGAGGTGGTGACTGCTGAGTGGGTGCTTGGAAATGTGTTCAGGGAGCAGATAGAATTTGCGGTAATGGGTCTCCGAGTCTAGTGTGTGGTCATGGGGTGGGTGGCTGGGAACGCAGGCCAGGGTTGTTAGGGGAACCACCCATATGGAAATGGAAACCACCCAGGATTATAAGGGAAGGAGTGTTAGAAAGAGGGGTGCTGTCTCTGAAGGACAAGGGGCCTCCCATTTCAGAGCAAGATCAAAGGGGTGCTCAGACAAAAGGTTTAGGATACAGGGGATATTGCTTATGGCTGGTCGTGGGCTTAAGAGGGCAATGGGAGGATCTGGGGAGTTGGGCAGGGGGAGAGAAGGGGACAGACAATGGGGTGCATGGATGAGGGCTGGCCTGAGACATTGAACTGGACGCACAGAGGGGGAAGGAGCACAGTGAGGTTAGGGTCTGCAGTGGCAAGTAGTGGTGGGAAGCAGTGAGGGCCGAGGGTTTTGCCCAGTGATCCTGCTTTCTCTCGCTGGTGGTGACGAGGCCAGCTGAGGGTGGCCTTGACTCTCTGGGGTCCAGATGGAAGCATGGCAGCTGGGAAGGTATGGTTTCATTCAAGCACTTGGGGCCCCGCTTATCTCCAGGTGATGGTGGCGGAAAAAAGGTCATGGATGCTTGTGGTGCCCACCCAGACTCCCAGGCTGCCCACTGGTGTCCCAGCTGCTCACAACTGCCCCTCCTCTGGGGAGCTTCCCTATTGCCCTAGGCCAAATGGGAACTGCCCGACCCAGGAGGTCTCACCCTCCTCATAAATCCACAGCCAATGAACAATGAACAGCGAGGCAGCGGAGGGTAAAATGGCCCCTGCCTCAGGTGGGGCAATCTGTGAGGCCTTGGTCCACCCCAGAGCTCCCACGTGTCAGGCTGACGCCTTCCCCTGCTCTCTACTCCCGCCCACACCCTTCTCCTGGGATGCTCCCTCCACAAATTACCTCTGTCGAGCCCATCTTGGGGCCTCCTTCCAAGGAGTCCAACCCAACACAGAAGGACTGGCTGTTGGGCAGGCGGAAGCCGAGGTCCACCTGGGCATTGGTTTTGCTCGTCTGTGCATGGTTCCATCCTCCCTCGGTCTTTCTGTGGCACTTGACAGTGTTCCCCCTCTGAAAGCTTTCTTGCTCCTTGCGTCTGCAGCACAGTGTGTCGCTGGGTTTCTTCCCACTGCCCTGGCTTGTATGTCAGCGCTGCCCTCTCTCGCCTGCCCTTTCATATCAGAGCACGGCTCCTGCTTCTTCTCACCCTGCCGCTTGCCCTGGCTGACCTCATGTCCATGCATGACTCTCATCTCTCTCTCACTCCTCTCTCCTCACCCCCTTCTTCTGAGTGCCCGATCTATTTGGCCAAACCCCCCCTGGAGAGTCCCCCGGAGGCCCTACGGAGACCTCGCACTTCAGATGTTTAAAACTGGAGGCGCCATCTGCCCCCGGAATTGGCTCTCCTCCCAGGGGTCTCTGGCTCTGGAAATGGCCCCACTCTCCACCTGGTCTCTGACCTGGGCAGCGGGTCTACATTTCAGTCACCAAATCCTGTCCCTCCTGCCTTCCTACAGGCCCTCCATCTCCAACAGGCGAAGTTAGCCGATCCCTAAGCACTCCTGCTCCTGAAGGCTGGCCGATCTGAGTGCCGGACCCCCCAGGTGGGCCATCTGGTGGCACAGCTCCCTCTGTTTAGCAGGTGGTGAACTCAGCCCGGATGAGACCTCTCCCCACAGCACTGTTAAGCCTCACTACGCATCCTCAGGAAGATCGAGTGTCCTGGCCTGACGTTTGCCTCTGTTTACACAGCTTTACCCTCACCCCAGACAGAAAGGGGGTTCTATCAACACAGAGACCTCAGCATCCAGCATGGGCCAGGCCTGGTGGGTGCTGGGGGGTGGATGGGGATGTTGAACTGAACTGAGGAGAAAGAACTTGGCAGTCGCTGAAAACCATGTCCAGACCTAAAAGACAAGCCCGGGAGAAGAGGCACCACATGGCCCCACCTGGAGCACCGTCTGTGTGCTGAGCCCGGCACTGAATGTATTCACCCATGAAAATGAAGATTTCTTCTTTGGAAATATATGATGAGTCCATGGGCCTGTGTAAAACACGCATGCCCAATGTGAGGAGTGACGGCAGAACACACACCTGTGTCCCCACCACCCGGCTTAAGGAGTTCCATGTGCACAGCGTGTCAGAAGCCTCTCTGTGTCCACCCCCGCCCCCAGATAACTACTATCCACCTTTCCTTCATCCCCTTGCCCTTCCTTACATAATAGCTTCAGCAGCTATGGATGTACCCCTACGTCAGATACAGCTTAGGTCTGGCGCACTGGGCAGCACATCAAATGTGGCTATATAAGAAAGGGTGTGAGGGCACTGTAAGATGAAGGTTCCTAGGGTAGGGCTTTGTTCCAGTCTGAGTTCAAGAGCCCTTTCTGAGGATACTAGAAGCAGGGAAAAACAGGGTTCATCAGAACTGGGGCACTTGCAGGGTTTGGGGAGGACCAAGTACTAGACGATCAATAGGAATCTGCTCTTGTGGGCTGGGCCACCTGGACTGTCTCCTTCTAAGACCACCTGTAGCTCTCAGGAGCCAGGGCAGAGGGACACCCCTATGCGGAGTGAAATGGGTGACCTCTATGCTGCAGGTCTCAGAACACAGAGAAGAGCAGGAATTGGGAAACACATGGTGAAGGCGAGCACATGTGTGAATCAGCTAGCCTCACCTGGGTATTCTGTCTGTAGATTTGAAAATACGGAATAGCACCAACAACAGCATTTGACCTGTCTCTTGAGTCATGCTGCTCCAATGGGAACTCGTTTCCCTCTGTGTCTGGTCATCTCCCCTTTATCATCTTCTTGGGGGGCTCCTGTACCACACGCACGCACGCACGCACACACACACACACACACACTATATTGAGTATTGTATCCTTGTCTTCCTCTTCTTGCTCTGTTTTACTATTTTAGTGGAGAATCTGCATGTCTGAAATGTCTTTATTAAGAAATTCTCATTAGGTACTTATATACTTTCTTGGTAGTTTGGCTGGATACAGAAATCTAGGTTGGCGATCACCCTCCTTTGGAATTTTGAATTTATTGCTCCACTATCTTCTTACTTTAGGTGTTGCTATTGAGAACCTGAAGGCATTTCATGCCTTTTCATTTACTAATTTTTCTTCTTATAAGCTTGTGAAATCTTAGTTTTGCCTCCATTGCTCTGAAATTTCACACTAATCTGCCTATTAGTGTGGCCCTATTTTTAGTCATCACCAGAGTCATTTGATGGGTTCTTTCTGGCAACTTATGCCCTTTGGATCTGGAAATTTGTCCTGAATTATTTCTTTGGTAGTTCTATCACTCCTCTGTCCTTGCTTCCTGAAACTTTTGTTAATCAAATAAGTCTCCAGAATTGGAAATCTAATTATTTTCTAACATATTCTTTCCTGTTTCTCTTTATTACTTCAATCTGGTTTCTCAGATGTTATACTCTGTTTGGTTTTTTTATTTCTGCTATCATGTTTTTAGTTTCCAATAGCTCCTTGTTCTCTGAATTATATACTCGTGTGTGTGTGTGTGTGTGTGTGTTCCTTCCATAATATTACATATTATATGTAATTCTCTCTGTGTGTGTGTGTGTGTGTGTGTGTGTGTGTGTGTTCCATGGATTTAAATCTTGTCTTATCTCTATGAGGGTAAGAATAGTCATTTTTCCCCTTTTATTTTCCCTGCATAGTTTGTGGTTTGTGTTTTCTCCCAGTTGCTTTTTTGTTATTGTTGTCTATTAGAGGCTTTAGCCTCTCTCTCTCTCTCTCTCTCTCTCTCTCTCTCTCTCTCTCTCTCTCTCTCTCTCTCCACCCCCCCACAACATGAGAACATTTCGTTGGATTTTTAGCACTCCTTAGCCGACTGCTCATAATAAGGAATGAGGGATTTAAGAGCTGCTTGGAAGCTCTGTACACTTGTGTGGTGTTTGTTGACTTCAAGTTTCACCATAGATGCTTTTAGCATGACTTTTGTTTGGTTACCCCTGCTGTTTCTTTCCTATTGAGATGGTCTGATCCAACAGAAATGTTTCATCTAGTCTCCTGTCTGGAGGTTGAGGACCCAGCCATTAGGGTTCTGAGAGCTGAGCCGAGATAGAGGACTGGAGGTCTTTATAGGTGGCATTCAGGATGACTCAATCCCGTGTGTGTGTGTGTGTGTGTGTGTGTGTGTTATCTTAAGATAAACTTTACATTGTATGTTTATACACCATTAATAAATAATCAGAAAGGGAAATTAAGAAAACAATCCCATTTGTAATTGCATTTTTTTTAAAAAATTAACCTAGGAATAAATTTAACCAAGAAGGTAAAAGATCTGTGCTCAGAAAATTATAAGACACTGAAGAAAGAAATTGAATTAGATACAAATAGACGGAAGCATAAACCATGCTCATGGGTAGGAAGAATTAGCATCATTAAAATGTCCATACTACCCAAAGCAGTCTGTAGAGTCAATGTAATCCTTATCAAAATACAATTTCATTTTTCACAAAACTAAAACAAATAATCATAAAATTTATATGAAACCCCAAAAGACCTTGAATAGCCACAGCAATTTTGAGAAATAAGAATAAAGTTGGAGGTATCACACTACCTGATATCAAACTACACTACAAGGCCATAATAATCAAAACAGCATGGTATTGGCATAAAAACAGACACATAGATCAATGGAATAGGATAGAGAGCTCAGAAGTAAACCATGCCTATATGGTCAATTAATTTATGACAAAGGAGGCAAGAATATACAATGGGATGAAGAAAGTTTATTCAGTAAATGGTGTTGGAAAATCTGGACAGACACATGCAAAAAAAAAATGAAATTATGCTACCTTCTTACGCATATATAAGAATAAACTCAAAATGGATTAAAGACTTAAATCTAAGACCTGAAACCATAAAACTCTTAGAAGAAAACAGGCAGCAAACTCTCTGACATTGCTCTTAGTTATATTTTTTCTGATATATCTCCTTGGACAAGGGAAAATAAACAAATGGGAGTATATCAAACTAAAACGTTTTTCACAGCACAGAAAAGCATCAACAAATGAAAAGACAGCCAACTGAATGGGAGAAGTTATTCACCAATGATACATCTGATAAGGGGTTAACATCCAAAATTTATAAAGAACTCATACAACTTAATACTAAAAAAACAAACAATCTAATTTTTTTAAAAAATTGGCAGAGGACCTGAATAGACATTTCTCCAAAGAGGACATACAGATGGCCAATAGACATATGAAAAAATGCTCAGTATCGCTAATCATCATAGAAATGCAAATCAAAACCACAATGAGATACCACCTCACACCTGTCAGAATGGCCATCATCAATAAATCAACAAACAGCAAGTGTTGGCGAGGATGTGGAGAAAAGGGAACCCTGGTGCACTGTTGGTGGGATTGCAAATTGGTGCCTCTGCTATGGAACACAGTATGGAGATTCCTCAAAAAATTAAAAATAGAACTATCTTATGATCCAGCAGTTCCATTCCTGGGTATTTATCTAAAGAAATCCAAAGGTATACGCACCCCTAAGTGTATTGCAGCATTATTTACAACAGCCAAGACATGGAAGCAACCAAAGTGCCCATCAATAGACGACTGGATAAAGGAGAGTTGGTACATTTATACAATGGAATATTGGCCATAAAAAAGAATGAACTCAGCATTTGCGACAACATGGATGGACCTAGAAGGTGTTATGCCAGGTGAAGTATATCAGACAGAGAAAGACAAATACTATAGGATTTCACTTATATGTGAATCTAAAGAACAAAATAAATGAACAAACAAAACAGAAACAGACTCACAGATACAGAGAATATGCTGATGGTTGTCAGATGGGGGGGCAGTTACAGGGCTGGGTGAAAAAGATGAAAGGATTTAGTACAGATTGGAAGCTACAAAATAGTCACAGGGATGTAAACCACAGCATAGGGAGTATAGTCAATATTATTATAATAATTGTATAGTGCCAGGTAGATTCTAGACTTATCAGGAGGACACTTCGTAATTTATATAAATGTCTAACCACTATGTTATACACGTGAAACTAGTATAAAATAATATTGAATGTCAACTGTAATTGAAAAATTTTTTTAAAAAAAGCTGTAAAAAAATTAACTTCAGGAGAATGACCCACGATGGCAGAGTAGATAAATACTGTGCTTGCCGCATCCTGTGAACACATCAAAATTACAACTAAATTATAGAACAATCAACCGGAAGAACCATCTGAAATCCAGCTGAACAGAAGTTTTATAACAAAGGATATAAAGAAGAAGCCACATCAGGACTGGTAGAAAGGGAGACGCTAAAAGGGCTGGGCCCAAACTTCCATATGGCGGCTGAGAACCGGGAGTAATATCTCGGCTGGGGAGGTTCCCCCTGGAAAAGCAAGGGACCCCAACCCCACACCAGGCTCTCCAGCTCAGAGTACTGGTGCCCAGAAATGGATACAAAAATGTTTGTTTGTTTGTTTGTTTGTTCATTTCGGACCACAACATCTGGCTGTGATAAACAGTGGGAGTTCTGACTGTCTAGGTGGGATGGAAGATGGGGGGAAACCCAGATGTCC
The DNA here is from genome assembly GCA_033961575.1 of Aselliscus stoliczkanus. NCBI lineage: Eukaryota > Metazoa > Chordata > Mammalia > Chiroptera > Hipposideridae > Aselliscus > Aselliscus stoliczkanus. The sequence continues at coordinate 141,607,622 of CM066734.1, forward strand.
TCTTAAAGGGCCCAGATAGACTCACTTGCAGGCACTCACTTTGGGCTCCAGCAGAGAGACGGTGATTTGGGGGGCATTGGGGGCATGGGGCAGACTGAGGTGTATGGCTTCAAGGCATGGTCTGGAGGACCGTCACAATTTTCCTACCATGCAGCTGGCAGATGGACGCCATCTTTCCTGCATTGAGCCTGTCCCTTACTCTTACGGCCAGATCTGAATCTGATTGATCTGGTGAGCTCTGCCGCTCCACCCTGCTGACTCACTGAGACCCCACCACATCCATCTCCATATGGCAGGAGGCTTTACTGGTAGCTGAGCCGGCAACCAGCAGCAGGTGGCAGCAGGCCTCCAGGTGTCCTGGATTTTTGCAGAACTATCCCAGGCCTAGTACTGATGGCAGCCATCCTCAGTTTGCAGCATGGCCTCTTCCACACGACTCCAGGTCCAGCACAGGCGACGGCCAAACATGGATCTCTTTGTACCTCCTACTATGTAGTCCCAGCCAGTCACAGGCAGTGGGTGACCTGGGCCTGACCTGAAGCCCATCCCATGATGCCTCAGAACCAACATACTTGGAGGTTGGCTTCAGACCACAGCAGAACACTGTCCAATTAGCCCCACAAGTGGCACACCCAAAGAATGGTCTCAACAGGCACCAGAGCCCACTGGGGTGAATCCTATTCAGTGGGGTAAACCCCCGTCACAGCAGCATGTAAGCTGTGGACATAGCCAAGCCACACAGCCAACCAACCTGAGGGTCAGTCCCACCACTGATGTGCCAATGGCAATCAAGGCTCAACTATAACAGGAGGAGGGTACACACAACCCACACAAGGGACATTCCTGGAGCACCCAGGACAGGTGACCAGGGAGACTGTTCCATGGCTACACAGGACACCTACTACATAAGGCCACCTGGCAAGAGCTGTAGCAGATCTACCTAATACATAGAAACAAACACAGAGTGGCAACCAAAATGAGGAAACAAAGAAATATTCCCCAAACAAAAGAACAGGAGAAAACTCCAGAAAAAGAACTAAAAGAAATGGAGGCAAACAACCTACCAGACAGAGTTCTACTTATAAGAATGACCAAGGAACTTGGTGAGAACTTCAACAAAGAGATAGCAAGTTTAAAAAGAAAAGACATAGAAACCGTAAAAAAAGAACCAATCAGAAGTGAAGAATACAATAACTTAAATGAAGAATGCACTAAAAGGAATAACTACCAGATTAGATGAAGCAGAGGATCGAATCAACGATCTGGAAGACTAGGTATCAGAAAACACCCAATCGAAACAGAAAAAATAATTTTTTTTTAAATGAAGGTAGTTTAAGAGACCTCTGGGACAACATCAAGTGAAACAATATTTGCATCATAGAAGTACCAGAAGGAGAAGAGAGAGAGCAAGGGATTGAGAACCTAACTGAAGAACAATGACTGAAAACTTTCCTAACCTGGCAAAGGAAATAGACATACAAGCCAGGAAGTTCAGAGAGTCCCAAACAGGATGAACCTAAACAGGCCCACACCAAGACACATTATAATTAAAATGGCAAAGGTTACAGACAAATAGAGACTCCTAAAAGCAGCAAGAGAAAGGCAACTAGTAACTTATAAGGGAGGTCCCATAAGATTGTCACCTGATTTCTCAACAGAAACTTTGCAAGCCAGAGGGATTGGCTGGAAATATTCAAAGTGATGAAAAGCATGGATCTACAACCAAGATTACTCTACCCAGCAAGAGTATCATTTAAAATCCAAGGACAAGCTTACTGCCAAGGCAGACTGTCCTTTCAAGTTAATGAATTCCCTCATAGGAAAGGGAGTACTGTATAACTCTTTACCACAACCCTCAAACTGCCATACATTTTGGACTAAAGAGGGGTTCTATCTTTACTGAATTCATAAATAACATAAGGTCCCATAATCCCACAATAGACCCCCTGGTTGCAGCCTCTCTGGCAGCACAGGGATTACAATGATGCAGTACTAAATACCCAAGAAACAAACAACTAGTTAATGGCAAATATATCCCTGTAGAAACCCAGCCAGTTAAACTCACAGAGATTACTTTGGCAGCAGAAATATCCCCTTCGACAGAAATCTATTGGATTTGTGGATCCCAGGCATACTGGACCTTCCCTCTGCAATGGAGAGGAATCTGCTCCCTTGGGTATATTCTTCCTGACATTTTCATAGCATGGGAAAACACCATCCTCCCATTCCCATTATGAGCACAAGGGCATCATTTCAAGAGGGCTGGTCCTCCTAATCCTCTGATATCACTTATTGGTATTCTCTCTACTACGGGAACAGCGGTAGGGGGTGCTTCGTTAGGAATCCACCACTGCCTATCACAAGAGATGGCTGAATCATTAACTAAAACAGTGGAAATGCTTGCAGCACTCCAAGGACAACTGGACTCATTGGCTGGAGTTGCCCTCCAAAATCGAAGGGCATTTGACCTCTTTACAGCCTCAGCTGGGGAAACGTGCCTATATCTTAAGGAACAGTGTCGCTTCTGTGTTGACAAATCAGGACAAGTCCAACAGAACATTCAGAGCATCCTTGAATCTGCATCTAGGAGCAAGACCTCGGCCTCATTGTGGGGTTCAAATTCATGGCTCATGTCTTTACTTCTTCCCTTTGCAGCCCCATTATTAATCATACCAGTGTTATTATGGTAATCAACTAATTTATCTTACTAACTAAATTTATCTCTTCTAGAATAGAGGCTATAAAGCCACAAATGATTGCCATGAACAGCTGTCGACCCCTGGGACCCCAAGCTACGAACACCTATCATGAGCCAATGGATGGTCACTTCCCTTCACCTCCTTTGATTGTTAGCTAGCAAGCAGACAGAACCCAAAGAAGTCTCAACATCCCTTTACAGCAGGGAGCAGCCAGAGCAGTCATCACCCCAAAGTCCCCAAAAATTTAGGTTCCTAATGCTTGAGAGGGGAAAATGTTAGGTAGAAGTTAGAAAATGTAGGAGAAAGAGGGGTGGGAGGGGGTCCATAGTGCCCACAGAAACAGCTCATGACTAGCTCTGATTAACTGCCTCCAGCCATGTGTCTGTTTTTACAACAGGTGACAAGAGGTGGTCTGGAGCAAGATAAGGATCTGAGTCAATAGACCGCCACCCATCTTAGGAGGCCACGCCCTCCAGTGGAAAAGCAGGCACCACTTTTCCCTCCAAATCTATGTAACTCCCTCACCCCACCCAGCAAACTATTATATAATCCTCTCTTTCTCTCTGTCTCTCTCTCTGTCTCTCTCTCTGTCTCTCTCTCTGTCTCTCTCTCTCTCTCTCTCTCTCTCTCTCTCTCTCTCTCTCTCTCTCTCCCCACCCCACCTTGGCTGGGCCCATTCTCTTCCCTGAGAATGTATCGCTAACACTGACAGCCAAGGCTTCTCCCTCCCACCTTAGCTAGACCTCCCTCTCGCTTCCTCTCCCTCCCCACCTCGCCAGGCCTCTCTCTCTCCCACCTCACTTAGGCCTCTCTCTCTCTTCCCACCCCTCTCCCACTTTAGCTAGGTCTGTTCTCTTCCCTGAGAATGTATCACTAATAAACACTGCTTGCATACCAAATAAAATAAAATAAAATAAAATCCAAGGACAAATAAAGATCTTCCCAGATAAGAAAAAGCTAAAGGAATTCATCACCACCAAACCAGTATTACAAGGAATGTTAGAGGAACTTCTTTAAAACAAAAACAAACAAACAAAGAAAAAGATTAAAAAATATATGAATAATAAAATGGCAATAGTTACACATCTATCAACAATTACTTTCAACGTAAATGGATTAAATGCTTTGATGAAAAACATAGGGTAGCTGAATGGATAAGAAAATAAAACTTTTACTCATGCTGCCTACAAGAGACTCACTTCAGATTGAAAGACACACACAGGCTGAAAGTAAAGAAATGTAAAAAGATATTTCATGAAAATGGAAAACAACAACAAAAAGCTGGGGTAGCAATACTTATACCAGACAAATAAACTTTAAAATAAAGGCTATAACAAGAGGCAAAAAAGGACCCAGTAATCCCACTTCTGGGTATTTATCTGAAGAAACCCAAAATGCTACTTTGAGGGGACGTGTGCATCCATATGTTCACTGAAGCATTGTTTACAATGGCCAAGATGTGGAGGCAGCCTGGGTGTCCATAGATGGAAGAATGGATAAAGAGGAGGTGGTACATATATAGAATGGAATACTGCTCGGCCATGGAAGGGAGTGGGTTCTTGCCATCTGTGGCAGCACGGGTGGACCCGGAGGGTATTGTGCTGAGTGGAGTGTGTCAGACAGAGAAAGACAGATGCAGTGTGCTTTCACTTATATGTGGAATCTAAAGAACAAAATAAACAAACAAAACAGAAACACCTCCATAGATACAAAGAACATTTTGATGGTTGCCAGACGGAAGAGGGAGTTTGAGGAGGTGGGTGAAAAAATGGAAAGAGATCAAATTGGTTGTTACAAAGTAGTCATGGAGATGTAGGGTATAACAGAAGGAATATAATCAATAATATTGTAATAACGATGTATGGTGTCAGATGGGCGCTAGATTTATCAGGGTGATAGATGGGAGGGTGTTTGGGGGCAGGGTGAAAAAGGGGAAGGGATTAAGAAGTACAAATTGGTAGTTACGAAATAGTCATGGGGATGTAAAGTAAAGCATAGGGAATATAGTCAATAATATGGTAATAACTATGTATAGTGCCGGTGGGTACTAGACTAGTCAGGGGGATGACTTCTTAAATTATATGAATGTCTAACCATTATGCTGTACACCTGAAATTAATACAAAATAATATCGAATGTTAACTGTAATTGAAAAATTTTAAAGGGGGGGGAGTTAAAGGAGAATAATAGGTCCAAATTTCCAAGAATAAAACAAATAAGTCATGGGGGTGTGATGTACAGCATGGGGAATATAGTCAATGATATTGTGATAGCGTGGGATGGTGTCAGATTGTTGTTGGATTTATGGTGATCACTTCCCTAGGTCTATAAATGTTGAAATAACTATGGTGTACACCTGAAACTGATGTAATAGTGTATGTTAGCTACAACTTTTAATAAAAATCTTTTTTAAAAAGAAAAAAAAGATTAACTTTACATGTGATGAAGTTCACAGATCCCAAACATATAATGATTTTACACAAATGTATACAGCCTCGTAGTCAACATTTCAAACAAGATATCAAACGTTTCCTTCAAAACAGTAAGCTCTCTTGTGCTTCCTTCCAGTTAATCACCAACTCTCACCCCCACCCCCACCATAGGCAACCAATGTTCTGATTTCTAGAATTGAATCTGTTGAATTGGATCATAAAATAGGCATCTGTTTAATTGTATAAGAAGCTGACGAACAGTTTTGCAGAGTGGTTGACCATCTTTACCTCCTACCAGCAACGTATGAGGGTTTCAGTTGCTTCATGTTTTTTCCAACATATGATGGAGTGGCTGTATTTAATTTTGGCTGTTCTAGTGGGTCTGTAGTAGTGTGTTGAATACTAATGCTGGCAGTGAACATCCTTGCATTCTTTTTAAAGTTAGGGTGAAAGTTCTCAACATTTCACCATGAAGTATGATGCAAGGTGTACATTTGTTTAGATGCCACTTATCAAATTGAGGAAGTACCCTTCTACTCATTTGCTGAGTGATTTTATCACAAATGGGTGTTGGACTTGTCAAATGCTGCTACTACATCTCTATTGAGAATATTATGTGTTGCTTTTTCTCTCCTTTATTCTATTAATGAAGAGAATTACACTGATTCATTTTCAAATATGAAGCTAATCTTATTTATATATTTACATATTGCTAGACCTGATTTGCTAACATTTTGTTCAGGATTTTCATGTCTGTATTCATGAGGAATATTGGTCTGCCATTCTCTTGATCTGACTTATGTTTTAAAAGGCTAATGTTGTTTACTGTATTGAGAATGGACTCCTCAGGAAACAAGTTTAGAAGCAAAGAGTCCAACAGGGAGAGATCCAAGTTATCCAAACAAGAGGTCCTCAGTAATTTTGTGACTTTGAGCAGGTCAAATCCCATTTCATGGCCTCCATCTGTCAGTCTGTGGTACGAAGATGTACAGCCAGATAATCATTATAGACCCTTAGAGCTCTGATGCATTCTTGGTCTGTGAACTTTTGGCTTCGTGATTCCAGGACCTTGAAGGTCACTGCTCTTGAGGGCTGCAGTCCATGACCTCTGCCAAAGCCCAAGAGGGAAGAAGCATCATAACCACCCTGGTTGAGTTCTTCACTCAGGCAGTGCAAGAAAAGCACTGGCCAGTCATCCACAGCACTCGTGATCTCTTCCACCTAGGTACGCAGCTGGACCGCATTTCCCAGCTTCCCTTGCAGTTAGGTCTGGCCATATGATTGCTTCTGGGCAGTAGAGCGTGGGCAGAAGGATAGGCCTGCTTTTCAACCACTTCCCCTGTGAGATGCTCAATGCTCTGTCTCCCACCAGTGGGAAGCAATCTTGGAAGGCCTGTGTTGAAGATCCTAAGAGCATCTGCCGTTCAGACTTGAACAGGAGTAGAAATAAGCTTCTATCCTCTTGGGGCCTGTATACATTTTGGAGTTTGTTATAGCAGATAGCCTAAGCTCACTAATAAACAGGATAAGTACATGAACCATTAACAGCGAAGCAGCTGAGAAGGTGTGCTCTGGTCGGAATGAAGTAACAGAGCCTAAACTTGCCCTTTTGCTTGAAACCACTAAACAACGGGGCAAAATACATGAAACAGTGGTTCCCAAGATATTAGACATCAGGTAGGAAGGGCAGCAAATCACGCCTTGATTCTAGGAAACTCAAGCCCTTTCTAGAACCACACAGGGCAATGTTAAAAGTAACTAAGTATTGATTCCTCCCGAGATACCCAGGTTTTCTCCATCCCCTTCCTTTGTCCTCAGTGTCCCTCCACTTGGAATGCCCACGTGCCAGGCGCAGCTGACTACCCTGGAGGCCTATCAGGCCATTCTTAACAGAGGGGCTCACGCTGTCCCTTCTCAAAGCTGCAAAGCTCCCAGTTCGTGCCTCTACTCGACTGTATCTCAAGCTACTTGCAGGCAGCAATGCACCTCAGTTTCCCCTGTGTTTCCCCTCTACCTCCAGGGCACGGCCCAGCTCCCTGGGGCAGCGCCCAACACGTTGGCTCTGCGGAATTTTGCCAATACTAAAAAGTAGCGGGTGGGAAGAAACGAGACAGGTGCACAAATGTCTCCAACACAGGAAAAGTGCACGGAGGGCACGTGTTGGACGTAGTGCAAAGGCGGTGTCCGGTGCAGGCGCTGCCTGGGCCCGCGGGGACGGAGTGACAAGGCCCGGGAGACCTGGGCCTCAGCTTCTCTTCCTTCGCCAAGGGAAGGAGCCGGCGAGGAGGTTCCCTAAGGCTCCCGGCAGCGGTGACATTCGTGCCTGAGCAGCAAGCAGGGCCCACCGTGCTCAAGACCGTGACAAGGAAGGGTCAGCATCAACGCAGATGGCGCGGGAACCGTCTCGGGAACAGCCACGCACCGTCTCGATTTCCGATTCGCTCTTTCTACGGAGCAGAAAAGAAAGGGGCCTCGGGTCCTGCGGCTCCCGGGATGCGGGAGGGCGAGTCCTCCCCCAGCCAACCCCTAGCAACCCTGCAAACGCAGTTAGGGCGGCCCTAGCGCAGGCAGCCCCCGCGGGGCGTCAGGGGTGCGCGGCGTGGTTGCCTGGGAAACTCCCACGTGCCTCCGCGGGGTGTCCTGGGCCTTGTAGTCCGCCGGCGGCGCGGCCTGGGCCGGCCGCGCCGGAGAAACTACAACTCCCAGGAGTCAGCGGGGCGGAGGGCGGGGCGGGCCCGGGGCGGGCCCGGGGCGGGGCCTGGAGAGAGCCCTCGGGGGCCCGGGCTCGCCGTCTCGGCCACTGGCGGAGGAAGATGGCGCCGCGGAGCGTGGGAGCGGGTCCGCGCGGCCTCCGGGCGCCGCCGCTGCTGCTGCTGCTGCTGCCGCTGCTCTGGCTCCGGCCCGCGGCGGGCCACGGCGGCCGGTACTCCCGGGAGCGGAACGAGCCCGGCGGCGAGTTCCGCATGGAGAAGCTGAGCCAGCTGTGGGACAAGGCCCGGCGGGTGAGCGGCGGCTGGTGCGCCGGCCCCGGTTCCGCTTCGGCAGCCGCGCGGGGCGGGCCTCCCGGGCAGGGCTGCCGGGGACGCGGGGGCGGTTCGGGGCCACCCCCTGCGCCCCAGCGCGTGGCCCTGCCTGGCGGGGGCCGCGTCTGCAAGGCCCGCGCCCCCGTGTGCGCCCCTCCCCTGGGGCCCGCCTCGCGCTGCGCGGGCAGCCTGGCAGGGCCCGCCGGCTTAGCCGGAGGCGGGGGGCGCTGCCTGGCCTCGAACTGCTGTCTGCACACCCGCCAGAGGCCAGAGCTGTGGCTGGAGGCGGAGGCTTGGGTGGACACCAGTTCCCACTTTTTTTTTTGACCACTTTATTGAGCTCTGATTGACATACAGACAGCTGTACATCTTTAATGTGCACATCTGGATGAGTCTGGAATCAGGTACACACCTGTGGGACCCGCCCACCAGCTCCACCATGAACAGTGCCTGTTTCTCCGGAGCTGCCCGGTTCCCTGCGTGTGTGTGTGTGTGTGTGTGTCTCACAGTTGTTGATTTACTCCACGGTTGAATCTTAGACTAGTTCTGCTTTTCATTGATCTCCTGTTAACATTTCTCATGAGGCATTAACATTTCGCTGTAATTTAAAGACAAATTCAGAGAATGCAGAGTCGCTGCCAGGTGTTCACAGGGATGTGGAGCAGGGCTCTGCGTGGTGGGAGCTGGTGGCCCTGCCTCCAGCCACGGCGCTGTCCCCCTGGGGACCAGCTCCAGGACAAGCTCAGACTCAGGCAGTCGGAGTGTCCTTAGCCACCCTCCACTCCAGGACCTGCCTGAGAATGCCGGTTCTTCGGGGAGATAACTGGTCTGAAATCAAGTAGGTTTGGGAAACTGGGTTCAATGAAGCTGATAGGCTCCTCAGAGCTTCTAATATGCTGCTGTCACACAGTGGTGTGGCCTGCAGCCTTCCCCACTTAGCTGCCCCAGAATCCATTTCCATGAACGCCGCTCTGACTGTCCTGGGCACATGCTGGGTCACACATCTCTAGAAAACCTGCGTTAGGAAGGAAGAGGAGCCCGACTCCACAAAGGATGGCCCAGCATTAAGCCAGGAGCTGGTCAGAGCCAAGAGCCGGGGTGCACCTGGAAATGGCATTCTGACGAGCTGTCTGGCCTGGGCACACTTTGGTGTGACTTTAGAAGTCCACCGTTAAACTCAAAGAATCCCAAGGTAGGGTGTTTTTTTTGTTTTTGTTTTTTTTTTTTTGGACACTCGGAATGCTTTGATCTTTCCTGTTAACACCATTTATACCAGTAGCTGCAATGTTGTAATTTGAAACATTTCACATAACTAGTCAGTAATGACTTTTTTTTTTTGAGGGCAGTGTTAACTGGCTCTCATATGTGGGACCGAACTGGGACCGCTGGCTTCCCAAGCCAGCGCTTCTACCACGCCACTCGGCCGGCCCAGTAATGACTTTTTAAGGGTCAGGGAGTAAGCAGAATCAGAGATATAAGAGTGTCAGGTTTCACACTTCTGTTAAAAACTCAAAAATCAAAACTATTTTCTTCTCCGCTCCAAAGTGTACCACAAGCTTGAAGGTAGTTTTAGCTGTAACCCCATGAGTCACCACCTGCAGGGTTGGGAGCTTGTGAACAGGAAAATCCTGCCCCTTCCAGGTGCCCTCGCCTCTCCTGGTGTCACCTGACGCACACGTTTCCTCCTACCCACACTGGGCCTGCGGATAGCGCCCTCAGCCTCCCCTCACCCCCAGGTCCAGGTGACCTGCGTAGGGGGCAGCCTCTGGTCCACTCGAAGCAGATAAGGGGGCTGGGTTTTTCCTGCCGAAGGGGATGGGGGCCCCTTCGAGAAGCATCTCAGGTTTGCTTAGAGCTCACGATACACTTAAGAAGCAGACACCGAACCCAAGTGTCAGAATAAGGGTCAATGAGATGAAGACAGGAAATCTGAAACTACACAGATTTGTTTATAGAATTCTGTGTTCTTTATTTCCACTTTGCCCAGGACCACAAGCTGAAGTCTCCTTCCCGGCGACCTCTGGCCCAGGGCGGCCGAGGTGCCCAGGGTTGCGCTCCTTGGCAGGGTCCTGTGTGCCGCCTGCCCCTCAGCTCCTGGCCCTGCAGCCTCTGGGCCCTCACCCGTGGTACCTTCAGTTTCCTTCTGCACCTTCCTTCCTTCCCTGACCTTTAACTCTTTCTTCCAGGGTTCTAGCATGGGTGTGCTCACAGGCACACCTGCACATGCCCCACCTGAGTTTGGCCCTGGGGCAGACCCTTCCCACAGGAGGGCTGGGCGCCCGGGGTGGCACCGGGCACTGAGAGAGCAGAAGTGCCGCCCAAGGGGAGCCCCACACCCCTGGCACTGGGCCTGTGTCATCTTGGGGTCATTAGCGAGTTTCTGGGGGTGGGGCGTCAGGCATGTGTGTGAACTGATTTTTAAAGCCGCCTGTTGAATTTAGTGACTGGAACCTTCCTGTGCCATTGCAACTAGCTGAGGGGTGCTGGCCCAGCACTTGGCCGGGGGGCCTCCTGGGCCCAGCAGGGGAGTAGGGTCTGTCAGGAACGAGGTCCCCCACTGAGACCCTCAGTCAGAAGCCAGCCCGCTCCCAGCCCTGCGCTCTGCTCACAGTGGCGAGATGGCAGGGCACAGCTTCCCAGCCTGTGTCCCAGGGAGCCATGGGGTGCTTTTTTTTTTTTTAATTGTAAGTTTTGCATAAATTTAGGCATCTGTGCTTTCTAATAGTTGCAGCTTATTTTTGTGTAGTTATGTGCTACAAGGATAAGGTACTGGCCTCTTCTCCCAGTCTTGCTTCCCTTGTACTCTCCTTCCCCATTTACCCAGGTGCCCCACAAATGTCCCCAGGGTCCTGGGTAGGAGGGTGGGGCGTCCCGTTACTGGAGCAGCCGGCTTTCCCTGCTGTGCACTAAGGCTGCTGATACCGGGTGGCTTTCTAAGAACCTGGGATTTCTAGATCATTCCATGCTGTAGATATTTCAGGAGAGCCAGTGGTCTTCACATGCAGCGCCAAGGTACCTTTGACGCTCTCCAAAGTGAATGTGTGCAGGACTTGGAGTGTCCAGGACCCCAACTCCATCTCCTGCTCGTCTCCTTGTGTCTCCTGGTTGCCCTTTCTCCAGGGTCGGTTTCTCCCGGCTGTAGCGTTGGCTCATCGTGCAGCCGGTTGTCAGATGTCCTCTGTTCTTGTCCTGCAGCTGCAGCTTTCTCCTGTGGAGCTGTCCGAGCTGCATGCTGACCTGAAGATCCAAGAAAGGGATGAATTCAGCTGGAAGAAATTGAAGGCTGAAGGCTTGGATGAAGACGGAGAGAAAGAAGCAAAACTTATACGCAATCTCAATGGTATCTTCCTTTTTTCTTTTTTTAATATGAGAGAGACAGTCACCCAGGCTCCGTGGCCTCGGCTTCTTATTCTGCTCGGATTGTGGGCAGGATCAGGTCATGGGCCGTGCAGGCCTAAGAGGCAGTCCAGGCCTAAGAGGCAGTCCAGGCCACGGCTTGCTGGGCAGGGAGCCATCTGGGTATCTTTTCTAAGTAGTTTTTTCAGGTATAAATTACACGTGATGACATACAGATCCGGTGACATGGTTTGATGAGTTGCTAGGTGCGTGCGCCTGTGTGACCCACCCCCGGCTCTCGATGGCTCGGTAGAGGGGCTTTCTGCATTTTCTTTAGGGAGAGGACCCTAACGTCTAGGAAACCCACGAGCTCACAGACAGACACCGGAATACACACTTCACAGTTCATCCTCAAGACCTGCAGTGGTCTCAGCTTGCAGGTGGGGTGAGTTCTGAGGCGCAGGCAGTGTAGACTGAGATGGGGAAGTGAAGCCTGGATGAGCTGAGAGCAGCTGGCACCACCAAGAGTGGACACGGCTAAGGACTGGTGTAGGGGCTGGGCCACAGTGCCCCCTCGTGGGTACTAGCTGTGTCCAGCGCATGTCCAGAGAAGGGGCTGGAGTCGGGCCCGGCGCGTCGCTGCCTTGGATGCTGAGGACCCAGGGGTGCAGTACCAGGAAGGGAAGCCTTCTGCCCAGTGTCTAAGGAAGACGGGCCTGGGAGAGGCCTGGAGGGGACAGTGGGGCCAGATTCTACAACCCGGGAGGACCTCGTCCCTTCCGAGCAGGGAGGACCGGGCAAGCCGACTTCCAGCGCAGGAGGTGGATGAGTGGGAGGCAGCGCTGGGTGGCCAGGGACATCAGAATGGGCCCCGAATCCAGGGCTTGTCCCAAAGAGCCGTAGCGTGCTAGAAGTGGAGTCCGGCCCCTCCTGGGGACCTGCTTCCCGGGGCTCTGCCAGGCACCTGCCCCCATGTCGTGTCAGTGACGATGGGGTGCTGAGGGACCCACCACAGGGCTGGGGGCGGGCGCTGAGAAGTAGCCTGGTGATGGGGCAGTAGCACACTGGCGTCCAGTCTCCGCCTTTGGCCACTGTTAACTGTTTGTTGGAAGTTGGTGACACTGGTGTTTCTCCTTTAGAAAGTCTGTTCCTCCAAATAGAAACATGATTGGGTATAGAAAAGTGCCCCCCAAGACACACCTCTGCACCCCGAATGATGACAATCTGTCCCACACTCGCCAGAAACAAGCTGCCAATTTTGGTTTTGAAAATCTGTGAAACTGTCCCATAAAAATGACCTCACTGCTAACAACCTCTGTCCCAGCTGGAGTTGCTCGTGGTGAGAGCCCCGAAGCAGCCAATGTGGGGGGGGAGGGTCCCTAAGCCGCTGGACACGTTGGTAAGAGTGGGGGACAGGTGCCCAGGTTTGTTCACGTCCTTGTTCCACTTGGTCCCGAGTCGTCACCACAAACCCAGGGTGCCTGCCCCCAGACCGCCTGCCCGACGCCCGGCTTCTCTCCTAGTCATCCTGGCCAAGTATGGTCTGGACGGGAGGAAGGACGCCCGGGCGGTCAGCGGCAACGCCCTCGGCGACGGCACGGAGCAGGATGGCCTGGAAGACCCCAGGCTGGAGAAGCTGTGGCACAAGGTACCCTCGGCGCTTCCTGCGAACCCAAAGCGTGTGCCCTCGTGTCAAGAGTTAGGGGGCTGCTGGGGGCTCTCCTGCACTGCTCCTCGGGGGGGTTCTCCGTGGAACCCCTGTGCTGCCTCTTGCCTGTTCCTTTGCTGTGGCTCCTCCCACTGTCCTGCTTGGAGGCCTCATGCCCACCAGGTGCAGGGACTCTGGTGCCGGGCGGTGGAGCTTCCGACGCCAAGAACGTGCCTAGCACGTATGGCTGAGTGCTCTCGCTGGTGGCGGGCCCTGGGCTGCGTCCCGACGCTGCGTGTGTATGTAGTTGAGTTTGACCCTGCAGGCAGCTTCTGTGGTTCTGAGAGGTGTCTGTCACCTGGTGGGGGGTGCTGGGCCAATCCGGCCCTTCCCTGGGTGCGAGGGTTGCAAACCTCAAACGGATGCTTGTGTGGCCAGGCCACAGGTCAGGCGGTGGACAAAGGCTGCAGTGCCCTTTGTCCCCAGCTCTGTCGGCCATTCTGTGCACTACATTGAGTGGGGCCCAGAATTGGAATTGTCACACCAGCCCATGGACCTTGGTCATGAGAGTGGAGCTGAAGGCAAAAGGGAAGGACGGCCCGCTGTGTGGGGGGCTCTCTGTGGCCTCCAGGCTAAGCCCTGGACCTGAGGCTTACATGGCACCCTGCAGCCTGGGGGTGATTGGCCCATGGGGTGGGGGCACCCGCGGTGTGCACAGGTGAGCAGGCCCCTGACAGGTGTGCACTCGGCCGTTTTCCCCTCAGGCAAAGACCTCTGGGAAGTTCTCCCGGGATGAGCTGGACAAGCTGTGGCGGGAGTTCCAGCACCACAAAGAGAAGGTTCGCGAGTATAACGTCCTGCTGGAGACCCTGAGCAGGACCGAAGGTGCTTTGCGCCCCTCCCCCTCCCCGGATGTGGGCGGCCCTGGCTCCAGAATGCTCCGGAACGGAGCTGCGGGGAGGGGAGCTCTGCCTGGGAACCCATCAGGGTGCCTGTGACAGGTGCCGGGCCGTGTTGGTCAGATGGCACACTGCTTTAGTAACTCAGGTCACGTCTGTCATCACCGCAGGCCACTGCCCACAGATGCGCGGTTTTGAGTGGTGTGATCTCTGATGGCCCCATTGTTTGGCCTGGGGACCCCCTCCCAAATCCGTGGTACCCCACCCTGCCGCGGGGTCAGGGGGCTGTGTGGGAGCTCGCGTCTGCACCTTTGCGGGGGCCAGGCTCAGACCCTGGCGTCCCCACACCCTCGGGGCACCGGTCCTTCTGCGCCAGCCCTCTGCTCGTTCCCACAGAGACCCAGGAGAACGCCATCAGCCCCGAGGACGTGAGCCACATGCAGGCGGAGGTGCTGGGGTCCAGGCACGCGGAGCTGCAGGACCGGCTGCGGGGCATCAGCCAGGGCTTGGACCGCCTGCGGAAAGTCAGCCACCAGGGCTACGGCGGGGACGCCGGTGAGCGCGGCCCCCCCGCCGTCATCTCCTGTCATCGCCCCGCTCTGAGCAGGCGTGCGCGGCCGCCTCCATGTCCCTTTTTTTTATTGACAGTTACACGCAGCTTGATTTTCAGTGTCACGCCCTCCCTTTCCCATTCGTCAGTCGTCCTTGGCCCTCGTATCAGTCGGGACAGCTGGCTACGCTGCCGTGACAGACGGCTCCGCACGTGGCCCGTTTATGCCAGCGCTCCTCACGGGTGTTCCAGTCCACTCCTCGTGTGGGGACCCGGCTTCAGGGGCCCTGGGTGGTGTCCGAAAGTCAGCCACGTTCCAGTGGGTCCTGGATGCATGCGGGAGCAATGCCCAGTTTGCTTTCAGGGGACACTGAACACACACTGCGTGCACACGCGTGCTCACATGCACCACGTACCGTGCACGCTCAGTCAGTGTACTCGCGGCCAGGTGGGACATGTGGGCCCCGGCATCACGGAAGGCCATGTGCGTCTCTGAGATCGCCTTGCTCTCCGCAGAGTTCGAGGAGCCCCGGGTGATTGACCTGTGGGACCTGGCCAGGTCAGCCAACTTCACTGAGAAGGAGCTCGAGTTGTTCCGGGTAAGGAGCGCGGGGGGCCCTGCTGTCGCTTAACATGGCAGCGTGTGTGCAGTTGAACCCTGATAACGTGGGAAGGATCCTGTTGCTTCTTGGTCTTTAATCGGAGCTGGCTAGCCTTCCCCGGGGCGCCCCTCCGCCTGTCTGGCTGGCGGCCGTGCAGGACCGCTCTGCACTGCCTGTCCCGTGCAGCCGGCCTCCGTGAGGAGGGCTGTGTGGCAGCGAGCGGACTGGGCTGCGGGCCTGCAGGGCAGGGGCCTGGGCGGGAAGCCACCTTCCTCAGACGGGAGCCCAGTGAGGGGGAGCCTGCTTGGGCCTGTGGCGTTTAAGACCATTCTGAGCCATGTGTGGGGGCTGCTGGGGGTGTTGGCAGGGAGGAACCGCCCTGTGTGGCAGAAGGAGCAAAGCGGTCCGGAGGGGCAGCCTTCAAGACACGTTATGTCGGGAGATGGCAGCAGGGCGCTCAGTGCAGGTCCAGCAAAGGTCCATGCTGGGCCTCTGCCCTGCGGAGTTTAGATCAGTTCAGAGGCAGGGCACGCCGCCCCATGCTGGAGGCCCACAGGAAGTGACAGCCAGCCCAGGACTGTGGTGTGATTGGCCAGTGGGACACGTGACCCGGGAGCACATTGGACGGACAGGAGGGGTGGGAAGGGCCCCGGCGTGGAGCCTTCTGAAGGTGGCGGGCAGGGGTCAGGGCTGGGGCTGCTCCAGACAGGATGGGAGGCCGTGGGGACAGAGAAGAGGTCTGCAGGGTGGCCGTGTTCGAAGCCTGAGCCCCAGGTGTCAGGCTAGACGTGAGGACAGGGCCAGAGAGCCGGATGCCCGGCGGGCCCTGCTCACTGAGAGGCCCAGCGCCGGGAGTCAGGAAAGATGCAGAGGGCCACAGGTGCCATCAGTTTCTAGCGGGCGTCCCTTTAGTGGGTCCGTGCTGCTCATCCATTTCCAAATGTGCTGCTTCACAATGGGCTGGCAGTGAGGGCAGCAGGGCCCACGGCCCCCACTCAGCCCTCGGGACTCTCCTGGGTGGGCCCCGCGGTGAGGGGCTAAGCCCTGTGGCCCGTGGGTCCCAGTCCCTGCACCAGCGTGTGGCCTCCCTTGGTGTCCCGGAGCATTTGTCAAGTCTGAGCAGGGACCCAGGCGCTATTGAGAGCGTGCTGGGAGGGAATTCAACTGCTTAACCGTCGTTCTAGGAGGAGCTGAAGCATTTTGAAGTCAAAATTGAAAAGCATAACCACTACCAGAAGCAGCTGGAAATCTCGCATCAAAAACTGAAACATGTGGAGAGATTTGGTGACCACGAGCACGTCAGCCGGAACAAGGAGCGCTACGCCATGCTGGAGGAAAAGACCAAGGAGTTGGGCTACAAGGTGGGCGTGCGGCCCGGTCTGGCCTCTGAGCCCCGGTTTCCTGCTCTGCAGAGGGGAGGCGACCGTCCGCCCCTCGTGGGACTTGTGAACGAGCCAGACCGGCAGCCTGCAGCCTGCTGCTCCCGGGGTGCCCGGCACTGACGTGGGCCTGGGCCCCCTAGCTCCTCCCCCCCACCCCCGGGCTGGTTCGGGCTGGCTGGGACATGGCTGTGCCACCTGCACTCCCGAGCGGGTGGCCTGGCGAGGGCTGTGGGCACGCCTGTGGGGCAGGTAGGTGGGGCTGGATCGTAGCTCTTCCAGCCACACAGCTGGCCCCGTGGTCCCGAAGGAATGGGGACCATCTCAAGGCAGCAGCTGGTGGCCCGAGTGGCCCAGGGCCAGCCGCCGCTCCTGCTCTGTATGGGCCAAGCTGCCTCCACGGGGCACTGGTTAGGTCAGCCACAAACCTGGGCGCCGTCCAGGCATTACAGCGTTTACCCAGAGAGCCTGTGGCGTAGATTACCAGGAAGGCAGAGCAGGGCGGCGGGACGCCAGGAGCAGGAGGGCGTGAGCACAGCCGTCCCCTGGAGGGCGCTGGCGGCAGGCGGCTGTGCCTCTGAAACCGCAGGCCCGCGCTCCCACTGAAACGAACAGGAGGCAGGCCATGCGCCCGTGTTCGGCAGGGCATAGGGGAGGCCTGGGGAGTGGGCTCCAAGCTTGACGTCATAGCCGGGATTTGCAGAGGAATGCACCTGTGACAGGTGTGGGTGGTGCAGGGAGCTTCACCTGACTGGAGAAGAGTGCTGTGTGGGTGAGGTGCCTGCGGAAGGGAGGCCTGAGGCGGGGGGCCCGTGGACCAGAGCCGCAGCGTCCTGTGGGGCTTAGGCAAAGCTGTAGAAAGCCCGAGCAGGCTGTGGGACGCCGACAGGCCCTGCCATGTGCTGATGGGGCGGGAGGAAGCCCAAAAGTGACCTGGGCCGTGGCGGAAACAGCACCCTCCTTTTCAGCACGCTCTGCGTCTAGTTGTTTGTTTCTACTCCCTGGTGGCTTCTAGCTGATGTCGGCTGCTCTAGCGATTTATTGATGATGGCTCTGGAGGTGATTGTACCGCCCGATCCTGGGCAGGACCCATAACGGTCCGCATTGTGCTGTCTACAGGTCAAGAAGCACTTACAGGACCTGTCCAGCCGGATCTCGAGAGCGCGCCATAACGAGCTGTGACGGGCATTCCGGGACGGGCCCGATGACGTCTGTGTGAACAGGACCTCGGGAGGGCGAGACGGGGTCCTCAGCAGGGCAGGTGGCCTCATGCTTGTGAGGGGGCCTGTGAGATCGTGCCCCAGCCGGCGTCCCAGCAGCGGGAATGCAGGTCCCAGCTGCCCATTGGGAGGCGTCCTCTGTGCGCCAGCATCAGTCAGGATCTCATTCATAAAGTTGCCCCTGGGAACTCCGTACGGAAGCCCTGCAGTGGTCGCAGTGTCTAACTCGTCGGTGATGTGACTCGTCACTCAGCTCGCTCGCCCGCTCGCTGTGTCTGCATCTTCGCCCCTCAGCCCCTGGTAGCCTGCAGTGACCTCAGCCCCAGGCGTGCTGAGTGGCTCTGGGCCACTGCCAGCCTGAAGGCCCCGTGTAGCAGCCCGCACGCCATCCGCCCCCGTCCTTGTGCTTCCCTGTGGGCTCTGCTGTCAGGCTGGGCTGGGTGGGCATTTCTGTGCCCACCCCTGCAGCTCAAGGTGGGCCAGAGCTGAGCCTGTGTCCAGCGGAAGTGCCTGCCTCAGGGACGAGCTCTGGGGGGCAGTGTCTGACCTCACAGTGGGCGGCGGCGGGCGGGGAGCCCAGCACAGCTCCCAGGTTTGAACCTGGAAGAGGCCTGATCCCAGTACGGCTTTGAGGGGTTAGCCACATCCAGGCTCCGCCAATCCTGGGATCCACCCAACACGGATGTCCATTATTCTAAGAAATCCAGACCAAGGGCAGCCTGCTAGGACTTTGTGTGCTGGGGTGCTGTGAACAAAAGCAGGGAGGTGTCATGGTGCCTCTGCAGTCCTCCATGGTCACGGGCAAGGGCCCGGCCTTCCAACAGGCCCAGCACTGCCCCCGGCCTCCGTGTCGTATCTGCCCCTGGTGTCCGCCAGCTGGTGGGCCCCTCATGGGTATGTGCTGCTCCATGGCGGGCTGGCAGTGGGGGCGGCGGAGCTCGTGGGCCCCGCTCAGCCCTCAGGGCTGTCCTGGGTGGGCCCCACGGTGAGGGGCTCAGTAGGGGGCCCCCTGCTGTCCCTCGGCCATCGGCAGGCCGCCCAGGCAGGGCTGGGGTGTCTCCACTGAGGCGCATGTCCGAGGCCCAGAGAAGTGCTCACGACCAGGCCTCCGGGGTGCTGCCTGCAGGGCTCCGAGCTCGGGCCACAAGCCAGGTGTTGGCCCCGTGTGCAGGCCCAGCGCAGCCCCCATGGGGTCATGTCGAGGGAGGCGAGCAGCGGGGGCTCCTGGCCTTCAGCTGCGGTTTGCCTTGCTCCTGCCCTGGAGGCAGCCACTGAGGCGGGAGCCCCCGGGACAAGGGCAACATGTCTAGCTTCTAAATGACGGCGCTGTAGTGCATGAAACCTCAGCCTCCAGCTCAGTGGGTCACCCCAAATGAGTGTTGGGGGGCTCCATTCCTGGGAGGAGGTCACCAGGATCCATCTCTCCTATAGCTATCCACGTGGCTATGTCCCCCCAAAATCCGTATATCGAAGTCCAGCCCCCACGTGATTGTATTGTGGATGGGACCTCGGGGTGATTAGGGCAGGGGGTTGGCTCCGTCACCCTCCCGCAGTGTGAGGTGACCGTGAGAAGGGAGCAGTCTGAACCAGCCTGTTTCACCCGGCTGCTGATGCATCCATGTCCCAGGGCGCCACCTGTCACCTCCTCACAGACACTTGATTTCCAGTTCTGGTTGGAGTCAAGGTTCATTTTGTCCTTATGCTCCGGCGTCGTGTGTCATGTAGACTTTCTTCCCTGTGTTGATTGACTGGGTTTGGGGTGTGTGTGAAAAGTCATGCGTGCGGAGCTGTTTCTAGACTGCCCTGTCCAGCCATCTGTCCTTACGCCACCGCTGCCCTGATGACAGTGGCTTTATAATAAATCCTGGGGTCGGGGTTTACCAAAGGCTTTAAGGGTGCTGTGCGTTTCCACGTAACGTCTTAGAGTCAGCGTCCGGAGTTCCACAGGAAAGCTGACTAGAGTGTGATTGGATTGCCTCGACTGCACAGGTCACGGAGAAGCGGCATCTCCACGGGCCCTGCGTGTTTTCATTGGATGTACTCCTAGGTGTCAGCTATCTTAGGCTGTTGCGAATGGTGTGTGTATTTTCATTTTTGATTGTTTCACATAATGATGCTACGCCCCGTCCCCTCGCCTCATGTGCTCGTGCTCCCTTTGTCGTGTCACCTGTTGATAGGACAGCCGCCGCCTCGCCCATCCCTGTGCCTCACGGCTCTGTCTGCAGCGGCCGAAGTCGCCATCCTTACTGTACTGCAGGCTCTGTGGTGTCAAGGGCATGTGTTCATAGCTGGGTGTCCTGTTGGCCGCGGCACTTTTCTGGACCCTTCCACAGGTTAAGTGCTTTGAGTGCATCTGTTGAGATGGTCGTGAAGGTTCGCTTCTTGGCGGAGTTACTCTGATGACATGGCTTTTCGATGCTGAAGCATAAAGTAACCCGGCAGTCCCACACCAGCCCCTTTCCATGTGACCGGATCCGATGTCCTGCTGCTTGTGTCCTCGTGGGGGACACTAGCCTGTGGTTTTTCCTGTCACAGCACGCCTGTCGTGTCCTAAAGCAAGGTGGGAAACGTCCCCTTCTCCGCTTTCTGCCATCGCGTGGGCAGCGTGGGCCCTGTTTCTGACTGGAGTGTGTCGTGGGATAATGCGTGAAGCTGTCTAGGCCTGGAATTTTCCTTGTGCTGAGGTTTTTGATTAAGGACTCAGTTTTTAAAAATAGATATGAGGCTGTTTAGATTTTCTAATTCTTCTGTCTTTTTTAAAGGTGTTTTGGAAAGGATTTCCTCCAGGTTGTCAAAACACGGGGCGTAAAGTGGCTGGCGCTGTCCCCTTGTAAGGCCTGTTGGATCTGTGCTGGCGTGCCCCTTTTTCTTTCCTGGTGTTGGTCGTTTGTGTCCCCTCTTTCCCCCGATCTGCTGGCTCTCTCCCCAGAACCGGCTTTTGGGTTCATCGATGTTTCTCTGCTGTTTGTGTTTTCTTTTCCATTGGCTTCTCTCTCCTATTTAATCTGCCGTCTTTGCTCTCGCTCCTTATGATAGAAGCTTAGACCGTTGGTTAAGAGTATAGACGAGCGGGCCTCCCTGGAGGAAGAGCAGGCGTCTGTGCGGACCAGGTCCCCGCCGTGGCCCCGTCACACGCTCCCTGACTGCCCCCAGGTGACGCCCGTGGCCCGGCCAGCTGACCCCGAGGGCACTGCGTCCCACAGCCCCGCTCACATCCATGCAGCTCCAGGTGGACATCACCTGCAGGGCAGAGGGCGAGGGGCAGACAAACCTGCGGACAGGACATGGCCCACATCCTTCACGCTACCTCACACGCCCTCGACCCCATGTTCACATAGCAGCAGCCTTGTGGAGGCCCAGGACCCCTAGTTGCCTGTCCCAGCTGCTCAGAGCGCCCTCCATCCAGAGGGGCCCAATACCACTGGAGCCCCGGGCTGGGGTATGCTGACCAGGCTCCCCCCACCCCGGTCATCCCCACAGCTTAAAAGGTGAGTCCTCCCCTAGAATCCTGTCCAGGGCGTGGAGCAGAGATCTAGGCAGAGAACGTTCCCCCAGGCTCAGGGCGGAACCCACTCCTGCCCTGACACCAGCTGCCCCGGCGGTCAGGCTGTCAGACGGCAGGGCCGGCAGGGAGGCTGGTGTTCTGGATCAGCCTACCCGAGGGGCCTCAGCTGGGGTGGAGAACATGGGGTGTCAGGCTCCCACGGACCCCTGGGTGCTTGGTGGGCTGGGGAGTGGGTGGGGGGAGGATGATGGGTGATGGGTGATGGATAGCTGGCTGGACGGGTGATGGACGGGAGGGAGGGAGGGAAGGGATGGGCCTGAGTGGGCTGTGGTCAGCCCCCCAGCCAGGCAGAGCAGAGCCCCATCTCAGACCAGGGGACTCAGCCTGAGGCTGCCCTTCCATGCCCCACACCGAGGGAGGAATGCCACCACCAGCTCCGGAAGCTTCTCAGCATCCAGACCTCCCACTCCCCAGCTCACTATCATGGAAATGTCACTTGACTCCCCTAGAGCCACAGGCACCATCGGGAGGAAGCCCACGTGGAAACCCCCACCCGGACCCCCATGGCGGGGCCAATCCCACCCTGAGCCCCTCGGCCGTGTCAGGATGACCGGACTGTGTCCAGGGGCCGCCAGGCAAAGCCTCAGCCCGCCACACGCGGCACAGGGGAGAAAGTAGCCCCTTCTTCAGGAAAGTCTGCATTGCTAAAAATAGAACATGAAGGATTTTAAACTATTTACATGACTAGCTGTTATGGGTCCCAGGAAGCCACGCAGCCAGTGGACACATGTGGGGGCCACCCCGGTGGCCTGCCAGGTGGGGACGTGGAACAGCCCTGCGTCAGGGCTTGGCCGCGGCCCCGATGCCTCGGGAGTGGCTTGGCTCCGCGGCCGGTCTGGCGCCCGGGGCTGGAGGAAGCAGGGCGTGGGAGGGGCCTGGCCCTGTCATCGTCGTTGGGTGGCACCACCTCTGGGCAGAGGAGGGCAGTTTGCATCCCAGGGCTGCCACCTGCAGCCAGGACGCTGCCTTGGGGAACCTTCCAGAAGCTGCCCCCCATCTGGGGTCCAAAGGACTGGGCACCAGGGCCGGTGAGGCGGGGCGGGCCCGGAACCAGCCATGCCCACCCCGTGGCCCGGAGGCAGGAGCCCAGACCTCTGGGGTGCGGCACGGGTGACTGCCAGGAGGCCACCTTCCCTCGGGCAGCTGTCAGCCGGCCGTGCGGCCGTCCAGTTGCGGGGCCTCAGCGTGGGGCCCCGTTCCTCCTGAGCTCCAGCTCGGCCAGCCGCTCCTCACGGGCCTGTGCGTGCTGGGCCCCCGCCCTGCGGGCCGCCGCCGTGGCCGCGAGGTCGATCTGTGCGTAGTGGGACGCGCCAGCCCCTGAAAGCAGCCCCAGGTGAGCCAGCCCTCGCCACAGCTCAGAGCCCACCCTCCCCACAAAGGCCTCGGCCTGGACGGTCCCCGCAGGAGCTGGGGGGCTGAGTGGGAACACCGCTCAGGCTGGGGGGGCGCCCCAGGCTTGGGTCCCGGCCCACTCCATCCACCGGTGTGGGGACGCACCTCGGACCCCCGCTCCGGCGGCCTGGAGCTCGAGGCCCAGGTAGTGCAGCTGCTTCCGGGAGGAGGGGCTCGCGGGGATGTTCCTGTAGCAGGGCGCCTGGGGCCCCGGGGCTCCTGCAAGGACAGCCGAGCTGACCCCGACTGCAGCAGGGAGCTGCCCAGCCACCTCCCCGCCCCTCCCCACTGCCTGGGGCTCCGTGACTCCCCTGGACCGTGCGCCCACCGTGAGACCCACCCACACCCCTCCCTGACCCACAATGAGCTTCTGCACAGGGTCCCCCCCACAACCCCTCCCGGCCACTTCCTCCTTGGGCCACCAGTGCCCTGCCCCGCCCAAGCAGGACTCCCGCACCCTGTCCGCGCCTCAGCCCTCCCCTCGGCTGTTCCGGGTCGCCCTGCCTCCTCCAGGCTTCAGGGACCCTCCTGGGACTGGTGGGGCACCACAGAGGATCCCTGCCTTGAGCGCAGGCCCACACTTGCGCCCACAGCGACATCCCCTCCAGGATGGCCCCAGGCACCAAGGCGCCTCCTCCGTCCAAGAGGCTGCCCCGCAGGGCTCCGAGCAGGCCTCACGCGGCTGCCCACCATTAGGGCCCCGCCTAGCCGTCCTGCAGCAGTGTCTCGCGCTCCGGCGCCCCCCCCCCCGCAGCCACGTAGGGGGAGGCTACCGCCGTTTCAGGGAGTCGGAGTCGAGTTGTTCCCTGTCCCTCTTCCCTGAGGTCCAGCTAGGCCTGGGGCTCAGACCAGCTGCCTCAGAGCTGGGCGCTGGTGGCGAAGGACTCAGATGAGGTGGGGTCAGGTGAGGGCTGCGCCCACAGGACCTCTCTGGGCCGAGGCAGCCAAGGCCAGGGGCACTCCTTGATCACAGCCTTGTCCTGGCTCAGGCCGCAGGGGCCACGCTGACTGCTGGTTGGTTCCCAACGCGGAGAGAGGCCACCGCAGCCCTGAGTCCCACCAGCTGCCCCGGCAGCGTGCACAGACCAGGTCCATGTGGGCTCACCCACCCGATTCCATGAACCAACGCAGGTCACATGGCTCTCCCCACCCCGCCCAGCCTGGGGCCTCGGGGGGACCCCTCCTGTCAGTGCATGGGCCCTGGGGGCAGGACTCCTCTCCCGATGTCGTGCCTGCTTTACCGAAATTAAACACATTGACACTGATGCTTGGGGTCCTCCATAGACCTGCGACCAGTGAGAATGGCTGTCCCTGCACGTCCCTTTCACTGGTCCCAGCAGGGACACCTCGGAGGGTGCGTGTGCACAGGCCCAAGGGCACAGGGCACCCAGGAGCGGCCCCAGACCCACGGAGCCAGGCCTCCCGGAGACCCCCAGGAGGGGTCGCGCCTGCACTCGCCTGCCTGGGGCCTGCTGCAGAGAGAGGGAGTGGGAGCAGTCTGCCGGGCCCAGCACCCATCTTCCAGGGACCAAGGAGATCCCGGGATGGGAGACAGGCTAACACGAGCCCCTGACAGCCACTTCCTGCTGGCTAAGGGGCCCTGGCTTCCCGGGATCTGCGTGGGCAGCCGTGGAGCTGGCCCTGCTCTAGGCGCTCACAGCAAAGGACAGGCTGTTGGCAATCCCCAGAGAGGCCCGCTCTGACGCGAGATTCCTGTAACCCCACCCACTTGCGAGGAGACAACCTCCTCCCTCGTAGCAGCCCGGCAGAGGGAGAGCCCTGGCGGTGGTGCAGGGCCCTGGGGGGACAGAACCCATGTCCCCGTCCATCATTCCCAGGGCTACGCGTGGTGTCTGGGCTAAAGGCACGTGGAGGGCAGGGGCAGGAGGAGGCATCCAGGACCGCGTGGGAGGGCTGCCTGGGGCCTCCCTATCCCAGCCCAGGGGACCCTGTCTGACCTGGCTTGCCCATGACCCTGCCCGTTCTCTCCTGTCCCCTGATGTCCACGCCAGGTCTGCCTAGGCCCTGCTCTGCCTGCAGGGTGGCCCCAAACAGACCCCATGTGCCTCTGAAGAAGGGATGGTGGAATGTAAGCTCCTTAGGGCCCCACCCCTGGCTGAGGCTCCACCGAGGAGACGGGCACACAGCTGACCCCTGACCGCCAGCCACCGCTCTGGACCCTACCCCAGGCCAAGCCCCTCCTTCCAGGGTCAGAGCCAGCCTCTGCCCGGCACTCACCTCCTACCTGGGCTTCTCCCTGCTTGGGCCTCCCCCGACCAAGACCACCTTCACCCCGCCACCGCTTGGTCCCCTGGACCATCGCTCACCTCTATTCTCTGTCGCCTAAGAGACATGGCTCCCTCCTAAAAGTTGGGGCTCCAGGACAGCCCTAGCCCTGCCCACTCCGTCCACACACACCCTTCCCAGGCAGCCTGGCCGCATTCAGCCGCCTGTGCTGAACTTCTGGCCCGGCCCCAGCCCACGCAGGCCTGGGCTTCTCCAGCAGCATGCTGCCGCCCGCTGCCTACTGCTGCCCCTCCCTGTGTGGTATAGACTCTCTGGTTAGGCTGTCCCTGAGACCACCATGCCCCCGACCCCCATCCCACAGCAGTGTGGGAGCTGGTTCCAAAGGTGAGCCTACCTGGGTGCATCGGGAGCCCAGGGGATGAGGCTGCTGCTCCCTAGACCAAAAAGAGCACGTGTCAGTCTGTCCATCAGGCTCCCACTTGTCCTGCACCCAGGCCACGAACCTGCACTCTAACCCCAAGAGGAACACAGGATGGGGGGCTGAGCCCCCCACACAGGAGACCAGCCTGGGGCCCCAACTCCTTATGTCCCAGGGCACCCCGCCATGTGCCTCATGCCTCACCACGAGCCCTGACACCCGCACGACTCTGGGGAGAAGAGTCGGCAACTTGGGCCTCCAGACCAAGTCTGTTCTCATACATAGTTTTACTGGCACGCAGCCCTGCCTTGTCACCCACTACCACTGGGAGATGCACGAAGGCTGTGTGTGACACGCACTCCCTGTCCTGGAGCCCTGGGGCATGAGCCCAGGCCCCCCAGACTGCGTAGTGGTTTCCAGGTGCCTCGTCCGAGGTGCCCATCGAGCCAGGGGGCAGGGACTGTGGTGGCCTCAGAGCCTGGAGCTCTGCTGCCGGCAGCTCGGGAGGGGAGGACGGTGGCCGTGGCTGGCACATTCACGCCGCCTGAGCCTCAGTCTCCCAAGCCTTGTAGAAGACGGGCCCTTGCCGGAGGCAAATGACCAGAAAGGGACAGCCTCCCCAGCAGGGAGCCTCGAGGGGGCTGGGGGCTGGAATGGGGGTGCAGAGCCCTACCCGTTCTCCGGGAGGGCAAAGGTGCTGCCAGACTCAGGACATGGCACCCCGCCCCTGGTCCTGAGCACCGGCTGGTCTAACTCGGGCTTCCGGTGGCCTCCCCCGCGCCCACGGGGTGGGGGGGGCGGGGCGAGGAGGACTCCTGGTGAGTGTCTGCCCTCTCTGGTTGCCCCCAGCCCTGACACTCAGCAGGAAGCTCCACGGCATCTGGGAAGGCCCCACACTGCCACCCCGCCCCGGGGACGGGAGCGAAGCTGGCAGCAGACTGGAGCCTCTCCTGGTGGCGTCCTGAGCCGGGAAGGACCCCCATGGGCACAGGGGGAAGAGACTGGATGAAGGTAAGTGTCTCCGGCGACAGCGCTGCCCAGCTCCGCCAGGCTGGAGGCCCCGTGCCCCCCCAGGCTACCCAGGGATCCAAGGGGAGCCTGAGGCACCCGAGCTGTGGGGGGCTAGCCCCTCAAAGGGCCTCGGCGGGCAGTGGCCACTCCCACGAGGGCCCCTCCGTCCTCTGGGCAAAGATGTCACTCCAACAGCCCAGCGCCCGCCCGCCCAGGTCCTGGACACCTCCTCCAGCCGAGGGCCGATGCCAGGAGGCCAGGAGCCACCTGCCTGAGTCCCCACCTGGGCGGCGCACAGCTGCCCCTCCCTCCCGCCTGAGTCCCCACCTGGGCGCGCACAGCCCGCCCCTCCCTCCTGCCTGAGTCCCCCCCTGGGCGCGCACAGCCCGCCCCGCCCTCCTGCCTGAGTCCCCACCTGGGCGCGCACAGTCCGCCCCTCCCTCCTGCCTGAGTCCCCACCTGGGCGCGCACAGCCCGCCCCTCCCTCCTGCCTGAGTCCCCACCTGGGCGCGCACAGCCCGCCCCTCCCTCCTGCCTGAGTCCCCCCCTGGGCGCGCACAGCCCGCTCCTCCCTCCCGCCTGAGTCCCCCACCTAGGCGCGCACAGCCCGCCCCTCCCTCCTGCCTGAGTCCCCCCCTGGGCGCGCACAGCCCGCCCCTCCCTCCTGCCTGAGTCCCCCCCCGGGCGCGCACAGCCCGCCCCTCCCTCCTGCCTGAGTCCCCCCCTGGGCGCACAGCCCGCCCCTCCCTCCTGCCTGAGTCCCCACCTGGGCGCGCACAGCCCGCCCCGCCCTCCTGCCTGAGTCCCCACCTGGGCGCGCACAGCCCGCCCCTCCCTCCTGCCTGAGTCCCCCCCTGGGCGCGCACAGCCCGCCCCTCCCTCCAGCCAGAGTCCCCCCCAGGGCGCACAGTCCGCCCCTCCCTCCTGCCTGAGTCCCCACCTGGGCGCGCACAGCCCGCCCCTCCCTCCTGCCTGAGTCCCCCCCTGGGCGCGCCCAGCCCGCCCCGACCTCCTGCCTGAGTCCCCACCTGGGCGCGCACAGCCCGCCCCTCCCTCCTGCCTGAGTCCCCACCTGGGCGCGCACCGCCCGCCCCTCCCGCCGGCCTGAGTCCCCCCCGGGGGGCACAGCCCGCGCCTCGCTCCGGCCTGAGTCCCCCACCTGGGCGCGCACAGCCCGCCCCTCCCTCCTGCCTGAGTCCCCCCCTGGGCGCGCACAGTCCGCCCCTCCCTCCTGCCTGAGTCCCCACCTGGGCGGCGCACAGCCCGCCCCTCCCTCCTGCCTGAGTCCCCCCCTGGGCGCACAGCCCGCCCCTCCCTCCTGCCTGAGTCCCCACCTGGGCGCACAGTCCGCCCCTCCCTCCTGCCTGAGTCCCCACCTGGGCGCGCACAGCCCGCCCCTCCCTCCTGCCTCAGCCCGAGATGCCCTCAAGTCCCAGCCATCAACCTCGGTCACAGAGACTCAAGCCCACAGCCGGGGTGCCCACATGGGGTGGGGGCGAGCCGAAGCCCAGTGCCAGCCCCCCTGACTTCCCAGGAGTCGTGGGGTACGTCACCCAACCGCTGGGGCCTCAGTCTGCTCTGGTCGGAGGGACACCTGCCCCACCCCCGCTGTCTGCGGGCACGGACGTGTGGGAGCAGGACCGAGCCCCGATGATAAGGGGCTCTGGTGAGAGCAGGCGGCCCAGCCCTCCAGGGCCAACACCCCACCCCACTCGCCTGCGGCAGCAGCTCGAAACCCCAGCTTTTTTTGCAACAAAGCTGGCAGGGTCCCCCTGGGTGGTGATAACGATACAGCGTTTACATATGTTACCATGAGACCCTCAGTGTACCCAGGGAGGTAGGGACTGTTGTCCCATCTATGGAAGAGGAAACTGAGGCTCGGACAGGTGTAGTGACTTGCTTGGGGCCACGCAGCTGGCAGGCAGGGGCTCAGCCCGGCTCCCAAAGCCTGCCTTCCCAGCTGGGTTGCTGCAGGAGCCCTGCCCAGAACTACCGCCACCCCCCCACCCACCCCCCCGGCTCCGGGCAGAGTTGGCCCCACAGGGGAGTGAGCAAGGGTGAAAATGGACATGTCAGGGCAGCGTGTGGCCCCCAGGATGTGCAGGGAAAATGGCGGTGGGGTCCCTGGAGCTCAGCCGCCCACATGGGGAGAAGCGAGTAGGGGCGGCCTCCAGGCACCGCGCCAGCACCCTCACAGGCCCAGGAGGTGGAGTGTCCGCCTCACCGGGACACCGCAGCCACCTGCCTGAGCCCCAGGACCTCATCGTGGTCTCCAGTGAACACTCAGGAACATGCTACACGTGTGCACGCATCACACAGACCATACGCACACACATGTACACACACCATGCACGCATGTACATGCACACAAGTTACACACATCTGTGCGCACATACCATGCACCACAGGACACATACATGCAAATGAATGCACACACATGCACACATGACACATGAAAATGTGCGCGCACGCACACACGTGGGCCCGGTTGGAGCACCACTCATTTTTCACACATGCTGCACATTCGGGCTCAAGGCTCACTGGATGGCCACGGCCTCACGCAGGATTTTGGAGCGAGTCAAAGGCCAGGACTGGCCAAACGGAAAAGGACAAGGTAATAAGAAAAGAACATTTTATTTCCAGTCTATGAATTTATTACAAACAGTGTCCAGGTTTTTTAAATGTAAAAGAGCAACGAACGTCTCTAGCCGACAATGGTGTGAAGCGGAGCTGACAGGCGAGCCGCCCGCCGGGACGGGGCTGATTCCAGAGCGCAGGACGAAGCCAAGCACAGTCCTGAATCGGTGGCACAGGCCAGGCCGCTCTTGGGTGCCTCTGGAATCCAGGGCGGACGCACAGAGCCAGGCCACGCAGCCGCACTCCATGCAGGCGAGCAGACAGGCCGTGGAGGGTGCCGGCAGGGGTGCAGTGCCATGGGCAGAGCCTGGGCCCTCCCAATGCAAACGGGTCTCGGCGCCCGGCGTCCCTGGTCCTGACCTCCGGCCTTCCAGCACTTTTGTAGCTGGGCCTCCTGGAAAGCTGATCCTGTCATGCTGGCCACACAGAAGGCCAGCACGGTCCACCCACCCCTCACCCGGGACTGTTCAGATCCGGGGGGGACAGGCTGGTGTGGGGTGAGCCGGGAGGGGGTCCAGAGTCACGAGACCCACCCCTCACAAGTCCCTAGGCCTCCTGAGCCTCAGTTTCCTCCCCTTAAGATGGGCCATCTGTGGGAGCCAGGGAGGAGGTGAGGGACAAACAGGTAAAGATTGTCATGCACGCAGGGAGGTCAGTCTTGGGCTCAAGGTCCCGGGGACGTGGGAGTCTGGAGCTGCTGCGGATGGATTTAATTTTTAGCGGGCATCGTGGCTGCGCCATGGAGGGAGGGTCCCGGACAGAGATGTAAGGACCAGCTGTCCTGGAGCTGGGCCCCTGTTCTCCCCCAGGACAGCAGGAGCTCGCTGGGACGCAGCGCCCGCCCGCCCCCCAGCACCTGATCCTGGACCTTGGGGTTCTGCTGGCCCTGCCTGCCCCACCCAGAGCCTCCACTTTCCATAGTTGTACCTGTCGAACCTCCAGTCCTGCAGGCTCCGCCCCACAGGTAGGCTCCCCCCACATGCAGGCTCCGCCCACATGCAGGCTCCGCCCCGTGTAGGCTCCGCCCCACCGGTAGGCTCCGCCCCACAGGAGGCTCCGCCCCCATGTAGGCTCCGCCCCACGTGTAGGCTCCTCCCCACAGGCAGGCTCCGCCCCAGGTAGGCTCCGCCCACAGAAGGCTCCGCCCCACAGGCAGGCTGGCCCTGCAGTGGTCGCCCCAGCCCCACCCTCCCTACTGACCTACACAGTTGCCAGCATCACCAACCCGCACAGAGGACACCTCCTCTGGAGGCGCCAGAACCCCCTCCTCTCCTGTCCACAGGGGCCACACCAGCCCCTCCAGCCGCAGCGGGTGTTGGCTCACGGAGCGGGGTTTACCTTGAGACCTCCACAGACAGGACACGTGGAAAAGAGAGCTGGAGGGGGTCCCGCGTGGGGGCCGCCTGCTCCCAGGGACCCTCCAGCAGCCGGGCCGGGCGGCGCCGCCTCGCTGCCCGGGGCCTCTGTCCCCTGTCCCCGCCGTCTCGTGCCCAGCCAGGCGGGGGGACACCCTGCGGGCATCCGGCCGCCCGCGTCCCCAGCGGCACTGCCGTCAGGGCTGCCCTGCGCGGCCGCGGTCTGGTCCCTCGGGGCCGGGCGCAGGCTGCGGGGGGTGTCGTAGTGGGGCTGCAGGGTGCTGGGCACCTGGTACTCGGCTGTCCCCGGCGGGCAGGCGCACAGGCTGGGCTCGGGCGCCCCCGCCGTGGGCAGCAGGCTGAGCAGGGAGCCAAACTCTTCGCCGGCGCGCCACACATCCAGGCTGCTGCCAGCGACGGACGAGAAGCTGCCGGAGTAGGAGGAGGGGCTGCCCGTGGCGATGCCGCTGTCCGAGGAGCTCTGGCGGCCCACCTCTTGCAGCTGCCGTGGCCGCAGCGGCTTGGGGGGTGGCCTCCAGGCGCCCAGCGAGGCCTCCCCGGGGGGCTGGGCCGCCCCCAGCCCAGGCCCCTCCTGTGATGTGCTGGCGGAGGACGAGGACGGCTCTGGCCACGCCGTGAGTCGGCTGCTGGCGCTGACGTCCGAGTGGCTAGCCTCTGATGATGAGCTGGACAGGCTGCGGTCATCTCCTGAGGTGGAGAGCAGGGGCTGAGGCCGCTGCAGGGCCTGGGGGGGCCTCGGCTGGAGCTGCGCCCCCGACCCCCCAACGCTATCAAGGGCCAGCACTCAGCTGGCACCCTGAGCCTTTCTGTCTGGGCACAGATGGTGACGCCGAAAAGCACTGGCTGCAGCCTCACCCAGGCCACATGGCTGGCGCGTGGGAAGGAATCCAAACCCACTGGCCAGCCAGCTCTCATGGCTGCACGGTACTTACGGTCAATGCCCAGGCCAGCACTTAGTGTCTGTGGCATTGTGAGTTAGGGGACGAATGAATAAACAGGAGGAAGAAGAATGGGTGGATGAATGACCAGAGGGAGAGGAATGAAGGTTGGAGGTCAACTTGTGGGGCGGCCGGGCCCCCCCGCCTCTGTCCCCTTCCCACAGCCCGACGGTGGCCCTACCTCCACTGCCCGGCCGGCCACAGTGGGAAAGGAGGCTAAGCCGCTTCTCCAGCTGCAGGGCTTCCAGGGCCTCTTGGGCCACCCTCTCATCCATGGTGGTGGGCCCCCCCGGGCCGGGGTCTGCAGCAAAGAAGATCAGATAAAGAGGCAGCCCAGCCCACATGCTGTCCTCACGGTGAGCCCCGCACTGTCAGGGTCACGCGTACCCTGGTCCAGCCCCAGCACCATGGCAGGGCCACAAGTGACCCCCTGGGAGCCCCGCTGTCCACACCCTGCTGTCCACATTGCCCAGTCCACTTGCAGCTGCAAGGCAGAGCAGTGCCAGCAGAGGGCGCTGCCACGCCGTCCCGCAGAGCCTGAGCTGCCGGGCTCTGGCCTCAGGACACGCCGCCTCCTTCCCAGCCTGTTCCCCCTGGGCCTTTTGAGGGGTTGAGGGGCCAAGGCCGAGAGAAGGGGGCCCGGGCCCATTGCCCGCCTTGTCCTGCCCAGGTGGCTCCCCTGTCCCCGCTCCAGCTGTGGTGTCCACGAGAGGAGGCCCCAGACGTGTGCTCACTGACCAACTGTGGTGTGGCTGCAGGCCTTGGTCCCCAACTTAGACAAGGGGACAAGCACGCCTCACCAGGGTGAGTCAGCAATCCTGGGTTTCCATCAAGGGTTCGGGACCTCCCGGGTCATCTTCAAGTGGACCACAGACCTCGCCCCACTGGGAGAAGTGCCAAGGGAGCACAGCCCCTCCAGAGTTCAGCACTGCCCGTGGCCCAGGAATCTGGGCAAATGGTACGTCAGCCACAACCAGGGAAGCCGGGGGGCGGACAAGATGAGGCGCGCTCCGGGCAGCCCTTCCCTGCCTTAGTGCACTCCGACACGCCGCCCGCCAGGCCACCTCACAAGGCGGCTTCCAGCCCCAACGCTGGCTCAGACAGAGCCAGTCCTGGCCCAGCCCACAGTCCCTGCGACCTCAGGCAAGGCCCACCCCACTCTGGGACACGGGGCTGCTCAGAGGGCCTCCAGGAGCCCCGCCCCGGGGTCTCGGGCCTCCGGCCGACCCGCCTGGGGCAGCAGCAGCACAACCATCCCAAGCAGAAGCGGTGGCCTCGGAGCATCCTAACAGCTCAGACCCATGGAGAAAGGCTGTGCCCCAAGCGGTCGCAGTGACACCAGCACGGCCGCTGCTCAGTGGCATGTGGGGAGCAGGGCAGAGGCCGAGGGACCCTGCTGGCAGAGCGGGCACCGCCCGCCAGGCCACGCTCCGGCACGCACCTGGGAGGGCTGGCCGCAGTCCAAAGGGGCCCTTGGTGGGGGAGATGCCTCGGACGATGCAGTCAAACAGGAAGCTGATCTGCTCTCCCTCGGCGGAGGACAGGAAGAAGACGCCAGCCCCTGCAGGGGACAGAGCCGTCAGCCTGGCCAGGGCATCACTGCATGAGACTCCCTGCCAGGAGTGTCCCCGAGCACCTGGACGAGTCTCACGGCCCCCATAACCCCACCTGACCTCAAACACACACTCGTCTAGGCGGACAGGCCACACTCCTGGCTCTCCCACACCTGTGATGCCCGCTGGGCGGGGCCACCTCGATGTGCGGCAGGAATGGGGTGGGGGAGGGGTCCTGCCCTGCTGGTCCCACGCCAGGCCAGGAGCTGGGGGCTTCTGGGGCCTGGCGGCCATGGGGGCGACGATGAGGGCATCCTGGCTGCGGGAAGAGCCCAGCAGCACCCCCACACACAGCTCCAAGCTCATTTGAGGAGTAGGGAGCGGGGCTTTCCAGAGTGGGGTTCACATCCTTGGAGGGCAGCTGCGAGACCTCGGCCATTTTGGGGACCCCAGACCTGGTTTCCTTACCCAGGGCTGCGATGAGGGTTAAATGTGGCCCTTGCTAAAGCGTGTCCCACAGAGAATCAGCCCCCATGCTGGGGTCTGCAGGTGGGGAACTGGAGTCCACGTGCAACGTGCAACGGTGTGAGGCCAAGGCTGTGCCTGCAGGGCTCCCCCCCCCCAGAGGGAAGGGGAGGCACTGGGGCAAAGGAAGGGGTACCAGGGCAGAGGTGGGGGGCCACTGGTGCAGAGATGCGGGTACCAGGGCAAGGGTGGGGCACAAGGAAGGGGTGGGGGCACTGGGACAGAGGTGGGGGCACCGGGGCCGGGGTGGGGGCACCGAGGGCAGTGGTGGTGGGGGTCCTGGGGCAGAGGTGGGGGCACCGGGGCAGAGGTGGGGGCGCCGGAGCAGGAGTGGGGGCCCCAGGGCAGGGGTGGGGGTACCAGGGCAGAGGTGGTGGCACCGGGGCAGGGGTGGGGGCACCGGGGCAGGGGTGGGGGGACCGGGGCAGAGGTGGGGGCGCCGGGGCAGAGGTGGGGGCACCAGGGCAGTGGGGGGGGGATCCTGGGGCGGAGGTGGGGGCACTGGGGCGGGGGGGGGGGCACCTGGGCAGGGGTGGGGGCACCGGGGCAGTGGTGGGGGATCTTGGGGCAGAGGTGGGGGCACCAGGGCAGGGGTGGGGGCACCGGGGCAGGGGTGGGGGCACCGGGGCAGAGGTGGGGCGCTGGGGCAGAGGTGGGGGCACCGGGGCAGAGGTGGGGGGATCCTGGGGCAGAGGTGGGGGCACCGGGGCAGAGGTGGGGGCGCCAGGGCAGAGGTGGGGGCACTGGGGCAGGGGTGGGAGCGCCTAGGGCAGAGGTGGGGGCGCCGCGGGCAGGGGTGGGGGCACTGGGGCGGGGGTGGGGGCGCGGGGGCGGGGGTGGGGGCGCCGGGGCAGAGGTGGGGGCGCCAGGGCAGGGGTGGGGGCGCCGGGGCAGGCGTGGGGGCGCCGGGGCAGAGGTGGGGGCACCGGGGCAGTGGTGGGGGCACTGGGGCAGGGGTGGGGGCGCCGGGGCAGGGGTGGGGGCACCGGGGCAGAGGTGGGGGCACCGGGGCAGGGGTGGGGGCGCCACGGGGTAGCCAGAGCAGACAGCAGGCCGGTGAGTCAGCAGGGCTGCCCACATCTCCCGCTGGGCCCGCCGCCCTGGCCAGGGTGAATGAAATCCCTCACCACCAGTGAATGGGGACGCTGGGTCACGTGGGGCAGGACAGTCAGTGGTGTCACCACACAAGAATGCCTGGGGCTCTTGCCCTCCACCTGTTGCCCAAAGAAAGGCACGCGCTCTCGAGGGGCAGGTCCCTGGGAGCCGCTGCACGAAGAGGGGACAGGGAGGCTCTGCACTGAGGCCCCTCCGCCATCTGGGGCTCGCGCCCCCTCCTGAGTTCCAGGGACCTGCTCAGCCCCACATGTGGCAACGCCACCACGCCCCTCGGAGGCCACCCGTCTGGTGGTTGGAGCCTCATCCATGTGATGCCCCCACACCAGCGACCTTCCTGCTGCGGCCCAGAGAGGGGCCGAGGGGGAGCCATCCCGATGCCCACCAGGGTTGCTCCCAAGGCTCGCCGCCCAGGAAGGCTGGCAGGTGGCCCTCCTGGCCAGGGTTCATCAGCCGAGAACTTGTGCCAGACCTTGGCCGGGGGGCAGGCGAGGAGAAGGCCATCACGCCTGCCGACGCCCACTTGCAGCGTCCCCATCCCAGCCGCCACCCCGCCCCGCATGGCTGGCCAGTCCGCCAGCTCTCACAAAAGGCCAGACTTCTAATCCCAAGCTCACAGTCAGCTGGCAGAGGCCGCGGCACAATCAGTCCCCCAACTATAAAAAACCACATTACGAGGGGAGTGGAGCCGGCGGCATTCCACCGAGGCGTCTGCCGAGCGTCACGCTCCCCAAGACACATTGGGCTGGTGAGGCCTGGGGATACAGCCACTGCCCCCCACGCCAGCCAAGCCAACAGCAGGGGTTCCCTGGGGGAGGGCGTGCATCTCGGAGGCCTCCAGGGCACGGCTCACTCATGCTCGGCGTTGCCCACCGGCTCCCCATGGGTGAGGGTCACTCCCGATCCACAAGAAGCTGCTAGAAGTGGCAGCAGCCTGAGGGCCAAGGCTTTTCCATCCGCCCAGGAGGCTGGGCTGGGGCGGTGGGAGTGAGGGTGGCCCGCCGAGCCGAGCCCTCCTGGCACCACACACAGGGCGCAGGGAGCTCCATGGTGCAGAGGAGGAAACTGAGGCCCAGGGACACTCCCAGGCGCCCCAAGGTCTGAGCATCTTGCAGATAGCTGCACATTGTCCCTGTGATCCTGGAGTGAAGGGGGCTTTATGCCCAAGGACTGAATTTCTCGTATTTGGAGATGTGCGATGAGGCTCGCATGCCATCGGGTCCGATGGACCCCCGCCAGGCCACAGTGCATGCCCTGAGGGCAGGGGGACAATGTGCCCGCCCCTTGGGCCACTTCTCTATCTGGGAGGGAACAGACAGAGCAGACATCCCAAGAGGACACACGGAGGCTGCTGAGAGCCAGGCCATGTCTGAACCCCCACAGCTGGCCCCCCACTTAACCCTGCCAGGCAGGCACTGGGCCCGAGGGCGGGGCCAGATCTCCTGGGGCAGACCTTGTCTCCAGCGCGCTCAGGCAGACAGACTGAGCACGTCGGGGCGGCTCCACACCTCAGTTTCCTCATCTACAAATGGGGGTGGTGCATATACCTCATAGGGTCAGTGCATGGACCGATGGGCTAGTACAGTGAGTACCTGGAACCCCAGTCATGTGGGACCCCTGCAGGGGGCTGTTGGGGCGGTTCTCACCCCGGGTCCCATCTCTCTGTGGTCTGGGTGTCCTGTGCCACCTCGCCCTCCCAGGCATCTCCCTGGACACTCAGTGCCCAGAATCACCCTCATATACGAACACCATAGTGGCAACACAAGGGTGACAGATTCCAGCCCAACTCCCACCCCCAGAGTGGGGACTTCAGACCAGAGGGGTGAAATCGACCACAGACCTGTCAGAAATGTGACAGATGGCCTGAGACCCGGACGGGGACTTGAACTCCTGGTTTGAACCTGAAATGGTCCCTATCAAATGACCACAATTCATAAATGTCCCTCCATTGGTGCCGAGTGGAAGAGAGACGGGGCCTTGGCACGGGCTGCCCTGTGGGCGCTGCACTAGAATGGGGCTGGCTCTGAGGAGGGGCCAGGCCTGCCCTCCTGGGACCCTCGCCTGGCCCCCCCCCTGTCAATCACCACCTTGTTAACCTCCGGGAATCCACAGGCCCTGCCCTCCCACCCAGTGGCTGCCAGCTCAGCCCCTCCCCGCCCCCAGCTGGGCCACACGGGGAACCTTCTCAGAGCTCCCTGCCTCAATCCCATGTGCACCCTGGGGCCAAGCTCATCACCCTAAACAGATCTGTTGGTGGCAGTCTCCTGTACCAGGGCCTGCAATGGCTCCCTGCTATGCCGCGGACACAGTGCAAGCGCGGTCCAGTGTGCGGGGCTTTTCATCATCTGCGCTGTTCCCCCGTTCTCCGGCCACGCCTCTGCCACCCCCACCTCCTTGTTCCTGAACACGCTGGCGGTCACCGTGCACACCTCACGTGTGTCCGGAGTGCCCTCACCCTACCCGGCTGGGTGAACCCCAATTCACCCAGCAGAGGCCCTGCTCAGGCTCGCCTCCCGAGAGCCTCCCCGCGCCCCCAGGCTGGGGTCTGCGCCGCCGCCTGGCCCCACTGCGCTCCCTGAGGACTAAGTCCATGTCTCGTGTGCATCTCCCACAGGCCCTGAGTCCCCCCAGCCCTGCACCGGGGCCTGGCCTGGAGAAGCCGCCGAGCGCATTGCCCCCTCTGCCCCGAATCCTGGCGTCAGAGACCCAGTCAAGAGCACCCAGCATTTGGACCACAGAGTCCACACGAGGCACCAGAGGGCTCGTCAGAGCTGGACACACGCGTGTGTTCTAAGCACGCCGCAAGTGAGGCTGTCCTGGTGGGTGTAAAAAGCTCACAGCAAACGCTCCGTGTCCAGGAGGCTGTAGGAATGGCCGACACGGGGGAGGCGTGGTGGGAGGAGCGGCCACAGGCTCAGGACCAGCCCCGGGCGCCTGCTCTCGTCCCGTGCTGAAACCCTCAGCATCCACGGACCCTGGTCCTTGGTGAACGCAGTGGCTCACGTGGGTGTGACAGTGCCCTTGACAGGGGGCCTGCCGGAGTAGGCGGCCCAGAACGCCCGCAGGACAAAGCAGGGGCCAGCAGGGCTTGTGGGCCGAGCCCCGGAGAAGCACCAGGGGGCCTGTGACAGTTCCTAGCGTTCCCACCCCCCAGGGAGACACGGCAGCTCAAGTTCCAGAACCACTGCTCCGATGTCCGGACTGTTTACAAGCGGAAAAGGAGCCCACCCACACCAAGAGTTGGCACTTTAAACTCTGAGGCCTCAGAGGAAAACTATCCAGCCGGCCCTATTATGTTGTGTCCGGGGCAAATAAAACGGGTCTCCAGGGAAACGGCCCTGCTGGCCTGGCCCCGGCAGGGCTCACGCCAGCACCACCCCCAGGCGGCCTGCACCCCAGCCCTTAAAGCGGCCGCAACTGCTGGGAAGGCCAGCGCCAGGGGCGAGCAGGGGGAAAGGACGCGGGCGGGGAGGGCACTGTGGCCTGCGGCTCCTGGCCGTCCCCACAAGGGACGGAACAAAGCTGGGAGAGGGTCCCCGCCTCTGCCGACTGCTATGGACACCAGTGCTGTGACCTCTCACCTGCGAAAGACGGGGTGGCCTGAGGGCTTGCCCCGCAGAGGGGACTCGGGCTGAAGTCCCATCCGGCCCCTCCGTGCCAGTCTAGAGCAGGGAGGCCAACAGCTGTGCTCATGCCCCCTCCCCACAGAAAACCCCGCGTGGGGGTACACAGGCCTGGCTGCAGTCAAGGCCCTTCAGATTCTGGCTGCGGCCACTCTGCCAGCTCCAGGGGCCACTGCACCAAACTGCCCTGTCCCCCTCCTTTTGCATCTCCAAACTCTCAGCCTCCCCAAGCCCAGGACCCAGTGGTCATGGGAAGAGTCATTTGGCTATAGTTTGCGTTTGTCTTCTCAAAGTCAGGCCCGAGGGCTGCCCACAGAGCTGCCCCTGCTGCAGACCCACTGGGTTTGCTCCCAGGGCCTGGCACGGTGGCAGAACACGTGCCCACATTGGCCTGTCTCACCCACCCGCCCTCTGAGAACGAGGGAACGGGGCAGCCAGCAGCCAGGCCAGCACAACCTCGTCCCCAAGGGCACTGGCTCTGTGCAGGGAAGCCCAGGCCCCGTGGGCAGCACCGAGCTGTGCAGACCCTGCGTGAGCCCTAGTCACCCCCACCCTTACCAAAGGCTGCACCAGGGGATTCATTACTCGGGGGGCGCGGCAGGTGGACAGAGGTTCCCAGCAGCTCTGCCTGTGCACAAGGGGGTCCCGGGCTGGACGGAGATGGGGCCCACCCAGGCCCAGTGCATGGCCCCACCCAGGCCCAGTGCATGGCCCCACCCAGGCCCAGTGCATGGCCCCACCCAGGCCCAGTGCATGACCCCACCCAGGCCCACCGCGCCAACTCAGCACACTGACCGTGGTCATCTCAGCCACGAACCGGGTCACCAGGAGGTCACCCAGGCCCACTACATGCCCTGGGCACACAGGCGTGAGAAGAAAAGGGGCGTCGGGCCCCCACGATGGCCCAGACATGTGCACACCCCTACGGGAACGGTGGGCAGGGGGTGTTGGGACAGGCCCACCCCCACAGCAGTCCCTGGAGGCCAGCTAGCTGGAGCTCACCTCCTCTTGGGCACCTGTCCTCAGAACGGGGGCCTCGCACTGGCCCTCGCCCTGTGCCACTGGGCAGCTCTCCGCTCCCTGCCCTGCCCCTGGGTGTGGGGGGCTCACGGGCCCCGGAGCTGGGGCGTCCACAGGAGTCCTTGGTCCACACACGTGTGGACAAGTTCCTCTGCATGTCCTCAATGACTACATTTATTCTTCTTTCTTTTTTTCATTAAATTTGAACATGAGCAGCTCTGATGCCCTATGGCCTCAGATGGAGGGCCGTGAATTGTGGGGGTTTTTTGTGCGTTTTTTTAAGGCCACGAATTGTGACATGAAGGTCTCGCTCCAAAGATGCTGGGTGCTTCCTGTATGGCTCCGTGTCTGGGGGTCTGTCCCCTGACTCTCCCAGCACCCCAAGGTCCCCCACACCAGCAGGAAAAGGGTCTGGACTCAGCACCAAGCATCGGTTTGAGAGACACCACCCTGGCGTGTCCCCAGACGCCAGCAGAGCGTGCCAGTGGGTCAGGGAAGCCGGGCCGCATGGCCAAATACTTACAGTAGCCACACCTGGTCCCGCCTTCAAAGATGAATCCATTCGGCACAGCCCCGTAGCGCCGCAGGTCGGACAGCTTCCACTGCCCCGTGACGGCCGGAGGGATGTCCCTGGCCACGACGAGGACGTCATTGCAGAGGTGGAGGGTGGCAGGGCCGCTCTCCAGTTTGGTGCCTGGCGCCACCGTTACGTGGAACCTGTGCACTGAGGCCAGGCAGGGGCGAGAGGGCATCACCGGGGGCCGGGAGGGGACGGTGCTGGCTCCGGGGACAGGGCTGCCCTCCCGAGGCCCGGCCCTCAGCAGCCGCTCTCTCCAGGGGCAGCGGGCAGCGGGCAGCGGGCAGCGGGCAGCGGGGCGGCTGAACTCACCTTGCCCATCCTTGTGGAGCTGCGCTTGTTCAGGGCAGGCAAGTCCTGGGAGGGGCCGTCCCGACCCCCCTCCCCACCCTAACAGCCAAGCTCCCACGACAGCTCCCCACGTGAGGCTGCTGATAACACCCTGTGCGGGAACCCTCCTCACGGAAAACAGCCTGCCGGGTGGCCGGTGTGGCCTCGTTTCACAGACTGGGAAACTGAGGCTCAGGGAGGCCCATTCTGCACGGCCTGGGAAAGCAGACCCTCCACTCTCCAGTCAGGGGTCTCCCTGGCGCCGAGCCCGGCCATCGTGCCGCCTGAGGTCGCGTCCCCATCTCATCTCAGCCCTTGGCACCTGAAACCCCTCCCTGAACCCCCACAACGGGGGTGTCAAGGGCCGCTGGGCAAGGAGGGCAGGCTGATAATGTGCTGGCCAAGGGCTGGGTGCCACAAAGCCCATACACTGTCCTCGTCATGGCTTCCACCGCTGTGCCAGCCACGTCTGTGAGGGCCCCACCCCCTCCATAAGGGAAAGGGGGCCGTGCCTCTGAGCCGGGGTAGCTGGTGGGAGCCCCAGCTGGAGACCTTTCTGTCCTGCCCTGTGCCCTGGCTGGGCCTTCCCCCTTGTCTGCACTGAGCGCCTGGTCCGGGGACTC
Source organism: Aselliscus stoliczkanus (assembly GCA_033961575.1). Classification (NCBI taxonomy): domain Eukaryota; kingdom Metazoa; phylum Chordata; class Mammalia; order Chiroptera; family Hipposideridae; genus Aselliscus; species Aselliscus stoliczkanus. Next base: position 141,648,358 of record CM066734.1, read on the forward strand.
CGTCCCGGCTGGGCGGGGTGAGGTGAGCGAGGCCACGTCCTCCCCTCCTGCCTCCTCCACAGCCCACACCCCCAGGCCACTGGCCTCCCTCCCCTCCTCAAGGAGACCAGTCAGATGCCACCCTCGCGTCCCAGCTCAGGGAGTAGGACCTGCTACATGGCTGTGTGGGGGAGTCAGAGTGACGGTGACCCGTGGCATTTGCTCCTTCTTGCCCTGGCTCTGGGCTCAGGTGGCCAGGACAGGGTGCAAAGGGCAGCACTCTGGAAGGTCGCTGTGCACTCTGCTTAGACAGCCACACACTTGGGGCAAACGCTCTGGTTCTAATGGAGTCAGGTCAGGCAGCTGGAAAAGCCCCCCACCCCCCCAGCTCCCATGGCCCCGTGCGTTCCCCCAGCCCCGGCCTTGGACTGGGCCCCTAAACTGAGAGCCTGGGCCAGGAGGCGCTCAGCAGACACCCCGCTCCATGCTCTGCAGCCCGTGGGTGAGGCCCCTTGGGACACACACGGATGGAGGCCATCACCTCGGACCCCGTGCCCCGTCGTCACTCACCCTCGCCGAGCGCGTAGCGGATCCGGGCGTCCCAGGCGGACATGGCCTCGCGGCTATCGAAGCCCAGCATGACCGCCTGCGACAGGCAGACGATGGCCAGCGTGTGGGCCAGGCCCTCGTAGGGCAGGCCCGGCTCCAGGCCACAGATGTCCTCCAGAGTCAGGCTGCTGCGCTCCCGCAGGCCCTTGGCTCGCTCCATCCTGTCCCTGTAGGCCAGCATCAGCAGGCAGTCTGCGGGGCCGCAGGACAGGTCACGCGAGAGGGGCGTCAGGGGTGCCAGCCAGCACGGGCACTGCCCCCAAGTCCCCACACCCAGACTCCGGGGCTCAAGGGGTGGTCCCAAGCGAGCTACCCAGCCACTCTGAGCCGCCGTTTCCTGGTGTGCAGAGTGGCGCCCCCACCCTCCCGGGCAGAGCACCCCAAACCCGAACCTTCATGGCTGGGCCTGCCGCCTGACTGGCTCCCGAGGCCGGGTCCTGGCCCCTGCCCGCGTGTCACCCTGCCCAGGCCCTGCTGCCCCCGTGGGTCACTCTCAGGGGAGCAGGGGCTGCAGGAGCCGTGGTGGTTGGCTCAGGGGACGAGCACAGAGCCTGCGGGGGAACCCCTGCCTCAGCCCTGCGTGTGCTCCTTCCTGCCACACCTATAGCCACTTCGCCTCCTACGTTTCTGGGTTTCTAAGGTGTGACCTGGACTCCAGCCCTGGGGAGGGAGCCTCTGGGCTTTGGGTCCCACTGCTGACCCCACACAAGCCCGTCCCTGAGACCCGTTGGCAAGCTCCAGCCTCTTCCCTGGCCACAGGGGACGAGCCTGAGTCTGGGTGACTCAGGTCTCTGTCCTCAAGTTCAGCATCATGACTGCCATCCCCGTTATGCCAACAGTAAAGCAAGCAGCCGTGCGTCACCCAGGGATGCATCCCAAATGTGGCTGCACCCCCCACCCTGTGTCCCCTCGGCAAACCCTGCCCCACCCCCAGGCCCAGGTGCAGGTGCAGCATTTGGGGACCTGACATGACACTGAAACATTTAGGTGTGAGAACCCAGAATCCTGGTGCTGGAGACACCTGGCCTGTCCCTGGCGGAGCAGGAGAGGAGGGGCGCAGCACCCCAGGATGAGGATGAGGACGGGGGGCGGGCAAGGGGAGAGCAGGGCAGTGGTGCTTCCTCTTTACCCTTGAAAAGCTCAATCCCACATGAACTTGACTCAAAGGATGACAACCAGTCGCAGAGCTGTGGGTTGCTCCCTGCCCGCCTGGCCCTCCAACCGAGGTCCCGGCCTGAGCAGCAGCGAGGCTGAGGTCCCTGGAAGCCCCATCCTGGCTGCTCTGTGGCCTGACAACAGGTGACTGTGTCCCCACAAACCTGTGTTATGAACTCAGGAGACGGGTGTGTGGCAGGGGACATGGTGATGGGGCTTCAATTCCTAGCTGAGAACCTGTCCATTGTGTTTGAAATGCTTATATCAGAAAAAAGCAAAGATGTTCCCATGGGGGGGGGGACCCAGAAACCCACCTGAGGGTTATGGCATGTTCTCTCTCAAGCTGGCCCCAAAGAGGGGGCCCGGAGAGAAAAAAGGGCGTGTGTCATTATGGAAATGTCTCTCAAATGTGTCACCAGAGGCCTGGGGGAGGTAGTGATCACAGAAAGACCTCCAGGTGGCACAAAGGGAAGCAGTGGAGGGCAGCGGAGGCTACAGAAGGGAGCCCAGGGGCGCGAGGCCAACGCTGCCACCCACGCCTGGGCCAGCTCTACCCCACACACACCCAGATGCACCCACGCCCTCTGCCCCTCGCCCCACAGCAGGCTCCCGCGTCCCTCAGGGAGGGTATCCTGCTTGGCTGGCTGTCCCACTCCCACCCTGCAGGCGAGCTCTTGAAAGCAGGCCCATCTCTGCTCCTGCACGGTGACAGCCCCATCGCCTGGCACGGAGGGGGGTGGGGACGTTCTGCCCCGTGAGAGACCGTCGCTTTAGGCATGGCTTGACCAGCAAGGCAGAGTGTGACTGTACCTCCTTTGTTCTAGGAGCTATGCTCCCAGTGATACAACCAAGAGCAAGGCCAACAAACCTTCCTATAAAGAACCAAACAGTAACTACTCTCACCGGTCTGGGCCTTGCAGTCTTGGTCACAACAATTTAACTGCAAAAGCAGCCAACAACACATAAGTGAATGGCTGTGTTCCAATAAAACTTTATTACAGAAACAAGCAGTGGGCCGGATTTGGCTCAGGGCCATGGTTTGTGGACTCCTGGTGTATAGTCGAGTTGCTACAACAGGCACCGTGTTGCCCCACAGTTCCTCACCCCTTCCTGAGGCCTCCTGCTGCCGAGCAGGTCCCCGATCCTGGACGCCTACGCTTGGCAAGCCTGATTTGGAGGGCCGTGTGTGACAGCCAACATTTGTCCCTGAGACGCTTCTGCCTCGGGAATGCCCCATCTTTTTGGATTCTGGCTGTGTCTGAAATGCAGCTTACACCCCACTCCTTGAGGAGATCTGAGAACCTTCGAGCACCCTCGCCCATCTGTAACGGGCTGAAGAATGGGGGCCCCAAAAGGTATGTCTACATCCTGACGCCCTGAACCTGCAATGTGACCTTATTTGGAAAAGGTCTTGGCAGATGTGATCAGATCTCAGAATGAGATGATCCCGGGTCAGAGCGGCGCTCGCTCCAATGACAAGCGTCTGATAAAAGGCAGGACCGGAGACAGACACACAGAGCAGAGGCTGCGTGAGGCCCAGCCGTGGAGGGAGCGCCTGGGGCCGCCGGGAGCCGGAAGAGGCAGGAGGGAGCCTCCCCTGCTGACTTTAGGACGAGAACCCGGCCGTGCAACACGGTGGTTTTGGGCTTCCGGCCTCCAGGGCTGTGAGAGGGGACATTCCTGTTGTCTTACGCCCCCGGGTGTGGTCCCTGATTTCATTATTAAATATGAACCAAGCAGGTGGGGGACAGAGCCGGCGGAAGCTGAGCCGAGTCCCGCCCCGGTCACTGGAGCAGCTGACACCACAGTCAGTGTCCCCAGGCCGCCCAGCAGCGTGGCTCCACTAAGTGGGCAGCACGTGTGGGGCCCAGCGGGGGCCTGTGTCCCACAGCTGCTCCAGCGCTCCTCCTATCCCCATCACCTTGGGCAATAAATTGATCCTATTTTTAAAACCCATCTGTGAGGAGGGTCATTTTGTGCCAAGCTGCTACAGTAAAGCTGTAGTGGAGACACGGAAACTCTGTCCGGCGCCTGAGATCAAGCAGGGTCAGTGGACACGCGGGACACGGGGCGCTGGGGCTGCACCAGCTGGCCAGCTCCTCCCAGGGACCCAGGCAGGGAGCAACCCTCGCAGGAAGCCCAGCAGGACCGGGCAGTTGGCGAGGCGGCCTGGTCAGGGCTGTCGGGCTCCCCACCATGCCCGGCAGTACACGGCGGGGTGGACAGGATGGGGGATGTCGTGCAGAAAGGAGGCACTCACCAGGTGCCAGAGGTGTGCACCCCGGCAGTGAGGACCAGGGGCGCGCACGCATGCACACTCCCTCACTCGCACGCGCATGCTGACAGGAGCTTCCAATCGCATGTCCTCAGCCCCGGGGGCCTCTGCTTTCCCCTGAGAAACAGGCACCACTCGCCCCGCAGAGCTGAGGCGCTGACACACTGCCAGCGAGCAAAGAGAGGGGCGAACAGAGGCCCAGGGCCTGGGACAGTCCCAGGTTATTAAACACCAGGAAGGATGCGGTTTGGACCACACATCACCTGCCCCCCAAGGCAGCTCACGTGGACCCTGCCGTGCAGTGCGGAAGCGGGGAGGGTGGGCATCGGGGCAGAAAAGGCAAATGCCCCACAGACAGCCGGCGCCCCGCTCAGAGTGCTGCTCCTGCCAGGGCCACTGAATGACCCGCCCAGCTCAGGGACCCCACCCCCAGCTCCCGCTCTGTGCCACAGCCTGGCCCACCTGCCCGCAGCCCAGGGATGCAGCCTGACTCCTGTGCAGCTGACACTCGAAGGGGAAGACCGTCAAACACTGAAGCGGATGACAAAGAGAAACTATGCATGAGCGCTGTTCAGGGGACGGGAACAGGCACTGAGGCTGGGCTGGGGGCGCTGCGCTCAGGGTCGGAGACTCTCCCAGAGGGGGCGATGTAAGGAGCCGGCTCAGCAGCCCCACTGGGAATGGCACTGTGCTAAAGGGAACAGCCAGTGCAAAGGCCCAGAGGCAGCAGGGGGAGGGGCAGAGCGATCCCAGGTGCAGGTGGTCAGGTCAGGAGGCCCGCTGAGCCAGGCCAAGAGCTTCGTTCCCAGCACCAGGGAGCCCTGAGGGCTCCGAGCAAAGAGGACCTGGCCTTGGGGGCGTGTGAATGGGCACGGGTAGTGGCAGAGGCTCCTGCAGCCATTCGGGAGAGAGGGGCTGTCAGCCCAGGCCGGCTCCGGAGGCTGTCTGGGCTCTGCAGAGAGTCTGCGGGGTGACAGCCCACAGGGGCCTTCCCTCTGCCTGAGGCTGCCAAACTCACAGGACCTCTCAGGGAGCAGTACGTGCAGGTGAGGGACGGGGGCGGGCAGGCTCGGGCAGGGGAGAGAAGTCTGGGGGCGAGGCTGCTGGGGCGAGGGTCGGGGTGCCGCCCGGGCACGAGGGCCTGAGAGGCCCACCGGACACGAGGCAGTGTGCACTTAAGCAGCTGGATGTAAAAATAACCGTGGAGTCATGAGCGCCCGAAGGCGTTTACAGCCCTGGCTGAGTGGGGCGGGCGGCTGGGAAGAGATAAACTTCCCGGCTCCGTGGGGTGTGGGGGACCCTGCATTGAGGACAAGGACGTAAAGCCAGCGGGGGAGGAGATGGAGCCATACCCACGGGGACACAGACGGAGAGCAGCAGCTGGAGTTAGCCCTCAGAGGTCACAGTGACCTTGAGGCGGTGTCTTCGGGAGAGTGGCCCGGCAGGAGCCCACAGGGACCCTGTGGAGGGTGCAGCAGCCTGGGGCAGCCCCAAGCAGCCGGGGCTGGGGGCGCCGCTGACCTGGCCAGTCTGCAGGTGCCTCAGGCCGCAGCCCGGAGGCGCCCGTCTGATCTGCAGCCCCAGATCAGGTGCAGGGGCCCGGCCTGTTCCCGACCCGATTCAGGAAAGACGCACGCTCACGGGTACCTGTGTGGCACCAGGAGGGCCGTGCGGGCTCAGAGAGGCCTCGCGGGCCCACCGCCCATCCACCCCACGCCGGGACACAGCGAGCGCCTGAGGAGCGCTGTCCAGCTCCCTCGGTCTGTGGCAGCATGGCTGAGGGCTGAGCCGAGGGGCTCCAATCCCCAAGCCTGAAGCAGGGGCCACGGGCAGCCCTGAAGGCTCCTGCAAGGGCTGGCCGCCGCCACACCCTGCCCACGGGCTGCCCGCCAGCAGGCAGCGTGCTCCTCCCCATGGCACACTGATAATCCAAAGCCCGGAGGTGTGACCGGGGAGGGGGCCTTCCCCATCACCACCACCAGGACCCCTGTCCTCTCAGAATACGCCCACCTCAGAGGGACCGCCAGCTACCTGGGGAGGGGGCGCGTGCCCCACGGCTCCTGGTCCCGGGTGGCTTGTGCTGCGTGAGGCTCACAGCACCTCAGCAAGTCCTCGCCCTGCCGGGCTGCCTGTGAGCGGTGTGCTCGAGGCGCCCTGCCCTCGAGGAACTCAGCACTGACCTTGAGGGCGACTCAGTGGTGACCCTCCGGCCTGCCACGGGCAGCTGGAGGCTGGGCGCTGGGCACAAGCAGCAGTCCCCCAGCCGTCCATGGGTTGGGCTCCATGGGTCTCTAGGCCTCAGCACTCTGCCTATAAGGATCCCAAAGGCCTCACTGGCTGCAGGACTCAGGGCCCCTCAGTGGCTTTTCTGTGCTGGATGGAGCCCCCAGGCAACACGCACGAGACAGGGTGAAGTCGGGTCCCCTGAGTGTGGTGACCGGGGAGCCGAGCAGACCGGCTGGCTGCCCCAGCAGCGCCTCTGGACGCCTCACCCGCCAGCCACACACCCCCTGCCGCACGGCACCCCCTTCTCACACCCAAAGCCTAACCGGGGAGAAGAGAGAGGGTGCCCAGGGTCACCAGAGCTGGGCCTCTGACCAGGGGGGACCCAGGCACGAATTCCTTGGCCAAGTTAAGACTTTGGAGGACACAAACCCACACAAGCATCACTGACTTTTAGAAAGGCTTATCACTTCTTTTATTAAAGATGTTTTTCTTTCTCTCACTGACTAAACTTTATTCTGAGAGCTCCTGGTTAGGAAGGGCGCAGATGAGACAAAGGGCACACGGGACAAGGTGCCCTTCACACCCACCCGTGCCCCTGGGGCCTCTTAACTGTCCCTCCTGGGAAGAAAACAACGGTTAAAACTAAGAGTCCTGGCTGTTCTATGACAAGAAGGCAGGGTTGACCCCCTCTCTCCTTCACAGGTTCCCCTCTTTGGATCTGGGGGGTCCTAGGATCTGGGGGGGTCTTAGCTGTGAGGTCCTCAAGGCCTGGGACCTACTCCCCCCCACCTGACTCCACCTGGGAGACTGGTCTTCAGGAGAGGGGTGGGCAGGGGGCAGCAGGGGCCACCTTCACGGTGGGGAGGGAGGCCGCTTGTCAGCCAAGAGCCAGGGAGGGGAGTGCAAGGGGTCCTGGGGGGTTCTGAGCAGGGGCTGCCTGGATGGGGCACAGCCCCAGCCCCCGGCAGTGAGGCAGGAGGGGCTCAGCCCCGAGACCCGGCCTGGGGTCAAGCATCTGTCAGATGGCTGCACTCCTCACACCGACAGTGGGGGTTCCGAGACACTGGTACAGGGACATGAGATGGTAGGTGCAGGGCTCAGAGCGGATGGCCATTCAGAGGGGACAGAACATGCCCTCCACTGCCCACTCCCGTCACCCTGTCCCTGGCCTGGGCGACTTGGTGCATACGAGGCCCTGCTGGAGTGTCCTGCCCTCTTCTCTCCAACTTCCCTCAAACCCAGCTCCAGGGCCCTTGGGCTTGGGGGAGGCCCTTCCATCCCCGGACTCAGGGGCACTCTCCCACCGTAACTATGTTCTCTGCTGCTCCTGGGCACGTGGTAAACCCAGGGAGGCACAGTGACTCTGCAGAGGCGGGGACTCACTGCAAACTCCCCAGCGCAGCAGGACCCCCATAGGTGTCCTCCAGGGCTGGGGCTAACCCTTCAGATGGCTCTCTGACACTGAGATAAAACCCAGGGCCAAGCTGCAAATCACCTCCCACCACCACCACAAAGGGACAGAGGCCAACCCCAGGGCTGCTCTTCCAACAGGACACCCGTCTGAGATCTGCACAGGCCCCAGCTCACCACACGTCCACCGAGCAACACCCAATTGCAGCCAGCCCGGCTCCAGCCACAGCTGGCCAGGGCCCTTCACTGTCACCATCACTGGGGGCCTTTGTCCCCACAGCCCCTGCCCCCTCTACCAGGCCTCCCTGGAGTTCCCCAGGACAAGGGCCCCAGAGCAGCAGGCTCAGGGGCTGAGCACGAAAGTCTGGATGAACGAACCGTGCAGGAAGCCAGGCCCCCGCAGGAGGAAGTGAGGGTGTCTGTGGCCAAAGCAGGCCTTCATTTCGCAGCAGCTGCGAGGTCCCTGGAGCGGGCTCAGCGGGGCGCAGGAGGGGATCCGGGAGGGGTCCCCACAGGCTCCCTAGGAAATGACAGCCGCCCACGTCCCGGAAGGCTCCCCGGGGCCCACACGTGTGAGGCAGCACTGACTCCCCGCACCCCGCACAGGCCGGCCCAGGACACCTGTCTCCCGTAACAGCTGCGGCCCGCGCCCGGCCTCCCGCCGCTCCCCATCGCTCGCCGAGGAGGAAGCCGCGGCTCCCGGCTCCCCGCTGGCCTCCCGCACCGGGGAGCCCGCGCCCCGCGAGGCAGCTGGACCGCACGGCCCGCCGGCCGGGCCTCCTCCCCACCTGGGAGGCCTCAGGGCCCCCCAGCTCCACCCGCAGGCGCCCGGAGCGGCCCTTTCGGGGCGCTCCCTGCGGGGCCTCGGTCTGCCCTCCTGGAGACGGGTCTCGGCCGGGCCTGGGGCCTGCCGTGGGGGCTCCCCCCGCGCCCGAAGCAGGCCGAGGCCGCCGCCTCTCCGGTTACGGGGCCCGGCCCGGGCCCCGCAGCACTAGGCCCCGCGCCCGGCCCGGCCGCTCACCTGCCACTGGCGACGGCTTGCGCAGCACCAGCCACCTACTCTTCCACTGCGGGGACAGAGGGGCGTGAGCGGCCGCCCGCGCCCCGCCCGCCCCCCGGCCGCCGGCGCCCACCTTCTTGCCGTCGCGCAGCTTGACCTGGCCCTCCACCAGCGCCGCCTCCGTCATCTTCTGTCATGGTTCCCGCGCGCCCGCTGCGCTCTCCCCGCCGCCCTGCGGCCACCCCAGCCCAGGGTCACTTTCAAAATAGCTTCGGGAGGGCCCTGGGCTGGGCCAGCAAGGGCGGGCCGCGGGCGGGCGGCGGGCGGGGCGTCCCGCCGAGGTGAGCACCCTGCCCCGCGCGGCGCCTCCGCCCCTGCGGCCCAGGCGGGGGGCACCGCAGGCCGCCCTCCGCGACGGGGCACAGTCCGGGGCTCCCTCACCCCAGGGCCAGTGCCAGGGGCTTTCCTCCCAAAACCGAACAGACCAACAAAAGGGGGCCCATCTTTCCCCATGTGAAAGTTTGTCTTACACCAACCTGACTGTACCCGGTGGCACTCCCCCCGCCCCCAGACTGTCCCCACGCCCCAGGCAGGGTGGTGGGACGGGGTCCATTTGTGTCCCCCGCAGCATGGCCCCCAGTGCAGGCTGCTGCTGAGTGGTGGAGGGACCAGGCCCGCCGTGCACACAGCGCCCAGAGCTTGGTGTCTGGTCCCCTCCACTCCGTCTGCGCGCCGCCCGGCTGAAACGGTCAGAGCCCACTGCGTGCCTGTGGCCGCCGGCGGGAGATGTGCTGCACTGTAAACGCCACCAGGAGTGCCCGCCCCGCTGGGGTGCAGGTGGCGCTGCGTCGGCATTGCTCCTCCTTCACCCGTGGCTCCAGGTCAGGCGCCCTGTTCCCCCAGAGCCCCGGTGGGACCTGGCAGGGCTACCCTAAGGGCCCCCAGCTCCCACGCTTCCAGGAGCATCCAACAAGGCGAGGGGACGTGCAGAGGTGGGCGCAGCACCCCGGAAAAGCAATGAGAAGCAATGTGCCCCACTCAAGGTCCCTTCCTTGGGGGCTTACACTCTGGTGGGGATGAGAGGGAAGAGATAAACAGTGTCCTGCACACCTGACAGCCGCGGGCGGGAAGGCTGTCCTTCCTGAGGCACAGGCGTGAGTCTTCACACCATCCAGGCCCTGTGGGCTGGCTCCGGCCACTCACAGAGGAGGGAAGTGACTCTCAGAGCCACTGCTGTCAGGTCTCGCTACCAGGACTGACCCATGTCAACTGAGCCCAGGCTGGAGTCTCAGCTCAGCAGCCACTGTGCTGGACGCAGAGCGCTAGATGCACCCCCCCGTGCCCCCTCTTTGCTGTCCCTGGTGGGCCACAAGCTTGATTCTGATGTCCTGGACATGTCCTGCCAGGACCTGATGCAGAGCAGGGGCACCCCAGGGCCAGGAAGCGGCTCAGTGTCTCCTGAGCACCCCCTCCCACACCCATCACCTGTGCAGCCGCCAGCTGCCTTCCTCAGCAGTCACCCAGCCACAGAGTCCAATCACGCTCCCCACGCGTCTCAGACCCCTGCAGGCTGGCGCAGGGCAGTCCGTGTGGAGCTGGGGGGTGGCTGGGGGCCGTGGCCACAGATACACCCACTCCCCCCCCCGGAGCCTGGCTCTTGGCCCTCCCTGCTGGGAGGGGCAGTGCCTGCTGCATTCCTGAGGGCTGGCCATGAACCAGGCTCCTGCCACGCCTGGCAGCTGCACCTGCGCCCGCACTGGCCCCAGAAAATGCGGGCTGCGGAGGGACAAACACTCCCCTCCGCCTCCACGGCTGCCCAGGCTGCTGAAAGCCGGGAGAGCTGCCTGCCTGGCTCCTACTCTAGTGCTGCATCAGCTGCTGGCCTCCGCTCCTCAATTCCTGCCTTGGAGCCAATGCTTGTGACCCTCCAAATTCATGTGTTGAAGCCCAACCCCCAGTGTGATGGTGTTAGGAGGTGGGGCCTTTGGGAGGTGATCAGGTCATGAGGGTGGGGTCCCCATGATGGGATTAGTGCCCTTATTAGAAGAGACACATGTTGCCAACCTAGAGCACTGTGAGCTAAATGCTTGGCTGCTGCTTTTCATCACCGAGGTTGGAGGCCATTTGTGACACAGAAAAAGCATCCTGACATGGAGTGTCTGGTATTGGACCCCAAGCTTCATGGGACATTGAGAGCTCTGAGTTGAAGATGCTCTAAGTTGAGCATCGCCATGGGGAGGGGCCCCAGCGAACATCCAGGCTGAGCAAGCAGGAAGGAGAAAGGGGAGAAAGCCACAGCTATGACACGGCGGTGACACACAGCACATCAAAGACAAAGACATCATAAAAGCCACCAGAGGAAAAAGCTTTTTACAAAAGAACAGCAGTGAGATTTACAGCAGACTTCTCAGCAGTAGCAACAGCAGCCAGAAGATGGTGGAATACCCCCCAAATGCTGGCAGAAAATCAGCACTGACACATCTGAGATTAAATGACAGAACAATACCATGAACAACTCTAGGGCAATAAAGGTGACAATTTAGACAGATAAATTCCTAAAAGTGTGACTTCCTATAACTGGCTCAGGAAGAAACAGAACTCTCAACTAACCCTTAACAATTAAGATATTGAATCAGTAGCTAAATATCACCCTGTAAAGAAAACAGGGGGCCCAGGGAATTTTATAGGGACTTCCACCAAACAAAGACTAGAATGTTCCTGCTTTATACATACAGCCTTCGGGGGAATCATAAGAGGGGAGATGCACTTAAACTCGTTCTATGAGGTTGGAATAGCCTTGATGTATATGAAAGGAAAATTATAGGCCAATCTCACTCAGAAACATACATGTGAAATCCTAAATGAAACATAAGTAAATCTTAAAAAGCATATGAAAAAATACAGCATGCATCGATACCCAGGGTCCCAACAGGCTGACATGACAGTTGGACAAATCAAGGGGGGTTTATTCACAAAAGTGGAGGAGAACCACCAGGGGTAACTCGGCAGCCTGGGCTAGTCAGAGAGCAGGAGTGGGCAGTGCGGGGAGAGGCTGCTGGGAATGCAGGCATTTACATCTTGGGAGAGGCCTCTATCTTCAGCTAAGGAATCCGGGTGTGTTGGTTTGCTCGGACTGCCATAACAAAGCACCATGGACTTGGGGCTTAAACAACAGGACCTGATCTGGAAACCAGAGGCCCAAGACCGAGGAGTCCGCAGGGCTGCCCCTTCTGAGGCTGCGGGGGAGAGGCTGCTCCGGGCCTGCTCTTGGCTTGTTCCTGGTGACCCTCAGTGTCTTTCTTCTCTGTGTATCTGTGTCCCGGTTTCCCCTTGTAAGGACACAGCCACAGTGGATCAGGGTCCACCCATCCTAACCTGATCGCTTCTATAAAGACCCTTCCTCCAAATAAGGTCAGTTCTGAGGTCCTGAGAGCCAGGACGCCAACACATGGACTGTAGGAGGACACAACTCAACCTGTAACACTGCGATGGTCCCAGAAGGAGGGAGCCGGGCAAACCCATACCCAGTTTCACTCTCCTCCTCCTCTGACCTCCTGCTGGGGCTCCCCAATGGCCCAGGGAAACTCAAAGGGCACAGAAGCCCATTGATATGAGAGCAGCCTCCTGGGGCAGAATGCAAGGTGGGGAATAAATCTGGGGGGAAATGGAAGACACGGAGGTCCCGCTTGGACTCAGCATGGCTCACTCAGGAATGCAAGGTTGGCTTGACACTAGACAGTCTATACAGGCAAATCACCTCTTTAACAGATCCACACTCAAACTCAGGTGAAAAGGGTCAGGGACAGCTCACGTCAGGTGGGACTGACATGACGCAGTTTCCAGAGGGGTACGCGGTCCAGATTGTAGCCTGGGAGGGAAGGCTGGGCTAGGGCAGGAGGGCAGGCAGGGTGGGCTGCGTTCCTGAGAACATCTTTATTGCTAGCAGGCAGGGAATGGCTGGGAGGCAGCATGCCCCAGGGTGATCTCAGGAGGGATGCACAGGCCGCTTCGGGGGCCGAATCCGGTCATTGATCCAGTTCACATAATTGGCCACACGGGTGTAGACGCCGGGCTTGTTGAGCCGCCCACAGCCATCGCCCCAGCTGATGATGCCGTACAGATAGGCCACACCGTTCTTCTCACAGGCCAGAGGCCCGCCTGAGTCCCCCTGTGGCAGAGCTGCCAGTCAGAGCCAGGAGCTGGCTTGGGGAGACCCAGGGCCCAGCTCCTCAGCACCCCAGAAACATCCCCCAACCCCGTCCCTCCCAGGCTCCCCTTACCCCAACCCAGGAATGCCCCCAAAGGCGTCTGACGCTCCCCTGTGAGGCGGGACTCCCCAGGGCCCTCAGACGCCCCCCTGACAGCTTGGGGACAGATGGCCAAGGCGTTATTTCCAAGTAAGGGAGTGTCCCTCTTTCCCCGGACCTCACAGACAGGAAGTCATCTCATTCCGGCTGCTGTGACAGGGTCCGGGCCAGTCATTCCCCTTCTTAAAACCCTGCCGGTGCCGCTCTCACCTCCACGGCCAGCAACACGCTCCTGTCGCTGGCTCTCCCCACCGCCAACCAGCAAGGCCCCGCGTGGATGAGGTGGCCCCTGTGTTCTGGCACATGCTATCCTCCCACCCCCACCACCCACTTGAAACGCCCTCCTCGCCTCTCAGCAAACTCCTATTCACCCCTCAGGACAAATGCAAACGCCCCTCCTCCATGAAGCCATCTTTGACTTTCCCCAAGGGCGCTTGTTGTACCACGTGGCCCAGTGTCGAGACCCCCACCCCCACTCCTACTCCCCTGCCGTGTCTGTTATGGGAAGAGCGATTGGACCTCTATGGGTATGGGGGTCCCCATGTGTAAAATGGGGAGGGAAGCAGCTCCTGCATCTCAGGGTTGACAGGCAACCTAAACAAGATCCGGCCAGTGGAGGCTGGCTGAGCACTAGCTGCTGGCACTGGCGGTCTGATGGGGCCCACTGGGAGAATGCTGGGTGAAAGGGGTTAGCCTTTGGGGTCACAGGGACAGCTTGCCCTTGGCTGGACGGCTGGGACATGCCAGGCTTTGTGCGGCGGCCCCTTCCTGGGCCTCCGTCTTCCCATCCGTGGGAAGAGGGCGTCTCTGCCCTGTTGTGGGGCCCCCGGCAGTGGCTGGAGGTGCGCTCTCTGCCCTGGCCCCTGCTGGCCCTGTGGGTTGTAGTTCCTTCCCTGGCGTGGGCTTACCTGGCAGGCATCGGACTTGCAGTCAAAGTAGCCAGCACACAGCATGTTGGGGCTGATGTCGGCCCCGTACACCTCGGGGCTGCTACACTTGTGGTCAGCCACCAGGGGCACCAGCGCCTCCCGCAGGGAGCTGGAGTAACCGCTCAAGTCTGCGGACACCGCAAGCACTCTCAGGGTGAGCAAGGCTCACGTGCCGCCAATCCTCGGGCCACCCCCCTGGCAGGCTGCCCCACCCCCACTCACTTTCGTCCTGGTGGCCCCAGCCCGCAACCTGGCACTTGTGTCCGGCCGGGAAGGGGCTGCTGGGCTCAGGCAGGCAGATGGGCTGGACGAACTGGGAGCGGACGGCACAGCGGTCTCCCTTCTTCTTCAGCCGGATCAGGACTGGGCAGGAGAGAGGCCAGAGGTCAGCCTGGGCGTGGGGGTCCATGATGGATAGAGGGTGGCTCCTAAGTCACACCAGAGTGCAGCCCCCGTGGGCAGAGGGACTGTGGCCTGCGAGACCCGGGAGGGACCAGGAGGGCCAGCCTGGGGCCCGAAAAGGCTGTCCGTCCAGGGCTTCCTGCACCGGCCAAGGCTGCTCTGCCACACGAGGCACCCCCGCTGCCCTGCCCTGGACGCCCCCTTCCGCACTCCCCCCCACTCATGTCTCAGAACTCCCCAGGGTCCTCTGGCCCGGGGTGCACGGAACCCAGTCCCAGCCCTGCTGCACCCTAGTGTGTCCTGAGTCTCACCGAGGTCATGGTCACTGGGGTTGAACACCGAATACAGGGGGTACGGGATGTACTTCTCAATGCCAAACGCCTGTGTCACGTCCGTCGTGTGGTTGAAGAAGTGCTGGCCCAGGACCACTGAGACACTTTCCCTGGAGGGGCTGAGCAGGGAGGGGCTGGTGGCAGCATGACCCCGGCCTTCCCTTTGGGTCCCTGAGGTCAGCTCTCCGCCCACCCACAGGGGCCGAGCATCCCAGGGGCTGCCCCAAGAGGGTGACCCCGTGCTGGACTCCCGCTGGGCACAGGTCCAGCCCCCGTGGCCCCCCATCAGAGCCCCGGTTTTCCCATCTGCTGTGTAAGGGGGCCGCTGCCACCCTGGCTTGGCCCCCCTGCCTTGGACTCTCCGTCCAGGCCACCGTGAGACCTCGTCCACTCGGCCTCCCAGGCCTCAGATCCTTCTGGAAAATGGGCTCCCTCGCCGAGGGCGGCAGATGCCCAGCACACAGCGGGACTTGGTGCCTCTCAGGGGCCTCTTGGGGGACATGGCCACTGAGCGCAGGGCTGGAAATGCCCAGACCTGGAGGGGCACGAGGGGACTCCCTGGCTGTGCCTTCTGCTCCCCTCCCCCTAAGGGGCAGGCCCCTCCTGTGAGCCCGCCTGGGGGTTCAGGTGTCCGAGCCGCACCCCCTACCTCCTGCGTGCCCACGCCTGTCCTTTCCGCCCATCTCCCCCAGCCCCCCTTGACCCGACCTGGGGTCCCCAGGGACTGCCATCCAGCTTGGTCCCTCCCAGCCCCTCCCTGGGTGTAAGGAGTGGACGTCTGCTCCCCTCTCCCAGCCTCTTAACCGCCCCCCCATTCCATACTGGGAGGCCTCAGGGGTCCCATTTCACAGGCCTAGGAAGGAGCCTGCTGCAGGTAACACAGGGTCAGTGCCAAGCAGGACATGTGCCCGTGGGCCGCCCCCTGGCTGTCTCCCTGGGTTGAGGGCTCACTGCCAAACCCTCAGCCCTCCCCCAACCCTGATCACTGGGATGCCACTGTCAGACCGGCCCCAGGCCCGAGTACCCCGGGCCGGTCTGAGTCCCCATCACAGCCTGAGAGCCCGGGAGGGGCTGGCCTTTCCTGTTCTGAGCTGGCTGTCCCCCCTGGGGTGTGGTGGTGGCTCTGTACCCCCGAGCCTCGCCCCGTAGCTGACAACCCCAGCCCGCCTTCCCCGCCGAGCCCGCTGACTGGACGATCCTGGAGTCCTGGCGCCCTCTGGTGCCCCCTGCGCAGTCTGGGGGTGGGGGTGGGCCGGGGGGTCTGCACAGGGATGGGCCCGCCCATGGCCCCTACTGCGCAGCACCCCTGTATTCCCAGCGCCTTCTCGCCGCACCCAAAGCGCCCGACAGCCCAGAGCCGGGGACAGGGACCCGGCGGGGAAAGCCACCGTGGGAGGGATGGGGCGGGCCTCGGTAGCTTTCATGCTCAGCACCTGCCTGAGTGCTGAGTCCCACCTGAGTCAGAGGGACCACGCAGAGCGGGGGGCTGAGCTACCGAAGGATGAGGGTCGGTGGGAAGAGGGGGGGTGGGGGCGGGGGGGATGGTTAGGCAGCAGTGTGTGGGGATAGGCAGGTGGGCGCGACAGGGGGTGGGGGAACGGAGTGCGAGGGGTGAGTGTGGGCGGGGTGGATGGAGGCTGGGTGGGTAGACGACAGACAGACGGGTGGAGGGTGCAGGGTAGACCATGGGGGTGGATCAGGGGGTGGTTTGAGGGATGGCGTGGGGGTCTGGGCCCTGCGGCCAGAGCCGCTCACCTGTTGGAGAAGCAGTGGGCGGCAGACACCACCCAGCAGGTGTGGACAAGGCTGCCCGCGCAGAAGTTGTTCCCGATGTAGATGGCGGCCAGCCAGGGGTGGGAACCGGGCAGCGAGGACGAGCCGCCGATGATGCGGGGCCGCAGGAAGCTTCTCTTCTTGTGCCTCCTGCCGCAGGCCTGGCGTCCAGCTGACGCGGGTCCAGGCAGGGTGAGCAGGACCTGGGTGTGCGGGCGCTGGTTTCTGGCCAGGGATTCTGAAGACGCAGGTGACTGGTCACCCCCTCGGGCTCCTCCCTGAGCCGCAGGCCGCACCCACCGTCCACCACCCTCAGGCCCACCCGAGGCAGCTCATCTGGGAGAGGGTGCAGGCCTCAGGCCCAGCGGCCCTCGCGGCACGTGACTTACTCTCGGAACCTCAGTCTCCTCATCTGTAGGATGGGGAGAACCCAGGCACAGGCTTTGTGGGGACCGGAGGGCCTGGCACACCCTCCTTGCAGCCCAGGGCGCTCAGAGTCTGGGCCACGGGGGTCAGAGGGCAGCTGGCCTCACGGAGCTGCCCACCCCAGCGTCTGACTCCAGGGGCTCCTGCTGGACCTCCCGCCCACACTACTTACTCTGCCAGCACTTTGTCACCTCTGGTGGCCTTCCCAGCATGGTTCAGCTGGGCAGGGGCCACCCAGAGGACGTGGTGACCGGCCTGGCCCCTCTGACCCCTGGTGCCAACCCACTGCGTGGTCTTGGACTAGCCCTGCCCCAATGAGCCTCAGTTTCCCCATCCCTCAGTGGTCCTCCAGAGAGAAGAGGCCAGGTGTGGGGGTGAGGTGGGGAGGGTCACAGGCAAAAATGCTGCACCCTCAACGGGAGTGGGGCCAGCGTGGCCCGCCCTGCTTCTCACCCCCTCCCCCACGCCCAGCTCTGCGCACCGCAGGCCACCAGGTGGCAGTACTCCCAGGAGAGCGCGTGGTCCTTCACCACGTAGCACCAGGGCCTCTCGTCCTTGTCCGGGTTCCTGGAGTGCATGGAGAGGCGAGTGGGCAGGTGTCACCGTGCCCCTCAGAGGGGGAGGGCGCGAGGGCCATGGGGGCACCTAGCGGGGCAGGGGCTCCCGACACACCCTCCGCCACCAGCCTTTTGCTGTTTCTGCAGGTGGACGCAGCGGCCTTGGGGCCCGTGGGCCTGGTCCCCGCCCGGCTGTTCTCCCCGGGGCAGCTAGCTCCCAGGCAGAGGGGTCAGGGAACACCCCCTTCCCCCCGCAGGATGGACCCTGCCCGCCCAGTGCTGACCGGCAGTAGGCGTGAGGACCCAGGCCGAGCAGGGCCGCAGCGCCCACCGAGTCCACGTGAAGCTCCTGGTAGAGCAGGTCAGAGTTCCAGGGCAGACAGCTGAGGCCGGAGGCCGCGGTGCTGGCCACACCTCGGTACTCAGTGCCATTCCCCGTGAAGCAGCCCTGTGCAGGCACTGCGGGCGGCATGGCGTGCCACCGGTGAGCCTGGGCCCCAGGCTGCACCCACCCCGACACCCGGCTCCCAGAGCATAGGGCCAGGCCGCCAACCCATGTGGCTCCGGAGGCCCATCAACTCACCAATGTTGCACAGCCGCCCAGCGTGGCCTGGCGGACAGGCACATATGGTGGTCCCGGTGGCCACGATCAGGTGGCAGGTGCCCCCGTTCAGGCATGGGCTGCTCAGGCAAGCTGGGGAAAGGGCTCAGAAGCTAGTCCTCAGGCCTCAAGTGGCCAGGTGCATGAGGGGACCCTGGGACAGTCCCTCCCCCTTGGGTGGGAACCGGGGATGGGAGCGCCCAGCGGGAAGGCTCTTAACCTGCCCCCAGCCCCAGTGCACCTGTGTGGCGTGCGTCCTCGCACTGGACATGGCCCTCCGCACACTCGCACTGTTCTACCTGGCCCTGGTGCACACGGGCCCAGCGGTCGCCCAGCTCCATGTACTCGTAGCGGGTCTGGTCAAAGCATTTCTCTGCGGGTCGCACTGTGAGTCCTCTGCTCTCTGCACACCGCTGCCCCCAGGCAGGGCCCGCACCCTGTGTGCCGCAGGCAGCCTCCCCCCGCCCCCGCTCCTCCCGGGGCCAGGCCTCCCCCAGCCCCATGCCCCCCTCACCCAGGCTGCAGTCCTTGCCAGTGAAGGCCACAGGGCAGGTGCAGTGGTAGGACGCAGGGTCCTGGGTGTTGGTGCACGAGCCCCCGTTGACGCAGGGGCTGGAGGCGCAGGGATCCGGGGCAGCTGAGGACGGGCAGGAGGGGTGGGAGTGGGGGTCTGAGGGCCCATGTCAGCACCCCTCATACTCCGTGACCCTCCCTGCTTTCCCAGGGCTCGCAATGCCTCCGTCAAGCCTGCCACCTTAAAGATGCCCCTTCTGGGTTCCTTGGGGGTGTAGGCGCCCTGGCAAGGGATGCGCATCTCCCTCTCCCCCCGACATCTCTGCTTGACACTCAGACCCTGGGTAAGTGGGCCCCGGCTCTGCGCCCGGCACCCTGGAAGCTTGACACCCCACCTCGTCAGGCAGCATGGCTTCCTCCCGTGTGCCCTGGGGTCCACGTGAGCAGGGCTGCCAGCACCGCACCCTCCTGACCCCACTGGCCCGCCTCACCCGTCCAGGACGCTGCCGTGAAGCCGCAGAGCCTGGCCTGACCACCAGGGGGTGCCTTGGTCCCAGCAATGGCCGAAACAGCCACCAGAGAGAGCAGGGGTTCCCCTCCACAGGCCTGCAGTGGGGTCCACCCTGGGCCCCTCCCAGACTGCAGGAAGTCCCTGTCCCTATAGGCACATTGACCGTGACCCCCCCCCCGGGCCCAGCCCCCTCGTAGGCTAGCTCAGGCACCCACCTGGGCCCGGCTGGGGCATGGAGGTCTGCACACAGTAACCCCAGGCCCTGTCCCGGTCATAGTTGTGAGTCGTGGCACACCTGGGGGTGATGTGTGCAGTGACGTGAGGGCCCCAGACTGCAGACCTGCCCTGACGGTACCGGCGCTCGCACGCACTCCCTCGCTCACTCACGCACTCACTCACTCGCGGGCTCCTGCATTCATTCAGGACACCTGCTGCGTGCCAGGCTCAGCCTGGAGCAGGGAGGGAGGGCGGGGACTCTGAGGCCCAGGAGCGGGGAGGCTGGGGGTCGCTTGCAGGCCTTGCTCCAGCCTGGACCCACCACTTCCTGTGGGCGCTTCCCTCCGAAGTGCAGGAGTGCCGCATACGGCCACCATAGCGGAAGGGGAAACTGCAGGGCCGTCCGTCCTCGGTGAGCACTGCTGGGGGGGGGCGCCGGGGTCAGGGGGCTCCCGTGGTGGGCACCCCCGCCACCCCCCATCACTCATCCCACTCCCCATGGCTGTCCATGTCCGTCCAACCCACCTGTCCAGGTGCAGCCCACCACCTCCTCCAGGAAGGCCCCCTGACCCACCTGGGCCGCCAGGTCTGCTGCTGCTGGAGGGGGCGACCCTGGGTGCAGAGGTGAGTCCCCCACCGCGGGGTCCCTCTACCTCTGGAGCGCTCACAGCTGGGGGCATGCTGGTCACTGAGGTTACAGTGATCATGGGCGCTCCAGGGGTCACTGTGGCATTAGGTTCTGGGGGTTCCGTATGGTTCTAGGAGGAGCCAAGGAGGTGGGCCTCAGAGTCCATATTTGAGCCTTCAGGTCTGGAGTAGGGACCAGGGGACACTAAAAGTCCTGAGGCCTCAGCTGGGCCCATGCCCTCCCCATCACACCAAACCCGAGGGGTTAGACGAGGCTGGCTCAGGGTCTGCCCAGGCAGGGCACCGTCACCCCAGGCTCAAGTCCGGGGGGCCCGTTTTGGGGGGTGGGCAACAGCAGCTGAGGCCCTCAGGCCCCTGTACCCCACCTGGACCCAGCAGAGCCCAGGGCCCCTGTCCCCGGGCCACCCCAGCACGCCGACCTCACCCCCAAGGGCCAGCTTTCGCTATGTTGCCCCCCCCCACTCCACACCCTGCCCTGGCCTGAGCCCCAGGACCCGGAGTGGGCACAGGGCACCCATGGCCACAGTGCGATGGGGTCAACGCTCACCCTGCTGGCCTGCGGTTGGGCCCCGAGAGGCGCCAGCAACAGCAGCAGGAGCAGGGACAGTCCGAGCAGGGGCCGGGGGCTGGGGGCCCAGGCCCAGCGCCCCATGGCTCCTCCTGAGCTGGCGCGAGGGGCAACAGGAGGCGGGAGCAGGGCGGCCAGGGCAGGCGGGGGTCAAGGCGGCCTGGAAATGATTAACCCTGGCTGGCTGCCTCCCACGCGGGCCCATGGGGCCCCGTATCTGCGCCCAGCTCACGGGCCAGGCCCGCAGGGCCCAGCTGTCCCCTTCGGCCTCGGCCATGCTGCTGCCGGGCCTCACAAGGTCCTCAGGTCTTAGGTCAGAAGCCGCCTCCAGGAACTCTTCCAGGGTGGACTGGCAGGCAGGGCCTGGACTCAAGCCCCCAGCTTCCGGTGCCCACGTGGCCACAGGGCCAGCCACTGCCTGTCTGTGAATTTTCATAACCAGAGCAGCTATGACTGCTGAGCTCTCTATGGCTCAGGCCTGGGGGGTGGGGTGCTGGTCCCAAGGCCAGCAAAAGGCCAGGCGGAGGAGCGGGTGTGCGCTGGGCTGAGCGTTGCAAACAGTGGCCCAGGATGGGGACCTCTGCCGCTCTTCCCAGGATCAGCCTGGAGTGGGGGAGCCTTCGGGGAGTAGCGCTGGGGGAGGGGCGTGACCAGAGCCACTCACTGGTCTGCCCCGCCTCAGGGGGGCCCAGGTCTGCGAGTCCCCCTCTGTGAACTGGAATGGGGGCATCGGCCCCTCCCTGTCCAGACGGCAGGCCGGGGGCTGGGGGCCGAGCTGCCATGGGGACCTCGACTGCCGTTTCTGGGCAGCCTGCCTCCTGTGAGTGAGCTCGGCTGTCTGAGTGGGGCGCAGGGGAGGCTGGCGCTGCACCTGCCTCGCTGTGTGCCCCCAAACAGCACTCTCTGGGCCCCCGTTTTCCTGCCTGTGCAGAGAAGGACAGGGTGCCGGGCCCCCTTTCATTCCAGCACCCCCTCTGGGCCCTGTTCAGAGCACTGCTCGCTGGGGCCACTCCCTGGAAGCACCCAGGACAATGCCAGGGCTTCGCTGTGCATCCTCAGGCCTCAGGCCCTCCCTGACAAGCCTGGTAAGACGAGGCCCCCACCCTCTCCATCATCTCTGAGGAAGGGGTGTGGGGGCCCCTCAGCATTCAGCTGCTCAACACTGGAATTCCACCGAGGCAGCCTGGGCCAATGGCAGCCTCTATCTGTTTCAACCTCATGCCACGCCGTGGTCCTGCCCCTGGTCTGCCACCCATGCTCTCCTGACTCGGCTCAAGCCCTCTGCAACCGAACTCACTCCAGCCTCAGGGCCTTTGCACGGCCCTGACGCTCTTTCCCAGGGCTTCTTCACAGTCAGGTCTCTGCTCAGATGCTCCCTCCACAGACAGGCCCTGCCAGACCCTCCCTCCGAGTGAGGCCAAGGGCGGGGGCACGGGCGCGGCATCTGGAAGGGTCCCCGCTGTGCCCTCAGAGCCACAGAGTGACGACGACGGCTGACCCAGCGGCTCTCCCAGCTCACCCTGACAGGCAGGGGACGGTGTGAAGTGGACAAGACCAGGCCTGACCCACAGGGCCACTTCCTCACTTCCCACAGGGCCTGGCCTTGAGTCCCACCTTGGACCTCAGCATAAGAGCCTCTTGTCCTCAGCCCCTCTCCCGACACATTCACAGAGGCCCCTGGGACACCGCCTACCGGAGGACAAGGTCTGGGAGCCCAGCACCCAGCACCAGGCGACGCACGGGGGTCCTCGAAGACACTTTATTGAGGGAAGGCTGAACGCCAGGGCCGGGGGCAGGGGCCGAGGAGCCCTCTGAGCCAGGCGTGGCGTGTCCGAGGCCAGACCCTCCGCCCTCTTCTGGTTTGGTTCCCAAGGGTTTGGTGGCTGCGGTGACCCCTCCAAGACCCTTGAGATGGGCTTGGGGGGCCCCACAAGGCCACTGGGCCTCCACATGAGGGTCCAGATGGGCAGCTTGGATGTGCGCTCAGTCGGGAGGGGAAGGAGGTCGGCCGGCGGGGGCACGGCTGTCAGTGGCCTCAGACAAAGGTAGCGTGGTGCGGGCTGGCCTTGGGCTTGGCGGGCCCACCTGGCACAGGGCTCAGGCCAGGCAGGTCTGAGGCTGGGGGCCTGCTGGCCTGTGACCTCCGGGGGCCTGTCCATACACCCGGGACCCCACGACCCAGTCCGGGAACCAAGCCAGCAACGCGGTCCACATCGATGATGGTGCTGGCAGGGATGCCTCGGCTGCCGTGGGCCCCGCCTCCTGTCACAGGGAGAAGAGAGAGGCTGTCACCTGTCTGCCCCCGAGCCCTGCAGGCACCCAGGGCAGGCGACCCCACCCCACTGGCTGTGGGAGTTCCTCAAACACCGAAATGCGTCCCAGAGGCAGGCGTCCTCTGGCCTTGGGCCTGGAGCCTGTGGTTAAACGAGCCACCAGCCCCTCATGGGCCCCGCTGCACGCCTGGACCGGCGGGGAGCCTCTGGCAGATGTGCTACACAGAGTGCGGGGAGGGCCCCGAGGCTGAGGGGGCAGGGCCCGGGCCCCAGGTCCTGTGCCGTGGGACCGATGGGTCACAGGGACACCCAGGGCTCCCTGCACCCTGTCCTTGTCCAGTCGGTGCCGGGCCAGCCAGGGCGTCGCACCTGCTGGGGGCTGTCCTGCCCAGCTGGGGCCCCCGAGCCCCGCGGCTGCCCACCAGCCCCCGCCCAGCCTTGCCCCTGCCCCCTCCTCATTCCTCCAGGTGGCACTAGATGCCCAACCTCACTGGGCACCCTGGGCCCTGATGCCGCTGAACTGTGCCCTCGCCTGGGCTGTAAGTGGGAGGGCTGTGTGCTTTGTGTTGTAGGAATGACTTCTGTGCCCCATGGAGGGGGTGGGGGTGGCAGGGAAATGGAGAGGGGAAGAGCAGGGGATGGGGTCCCAGGGCCCCGAGACGGCTCCAGGACGTGCTCAGAGGGGTCCACTCAGCCTCCTGGTGGGCTGTGTCCAGCTGAGAGCACTGTGCGGGAACAGGCTGCACGAGCACCCTCCCACCATGGTGCTCAGACACCCCCGTGCCCCCCCAGTGAGGACCAGGGACAGAGCTGCGCCCCTGCTGACGTCCCCAGCCTCCTCTTGCCCTGACCCTGCCACCTACGCCAGGCTAGTAAGTCCCCCAATTCCTCCTGGGGAGCCGTCTGCAGGGCTTGCTCTTAGGCCGGGGTAGCAAACGGGACCGGGGCAGGGGGAGACCCCTTGCTGGGCTGGGGGTGAGATCAAGCACTGGGTGGGTGGGGTTGTTCCAGACGGGGACGGGGCCCTCGGGGCCCCCACCCACAGACCTCCCTGCCAGCTTCTTCGAGGGCTGAGGGCTGAGGGCTGCAACTCGCAGGCCGGGGGGGGCAGGGGCGGAGCCCGGCTTCCGAGCCCTGGGCCCTCCGCGCCCGGCCACCTGGTTGCCCACCTGCCTGCTGCCTCAGGCCCACGTCTTCATCGTCGCAGACCCTGAGCCCTTCCAGGCACGCTTTCCTGCCCCGTCACAGCTCGGCTGCGCGCCCCTTCCCCCGCCCGCCCGCCTCAGGCCACTCGGTGCCGAGCCGGGCCTCTGGCTCCAAGGCCCCGTTCTCGCCATTAGGAGGTCCCGGGCCGCCTGCAACTGCCTTGGAAGCTTTTAGGCTCTGGGCTGGGCAGCCCCAACACCTTGCCAACCACTGCCGGAGGCCCGCCCACCCCGCGCGCGGGCTCCCTGGAGGACAGAGACCTGTCTCCAGGGGGAGTCCTCAGGGACCAGCAGGGGTGGGCACGTCGGCACTCTCCAGGTGCCCGCGCCCCCGGCTCAGCCCCGGCTGGGGGCCGGCAGGGCTCAAGGGCGCTGGTCTGGGTGGGAGCCTTGGCGTATCTGCAGGGGTGTCGGTGAGCCTGGGGCCAAGGGCCTTCGGGTGCCCCTGGCCCGGGGTGGACAGGCTGCAGGAGGGGTCCTGCCCCCCGACTGCCCCTCCCTGGGCCCCGGTTCCCTGGCCTTGCTGGGGAGGTGACGCCTCTGCTCCCTCCACGGTCCCGAGGCCTCTGAGCGAGAGCAGGGACGACCGTGGGATCAGGAGCCTGCTTCCCCAGCTGCTCCGTGACCCCCCACGCCCCCAGAGGCGCCTCCACGTGGCCCCCTGGGCATGTCCAGGCCTGCAGGCAGAGGCGCGGCGTTCCCCAGTAACAAGTCCATGCAGCGCACCAAGGGCCTCGCGCCCCAGCTCCTGGGCACCCGGCTGGCACATGGCCTCCCATCTCACGGGGGGCCGGCCCAGGTGTGTCCCACAGGGTGGGCCTGGCGCTGAGGGAGTGGTGGGGAAGGCTTTTGGGGAAAAGCTGCCCCTCCTGAGGCCCAAGGGTGCAGTTCTGTAGTCATTCAACAAACGTTCCGCTGGGCCGCCCACTGGGATGCATCCTGTCCCCGCATGTCACCGGGTCCCCATGCTGCTCTGAACGTGGCTGCGGGGCGGGACATGGGCTGGGCTTCGATTTACTGTCAGAATGTGGAGAGGGTGGGGCTTGCCCCTCCATCCGTGGTCTCCATGTGCGACACCTGGAGCGTCGCGGGTCCTGCGACCGCACACAGGTTCAGGAGCCTGGCCCTCTCCTATCCATCCCTGAGTGGACTCCCTGGAAGACAGGCGTGCAGGGGGATGGGCAGCCCGGCAGGCTCAGGACACGGAGGAATGCCTGTTTCTGGGGACAGGGCAGCTGGCGCACGGACCAAGGACACGTGTGACAGGGCGGGTGCCCAGGTCCAGGCTCTTCCTGCCTGCCTGGCCCACTCTTGCTCTTCTGGGGAAGTGACAGCCCATGACTCAGTGGCAGGGGCTCAGGCCCGGGCAGCAGGCGGGCATCACAGCCTCGTACCAGAGCCTGTCCAGGGCAGCTGCTTGCCCGCCTCCCCGGCAGGGACGGCGACACAGAGGACCCCACGGGGCTCCAGGGGCCGCCATTTCCAAAGGGAGCCTGGTTCTGCTCTATGCACGAGCTCGTTCGGACCCTGTCCCAGGTCCCTCGAATACCCGATGTGATGCAGTCAGAACCTCGCCTCCTGCCCCCTAAGGCCGCCCCGCTGACCCCTTCTCTCTCCACAGCCCCTGCTCCCCGCAGGGACCAAGTCAGTCCTGCCGGTTCCGGCTCTGCAGCCGGGCCCTCCCTGAGGCGCCCTGCTGGTACCCTCACTACAATCCAGGGCCTTCTCTCTGCCCACTGGTCAGCCCCACCCAACCCCGCCGGGTGGCTGTCGTTTGTCCCCTGGGCCACCCCTTCATTCGTCCACTAGTGTTCTCTGCACTGGCTGCCACATCTGCTCTGGTCCTCAAGACTCCACGTCGGGAGAAGGTGGCCGCTGAGTCAGCACCTCCTCTTGGGGACACTGGGGTGCAGGGCTGCACAGGTGGTGCCAAGACGGGGGGCATGGCCTGACCCCTTGGCCACCTCCAGGCTCTCCCTGGGGCTCTGCCCCCAGCTGCCTGTCCCACAGCCCTTCAACTTCCAAGGGACCCTCCCTGTCCTTTGCTGTGACTTCGGCCCCCACACCGAATCATCTGCTAGGCTGGGTCCTGCGTGTCCTTGGAGGTCCCCCTGCCACCTCCTCCGTGAAGGCTCCTGGACAGCTCCTCAGAAGCTCAGACAGCACACGGAGACATGGGCGTGGCCAAGCTGGAAAACCTGGGGTGTGGGGAGGGGGCGTCATCCCCCGCCCCCAGGCCCTGCCAAGGCCTGTGCCGGCCCTGTCGCCCCATGCCATTCTGCCCGCTCCTCGGAGGCCGACGAGGCCCCGTGGGGAAGAGCTTGACAGCCACGACCATAGCCCCCGGCCCTGCTTGTGGCATGGGCAAGGCCGCCCCGGTCAGACCCAGCCGGACCACGGCGGCTGGATTCAAGTCCTACAACATGCAGAGCACACAGCGGGGGCACGGGGTGTCCTCAAGAATGGGGATGGCAGTCTCGGGGCCACACCAGGGTGGTGCGTGCACCTGGGGGAGGGGCTGCAAGCAGGGGGTCCAGCCTCAGGTGGGCGTGGGTGGTGGGGGCCCAGGGCCCCGTGCTGTGCTGGAGGGGATGGTGGGGTGGGGGAGGTCCCACGGTGGGTCACTGGGGCCTGTGGCTTCCACTCTGAGACCCAGAGGTTGGGAGGGCAGACCACCCCCGCTGGGGAGGGTTCATGGAGAAGGTGGGGTGAGGAGGATGGGCACGCGGTGGGAGACCCAGGGCAGCGGCCCGAGCAGCCAGGACGGGGCTGCCTTGACCTGTGCCAGGGGTCTGGGGAGGGGGCCGGGCGTGCTTGGGAGTGGGCTAGGCTGGTACAGGAGCCCCGGGCATCTGGCCGGTCCACTCGGGCCCGTGCCAGCCAGGGCGACGCAGAGCACAGGACATGGCTGTGCTGCGCAGGGGCCCTGAGAGGCCCTTGGCGGGGCGGCGCTCCTGGTGGCTTCTGGGCCTGAGGCCCATTGCGCCGACCGACGGTCCCTGGGAAGGCTGGGCTGCCTGCCCCGGAATCAGGTGTGCATGGGTGGGGGTGTCCCTTGGACGCCCCAGGATGGGCCACGCCTCTGCTGGAGAGGGGACGTCTGAATGGACAAGCGCAGACCTGGGGAGGGACATGGGAACAAGAGGCCAGGCCCTGGGCTGGAGAGACCTGAACGCCTGCCATTTGTCGGGCAGGCGGGGACAGGAAGCTGGGCAAAAGCTGCAGAGGCCACCCCATGGCTATTGTCCTGGACACAGTGGGAGCAAGACAGGGCTTTCCCTGGTGTCCCCAGCCCAGGATGCCACCTCATCTGGGACTGACCAGGTGTGACACACCTGAGACCACGGCAGGAGGTCCAGATGGGCTCCCGGCACTCTAGACACAACAAAGGTGGTCTGGCTGCCTCTGCCAAGGTGAAGGGGGTGGCCTCTGGTTAACTCTCCAGCTCTGTTCCCATGGAAACCAAGCTCCTAGGCTACAGCGACCCCCGGCTGGCGGGCTGTGCGCGTGGACTTGGAGGGCCCCACGTACCTGCCAGGAAGGGAGCTGTGGGCCCACCCAGAGCTGTCACTCTGGTAACAGGACGTGGCTACGGGGACACTAAGCACTGCGAGCGTGGGCACGAGGCCTCCAAGCTGGGCTGACCTCTGTCCCCGCAGTGAGCGGCACCTCCCTGCACCTGAGCCCCTGGGAACCCTGGGCCAGGATGGCCGCACAAGGAGCACTCGCGGGGGCGGGGCGTGTGCCGGGCGGTTGCCCGGGGCGCAGAGGAGCGGGGCAGGGAGCCCAGTCTGGCCTGTGGGGTCCCTGGGACTGGCCGGCAAGGGGGCAGGGAGTGGCTCCTCCAGAGCCCTGACCCAGGCCTCCGATGCCTGCACAGCCAGGGGCAGTGAGAGGGGACTCGGCTCTGCCCTGTGCCTGCCTCCTGGGGGGCGGGGAGGGCAGAGGGGCTGGTGGGGCAGCGCGGGGCCGTGGAGGGCTCTCCTGGACGGTCTGGCCCACCCATCAGGTAGCTGGAGGGGCACTTTGGGAGGGATTTCGCCAAGACCAGGCCTGGGGAAGGGCTGCAGACGTCCCCTTGCAAAGACCTCGCCTGGATTCCACGTGGTCGCACACCTGCGCCCTGAGGTTCCCTGCCTGCTGACACTTTACTGAGTGCTCAGCCCTGGGAGCCAAGGTGAGGACCCTGCCTGAGTGTGGGGGAGGCTGGGTCCGGGGCCACCAGGCCACCGGTCAGCGCCGAAGGCAGCTCCTGGTGTGCTCTGGGCCTCCTCACCAAACATGCAGTTCAACAGAGAGGTCTCCCCGGCAGGAAGAAGGGGCCCCTCCACCTCTGTGCCTGCTGATGTGACACCGGGGTCGAAGGCGCCTTCTCCCACCGCGAGGCCGCACTGCCCTCTGCACGGGCGCCCAGGACTGGCCACGGAACCTGACTCGCTCTGCCGGGACCTGGGGACACACACCGCCGCCCCACCTGGCCGTGCCAGACGGGAAAGGCCAGAGGCCACCCACAAACTCCCAGAGTTTTGTTGGAATCCAAACAGGCAGCTGAGGACTTAAATCAAAACAACCACAACAAACGTCTTAGGGCTGTGCCCGTGGAAGGAGGGCCTGGCACCCAGGCACCCTCTGCTCCTTACGCCCTTCTGGTCAGCTCCGTCCCTCTGGACACCGCTGTCCTCCCAAGCACCTCTGTGCTGCAACCCGCTACCCTCGGACACTCAGGCTGTGCAGAGGGCAATTTGCATGTGGGCTCTGGGTATCGTGGGTCAGAGTGGGCAAGTGGTGTGGCTCTCAGAGCAAGACCCTATTTGGGGGTACACTGCTGGCAGCCCCCATACCGGCCGCGCGGCCCCCACACGGCTGTGGTATTGGGAGCCCCAGGGCCCAGCTGCACCCCACCTCTGGACGGAGGGCCCACCATGGTCGCCACATTGCTAGGAAATACTTGACAGTGCCTGACAGAACCGTGAGGGGAGCTCGGGACAGACACCTCTAAACGCTGAGGACAGCTCAGTCGTGGGCCAGCCGTGCCCTGGCCCATAGGTGTGAAGATGCTCTCCAGTCACATGACTGAGGCTTCGAGGGGGTGGGCTCTCTTCATCGCGGTGAGGAGGCAACCCACACAAGGCTTCCGTGGACAAGTGGCTGTCCAGCGCAGGCTGCGTGTGAAAAGCCCGACTCGGGGCGCCCGCTGCGTCCCCAGTCAGTGCCGAGGTTCCGCTCAGCAGCCGGCTCCAGCAGACACTGAGTGGGTCCCAGACCCTTCCCGGCCACATCGCTGGCCCAGGGCCAAAGCCCCTCACAGCCCTCTCCTGCCCGGGGCCGCTCAGGAGCCAAGGGTTCAGGGGCCCCATCTCCCCGGAGCTGAGAGGGCCAGCTGTGGTCATGGATCCAGCGCTGGTCAATGATGGTCAGGAGCCTGCCAGGGTGTGGGGGTGCCTGTGCTCACACGGCTGGTGCCACCCGCCCTCCACCATCAACGTGTCAGGGACTAGTGTGCACTGATGTCCCCAAGCCCGAGGAACCGAGGGCACGTGGCCGGGCACACTGCCCACGTGGGCTGGATGGGCCCGAGCGCCGAGCGTGCAGCCCGTGAATCTCGGCTCCGGGGTCACGAGGAATGAGCTGGAGAAACAGCCTGGCCACCTCACTGACCTCCGCCCGGCGATGGCAGGCGGGAGGCCTGCCTACCGAGACCACTGGTGTCCGCAGGGAGAGTGGCCCGTGACGCGGGCCACGACCTCCGTCTCCGGCCTCGCGGTCTCGGGGTTGGCCCTCCTCGTGACCCTCGTCCTTGCCGCCTCACTGAGTTTGTGGGTTCCTGTGAGGACCTTGAGGGCATCTGCTGAGCGCTCTATTTAAACAGGCAGTACACTGAGGCTAACCTACTGGGGTTCCTAACATGTGTAATATTTTCCCTGGATTAGAAGACACCTATCGTTTTCTAAAAGGACGACAAATTTTCAAATGAGAGAGTTTTCAACCAGTTCATCATGAGATCTAGAGTTTATTCCTCCGGGCAGGACGCAGACTCAGACGCGGCTTAACCCACGCAGGCGGCCGCAGACAGAGGGCGGCCGGGCTCCTTCCGCTCCGCGGACTGCGTGGTCACAGTGGGAAGGCCCGGCCGTCCCGCACGGCACGTGTCCTCCACAGCCGGCTGGGTACACGTGCAGAGCAGTGACAAGCGCCCCTGCTCCTTGTCCAGGGGTGGCCGCAGACTGCCGTCAGTCAGGTCCTGGACGGGGCTGAGCACAGCCAGGCGTCCTGTCACCCCCACAGCAGACCAGGACAGAAAGTGCCCACGCACCGCCAAACGTAAGGAGAAAGGGCAGCCCCACGGGCTCCGTCCAACTGTAGACTGAGAAGGCGCCTGGTCCACATAGTGCGGACGGGGACACAGACACGTGGGTGGTGGCACTACGTGGGGGGAGCCGAGCCGTTCCTGGGAGTCCGCCTCGCAGGAGGACAGAAACCTCGCGTCCACTTCTAACATGTGTCTCTAGGGCACAGTCCCGGCCGCCAGCCACACTCTTCGCTGAGTTGTGTGAGCACACCGAATCCATAATTCCACTTAGAGAAATGCCTGTGACCATCTGAGGTCAGGATGCCCACGGAAACCCCCCGACGCCTGGTCACACCGGCCACGCAGGCCCAACACAGGGGCTGCTGGCGGCAGGCAGGTGACAGCCCCCCAGCGGCCGGGCTCCGGAGGCAGCGAGCACAGTCCTTCCAAGTCACCGGGGCTTTACTTACTTGCTCAAGACAAACGCTCTTTTTTTCAGCCTTGAGACCACAACACTGAGAACGCTAGCTCTCTAAATCTCAGCAGTAACACGCGCGTTTGTGGAAATTCCCGGGGCCTTGTCCTGGACACAGGCCAAGCCCGCTGCAGGCACCACTCTGTTACCCGAGCAGCGCATGCCACTGGGACAGCCACCGGGCACATGCGTGCCCCATCCTGACCACATGTGACCTCAGCTGCCGCCCGACGCCCTCCGTGCAGAGAAGACAGAGGCAGCCCGCAGTTACCACGGTTACTGAGGGAGACGGTCACACTGAAACGCCTCGTTACACAGACGATCATGGGGCAGAGGGGTGACTGACCACAGCGTTTGCTTTTTATTGGGAGCCTGGTGGGCAGCCCTAGGTGGACGGCCCTGGGTAGGCAGTGGAGTGGCAGAGTCAGAGGTGAGCAGGGGAGCCAACCCCGGAGGTACCTGGTCTTGGAGGCCCGGCCGAGTCCCGCGGGGGCGGTGGCGGCAGTAAAGTGCTGCTGGGGCTGTTGATGTCCCCCTCCCCGGTGAGCATCAGGTCGGCCACGAGCTCGCCCTCCACAGTCTGGACGCCCCCGGCCTCCGCTTCCGGCGCGTGGGACGTGGGGGTGGTGGGGGTGCAGGAGGGTGAGCTGTCGGCCGAGCCAGGGCTGGTGGCCGGGCTCTCGGGGTGGTCTCGCGGCCGGGGCGCCTCCTTGCCGTTGCTGCTCACGGGGCTCTGGCCGGAGCCTCTGGCCGCAGCCGGGCAGGGCAGAGCGGGCGCGGCGGCGCCGGGAGGGAACCGCAGGAACTCGGGCAGGACCAGATCCTCCTTCCTCAGCAGCCCGCGCTGGTCATCTGCTCTGTTGCTCTGCGCTTTGGAAATGAGCTCAAAAAACGCTATTGGAAGAAAACCCACATTGGCCAAGTTTTAGAGTGCTGCATACTCAGTCACACCACAACAAAACTGCACCTTCTGGAAGGTTCTCATCTCACTGCCCTGCTGCCCTGGGACCACAGGCTGCGGCCACGGAGGCCTGTGCACCCCACCACTTTCGCCCGCAGAGCTGCGGGAAATCCGGGCTTCCGGGACAATCCCGCACAGCCCTCCACCTCCCTGAAAATTCTGTGTGAAATCCAGACTGAATGATCCCACACCCTGGACCTAACGCGTGGTGCTTCAGCGGCACGTTGTCTGGGCTCTGGCCGGGGGCTGACTACGCGGGGACCCGCCGTTCACACCCAGTCCCAGCTCCCTTCCCGGGGTGAAGGCGGTGACCCATCAGACGCTGAGGCACCGGAGCTGGGTGAACCCGTCCTGACAAGGGAAGGGGGCCCCAGAGGGGCAGCACGGGCAAGAGCCCCTGGTCGTGCCTCTGGGGTCACCCCTTCTTGGCACAGGGTGGTCCCGACAGGGCCCGAGAGCAGGGCCGGGCCCTCGCCCTCTCCCCCGCAAGGGGCCCTGGTCCCCTCTGGGCCCCCCACTTCCCTGGCATCCTCAACAGCCTGCTGTTGGCCCGAGCTTCTTCGCTTCTTCCAGAGCCCCTTTTCCTTACCCAGAAGGCTTTGCAATCATAACTTGCGCTCACTGTTCAAAGCAGCAGGTGCCTAATCTGAGCTCCTCTAGCATTTAAACCACAGTTTTGGAACAAGACAAGTTTAAAATCTCAAATCTTAATGCGTCTCAGAAGTGCGCAAACTTCAGAGCAGGGGGTGTTTTACCTCTGCCTGAGTGGCTAAGCCAGCGGAGAAGGAGGGCTTTATGGTTTTAAGGGAGGGCGTCACAGGAGCTGTGACAAGCTGACTAGGAAGCACCCCCGGATTAAAACTCATGTCACAGACACAGCTGTTAGTTTTGATTCTGCTTTTCATGCTTCCTTTGGTTATAAGCTTTTGGAAGAGAAAGCAATTTCCATGAAAGAGGCCAGCTCTCCCTCTGTCTCCTGGGTGCCTCCTTCGTCTCTCCTGCAGGCCCTGGGGGTGCAGGCCGTGGCACCCACAGGCTAACACAGAGGTCGGCGAGCCCAGGCCCTCCACACACTGCCTCCTCCCCTGGCACCAACTGAGCCACCATCCCCGCTGGGGACCGAGAGGGAGCAGCGGGCAGATCCTGCCGAGACCACTGGGCCACCCCCCGTCCCTTGGCTGCCTCCTGTCCCCTAGGGGCCTGGCTCTCAGTCTGAAAACTGGGGTTTTAATAAAGTTATGCCAACAGCCACAGACTGACGGGGGGCACATTCTCAGTGGGCAGGGGTCACAGTTGCCCCACTGTCAATACCTCACAGGAAGTCCCAATAATTGTACTAGAGAATTGACATGGTATTCACTAACAAACGTGCAAGTTTAAAAAGTACACCTACCCTCTGCTTCGTCCAAATTAATTTTCTGATATTTTTTTTTCCCAATCTTTGCAATAGATTCTTCTCTCTTTGAAAGCCGGGGATCCCTAGCATTTTTTCCATTTTCTCCTTTTATTTTAATAGAATTAGACTTGCCTAGTGTTCTCTCCTCTCCCTGCATTAGAAGGAAAGTCAAAGTTCTACTCACATTTCAGACACATGACAGCACACAGTTTATCAGTTACAGACAGAAAGGGTCTCTGAGGTACAGACTGCACTGACAGGCCCCACGCACGCAGGAGGCAGTCTCCACGGCCAAGATTCACAAAGCTCAGCATGGAAGGCACAAGTGCCCACGCGGGAAAGCAGGCAGGCACGTGACAGGTCACGGGGGCAGGCCCCAGAAGGGACGGGAGAGGACACCGGGGCGGGGGCGAGCGGGCAGCCTGCGAGCACGGGGCGGGGGGTGGGGGGCATTACCGTCGCCGAGAGGCTCCTGGAGCTGGAACTCACAGCCATGCTCTGTTTGCCCGACATGCCTTTCTGTTTATCTGTGGACCCTGAACACAGTGAGACAGCTTTGTAGTCACAGCGAATCGCAAATCCATCCGAACATTTAAATACCGTCACGCTTACACTGTCCGTGCGAGCAGGGCTGCGGAGAAGACGAAGCATTAGCTGCCCTTCCCTAACAGGCACGGACGGCCCAACGCCCAGTCAGGACAAAGGGACAGCCTAGCTCTTCGGCCTGCGCGCCTGGCAGCACGCTGGGTGGGGTGGGATGGAGACGGCATGGCGGCTTTGCTAATGGGGACTTGGTGGAGACGCCGTGGGGAAAAGCTCATTTCATGGACTATTTGGCATGAATATTCTTTGGAAAGTGGAGTCACATATTTTGAAAGACGGCCGTGGCCCCAAGTCAGGGCTGCCGTCTGTCCTCCGTGGTTGCTCGGGGCCCAAGCCCACTTCTCTAGCCCGCTTCAGCTGGAGGAAACGCGCCTGCCTCGAGCAGCTGCTCAGACACACGACGGCCTGGCTGCAGCTCACCGGCAGGCTCTCCGGAGGCCCACCGTGTCAGACCCGGAGGGAGGGGCCGCGAGCCCACACCCTGCCCGGGACCAGGGAGCACGGATGGCCCAGGGAGAGGAGCGGGCACTGGAGCTCCGAGGGCAGAGGGGCCACCGCGGCGGTCACCCAAGGGGACAGAGACATCTCAGAGCTGAGCCGGCCCTCACAAATCGTTTGCTACCCAGCCCTTGCTGGGCTCAAGCCCCAAAGTTGCCTCAGGCAGCTCCTCATAAAGCCACCTCCTCACCCAGGGAATCACAGAGGGTGCTGGAAAGCTCTGTCCAGGAGCCATGCTCCCCACTGCCCTGCGCCCTGAAGTTGCTGAGGCGCAGCCCAGGGCCCCGAGGCGTGGGGGACTGAGCCCCGCTGACAAGGCTGCGGGCCCTAGGCCAGGCATGGGGCTGTGGGAGCCCAGTGTCCCCGGGAGGCTGTGGCTGAGGCAGGGCGGAGAAGCGCCCTGGAAGCCGCCTGATTCCGGACCAGGGGACAGTGAGGCCTCAGACAGCACCTCGTCTGCAAGGATGTTCCTAGGGAAGCGGAGCCCCTTGGCCAGAGGGACCCAAAGCCTCCTGGGAACAGAGTCTTCTATAGTTAAAGCCCTCAACATGGCGGGGGGGGGTCGGACCCTTGGAGCAATCCGGGGGACTGGGCAGGGCCTGTCACCCGAAAACCCGGGCTCAGCGAGGTCTCCGCTGGTCTGGAGGCACACAGCTTCCAGAGCGGGGCCCTTGTGCCCCTGCCCAGTCAGGGGCTGGGCTCTGCCCTGGGTCACCGGGCCCCGTGAGACCCTAGACCCAGTGGAGGCCACGTGTGCTGGGCAGCAGGGCAGGGAAGGGGGAGTATCAGGGCCTTGCCCACCTTTTCCTCTGGAGGGGTCCTTCTCCTCCAAGATGACCCGCTGTCCATCCAGACTCGATATGGGGGCGCCGAGGTCCAGGGGCTCTTTCTCTCCACTCTAGAGGCAAAGATTGTGTGCTGAGTAACCCACCCGGACAGGAACTTTCCGGGACAGCTGTGAGTGGGCCGCCTGCTGACAGCGAGGCCGTCCCAGGATGCCGTCCCAGGATGGAGTCACATGCCAGGTAGCTCCAGGTGCTGCCACTCCAGAGGCGCCCAGCCCGAAGGACCTGCTCCCTGAAGGAGGCCAGTGGCCCCAGAGCTCCTCGCAATGAAGGAACAGCCAACGGCTAACGGGGTCCTGCCTTGCTCACGACATTTGTGGCTGAGATGGATGCACATGTTCAGTGAAGAGGGTCAGCTGGTGCGTCCACGGAAAGGCCACATGCGTCAGAACCCGTTCCACAAGAATTCCCCCAGGGCACCGAGGCACCCAGGAGCCACAGCCCAGCAGGGGTGCGCCCTGCCACCTGCCAGCCTGAGCCCCACCACAGCCCCCGAGCACATCACCACGACTAACCCATTTTATAGGTAGGGAAATGGAGGCACAGAGGGATTAAGCGAAGGCTTAGGGTCTCAACAGAGTAGGAGCAGGGCGGCCCACGTGGCGCCCCGTCCCTGTCGGTCCAGCACGGACTGTAGAACAGCGGTGCCCCTGCTGAGCCGGGGGAGGGGTGGCAGGTGACCCCTGGGGATCTGTATACTATGTAACATGGTCCCTCCTTCACCTCAAAGATCCTAAACAAGTGTGAGCCTGTTTCAGAGACAATTAAAAAGCTAAACATATGTGAAATCATAGCTCTGATAAAGTTTATTTTCTAAAGAAAGGCGAATACGAGGCAAATTCTACATCATAAATCACTGCATTTCAAAGCACACGCAGAGCGTGCCAGACCCAGCAGTGACCCCAGCATAGAGGCTGGGTGACCAGCTTGCCGACCCGCGGTACCTCCCACGTGCCCTCTGGTTACAGGGACGGCGGACAGCGCTCCCGTCTGGCTGCCTCCTGCCCCAGAGTGGCTTCTTCCGTATCCCGCTCACATGGAAACCCAACAGTCCCGCTTGGAAATGCCAGGGAGATTTTAAATTTACCAGGTGTAGGTGAAGAAGCACATTTAACGAGAGGGTGCACCCTTGGCCGTGGGCAAACGCCTGACTCCCGGCTCAGGGTGGGCGGCCCGGTCTCTGCTCTGTGCTCAGACATGCAAATCAGGGGCACATTTCCGGGGTTTTAGTTGTTTGTTTCTCGTTTTGGTTTCTCTGGACCAAAATCACATCTCAAATATCAACCCCAATCCCTTTGGGAGTGACCATGGTAGAAACAACGACCGTTTCCACTTCATAGGATGAGGAGTGAGGGGGCAGAGGTGACGCCGTCCCTCCTACCCAGGCCCCCGCCACCCCTGTGGGGAGAAGCTGAGGACAGGGTGCCACAGCTGTGCCGTGTGGAGAACCGGAAGCCAGCTTGCTCCCAGGGAACAGGGCTGCGGGGAGCAGGGGTGGGGGCGGGGGATCGTCACTCACCAGCCTGGCCACCAGCTCACCCAGGTGCAGGCCATATTTGGCCACCACCGGCCGCAACACCTCCGTGACCGGCTTGGTGGGCTTGGCCTTGAGTCCCACTGACCGGTTAATTGGAACCAGATCCAACCTGGCGGGAGAAGGAGAAACACGCGACATTCGTCAGCCTTCACTGAGGGAGCCCACGCCACGAGCAGACAGCGCCGTGTCCAGGGGAGCCCTCGGCCCTCTGGGTCTCCCGACTCAGGCCGAGGCTCTGGCTGTGGAAGGAAGCCTCCAGGGGCTTCTCGAAGGTTTCGTTCGCGGGGGGCCGAACATGGGCTGACACACTTGGCAAAGAGCGGACCCCTCCCCATGGGGTGCCCAGCTCTGCCGTCCAGCCTGCCCACCCCTGGGTGTGGCCCTACTGTGGGAGTGGGACAGGAAGGACCACCCCAGGGAGTGGGCTCCAGGCTCACAGTGAGGGTCGGCATTCCCTTCCCGGGGACCACTGTCGTGCAGGGGCCAGTGCTCTCAACGCTGGGTGCCTCCGGGCCCTAATGGGAAAGGCAGCCGCACGTTTCTTACCGAAACAAAGTTCGCTTTTCTAGGCGTAGGTCCCTAGATGCCAAGATGCTACTGTCCTGATGCAGCACCAGTGGCTTTGGGGCACAGGAAAGGGAGAGAGATGACATCAGACATCAGCGTGGGGCAGGGAGCACGCTGCAGTGCTGGCAGCACACAGCCAATGCGCAGCTGCACAGAGCCAAGGAGCCGCCGGAGAGAAGGTGGCCCCTCCCTCCCGTGGCAGCACAGGAGGGTCCCAGAGCCAGACCCAGCCTCAGGGCAGCACCAGCAAGCCGCCTGGACATGGAGTTCAGCGCACGGTCAGCCGTGAGCAAGCGAGGGCCTAATACCACCTCGAGGGCAGGCAAAGATGTGAGCAGGCCCCCCATGGGGCAGGTCCCCCCACCAGCTGGGCCCCCCACAGGGCGGGTGCCCCATGGGGCAGGTCCCCGCCACCAGCTGGGCCCCCCACAGAGCGGGTGCCCCATGGGGCAGGTGCCCCCCACCAGCTGGTCCCCCCATAGGAAGGGCCCAGTACCTTGTCCCCGCCCACCAGGAAGAGGTCCACGGCGGCCCCGTTGATGCCGTGCCGCTGGCAGAGCCCGCACAGGACCTCCTTGATGGACAGCCCCGCCTTGACGAGCACCACGCAGGACGTCCCGTCGGGGAGCTGGATGCAGCAGTGCTTGGTGGCCTTGTCCCGCTCAGGCGCCAAGGTCCTGCAGGCCTCTGACTGGGAGCAGGAGACAGGGTTACAGGGAGCACGCAGGACGCCCCAACAAGGGCTGAGGCTAGCTCAATGCGCTCACCAGGTCGCTGCACAACCGCTGTGGCCAGTCTGCAGTGTGCTCCTGTGCAGCGGGCCCACCCCGGCACTGGGGCTTCCACGCTGACAGGGGCACAGCCATGCTGTGGCTGGTCTCTCGGGCACTGGACTCACAGTCTCACCCTCCAGTCTGAAGGCTACCACCTACGGGCCACACTGAGCCAGCTCTCTTACTCACAACAGGACAGCCCTTCACAGGGCTCTTTTCAGGACTTGTCTGCACCTGACCTGGCGGTCGCGGCCCCTGAGCTGCCTTCGCCCACCTCAGCCTACAGGACTGGGACCCACGAGGCAGGCTGGATGACACGCCGAAGTCCCCGAGGCCCGGCACAGTCTGAGAGCCCTCTGCTGCTCTTTGCTGTCTTCCCAGCTCCCGTGCCCGACCTCCCAGGACCCGAGGCCCCTCCAGAGGGAGGAGGCTGTGAGAAAGGCCAGGGGGTGGAGGGTGGGCAGGCGCGGTGTGGGCCACAGTGAGCGGGGTTCCATCCTTTTTGGCTGCCGGCAAAGGGCCCGCCCTGTCTCTGGGAGGGACAGGTAGGGGCTGTTTCTGCCCAGAGAACGCTAGCTACGTCTGTCCTGCCCCTCAGTGGTGGCACACCTGCAGGATGGGGGTGGGCAGTGGCTCTGGTGTGCAGTGTCTGTGGCTCAGGAAATCACTAGTTAGCACTTCACCCCAGCGCAGGACCCACGCTCAGAGGCGGGATGTGGGCCGAGCGGCAAGCCCTTGGGGCTCTCTCTGAGTTACGGTCTCGATTCCTCACTGGATGCGGCTCCCTGCACGCACCCTTCTAAGGTGCTGCTGCCTCAGCGGTTCACCTCATTGCATGATCCCCGCCACACAGTCTGAAAAATCTTTCACCCAAACAGGATTTCAGAAAACTAGTTTATGGGTGCTACACTGATGGAAAAACGGCCCCAACTATTGCTTTCCCTTGGATGCAAATGCTTTAAGCCCCCCGAGTTCCGGGCGGCTGTCAGGACCCACAGCTAGCTGGTACCCGGTGAACCCTGACAGTGCCAGCTGTCGAGTGGCACAACAGAAGCAGCAGCGACATGTCACACTGACTGCTGCTGGACAATTTCTAGTGACTAGGATGCTGGCAGCGCCTCCCCATGCCTCCCACCTGCCCTCTCCTACCTGGGGCAGAACAAGCCACCACACAACCAGGATAACAGGGTGTGAGGGGCCCACCCAGAAGCCCCACAAACACGGAATGTCTGAGTTAGCGGGATGTCCAAATGGTGACACAAGGACAAAGCACTGCCTTCAAAGCTTTTGTTTGTTCTTAATGGGAGTTCAAAAAAACGTAACTGAATGAGAACAGAAAGATTTCAAAATCAACACAGAAATATTTTTAGTGCTCAAGGAGCACCGCCCCTTATTACCGAACGGCTCCTCACCCCACTCCGAAGCCCCACCCCCCGTCCCCAGAGTACTCAGGTTTTGCACACGTGGACTCTTGGTGACTAGACCCTGACACAAGCTCCATGAGTCAGCGTGGCCTTTGGGCCACAGGTAGGCCGTGACTTACCAGGTCCAGGCTCCCTGCCGAGGACACGGAGCCCTGTGACTCCCTGCGGCCCAGGCCTCCATTGGCGTGAGGGACGTCTTGATGGGGAAACACAGCGACTCAGAAAATCAAATCACGCCAGCTTCACTTAATACAGAACCCCACTTATTTGGTCACGTCTCCCACCCCCCACCCCCTTTAGGCTGAACGAAGGACAAGGCAGACAGGGAAAGGCCCCTCAGAGGTGCTGCCCCACCCCACCGGGACAAGCTCTGTGCTCGGCCAGCGCCCCCAGAAGCCCACTGGCTCAGAGCAGATCAGAACACGGTCTCCCTTCCCTTCATTTATTGGGAATTTTTATCTCAACTTGTGGTTTCTGGGACTAACCAGAAACTGTCCCTTGTGACGGTCACTGCATCTTTACCAATGGCTGTCATGTCTTCCTGCAAAGTCCTAAAGTGAGCCAACAACTGCCGCCTGAGTTGAGGTTGCTAACTGAACTAACTGTGATCTTAGGCTAACTTGGGAATCATGAAAGCACTGATCTAGAAAGGCCCTTCGGAACAGGGGGCCTGATTCCCAGTCACGCTGCTATGCCGGGCTCAGGGACAGAGGCTGGGAGTGCGAACACAGGGCCCCCACGTCCCACTGAGCCACCTCCCCAAAGCAACGGATTCCTAGACAACCAAGTCCGAATCCTGGGCAGTGCCCTGGACCCAGGATTAAAGCTCTCTAAAGAGCTGCCAGGCATGGGACCCGATGGTCCTGCTCAGGGGGACAGACTATCTGAGGCCAGCATTACCCGTCTCCCGGGCACTCAGGGGTTACTGGCCCCATCTGGCTACAGAGCTCCCATCCCCCAGGTGGTCTCACCAACTGAATCCTACAACTGTCTGCCTGTCCTCATGAAAGGACCCGGTTCCATCACGTGCAGTGTGGCCGGGGCGGGGGATGCGAGCCTCAGGCCCACACCCCGGGCTGCGCTCTATAGAAGGCATGTGAGACCCGGGCAGGCTACTCTGAGGAGATAAAACACACACCACAGAAACCGCTTAGCACAGCCAGGCCAGGTCCCAGTCAGGGGCGCGCCGGGCCCTCCCTCAGGTGCCCCTGCCTGTCCTCTCTCCAGATGGGTCACCGGCTGATTTAAACTCAGGACCAGAGGCCTGCAGCTTTCAGGTTTTTTCCTGGAAAGTAACGCCTTTCGTAAAAATCTCTAGGGACGAAAAGCCTTGCAAACCCTTCCCTCAGATGCTTTAAAGAGTCTGGTGCGAACAGCGCCACACTTCTCTCTCACTGAGCCACCTGCGTCTCTCACACTAGCTTCTCAGGTACCCACAAGAAAGAAACCAAGGGGGAAATAACTGGGATGGGTGATATTTAAGATTTACAATAATAAAAAGTGACAATTTTAAGAATGCTTTTAGACAAACTATGGCGCTGCCTTTAAGGAAAACCACAAAGGGGCTGGTGCCCCACCACACACCAAGGAGAGAGCTAGGCAGAGAGACGAGGGACTGTCCCAGGTGGGCAGACCGCAGGCATTTGG
Source organism: Aselliscus stoliczkanus (assembly GCA_033961575.1). Classification (NCBI taxonomy): domain Eukaryota; kingdom Metazoa; phylum Chordata; class Mammalia; order Chiroptera; family Hipposideridae; genus Aselliscus; species Aselliscus stoliczkanus. Next base: position 141,689,288 of record CM066734.1, read on the forward strand.
CATTTCTTCTTTACAGTGGGTGGCATTTTCTACATTTTCGCCCAGGGCACCTGTTGCCGCTCAGCAAGAAGAGAGCAGCAGCCGGGCGGTGGGCGTGCAGCCTCGCTGCTCAGAGCCCCTGAAGGCCCCACTCTGCTCTCATGACCCTGCCCTCGAAGGCCAGGAGGACAGTGGCCTCATCGGGCCGTTGCCCCTGCGCCCCCCACCGTCCCCCACCCCACGAACCGTTTCCATGGTCACCGTGGTCCTTCTTCTTCTGGGACCGCCCAGTGCTCCGCGTCCTAGACCAAGAGAAAAAGGCTCCTTTTCGTTTCTTCTCGTTGTCCTCGTCCCCCAATTCTTCATTCAGGGATCTTCCAGACTTTGATTTTCCACTCAACTGTCATCAAATGGAAAAGGTTGTTAAAATCATGGAAAGTTATTTTAAAATGACACGAAATGCAAAAGGAAGCTGAAGACCAGTTGTAAAGTGCTCCTGGGATCCTTCAAGGCCGGACCTCTCCCCCACCCAGCAGGAAGACGCGTCCTGGGAGGTCACTGCGGGTGATGGAGCGCTGACAAGGGCACACGCCCTGCCCCACAGGACAGCCTGCTCTGAGTAGACGAGCAACGGGGACCAGCGCAGGGGACTAGGGCACCTTTTTCGGTGTGGACACGTTGGAGTGGTCGGAGCTGACGCTGTGCTTGGAGGCCGGGCTGCTCGGCACCTGCTGTGCGTCCGGCAGGGGGCGCCCCTCCACCTCCGCTAGGATGCACTCCTGGTACAGCTGGGACTTCAGGAAGCGTGTGTAGCTGTCAAACTTCATCAGATTGAAAATCTGCGGAGTAAATGCACAAGGTTGCAGGGGGGACCTACAGACAACCGCCGGTCCTTTTCTGAAAAAAAGTCATTCAGCCCATTTTCTCCACCCATCCACCGGCCCCAGAGCTGTTTTCCAGAGTTCCTTCAAACCTCACTACTCTTCGGCTGGCCGAGTGCCGCGGTGGTTGGGCGCTGGCTTGGGAAGCCAGCAGCCCCGGTTCGGTCCCCACATGTGAGGGCCAGTGACACTGCCCTCAAAAAAAAACAAAACAAAACACAAAAAACAAATCTCACTACTCTCTTATAACAGTACCATGCCAGCCTTTCATTTACCACACTTAATATCAGCAAATCCCAACAATTTCCACAAAGCCAGCACTACCGGGAGACCCAACGTGCAATCTCGGAGATTTACTTGGTTAAAAATGAACCCCAAGCCCCTGAAATCTAAAGGAAGTGAGGACTGTGTTGAAAATGCCTCCCTCCAGTTTTTTGACATCGTTCATATGACTTAGCAATAGAAGCGATCTCTGGGGCCGGCAGGATGTGCTGTATAGAACATTAGGTCCCAGGCAGTCTTCAGGATGTCGAGAAATTGAAAAACATCCTCACATGTGCATGTATCGCCCCATGAACTTGTGGTTTCACATGAATGCAGGAGTCAAAGTGTCACTGGACAGGCCACGTGCAGGTGACCATGCCGTAGGCAGGCCCTCGCACCTCACGGTCCCACTGCAATTCGCAGGCTCCGTCAGCCACGCTCTGAGACGGAGGCCCACTGGACAAGACGGGTCCGTGCCACCACACCTAGCCATCGGCGCCTCCCCTCTCCCAGCTGACACTTGGGAGCTTGCGCTCTCAGACCTGAGCCCTCTGCCCCGCGCCCGGGCCAGGAGGCCCTGCAGGAACCCGGGACACCGTGTCACCTGGAGCTGCTGTTCCTTGAACATATCAGGGTGAGGGGCGCTGAGAATGTCGTCTGCCAGCTGGGCCTGGCTGTCGATATTGACCGGGGTGGTGGCCTTGCTGCACAGGAACTTGCTGAAGATCTCGCGGGCCCTGTAGGAAAGCTGACAGGACAAGGCCATGAGCGGGCATGCAGACTGCACGCTCCTTGCGCGGCCGTTTTGGGTCATCACTGCTCTACCCTGAATCCTGGATGCGGCTCCAAGCTCTGGAGAGGCGTTTTCTTGGGGCCCAGTAAATACCGGGGGTGCCAAAAAAATGGATACAAGTGGACACTTTGGTCAGTGTTGCTCAAGCAGGGGTTCGCCGTCATCAGAAGCGTCTGGACGCTGATGGGAACAACATTGAGCACCTCTTGTAATGGCAGAAGTCAAATGTGACTTGTATTCATCTTTTGTTATTGATATATATTGAGTATTACAATTTTAATAGTATTTTCCCCTTCTTAAAATGTGTATACGTTCTTTTGGCACCCTCTGTATTTCCTGCTTGAGTGAACAAATACAAGTAGAGGCCAGCGTGGAACTTTTCACTCAGTCGGCTCCTCACGTGTCCTAAGGACTTGGGCAGCACTGTGAGCGCGGGCACCCGCGTGTGGTGTCTCACGCCGTGCTCGTGCGAGGGAAACTCAGGCCGCGCGGCACTGGGTGTACAACAGACGGGGCCTCGCCAATGGAGGCGCAGGCTGCGGCAGAGCAGGGGGTGCCGCGGGCCAGGACGGCAGGCACCAGCGGGGCAAAGCCGCCCCTCACGCGCACCAACGCCCCCCCCCAGTGCTTTTCCCACAAGGTCACCCATAAGCCCCTCTTCCCACACCCTGAGTGGCAGCACATCTGCTGATGAAAGTTTGATGGCTAAAGGCATTTATGCAAACTACGTTTAGGCAAAACTAAATATTGTGTATATTAAGAAACTTATTCTGAAAGGAAGTGTGTTGTAAATGATGTAAAAATATTTCACACGGACTTTTCCAGCCACATTAGCTAACGCCCGCAGTGAGATCACCCTGCCCGTAAGCTCTCCACTTCCCAGCATGACCAGACGTACCTCTTTTTTGTCGTGTGCCGGAACATGATTAAAATATTCACAGGCCTGCCAGAATAAAATGTTTTCTTCACTGAATTCCTTCCGGAGAAAATCCTAAGGAAAACACCATCAGTCAGCCTTCATACACCAGTCAGGAGAAAGTAAATCGGCAGCTCCGGGGGGCCCTGCCCCGCGCTCTCCCAGAACCCTGACTGTTTCCCCACTCCTGCTGTTCCCCAGTTTCCCGTCTGCAGAAACCGGGTGATAAACGTGTGTCCAGAGACCAGCCGGGGCCAGGGACACGCGTAAAGCTGCCCCACTGATAGGACTGCTCTGGCGTCCGCAGCTGTGCCCCTAGGAGCTGAGCACCCCTCACCGCGGGACCTGCCGCCGCGTCCCTGGCGCCCAGGCCGTCAGGAGCAGCTCAGGTTCTCCTCCTGCGAGAGCTGAGGCCGGGCTAAGCCGGGCTCCCTCTGCCATCTCGGTCCCGAGTGTGAGGCTGCACCCAGCCGCCCCGGTCCCGGGGTCTGAGCCAGCGTGCTGAGGCCTGGTCATGGACCCTGCTGGGGGAGCCCCGTCCCACAGCCGGCCCTACTCACAGAGAAGTACCGGACACCGAGTGGGTCCTGCAGGAGACGCTCGAAGGACACGGCCCAGCTGGCAACCCTCCGGTCGCGCAGGCGCCGGCAGCTCTGCACGCTGGGGAGGCTGGCATTGCTGCTCAGGCTGTGGTTGCTCACGCAGTCCTTCCGGTCGGCCCCGCTCAGCTCTGTGGGGACCAGCACAGACCTCACCTGCACGTGTGCTCGCCATGCCTGCCCGGGGGCTCGGCGGGCCTCTCCCCAAGGTCTTCTGGAGAACGTGCCAGAGCGCCCCCGGTGCCGGTCGGGGTGCAGGGGTCAGCCCGGGACAGGACTAACCCAGCCTCATGTGGCCACACACAGCCACACATGCACACTGCAGAGAGCACGGCGGCTACAACCAAAGAGCTGACCAAGCCAGGGCGCACCGGGGAGCTTCCATGGGTCCGTCTGGGAGGCTCGGTGGGGCGGAGAGTCAGGGCTGGTCACCGTGGTGAGCAGAGCAAAGAGGCAGGACTGGGACACTCACAGCTGGGCTAGTCTCAGTGTGAAATGTCCACTCATCATGTCCAGTGTAAGGATTTCAGCACACTGGCCGTGTGACAACTCAATCAGAAGCCACCCGGATGTGGCAAATGTCACGTGTACCCCAGGAGGTTTGCTCCTGACTCTTCCGCAAAATGGCACTGAACAGCCTTGGTTCCCATGATCTGTAAGTGAGCTCGCGATAATCTCCCCTTCATGAAGCGGGGGGAGGAGCCCGGGGAACCCCCATCACTCTTGCCACCTCCTGTGAGCAGCCTGACATCCTGGACCGGCACAGGCAGGCCTGGCCAGCGACACCCGAGAGGACGGCCCGGTAGAAAGGGCCGCACATGGTGAAGAGCGTCCTAAGACGAAGACGGGACCCGGGGAGCCCAAGCCTGTGTGGGTATCGGGCTTGGCTTCGGGGAGTTAGCACAGCTCTGTGCAGCAAAGGTGGCTAATAAAATACAGTTTCATCTGTTCCCGTGCTGCTGTCCTCTGCCCGCTGTGCCCTGTCACCTGTGTGGAGTAAACATTCTGGGCTGGTTGTGGTGCGGAGTCCTGGGGACTAGTTAACTGGCTCCAGCTCCAGGCCAGCCATTTAAAAGGCACCTTATTAGTGACAGGGGACCGGCAATGGGAAACTAGTAAGGGTGGGAGGCCAGTGGGGCCTCGTAAATCCCTGCTGGGGCAGAGGCGACGCTAACCTTAGATTAAACCCCCTCACAGATGTGCTGATAATGGTGGGCAGAGGCTGGGCCTGCAGCCGCTATGCCCACAGCCCAAAAAGAGGGCAAGCGAGAGCCTGGAGGGCGGCAGAGGCCACAGCCCAGACCCCGCTCGTCCAGGGAGAAGTGGGCCAGTAGGGGCCAAGGAGACAAAAGCAGGAGTTTGATCAAGCCATCCTGGTGTGGTAACCAGAGGCAGTGTTAGAGGATCCACCTGGAGTTCTAAAAGCATTTAGATTAGAAAAGAAGAGAAAAATAGAAGGTCAAGAGTTATCAAGTGACTTAACTGCTACAGAAAACATTCACATGAGAAGTTGTGGAAGATCAGAGGACAATTTGAATTTCTCCTTGAGCTTCGGTGGGACCCGCCGTGCTGCATGTGTTCTGTTTGAAATAAAACACTCGCGACAGCCTGCCTACCATCTCGGTGAGGACTCAGGGGAAGGCTGACTCGGAGCCGTCCGGGAGATGCACAGCCCTCCACAGGACGGACATTTCCAGAGCACACCAGTCAGTGGCTAGCAGGATGAGGGGCCACATAGGGCCTCCAGAGAACTCAGCCACACGCAGCCATCATGTAGATGGAACCATCTGGAAATGCCTGGCCTACGAATCCCAACCTACAGAGCTTGCCCATGTGGAAAGCTCTCTGTGTTACCCATGCAGGACTGTGGGCAAAAAGGGGTTGACAGAAAGTGACCTCACAGGGTGATCTGATCATAAAGTCCTAACTGGCCTCACGCCCCAGGCCTCTGAGCCTTAAGCAGCCCAGTCCATTGTTTCTGTGCAGCTAGGATAACACTTCTTTGAAATAACCCATAACCACCCTCAGGAGAGCACAGCCTCCTTAACTCTCCTGTAATCCAATCCCCGCCCTGCTTTTCCACCTCCATGTCACCTTCCTTCTGTTCCCTCCTTAATTCCAAATGCATAAAAGAAGCTGCAAAACTGTTATTCCCCAAAACATTTGAGATCCTGCTCCCCAGCAGATGGCATCAGTTTGGCTCCAACAAACTCTTATAAAAACTCTCTACAGGTCTGGACATTGCTCATGTCCACAGGATGGAGGAAACACACTCCTGTGTGCACTCCCTCGCGCATACATGTGCTCAGGCACATGCGCTTTCGCTCTGGGCTGGGGTCCTGAGAGAGGCCCAGCTCTGAGGCGGACTTGTGTGCAGTGACCGGAGCAATGAGGGGTCAGCACCGCAGACATTCATGCTCCCTAGTTAACATCTAATCCCACTACCCTTCCCAGTAGATGTTTTATTTGAAGTAGACAGGCTGAGTGTAAAAGTTCCTGTGGAAACTAAACCTGAAATACTTGAAAAACCAAACCAAACGGAGGCATGAGGCAGCGTCAGCCCTCCCCAACGTCAGCCCGCCCCGGCCTCGTCCTCCAGTGGGTGACAGAAGTGGGGCAGAAACAGACATGTTGCTGGACAGAACACAGACGGATTGTTCGGTCAGTGGTATAGGACAGCTGGACGGTAGTCTGCAAAACAAACAAGTCTGATCCCTTCCAACACACATGACAATAAATGCCACATGGACCAAAGATCTAAGTGTAAAAATGGGATTAGAGAAATATTAGAAGAAAACACGGGGGTAACACAGTAATACCTTGCTTTGTGAGCATAATTCGTTCCAGAAACAAACTACTAGTATTGGAAGACATCGCTAGTTTACCACGTTAAAATGTATTAGAAATGTCTGCTTGTCTTGCAGAACACTCGCAAACCACAGTACTCGCAATCCATGGATTTACTGTGTTTTGAAATATTTGAGTGAGGAGAGCCAGAGAACACAAGCCCAGAGCCAAACAAGCGTAACGGACAGCAGAGATTTAAAGTCTCTGTATGGGACCCCTGAGGTGGGGGTGAGGGTGGGTGAAGTGGGTGGTGGGTGTCAGAAGGCAGTTAGAAGATGAGGAGTCCTGGGATGCAGCGAGCAGCACGGCGACTACCGTTAGTCAGACAGTGCTGTGTACTGTGTACTGGAAGGCTGCTGAGAGTCGATCTTTAAAAGTTCTCACCACAAGGAAAAAAAACTGTATGGTGACAGAGATTAACTAGGCTTACTGTGGTGCCCATTCTATAATATACACAAATATTGAATCATTATGTTGTGTGTCAATTATACCTCAATAAAAAATAAATAAAATAAAATCTCTGCATGTAAAAAACACCACAAGCTAAGTCAAAAGACAAAAAAAAACAACTGCGGGGAAGTACATGTAATACATTACACAGACGAAGGACTAATTTTCTTTAAGACACGTACACATCAATAAGAAAAAGACCAATGGACGAGAAGCACGGACGGTCGCTAGGTGAGGCCCGCGTGGAGATGCACCGGGCCTCGGCTACGCGGGCTGAAGGCGAGCCTGCGGGGCGGCCGCTGTGCCTTCGGGCAGGTCAGCTCCGGGAGGGCTGAGCCCCGGGGGCCTCCTGCTATCTTTTACCCTCACAAAAGGAAACAAACGCTCTGGGTATAGGGCCACCCCCTTCTTCCTCCAGCTTCTCTGCCCTAAAGGCTGAAGCGAGAACTCAGGCTGAGCAGCAGGTGCCTGGCCTCAGGGCAGCAGGGCAGCATTCCACGAGGCGACCAGCTTGTGCGAAGGCCCTGCCTGGGACACAAGGGACCCGGCCGAGCAGCAGGAGAGCTGGCAGGGCCAGCATGGCAGGGCCACAGGCACCCGGCGGTGTGGAGTTTGCCTGGGGGACAGCGATGGACGGGACTGGCAGGAAGAGACTCCCGCTGTGTGCAGGTGGGACAGCCCTGAGCGCTGCCCCCATGGAGGCCCGCGGAGGGCGCTGGTGGCCTGGACTGGAGGCCAGGGAGGCTAAGAGGGGGACAGGCCACAGGCTGCAAGCAGAGCTGCCGCGCCATCAGCGGTGCCGGAGCATCTCCGTCTCAGGTACAAGGTGTTTGGACTCTGGCTACGCAACAGCAGGGTGACTCGGAGTATCTGCCTCCCGCACCAGCACGAGCCGGACCACGTCAGGGAGACTGTCCCCTCAGCTGAGGACACCCCCCCCCCGCCATGGCCTGCCCTCCGCAGACCCCCTCGCTCATCTCCTGGGTGCCCAGTGCTCCCCGCAGCGCGGGCGGGAGGACGTGCTGTGTATTTGTGGGATGAAGGAACGAACGAACACACACTGACTGAATATAAATTCTTAGTGAAAGATGACCTGTATATTAACTAACCCATTCTTATAACACTTGGCAAATACTAATTAAAGACTCACAAATCAATAACTGATACTTTAAAAGTCTGAGAAAGAAACTTAAAAATTACAGAACAGGGAAACTACCGACCCGCATGGTATGTTATGCTCCATGTGTCAGCTGACTTTGGCATATTTTGGGGTCCGCCCTCACTGAGTTTTGGGTGCGTGTCAGGTTTGCCTTGGAGTCCTGCACAGAAAGGGCACTCCAGGCCTGAGAAGGCCGGCAGGCAGCAGACGCGGGGAGCGGCTCAGGGGACATGCTCAGGCAATGCAGGGAAGAGCCTGGCTGACACCGCGCGTCCGCCCACTGAGGGGCCGGCCCCGGGCTGCAGGCTGCCCTGGCCACACCTGGAGGCCCCGCTCCTCCCTTCCCACAGCCTCCCCCACTCTCTTCTGAAACAGCCCGAATGCCATGCTGGCTCCCTGGGCTGCAAAGCAAGCTCCAGGAGAGCTCAGACAGGGAGCAGCAGGGGGCAGTGACCGACGCGGGTGGGGACCAGGCCACAGGCCGCTCCGGCCGCAGGTTCCGGCCACTTCCCCCGCAGCAGCCAGGAACACGCGCTCTTCCAAGTGGGACAGTTAGAGACAGTGCTGGCTGCACAGAGGTGTCTTTCCGTCCTGAGACCCCCTAGTGAACATTTGACGGCAGGCTCTTGCAGAAGAATGCGGGGAGTCACGTCGTGGTTGCAAAGCCCCTTTGCAGTGAGGTTAAGGCAGAGTTGCCAGCGTAGATTACAAAATCCTAACACCTTCCCTGTGTCCTCAACACACATGGACAGTCCCTGGTCTTGGAAATCCATTTTCAAATTCTGCATCTCATAGTTCCCACCACCTCTGGGCTCGCTCTGGAGTTGTTCGCGACACATGGAAAATGATGCACACATGAAGGACTGACCTTGAACGCTGAATGACAGTCCTTCAAACGCCACCATCCCCACCCAACTCCAAGGTCAGGAGACGGTCGCCCCATCCGCCTACCCGCGGCCTGACTCTCCGTGGGTGTCAGGCATGTGGGGACCACCGTGCCCTTGTACTCTAGCCACAGAAAGCACCCGTGGAGGACGCCCGCCCGTCTGAGCCGCAGCATCACTTTGGAAAGGCTTCCTGCTTTTTGTTGTGGTTTTTTTTTCTTTTCCTCTTTCAATTGACAGGTTTGAGTCAGAGAAATGCTTTCTTGGTGAGAAAGTTTTTAAAGTCTGTTTCAGATTTGCTGAAAACTGGAAAAGCCACCACCTTTATACTAATTAGATAAACATGTCGGTTGTATCTTGCAAATAATAATGCCTCAGTGTTACATTTATAGATAATTCTGTAACCCATTAACATCTCACCAGAATATCTCATCCAAACCATAACCTCAAGCACGTGAAATATTTAAGTCACAACTCGAGGACGGACTCCGGGCTGTCCCGGCCCTCCGCAAACATACCTGGAGACCGCACATGCCAGCCTGCCCCCGCCAACCACGACAAGGCGCAAGACCACGAGGGACTTTACCTGGGTAGAGCTGATAAGAGCCACTGTGATGCCATTTAACCAAATACTTCCAACCATTCACCGCAAACCACCCCTCTGAATCCATACCAGGGTCAGCTGGCACAGCCCCGGGGGCCCGGGGCAAAGGCCCGGGCCACACACAGAGACATTGCTCCTTAGCTCGCTCCCCAAGGAGGCAAATTAGCGCACTTGCTCCAGCGATGGCAGTGGCACAGGCTGACAAAGGTGGCTCTCCCTGCTTGCTCAGAAGAGGAAACCAATAGTGCACTGAACACAAAGCCCCGCAGCACGCGCATGCATAATTTACCGCGGGACCTTCTGCCTGCTGCTGCCAACCGGCCTTGAATTATTTAGGCAGGCAGAGCCGGGCTACAGAAGCCGGCCTGCCTGACAGGAAGGGCTGGCAGGGCCGGCCCACAGGCCGCTGGAGCTGGGTAACTGTTCTTGTTCAACTGTCAGTGCCAAAGGAAAAAAAAATACTTGCGGCTTTTTATAATACCAGGAAGGTTTTAAGCTCTTATTTCCCTATGTATCTTAAATCTAAGTATATTTTTCATCCCATAAACATAAAACTTACCTTTTTAATGAGAAGGTGATCACCAAAAACTGCATGGTGTCAGGGATAAATATTTGGTAATAAGCAGCGATACCAAATGGAACCGCTTTGAAACTGTAAGGAGCGTTTTCCGGCGGGACCTGACTGCACCCCGGGCGAGCGCTGCTGACTGACGGGCAGCGAGCTGACTCTGGCCCGCGGCTGGCCCCTGCTATAGCTTCCGGGACAGACACTGCTACACAACTACAACTTGGAGACAACGCTATTAAAAAGGTGTTACCGCAATCTCAACATTTTCCAAGAAGACAATTCTGGAAAAGTGTTTGAAAATGGAGCTTTGCCTAATTGGTCTTACCTTCCTGTCCATGTCCTTTCTGAACTCAATTTTCTGCAGAACAGGACGATGCCCCCATGACCCCTGCCCCAGCCACACCACAGTGGAGGAGGGGTGGGATGGAGACAGGCTCCGCCCCTCTGGGCCAGCCCACCCCCGCCCCTGCCCTGCACAGGGGCCCCCAGTTGTGGTTGGGCAGCACAGTGCAGATGCCAACACCACTAGAACCATACCTGGCGGGCTGGTGCTCAGAAAGGCAGAGCTGTTAGCATAGCTGATGCCACGGGAAAACTCCTTCCCTTGTACTAAACTTGCCCCCCTTTTTTATATATGTTATATTTTTTTCATTAATAAATCAGTTTTCTAGAACTGCTCCTTTCTCATGTGCCATCAGTTGGGGGCGACTTTTTATTTTGATATAATGTCAAACTTGCAGAAAGATCACAAGACTAGAGAAAGGAACTCCCACGCCCTTTTACCCAAATTCACCAAACATTGACATTTTCCCGACATTTGCTACGTCAGCCTCTGTCTCTCTCCCCTCACTTCCTTCCTCCTATTCTTTCTCCGAACACACACACACACACACACACACACACACACACACTGAGACTAAGTGGGAGACACCTTACCTCTTATGCCCCTACGTACTTCAGTGTGTATTTCCCAGTGACAAGGACATGCTCTTTCATAACCACAGTACAGCTGTCAAAATTGGGGCATCATACAGGCCATACACCAACTTCAGCACTAATGTCCTTTCTAGCTATTTCCCCTGAGTCCAGGACCCAATTCAGGATCACCTAGTTGTCATGCCTCTAAAAGATCTCAGCATTTCTTTCTTCTTGGCCTAAGCCCTGAAACGTTAGTTTGCCCCCTACTGAGAAATCCAAGGCACAAGGATCCTCAACGCCATGCCATCTATCACATCACACCTCCCAGAGCCGAAACGACCATCCTGGGGCCCGAGTCTCCACCTGGATTCAGACCAGGACGGGCATGACAGACCTCAGGCCCCGCTCTGCTGCACACTGCGGCCTCAGCAGGCTGGCCCAGCTCCTCTCGATGACAAAGTACGGAGCCCTACTGATCATTAGATCCCCACGGCACCTCCTCATAACGGAGTCTAGAAACCACTGATCTCATTCCATCAGTCCACTTTACAGATGACATTGTCAGAGTCTACAGACCTCCAATGACCTGCCTGAGATTGGTCAGCGGCAGTGCTGGGCCGTCCTTACGCGGTGCGGGGCCCAGCATCCCTGTCCTTGATGAGCTCGCGCAGCCTGGCCTCACAGCCAGGTTTCACAGCGCTGGAGAGAAGGTAAGACGCGTCGCGCTGCCACTGGAAGCCTGATGGACGTACACTTTACAGACTTCCCAGGCCAGGGCAAGTGTGGGCCCAAGCGGGGGAAAGCTACATTCGAGCCTTTCCGGGAGTGAGTACCAGGAAAGTCTGGCCGAGCAGAGCCAAACAAACTTTCTGTGTCTGAAATGACACGAGTGCTTTTGGAAAGTGAAATGCCAAGCAGATGGGGGTAAAATGCTGGGAGAGCTCATGAGGCCACGTGAGTGGGCGATATAGAAACCAAAAAGGGTCAGTGTGGGACGTGTGGAAATGAGGGAAGACGTGTGAATTTTGTCACTCATCATATGAATTTTCAGGATTCTAGGCTCAGAACTGTCAATTGTGACCACAAGTCACAGCTGGCCAGCTAATGGTGGCATCTGACCACAGGGAGCCTCCAGAACTCACCAAACAGGGACACAGGGCATTTCTCAAAGATGAGCTTTAATTAAATTCATTTATTACGCAAATTTCAATGAAATGAATTACATTATTCAGTTACTAAGTAATTGCTTTGGGGAATTAATATATTTCATTCCCACAAATAAAATACAAAGCTTTGTGAAGACATTCTTTTGACCTTGCGCCAAGGTCATGAAGTGCAAACCCGCGCAGCTGTGGCCTGTCCCTGCCTAGAGGACACTACCCAGGGCAGAAGCCTGAGGCCAAGATGCAGGCTCCATGAGGAAGCCTCAAAACGGGAGCCTCCCGCCCTGCAGCCCAAGAAGGGCCACCCACCCGGAGCCCAAGCCCAGCTGTGAGCAGGGCTGGGGGGCCAGTCCTCAGGCAAAGGAAAGGGTCAGGGCACAAAATCATAGAGGAGGTGTGGGGAAAGCGCCCCTTCCAACAGAAATGGCTGAGAGGCCCCTCCTGAGAGCAGAAAGCAGCACTACGGCAACAAAGGAAAACACCTACTGTGCGAGGCGGGATTAAAAAAAACATGGCGAATGTTCAATTTTAAAAACATTTATTACAGTAAAAGACACATTGCCATTAACCCCCCTCAAAATACTCCCCCTCGCTTTGAACACACTCATCCCATCACTCTTGCCACTTTCTGCAGCAGTTCCGGGAGTCCTCTTTGGTGAGTGTCTTTACTTGCGCTGTGTTGGCTGCCTCGATGCTCTGACTTGATTCAAAATGTTTTCCTTTCATGGTCATTTTGATTTGGGGGAAAAGCCAGAAGTCACATGGTGCCAGATCCGGTGAATAAGGTGGATGAGGACACACCATAATGTTTTTATTTGACAGAAATTGCCCTACCAGAAGCGATGTCTGACACGGAGCCTTTCCACTGTGATCACAAAATACTGTGAAGGCTACTGCCGAGAGCCATCCAACGGAAAGGCAAGGATTTTCAATACCGGAAGCAGCACATCAAACCTACGTAACACTGTGTGACAAATTTCAACTTGTTTGGTGCACTCAGTCAGGTGTGGGCTATGGTTGAGAGAAGGTGTGTTTTAAACTGTGCCGTAAATTATCCTCTATCATGACAACGCTCCGTGTCACACATCGCTTCTGGTACAGCAATTTCTGTCAAATAAAAACATTACGTGGGGCGGCCGAGTGGTGCGGTGGTTAAGAGCTGTCTTGGGATGCCAGTGGCCCCGATTCGGATCTCACATAGGAGAGCCAGTGACTGTCCTCAAAAAAAAAACAAAAAAAACAAAAAAAAACATTACGGGGCTGGCCGAGTGGCTCAGCTGGTTAAGAGTTGGCTTAAGAGCACGTGCTCTGAGCAACAGGGCCACCAGTTTGATTCCCACATGGGCCAGTGAATGCTGCTCCCTAGCTGAGCTGTCGCTGAGCTGCCAACAGGTGGCAGGATGGCTCAGCTGGTGTAACAACAAGATTTCCTGTTCGATGGTGGGCTACGCCCAACTGCAACTAAAGATTGAACTCAGCACCTTGAGCTGAGCTGCCGCCCGGGTGGCTCAGTGGATAGAGCATGTGCTCTTAACAACAAGGCTGCTGGTTCGACTCCCACATGGGATGGTGGCTACGCCTACCTGCAACTAAGACTGAACACAGCACCTTGAGCTTAGAGGCCACAAGCTGCCGACAGGAAGCCAGATGGTGACTGGCGCCCTCCACAACGAAGATTGAACAACTTGGCTGGTCCCCTCCCCCAATTCCCCAACACTGTTCCCCTCACCCAATTCCCCAACAAAAAAAAATTTTAGAAAAACAAAAACATTATGGGTGCCCTCATCCACCTATTCACCGAATCTGGCACCGCGTGCCTTCTGGCTCTTCCCAAAGTCAAAATGATTCAGGACATCGAGGCAGCCACAACAGTGCCACTAAAGACACTCACAAAAGAGGACTCCCAGAAATGCTTCAGAAAGTGGCAAGAATGATGGGATGAGTGTGTTAGGGAGTATTTTGAGGGGGATTAGTGGCAATGTGTCTTTTACTATAATAATTTTTTTTAAATTTAAACATTCACCGTATTGTTTGATCACACCTCATCGTACATGTCAGGCGTAGACTGTAATTTTTTAGCTATGGCAACCAAAAGCCTGGGTTTTCTGTGACAGTTACGATTTCACATAGTTTTAATAAAGATGTGTTAACTGTAAAAATAAACACAATGTCATATTTATAACTTTTATATGGCTTCCAAATAAAATAATCAAATTTAAAACGTCATTTGTGGGCCGGCCGAGTGGCACATTGGTTAAGAGCTGGTTTGGGATGCCAGCGGCCCCGGTTCGGATCCCACATATGAGGGCCAGTGACACTGCCCTCTACAGCTAACAACAGCTCCACCTGGAGCTGGGCTGTGAGCCCCGGCGACGGTGTAGGCTGCAGCCCCTGCTGCAGTGGGCTGCCATAGGCTACAGTGAGTGGCCGGCAGCCAGCGTGAGCTGTCAATAGCCACTGTGAGCGACCATCCAGAGGCCGGGGACTGATCTGCCTCATCCGGGAAGAGCACAATGATAACACCAACGTGGGCCAGTGAAGCAACATCCTCCACAACTAGACTGAAGAACAAAAGGACAGCAACTTGTCTGTTCCCCTTCCCCGGTTCCCCAATGCTGTTCCCTTCCCCCAATTCCCCAATAAAATCTTTAAAACAAAACAAAACAAAACAAAAAAGTCATTTGTCCAACATTGGGTTCTAGAAACTAGCACCGTGGTCGCCACCCAGGCCGAGGGAAGGCTGCCTCCCCTGCCCCTCCTGTAGGAGCAGGCTTCTGATGGCAAGGCTCCTAGAGACACGCCCCGCACCCATTGGTCTGCACATACCAGTGGGCGGGGCCTGCTCCTGGGTCTGAGGTCTCCAGTGGGTGGAGCTGAAGGCTGGGTGCCCACCTTGCCTTGGGGATTTGTCAAGCCTGACCCTTCTGTGGCATAGGCAGCTGACCGGAGCTCCGGAGAAGCTGTTTTCCTCCTGAAACGGGCCGGGCCAGCTAAGATGAGTAAGAGGTACACGGGCCTCCGGCCCTCAGGTTTTCGATAGATAGGTGTCGAAGGTCCGCTCTGTGGCAAGCCCGGACAGGTGTGGCGGTTCCCGGCGCGGCTCCCGAGTCACGCTGCTGCTTGAATCAGAGCCTCACCCTCCCTAGCTGGGCAACTACTCACCCTTCTGTAACACTGGGGCAGGAACTGCACTGACGTCACAGGGACACTGTGACAACTTTCTTTTTCTTCTTAGGCCAACTTTGATAATTTATATTTTCCTAAAGGTTGTCCAGTTGATCTGGTGAATCACACGTATTAGTATAAAGTTATTCATACAATTTTCTTACAACTTCATTTCTTCTCTAACTGCAGTTAGGACCTGTTTCATTTTTTATGTTATCTTGTCTCCTCCCTCTTTTTCTTGATCATACTTGCCAAAGGCTTATCTTTTGGTTTTATTAATCAGCTATATACTGTTTGTTTTGTTTTTCTATTTTGTTTGTTTATCCTTATTATTGCTTTAATCTTAATAAATTGTGTTTATTTTGTTCTGTTTTTTTTCTTACCTCCTTGTGTTGAAAGCTTATTTCCTATATTTTTCCAACTTTTCTTTTCTTTTTTTTTAGGGCAGTGTCACTGGCCCTCACATGTGGGACCAAACCAGGGCAGCAGACTTCCCAAGCCAGCGCTTAACCACCGCGCCACTTGGCCGGCCCCCAACCTTTCCTCTGAAAACCACATTGGTTATATCCCACTGGTATTAACCTGTAGCCCTATAATTATTAAACAATTCTAAATTATATTATAATTTCCATTTTAATTTTCTCCTTGACCCAAGGATTATTTAGAAGCACAGTTTTAAACTTTCAAATGTATAAATTATTTTTTGTTGTCTTTTTGTGATTGAATTCTATTTAATTACACTGTTGTTAGTCGATGTGATCTATACACTATAATATTTTAAAAATGTGCAGCTACTGCATTTCTGGCACAAGATATAGTCAATTC
Source organism: Aselliscus stoliczkanus (assembly GCA_033961575.1). Taxonomy (NCBI): domain Eukaryota; kingdom Metazoa; phylum Chordata; class Mammalia; order Chiroptera; family Hipposideridae; genus Aselliscus; species Aselliscus stoliczkanus. The sequence continues at coordinate 141,705,303 of CM066734.1, forward strand.
TGGTGAATATTCCATGCATCTTTAGGAAAAAGTGTATTCTCCATTGGATGTAAATTTCTATATACATCTGTTAGATTTAAAGTTTCCACTTATCATTCAAACACTCTGTAATCTTACTGTTTTGTTTATCAGCTTGGTCTCTCAGTTTCTGAAAAAGGTATATTCCAGTCTCTCCCTAAGAGTACTTGTAACTTTTATTGTAGTTCTGTCTAATTTTGATTTAAAAGTGTAAAAATGTTTTATTTTTTGTGCACACTACTCTCTTTGTTCTTCTTACATTTTTCACTTTGAATTAGTTTGTCCCATATTAATATTACCAAACCAGTTTTTTTCTTAGTGATCTGCCTGTTATATCTTATTTAATTATTTTCGATCTTCTTGTGCTCTATTTTGAAACTGAATCTTTCACAATCTAAATGGACAGTTTGTGCCCTCTGATGCTCCATCCCCCCAACCATCTTCGGACCTGTTCTAGGCACTTTCTCTCCCCAGTCCCTCTAGGCAATTTTATGCCCTTCCGGTGTCAATTATGTTAGAAAGCAACTAAAGTAAGTCATCTAATAATGGCAGCTACCATTTAACTATATTGCTCTTTATTATGTGCTCGGCATTGCTCTAAATGCATCGCGTATATTAACGCATTTAATACTCACAAGAACTCTACGGGATGGTTCCTAGGACCCCCATTTTGCAGATGAGAGAGCTGAGGCTACAGCTGGTAGCAGAGTTTGAATTAGTCCTAGACAGTGTGGCGCTAGGGTCCATGCTCTTACTTCTATATGTCCTTTTGCTCTTGAATCTCTATGCCCAGCAGTCTCCCTGTTTCCTCAGAGGTTTGAGAGTCACCTCTTCCGCATGATCTCTTCTTCCAGCTCAAAGTCAAATGCCATTGATAGACAGCTAAAACCCAAATTTATGCTTCCAGGCCCAACGACTTTTCTGCATTCTACACTCATTTATCCAATTGTCTACACAACATCTCCACTTAGAAACCAAATAAAGCATCTCAAAAACTGCAGGTCCAAATCAGGACTCTTGTTCTTGCTGCATCATCTGTTTCTCCTCATCCTGCTCTTCCCCATGCCTGCACATGGCACAATCACCCCCCGCCCCAGGTGCCCACGTGCACTCCTGAGGCCAGCTTGGTCCCCTCTCAGCTGACCCCTGCTTCGCTCGTGGATGCACAGTCACGCTCCCGCCAGCTGCTCCTTCCTGGCTCTTCCCCAGTTCTTATCTCCCCAAACTCACACTAGGGCTCAGCTCACCCCAGCTCTCAGCCCCAGCTCCGCTTCGTCATGCCGACTCTGGCGGGATTAGGCCTCCGCACACTCGCGCCACAACTGGCGTCACTGCCCACATGTCTGCCCCCATCAGCCAGAGGCACACACGGCCTTCCCACCTGCTTCTCTTCGATGCGACAGCCACCTCAGATGCCAGTTTTGTATGTCACAGGCTTCTCCCTTACCCTCCTCTGTACAATGGAGTCTGTCTGAGGGTGACACATGTGCCTGAAAAAAATCTCAACTAATACTGGTTTTAGATACTTACAGAGGCCAGGCATCTAAAAGAAATGGTGTTTCAAAAGGCAAACAAGCCAAGCCAGGTTCAGTATTTATCATGAGGGAATGACCTCAAGATTTTCAGTGAGCAGGACAAGGCTACATGACGAAGATCACAAATGTACCAACCGGTTTTAAAACCCATCTGCCCTACTGTCGGTAGCAGTCTGTGGCTTATGACCCCTTTCCAGTGAAAGCATCATACAGCTCCCACAACACTGCTCTCAGCCACCTCAGAACGAAGCCAGAAGACTCTGGAAAATGGCTGGTGCCTCACAATCGGCTCTCACATGTATGAGGGCCAGGGACAGGTGAAGCACCTTGAAGACACACAGAGCTGAGACTCGACAAAGCGGCAGTAATTTCGACACGAGGTGCTGATCCAACGACAGACAGAGAGACCAATGGAAGAGAATACAGAGGCCAGACACAGGCCCATGAATATAGGATTACCTGATAAAGGTGCCGCTTCAGTGCAGTGGGGAAAGGATCATCTTTTCAATAAACAGAGTTGGGTCAACTGCATCCCTTGTGGGAAAAAAAATCAATCTTGTCCCCTAACTCATATGATATACAAAAAAATCAGTCCCAGAGGAACAGGGATTTCAATGTGAAAGATAAAACAATAATGGTTTTACCTTCATGGTCATGGGAAGGGCAACGTCTGCTCTAAAAAGACCAAAAAAAAAGGCATTACCAGAAAGGAAAAAAAATGAGAGATTGGATGATATTAAGATTACGAAGTTCTGGTCATCAAAAAGCACCACTAAGAATGAACAGGTAAGATGCAGAGGAGCTCACCTACTTACATAAATGCAACTCAAGAAGCATTTCCAGAATATATCTTTAAAATTTTCTACAAATCAATAAGGAAAGGCAGATGATCTAAGAGAAAAATGAGCAAAACCTTGCACAGGAACCTCACAAAAGCAGACATTCGAATGGCCGAAAACATGAAAAGCGGCTCAATTCACTAGTCATCAGGGCTGTGCGAACTAAAACCACCCCCGGTGCCCGGACACCTCCTCTCGGCTAAAATGAAAACGGACAATATCAAGTGCTGGGAAGACATGGGGCGCCCAAATCTACATATGCTGCTGCCCGGTGCACATGTTGTCATATTGTTTTGGAAAACTGGCAGTATTTACTAAAGCACAACACACGAACACACGACCCAGCCTATCACCACAGAAACGTATGCAGACGCCCACAGAGTCCTGTGACAGCAGCACCGTATGTCATCGCCAAGTCAAAACCAACTCAGATGTCGCAATAGTGAATGGAGGAGTAAACAGTGACGTATCTAATGATGGCATAGCACGTGGCAAAAAGACGGAACAGTGACTGATACACAATAAGGACAAGCTAACAAACCCAGTGTTAAATGGGACAAGCAGACACCGAACAGCATACATTGCATGAATCCATTCTTTTTTAAGTTCAAAAACAGGCAAGACTTACAGATGGCGTCAGCAGTCAGAGCAGGCAGGGGTCAGCTTTGAGGGCAGGAGCTGACAGGGGCGAGGCGGTTTGGGAGCTTCTGGTAACACAGGTGTGTTCACTTTGTGAAATCCCCTCAAGTCATTCATTGCTGGTGTGTAAGTAATTCAATAAAAAGTTTTCATTACTTGAAGACAACTATAACAAAAATACATCTGAAGCCTTTAAATAAAATAGTATCATGAAATGTGAGAGGCCTTTCTAAATTAGTATCATTTGAGGGAAAATGTAACTGCATAATGAAATAAATTAAGTATTCTAACTAGACATTTGTTACTACATTCCTTTCTAGCTTTGTTATCTACATTTTATATATTCAGACTGACCAAGACTGAGTTCTGGGACTTGTCATTAGAAGACAGTGGGGGCTGCCTCGTGAGGGCTGCCCTGTGTAGGTCCGGTGGGTGTTCCAAGCTCACCCATCCATCTGGTGGAGCAGGGAAGCATGTGTTTGTGCTGCCACATGTGCCGGCACACAGACCTGTGGGAGAGTGAAGATGACGTGCCCGTTAGTGGGAGAACTGGGCACAGCCAGCATGACCGGCGAGAGGGCAGTGGGGCCCAGCCCCTGCCTCTCCGCCCGGCCACCAGCAGGACACAGGCGGGGAGCAGGGCCAACGCCTACCTGGGGCTGCTTTCCGCCCAGATTCCAGCCATTTCTCCACAGTGAGTTCTTAAAGACAGATCACCACTGGCGGCAGTGAATCGGAGCCAGATTAATGTGAACAAACTCAACGGGATGCCTTCAAAGCTGGGAAAACAGTCGTTTAATGTCAGGACTGTCAGATGTGGCCACCACTGAGACAGTCCCATGGAAGCTTTTCAGCACCACAGGATCGGGACAAGGCGGGTCTCAGGTTTGCTTCCAGTGACAGAAACACGCGGAGCACCGACACGCCTGAGCTGAAGCTGCGCAGAAGCATGTTGGGCCTGGGCTAGCTCCAGGCCGCTGGCCCGGCCCTGGGCCCACAGGGGCCACACCAGACATCTCCCCTGAGCAAACTGCAGCGATAACACCAGCATGCCCCACGGCGGCAAGTCCATGGGCCGCTGCCAGACAAATCAGGTTCCCCGCCCAGCTAACCAACGTCAAGGCCCTCTACCTGCAGATAGGAGCAGTCTGGCTATAATGAGGGTTGTATGAATGAAAGCACGTGAAGCACCTAGGAACCTAGGACAGTGGCTGCGCTCAGGAGGTACCACGGCCGCTGCCAGCGCCGCCCACCACCTCTCCTATCCCGAGGGGATTCACTTAACCATGTGCCCCCCACCTTTCTGGTGCTTCTCTGTGTGGTGCTGGACAACCCAGGTCCTCCAAACTCCCTCCAATAAGAGGAATGGCATATCCCCAGGCCTATAGTGTCCCCTGCACTGGCTCCCAGACAGAACCAGGTGCACTTCTGGGGACCAGCGCTGGCAAGGTGGGGTGTCTGCCAACCAGGAGGCAGAGTTTAGTTATGACACAGACGACTGCAGACCAGCTACTGGTGACTTTTACACCTAAATGCTAAAGTCTATTGGAATACTAAGAGTGGGAAGGTCATCAGAGCTCACGGGACTCTGGAATCAGGTGTTGGCTCATTCACTGGCTGTTTCCTCGTGCCCAGCTGCAGCTGGGTATTGGCTACACCAGGGGCAGGGTGGGGCGGGGAGGGGAACCTACGCTTTCTGGAGTGTGAGGGCAGTTTTTATCCTGCAGGTAATGGGAAATCACTGAAGTTCTTTGTGCAAGGAAGTGTCACAAACCAGGTTTTGTTCTGAATTTTATAGGCCATAACCTATAATTACAGAGAAAAATATATATCACAAGAATTCTGTATCTATCCAGATGGAGCACCTGGAAAGACACCTCCTGCCACATATTACTAGAAAACGAGGCAAAACAACAGCTCTTAACAACTGGGCCACAATCACCACAAGACTCTGATTCCAGATTGAAAAGAAATCAACACGGAGTGCCCTATGCTCGCCCAGCTTCCCGCCAGGGGGCACTTGACAAACTCCAGCCCAGGGAAGGGGAACCCAGGTAGGTTACGGCTCTTCCACCGAGGCGAGACAGAGACTGGAGTTAAGGCGGGCCAGGGTGGCTGGGATCTGTGGTGCCAGAGGAAAGGAGCCAGCAGAGAGGGCACTCCAGACGGGTCCCAGGAGACCGCTCGAGTCCGCCGCTGAATTCTAAGCCGCGTGCACAGGCGGAACTCCACGGGGCACAGAACAGCCGGGGGCTGCAGGCTGAGCTGTTTCCAGGACTCACCCAGGGTTGGGAGATTTTCGAGTCCCAGCCAGTGCTTGCTGAACACGCAGCCTTCAAAGGAGCCCCCGCCTGTGTCAGGCTTAAGTCGGGGACTAAAATGGTCTACAGTAGAAGCCACTTTAGACTTGCCCTAAAAAGCCTAAAAACAAGCCTCAAACAGATCAAGCCAATCCACAAGGACTTAACCGCCTATTAAAACAAACCTCTATTATCTTGCCAAGGAAGACAACAAAATCCAGCACCCGGTAGAAAATCAAGAGGTATGTGAAGATACAGAAAAATGTAACCCATAACCCGGAGAAAAACCAGTCACCAGGATGGACCCAGGAATGGCAGTGACGATGTGTTAGCAGACAAGGAACCTGAGGACGCCTCGAGACGATGTAAACACGCTGGGTTTTACAGGAAGGCATGAGCGCGGCGAGGACAGCAAGCGCTCGCAAAGCCAACGGGGCCGCCAGAGATAAAAGCTCAAGCTCTGAAACGAAGACTTCGCAGACGGGGCTACACGCGTGCTCCGCACGCAGGAGAGTATGTCAGGGAGCTGGAAGAAAGCGCAAAAGCAACTATGAAATCTGAAGCGTATTGAGGAAAAGAAGACTGAACATGAACAAGCCTCAATGGCCTCCAGGAAAAACTCAAGTGGTTTAATGTACTGGAATTGAAGTCCCCAAAGCCGGCGTCGGTGAAAAATACCTGCCCTTCAACAGACCCCAAAGGGAACCTACACAGACAAAGCCAACTCAAGGCTCCTCATAATGAAACTGCTGGCAACGAGCAGTAAAGAGGCACGCAGGAGTCTTCTCACAGTTTATCTAGCCAGGGGGCGGGGACAGTGTTCCAACCTGCACAACAGCTACTCAGGGGAAGCCCTTCAGAAAAGCCACTGAGCCCCCCAACCTCAGGGTCTACTTCTAGACCTTGTCCCTCAATTATTTTGGCCAATCAGATTTTCAACACTGTCTCTTAGCAATTTTATTCATATTCTCCTCTGAGAGTGAATCTATTAAAATTTCCAGATCATTTTCAAAGTCCTTGTGTAAAAAGCTTCAAAGCTTCAAACATATAAAACAATATTCATTATTTCAGTAAATTCTTTATTAGAGTAGAACACAGAAAAGTGCACAAATCCTAAGGGCAAAGCTCGCTGGATTTTCACACGTGAACACACTTGGGCAGAGGCTGCTGCAGGGAAACCGCTCCCGGAGGGAACAGGGGCTCGCTACCCTGCCGCCTGGGGGAGTCACTACATCTGCCGTCCAGGGGTCGCTGTAACAGTCCTTACAGGTTTCACAGCACAGTTTCATGAGAGTCAGGCTGATGGGCTCTCTCGCAATGGGAAGGATACACGCCTGCCTCCGGGGGGGCCTCTGGAAGAGAATGAGAAGTGGACACTGGAGGGGAGGGGTACCCAGGGGCCTCTACTGTGCTTCAATGCTTTAGAGAAAATATGCCCAAGTGTTAACATGTGTTACTTCTGGGAGGTAGGTATGTGGTCACTGGTCTTATTACTTTTGAAGGTCTGTTTGCCTGAAAAAAATTCCACAATATAAATAATTACTAATAAAAACTCTCTCCAAACATCTTGTAGAACTGGAAAGAAATAAGTACCCTGGGAAGGCATCTTGGCAAAAATCAAGTCTCCACGTTTCCAAAAACGAAAATCTCCAGTCTGACTAGTGTTTACAAATACTTTGTACTTCGTACTCTCTAAATACACTTATGTGATTCTGGGTATAATTTTTAAGTTCAAAAGCAAACCATAAAGAATGAGATACATTAAACCAAAATAAAGAGTTCTGGGTAAAACAACCCCTCTCACACAGCAAATTACAAATTAACATTCCATCTCTACTATTTAGCAAATGTTTTTGAAGAATGTGCAATTAGGCTGCTGTTTCTCTGATGAGAAACATACGAATTTCCAGAATTCTCTACACATACCCATGGCCCTGCCCTGAAGCCTTTACACCTCTCCTTTTCTCTCATAATTTTGCAGCATGCAGATACACTTCTAACACTAGTACAGTCTAAGACCCTGTACTGCAAAAACGCATGCAGTTCAACTGCCCCCAATGGACGGGGCGGTGGTGGCACCTCGGTTCAGGCGGCCGTGCGACCAGCCAGCACGCAGCTGTCCCACACGGTGAGCCTAGCAGCAGAAGGGACATGGACGGGGAGAGAACAGGCCCTCGGAGGCCGGCCTGGGAGCTGTGCAGCTGTGGGCAGAACCCACACCCTCCCTTCAGGGCCGGCATCCCTGCCGCGTGGTGTGAGCCCGGGGAGAGCTGGTCGCCGCAGCCTGGTGTGTGTGGGGCTGCACGGAAGGAGGACTCGGGGCTGCCCTCGACCCACCCAGCCCAGGGAGCTGTTCTGTGGCGGCATCTACTCTGGCAGGCAGGAGGGCGCAGCGGGAGAGTCCCTCCAAACCCCGAACAGCTGAGGCAGCGTGCCACTTCCGGAAACCACGGCTTAGGAGGGGTGCGAGCGCACGAAAACTGGGCCTGGACGCAGGTCCGGGCAGAGACCTGGGGCTGGGTTGAGGCGGGAGGCAGGAGAGACCCCAGGCTGGAGGTGGGAAGTGGGGACCCTCCACTGGATCTGACTGAGACCAGGCCCAAGGACGAGGAGAGGGTGGGACCGGAAAGACCCGCCCGGCGGCCAGGCCCGGTGAGCTACACTCAGCCCTGGCCAGGGTGCTCGGACTTTCGGGAATGGAGCCCGAGTAAGCTCTGGAGACAGAGCGGCTGGACTGAGCCGGCGTCCCCTCCACCCAGGGCCCGGAGGAGCAGGTCAGGGGCCTGGGAAAGCTACAGTCTGTGATGACCTCCTTTCCTCTTTCATTTCCTACTGAAAGTTCTACTTAAAAACAAACCAAACCTGCACGCGGCAGCCCCCAGGTAAGCATGGGCACGTGGATACGGCCCACAGACCTCTTCTCCCCATCCCCACTTCAGGAGGCGGAGCGGGGATGGAGAGTCAGCTACAAACTTAACAAACGCAACCAAAGACGTGGGCACAGCCTCACGCCAGCTTCAGACATGAATAAGAAATAAGGGGGGGAAGCCACAGAAAGGTTTTTGAAAAAGGTGTCGACAGGCTCTAGCCTGACCCACTCCCGAGTTGCCAGCAGCCGAGCTGGGGCACGAAGCTGAGTTAACAAAACCCCGACCACTGTCGCTAGGGCAGTGCTGTGTACTGGTTTAACACGATTTCAAGTCCACTGGTTTATGACTTAGTGTTAATCCACTGGTTTACGAGAAAGACAAATATAACTTGTTTTTTGTTTCTTTTTTTTTTTTTTTTGAGGGCAGTGTCACTGGCCCTCATACGAGGGACCGAACCGGTTCCGCTGGCTTCCCAAGCCAGCGCTTAACCACCGCGCCACTCGGCCGGCCTATAACTTGTTTCTAAAAGTGAAGATGTCTTGACATAAGCATGAAATCAATCATGTCAGGATGTCATCGTCCCCTCTGTTGTTGCTAATAAGTACCCAGCGGCCCCACAAGGGACCCTACTGCAGGCTTATCGATAAGAACACATGGGGAAGCAACTGAGCACATTGGAGCATTTCGGTCTGGGCAAGGCACACTTCGCTGACCTCAGCTCTCTGAAGGTCTCAAGATGTGTTCCCGCCATGCCAAGGTGACTCTTTGGTTGGCAGAGGTGCTAATCTGTGCAGTGTGCCCTGGGGTGATAGCCCTCAGAGCAGCCCGGCCTGCCCGCCAACACCGGCACCTTCATTCCCTAGCAAAGTGCTCCAGCAACAAGGGACAGTCAGTCTGAGTATAACTTTGCCGTGTCCCCTAAAACAAAACAAAACCGGTCGGACAGTGAGGAAGCTAGGGAAGGTCAAGGATAAACCCTTGTGGGTAGAGCCCCAGTTGGCACTCAGGATCTCAGCTCAGGCAAGAAGGGCACAGGGGCTCCGCCCTGCGGTGTCTCTGGGCTTGAGAATGTCAGCACCAGAGAGCACAGTGATCAGGGCCACGGGGACCGCTGGCATACACAGGTGGGAGGGCGAGCTGATGGAAGGTCAATGGACGGGTGGGTAGATGGCTAAATGGAAGGACGGATGGATGGATGGAAGTGCGTATTTAACATGCAAAAGGCAAACATAAAGTCTGGTCTGGAAGAAGAAATAGCCTAAAGAACTTGAAAGTCCTTCCCATTCTATGAGAGAAAGGGGAGAACGCAGCGCTGACTAACCGAATTGAAGACAAAATCAAGACTATTACAGAACCAATAGAAAGTGAAAAAGAGGCAAGGTATGTCTGAAAATCAAATTAATGACATAGAAAAAGACCTTACAACCAAATTGCCTTCTGAGTATAATGAGAACTGACTGCCTTTATCCAAGAAGCAGAAACATGAGGAACAGAACTGCGTGCGCTCTTAGAAGCCTCCCTGGGAAGCAAAGAGCCGGAGGTGAGGGGGTTGGCGAATAATGGCCGTGAGCCTCCTCTCCTTCGTTCAGTTCAGAACTGGGGCTGGCTGCCCTGGGGGTCCGGGGACGGCGCCCTAGTTACACATGTGCCAGTGACAGGCAGTCCCTGACTAGGAACCAGAGGAGGGAGAGAGCATACGTAAGGGTGTCTGTCTCAGCTTCCCACGGGGCGCTGAGCTGCAGGAAGATGCTGACACAAGCGGGGGAGCCTGAGCAGCAGCCGAGCACAGCAGAGGCCGCAGGAGGCGCATCACGGAGAAGCCCGCTCTGCACTGCCCACCTGGTGCGTCCGCTCGTGTGGCTCCCCCCGTGTCCACCTGCCCGGATTGCTGTCTGTGGAAACACGTGGGGTGTTTCTGGGTTGTTGGATTTGGGTCGATTTTTTTATTTTTTTTGAGGGCAGTGTCACTGGCCCTCATATGTGGGACCCGAACTGGGGCCGCTGGCGTCCCAAGCCAGCACTTAACCACCACGCCACTCGGCCGGCCCTGGGACAATTTTTTTAGAGCCATGTTCTGCTCTACTTTTTCTTATTACTTAAATTATTTATAACGTATAAGTTATAAATTATACCAAGAAAGTTATTCTTCTCAAATATTAAATATGTAAAATAAAGCAGATATTAAAGGTTCAGTGACTTGAGGAAAGGCCTGGTCGCCCGCCACCGCCACTCTGTGCGATCCTGCCTCCTGGGGCCTCCGCCTCTGTTCTAGCCTCTGGCGTAAACAGAATCCCAGTCTGTCTCTCTGGGGTCTGGCTTCTTCTGCCAAGCTCGGTCCCTGAGGCTCAGCATGTGGTGTGTGCAGCTGGAGCAGGTAAGGGGCCCACTGCGCAGCCCTCCAGCCCCCTGTGGACGGACACGTGGGCCTGCCCACCAGGGGGTCATTAAGATGGCACTCAAGGGCCGGCCGAGTGACTCAGTTGGTTAAGAGCTTGCTCAAGAGTGCGAGCTGAGCTCTGAGCAACAGCTGTTCGAGGCCAGCCCGAGCTGAGTTCCCGTTGAGCTGCCAACAGGTGGCAGGATGGCTCAGCTAAAAAAAAAAAAAAAAAAACAGAAGCAAAGATGGCACTCAAACCGAGCGGTGTGGAGTGACAGGCACAGGGCTGGCACACATCATATGCTCTCTGGGGGAAGCTGTGGCCTCCGGGGCCCTCCTAGCCTGCCTCTTCCAGCCCCTGTGCCTCACTCAGAAAGTACCAGGGCTACAGGTCTAAGCTGCTTGTGGTGGCCATGAGGTCAGAAAGCCCTCTGCAGAAGATTTGCCAACCATAGCTAATAAGGGATTCCTATCCAAAATATACAAGGAGCTCATACGAGTCAGTAACAAAAATCCAATAACCAGATTAAAAATGGGCAGAGGACCTGAGCAGACAATTCTCCAAAGAAGACACGAAGATGGCCAACAGGTCCATAAAAAGGTGCTCAGTGTCACTCATCATCGGGGAAATGCGATCGAAACCACAGTGAGACTCCACCTCACACCTATTAGGATGTCTATTTTCTAAGAGACAAGAGATAACAAGTGTCGGTGAAAATGTGGAGAAAAGGGAACACTCGTGCACTGTTAGCGGGATTGCAAATTTTACAGCCTCTGTGGAAAGCAGTATGGAGTTTGCTCAAAAAATTAAAAATAGAACAAACATATGACCCAGTAATCCCTCTTCTGGGTATTTATCCAAAGGAAATGAAATCAACATCTCAAAGAGATAACCTGAACCCCCATGTTCGTTGCTGCATTATTCACAGTAGTCAGGATACAGAAACAACTTAAGTGTCCACTGACAGATGAATGGATAAAGAAATTACGGTGTATATATACAATGGGATATTATTTGGTCTTTAAAAAAAGAAAACCCTGCCTTTGAGACACCATGGATGAACCTGGAGAACGCAATGCTAGGTGGAATAAAGTCAAATGCTGCCTAACCTCAAGTCTACGTGGAATCTAAAACAGTCAGACTCACAGACGCAGAGGGCAGAGCGGTGGGTGGTGCCAGGGATGGGCAGAGAGGTAGGGGCCAAGGGATACAAAGCTTCAGTGGTAAGATGAACAAATCCGGGAATCTAAGGTACAGCACAGTGGCCACAGTTAATAAGAATGGATTGTATGCTTGAACTTTGCTAAGAGTAGATCTTAAGTGTTCTCATTACAAGGTAACCACGTGAGGTGATAGAGGTATTAATTAGCTCGGTCGTGGTGATCATTTCACAATGTGCACTTATATCAAATCATCACATCGCATACCTTAAATACATGCAATTTTTGTCAATTATGCCTCAATAAAGGTGGAAAACATAAAATAAAAGTTATTTTTAAAAGAAAAGAAAAAAAGAAACACTGGTGCAGGAAGTAGCTGCTTACACCAGAGGCCCCAGGACTCGCGACCTTAACTGCAACTCCCTTCTTTTGGGCAATCTCTACGAGGCCCAGGTTTTATGACATCAGCTTAGTGATTTAAGGATGATCGGCTTAAACGACATGTTTAATGCTTTCCACTAACCTGCTAAGCAGTAACTCTCAGCTACTAGTTATACAGGAACTAGGTAGCAGGTGGCGAGGCTCCCCGTCACTGAGCTGGGTCAGGTGCGGCCCAGAGTTTACGAAGCCACGGTCGGGGAGCCAGGCCGGGTGAGACCCAGTGCAGCTCCACGGGCTCTGCCAGTCAGGGCTCCCCGGCTGCCAGGTGACAGGAAGCTCCCCCGAACCTGCCTTCCCTGCCACTTCCTAACCTGCCAGCCCCTGAGGGCACACCCACAACCACCGTCCTGACGCCCTGTCACTTGATGTAAGTTGCACTCCATTGAAAAGGGGCAGACAGAGAAAAGCAGGATAGAGAGTAGATTTAAAATCAAAGACCATCTCCATTCAGAAAACAAATAAACATTCTTCAATTGAATGCATGTGTTTTTCTCAGATATTACTTCTGATGTCAAAAAGATTCAAGTTTCTATGTTAAAACACTAATTAGAAATATTAGACATTATTGCTTGTTAGTGTACAGCATGGAGTTTACCATCTACTTCAACATGATTTGTCGCAGGTAAGAAGTGGTGGAAAGTAGCAGCTTGCCGGAGACAGAAGACACTGGCCCAGCTGCCGGGGCCCTGGCCGCCCCTGGAAAGGAGGCCCCGGGGCGGAAGCAGCACAGAGGGGCTGGCCCAGCCCACGACTCTACCAGGCAGTTCTGCTTCTGTGTTTTATCAGACGGGCTGCTCCTAAGCTGTCTGCTTGTTTTGGGGGACAGTTTCACTAAAAAGGAAAACGTGGCAAGCCGCTGTCCTAACCGGGTCTTCGCCTCATGCTCTGGCCGACACCTGTGCACGTCCAAATGCTTAATTCAACCGTCCGTTCCGCAGTGCTTCTCATGCCACCCACTGTGCAGGGCACTGAGGACAGCCCTGAACCTGCCTCGCGGAGGTCACTTTCCGTGAGGGGGGGAGCACACAAAACCAATGACAGACAAATAATTAAAATGACAGGCCTTGCCCGCTGTATTGGAAGGAAATGAAGTCTGGCTGATACCGAGAATAAGGGCTGGCGGTCAGGGCAGGCTTCTTGGAGGGGCCACGGGAGACCAAGGTGGGAGGCCGTGGCCTGGTGAGGCATGAAACAGCACTGACACAGCCCCGAGGACAGCTCTGAGCAGGCGGAGCGCAGTGCCCAGGTAGGTGTTAGGTGGGGAGTGACCTGAAAAGGGACAGCAGTTTAGGAGAAGGGAGTGGGGGATGGGCTGCAGGAGGTGGAGACGAGACAGGTCACGGAAACCCTCACGGGCACAGACGTGCCCCCACAGGGCCTGGGAGAGTCGGGGGCCAGCACGCTTGGAAGGGAAAGCCGAGAGTGAGGCTGGACAAGTTAAGCTGGCGTGTTTATGAAGCAGCCAAAGTGGAGGTGTTGCGTGGACGTCCCAGACCCAGAAGCCAGCCTTTCCCATGGTCACAGCCCGACATGTGCCTGTGGGTGTGGGCATCTGTGTGAATGCTCCTTGACCCTAAGCTCTTCCAAAGGCATCGCCAGTAATGGCAGAAAACACTCGGTCTTTCAAGGGCGTGTGCGCTGGTGGGAGGAGCATGCTGGCAAAGCTGCTCATACACGGTGACAGAGACAGACACGACGAGCATCAACTGTGTCCCACTAGAAGCCAGGATCCGCGAGCCGGCCTCCCCCCGGGCCCTGGGAGGCCTCGCCCGCGTCCTCCCGGCCACGCCGGGCCCCGCGCACTTGTGTCTGAGAGCTGGGCCTTCTGTGTGAACAGCTGTCTGGCAGCTTCCCACAGGCAGAGCGTTACATCTTGAAGCCTCTCTATGCTGCTGGAATGTTCTTCCTTTTCTTGAGGCGGCCTGCCTACCTGGGCCTCAGCCCGAGCCCCAGCTCACCCTCCACAGAGACTGACCGCTACTCCGTCATCACAGGGCGGCCTTTGTCTAGAGGGAACAGTCATTAGGAGCCCCTCTCCTTCTGCGAAAGTGGAAAAACACACCTCAAGTGGACAAAAATGATAAAAATAGCATTGTCCAACTTCCTTAAAATAAAGCCACAAAACGGTGAGAACACACGTTATAGCTGTATAATGTGAGAGACGGGAGACAACAGCCACAGGAGTCCTAACGGGCTCCCTGACAAGGGGGACCGCACACAGACATGCCTGAGTGAGTGGTGTGCTCAGGCGACAGTGAGGCTGGGCGACGAGACATGCCACCGTGCGCGCGGCTCGCTGCCCAGCGGGCTCCCGGTCAGGGCGTGGGGCCACCGTGCGCGCGGCTCGCTGCCCAGCGGGCTCCTGGTCAGGGCGTGGGGCCGGTGTTTTCCCACGGACATGGCTGCCGGAGGGCCCAGGCCCCTCGGCGAGCTGCGCTTGCCGCTCACTTTGGACAAAGCACACGCTGTGGAAACACATCCCGAGTTTCCGCCCAGATCCTCTCAACAAGCTCCTGTCCACTGCCAGGGAGGGCGGGCGGGATGGGCTGGAGCTGGGACTCTCGGGGAGACGGCTGGGAAGCCAGAGCACACAGGCTGCGGAGTCAGGGGCCCTCGGAGTCTGGGCCCAGCCACCCCGCGTGGCGTCCACATGGCCCTGATCAACTTGTCTTGTCTCTGCCTCAGCGTCTTTACCAGTAAAGATGGCAGAATATAGTATTATGCCTCCTAGAACTAACATGCAGATTAAATGAGAGAACTTTTTCTTCTTACTTATAATCAGAAAAGAAATTAAAGAAGGAAAACTAATAACATGGAAAAAAAAAAAAGGAAGAAGAAATAAAGCACATGGAAGCTATCAGGTGCAGTTGCTGAAATTCAGGGCATGCTCTCCACCCCTCCGCCACAGAGGGGCTCCGGGCACAGCCCTCACTCCAAGTGGCACCGGGGTCTCAGTGCAGAAGCAAAGGCACAGGCGGGCCCAGGGGGTGGAAAGCCCCCGCAGGGGAGGGGAACCGCTGCCACCAGCCAGGCACCACTTCCTTAGAAAGGGCATCAGGGCGGTGAGTCAGGACTTTCTACACTCGGGAAGCTTAGCTTTGTAAAAAAACTATGAAACGGACTCTATAATAAAACTCCCTGAGGTTCTTGCATCTATTGCTGA
Source organism: Aselliscus stoliczkanus (assembly GCA_033961575.1). Lineage (NCBI taxonomy): Eukaryota > Metazoa > Chordata > Mammalia > Chiroptera > Hipposideridae > Aselliscus > Aselliscus stoliczkanus. The sequence continues at coordinate 141,720,646 of CM066734.1, forward strand.
CAGAAGAAAACTAGAGATAGATAAAGCTTCATATTCATGATTAAACTGAACATATTAAATAAACTTCTCAAACTGATACATTTCCTACAGACATGAGTCTTTTACCAGAAAAGAGAAATTAGAGCACAGCAGAAAGGGTAAGCGTGAACAGAATCTTATAAAAACTATTCACTTTTATCCTGGATTTGGTGACAGGTCCTATTTCTTTTAAGGAAGTTATTCCCACTCCCCGCTTAAGGGAGATTAAATGACATGGTTATCCTTGTGCATAAAATAGGTAACATAATTCCTTTTCTTAAACTAATAAATCCCCAAACACAAGCTTCAGGACCTCCCTGGTCTCAGCTTCCGACCCTCCCAGCGCAGGGCCCCAGGCTCCATCCCTCCCTGTAAAGCAGGCCCTCCTCGGCCGGCCGTGGTGAAGCCAGCGGTGGGGGGCAACACAGAGTGTCGGGAGAACTGCGCTGAGCTTCCCTGTAACTTACAGTAAGAGGGCAAGCCCTGCTGTGGCAGCCTTGGCTGTCATCGGGATGTCACACCCGCAGCCAACACATAAGTGAAAATCAAGTGCTGGTACCTTTTGATAAATTTAAAAATTCAACTCTCAAAAGACAGAATAGAATAATTAAAACCATGTGAAAAACACAACAGCCTGTGAGCACAGGCACTTTTATGAGTATCACAGGAAATAAGGAACATCTGGAAGGAACTCGCCAAATCACCTTGGAGAGTTTTCAAAATCATGGACCTAAAGTGATCAGTATTACATCAGAGAAATCTGAAGTGAAAGAAGACATCTTTGGCCATTTCCTTTTTGGATCAGTCCCATTAAAAGAATTCCCATGCACAAAATTATTTAGAGAAAACAGAAAGTTTTTGATTCCTCTTCACCCCACAACTCTCAATTCATCTACGACACGTTTCCTCAGAAAGGAAAATTTAGCAACTGAGAATGTCACCCAAATTTCCAGAATTGCTCAAATTCAGCAAGAGCCCTGAGCTTTTCCCTTGCTGGGTACACAACGGCAGCAGCAGGCCCTGACTTGTCAGGCGCAGGTGTGGGGCTGGATGTGCGGCCCCACCCTCGCAGGCCGCAGCGGTTCTGTCACGCTGGAATTCAGGTTCATGACACATCCCTGCGGTAAGCGGCTTCCACACACAGGTCGCAGCCACCTGGGGGCCAGGGAATGCTCCCAAAACCAGCCCGGGCAAAACCCACCCCCAAGGGGACAGGGAATGGCAAAGAAATCCCCTTCTCTGCGTGAGTCAATGGCAAATACACTCTCACAATTTGAAAACTTGGTTAAAAATAATAAAAATAAACATCAGAAATTGTGACTTACCACCGTCAGATACAGTTGCAGACTGAAAGAAAAGAGAGAGAGACATGAGTTAATTAAGCCTCATGACAAAAGTCAAGAAACAGCAGGTCCATCTGAGGAACAAAATGGGGTGCTTCCGTGGAGGGCTCTGTCTCTCCGCACTGGTGCCCCAGGAAAACCAGGCACCTCAGTGAGGCAAGAGGTACGCTCCCACTTCCTGCGAGAGCTCCACCCATGTCGGTGAGCCAGGCCACATCAGGACGGTGCGGAGGTCATGGTCGTTTTCACTGGAAAAGAACAGATCCCACCATGTCTGAGATCACAGCCTTGGTCACAGCCTCACTGAGGGCGAGTCTACACACACGTTTCAATCCCATCAGCCCGGGGTGGAGGGCGCTCAAGGCACCAGGGAGGCAGGCAACGCGCCGAGTCCGTTCAGTACTGCTGGCCTGCGAGTCGGCCGTGCCCGGTGCTGGCACTGCCCTGGGCATGCCACACCCCCCTCGGCACTCACGCCCAGGGCACCAGGCTGACTGGTGTCACCTCCACTCTACAGGGCAGAATCCAGGCCCAGAAACATCAAACGGCTCTCCAGCGATGGCAGAGCAGGGGTCAGCCCACCCGTGCCCTGGACCACCAGGCCCAGCCACAGCAAACGGCAGGCGGGTCGGGGCAAGTTTCTAGGGAGGGCGTCTGGGAGGCTGCAGGGGAGGAGGGTGGCTGGCTCAGAGGCACCAGGGCAAGAACAAACACGCCCTACAAGACACCAGCAGGCCGGTGCTGGAAGGCGCAGGCTGGAGGGAGGCCCCGGGCCGTCTGAGCAAGCGGCGAGAGCTACGCGGAGTTGGGGGCGGGGGGCGTGAGTCTGAGAAGCTCTGCCTGGGATGGGCCTGCAGGTCAGACAGCTCGCAGGCTGCCTCCCGAGGGGAGGTCACTTCCGCCCAGACATGTGGAGGGAGAAGTCTGCGGGAGTCGGGAAAGGGGCAGGCCCCGGGAGGGACAGGCTCTCGGCGGCACAGACAGCAGGAGCCCGCGGAGCCAGGCGGGAAGGACCACGGATCACGGAGGCGAGCGAGCCGCTGGTGTTGGCACTGGGATCAGGAAACCAGGGGTATGGGACCCTCCCAGCTCCAAAATAAGAGAAAACCGACGCACTTCTCAGTGGCCACGAGGGCCGCCTCGCGGGCTCGGTCCTGGCCGCAGAGCCCCAGGGCGCCAGCTGGAAAATGGACTCACAGCCTCTTGCAGAGGGAGGTGAGACGGAGTGCAGGGTGTGGGGAAGGCTTTGCCAAAGGCACGGATGACACAGGGAGGGACAACACGGCACCTAGACAAGCTAGCTGGCCAGAGCCTGTGCTTCCTCAGTGTGACCACACATGGCGCCCCTGCCCTGATCCTGACCCCGCCCCCAACAAGCGGAGGTCATGCTGAAGACCCCTCAGGCCAAAATCCAAACGAGCAAGCCCTGAGGTCTGCTGAGGGGGCCAGGCCCCCGGTAAAGGCCCCTCCCCGGTCACGGCCTCCATCGCTGGGTGGGCCTTATACCTGAGGTCCAGGGAGCCCAACTAAGGGACCCGCCTCCTCCCCCAAGAGCAGGTCTGGCCTAGGACAGTGAGAGGAAGCCACTTCCTGACGGGCTGTCGCTGTTTGGAACCGTCATGAGCCCCGGGTCAGAAATACCCTGAAACTGTCTTGGCGCCGTGCCCACGCGTTTCCCATGGCAGAAGCGCACTGCTGTGAGTCCAGTCTTTACGCTGTCATCTTCCGCACATCAGGCAGAAGCGTGGCCCCGCAAGCCAGTCCCTGGGCATCGGCCCTCAGCCGAGAGGGGCTCGTTCCCGCGCCAGAGGCGGGTGGGCCTCCTACCCAGGGCTGCCCAAGGCCCGCGGACAGCTGTCCTTCTCCCACACTCGTCTAAGTCGCCTCCAGTCATGTTACACATTAAACAGTATCAAAGGCAAGTTATTCCGAGATTATGAGAAGAAAATCTGCAAGGCCACACACAAAACCAGAAATACCGTCCATAAAAATAATCTGAAAAATGTATCATAAAATGTAAGTTTCATCGATATGAAGGACACAATTCACTTCATGTCACAATCATGATTAAATTCTCAGGCTTTTGGCAGACGGAACAAAGTGCACTAAAAATCTCTACACGCATCCCCAACATGAAGTGAAACAAGACGCAGGACAGAGGGCTGCCGCTGAAGCCACAGAGACGGAAGAAGGTGGCGGCTGAGAGTGGGGTGCCCACGGAGGGGCAGGGCGGGCTCAGGGCTCAGCAGCCTGTGGGGCCCTCGGCTCAACAAGCCCACTTTTTCAAAATGTACTTTACCTTTAAGGGCAGTTAAATTGATACAAAAACTGTGAAGTAAAAACAGTAACCATCAGTAACAGACGTGCTTTTTAAAATACCGCTGATCCCAAAGAAATAAGGGGAGTCCCCGAGGGAGAAGAGGGGGGAAGGGAACGGGGCCCGGGCCGAGTGTGCCGCAGGGCAGGCCACCCGCTCAGAGACGCCCACAGCCGGGCAGCCACAACACAGGTCCTTCTGGGGAGGCCCACAGGAGTTCCAAAACATGAGCCCACGCAAATATGAGCTCACCATTCAAAAATCCCCCAAATCCAAGGAAAAACCCACCACAAGACAGAACCAGCAGAGCCGACAATGACAGAATGTCAGACACTGGGAAATCCTCGTACAGAATGTCAAATAACTATAAAATGGTAAAGTAAAAGCTGCAATAAAAAATAAAAAAAAGAGGAAGGTGGCAGATTTAACAAATAGCCCCATAGAATGTTTCACAATGAAAACTACAATTGTTGAAATTAAACACTCAAAAGAGAGGTTAGCAGAGATTAGAAGGTTGAAGAGAAAATTTGGGAGTTGGAAGGTCAACCTGAAAAAGAAAATCACCTTGATGGCAGCACAGAGATGAGGCATAGAGACCAGAACGTGCCCAAAGAGGTCCCGGAGCAGGGGCAGATCACCCCGAGGGCCCTGGCCGGCCTGGGGAAGAGGCGCAGCACAGCGCCCCCAGGAATGGGGGCTGTTACGCAGAGATGCACCCAGTGCCCACCCTGGAAGAGCGCACTGCCCACAGGCCGTCCCTTCAGGCGCTTCTCAAGGGCGCCCACCAGGAAGAGGTGTCCCGGGGCCCATGTCTCAGTGGCCAGCATTTTCCAGGAGGGACTCAAAATGTCCAAGCCACATCCTCAAATGTATTTCCTTCCCTTTCCTCCGTCTGGGTCGCTGTGCCAAAAGAATACTTTCCAAGCCCAAAACTCTACAGAAAGTTCTAGGTATCTGGGGAGCAGCAGGCTGGTGGCCTCTGTGTGCAGAGGGTTCTCCTGGAGGGGCCGGTATGTCCCTGCCCCACCCCACACCTTGTAACCCCAGAACCAGCTCGCACTGGTCCTATTCTGTTTCTAACAAGGCCTTTGGAGCCAGAGTTTAAACCTTGGATACACCACTCACGAGTGACACTTGTGAGCCTTTAACTGCCCCCGCCAACAGAACCAAAGGACAGAGACATGACCGGAACCTTTCAGGAGTGAAGGGTCCGCTGTCCAGGAAGGTCCGGTGCTGAAAGACCTCAAAACCCCGCCGCGAACCCTGGACCGGGAGACAGGTCTGAGCCTTGCTGCCTGTCTCCTTACCAGTCGACTCACAAAAGAAAGCTTTTGTCTTTTCTCAAAAGCTGGTGCCACAGTGTTGGCTTCTATGGGTGACAGGCAGCGAGCTCCGCCCAGAAATCCTCGATAAAAGGTGAGGTCACACCTGGACGGCTCCTAACGCTAACCAGTGTGAAACAGCTCCACCAGGAACCAGCTACACAGCCCTTTGCTCGTGGCCGCCCACCTTCTCTGCTCACGATCTGGCAAGTGTTCATATCCCAGCCAGACACTAATCAAAAGGAAAGCTCATGGAGACATTTTTACTATCACCCAGACATAAAACCACTGTCCTCCTCCAAGGTCACATACCATTGAGAAACAGGTGATGACTTTCCCTGACCAGATTACTTAATTTGCAAACAAATCATGTATAATTACCGCAGACCTACGTCTTCTGTTTGCTGTCTAATCCTCCATTTATAAGCGCACACCTGGCATGGGTATCGACACCCAGCTGCCTGCACAGGAAGGGCCCAGGCTACGGAGCACATGGTCGGGCCTCGTTCTAGGAGGTGAGGCTTGCGGGGCGAAGCAGTCGGCGTCATGCCCATGGTGCCAGGTGCCGTCAGGGCACAGGAGGCCAGGAGGTGCCCTGTGCGGAGCAGGGTACAGGGTGCTTTACTGGTGGCCAGCGCTGGGTGTGGGGGATGAGGAGGTAAGGCAGGCACCCCACTAGCAGCAGGGGGTGTGGAGGGAACAGGGAACCCAACCCCTAAACTGTCTCTGTTTGTCTTGGGACTGACAACATGTCTGATTTGAATCCAAGTCCCCTTTTTAGCCTGGTCTGCATATTTTTGAGCACATCCTGACTGACAGGGAATAGGCTAAAATGGTGCAGGCCCAGAGCCCCCCGAGATATTCCAAAAGGACCCATAGCTCGGCGTGGCCCTAAAGCTAGGCGTCCGGGAGTCCCTGCCTACACAGACGATTTCATCAACTAAGACTTAACACTCCTCAGGCAGGCTGAGAGGCGCATTGGTTAAGAGCTGGCTTGGGATGCCAGCAGACCTGGTTCGGATCCCATATGAGGGCCAGTGTCACTGCCCTCTACAGCTAACAACAGCTCCACCTGGAGCTGGGCTGCTGTGAGTCCCTGGGACGGCATAGCTGCAGCCCCTGCGGCAGTGGGCTGCCATAGGCTACAGTGAGCGGCCAGCAGGCAGCGTGAGCTGCCAAGAGCCGCTGTGAGTGGCCATTCAGAGGCCGGCAACCGATCTGCCTCACCCGGGAAGAGTGCAATGACGATACCAACATGGGCCAGTGAAGCAACGTCCTCCACAACTAGACTGAAGAACAAAAGGACAGCAACTTGTCTATTCCTCTTCCCCGGTTCTCAAATAAAATCTTTAAAAAAAAAAAAAGATTTAACACTCCACTCTGTATTCTGATACCCAGTATGATCTGTATCAATAATTTGTTTTCATCTCCTGCACTTCCTAAGTTCTTAAATTCTCAAATCCACGTGTTTTACTTATAAGAAAAGCATAGCCGCAGAAACAAGCTGCCAGGAAAAAAAGGTCCCAGTAAATTAGCATTTTTCTCTGCTTACAATTTAAACACAGAACACAAGTAGGTGGCTCTAAAAAGGTCTCCCAGGCTGGAATTCACATGAACATAAATAGATTTGTTTCAAAGGAACTTATGAAGTGTCTTAGCAGAGTGGTTCCAGTTCAGGCCATCGCCAGTCCTCGGGGGGCCTCGGACACCCCACAGGTCAGTGGGAACTGACTTGTGTCTATTCCTGGCAGGAATTTGGACCACACATGTAATTTGTATATAATATGGGATGCCAAAAAAATGTGTACAAGTGGAGGCTTTGGTCAGCGTTGCTCAAGCAGTAGTAGTTGGCCGTCATCAGAAGCGTCTGGACGCTGATGGAAACACTCTGAGCACCTCTTGTCACTGCAGAAGTCAAATGTGATTTGTATGCATCTTTTTTTATCGGTACGTATTATTACAATTTTAATACAGTTTTCCTTTCTTAAAATGTGTATACATTTTTTGGCACCCTCTGTCTATATGTATTTGACTCTTTAAAAATGTGACCCTTTAACGTTGAAGGCCACTCCTCACTGGTGCCAGGACATTAGCGAGCAGGTCCACGTGGGGCAGGGAGCCCGAGAGGTGGGACCCAGGGGGCCGGCCGGGCGCTCGCAGGGCGCTGCCCAGGTCCCACCTGCCCAGCGGACTTTACACACAGCCAACGCCCTCTAAGGAATTGTCAAATCAATTCAATGGGCCACAAGCAGCATTTGTTTAAAAACAGAGATGGGAAAGGAAACCATGAAAGGAAAATATCAACTACATTCCAGGGTCTGTGCTGTCCTTGGACCTGGCTTCAGAGCTCTGTGCGTGTGAAGCCACGCGTGTGTGAGCTCCTGGCATGACTCCCCGGTGGGCTGCAGTCTCAGGACTCGGGAGAGCTGCCTCTTGGAACCCCTCCCTCTGCCCCAACTCTCACCTGCAGCCTCACCTGCTGAGGCCGCCCACCGGGGCTGCGGCTTCCCCCGCGCCTTCTCAGAAGCCTTCCCCGCCAGGCCCCCTGGGGCAGGCCCAGCACAGCTCCAAGACGCAGAGGTGGCCTCCGGCAGGCAGCCGAGCAGGGGCCTGAGCTAAAGGGGCTGCGCCCCATGGCCCACCACACACCAGGATTCACAGTGTTTTCTCCCACCACAGCTTTTTCCACATTCACACCCCGGGGGACACACGCACACAGGCACACACGTGCACACACACTTCTGCTTTCCAGCAGGTTCAACCAAAGGGACAACTGGACAGAAGCTCAGGAGGCGAGGAAGAGGCGCGTACTTCCAGGTTCGCACCATGAATTTCTGGGACCCACGCGATGGGTGTGTTCAGGGGCGTGCAGGGACATGGGACATGGGCGGGGCTGTGCGTGAGGAGGGCGAGGCCAAGATGCGAGGGGGCCCGCCTCACGTCCACGCTCTCAGGTTGAAAGCAGAGCAGCGGGGGCTCAGAAGCGAGCCCGGGCTTCTTTTTCAAGTGTATGCACATGCCTGTGTGTGCGTGTCCCAAAAAGCTCTTTGGGGTTCAGTAAAATCAGAAGAAACTAAATCAGGCAAACCCATAACGACGGCATTTCCCTAAGAACTTAACTGCCAATACTGTTGTCATGCCTGGGTGAAGTCCAAGCCTGTTTGTTCTAAAAACTTTAAAAGTCAGAGGTGCCAGCCCAATGAGGCAGCACATGGCCGGCCCCACAGCAACGCTAGGGGTCCCACATAAACATCTGACTTTACACAAGAACCCCCTGACCTGGCTGGCCCAATTTAACAAAGGCAGAGTCCCCAATACAGAGGGGGCCGGTGTCACAGAGGGGTCTGGGGCGACACTTGGGGCTTCAGGACAGAGCTGAATGCCCGCCAGCTAAGCCAGCATGAACCCTGGCCTTTGGGAAGTGGCACAGGCAGACACTGGCCGGGACCCCCTCGGGACACACACTGCCCCATATGTGGAGGACACTGGAATCCGAGGCCCCGTCACCTCAAGCTGATGCCCAACCCCGGGGCACGGCTCCCTCCGCCCGAGCAGCCTGGCTGTTCCGTCGGCGCAGAGCCTGGGCTCGGGGTCGTGGGTGCAGGCCCGGGGGTCACTGGGGTGGGGCGACCCAGTGGAGACGTCTTCCACTCTGCTCAACAAAACGTCCGCTCAGCACCTGCTCAGACCCACCCCGGGGCACTCACGCTGGGGGCTAGAGGTGAATTCAAACTTGTCAGGTCCCCACCTCCAGGTGACAGCACGGCGCAGAGGAGGGCAGAGGCAAGTGTCCCCTCAGGCTGTCAGTCCCCAGGGCTCCAGGTGAGGAAGTATCACCTCAGGACAGAGCCGGCCTGAGTGAAGGGCAGGGGAGACCGGGCAGAGCAGACTGGGGGCGTGGAGGAGTCACAGTCGGACCGTCGGAGGGAGATGTGAGCCTGCACGGCTGTGTTGCGGGTCTGGGGTGGCGGTCAGGGGTCCGTGCTGTAGAGGCAGGTAGGGGACGGCAGCCTCCAGGCGACCTGGAGGAGAAGGAGGAGCCTGGGAAGGCTGCTCAAACGCTGGGAGGCAGATGCACCCCCGCCGGCCACTGCCCGAGGCCCAGCCATTGGCAGTTGTTCAGGGATCCAGGGAGAGGGCCGTGTGCTTGTCTCCTCAGGACATTGAAGAAAGGGGACCACATGCTGGCCAGGCCACAGGAGCGGGGGGGTGGGGGGGTGGGGGACACAGGACACGCCTCGGAACCTGGAGGGAAGGCTGCCAGTTCAAGGCGACTCGCTTCTTAACGAGAGAAGGGAAGATGTGGAAACAGAAGCTTACAGCCTCGCTCAGACATACTAGGCCTTCTCACACAGGGAACGAGACTCGGAGCGCTAAGGAGGGAGAAAGGATTGCTGCAGCCAACGGCTTGAGTGGGATAAGCGCAGACTGTCCCTAACAGACCCAAGGCCCCTCCACCGGGTTTTAGGTTCCAAAGGTGTGGGCCGAGTGCGTGCTAGGCGCCGCCATGGACAGGGAGCAGCCTGCACCTCCCACCTCGGCTGTCAGGACTCCGCTGAGCAGGCGGGGAGGCCCATCTGGGAGGGAGGGGCAGACAGGCGACACAGGTCAGCTCATCTGAGCCAGAAAAGGGAACGCCAAATGCCACAGAAGTCCGTCGGCCGGGGCCCGTCCTGGACAGGCTCAGCGGGGGCAGGAGGCGGCTCACACACGTCGGCCCACAGAAGGGCAGGCCTGACGCGCACCTCACGTCCCACCGCTCCTGTCCACACTCGTGGCGGCCTGCACCCCCTCCGGCGGCCCCTCCTTCCCCGGAACCCTGCTCAGCCTGGGACCCAGTCTGTGCTGACTCCAGAGGGGACACGGCCCTGCCCCAGCCACCTGGCCGGTGGAGCTGGGAGAAGGCGGGGCTGAGAGTCCTGGTCAGTGACATGGGGGAGGGTGGCCTCTGCAGCCAGACCTCCCGCAGCTGCCCCAGACAGCCTCACGGGCAGCCTGACTCCTGTGACGGCCTGGCCCCCTGCCTCATGGCACTTCCACTTCCCCAGGCACAAACGCCGAGTCCTCGCCACTCCGACCCCAGGGTCTGTCTTCCCCCGGCCTCCCCAGGGCTTGTCTGTGGGGCCTGTGTGTGCATCTGCCCCGCTCCAGGAGCCGCACCTCGGGGCCAGGCGGCTGGCCCCATCCCACTGGCTGCTACTGCCACTCCCGAGGGCGCAGGGGCTCCGTGCTGCCCGGGACAGAACGGTCGGCTTTTTATAGCATCCTACAGAGCCCAGCACAGGCTAGGCTAAAAGCCCTTGGTCTCTGGAAGGTTCCTTCCCTTGGACTCAAAACAAATGTGTTCCACCTGACATGCTTCCAAACCCGAGACAAGCTTCTGCCAAGTGTGCAACACGGCGGCACCTGACTTTACGACCAGGACAGGCCCACAGCCGTGACAACGCCCCTGCACAGCCCCGGCCACCTGGAGCAGGTGCGAAGGGTGCTCCCTACGCCGAGCGTGCTGGCCACCTGCCACGTGAGAGCAGAGCAGGCAGCTGGGGCGGGGGGTCAGCGAGCGGTGCCCTGGCCGTGGACCTAGCTGAGGTGCGGCTGGCTCCCGCAGCTCGGAGGACGGAAAGGACACCCTGTGTTCCGCGCGGTGACTCGTGGGGCCACTGGGCTGCTCCTGCCCGGCGTCCTGGCTCAGGGAGCCCTCCAGGCCCAGCTCCGCGGGAACTGCCCCTGCAGCCGCACACCGCGGATGAACATTGCCGCAGCCCTCCTGGACTGCTGCCCCGGCCACAGCACTGGGCAGGGCGCCCGCTAAGCACGGCTCCGTCAGGTACGGCAGGGAGCTCCGGGGGCCGGTCCAGGCCCGAGGTGGGGCGGGGGGCACGGCTTGTTGCGGCTTTCTTCTGACAGTTCACATTTCTTTCAGGCTGTGGGTACTTGCGTCTCCTCAGTCAGTATCTTATTAGCATCTAAGCCTGTGACCCCACTTCGTGATGGGGTTTAAATATGATGGATGGCTTTGTTTGGCAGGGACTGTGCATTTTCAAAGTCTACTTATGCTGCATCTCATTTCCAAAACGACGGGGAAACTGAGCTGTTCGCTTGGCCGCCGGCCTCCCGCGCTTCCTGGGTCAGCATCCCGTCGGCACTCCTTGGTGTCTCTTAAATGAAGCTGGGAAACGGTTCCTACAAAGGCTGACGAGCTCCCCACTTCACGACCAGGAACACAGAGCACAGCTGGTACACACCACTCACACTCTGGATGGGGCCCAGCATCCCTGTGACACCCCCATTTTAAAGATGAACTATGTGAGCAATTCACTGAAGATCACAGAGCTGGCGGGGCGAAAGCCAGCCCCCCCACAAGGCCCTGCGCCCAGCGACCTGTCACCGCTGCAGGGCTGTCTTCCCGATGGGCCCAGGCAGAGCTGCAGTCCAGAACCCCCCACCTTCCACCAGGATGTTCCACACACAGGAGGCAGCTGCTAAGTTGCTTAAAATACGCCCATACAACCAGATGTGTTAACACACTCATGTGAACAACTTATTTGCTACTTTGAACATTTGCAGAAATTTCTAAAGGAATCCAAAACACTTACATGGCCAAGTACAAGGCAGATTTTTAGTGACATTTTTTTTTTCTTTTACTTAGAATAAAAAACGTTTTTCTAAAACTTTCCTTAATACACTACAGAAATGCAAGTGCAGTCTACACGTATATAGAAGTAATGAACCGGTCAGGTGGTCCCTTAAGGCCATAATCCATGCAAAACTCACTTTCCACCCGGGATGAGAAGTGGAATGTGCCCAGCACACACTGGCCGGAGGCAGCCTCGCAGCCAGCGCGCCCATAAATCTCAGAGGTGCTCCTGCACCCCACAAATGAGCTGTGAGAACAGGGGCTTCCAAAACACAGCTGCGCATTTTCAAAACACATTGGAATCTGCACGTGCCTCCTCAGTGCTACTCCTGACCTGTCCAGCAGACCTCGTTCTGTTTTCCATTTCAAAGGAAGGCGGCAGCTCACTCACCTCCTCTGCCCACCTGAACAGCACATCTGAACAAGCCGTGGCTTCTAACTAGGTATTAGGAAAACATGGTGCAACAGCTCTCAGAGAAGAATGAATTTAAAATTGGTACCCAGTAATTAGTGGCAATCTTCTGTAATGATTTACATTTATTTTTACCTTCACATCAACACAGCACAGCCATGAGAGGAAAATAAAAATTATTCTTTTTATTTAATCTCGAACATTTAAAAAATGTTTACAGTAAGTTCAACTTTATAAGCTCAGATAATAATCGTAAGTATGACTGCCAGTAGTTCCCTATGTATCCATATGAAACAGTCAACTCATTATATTTAAAGATGTAAGATACATAACAGTAATTAAGAGCATGATAATTTTAATACATTTACCGAGCAGAATTAATTCACTCCTCTTTAACTTCTGTCCGCACTACTGTGCTAAGGACAGAGAAACTGACGCTTTCTGTACGGCTGGCTGAGAGCACAGGTAGCGTGGCCCCCGCAAACTTGGGCTGCGCCTGGTGTGCCCGACCCGCCACCCAGCCTAGCTCTAAGGGAAGGCCTGTGGTCCCAGAGCCCAGCATTTACCTCCATGGGACTCACTTTAAGCTCCATGATGCAGACACAAAGGAAGCGCTTTCAAAGTTTACATTTAAAAGCTACCATTCACTAAACGCTGAAAATAGAGCAGTCGCCAAGCTGCCAAGTTTTCTTATAACAATTCTGTTTAAAGGACAAGAAACGGCTGGAGTAACTTACCTGCTGATCATTTAAAATGTGCGTTTCCTCTGACAACCCTTTTCCCAAATTCATCCTAAGACAAGAAAACCTGCGAACCTCCGCAGGCACGCAGACCTCGAGTATGCCACTTCCACGGCGGCGTGCCTGTGCTTGTCAGAGAAGTTTAAAGACATTTCAGATGAAGTTCCATCTCGCTCCCTCCGTAACCCATGGCAACAGGACACCGCAGGAAGCTGTGGTTGGCCAGGGATTCAGGCTCTCTCTGGATTGTCTCATACCAAAAAAAAAAGCCGTTTACATAAATCACGCTGTGAGATCATTTTTAAAGTATTTCCTCTACCGAATCAGAAGAAGACTCCAGCTGATGGGGTAATTCTCAGGCAGTACAACAGCTGCAGAGGGTCCGTGCGTGGCAGCACGCCGCAGCCCGCACCCTTAATTACAGGGGCTGGCTCTATTATAAGCCGCCATGTGCCGTGGGAGTTTATGTGGTGCTAGCCCGAGGACCTGTCTTCCTAGACCTGCTCTGTCTGCCTGCCAGCATCTGACACCACCTGCAGGTGAGGGAGCCGCGACGTGCCCCGGTCAGGACCGAAGGAGGACAGAAAGCGGACACTAGTTCTCGGACCCGGGCAGCACCGGCCACCTACCCGTGACCGTGCTGGAGGTTCAGGGGTCTGCTGACCGCCCGCAAATGCTCCCTAACTGTCCAGCCGTAACAGCGGCGGGCGGCGCGGCCTCATGGGAAGGGGCTCCAGGGGCCCGCCCGCTCCGAGAAGGGCAGGGCTGCCCAGCAGTGCCCACGTGGGCTGGGATGAAGGCCCTGGGTTTGGGGTCAGGCCACCGGCTGGGCCTGCGCTCAGCCCACCCTCCCTCTTGGCTCTCCCTGGGAGGGGGAACCCGAGCTTTCCCCCAGGAGCATTCAGGCTCACGGCTCTGTGTTCAACGCAGACAGGCAACGCCTGCCTGAAAGGGAAACTTTCATCTCAGAAACAGCATCGGCTCAAGATCCCTCACACGGCTTTTCTCAAGAGACGGCACACAGTAAAAGCATGAAAAACAGCAGGATTAGAAAAGGGTCCGGGGCCTCACACCACTGCTGAGCACGGAAACTGCCAGGCCTAGTGCCCAGGAAATGCTGGGGGCAGTGAGGGAGTGGAGACCGGGGAGGGTGAGGGGGAGAGGGGAGGAGGGGCGGGGAGGAGGGAGAGGAGGGGAGGAGGGGGAGGGGAGGAGGGAGAGGGGAGGAGGGGGAGGAGGGGAGGAGGAGAGAGAGAGGGAAGGGGAGGGGAGGGGAGGGGGAAGGGGAGGAGGAGGAGGGGGAGGAGGGGGAGGAGAGAGAGAGGGAAGGGAAGGGAAGGGGGAGGGGAGGGAGGAGGGGAGGGGGAGGAGGGGGAGGAGGGGAGGAGAGAGAGAGGGAAGGGAAGGGGGAGGGGGAGGGAGGAGGGGGACGGGGAGGAGGGGGAGGAGGGGGAGGAGAGAGAGGGAAGGGAAGGGGAGGGGGAGGGGAGGAGGGGGAGGGGGAGGAGGGGGAGGAGGGGGAGGGGGAGGAGGGGGAGGAGAGAGAGGGAAGGGAAGGGGAGGAGGGAGGGGAGGAGGGGAGGGGGAGGAGGGGGAGGAGGGGGAGGAGAGAGAGAGGGAAGGGAAGGGGAGGAGGAGGAGGGGAGGGGGAGGAGGGGGAGGAGAGAGAGGGAAGGGGAGGGGGCGGAGGGGGAGGGGGAGAGGGAGGAAGGGGAGGAGGGGGAGAGAGAGGAGAGAGAGGGAAGGGGGAGGGGCAGAGGGGGAGGGGGCGGAGGGGGCGGAGGGGGAGGGGAGGCCCGCCCAGGGCTGGTGCAGTGAGGGAATGCCGGGGGCAGCAGGGGTGGCAGCAGCCAGTAGCCAGCTGCCTGGATGATGTGGGCAGGCTGCCCCCCACCCTGGCAGCCCAAACTCTCCATCTGCACAGCTGCCCCTCCCTGGCAGAGGCAGCCATGAAACGCCCTGGGGAAGAGAAGCCTGGCCCCACCCAGCTCCTACCCGCACTGCTTCCGAGGCCCCACGGGCGGCCCACTCGGCCTGTACCACGGAGCGCCCATTTCCCCTGTTCTCCGGGCCCGGATCCAACACGATCCCCGGGCAGTGTGAAGGAAAGCAGGGGCCTGTGGGCACCCGAAGGCCGTCACCAGTGAGCCCACCTCCCTCCCAGGCAGCTGCGCCCGAGCCCGTGTGGTATAAAGAGTGGTCCTGACCAGGTGGGCAGACTGGACGCAGCACCCCCTCCACTCATTCTGGGCCCAGGGCCCGGCACAGACCCTAATGGGTTCTGGGCCCAGAGAGGAGGCGGGGAGGCGGCAGTGCTGGTGGCCGCCCAGGCTGGGCCTTCGCAAGACGGCGAGCTGCTGGAGGCCACAGGAAGAGGGCCGGGTCCGGCGAGTCCTTCTCAGCCCCGAACCCCGGCCTGCCCGGCCTCCTACCTAAGCTGCGCCTCCGGCAACACGCCAGCACCGGGAACCGCCTGGCTGCCGGCGGGCGCTCTGGACGACAGGCCGTGCTGCGGCCCCAGCCTGGCACAGGGCTGAGGGGGCTGGGCGTCCCTGTGCCCTCGGCCCTGCGCCTGCCCGGGGGTCCTCCCTGCGCTGGGCAGCCAACATAAGCACTTGGGACCGGCAGAGGAGCCTGTGGGCGGGGGTCAGGAAGGATGTGAGGGGCAGGGCCGGCCAGGGCGGCAGGTGAGAGCAGGGGCGCCCCGGCAGGGACCGAGCAGAGAGCCGCCTGCGGCGGTCCCGGGCCAGGAGGCCGCACCGCGTTCCTAGGTACTGCCCCGGCCCACGCCAGTCTCCGGCGGTCTCGGAGGGGCAGGGGCACGCTTCCTGAAGGCCCCTCGACCCTCAGGGCTTCCCAAGTCCTCCCCAGTCCTGGGCAGCCGGGGCCAGCGGGGACAGACACTTCCTCTGCTGAAGGTTCCACGCAGCAGAAGGGAGAGGAGGACAGATGAGGGCAGGCCTCAGATGAGCCTCTCCCCGCAGCAGGCAAGGCTCAGACCACCCCGCACTCAGGGATGCCCAAGACTGTCCGAGGAAGGTGACAGGTAGGAGACGAGGAGGCCAGCCTCCCCGGCCCTCTCTGCGCCTGCGCCCAGGCCTCCTGCACCCGGCCCGGCCCCCTGTGGGCGGGCACCCTCGAGGCTCCCGGCAAGCGCTTCATCCCTGACCTCAGGTAAGGAGTCTGACCATCTACCGCCTCCCTGGCCCAGGCCCCCAGCCCGGACCACCGCATGCCCCTAACCCTAACTGCCTCCCTTCCTAGTGCCTCCACTGGTCATTTGTGCCCAGCGCCCAGAGGGCACCTTTTAAAAGCTGGCTCACAAGACTGCCCGGTCTGGTGTCTCACCCTCCCGTGCACACGAGTGGCACGCTCATCTGGTTAGTGTCTGCAACTCCGGAAGGCCAGCCCCGGAGGCCAGGGGGCATCCTCCATTCGCTGCTGTCCGGAGCCACAGGAGGTGTGCAGTGAACACTCACTGAACGAGGGAGAGAACCACGAGGCACTGAGAAGTCCCGGTACGTGCCCGAGTTGACAGGGTCTTAAAGAGAATTGAGGTAATTTCCTGTGTAAATAGTTTAAAGGGTAGACAAGTACATCAAAGACCAAAACAAGCAAAAGCTCCTAAGTAAGGTAAATTCTCCTAGAAATAACAAACCGCAAACTTGAGATTAAGGTTAGAAGAGAAAGCTTGTTTTGAAATGTCTGTCAGATTGTATCGTGGGTCCTGTGACCTCTGTGAACTGCAGGCCATCCCAAGGGCAATGGACCAAACCAGACAAGCGGCCTCAGCGAATCTCAGGTCCGGTCCAGCGCAGGTTCCACCTGCCTTTTGCAGGATGACAGCTCTGACAGCAAGCGTAACAGCCGCGCAAAGTAAAGGTTTCACCCAGGACCTGGGCCTTGGAGGGAGCAACGGCTGAAGCGCCCTCCAAGCCCCCCGCCCCTCCCCCACGCGGGGAGCCACGTGGCCTCAGCGCCCCCTGCTGTCAACACGGGGCTCCGCCTGGCCCAGCGCAAGTGAGGGAAGCCAGCACCCTTCCTCCAGAATGTGCTCTAGGCTGCGACACAGAGGAGGGGCTGTGGGGCTGTGAGAGGCCCAAGGGGCCGCCAGAGGCTGTGGGGGGCTTCGAACACGCCGAGTCTGGGACACGGACTATAGGCAGCCGCGAGGGAGTCCACGGGCGGCAGGGCAGTGGGGCTGGCACTTGCCAGCCGCCCTTTTGGAAAAGCGCGGTGTGTCAGGCCTCGGAAAGAGCTGAGCCCCCCCCGCCCCCAGTCTAGAGAACAGCGCAGAGCTGGGCCCGCTCCTCCCAGGCCCTGCCCCCGGCTCCGTCCTGGTGCTGCAGCCAGCCCTCCACAGCGGCCTCACGGCCTCACGCAGGGCGCAGCAAGCTTGCCCTGGAGGCCAAGGGGAAATATCCCCAGCTCAGCGGGTGACACAGTCTCTGCCACTCAGCTCTGCCCTTGCGGTGTGAAAACAGCACAGATGTGCGAGTGGTGTGGCCAGGTGCCAATAAACCTGTCCTCACCGGACTCTGGCCCGGACCAGGGCCTCTGCCCAGTCCAGCTCTCCACCCCACCCCCGAGGCATTTGAGGCCAAAGCGTGGTGGCCCCTCCTGATCTTTGGAAACTAAGAGCTTCAGCTTAAGAAGGTGGCTGCCTGGCCTCCAGCTGCCTGCACTGCCCCTGCCAGCCTCCACGTGCGGCCAGAGGGCCTTCCAACGGGCCGCCTGACCCCAGCCCCCAGGCAGGCTGACAGAGCGCGGCGCTCAGTGCAGGGCAAGCTGCACTCCCCTCAGCTCCCACAGGCCGCCATCACGTGGAAGGAACCCCAAGACCTCAGCCTGGCCCTTCCGCCCTTCTGTCCTGGACGCACTGGCCGCCCCGTCCCAAACCTTCCCATGGTTGGCCCCCTCTCAGCATCAAAGGCTAGGCCTGAATGTCCCCTCCTCAGAACAGCCCCCCACCCTGACTGGGGCATGAAAGGGGGCCCCATCGCTCCCCCACATATGCCATCACCCTGCTGACAGCCTGATGAGGCGCCTGTCTGGCCGTCCCTCTCACCTGGCGACAGGTGAGAGCGATTCCGAGAGCAGGAGGAGCCCTGTGTGGAACAGAAGGCTGGGAGGGCCCGCCCGGAGCCCCGCTGACCTGGGACAGGCCGCAGCACCCGAGTCCAGTGCACGCCCGGAAGCAGGGCTCTGAAGCCAGCCTGCCCGGGGAACTGGCCTGGCGGCCTGGGACGAGTCCCTGAACCCTGGCAGTGGCACCTTGCCTCAATTTCCCACTCAGTAGAGCAGAAATAACGATAGTTCCTGCGGCCCAGGGTTCACTGTTGTATCTACAGTGACAGGGCAGGTTGTGGGCTTAGCCTCGTGTGGCCTCTGTTAGTGCAGGTCACGGTGACCCCCACCGCATGGGGCCCTGTGTGTGGGGAGCTGCCCTCAGGGCGTGGGGGCTCCGTCGTCCTCCCACGCTACCAACAAGGACCCTCCCTCTTCCCCGCCACCCGCTCCACACAGCCTCCGTCCCTCCGTCTTCCTCCCTCGGGCTCACTTGCAAAACCCTAGCCCTAGCTGCTGCCACTGCCTCCTGCAGCAGCGCACCAGGGCTGCAGGTGACACACATGCTGCACTGAGCATTTTCCTACAAACTCAGAAAAGCACACAAAGCAGGAACACAGGCTTCCGTGGGTTACCACACAGTGGGGCCCGCGTGGCCTCACCCAGGTCCTGACGGAAAGCGGAGCAATGCTCTAGCTTGTCTTCATGGTGCTGCGCTGAGCACACAACCAAACGGGCTCAGTCCTGCCTGTTTTCAGTTTCCATGAATAGAGTCGGAGGACACAGCGTCTGTGTCGGCCCTTCCTGTGATGCGTGTCCACGTACGGAGGCAGCGCAGCGCGCCCCGCTGGGCGAGCCGGTCACGGTCAGTCCTTCCCCGAGGCTGGGCAGTGAGGCCCACGTGCACAGTCTCCGACTGCTCCCACTTTTTAGGTTTGACAGCTGACAGGGAAGTCCCCGCACCTTATTCCTCTTCAACAATATCTTGGCAACTCTTAGCACTTTGCATTTCCATGGAAATTTTAGAATCCACTTCTTAAATTCCATAAAACACCTGTTAGGATTTTGATTAAAATTGCATTGAATCTACAGGTCATTTTCTAACTGTATCCACAACTAGTTTTTGTATATTGACCATATATCCAGCAACTTTGCTAAACTCATTAATTTTAATAATCTATAGATTCTTTTGGATTTTTTAAGTATTATAATCACATCAGGGCCAGCCGAGTGGTGCGGTGGTTAAGTGCTGGCTTTGGAAGCCAGCGACCCCGGTTCGGATCCCACATATGAGGGCCAGTGACACTGCTCTCAAAAAAAATAAAATATAATATAATCACATCATGTGAGAATAACACTTTCATGTTCTCTGCAAGCTTTTTAACTTCTATTATTTTTTATTTTTACACTGACTAGGACATGCAATAAAAATTTAAATAGAAATGGTAACAGCAGACATCTTTCTCTTGCTCCTGATGTCAAAGGAAAAGCTTAGTATGATCCATGCTTTAGAGGTTTTGCATACTCTTATTAGATTAAGGAAGTTCCCTTTAGTTCCTTTTTTCTTGTTTGTTTTTTGTTTTTTAACCATGAATGGATACCGAATTTTACAGAATGCCTTTCCTGCTTCTGTTGAGATGATATATGGTTTTTCTACTTTGTTCTGTTAACGTGGTAAATTACATTGATTGATCTTCAAATGTTAAAAAAACGCTGTGTCCTTGGAATACATATGAGGTGCAGTGTCCATCTTGTCCACGATCCAGTTGCTTAGGCCCCTCACACCAGTGGGCCACCCCGTAACTCTCCTTTACTCTGATGTCTTTGTCAGTTTTGGTGCCAAGGTTTTGGAGGTCTCATAAAACAAGTTGGAAAGTAACCCCTCTTTTTTATTCTTTTGCTACTTTAGTTTGTTAATTTTAATTTAGCTTGTTCATTAATTTTTGCTTTTGTCTTCATTATTGCCCAGTGCTGCTTCTTTTGCATCTGTTTTCCAGCTCTTTTTCTAACTTCTTGAGATGACTTTCCACTGACCTTCACTTTTAATATATGCTTAAAAAGCTATAAACATTCCTGTAAGCACAGTTTTAGCTATATCCCACAGGTTAAATGTGTTTTTACATTATCATTCAAAATGACCTAATTTCCAGTGATTCGTCTTCAAACCCCAGATCACTCAACCTCAGCTCTCACTCCCAGGTGGTACCTCTCACTCCCAGATGATGCCTCTCACTCCCAGGTGGTGCCTCTCACTCCCAGGTGGTGCCTCTCACTCCCAGGTGATGCCTCTCACTCCCAGATGGTGACTCTCACTCCCAGGTGGTGCCTCTCACTCCCAGGATCTCACTCCCAGGTGGTGCCTCTCACTCCCAGGTGATGCCTCTCATTGCCAGGTGATGCCTCTCACTCCCAGGTGGTGCCTCTCACTCCCAGGCTCTCACTCCCAGGTGATGCCTCTCACTCCCAAGTGATGCCTCTCACTCCCAGGTGGTGCCTCTCACTCCCAGGTGGTGCCTCTCACTCCCAGGTGATGCCTCGCACTCCCAGGCTCTCACTCCCAGGTGATGCCTCTCACTCCCAGGCTCGCACTCCCAAGTGATGCCTCTCACTCCCAGGTGGTGCCTCTCACTCCCAGGTAGTGCCTCTCACTCCCAGGTGGTGCCTCTCACTCCCAGGTGATGCCTCTCACTCCCAGGTGGTGCCTCTCACTCCCAGGTGGTGCCTCTCACTCCCAGGCTCTCACTCCCAGGTGGTGCCTCACTCCCAGGTGGTGCCTCTCACTCCCAGGTGGTGCCTCTCACTCCCAGGTGGTGCCTCTCACTCCCAGGTGGTGCCTCTCACTCCCAGGTAGTGCCTCTCACTCCCAGGTGATGCCTCTCACTCCCAGGTGGTGCCTCTCACTCCCAGGTAGTGCCTCTCACTCCCAGGTGATGCCTCTCACTCCCAGGTGGTGCCTCTCACTCCCAGGATCTCACTCCCAGGTGGTGCCTCTCACTCCCAGGTGATGCCTCGCACTCCCAGGCTCTCACTCCCAGGTGATGCCTCTCACTCCCAGGCTCGCACTCCCAAGTGATGCCTCTCACTCCCAGGTGGTGCCTCTCACTCCCAGGTAGTGCCTCTCACTCCCAGGTGATGCCTCTCACTCCCAGGTGGTGCCTCTCACTCCCAGGTGGTGCCTCTCACTCCCAGGTGGTGCCTCTCACTCCCAGGATCTCACTCCCAGGTGGTGCCTCTCACTCCCAGGTGATGCCTCGCACTCCCAGGCTCTCACTCCCAGGTGATGCCTCTCACTCCCAGGCTCGCACTCCCAAGTGATGCCTCTCACTCCCAGGTGGTGCCTCTCACTCCCAGGTGGTGCCTCTCACTCCCAGGTGGTGCCTCTCACTCCCAGGTGATGCCTCTCACTCCCAGGTGGTGCCTCTCACTCCCAGGCTCTCACTCCCAGGTGGTGCCTCGCACTCCCAGGCTCTCACTCCTTGGTGATGCTTCTCCCAGGCGGTGCCTCGCACACCCAGCTGGTGCAATCTCTGCCCCCAGTTCCCACTAGACCTGCCAGTGGCAGAGGACACACTCTGTGGGAAGGGTTTCCATATTTGTTAAGACCTGCTTTATGGTCCAGCACGTGGTCAACTTTCGTAAGGGTGCCAAGAGGGAACAGGAAGAACGCATGCATTGGGCACAGTGCCCACGTTAGTCCAAGGTTGGGAGTCACACTGTTCAGATTTTCTATCTCTTACTGACTTTGGGGGGCTCAACTGCCACTTACTGACTAGGCAGTGTTAAAGATCTCCTGCAGCTTGATCGCTGCACTCTATACCTGAAACTGATGTTGTATAATATATATGCCAACTGTAACTGAATATATAGATAGTCACAGGATGTGGAGTATACTGTGGAAGGGAGTCAAAGGAATTGTAATAGATATGTATGATATGGGGGGTGGGGTGGGGGGCAAATTGGGGGAGGGAGGTTGTCACTTTGAGGGGTAAAAAGTATAACTACTGCACTGTGTTGTACACCTGAAACTAATTTTTTAAAAAAATGTTTATTTCACTATAAAAGAATTTAAACGGAAAAAAAATCTCCTGCTATGAGTATAGATTAGTCTATTTTTCTTCCTACTTCTGTCAATTTTTGCTTTAGCTGTGTTGAGACCATGTTATTGAATGCATACAAAATTTAGAATCATAACTTCGTGCTGCTTTTTATCATTATGAAGTCTCCCTTTTCATCTTTGGAAATGCATTTTGCAATATAGCTATGTTACCATTCTTCTTGTTAGTATTTCATGGTGCAGCCTTTTCCATTCTTATATTTCCAGTTTTGTATCTTTAAGTTTCAGTTGTATCTCTAGTAATAGCATAATATATTTTTAATGAAGTCTGGAAATCTTTTTAATTGGAATATTTATTTCATTTAAAATTGTAATGGAATTACTGACATGCTTGGACCATTTTACTACCTATCTGTCTCTCCTTGCTTCCTTTCTCTCCCCTTCTTTCAAATTGAGCATTATTTATGATTCCATTTTTTTCCCTCGATTAACTTGAAATTGATTATTTTATTGTCTTAGGTTCCCCTGGAGATTATAACATGCATCCTTCCTTACCTTAGAAAAACCAATTGCTAACTGGCACTTTTGCCCTCTTTCTAGCCAGTAAAGCACCCTGAAACATGTACCCACTCCCAGTGCCCGGTCCATTGCTGCGGTGTGACTGATGTGGGTACTCACAGGGTCTTCCTTCTCATCCTGGTGCTTAAATAGCCTTCCATTTGAGTCTGCCTCCAGGGGCCCCGATCTGAGATGCTGGTGCCCACTGCCGCCCCAAGAAGTACACTTGTAACTGAACCTGGTGGTCAGGGGCATGCAGGGGCCCCTGGCAGGAGGCACAATGTGACTACCAGGTCCTGGGCCGTTCAGTACCAATTAGGGGAAGATGAGGAAGTCGGTGCCCCTGGGGAGGGGACAATGCTCGGGTGTGAAGACCAGGAGTGTGAGGCCATCTCAGAGGCTGCCCGCACACAGGCCGGGCAGTGACCAAGGGAGGCACGGGCACTGCTCAGCCAGCTATTTCCCTTAGAAACGGCCGTGCCAATGACGAGGGTGACAGGAAGTCATATGTAGCTTCTAGAGTTTGAAATCTTCAGGCAAAAAATTAGCAAAAATTCAATCCCATGTCTCTAATACAATTTTGACAAGAGAGACTGCGTTGGTGGCGGAGAGGTCACGGGCTTTGCAGCCGGTGTGGCCTAAGAATGCCTCTATGAAATGGAGAAATTGACAGTCTCCTTGCCGGGCTGATCAGAAATAAAAGAGGAACAACGCAGCTGCCCTTGGCTGCTGATAAGCAGATAATGGCCCACACCCTGGTTGTTCGTCCTGGAAAGTGGACCGTCTCAGCACTTCCTCTCAGGTGAAGAGCAGCGGCAATACTGGCAGCCAACTGGAGTGCTGGTCCCAGAGCCCCACGTCAGGGAAATGGAAGTCAGACCACACGCCATCACCAAGCCCACAATCAACAGCCAGCTTCTGCACCTCTTGGAGTCTGAGAGCCCCCCCAGAAAAATTCAGACACAACACTTGGCAAAACCCCAAACGGAGACGGCAAAGCCTTGGGGAGGGACCCACGGCAGCTGCCAGGGCCCTCAGCAGGCAGGCGGCGCCTCGTGGGAGCACGCGCGCCTGTCTCCTCCACAGCAGCGCGGGGGCCGCCCCGGGGCCTGTTCTGACCGGGACAGACCAAGCACCCGCGTGCTGGCTGGGAAAGCCCTCAGTGACCTCAGAGCAGGGAGGACAGGGCAGGGTCCTACCTCCAGCCACCGAGGACCACTCCCGCCTCTGCCCGGCAGCCCACCTCTCACTGTCAGCCAGCCTCCCGAATCCAGCCTGCACCTCGCTTCTCAGCTGCACAACGAGGGGACCTCCAAGGCCTCCTCCCCTCTAACATTCAATGATTCCAGTTCCACATTAGGCACAAATTAACTGACACTCTTAAGAAAAAAATAACCAAAGTCAACGTATTCCAGTTCATCACTATTGAGTCTATAACAAATTATCCTATTTAGAGTTAATTTTTACCCCCATATTCAAAGCAGCCAAAGGTGGGAGCAGCCCAGGCATCCATGGATAAACAAAACTGATCCATCCACGCAGTGGGGCAGGCCTCAGGCTTGACAAGGAGGGAATTCTCACACACACGACAGCATGGGTGGACCCTCACCACGCTGTGCTAAGTGAAATGAGCCAGGCCCAAGGGAGCACATATTGTGTGATGCCCCTTATCTGAGGTCCACAGAGAAGCCACATTCACAGAGAAGTAGATGGTGGTGCCAGGGGCTGGGGGAGGGGAGATGGGAGTTTGGGAAGATGAGAAGGTTCTAGAGATGATGAAGGTGATGGGTTGTACAACAGAATGGATGTACTTAATGCCACTGAAGTATACACTTAAAGATGGCAGATTTAATGTCAAACTATTTTACCACAATACACACATATACACACACACACACATAGTAATGCCTTCATTTGTGAGCATAATTCGTTCTGGAAACAAACTACTCGTATTGCAGGATATCGTTCATTTACCATGTTAAAATGTATTAGAAATGTTTGCTCGTCTTGCGGAATAATCGCAAACCAAGTTACTCTCGCAATCCAAGGTTTTACTATATAAAGACACCCTAAACAAGTGTAGAAATAAGCCACACAGCTCTTTTCAAAACGTTTATCTGACAAAGGACACATATCCAGAATATATAAAGAACTACTAAGAAATCTATATATATAAAAAATCCAATTAAAAAAGGATACGAATAGGGCTGGCCGAGTGGCTCAGTTGGTTAAGAGCTCGCTCAAGAGTGTGAGCTGAGCTCTGAGCAACAACAGTTCGATGCCCAGCCCGAGCTGAGCTGCCAACAGGTGGCAGGATGGTTCAGCTTAAAAAACAAAACAAAACGAAACCAACAACAACAACAACAAAAAATCGGATACGAATAAGCTATTAATTCAAAACAGTGAAAACGAATAACCCAAACCCATGGTGATGAAAGCTCAGCCTCATTCGTGATCAGTGAAATGCAAATTAAAACAAGATGCCATTTCATTGAAACGGAACACTTCACGTCTCCGTTTCACACTCTTAAGAAAAAAATATGCCGCACAGTGGAGGGGCCACAGGGACCAGGGCCTGAGTGGGAACAGCCACTGTGAGTGGGCATTCGGCCATGCCCGTCACCCAGCAATGTCCCGTGTGCCTTGAAGTCAGAGGAGGCTGTTCCCCACTTTGCACCAGTGCCTGTCAGTAGTGGAATGGATAAAGAACTGGCATGCTCATAATGGAATGTCACATAACAAGTAAGTCACTGAACAGACACTACACGGGTAAATCTCGAAAACATCATGCAATGTTTTCAAGGTGGCAGAATACGACATACGGTGCACCTGCACCAGTGTAGAATCTTAAAACACACAGAACTAGCTCGTGAGAGGATCACTGGTTGCCCAGGGGAGAGATGACTGGGTGCAGCACAGGGGATGTTTGGGGCACTGAGAGGGCTCTGTCTGACACTGTCATGGTGGGTACATGACATCATGCATTTGTCCAAATCCACAGACTACAGCACCAAGAGTGAGCTGTCACGTGAACGCTGGACTTGATCTAATAATAGTGGCTCACCGGCTGTAAAAATGCATCACACCAGCACAGGCTGTCAGCACGGGGACGCTGGGGCACAGCATGGGGACCGTGAGCTTTGTGCCTGGCTGTCCTGCAAACCTAACACCGCTCTAAAAGTCAAGTCCATTAAATGTTTAAGGAACATAGATAAAAGAAAGGGACCACACAAAACGATACTATATGTATCTGTGGATCAGCATCCTGTCTTTAAAAAGGGGTAATGATAGGTAGGCCCTTCCTCATACACTTGTGAGGGTTAAACAGAGGGTTAAACAAGTTAATACCTATAAACTGTTCACAACAGCATCTGGTACATAGAAGAGGTAGTTAGGGGACCGTGCAATAGGAAAGGACCTGGATATGACAGGAGACGGTCAGGGGACCGTGCAGGTAGGAAAGGACCCGGATGTGTCAGGAGACGGTCAGGGAACCATGCAGGGTAGGAAAGGACCCGGATGTGTCAGGAGACGGTCAGGGGACGCATGCAGGTAAGAAAGGCCCGGGATGTGACAGGAGCCGGTCAGGGGACACGTGCAGGTAGGAAAGGACCCGGATGTGACAGGAGACAGTCAGGGGACCGTGCAGGTAGGAAAGGACCCGGATATAACAGGAGCCGGTCAGGGGACGCGTGCAGGTAGGAAAGGACCCGAATGTGACAGGAGACGGTCAGGGGATGCGTGCAATAGGAAAAGACCTGGATGTGTCAGGAGACGGTTAGGAGATGCAATAGGAAAGGACCCGGATGTGACAGGAGACGGTCAGGGGACACGTGCAGGTAGGAAAGGACCCAGATGTGACAGGAGATGGTCAGGGGACCGTGCAGGGTAGGAAAGGACCCGGATGTAACAGGAGCCGGTCAGGGGACACGTGCAGGTAGGAAAGGACCCGGATGTGACAGGAGCCGGTCAGGGAACCATGCAGGGTAGGAAAGGACCCGGATGTGACAGGAGACAGTCAGGGGACCGTGCAGGTAGGAAAGGACCCGGATATAACAGGAGCCGGTCAGGGGACGCGTGCAGGTAGGAAAGGACCCAAATGTGACAGGAGACAGTCAGGGGACCATGCAGGTAGGAAAGGACCCGGATATAACAGGAGCCGGTCAGGGGACGCGTGCAGGTAGGAAAGGACCCGAATGTGACAGGAGACCGTCAGGGGATGCGTGCAATAGGAAAAGACCTGGATGTGTCAGGAGACGGTTAGGAGATGCAATAGAAAAGGACCCGGATGTGACAGGAGACGGTCAGGGGACACGTGCAGGTAGGAAAGGACCCAGATGTGACAGGAGATGGTCAGGGGACCGTGCAGGGTAGGAAAGGACCCGGATGTAACAGGAGCCGGTCAGGGGACACGTGCAGGTAGGAAAGGACCCGGATGTGACAGGAGACGGTCAGGGGACCGTGCAGGGTAGGAAAGGACCCGGATGTAACAGGAGACAGTCAGGGGACCGTGCAGGTAGGAAAGGACCCGGATATAACAGGAGCCGGTCAGGGGACGCGTGCAGGTAGGAAAGGACCCGAATGTGACAGGAGACGGTCAGGGGACGCGTGCAGGTAGGAAAAGACCCGAATGTGACAGGAGACGGTCAGGGGACGCGTGCAATAGGAAAAGACCTGGATGTGTCAGGAGACGGTCAGGAGATGCAATAGGAAAGGACCCGGATGTGACAGGAGATGGTCAGGGGACACGTGCAGGTAGGAAAGGACCCGGATGTGACAGGAGACGGTCAGGGGACCGTGCAGGGTAGGAAAGGACCCGGATGTAACAGGAGCCGGTCAGGGGACACGTGCAGGTAGGAAAGGACCGGGATGTGACAGGAGACGGTCAGGGGACGCGTGCAGGTAGGAAAGGACCCTGGTGTGCATTAGAAGATTACAGTTGCTACAGGAGGGTGGAGGATGGGGTAGGATCAGGGTGGAATTCAAAGAGGTTCA
Organism: Aselliscus stoliczkanus; assembly: GCA_033961575.1. Classification (NCBI taxonomy): domain Eukaryota; kingdom Metazoa; phylum Chordata; class Mammalia; order Chiroptera; family Hipposideridae; genus Aselliscus; species Aselliscus stoliczkanus. The sequence continues at coordinate 141,748,109 of CM066734.1, forward strand.
CATGTATCTGTAAGATTGATTTTCATTTCTAAATACATGAGGATAAAAGAAGGAAAACTAAAATGATTACCTCAAGGTCATCCAGGGAGCGAGTGACACTAAATCTCTTGGATCTTCCGAAGGATCTCCGAGCCGAGGTGCGCTGAGAAGTCTGAGCGAGGCCAAGTCCCCGGCCAAGCTTTGAGCCCTAAAGAAAAAGAAAGAGTCAATCAAGTTGTCTCCTTGGGAAGAGATGTGTAGCTCCACCTGGGAGAAAAGAGAGTGCTACGGTGGGACAGAAAACAGCTCTGTCGCCCCAGGGTACACTTCGTGGTGTGCAGACATCACCACAGTACAAAAATAGAGTTGAAACAAAAAAAGAGCCACCCCAGGATCTCCAAGCATCTGCTCTGACCCTTCCATCGATGTGCCCCAGACAATGACCCCCGCCTCAACCTCCTGGGTTACAGAGGGGTCAAAACAGCCACCTCCAAAGGCTGTCACCAAGAGCAAATGCAAGAAGACGTTTGAACGTTTGTGAAAGCAGTGTGTGATGAGTGACAATTATTACTATAAAAGCTGGTTTTCAGCAAGGTCATGCTTTTACACAATTTTATAAGCACTTTGGGAAACTGAAGAATTCCTGGACATTCAGCTGGAGTCTAAAGACCAAACCAACTCAGGCTCGGGGAATAACCGGCCATTGAAACTTCTTGTTCTTCCTTCAGGAAATGACCAGAATTAATCCACGGTTCTTATGCTAGGCACTTGTCCAAATGTGATGAGCAAATAAGTCATCACATCTTTAAAATAAAAAGCATCACAGCTGAAAATCTCTGACTTCCTGAGAACATGAAATCCTAAGTGACTAAGGTCAGGCAGAGGGAGAACTTGAGGAAAGGTGAGAGGTAGGCACCGAAGACGGGGGAGAGAGGACCACCTCATCTGGGCTGGAGCCAGACCCGAGAAGGCTTGGAAGCTGTCACCCTGAAAGTGACACCGCAAGAGACTCGTATGGAGGCAGCGCCTCAGAGTGGCTATGTAGGGGGGCCTCTCAAGTTTGCCCGTGCGGTGCTCAGCTGGAATGCCCGCCAAGAAATCAAGTTGCACGGGAAGATGCGCTTGTCCCCCAACAGGGATGCATGGGTGACCTGTGCACACTGCCTGTCTGAGGTTGAGAAAATGCCTGTTTACAACTCCCACGTGTCGCTGGAAAGCTGGCTGCAGGTCTGGGGGATACGGGATCCCGCCTTAGCTAACTGGCCTCCCAGACACTCCTGGGATGATCCTCATGGTTCCAATTCAGACACAGCTGTGCCCACCCACATGTTTCTGCTCCTGTGACAGGAATCTCAGCCTTCTGTGTGACGATGAGAATGAGGCCAGGCCCACTTTGGCAAGCATCGGAGTCCAAACTCCCTCGCCCTCTGAAGCAGCGCGTTCTGCTGCTCACCGTGCTGGTTCCATGCTAGCAAGTTACAAAATATTCTCCAGAAAAAGTTGTCTAAAAACTGTCTTCTTCAAAACCTACGCCCGAAGCTGATTCTATCTGGAAAACGTCTCTGGAACCCAGCCATCTCTTGCCAGGCGCCGCTCCCTGGCCCTCCGGCCTCCCTCCCTGTGCAGCCCGCTGCCCGTATCTGCGCAGGTGGCTGCTCAGCGCCCTTTGGAGCGTCCACACGGCTCTGCGGGCTCTGGGCCCGCCTGCCGCCTTGGTGCCTGCTCTTCCCTCCCTGCGGCCCCCGCCCATGGCGCCTTCTCCAGGCCGCCAGCTCTTCCTACACACCTCTGAGCCTGAACTGAAAGGGCAGCGCCAGCTTCGTGGTGCCTGGCCCCCAGCAGGCAGCAGGGCCTCTGCTCTGTCACCTCCCGAACCCGCTGCCCAGCGCGCTGCCAGGCCCGTGGGCACAGCGCTTGTGGAGGGCAGGGGGCCAGCCGCTAATGGACGAGGGCGCCTGTGCAGTCCTTCCAATGCTCCTGACTGCGCAGCCTCAGTGACGATACGGAAAGCGTCCCTCCTCCGTTACTGAACCAAAGAAGGCCCCAAGTGCGAAGAAATGAACCTTTGCACAAACCAGACATTGCTGGTCTGTATTTTCTTTCTTTTTGTGGTGGCGGGGGGAGGGAAATGAGCACAGGGCTTTGTGATAAGAACAAAATGTAGTTTTTAAAGCCCAGGTGGCCGCAGAAGCAGCTTTGGCGAAGACAGCCGTGTCCCATCACAGCTCTGGGGCTTGTGTCCCATCACAGGGCGGGAAACGAAGACGGAGAACAGCCCGTTAGGCACGCTATGCTGTAAGATATGGAAGTTTAAAGGAAATGGAAAAAATCTAACAAGCCAGCAGACACAAAACTCCTACAAAGAACTGAATCAACTCAGTGGTGACCCTCACCGACAGGGAGACTGGGGAGCGTGCTGGTTTCCCGCATCGGGCACCTGCTGGCCTCCGTACCCGACTCCCCAAACAGCGCTTCTGTGATGACGACGGCACAAGACTACAGAGCGGCTCCTCTGTCAAAGCCAGCTCCACTTTTGAAACTGCAAACAGCTCGCCAGACTGCTTGAGACGGTGAGCTGGAGACGCCGTCCAGCCCCGCACGTCTCACGCTGGCATGGCCTGGCAGGGCCCAGCCTGCGCTCTCTGCACCCCAACATCAGAGGGTGCTGGGAGCTAACTCCATCTCACTGCTCCAGGCATGGAGAACACGCTGACAGCCGCCCGATTTCAGCAGCCACGCCTGCGGCAGCAGTGCCCAGCAAGCTTCCAAATGACCAAAGGGTCCTTCCCTACTCCTGGCCTCTGCTCAGGACTTGGAGAAATGACTCACCTGGTTGCTGTGGCCTCAAAACATAAGGGGTGGGAGGAGCCCTGCCACAAACGAGGCCCAGGGAGCTGTCAGGCTCACTGTCTGATGAAACAGCTGGGAAACTGGACCAGAGCAGAACCTGCGGCGCTGACGCCGCCCACCACGCAGGGTGCCCAACTGCCTCGGCCACTCTCAATGCCAACACTGAGCTGTCCTACGGAGCCACCACTTTAGGGAGAGGACCCGTTTTAGCGCATCCAGTCCCACTCCTCCATCTACAGATGAGAATGCGGAAGGCAGTGGAGGGTGTGCTCAGGGCCGCACAGCGGGAGGGAGGTCTTATTCTCCTACACTGTGGCTTCCTGGCCACAGTCCTAACCTACAGGGTCTGACCGCCAGGCCAGGCGTCCCAGCAGGGCAAGGGCTGTGCGTGTCCAGGAGGCCACTGTGCCCCCTCCCCACAGGGCCTGGCGCAGAGCAGGCGCTCACTAAGCACCGCCGAACAAACACACTCTCGCCAAAGACATGGTTTAGCTTAAAACAGAGACCACATCATCAGACTGGTTTTCCAAAGAGAGGCAACATGGACACTTTGAGGAAGAAGATTTCCAGCCGATATACTTCTCCCCGTACATGGTAGGCAAATCCACACCAGTTGTTTTCACAGAGGGAATTTCACATCAATAGAAATTGGTAACCAGGTATCAGAGAGCTGAAAAGGCAAAAAGAGGCTCTAGGTTGTCAGGAGGCAGCCACCCAGATGGGACAACAGGGGAGAGGAGGGGTATTTCACGTCAGCAGCCACCGCAGGGCCATGGTACTGGGGTCCAGACCTCAGAGGGGTGCAAGCCAAGGCTAGAGTCTGAGGGGCAGCGAGCCTGGCCCCGGGAGAGGTGGGGAGCCCACAAACTGGACACAGGGGCTGCGGCAGGAAGGAACTGCGGTTAGGGGCAACAGTGTTGCCATGGTGATGGGGGAGGCAGACAAGAAGGAGCCGGCACCGGGACACAACTGGCAGAGGGATAGGGGTCACAGACCCCAGCGTCCCACAGGCAATTGTAAAAGGTGGGCTCAGGGTTGAGGAGACAGAACCTGAATAACTGGCACAACTTGTTAAATCCTGTTACAACAAAACTCTACATACCAGGGAAAATTCAAAGCCCCAAATCAAAACAATTTTAGAATCCACAGGACTCCAGTTCCCACATAAAAACTGGACAAACGGAGAGGCGACTATGGGAGGAACATGTATGGAAGGGACTGAAGAAAGGTTTCCTCGGCACAGGGATGCCCTTCCAGAGAGAGGAGGGAGAAAGTGCAGGCCGCGACGGGCTCTGTTAGCCAAGCAGGAAAAGGATGAATGTATAGGAAAGGACATTTAAATCGAGACAGAAAATTAGAGGAAACATTATTTATTCAACAATTATCTAAGAGCCTACTATGTTCCATGCAATCAGTGAGGACAAAAACATTTACAAGACAGGAACAAAGGGTGTAACTTCCAAACTGATAAAGGAGGGGAAATGAAGTGAGCAAACAAACCAAAAATAGCTTTAAAAACAAAACAAAACAAAACAAAACAAACAAAGGTTCTGGGAAAGCAGGAGGAGAAAACCTAGTAAAACAGATTTACCAAAAGTACACAGAAATATCATGGAACCAAGACTAACACACTAATAATCCCAATAAATATAAATGGGCTAAATTTGCCAATTTATTCTGATCTTACTATTGAACTGTCAGAAGAACGTCAACATGAATTAGGAAAAAAAATCCAACTATCTGCTGCTTATAGTAACACTCTTACAACATGGAGAAACGAAAAAGGTTTTAAAAAAGGATAGAAAATGCTGACTCAAAAAAAGTTTACAGCTATATATTAGTAACAGACAAAACAGACTTCAGCCATAATAGGTCTTTTCAAATAGAAGATTCAATACACTAAAAAGAGAAGGGGAGGAAAAGAGGACAAAATGCCACCATTGATTTAATAACTTTATGAAGCTAGAATAACCTTGATACCAAAACCAGACAAGGACAATGAGAGAAAGGAAAACTATAAAATTATCTCATTCATAAACACAGATTGAAAAATTCTACAAAAATATTAGCAAACCAATCCCGTTAGTGTATAGAAAGATAATTACAAGTTAGGTTTATCTGAGGAATGCAAGTGTGGTTTGACATTCAAAAATCTATCAGAGTAGGGCTGGCCGAGTGGCACGGTGATTAAGTGCTGGCTTAGAAAGCCAGCGGCCCCGGTTCGGTCCCACATATGAGGGCCAGTGACACTGCCCTCAAAAAAGAAAAAAAAGTCTATCAGAGTAATCTGCCACATTGGCATATTAAAGGAGGAAGCTTTGATCATCTCAGTGAGAGCAAAATAACCAAAAAAGAAAAGCTAAAATTCAACACACATTCACAATGACAAGTATTAACAAACAGAAGTAACCTTAGCAAGGCAGCTGGATAAAAAGCAACAAATCAATTGTGCTTTTACTATCACAAAAGTTAGCATTTACTACTTTCAAGTAGGTACCATTTATAATGGTAACAAAATATATAAGGCACCTAAGAATACATCCAACTAAAGAATCTAAGCATAAATCTAATTAAAGATGTTCATAAAGGCAGTTACAGAATTTTACTGAAAGAAAACAAAGAAAACCTAAATAAACGGAGAGAGACATCATTTTCATGGATAGGAAGGCTCAATATTCCAAAGATATTAATTCTGCCAAATTGGTCTACAGATGAAAATACAGCAATAAAAATTAAAAATGCCAGAAGCATTTCGGGAGCATTCAGAAGCATTGTAAAATTTATGTAAAAGAGTAAGGCTCAAGCATAGTCAGGATAGGGCTGGCCGAGTGGCGCACTGGTTAAGAGCTGGCTTGGGACATCAGCGGCCCCAGTTCGGATCCCACATATGAGGGCCAGTGACGCTGCCCTCTACAGCTAAGATGGTGAACAACAGCTCCTCCACTTGGAGCTGGGCTGCTATGAGGCGCCGGTGACGGTGTAGGCTGCAGCCCCTGCTGCAGTGGGCTGCCATAGGCTACAGTGAGCGGCCGGCAGCCGGCGTGAGCTGCCAATAGCCGCGGTGAGCGGCCATCCGGCGGCCGGCGACCCATCTGCCTCACCCGGGAATAGCACAATGATGATACCAACATGGGCCAGTGAAGCTACGTCCTCTGCAACTAGACTGAAGAACAAAAAGACAGCAACTTGTCTGTTTCCCTTCCCCGATTCCCCAACGCTGTTCCCCTTCCCCAATTCCCCAATAAAAAAACTTAAAAAAAAAAAGTGCAAACCCTGAGAGAAGAGATTGACCAGTTGGACGACATTCAAGTTAAGGACTTCCGCTCATCAAGACGCCACCATAAAGCCACGAACAGGGAAGGGATACTAGTACACATACAACCAACAAAGGATGAACAGCCTGTATCTATAATTCCTACAAACTAAAGAGAAAAAGGTAACCCAACAGAAAAATGGGCAGAAGGTTTGGGTAGGGACCTCAACAAAGAGGAGATCCAAACCTTTATGACCAAGGGAAGGCAAACTGAAGCCACAATGAGATGTCACTTTACTACCAGATGCCAGGAACTTCAGAGCCTGACAATGGCAAGTTCTGGTGAGCATGTGGGGCCATCTGAGTTCTTACGCTAGCTGATGTGGGGCTGGCAGGGGAACAGCGCCATTTCTGCAGGGTGAGGGCCTCTGAGCAAATCATACTGAGACATGAGGCCTGGACGAAAAGTCTCCAAGTCTTAGAACTTGGTGGTTAAATGATGACGGAATATACAGTGAAAACTCCAGGGTATGTTTTCACATTTCAGAGGCATGAGGCCTGCAAGCCATCTCCTAAGAGTAGCTGTCTTATCTTCCCCCTGGAGACACTTACCTACATTGTAAAGGGAAAGAGGGGAACGCAGGATTCTTCCCTCTGTCTTGAAGGAGAATTGGATTAAAGAGCAGAGGTTTCTCTCCCCCTCTCAGGAAGGGAAGGAGACAGCATGTGTATAAGCTCCCAGATTCCTGTTTTGGGGGTTCCTCGCCCACAGTACAACCTAGTACATGTAGGGTGACATCTGATGTGGTTCTCACTGTGTCACCCCAGAGTAAGAACTGGACGTGGGGGAACCAGCATGGTTATTGGCAAATAAATAATTAAATCTGTCCCCGCTTCAGACACTTGGCATCTACTGTCAAAATGAACAAACACAGATACTGAAAATGTAACACCTAGTCATGCCTGCCAAGATGAATGCTGTTACAGACTAGCCGTCCCACTCTGCACAGAACCCGGGAAATCCCTTCATATACACCCTGGAGACGTGTGCAAGAATGTCAACAGCATCACCAGTCCTTTCTTCAGGGCCGTATTCACACAATGGAGCGTTGCATACTTAAAATGCTAAGAGAGCTCTAATGAACAAAGTGACGCCTGGCACTGAAGCCACAACTGAGTTTGTGTGATGGCAGGCTCATCGGCTCTCAAGCCAGGACAGCGCTGTGTTCAACAAACAGATCCCGGGCAGTTTTCCTAGTACAATGGCAGGAAGTTTTAAAATAGATTGTAGGAACTGTCTGGAGAATACAGCGAGGCCCCGTGAAGAGAGCGGCTCTGATCACTGCCTGTGCAAACAATGCCCAGGGCACCAGGGCACCACTCCCGCCCAAAGCAGAGCAGGCTGGCGGCCAGCTGGTCTGTGGAGAGAGACACTCCCTGAGAGAACACTGCCAGGGTCTCCTGTCCCTGCAGCACCGGCTCCCAGCACGGAGCTTCTTTTGAGGGGTGTGCTGAGTGTGATCTGAGGGGCCTTGTGAGGTGGGTCGGGGCACAACTGGGAAGCCGCCACCAAGGCTGCTCGAGGTGCTAGGGGAGCAGAGACGGGAGATGCCCAGAGATTCAGCAGCCGGGCTCCTTGTAATAACCACAAAGCAGGGGAAGCTGACATCCATACAAACACCCACATGCGGAGGCTTACAGCAGCCCTCTTCAGGATTGCGGGGCCTGGGCAGGAACCAAGACGTCCTCCGGCAGGTGATGGACAAATAACTGTGGTCCATCCAGACAATACAGCGTTACTCAGCGCTAAAAAGAAATGAGCTGGCAAGTCATGAAAAGACATGGAGGGGGCCGGCCGAGTGGCGCGGTGGTTAAGCGCTGGCTTGGGAAGCCAGTGTGGCCCTGGTTCGGTCCCACATATGAGGGCCAGTGACACTGCCCTCAACAAAATAAATAAATAAAAGACACGGAGGAACCTTAACTGCATGTCACTGAGTGACAGAAGCCAATCTGAAAAGGCTCCGTTCTGGGTGATTCCAACTACAGGACACTCTGGAAAAGGCAAAGCTGTGAAGACAGTGACAGATCAGTGGTTGCCGGGGGTGGGGGATGGAGGGTGAACAGGTGAAGCACGGGGTGTGTAGGGCAGACCACTCTGTGTGACGCCGTCATGGTGGGGACGTGTCATCACACGTGTGTCCAAACCCGCAGAATGCCCACCACCGAGTGACCCCTGATGCAAAGTATGGACTCGGGGGCGTGATGACATGTCACTGCAGGTTCCTGGGCGGTACTGACCCTGGGGGAGGCTGCGTGTGTTTGAGGGTGGAGGGTACCTGCAAATTCTCTGTACTTGCCTCTCCATGTTACTGTAAACCTAAAACTGCTCTGAAGAAAACAGTCTTTAAAACAAAGCAGCGCTGACTCATGACCCTGCTTGACGCTGACTGTTGGGCCTTAGACGAGTCACTGACCCCTCGGGGACCCCAGCATCCCGCCCCAGGTTTCCTGAGTCAGAGCCAGCCAGGGCACTTCCAAGCCAATGAGTGACGTCAGGCTGCACCGCCGCCTACACAGGGCGGCTCCGGAACCTCATTTCTATGAATGTGCGCACCCACGCAGTGCAACTGAGAAACCCACTGCTGGGGTACGTGTGCCAAGAGATGGTGAATTCCTCAGTTTCAAATAACATTTTAGCCAACTTCCAGGGCCTTCCAGGGCCTTCCGTCCTCAGTCCCACCCCTGCCCAAGCTGCGGGGAGGACGCTGAAGGAGGCTCAGGTGGCGGGGAGCACAGTGAAAAGCGGGGGCAGGACCCCACCGGCACCACCAGCGGAGAGTGTAGTGCCAAACCCATATGGCAGCGCTGTGTGTATGGAAACAAAACTCTGGGCCTAGATACACGCGTAAGGCTACAGCAGAGCTCTGTCTGCCCCACTTGACATTGCTTTAGTGTGCTCCGTAATGACAGGCAGGAAGACTCAGAAGCGGAAGGATCTGGAACAAACCTGCATCGAGCCCCAGGGCGTGAACCCCCGCTCGCCCCTGCCTGGCCTGGCCCTAAGCAGCCGGCGGGTGTGCAGGGTTTGCTCGTGAGACTTCCGCTACCGAGAACAAAATGGGAGCAGACACAGAAAGGCACTTGAACTTCACGGAAGTCCTCTGAGAGGCGTCCCTGTGGAGACGCTGAGCCCAGCGCCATCCTCCTCTCAGCACGGGCCTCCCTCCCGCTCGGTCCGGCGCCACCGGCACCGCTGGCCGCCCTCGCCCAGCAGTCCTGAGGCTCCAAGATGAGCGCCTGTGTGGGAAGACAAAGGCCCCCAAGGGGCGCCGGTGGGCCTACCGGCTCGAGGGCAGTGCTCTGCCGAGCCTGGCCCGCAGCTGTCTCATCCCGAGCAGGAACCCCACAGGCCGCGGTAGGGTTCTCCTGGCATGGCTATTGCAGCAGGGCTTTCTCACACCAGGAAGCAGTGAAGCATCATGATCAGAGTCTGTGCTTCAAGAATGTTCTCTCCTCAGAAGGCTGGCTGCCTTGGCCACTGGGGTGAAAGCTCGGGCCAGAGACACAAAGGGCTTTGAAGGGGCCAAGGGACAAGCACCGGCACGGGGACAGGGCAGGAAGGAGGGGCAGCCTTACCCAGGCTCAGAGGAGGCAACAGCCCTTGTACCAACGCCTGTCCCCCAGATATCCTACCCAGAACCCCGAGAGCCAGCAGAGCGAAGGCCAGCGGGGGACGAGACCTCTGGGGGAAGCTGAGCGGGCCACGAGGGCAAGACGGAGCCCGCAGCACACAAGCAAAGGGACACCCTGTGACAGCCGACAGAGGCCACCACTAGAGGTGATTCACGTGCCATCATTTCATCAGCAGTTGACTAAGCTATCAAATCAAGCTCACTTTCATGGACCACTCCTAGCAGGCTTACCTTTTTGTCTTCCTTAGTCTTTCTAACATTGCGATGGGGACCGAAAATGTTTTGCATCCCAAAAGCCTTCCTGGACCAGTCCCTTTTCTGGGTGCTCAGCAGGGGCTGTGCCAAGCTGCCCTCCACCCGGTAGCGGTCAGCAGGAATCTTGTTCATGGGTGGGGGCAGCGTGCCGCAGTTGACACTGGACCACCCGTCGGTGGAGTCCGTGTAAGACTCCTGGTCGCTGGCGTGACCGCACTGCCACTCCTGCAGGACATGGACCGGAAGCCACCGCTGGTTGAAACCACCACCAGCGCCCGCAGCGCCTCTCTTGGAAGGAGGGACGGAGCTCCGCAAGGAGGCGTGGGGCACCTCCACGTGAGCGGTGGGCCCTAAGTGCTTACTGAAGTCCCAGCACCTGTCAGCCTGCAGAGCAGCCTCAAACGGGGCGCCCCCGTCAGGGTCGTGGCAGAAGGCCCCATTCCAGGGGGCGCCCCAAGGCTGGGCGCCCCTCCCTCCTGCACCCTCCCACGGGCTGCTGCTGGGGCCGTGCCTGCTGGAGCCCGCGCCCAGGTCGACCACCAGCACGCGGCTGCTCCTGTCCTCCTGGGTGAAATTCCCGATGCCGCTGTCACTGTTGCTGCTCGTGCTGGTATTCTGGTGCGCGTCTGCGTCCCCGTCCGCAAAGGCCCGGGCCCGCACGCCCTCCATCAGCTCGCCCATGTCTCTGTACAGCACGGAGATGAACTGCAGGACAGGCAGGGAGGACGCCGGGAACTCCAGGCAGCCGTTGGTGTCGGGGTCGGCTGTGCACTCGAATCCGAAACGCCGGGCAATGCCCTGATGGATCTTGTGGTTGAACAAGTCGGGATCCACCATGAACACGTGGCAGGACGTCCGCAAGACGCCCTCGTCCTCCCGCGCCAGGCTGCCATCGTCGCTGCTCTGCATGGTCACAAGCCCGAAAAACCTCCTGTCGTCCGGGCACACGGCGCTGAAGGCCAGCTTCTCGGCGGGGTACTCGGCCAGCACGGCGGCCTTGTCGGTGCACAGCTGCACGCCGTCATGCATGACCTTCATGGTCACCAGGGAGTGGATCTTCTGCTCAGCCCGCAAACGCCGCAGGCAGCCGCGGATGGCCTGGAAGCTGTCGGACTCCAGGCTGCAGCTGGTGGACGGGAGCTCGATGGAACCTAAGTAGCCGACAACCATGGCGACGTTCAGAATGCTGGCATCTAACCCAAAGTCTTCGTGATTCTCTAGTCCAACACTGAAAACTGAATCGTCATTAGTAACTTTCGATATTTCCTCCTTGGAAAGCAGGCTGGAGTGCGGATGATTTACACTTTCATGTCCAAGGTCAAATCGTGCGGCAGCTGGCTCCGAAAGGGATCTTTGTTTCAGTTTCAAGGGCTCTGAGCTGCTCGCACGAAGACTAGGGTTTTCAAAGATCATATTGAGAATCCCGCCCGACTGCATTTCCTCAACGACTCTCTCGGCTCTGTTGATACCTAACGCTTTAGAGTCGAGCTTGGGCTTCAGCCGGCCTCTGCCTTCGTAGAGCCCCACCTCCTCGTCGCTGGAGCACGACTCTAAGTGGCCGAGACCTTCCCCTACCACCATGTGCAGGACCCCAGAGCACTTCCCGATTAATTTCACCACATCTTCATGGGACGCTTTCTTCACGTTGATTTCATTGACGGCAAGTATCTGGTCTCCAGCGCGGAGGCCCACAAAGTCGGCGGGGCTCCCTCTCATGACACAGCTGAGCACGCAGGGCGCCTGCCCAGAAAGGGCGAAGCCGTACCCCGCTCTTCCCCTGGCAACCTCCACGCTCCTCGCGCGAGGGGGCGCCGTCCCCTGCAGGGGGCGCTCCGCTGTGTCCCCCGCTCTATACATCTCAATGGGCCTCCAAGACCAGGAGCATAGTTCTTATTCCAGGGGTCCACAGTTCAGAGCATGCCTGATGCTGCCATATTTTTTCTTGAAATAATGCCCTAAGGAAGAAAAATAAACAGCTCATTATTAAAGAGCCCAGATCTCTATTGCTCACTGGTATTACCTGAACATAAAGAGAGAATTCAGAACCAAACCTGCCACAGAAGGAGTCTCCAGTTACCGCATAAATGTCAAAGTGAAGGCGCAGCAGTAAATCTTAAAGTCAGGCTAAGAATTTCCTCCCAAAGTAGAAAATGTTTCCAAAGACTGATCTCCTTGACACGGACCCTCCTCTGAGGCTGCCCTGCTCCCGGTGGATGGGAAGAGGAGCCTGGAGACCCTGACCCTCAGTGAGGCCTGAGGGCCGGAGCCCGCTGCACACCCCAGGCACCCAAGCTGCATATTAACGGAGGGGCAGTCGGAGTGAAAAGCAGTGCTGGCTGGAGACATGGGGTACACAGGCACTCGGATGACCCCTAGTCCAACATGCATTTGACCTCAAACTCCCTCTAGGAAGTTTTCCCCCGGAAAGGCAGTCAGCTAATATTCTCTCAGAACTGCAGAGGGCACCCAATAGAGCAGAGAAATCCGCCAGAAAGAGCAGGGGAATTCAATACTAACCATTACTCCAGGGGGATGGCCTCATCCTCACAAGGGCTGTTGTCATCACAACTACACTGACGGGGCCCCAGTGATTCAATGGCTCTCTAGGAGGGCAGGGACTATGCATACAGCCATACTCACGCTAAGAGTTAGCACTTGACAGGATGCAAACCACAAGTCAGTGAAGGGAGGAGGCACCGGGGCAAAATCTAGAGGAAACAGCCTCAGCTTCCAGAACCCTCTCCCAGAGTGGCCCGGGACGCGCTCAAGTCCCCCAGTGACTCGTGACAACACGTGTGGAGTGTTGCCCACCGGGGAGGCTCCTCAGGGGCTCAGAGCCAGGGCTTTCATTCGGGGGCTGGGCCCGCAGGCCCCTCCGGCTGGCACGCCCCAAACTCCAGGCCCCCAGGAGGAGAGGGGTGTCAGCACTCAGGCGAGGCCCAGGGAGCCGCCCTTATCAGGTAGGGTGCTGGGGACACTCCCGACGCCCAGGTGCACGACACCAGCCCAGGGCCAGCCCTCATGCAGGCGCCGCCCAGCGCTGTCAGGCCTGCTGTGCGAGCTCCCCAGCACAAAACCCTTTAAAGATCACTTTAAAAAGAATACAGTAAGTGATTATGTTGTGAAGATCCAAAATAGAATAGAGAATACATTTTTCAAACAGCGTGTTTTTTAAGTAATTGTTTTAAAATTGTTAGGAGAAATTCTTATGTCTTCAGATAAAATTTCCAGTAATAGAAGCATAATTCAAGGTAATTTATGCACACACACAAAATGAAAGCACTAGATACAATGGAAAGTGTATTATTAGAGGATTCCAAGAGTGGCTTCAAGAATGATGGAAACACTGATATGTAGGATTCATGTTTGAATAAAATTATTTTATGACATGTACGAGTGAAAAAGAATAATTTATTTCTAAATTACCATATTATTTAATTCCTAAGTGTTGCTAAATTAACATTTAAATATTCATCATTAAAATGCATGTAGTAAAGATGGCCAAGAAACGTATTTTAGGGTCTTCTCACTAGATCTTCTTAAGGGGCATGGTGAGCTAATGCCCCCTACCAAATAGGCCTAATCTCGGGAACCTGTGAATGTCACCTCACGTAACTAAAGGGACCTTGCAGCTGCGATGACTCCCCGGGTGGCCCGGGCATCCACAGGGTCCTTATCAGAGGGAAGCAGGAGGGTCAAGGTCAGCGAGAAGGCTGTGCGATGACCGAGCAGAGATGAGAGAGGGTGACGGGCTTGGAAGGTGGAGGACGCCACGAGCCAAGGAACGCAGGCGCCTCTAGAAGCTGGAAAGGCAGGAAATGGGCTCCCCGGAGCCTCCAGAGGGAACCAGCCCTGCCCACACCTCGGCTTTAGCCTGATGACCCTGATTGCGGACTTCTGCGCCCAGAACTGTAAGAATAAGCCGCTCAGTTTGTAGCGATTTGGTTCAGCAGCCACAGGAGCCTCGTACAAAGGGAGTTACCTATAGGTAGGGGAGAGGATACAGTAGATGCATGAAACAACCCATCTAAAAGATGCTCAGAACAGTATCTGGCTCCTGGCAGAGACACATCAAAGCTGCCACCGTGCCTGGTATAACTGCAGGTGTCGGTTGTCACTGTGAACTCTCTCAGGACAGAGGTCAGTGGGGCCCTGCTGGTTCCCTCCAGGAACAGAAAACCTCCTGGCTTTCTCTTCCAAACAACAGATCCTCTATGAAAGAAGGATTTTCCAGTTTTACGTGCAGAATTCTTTTATAATTCATCACCAGGAGTCACAACTCTGTATGAAACAATGTTGAATAACAGTCTTGTATGTGGTTAATCAGACTTACTGCTATGTTCCTCTATAGAGTAAAAGCAGTTTCTAATTCTTATGAATAAAAACTGCACACCTACAAATCACATTTTGTAAATTCAGCCTATACTTTAAATTTTCTTTAGCCTGCATCAATTAATACTAAAACTGGTGGAACAGGCAATGAAATTCAGGAGAAACCCTAGGGCACCAGTTTCCAGCCTGCAGAGGCATTCCGCCATCTGGGCGGCTGATACACCAGTCCCGGTCCCTCTCCCCCACCCACAGGCTCTGGGTTAGCAGGGCTCAGCAGGCACCTGCTTTGACAAAGCCCCACCCCCACCCACACACCTTCCAGGCGATTCTGATGTAGGTGGCAACACCTGGAACACCCTGATCTGAGATCATGTGTCCCACAAATTTCTGTGTAGAAATGGGGTGGTATCAGGAAATGGGTCTTTGGGAGTGACTAGGTTTAGAGGGGGCACGACAGTGGAGCCCCACGATGGAGTTAGTATCCCTGGGACATAGGAGGAGACGCAGGACCCCCTGCTCTCCGGCACGGGAGCACGAGGAGAGGACAGCCACGCTGAGCCAGGCCGTGACCCTCTGCAGACCCTGGATCTGCCAGCGCCTTGATTTCGGACTTCCGGCCCCAGAACTGTGAAAGAGACATTTTTCCCTAAGCCCTCAGCCTGGGCTCCTGTTAGGGGGGGGCACTCGCTGAGATGTCGTGTAACCCAGCCTCCTCGTCCTGCCGAAAGGTAACTGGAGTCAGCAAGCAGGGTTTCCACCAAGTGACAGCTGCCGGACAGGGACAGCACAGACAGTTGTGATACAAAGGTCTCCACTCCCACTGCACCCACTACTGTCATTCCTCCAGCCACTCGGCATTCAAATTGATGGGCCCTAGAAACAAATACCGGGTCCTCTCCAAGGTTTCACTCTGCTATCAGATGAGGCCATGATGAATTCCTCCACTCACCAGCCCAGAGTGAGTGCCCACCCCGTGCCAGGCAGCGTCCCAGCCCCAGAAGCTACAGAGAGGGTCCCGGCAGCCCCCAGGGCAGGGCGAGGCAAGCAGAGAGAATGCCCGGGAGGAGGAGTCCACCAGCAGAGCTGGCAGTGAGACGTGAAGGCCACCGCTGGCAGGCAGAGGAGTGGGCACGACATGGCGACTCCGGCCGTCCAGCAGCTCAGCCTCAATGCCCATGCAGAGGGGACATTCTGTGAGAACGACGCTTGGCTGTCCAGAACTGTGCCACCAAATGTTACAGACATTCATGCTTCAACAGGCCCTGAGCTAAGCATGAGGCCGAAAGACCAAAGCACTAAAGAACAGTGCACGGAGACGCGATCGGAGGGAGAGAAACCGGGCACCGGGAGGCAGCGAGGTGGAGCGGAACCTCAGGGAGAAGCACGGCACAGCGACGCGACAGCAGCAACCGGAGCCTCCCACGGAGCTCTGCGCGGGCCGGGGCCTCGGCGCCTCACGCAGCCACTCGTGGGTCTGTACCAACGTCATGTGAGGTAGGTGCGGTTGCTATTCGCATTTTGCAGGTGAGGAAATGGACGCACAGAGAAGCTAAGCAATTTGTCTAAGGCTGCACAGCTAATTAGTGTCAGAGGTGGATCTGAAGCCGGGTCCTTTTCTATCCCCACGCGGAGGGCTTCTTAGAGGAAGCAGAGGTGGCCTTGGGCCTAAGGGAGCAGGCGCTGTCCACTTCCACAGTCCTTCCAACACTGGGGACGCCTCGTCAGCCTGGCCCAGTCAGCGGAGGGGCCTGGAGGCACCGTGCCACCTTCTCTGACTGGGACCCGTCCACCAGCAGACCCCTGTCCCCTATACCCACCCACAACTGTCCCCCGTGCCAAACACCCACCAGGCACCACCTTCCTCAGCACCCCCTTGGGGATATGCACGGAAGACCCAACACATCCCCACACACACACAGCAGGACGCCCACGGGGCGCCCGCCCTGGCCCCGTCGCCCCTCGGCTCCAGCCCAGCAGCCCGCTGCCTGCCGTCGGAGAGGCCCTCCCCCATCCCCAGCTGCTCCTCCTGCCCTCCGCCTGGCCCACACCGACCTGGACACACGAGATCCCAAAGGACCAAAGAGCGTGCGCTGCCAGTTCTTGGTTCACCAAGGCCACTTCCAGGCCACCTACTGCCACCAACAAACAACAACCAACGCCCTCACCACGCCTTTCCCACCCCTGGCCGCCGGGCCCACCACCTCCCCGGCGCCGGCGCAAACCCTTTGCCTGTAGGTCAATGGCGTCGCCGAGCACCAACAATGTGCGAGACGGCCTGGCACGGGGTGCCACGGGAGGGAGCAGCCCCTCCCTGCGAGGGCACCACCGAGGACAGCGGCTTCCTGAAGGGCACTGGCTCCCTGGCTGCACAGCGCCACCAGGGCGAGGACCCTTTCTGTGCCCCTGTCCTTTCTCCCTCCAGGACCCAAGTCCTATCTGAACTTCAATACCCTCCCCAAGATATGGGGGGGGTGACTCCAAGCTCTCCCCCCACTTCCCTGGGAAATCAGACCCACCCCAAGGCCAGGGTCTCCCACCTGCTTGTCTCCCACCCACATCTCTCCTGGAAGCTCAGAGCACCTCAAGCTCAACAGTCAAAACAAACTCTCTTGGTCCAGCCGAGTGGCTCAGTTGGTTAAGAGTTGGCTTAGAGCACGAGCTCTGAGCAACAGGGCTGCTGGTTCAATTCCCACATGGGCCAGTGAGCTGTGCCTGAGCTGAGCTGTCACTGAGCTGCCAAGCTCAGCTGGCATAACAAGATTGCCTGTTCAGTGGTGGGCTCTGCCCACCCGCAACTAAAACTGAACTCGGCACCTTGAGCTGAGCTGCCGCCCAGATGGCTCAGTGGATAGAGCGTGTGGTCTTAACAAGGCTGCTGGTTCGACTCCTGCATGGGATGGTGGCTATGCCCACCCGCAACTAAGATTGAACACAGCACCTAAGAGGCCCTGAGCTGCTGACGGGAAGCCAGATGGTGACTGGCGCCCTCCACAACGAAGACTGAAGAACAACAACTTGGCTGGTCCCCTCCCCCAATTCCCCAACACTGTTCCCCTCCCCCAATTTCCCAAATGAAAACAAAAACTCTCTTCCCCAATGCTGATGTTTTCTCAGTAACTGGCCACCATGTCCACAGATGCACAGGCAGGGGCTGACACAAGAGGGGGCTCCCAAAGACACTCCCGAAATCCTAATCAGGACACACGGAGATTCAAACAGACTTGGCCTCAGGCAAAGGCTCTCATAACAAGCAGCAATTGTGTGAACAGAGTCTACAGAATCCCCCACACACAGGACAGGCAAGTCAAGCGCGGCTTCCACAGCAGAGCAGAAGGACCGTGAGCTGGGAGGATGGACCACAGACCAGCTGAGCACCAACTGGGAGCCACTAAGCGGAAGGAAATATGTGGGAAATTCAGTGAAAAGCGGCCTCTATTCATCTGTCGTTGCATCACCCACAACAGGCAGCCAGGAAGGGTTTCCCCAGATTTGTAGTGTGTGTTCAGGGTTGTGTGACTTAAACTGTAGACAATGGAGAAAATGCAAAATTCTCTTTGGAGAACCTTGGAGGCAGTTGAATTTGAAGCCAGGTATCAGCATTTGGTAGATGTTTGGCCTTGTTTCACTTAAAAAAAAAGTGGTAAAGAAGACTGAGAGAAAGAAACTGGGAGAAATAGTGGAAGGATCCTGCGGCCACTAAAAAAGGGGAGGCACCCCAGCCCCTGCCCCATGACTCAGGGACACAGGCCATGTGCTCAGGCCCCACAGACAGAGACAGTCTCATTACAGGTCACCAGCTATGCCAAGTCTCAGTGAGTGGATTACCACCGGGCTGCTTCCGCCTGAGCAACTGGCTACCACAGCCCCGGGGACACAGCTCCAGTCATGAGTGGATGGATGGTGGGTGGTGGATGGTGGGTGGGTGGATGGATGGTGGATGGATGGATGGATGGATGGTGGGTGGGTGGATGGATGGTGGATGGATGGATGGATGGATGGTGGGTGGATGGATGGTGGATGGATGGATGGATGGTGGGTGGGTGGATGGATGGTGGGTGGATGGATGGTGGATGGATGGATGGATGGATGGATGGCGGATGGATGGATGGTGGGTGGATGGTGGGTGGGTGGATGGTGGGTGGATGGATGGATGGATGGATGATGGATGGATGGATGGATGGTGGGTGGGTGGATGGTGGGTGGATGGATGGATGCATGGATGGATGGATGGATGATGGATGGATGGTGGGTGGATGGTGGGTGGATGGATGGTGGGTGGATGGATGGATGGATGGATGATGGATGGTGGGTGGATGGTGGGTGGATGGATGGAGGGATGGATGGATGGATGGCGGATGGATGATGGATGGATGGTGGGTGGGTGGATGGTGGGTGGATGGATGGTGGGTGGATGGATGGTGGATGGATGGTGGGTGGATGGATGGTGGGTGGATGGATGGTGGCGGGGGTGGATGGACTGAATGCATTAGTGGTAGCCAATGTTTGCCCAACACATCTGTTGGCCCAAAAATTAATGGGCCATTTCCCAGAGCTACAGGAAGACAAGAACCTTTAAATTCAAAGCACCCAGCAAGTGCTGAGAAGGGTACGTGAAAAGTCCCAACTTTCAGGAGAAAAGGTAGGTCCTGTACGAGAAACAGGATTTGCCAGTAAGCAGACGTCTGAGGACAGCAGATCCCGGCAGGCGAGGTTGTGGCCCCCCATACGTGTGATGTGACTGCCTGTTCCCACTGGGGTACCCCGTCATGTCCCCAGTGCACCTGCAGACTGGCCACGCTCCCAGGTACAGCCGGCACCCCACCCTCTGTGCAAGTAAGCCCGTTGTTAACCCATCCCCAGGACGGGTGAGGGGGGCCAGAAAAAGCAGCACGTGCATTTCACCACTACAGTGCGATGGGCAGCCTAGAGCAATGGGGCTGAAATGGGGCACTCTGGCCGGAGCCCGTTCTACTGCGAGGACTGGGGCACAAACCGGAGCTCCTTAGCCGGGAGCCGTCTCCTACTGAGACCATTTGTCTGTCTCCTCCTCGGGCTGTGTTACTTTTTATTCACCCAGGACGCAAGCTCTAGCAGTGCAGGGCTGCCTTGGAGGGGATCGGCCCCTGCCGCCATGTAAACGTCAGCAGAGGCACAGCAGAATTCGTCACCAGCTAGACAGACAGGTGTGCTGCGGGCAATGCACCCTCCAATACCTGATCACACCCGCCTGAACGCCAAGAATCTGATAAAAAGCGTAAATGAACCCCTGTGCACGTCCTCCGCACAGACCCCCAGACACCCTAGTGGGGTGGGCTGGAGCCCAAAAATGTCAGGAAAGGAAACTCGCTCCTACTCTCCCTAAAAGACTGGACTTCGGGGACAGAGAAGGAAGTTCCCTCTCTAAAAGGACTGCTGCTCCGGCAGTACCTTCCAAGTGCAGGGTTTTACACCCTTCCGCTAAACAGCAAGAGCACTAAAACAGCCCTAAGAAGGGCTGACACAGGGCGGCAGGCTGCCCTCGTCCGGTCCATTCCACGAACGCCTCTGTGCTGGTCTCTAGGAGGAGGGGACAACAGCCAACCCACCCGTCCTGGGCGGACCATTCTAGCGGGGAGCCTGTCCTGGAGAGCACACCTGGGGAGGCCTTCCTGGGGCAGCCCGCCTTCTGTCCGAGATCAGTAGCTGAAACAGAGCCCCGCAGACTGTCCCCTCAGGGCCTTTAGACTCGGAACCAGAAGCTGGAGACCCAGCCCTGCCACTCATGTGACCTTGGTCAAGTGACAACCTTGGTCACATGTACAACAGAGACCACGGCGCCCCCTGCCTGAGGTTGTGGGGTCCGCTGGGCTCTCATGTGAGATGCCTGGCAGAGGCCCGGCCTGCCTTCACTCCCGCTGTGGCTTCATCGTTGCCTGCTCGAGAGTGGACATGAGACCCCACACCACTCCCTGAGGACGAGAACGTGCTGGCTCCTGCCCCTTGTCACCTACACCAGCTCGCCCGCCCCCGCCCCTGTGGAACGTCCCTCTCTCCACAGGGCACATCACAAGCCCAGATGGCATGGCTGGCTTCCCTTCCTGCCCCGCGGGGCATGTAGGTATGACAGGAGGTGTTGTGTTCACATCACAGGCCCACTGGAGTGACAAAGTGTTCAGTGAGCCACCCGCTGAACAAATAAATGTGGCTGAAACAGCCTGAGCTTTCTCTAAGTGTTAGAATTTAATTATTTTCATCCTTAGTGTCTAAGCTTTCTAAAAACAGAGACACGACTTTTGTAATAAGAAAAAACAGTTAAGTGAAGCGGGTGATGCGTTCTTCCACAGGGACCATCGTAACCATGATCACAACCCCTAGTAGCTGGTTGTACACAAACTGAGCGTGTCTCTCCAGACCCACAGCCCTGCTGTCCCACGTGGCGGGGACCAAACCACAGGGAGCAGTGCCTGTCCCCACATGCCGGGCCCTGTCCAGGAGACCGTACCTGAGCCATAACGGGGATTTGCAAGGGATACGACGCACTGGCCGGACGCCATGCCCCAGGAGCAGGCCAGCACGTCGGACTGCAGGGCTCCGGGAGAAACACTGCCATCATCACAGACCCCGCACGGGGAGGGGTGAGCAAAGCCCCACACACGTCAATCAACCCCGACCTGGATCGGCACAACGCAGGCTCCTGAGGGCATACATTTTATACATGGGAGGGACATGCATCAGTGGGGCCCGGGGCTGGACGGTGACAGGCAACCTCTGGGACGGCCCCAGGGGTCCCACCCTGCGGAGCCCCTCCCCTTGGGTGCGAGCTGGACCCAGTGCCCCACATCTGACAAACAGAACATGGCCAAAGCGAAGAGATGTCACTTCCCGGAGAGATTACGAAGACTGGCTTTGGTCCTTGCCCCTCACTCGCTCTGAGAAACGTCAGCTGCTGGGCTCTGAGCCGCCGTAAGCAGCAGCCCACACAGCAAGGAACAACGTCGCCAGCCGACAGCCAGCAAGGCTATGAGGCAGCCAACGGCCACGCCACTGACCTTGGAATTGGGTTTTATGAGGCCACCAATAATCCCGAGTGAGCCTGGAAGCGGGTCTGCAGCCACCGCAGCCCTGGCTGACACCTGTGTGAGACCTGGGACAGAGGACCCAGGAAAGCCTCACCCAGGTTCCTGAGTGACAAACGCCTGTTGTAATCTGCTACGTTTGGGGTGGCTTGTTGCACAGCAGTCGGTAAGTAATGCACCATATAATGCAAAATACTGTCAGGATTTGTTACCGTTCCTGATATAAAACATACAAAACAGCACGACACTTATTTCTAGGCAGCAACGCGTGACGCCGTCTGTTTAGAGTGTCCCCTCCAGTCTGCGAGGAGGTGATGGAGGGGTCGCGCTGCGTACCCTGGAGATAAACTGATGACAGCACGGAAGCAGCTGGCTAATAAACAGCTTCTGCGGGGCCCCTACCGAAGCGTCACGGGCTCCCAGGCCCGTAGGAACACACCGCCGCGGTCCACACGAGCAAACCGAGGCCTGAGCCCCTGCCTGCCGCCCGACAGGAGACAAGGGTTGGCCCCGCTATGCACCAAAGCCAGGGCCTGTGTAGAAGCTGACCTCCCTTGGAGCCTTGCTGCTGACACCAATTATCTGTCTAGCTCACAAGGAGTCTATCTCAATTCCTTGGGAGCGCCATCTCCCAAATCTGAACATTAATTTAAGCTTAGGGAGCAGGTCGGGCGGTAGCCAGCAAAATTATTAGTATGCATGCTTGTGGAATAATTAATAATAGGCTGAACAGAAGCACACACTATATAAAATGTCCCAGTTCAGCATTTTGTTATGCAGAATTTTTGTGTGGGTTTTTCTTTTTAAATGTAAATTCTTGAGGTGTTACCACTTCAAGCCCACAGAAACGGATCAGGTGCCCAGTTTGTCCCCTCTGCCTTCCCAGCCTGGCTCACTGCCAGCTAAGCAGCCGCACAGCGATTAGGGATGGACAAGAATTTACACCAACAGGAAAGCAGCTCGTGGAATTCGGAAATACAGCAAACATAAATAACCAGGAGAGAGGAGAAAGAAATAAGAAAGGGAGAGGGGATTACAGACTGGTAAATTGAAGAATGTTTCTTTTCTTTGAACACATCAGAAAAGTGTAATACAATTATTACTCACAATCTAATAATGTAAAAAGAAATAGAATTCCAAAAATAATATAAAGTTGAAGGAATACAGTTATGCTAATGTCATACTTACCATGTAAGGAAAGTTTAAAACACTAACTGTAAACGCATCTAGCTCCTGGTCCCTTCACGACAGCACAACTCGGTGCATCTCAGCCCTGAGCCACCCACGGCCCCACGAAGACGCTCAGGCTGCAGGGGAACAGGGGCTGCCCCCAAAGGAGGGGAGCCTCCGCCCGAGGCCCTCAGAGCAGCCCCCGCAGGCCAGGGAGGGCCTCTCGCACAGCTGGCCCTTCTCTAAGGGGCCGAGAAGGAAGTCCAGGTCCAGCAAAAAGGATATTGTTTCCATTACAAAGGTCCACTGTACTGGTTCAAAAATGTTAATATACAGTTGACCCTTGACAGCGCCAGGGTAGGGGCACCCGCCCCCACCACAGTCAAAATCGGAGTGTAATTTTGACTCCC
The DNA here is from genome assembly GCA_033961575.1 of Aselliscus stoliczkanus. Classification (NCBI taxonomy): domain Eukaryota; kingdom Metazoa; phylum Chordata; class Mammalia; order Chiroptera; family Hipposideridae; genus Aselliscus; species Aselliscus stoliczkanus. The sequence goes on from CM066734.1 coordinate 141,771,105, forward strand.
CCAAACTTAACTACAGTCGCTCGGTGTCTGGGGAGACTGGTTCCAGACCCCCCCACAGGTGCTCAAGTCCCTCACATAAAACAGCCAGAAACAGCGTCCACAGCGGCCCTCCACACCGAGGACCCTGGTCAGAAATGCTGTTTCGATCGCGGCTGGTTGAATGCACGGATGCGAAATCCGGGCTACGGAGGGCTGACTGGGTATCTACTGAGAGAGGCCCCGTATGAGTGGACCTGCACAGCTCACACCCACGCTGTCCAAGGGTCAGCTATATCACATGTTTATTCTAATCCTTTGTAATGTAAAGTCTACATCAAAAAAAAATCCACTGGATAACCAATTAAGAGAAATAAATGTACACAAGCTCTCTCATGGAAAATAAACACAGACATCAGAACTCCGCAGATTAGAAAACTGGATTATATAATATGGGCTGTGTGCGGTGGCTGGTGACAACTGGGGGGGCTGGCGGAGGTGTCGGGGAGAAGGAGGGGTCTGAGACCCCAGCCAACCCCCCAATGCCCACCAACCCCCCAACCACCCGCAGACCAGTTGGCCCCATGCTCTGCTCACTCAGCCCAAGCAGCCTTCCGAGCCTCTGGGCAGCGCTGTGGGCGCACGTGGCATCAGTACACACAATGAGGATATGTGCAGGCTGTGGGGACACGTGTGGGTGTCAGGACGTGACGGGTCTGAGGGGAAGCCAAGCGAAGGCCAGGACAATCTGAGCTACAACCTTTCAGGGAAAGGGCCTGAGGGAACTGCAGGCCTTTTTCTGATTCTAGAAGCAATTTCCAGTTCAATAATCTCAAAATAATGAAGGTTAGGGCCGGCCGAGTGGCGCATTGGTTAAGAGCTGGCTTGGGACGCCAGTGGCCCTGGTTCAGATCCCACATATGAGGGCCAGTGACACTGGCCTCAAAAAAAAAAATAAAAAAAAAATAATGAAGGTTAAATCATCTCAATTTTCCCTTCCCATTATTATTTGACTTACTTTTATCTCTACTTAATATTTATTTCTGTTTGTGGTTTTGAAATCTGGGCAAAGTGGGATTATAAATAGTTATTGGGTTTAGCAAGTAAAAGTAGGACGCCCAGTTAAATTTGAATTTCAGATAAAAGACGAATAGCTGCATAGCGTAAGTCTGTCCCAGACAGTGCACGGAACCCCTTATCTGGCTGCTCTGCACAGCGACAGGTGAGGCTGCATTTCCTGCCTGGCCGCACTGCGGCCCTCACACCCCTGCCTCAGTCTCCCCGCGCTCCTCCATGCTGGGGCCTGGCTGCCCCCGTGACTACAGCTGGGTGGTCCCCTCCACCCCCACACCCCTGCCTCTCACGGCTGATTCCCTGGCAAAGCCCACAGTGACAGGCCCAGGACAGGAGTGGGTGTCCCCCTGCCGCGCCTGACCGTCCCCGGCTTCCCTCAATCCCCAGCCTCGCCCGCCACCCCGCCTCACCCCCAAAGGCCCAGGAAAGACTGGGAACAATTCCCTCCTCATCAACAGGCCTCATTTCGGGCCTCCTCCATGCAGTTCTCCCTGCATTCCCGTCCCACACAGATGTGGTCATTCCCTACGGGACTCGAGATGAGAAGCAACGGGCGCTGGCCCGGCCTGTCCGGCTTTCTCGCTGGGGCTGAAGGAGACCTTTCTGCCTTCTGTGTCTTCCTCAGTCATTGTCAAGAAAACCTGCACGCACGGGGAGCCCTGGGGGCCTGGGTGGGCATGCAGCGTGAGGGGCAGGCTGAGCCTCAGGCCTGCACACAGCGCGGCGGGGAGCAAGGCAGGAGGGTGGCCGGAGGCGGCCCCTCCCGCTCAGGACCCCAGACGCTCCTCACCTCCAAGGTCCAGGCAGGGTGTGATGGGCTGAATGGTGGCCCCAAAGACACCAGGTCCTAATCCCCAGAACCTGGAAATGTGACCTGATTTGGGAAAAGGACCTTTGCAGATGGGATTAAGCTAAGGATTTTGAGTTGAGGAGATGAGCCTGGATGACCCAGATGGTGAGAGGGAGGTCAGACAGGGAAGAGGGCAGAGACTGGGGCACACAGCCACGAGCCCATGATGGCCAGCAGCGCCCCGAGGCTGGAGGAGGCGGGAGGGGGCTCCCCTGGAGCCTCCAGAAGCAGCACAGCCCTGCCCACACCTTGCCGTGGGCCTCTGGCCACCAGCACTGTGAGCGAGTAAATGTCTGCTGCTTTCGGCCCCCCGGCTTGTGGTGCTTTGTTACAACAGCCACAGGAGAGCAACACCCTCCTCCGCCTGGCCTCCCTGCCCCCCCAACCCTAGCAGTGAGGAAGCAGGTTGGCTGTTACATGTTTGAGTCCAAGTCCACAGAACCGTCCTCTGGCCGGACTCCAGGCAACCCGGGATGCGGGGCTCTGGCACGCGGGCGCCCCACTCTGCCCCACGCTCCCTGGGAAAATGTGTGCTGGGCTTGGCTCGGCCCGCCCGCGCTCAGGCCGAGTCACACGGCAGGGGCCTGACCCAGCTGTGCCACGTGGCCACCCTCAGGCAGACCCCGCACACCTAATGACACTGCACACCTCAGCACGACATCGTCAGCACAACGTCGCTCAGGGTGGCTGAGGACCCCAACGTCAGGCACGGCTCCCGCCGCTTCACACATGTCACCCTAGTTAAGCCTCACAACAGCCTGATCATTAACCCTGGTTCAGAGACAGCAATGGCAGCACAGAGCAGTTTGCCTAAAGGGCAACCAGGCATCACAGTGAGGTAAGGAACATGGGACCGACAGGCAAAGCTCTTGCTTCTCAGGCCTCAGACGGAGCCCGGCGCCCTGTAAACTCGTGCCAGGCCTGGGATCGCCTGGCCCCGAAGTGGCGCCTGGAGGAAGGTGGTGAAGAACGCTCAGCCTCTACTGCCACATGCACATCCAGCGCCTTTACATACGGGCACTCGGCAGAGCCAGCCTGGGCTGTGGCTTACCCAGGGTTTGGTAAGGAAAAGCTTCTTTTAGGCTAGAGGGCTCACCCCCCAATTACTTAGTTCTCTGGGTGAGAAACAAGTAAACCCCAAGATCAGTACCTGCCTACGAACCAAGAGACCACGAGTCCCAGTCTGTCCGTGCAGTGACAAAGCCTCCCGCCTTCTCCTTTGTTGCTCCATCAAGTTCCAACCACGTACAAAATAAAGACCGACTATTTGAAGGTACCGTGGAACTGCGAAGAGCGGGCAGAAACTGCAGGGGCGGTCTCCCCTCAGAGAAGAAGATTGCGTTTGTACAAGTGACTGCAGCTCCGGCGGAAGTCCGCACTCCTCCCATGTGGGTTAGAGAGTGGAGCTGGGCATGGCAGGGTGCCTGGAAAGTGAGGGGGGCATCTCACCATCTCAGACAGGAGGGAGCCGGGGAGAGGAGCCTGGAATCCGTTAAACTCTGCTAGGTCCTTGGCCAGCCTGAGCTGTCCGTGCACAAGGAGCAGAAGGAGCAGCTAGCAGGCTGAGTGCCCCAAGGAGAGATTACAGCAGAGATTTCAGTTTGAGTCCAGACAAATTAACTCCCAGAACAAAAATCAACTCTTCACACACACAAGACACACACACACACACACACACACACACTCTCTCTCTCTCTCTCTCTCTCTCTCTCTTTCACACACACACACACAAGACACACATACACACAAAACATAACAAACAAACCCCCTACAAGGGATCACCCATGATGTCAAGTACACAATCAACTATTACTAGATGTTCAAAGAGACAGGAAGGTGTGACCCACAGTCAAGAGAAAAAGAGGTCAACAGAAAATGATCCTGAAATCACCCAGAGGTTAAAATGATCAGAGAAGAACTTTAAGGCAGCTAATACAGTGTGATCAAGGATTTAATGGAAAATGCAGTCACAACAAACAGATGGCATATCTTAGTAGAGAAATGGAAACTATAAAAACGAAGCAAGTGGAAATTCTGGAAATAAAACCTACAGTAACAAATTTCAAAACTCACCAAATGGATAATAGCAGATTGGAGACAGAAGAAAGGGTGAATTAACTTGAAAATAGATTAATAGAAATTATGCAATATGAAAAATAGGCAAAAACAATGTTGAAAATGGACAGCCTGAATACCCTGTGGGACATCAAACATCACATAAATGTAATTGGTGTACCAAAAGGAGAGGAGAACAAGTGGGACACAAAACTATTTGAAAAAACAATGGCCAGATTTTTCCCAAACTTAGCAAAAAGTTATAAACTTATATATCCAAGAGGCTTAACAAACCCCAAGCAGGATGAATACAAAAAAAAATCCCTCCTAAGCATGTGACAGTGACACTAGAACATAATGAGAAGATCTGGAAAGCAGCGTCACCAAAGACACAGGGACAGCGCAGCTACGACAGGGCTGCCGTCTCATTACAAAAGGGCAACCAGGAGGCGCTGGAACAACACAGAGACTGGGAAAAGGGCACTGGCAGCCCAGAATTCTATATCCAGCAAAATCCTTAAATTTCCTTAAAATTGAAGGAAAATAAAGACATTTCAGATAAACGATAATTGAGAGAATTTGTTATTAACAGGTAAGAAGGAATGGAGCACACCAGAAATGGCGAACATGTGACTAAACATTTTTAAATACTTTTTTTTCTTAATTTCCTTAAAATACATATGACTTTTTAAAGCAAAAATTATAACACTGTGCTGTGTGGTTTATAACATGCAGATGTAATATGAAGACAAGAATAGCTGAAGGGGGGATAAATGGAACTTAATATTACAAAACCCTTACATTTTATGTAAAGTGTTATAAAATTAATTTAAGGGACTATAATACTTTAGACTACTAAAAAGTAATGTAAAGAAGTATAGCCAAAAAGCCAATAGAAAAGTTAAAATAGAATATTAAAATATGTGTATGTATATTACATATACACATATACATATATTACGTGAATGTACATACATATATGTGTGTGGATACATATAAATACATATTCAATTAACCCAAACAAGACAGGAAAGGAAAAACAGCAACAACAACAAAAAGTAGACAAATAGAATACAAAGCGGGAGACACAAATCAGCCATATTAACATTCCCACGAAGCGGAAGTGAACCCTATACCACGAGAGGACAGAGGCGCGGGCAGAGCAGAGACGAAAGGAGCAGCACGACGCTAACGGTGGTTAAAGCTGAGCGACAGGCACAGGGAAGCTCATCAGATTCTGCTGTCTGCTCTATATCTATCCAATATTTTCCACAAGGAACACTTCTTAAAATTGGATTTAAGAGTATTCCAAATATTATTTATGCCACACCTTCCAAGCCACTTTGGAAAAAATGGTGTTTATTGACAGTTTATTATCTAATAAAAAGTCTTCAAATGGGGGATATTTAAACACTAAAAAATATAAACAGACAAAATATTCACATTCAAAACCAGAAACTGTCAGACTGGGTAAAAAAGCAAGACCCAACTAATTATAAGGTTTATAAGAAGCTGACTTTGAATATACAGACATGAGTAGGCTAAGAATAAAAGAATGGAAAAGCTATACCGTGAAAACAATAAACTTGAGAAAGCTAGAGGAGCTGTCTTAGTATTAGACAATTAAAATAGACTTAGAAACAAAAGCTCCATTCATCAGGAAGACAGAATCACCATAAATGTGTGGGAGCCTAATAATAGAGCTTCAATACATGAACCAAACCAGAAAGAACTAAAGGCAGAAGGAGACCAATCCACAGTCAATGTTGGAGATTTTAACAACTTTCTCAGCAACTGTTAGAACGATCTGAGTCCTCACCTGCCAAAAATCAGTACTAATACAGCAGATCAAAACACAGATCAAAACAGTGTTCCTTCTATGTATGTGGCAGGCACAATTTTTGGTGTTTGAATTCAGCCACAAATAATATTGAGAAAAAAAATCCCAGGTTTCATGGAAGATACAGTCTAGTGAAAAGAGAAGGAAAAAAAGGGAAAACAAAAACAGAAGAAAGGGCCGGCCGAGGGGCGCGGTGGTGAAGCGCTGGCTTGGGAAGCCAGCGGCCCCGGTTCGGGTCCCACATACGAGGGCCAGTGACGCTGGTCTCAAAGAAAAAAAACAAAAAAACAAAAACAGAATAAAAACTCGAAGTATTCTTAATTTATTGTCTTCTAAAAGATAAGATATTACATCTTTAAATAAAGAACAAGGTGCTATTTTTAAAAATAGAAAAGGGAAATCAAAATTTAACTCTTGAAAAATAAAAAGGATAATGGAAATAAAACAATTAAAAGGAGAGTTGGAAGATGACGGAAAGCCATCTCCCAAGAGCAGCACAAACATCAAAGAGACCAACAAAAGGAGAAAAACGGTCAGGGGATTACAGCATCAGCCCAGGAGGTCCAATCTCCAAATAAATGAATTCAGGAAAGAGAAGATACAAAACTGAAAGAAAGAATATTATCTTGGAATGATACAAAACGTCAGTCCTCAGCCTAAAAGTGCCACCACACGCCCCGTCTCCTGCTACGGTAATGAGAACAAGTCCCATCATGGGATACTGCAGAACCCAGGGAACGAAGCTGCCCCATGAGCTACGTGGGGCCAGACCCTACACGGAGAGCTGAAACCAGAGACACAGACTTCCCATCAATGCTGGAAACTCAATACAGTGAAGCAACATCTTTGAAATGCTGAGGAAATACTTTTCAGTAGAATTCTATACCCAGCTAAACTAAAAGTTAACTGAAGGGTAAAGATATTTTTAAAATCAGAGACAAAAGAAAAAAATCTATGTAACATTTCTTAGTTGTCAAGAGTGTGTACTTCAACCAAAGGGGTGAGCCCAGACAGATGAGAGGCCCAGGGCGCAGGCCCAACAGAGAGGGGGAGCAGCACAGAGAAACCTGGGCGACGGCTGCATGCACTTCTCACTGGGACCACAACAGACTCAGGCAGGAAGGGGCTCCAGGGGAGAAGCCTCCAACAATGACAAAAGGGGTGCAGTGGGGCATGTGCCGGACGTAAGGAAAAGGGGTTTGGGGAGAGATGAGGGACAGGGTTGGATGAGAAAGGAGTTGTGCTCGAGTGTAATGAGGGGTTCGGTAATGAACAACAGAGCCATAAAAAGGGAAGCAATGGCCACTGGCTTCACCAAAAGGTGATACGGTAACCTTGGGAATGCAGGGAGGGGGAACAGCGGTGGGTAGAGAGGACGCCTAAAGCTTCCTCTGAACCTTGGAGAGAACTCAAAAGATCATGTCTACATACATACAGTGTCAGAGAGCAGCTTAACCCATAGCAAACCTGAGGATGACGGCCTCTGGGGAGTGAGGAGAAGCATAACAGGAGGCCCACTGTCGGATTCTGAAATCAGCAGGCTTAGCTTCAGCTAGTGGCCTGGAAGAAGGAGGCACAAAAAATAAGATGTAGAAAAAGATACGTAAGTAGCATGGAGTATCTGTGTGTCTATAAATGTGTGAACAAGGAAAACGATGGGGAAGGATGCGCATGGGGAATCACCATGACAGGAGGTTGGGGAGAGCAAAGCCACTGGAAACGGGGGGAGGGAGGGAAACAGGACCGACTCCATGTTTTCGCTGAGAATGTGCCAACAGACGGGTTCCCTGTCTGGAGCACCGGGTCTCCTTCATGGACGAAGCTGGTAACTTCTGAAATGTGAACCCCCTAAAAATCACCAGAAAACGTGCATCCATATTAAAATCTCATGTGCACGTGTGTACACTTCTGGAGAGGAACTATAGTTTTCATCAGATGGCCAAAGCACTGGTGGCCAACCCCAAAAAGTAAAGAATGAGGGATCTACCAGACTCGAACCCCAGCCAGGCTTCTTTCTTTCTCGGAATGCCTTTTCCAGAACAGCCCCCGCCTCTCCTCCAGGGCAGAGCAGGGAGACCACTTAGGACTTGTGTTTAATGGACACAGGGCCAGTGGCAGCCCCTCAGATCCTGCCCAAGGAAACGGGGCATGAGCTGGCTGCCCCCCAGCACGGAGTGGGAAGAACCAGAGTCCTTTCAGAAGTAGTCAGGGGCACGGAAGAAGGCTGAAGGGTAGTCCCAGAGACGGCAGGTCCTGGCCCCTGCAACTGTGAGTGTCCCCTAACAGGGACCCTCTGCAGGTGTGATGACCTCCAGGACCCTGAGTGGGGAGAGGATCCTGGGGTATGTATGCAGGCGGGTCCTGAACGTGAGCAAGCACAAGTGTCCTTGGCGCATCAGGGGGGTAGCTGAAGACAGGCTGTGACTGCGGCGGAAGGCAGGGCGGTAGGCACTGGGATGTCAGGTGGGGCCAAGGGCTGAGGACAGCTTCCAGACGCTGGGAAGGGACGGGAACAGGTTCTCCCTGGAGCCCCCCGAAGCTTCACCTGGGTTTCAGCCCAGTCAGACCCATTGTGGACATCTGTGCTCCAGACTGTGAGGCAATAAATTTCTGTGGTTAAAGCCCTCAAGTGGGTGGTAATTTGTTTCAGAAGCCACAGGACTCACACACGTTCTAATGAAGAAAGTAAAACGCTTATAGGAATGCCACCAAACTCAACGAGAACGAAAACACTCGGGCTCACTTTTTTTTGTTTTTTTTTTAGCTGAGCCATCCTGCCACCTGTTGGCAGCTCTACGGCAACTCAGCTCGGGCTGGGCATCGAACCGCCGTTGCTCAGAGCTCAGCTCGCACTCTTGAGCGAGCTCTTAACCAACTGAGCCACTCGGCCGGCCCTTCTGCTTGCTGTGTTTGTGCTTGTCATAACTAACACGTTTTCCCCTTTGCTCTGTTTTGCTTGTCCTTTTTCAGACAAAGATAAATGTCAAAAGACAGTAAAACCAGAAACGAACATGCCGTCACCTTCTGCGGCAAAGGTGCAGGCTGTGGGCACAGCCTCGCTTCCTTTCATTATCCTTTCATGGTCGCCTTGAGCACCTTCACCCCGAAACTGAGGCCGCCCTGCCTCCCGACGTCGCAGTCCCTGCCTGGGACTGGGGCCATCTCCTCTGGCCCTCACCAGCCCCCAACTGCTCCTCTGCCTGGCCACTGACGCCCTCCTCCCAGACGCCCTCATTCTAGAAAGGGGAAAAGGCCTACCCTTGAGCTTGGGGCCCATGAGCCCCCTCCTCTCTGCCACGCGGGTCTGCTCAGCGCCTCCCTTCTCACCCCCAACCCTCCCCACGGCACTGCCACCCTGAGCCCTCCAGCCACTGCCCCTGCCCCCCACTCCCTCACAGCCCAAGACCATGGTCTTTCCTCAGCCTCACCCAGAGGTGTCCCTCGTTATCAGTCACCCAGTGCCCGGCAGTGGACGCCTCAACGATGGGCCGCCCCACCTGAGGTGCGTCCCTAAGCCGAGGTCCTATGCAGACACTCCAGTCTCGAAACATTGGGTAGGAAGGCATTTTTATGAAACTTCACACTGTGACAACTATGTTTCTAGAGTACAACTTCAAACACATTCCCTCCTATGCGTCTCCCCCCCTCCCCCCCGCCCCAACTCTAGGCTGAGTCTCAGGCCCCTTGTAAAGCGTGTGGCACTCGCCAGGACTTCAGGATGTCACCCCTGCCTGCCCGGCCTCTCGACCCTCTCCTCCTCCTCCATGCAGACCTCAGTGTCCCCCTCCTGCAGTTCTGGAGCCTCACAAGTGCCCTTCGAGTTACAGCAGGCTTTGACCACACTAAGGGCTCCGCACAGATCCACTCATGACCTGCCCCAAGGCAGGTCCTATGACGAACTCCCACCACCGGTGAGGAAACTGAGGCACAGACAAGATGGGCACCTGCCCAAGGGCACATCCCTGGAGAGCAGCCAGGCAGGTACCAGGCCAGGCAGCCCACTCTAGGGCTTCTGTCCACACCCCAGAACTCTGGGCCGCTCTGTCTACACCCCACAACTCTGGGCCACTCTCTGTCTACACCCCAGAACTCTGGGCCACTCTCCGTCTACACCCCACAACTCTGGGCCGCTGTCTACACCCCACCACCCTGGGCCGCTCCGCCTACACCCCACCACCCTGGGCCGCTCCGCCTACACCCCACAACTCTGGGCCACTTCACCTACACCCCACAACCCTGGGCCGCTCCGCCTACACCCCACAACTCTGGGCCGCTCCGCCTACACCCCACAACCCTGGGCCACTCTGTCTACACCCCACCACTCTGGGCCGTTCTCTGTCCACACCCCACAGCCCTGGGCCGCTCTCTGTCTACACCCCGCCACCCTGGGCCGCTCTCCGTCTACACCCCACAACCCTGGGCCGCTCTCCGTCTACACCCCACAACCCTGGGCCGCTCTCCGTCTACACCCCACCACCCTGGGCCGCTCCGCCTACACCCCACCACCCTGGGCCGCTCTCCGTCTACACCCCGCCGCCCTGGGCCGCGCCGCCTACACCCCACCACCCTGGGCCGCGCCGTCTACACACCACCACCCTGGGCCGCGCCGTCTACACCCCACAGCCCTGGGCCGCGCCGTCTACACCCCAGCACCCTGGGCCACTCTCTGTGTACACCCCGCCGCCCTGGGCCGCTCTCCGTCTACACCCCGCCGCCCTGGGCCGCGCCGTCTACACCCCGCCGCCCTGGGCCGCGCCGTCTACACCCCACCACCCTGGGCCGCTCTCCGCCTACACCCCACAGCCCTGAGCGGCCGCAGTAGCCCCCGGGCCGGGGTCCCTGCGGCGCCTCCGCGCACACAATGCGGCCGGGGAGGCAGGAGCCGCCGGCGGGGAGCGGGCGCGGGGCACGCAGGCCCGGGTGGGTCCAGCCCCGCGTCCGGCTCCAGCCGCCCAGGGCCGGGGTCCCCGTCCGCGCCGGGCCCACGTCAAGCCCCGGGGCTGGGGCCCGGGAACAAAAGCGGCGGCCGGCGGCCCGGGCGGGGGTCCCTGGGAGCGGCCCCGGCGGACGCCCCCGAGCCCTGCGCCGCGCGGGGCGGGGCCGGACCGCGGAGGGCGCGAGCGCGCGCCCAGGAAGAAAGAAAGCGGGAGCGGGGCGGCCCCGCGCCCGGCCCGCAACCTACCGGCCGCTCCCTCCGCCGGCCGCGTCTGCGCCGCCCGGCGCCCAACGGTCCCCTCGGCCTCCGCGGCCAACGGTCCCCTCGGCCTCCGCGGCGCGGGAGGGGCGGGCCCGGGGCGGGCCCGATGGGGCGGGCCGGGGGGCGTGGTCGTCGGCGGGCGGGGCCCTCGGGTGGGGCGTGGCTCCCAGGGCGTGGGCGGGTCTCAGGGTGGTTCGGAGCCGCAGGGGGCGGGAAGCTGCACGCGCACCCAGCCCCTGGGGGCGGGGCATGCAGAGAAGGCGGGGCAGAGGCGGTGGTATAGAGGGCGGGGCCTGAGGGGCGGAGCCTCCCAGACAGAGGCGGGACTTCCGCTGCCCGAGCCGCGGCCGCTGGTCCCGCCTCTCCAGGGGAGCCCCGGCGCCCCCGCCTCGGTCCCCTCGGGTCCCCTCCGGAACCTGCCCCCGGAGCCCCCTCTCAGCACCGCCCGGCCCACACGCTGCGGGAGCCTCCGGGCTGCACGGGGCGTCCTCACAATGCAGCCCCTGCACTAACCCAAACACCCGGAGCCTAAGTTATGCTCCCAAAAGGGCTGCAAGGGCAAGTGCTTCGCTGCCTGGAATGTTGTCAGCATGCACCGTCTTCCGTGCTTGCAAATAAGCTGCCTCCACGGCGCCATGGGGAGTGCAGCCGGCATCGGCGCAGCGCAGGCTCCCCTGCTCTGCCAAGCAGAGGGCGGGACATGGTGACTGGGGCCGGGCTCACTGTGCAGCAGCGCTGCTGCAGATGCAATGTGGCCCCCAGGCTCAAGTGTGGAAGCCTAACGCCCCCATGTCATGGTATTTGGAGGTGGGGCTTTGGGGAGGTGGTTAGGTCATGAGTGTGGAGCCCCCATGAAGGGGATTAATGCCCTTATAAAAGAGACCCCACAAAGCTCCCTTGTGCTCTCCACCTTGTGAGGTGACAGTGAGACATGGCGTATGTATCAGGAAGGGGGATCTCAGCAGACGCCTGACCTGCTGGCAGCTTGATCTCAGGCTTCCAACCCCCGGAACCGTGAGAAATTCGTTCCTGCTCTCTCTAAGTCCCCCAGTCTGCGGTCTCCTCTTACAGCACTCATGAACTGAGGCAAGCACCCAAGTCCACCCCTCTGTACAAGGGGCAGGGGCAGGAGAGCAGGCGGAGACCACTGCCCCCTTCTGATCATGCCACGCTCTGGCCTCCCGAAATTCTGCCTTCTCCAGCCTTGTCCCAGCCTCCTTAGGTCGGACTCCTTTTTTTTCCAGCCTCTTGTTTCCTTTCCCCAATGCTGGGTCCTCTGCTCCTTCCTTCCTTCTCACCCACCATGCCTTCCTCTCCTGCCTTCTTTCCCCTTTAAATGCATCACTCTCGGGCCGGCCGAGTGGCGCGGTGGTGAAGCGCTGGCTTGGGAAGCCAGCGGCCCCGGTTCGGGTCCCACATATGAGGGCCAGTGACACTGCCCTCAAAAAACAAAATAAAATAAAAACATAAAAAAATAAATAAATGCATCACTCGCTGCCTGTCCACTCTCCCAACTGCACACCCTGGCCCCTTGGCGCAGCTCCGCTCCTGTCTTCTTCCTCTTCTGAGTGTGTCACCGGCTTTGTTTGAGTCCGCGGGTACCTACCGCTCTCTTGCTCTCTCTCCCTCTCCCCCGGCCCTCCCCTGAGTCCTTTTTTGGCAGCTCTTCATCATTAGGTCTTGTGTTATTACTTCGGGTCCCAGGAGGAAACACATGGCATTCTCAAATGGGGAAACCTGAGAAGAGTCCAGTGAAGCCCTGGTCTGGAAGGGGTCCAGAGGGGTGGTGTAGAGCAGAAACAGAAAAGCAGGGCGGGGGCCAGGCACCACCTCTAGGGCTGGGAGAGCAGTAGCAGCCCAGAGGTAGAACCCAGAGAGAAGGGGTGAAGGGGAGGGAAAGGGAGAGAGAGAGAGAGAGGGTGAGGGAACCTGGAGGGAGAGGGGGCACACACATACCTCTCTAGTGTCCATTCCCTCTGCCACACGGACGTCACCACATCAGCTTCCCCAGCCCCCGCCCTTCCTGCAGGATATCCGCAAAGGGTCATCCTACACTGCTTCCACCTCGACTGACTCTCCCCTGCCCAGCACCAGGCCTCTCCAGCCATCCTCCCAGCACCCTGCTTCAGCCTGAGGACCCCAGCAGTTTCCAGCCTGAGTCATTACCTCACTGGCCACCATGGAGCCCAGACCTGGTGTCAAGCTCTGCCAAGAGCGTCCCTCACCCTGGGTGCAGCCCGCACCCTCGGAGGTAGGTGTGTTAGTGTCAGCCCATTTACAGATGGAGACTAAGGCTGGAGCAAGGCCCTGAAGCAGCTCACCACTAAGCAGAGGGGCTGGCATTTGGCTCCCAGAGCTGGACAGCTCCACGGCACCCCCTTCTCCCATGCCCTGGACCACCGTGGGGAAGGACCTCCTGGACCCCGCCTACCTGTGCGGTGCATCCCTGCTCAGGACCCACTGTCTGCACTAAAAAACCGGCTGTCTGATTCCCCAGGCCCGCGTTCCAGGCTCCCCTTCACGGAGCTCCTATCTGCCTTCCAGGAGTTGAGGGGATGGAACCGTTGGACCTTGCAGCCAGGTACCCTCAGTGCCAGCTAGAAATGAGGCCGGATCAGAGCATCCGGCAGGCCTGAGGGACAAGGTCCTCGCCCCCCTGTCCTTGGCAGGCCTGCTGAAATGCCACCTGCCCCCACACCTGCTGGATACCTCCTCACCTGTCAGGGCTCAGCTCAGGTGTCACACACCACACCCCCCACACCCCACCCCCACCCAAGTGGAAGGGAGCCCCTGCCATGCACCCACCAGATCCATACACACACCTGTCACCATGCTGTCACTCTGCAAGGAGGTCAAGTTCACATCTGTCTTGTGCCCCCCACACTATTCACCCTCACCCTGGAGCTACTGGACAGGAAGTACCACGAATGGCCATTGGACTCTGTGGAGTGCCCACCTGTGCCAAACGAAAGCTAGGCTTGAGACCATAACATCTGGGGCTCCAAGAACTCCCAGTGGACCAGTCCAGCAGGTGCGATGGCCCACAGGTGGCCAGCTGGCAGAGAGGCCTTCAGGGTCACTTGGCAAGGATTTGGGAACCATGCCCAGGAAACTGGGCAGATTTGTGTTTCTGGAAAAGCCCTGTGTAGAGGGGAGGGACAACAGATGCGGGCTCGGGGTGGGGGGGACTCCGGGGAGCAGGGACAGTGACCTGCCTCAGAGAGGGAAAGCATCTGGGGAAGGAGCCAAGGCGGCCTTGAGAGGCTGCAGTGAGTGGTGTGGACGTGGGAGGGGCAGGGCCTGGACCGGGGACCAAGGAGGCCACAGGACCAGACAAGGGCAAGGTCCTTGGGGCAGCCAGGGCACACAGGCATTCCGGGGGGGCTGAGGGTCCCACCCAGGCCCAGCACCTGCCCCCACCTGGAGCTAGGCTCCCAGCTCCCCCTCGGGGGGCCCTCACTTCTGGGAGCAACAACCCCCTGCCTCAAATATCTCCCAAACCCACGGGCAGTACCCCTGTGCTTTGGAACTCGTTAGGATCAGTGAACAGACAAAATAAATCAAATGAAGCATAATGTTTTTAACCAGAAAGCACTAGATTAATTAAATCGAGCATGTTACTAAATAGAACTCAGGTTAATCAGGGACATCATCACCAAATGGAATAGGCATTAATTAAACATACCACGTTGTTACTGAACAGAACGAGCATGCATTGTTCCCAGTGGAAGGCACTTCTTTCTCCCCGGGGCCCCAAGAAGGGTGGTGCGGGGCTGCCGGTGGCCCAGGGATAGGGGGCGTCCAACAGGCAGGCAGGCCTCGGGCAAGTTCACAAAGCAGGAGAGGAAGCCCCGTGTGGCGTGAACATTGCCCTCTTGTGCAGACCCAACTTTGAAATGTCTCCGCTGTCATAGCGTCACTCATGCTGGGAAAGTCCCTATTTGAGGAAAATGTCCGTTAGGAGTGTTTTCCTTCACAGAAAAGAAACCAGAAAGTGTCCCCTCAAAACAAAAATGACAACGGGAAGAACTCCCAAACGTTGCACTCTGAGTGCCTTGAGCAGCCCATACTGACTGCTGTCCTGCGCACTCCACTCCCGAGGGGCCACAGCGCCTTGCCATCGGGGTCACTTTTCTAGACGCTCAGTGAGCGGGCGGCCCGAGAACTCACCTTTCAGACGGGGATTCTGAAGGAATGAGCCATCTTTTCCTGAACACGGTGACTTCTCTGAGTCGCTCCCTGATGTGTGCACGGGCTGAGGTTTCTGGCCAGGTCCTGACCCAGAGTGCCCCAGGTCAAGGCCACGCCCTGCAGAGACAGCTCCTGGTTCTGTGCTGGATTTCCTTTGGCAGGATTGGCACGGCCAGTCATGCCAATTAGGCACCTACTAGGTGCTTTGTCACCTTGGTCTTTTAATCTCCCTACAACCCTGCTCACGCCCATTTACAGTTGGGGAGACTGAGGCCGGGACACAAGTGCTGGGCTGAGCCCTTCCCAGTGTGTGGTGATCGGCCTGGCCTCCTGCCTCCCCGAGCTGGCTCCAAGCTTCACGAATGCTCTGTAAGCATCAGGGCGCTGCAGGGACCAGAGAGGCAGCTGAGTGAAGCTACGTGGGGCACAGCTGGCTGGAAGGAGCAGCGTGACCGCATGGCTGGCCAGAGGGGCCACCCTATCTGTTTTGCGTCCCCCTCTGTCTGGGACCTATAAACCACTGAGAGCTGCCCCACTGAGATCCATACCCCAGGGGAGACAGGCAGCACACAGCATCCCCTGGCAGATGGGCAGGCTCTGGAGGGCAGGAGCCCGGAGGTTCATCTTCCTTCTCTGGCCAGGTCACAGCGGGTGAGCGAGTGGACGGGCCACAGGCTGGGATCAGAGCTCTAGAACTCGAAGCAGCAACAGAGAGTTCAGGAGGCAGCGGTCCGCAGGGACGCCCTACACCCACCTCCAGAGACCAACAGCCCCCAGCGACCCCTTGCGGAGGACCTGTTTTCTCTCCGTGTGTGGACTCCTCCCCATCCACACGTGCTTCCTGTGTTTTCTATGGTGACAAGGGGTCCTGCATGGGGAACTTTCTGGGCATCATCCTAACCAGCTAGCCTCATAACATGGGTATTATTAGTATTATCCCAACTGTCAGATGATAAAACAGGCTCAGGAGGTCAACTCACACCCACCCGCATCCCCAGGACTAGAAGGCCAGAGCCGAGGTCTGTCTGTGTCCAGTGCCAGTGGAGGCCAGACCCGGCCCCAGGGCCCACTCACGCACTGCAGAGTTGAAGAGGATTTGGCAGGAGACTCTGTACGTGCTGCAGGTCCCACAGCCAGCATCGGGGTGAGGTGCTGCCCATCTGTATCCAGAGTCACTGTGTCAGCTCAGAGGGGACACTGGGGACCCAGGTGCATCCCAGGTGGCCCAGCCCATCCCACACCCCGAGTCTGTGGGCATGAGACATGCTGGGTTCCCATGGACCACCCGTGGTGCTGGCATCATTGTCCTGCTCACCTGGCATCCTGAGAGGCAGAGCACACACAGCAAGGACAGGAGTGGTCCCAGTTCCTAAAGGCCGAGGAAGGAGTCCCCACCCCCGGGACCCCTGAAAGTGGCCACACAGAGATGAGATTGAGCCCCCCAGGTCCAGCCAAAGGAAGCCAGCTACCCAGGCTTGGATCATGGAAGGCCGTCCCTGACCCCTCTGTCCTCTCCCTCTCCCCCACCCCACACTCCACCTGCAAAGGTCAGAAATGGGGCACTTGGCTGGGGTGCAGTGGGGTGGTGGGGGATCAGACACTCCCCCACCACCACACCCCAGCCCTGAGCAGGCCTAGGGCAGCGGGCACAGGGGCAGGAGGGACTTGACTTGAAATCAGTATGGAACTTTGGTTAATATCTCGGACTTGAGAGTGGATTGGGACGAATTTTAAATGAACACTGGACTTGCTATTGAAGTGACAGAAAACTGCCCTTTAGTGTCAGAGAAACGGAAAACCCAGAGGTGAGCCAGAAATTTTTAGGGCTGGGAGAGTTTGTTCCACAGCATCAGCTGAGATGGGAAAGAGGGAGAAAACAGATAAAGCTACATTTGGGTTGTATCACAAGAAACGCTTTTCAAGTCACCCGATTGCACGGGGACAGATATTCCAGATGGCAGGGTGAAAAGTGTGACCCGTCCCTTTTAGGGGACTCACTGTCTTGGTTTGCTTGGGCCCTCTGGGTTTTAGCATCCCAACTCCTATGTCCCTGGATCCCCAGTCCCAGGTAACCTGGGACTGGTAGTCGCCCCACCTCCGATGGACTTCATGAATAACCAGAGAGACGCGCCAGGCTGGACAAAGGCACCGCCTCTCCCACCTGAAGGAGTTGGACCTGGTCGTCATCCCCTCTGGGTGCCATTTCTGTCACAGCCCCAGGAGCTGATATCGCCAAGAGCATCAGACCCAGGCCAGCAGGGCCTCTTCCAGCCACTGGCACAGTGTTTACTGGCAGCAAAGCTTCCTCCCGTCCCCTCTGAGAATTAGTAAAGTCTACAGAGGCACGCTGTGAGCCCTGGACGCTCCCAGACGGGCGATCTCAGCGTTTTCCTCCTCTTGTCCCTCCAGATCCTGGTGGGGGGGTAGGGGTGGGGGGCTTCCGGAGTCCCCCAGGCAAAAGAGATGCACAGAAAGCTATTTTCTCTCCACCTTAAAACAATGTACTTAGGGGCCGGCGGAGTGGCTCAGTTGGTTAAGAGCTCGCTCAAGAGTGCGGCAGCTCGATGCCAGCCCGAGCTGAGTTGCCG
Source organism: Aselliscus stoliczkanus (assembly GCA_033961575.1). Classification (NCBI taxonomy): domain Eukaryota; kingdom Metazoa; phylum Chordata; class Mammalia; order Chiroptera; family Hipposideridae; genus Aselliscus; species Aselliscus stoliczkanus. Next base: position 141,788,876 of record CM066734.1, read on the forward strand.
TTGAGCTGCCAACAGGTGGCAGGATGGCTCAGCTAAAAAATAAAAAATAAAAATGTATTTATTTAATTTTTTTTTTTCTTTTTAGAGGGCAGTGTCACTTGCCCTCATATGTGGGATCCGAACCGGGGCTACTGGCGTCCCAAGCCAGCTCTTAACCAACATGCCACTCGGCCGGCCCAAAGTGTTTAATTTTTAAAGCATGAACTAGTCAACCTTGTTTATTTGTTTCTTTTTTTTTCTGGTCAGCTTTTTCTAATGTTATTAATAGCAATCAACATACTAAGTGATTGGAATAGAGCAAATTTGAAATCAGTTTCATTTTCCTCTGAAGACAGCAATTCGTTATCTGAGGATATTCTGCTATTTCACTTAAGTCTTCTAATGCAGCTTGAATCCTGTACAAATTAAATCTAATTGCTTTAATAGCATGTCATTGACATTCTTTTTTGTTTCTGAGCGTGATTATAAGGTCAGACATGATACATGTTTCACCAAGATGTTCCACCTTTGGGCAGATGCAGAAACTATTCAATAGCCTTTGAATGATTGCAGAGCACGTCATCATGGCTGGCAGCCTCACAGCCACGTCTCCCAATAACAAATTCAGACTCCGTGTCACAGTTGGCACAAGGGCGGCTTCTGGGTTTCCAGCCAAAATTTGGGCTTGTTTACCTTTTCCTTTGCCCATCGCGATAGCACCATTATCACACTTTTCTCTGGACCATCTTCTAAAGTATTTAAATGAAGGTAAGATTATTTTATTTGATTTTTGAAAAGTTAATTGAATCTTATTAAATAAAACAATACCCAAGGTCCATCTTGTTGCCAGTGTGCCATGGCATCACCCACTTCACCATTAGGTCGAGCCCGACATGTACATAAACGTAGGAGTAATACGGACGCTCAGCATTGCAAAATGCGCCCCAGCTGCCAAGTGGGCTGTAGTGAAGGCTCTGCCAGTTTCTGAGAACCTCTGGAAACAATCACAAATAGAAATATGAAGAAAAGCAAGGCAAATAGACATCAACGCCATTATGTGGGTCTGTGGCATTCACTCCACCTGAAGAAAAGGATCTGACAAGTTTGTTAACTTGTCGTTTATCTCAACCCAAGCATTTCCAATGTGAAGCGAAATGAGGGGAAAGAAAACGGCACTTCCTCTTCTAGCTGGGGTGTGGGAAGGTGCAAAAGACGTTCACTCTCATTTACAACAAGAAAAGCCCAGGGGCAAAAAAATGTACTTTCCTAAGGGGTTAGTGGACAAGGAGATGCAAGGAAACGTTTAAGAACTGAAAGTCCGAGAAAGATGAGCTCTTCGCAAATGAACCGAGTGGCAGTAATGCCCACACCTGAAACAGGTGTCTGGCCTCCACGTTAGCAGAGAGAGCTGCAGGGCTGAGGAGCAACCAGCCCAGTCAGAGGACAAGTCACTCTCTCCCACCCAGACTCAAATTTTGCAAAAAAATTGAGAGGAAAGGCTGGAAAGCAGAGTAATATAATTTAGTCCTACGCAGTCTCACCATGCTGGGATTCCAGAGTTACATCTACAGTGAACCAAATATATCTGAAACCGTAGTAGGGCTCCTAGTTCAAATTCCGACAAGATTTTAAAAAGGGCCGCAGTAGAATAGGACGTGGAGGGAGGGTTGGGTTTAACACTGGTTAACTCAAAATAATTAAGCTGTCTCCCAGCTCCAGAGTCAACTTGACTCTTGGAGAAATCTGAATGATAAACTCCTCACCCAAACTGAGGAGACAGTGTGTATTCTGTGGGAAATAAGCAGAATAAAATCAAAACAAAACATTACATATTAGTTCCCACTGTTCATTTGCACAAATGTCTGGAATGGAATAAAAATTACAAGACATGTGAAGGAGATTTTGACCTATAATCAAAAGAAAGCACAATCAAAAGATGTAGACCCCAGATTATCCAGTAATTGAAATTAGCAGACATGTGACATACAACAATATTATGAATATGTAGATGAATTTACAGGAAATAATAGATAAAGAGATGGGGTATTTTGGAAGAGAAATGGAAACTCTTAAAGTCTCAAAAGAAATTCAAAAACTGAACTACAATATCATAATACTTGAAATTTTAAAAAATGTATTGGCTATGCTTCTAGACACAAAAGAATTCAGTGAACTTGAAGGCACATCAATATGAATAATCCAAACTAAATCACAGAGGAAAAAATGATTAAATCCAATGACAAGAGCACCTATGACCTATGGAATAATATCAAGTGATATGACATATGTGTAACTAGAGGTCCAGAAATGTAAAATGGGGGAAATATATCTGAAGAAATAGTTGCCAGAATTTTCTCAAATTTTATATTTAGAAGAACAATTCGTAGATCTCAAAATTCAACAAAACTCCAAGAAGGACAATTACAAAGGAACAAACACTGTTGAAAATAAAAACTAGAATCTCCAAAGCAGCCAGAGAAATAAAGATGCATTAGATACATTAGTATAATAACAAAAACGGTTGAGCTATTATCAGAAACAATGGAGGCCCAAAGACAAAGAGGAACATCTTTAAAGGACTGGGAGGAAAAATTGTTAACTGGCAATTCTATATCCAGTGAACATATCTATGAAAAATGAAGGCAAAATAAAGGCGTTTTCAGATAAACAAAATCTGAATGAATCCATCGCCAGCATATTCACACTACAAAAGATGCTAAAAGAAACTCTCTAGGCTCCAGGGAAATGATGCCAGGTGAAAACTGGCATCTACACAAAGGAGTAAAGAAAAAGTAGAAATGGTGAACATGTGTGTAATTATGAAAGACTACATTTCCCTTTTCTTCATTTCTTTAAAGACAATTGAACATTTAAGGGAGAAATAATAATACTGTATTACGAGGTTTGTAACGTAAGATCATGCAAATTATATGCAACAATAGCACAAAAGACTGAAGAAAATGGAGTTATAATATGTTGAAAGGTCTTTCTTTACATTATACATGAAGTAGTACAATGTGATTTCAGAGTAGACTGAGGTAAATTAAGGACACATATTGGAACCCCTAGAGCAAACTCTAAAAAGCAATACAGAGTATTGTAGCTAAAAACCCAATGGTGGAGTTAAAATTTTTAAAAGTTTAAATCAGTTAATTCAAAAGAAGGCAGAGGGCCAGCCGAGTGGCTCAGTTGGTTAAGAGCACAAGCTCTGAGCAATAGGGTCGCAGGTTTGATTCCCACATGGGCCAGTGAGCTGTGCCCGAGCTGAGTTGCCACTAAGCTGCCAAGAGGTGGCAGGATGGCTCAGCTGGTGAGAGCACGTGCTCCTAACAACAAGGCTGCCTGTTTGAGATGGTGGCTACGCCCACCGCAACTAAAGACTGAACTCGGCACCTTGATCTGAGCTGCCCCCTGGATGGCTCAGGGGTTAGAGTGTGCCCTCATAACAACGAGGCTGCTGGTTCCACTCCCGCATGGGATGGTGGCTATGCTCACTGGCAACCTATTGAACACGGCACCTTGAGCTGAGCAGTGCGACTGGACTTGGAGCTGAGCTAGCTGCGTCCTCCACAACTAAGACTGAAGGACAATAACATGTCTGTTCCTCTTCCCCAATTCCCCAACACTGTTCCCCTCCCCCAATTCCCCAATAAAATTTAAAAAAGTAATAAAGAAGGCAGGAAAGGAAGAGCAAAAGAATAAAGAACAAACAGGACAAATAGACTATAATTAGCAAGATTACAGGTAGACTTGAACCTAACTATATCAATAATTACATTACATAAAAATGGGCTAAATATGCCAATTAAAACACAGGGTATGGCAGACTGGATCTTTTTTTAAAAACCTGCAATATTTTCTTTGACAGAGACACATTCTGAATATAAAGACACAGTTAGATTGAAAGTAAAAGGATTAAAAAAAATACCATGGGAAAATAACCATGAGAAAACTGCCATGGCTCTATCTTCAAATATGTGAAGCAAAAATGGTGAGAACTAAAAGGAAGCAAATAAAAATAGGCAAAACCATACTTACAGCTGAACATTTTAACATTTTCTATCATAAACTGATGAGAAAACCAGACAAAATAATCAGTAAGGATATAAAAGATGTGAACACCATCAAACAATCTAACCTAACTGATACTTATAGAACCCTACACCCATCCACTACAGAGTGCAGATTCTTCTCAGGTGCACATGGAACATTTCCCAAGAGAGAAGATGTGCTGGGCCACTAAATAAATTGTATTAATTTTAAAGAATTGAAGTCATACAGCATGTTTCCTCACAACAGAAATCAATAACAATATCTAGAAAAATATTTAACTTTTGACAAGTAACACACTTCTAAATAATCCACAAGTCAAAGAAGAAATCACAAAGAAAAATTTTAAAATAGTTTAACTGAATAGTAAAGAAAACATAATATACCCAAATTTATGGTATGTAGCTAAAGTTCTTATAAATGCATAATTTAAAATGCTTATATCGGAAAAGATGGTTTGAAATGAATGATCTAAGCCTCCACATTGAGGAGACAGAAAACAGAAGGAAGAAAATAATAAACATAAGAGGGAAAATTCATGAAATAGAGAACAGCTAAACGAGAGAAAAAAATATCCCAAGAGAGCCAAAACTTGGTTTTTCAAAAAGATTAATAAAATTTATCAACCCTTACTATGACTAATGAAAAATAGAGGAGAAACAAAAGCTACCAATATAAGGAATATCATTACAGAGCCCACAGATATTTAAAGGAGAGTAAAATATAAATATGAACAACTTTATGACAACACATTCGACAACTTGTATAAAGTGGAAAAATTCCTTTGATAAGACAACAAGAATTTCACAAGAATAAATAGAAAATTTGACTAGCCCTATATTGGTTAAAGAAATTGAATTGAGAATTCAGAACCTTTAAGGATAAGTGTGCTGATAAATGTAACTTACTTAGGGATGCATCATAAAGTAAGGTGGAGAGCACAATGATAATACCAACATGGGCCAGTGAAGCAACGTGCTCCGCAACTAGTCTGAAGAACAAAAGGACAGCAACTTGTCCTTCCCCAACGCTGTTCCCCTCCCTCAATGTGCCAATAAAAAAATATTTAAAAAAAAAAAAAGTAAGATGGAGTGATGGATACATATCTGATAAGTATAATAAAATGTTATTCTAGGAAATGGACATGACTGTTCATTATACAATTCTGTCTATTTTTCTGAGTGGTGGAAATTTTTCATAATAAAATTTTAGGGAAAAAGCCAGCACTTTCCATAAAGAAACTTACCCACAAAGAAAACCCCAGGACCATATGGTGTTGGAATAAATCAACATATAAGGGAGGAATACCATTCTTTTTTTTTTTTTTTGAGGGCAATGTCACTGGCCCTCATATGTGGGACCGAACCGGGGCCGCTGGCTTTCCAAGCCAGCTCTTAACCACCACGCCACTCGGCCAGACCCCAAGGAATACCATTCTTAAACAAACTTTCTCAGAAAACAGAGAAAGACTGAATACTCTTGAGCTCACTTTATGAGGCCTGCATAACCCTGATATCAAAATCTGACAAAGGGGTGACATTAGCTCAGTTGGTTGGAGCATGACGCTGATGACACCAAGGTTGCTGGTTCAATCCCCGCATGGGCACTGTGAGCTGTGCCCTCTGTAAAAGTCAACTATGCCATTGTAGCATGAAAGCAATGTGTAACCAGGACCATGGCTGTTCCCCAAAAAGATTTAAAAAAAAAAAACTGACAAAGACATCATGAGAAAAGGAAATTGCATGTGCTAATGAACATGGGCACAAAAGTCCTTAGCAAAATATTACTAAATTAAGTAACAATACAGTATGAACAAGCACAGTTCATCCCAGGAATGCAAGGTTGGTTTAACATTTGAAAAGCAATCCTTATATTCACCACATTAACAAAATAAAGGAGATAACTATCTCAATAAATGCAGAAAAACCATTTGTCAAAATGCAATACCATTTATAATTACAAGCTATAAACAGACTGAAAACAGAAGGGGGTCAATCTGATAAAAGGCAGCTATGGGAAACCTACAGCTAACGTCATACTCACTGGTGAGAGACTATTTCCCCCCTACCATCAGGAATAAAGCAATAATGCTTCCCTTATAACTTATTTTCAACATTGTACTGGAGGTTCTAGCCAGAGGAATAAAGCAAGAAAAAAACATAGAAAGCATATAGATTAAAGAGCAAAAAGTAGAATGCCTTTTTTTCACAGAAAGCATTGTTATGAACAGAGAAAATCCTAAGGGTTTATTTAAAAAACTACCAGACTGGGCTGGCCAAGTGGCGCGTTGGTTAAGCACTGGCTTGGGATGCCAGCGGCCCTGGTTCGGGTCCCACATATGAGGGCCAGTGATACTGCCCTCTAAAAGAAAAGCTACCAGACTAGTAAGAGACTTTAGCAGGCTTGCAGGCTACAGATACACACCTCAGTTGTATTTCTATATACTATCAACGAACAGTTGGAAAATTAACACATCGAGGAGGAAATTTAATAAAGAATGCATTATTAGGCTTTTCCAAAGGGAGGATGTACCACACTCATCAATTGTGAGACTCATTATTGACTAGTAACACGTCAGTTCTCTTCACATTGATCTAGAGTTGAATGCCATCTCCGTCAAAATTTCAGCAGGTTTTTTTGGGGTACAAACTGATGAGCTGATTTAAAATTTATTTGGAAATGCAAAAGACCTGGACCAACCAAAGCAGTTTTGGAAGAGAACAGAATTGGGAGATTTACACCATCTGGCCTCAAGACCTTCTATAAAGCTGTACTGATCAAGCTGAAGTAGACACACAGACCAATGGACCCACTCTTGTGCAATGGACTAACTTTTTGACAAAAGCATGAGAAAAATTCAACAGCGGGGAAAGGGAAAGACCTAACAAATGATGCTGGAATAGCTGGATAATCATATGCGGAAAGAACCTTGCTCTCTAACAGCATAGACAATAATTGGAGAGATGGCCTAAAGTCCCAAACACAGTCATGGCTTCTAGGATACGATAGGGAAATATATCTTCATAGTATTGGTGAAGATTTCTTAGGACACAAAAAACTGTAGCCATAAAAGAAAAGTAAATGAGTCTGATTTTCTCAAAAGCAATGTCTTTGCCCACTGACAGACATCATTAATTGCCACTTTCCACCATGGTGACATCACAGGGAGACTCACCACCCTGCACTTCAAATAGCTGCAAACCAGACAGAACCTGGGAAACGGTTCTGGGACACGGGCCTGTAATTCTGAGAGCAGAGGCAGGCAAGAGGAGCCTTGTGAACCCCTGGCTATTGGCCTGGGGCCAGCTTGGCCCAATGGCAGTGGGACCACCTCAGCCTTGCACCCCGCTCTGAGGAAGCATTTCGTGGGTTCAGGCTGCAGGAGGCGGGGGTGAGCGGGCGCTGGGCCGGGGCCGGAGAGAAGCTCAGACCCAAGAATGGAGGCTGTGGGCTGGGCGGACTTGGGGCAGGGCTTAGTCTTAGGGGAAATACACTGAACTTGGGCTCCCAATCTGGGATGTAGGTCCCACTCCACCTGCCAGGGTGAGTCCCATCGCCCCCAAACTTCACTTCTGTGCACCTTAAGGTGACAGAAGAGTGCTGGGCTCAGGCCGGCTGGGCGGGCGCCCTGTGCTCAGGGCTCCAGGCTCTGGGCTCGTGGAGCCGGTTACTATTCTCAGCTGTAACCTAAGCAGCTGCCCATTAAAATTCCATTAGTTTCGAAGGCTTGAGCTGCAGTTGATATTTCTAATTATTGTGAAATTAAAATTGTCCCTGTAATTTAAGGATAATTGCAGGAGATGCCAGCTGGTGCCCGGGGAGCCACACTGTTCCCAAGCAGAACTTGCAAAGTCTCTTGAAAGTTCTCTGAACAGGAAACCAGAGGCATTTTGGAAAGACGAGGGAGGTGGGGGGCGGGGTCAGGCACACCGTTGGAATCTAAGTGTCCGTGTAATGGGCTCCGGGCCCTCTGCGACCTCCCACAGCCTGGCAGGGGAGCAGCTGGGCCTCCCAGCGGGGGACTGGCCTGGGAAGAGACGCAAGGAAGACTAGCAGTGGGTTAATAAGGGACTGAGGACATGAACAGCTGTAACAAGACGGGGACGTTCTAGAGATCAGAAACCCTTTGTGGGGCGCGGCATTTTGCAGAAGTGGCACGAGGTGGCAGCTGAAGCTGGAGGAAGCGCAGCTCCTCCCCCCACAGATGGGCGCCAGCTCGGCAGGCCGGGCAGTTGCTCTCAGCTGACCGAAGCCTCTGGGCCCAGTCTCCAGCTCCAGGTGGCCAAGCCCAAGGGGAGCTGGGCTGCTGTGGACCCCACAGAAGGCAGGGCAGAGTGAATGGGGAGCCCCAGGGTTCCCTCCACACCCAGCAGCCCTCTGGTTCCCCCTTCTCCCGATTTGGGGCTCATGTGCATGCATGGTGTGTGTGTGTGGGGGGGCATTGGCCATTGCCTCGGACCCTGCACATCCCTGGACCTCTCCCTGACCCTGCAGCCCCAGGATGGAGCCAGTCTAGAGGTAAAGGGAAGGCCTGGCCTCTCCCCAAGTCTTGGGGCTCCCCTCACACATGCTCCCTCACAACATGGGGGTCCTGACGCTGCCCTCTGCTGCCGTCAGCCCCTCCCATGCTGGGCGCTCCTTGAGCGCAGGGCTCTCTCAGACTTTACTGCGTCTCAGAGGTCAGCAGGTGAACCCGCGAAGGTCCCCAGGGTTGGCGCCCAGTGGAGCTTTGGGAAATAAGAGATGGGGTGGGCCCTGGGGCTAGGCACCCCTTAAATGTTGTGCCATCTGGGGGGCAGCCCTGCAAAGCTCCCACAAGGAGGCCACAGGCTACAGTGGAGCCCCTCCCCTGGGAAGCAGCGGCTCATACTGTGTGTTTCCTGCGGGGAGCAGCTCCGGCGGAGCCCGTCTGTCTTCCTCGGGGAGACTCCGCGAGAAGGGACCAGCCTCACCAGAGTCCCAAGTTTTCCTCACCGTTCCCCTCATTCTGTCATCTTGGCCTGTGTGTGGTCTGCCTGCCAAGGTGGACCAGGTGACAGCTTCACCACAGGATTCCGGCGACACAGCACGGATCACCATCTCTCTGGCCTGTGACAGCTTCACCACAGGGTCCCGGCGACACAGCAGGGATCACCATCTCTCTGGCCTGCAGAGGGCGGTCCTGTGACCCCCCACCCACATTCAGCTGCCTTCACTGAGCCAGCCACTGTTCTAGGAGCTGCCATGGCCAGCACCCCCTCCCTTTTCTGGGACTATATTAAATTCTTGGCTAAAAATTGAGATTGGCTACAAGTAACAGTCTGGAAATGACACGGGCACGAGCTGGAATTTTATGTCTCTTTCACATAACAGAAGCCAGGCCCAAGCAGCAGCTCCACAAAGCAGTCAGACCCCAGGGCTGCTCTCCTCCTGGCTTGGGTTCTTATGGCTCTCATTCTCAAGAGTGCCTCAGAGTCAGGAAGGCCACTGGAGAGCCAGCCATCGCCTCCATCCCCTGTGTTGCTGGACAGGAAGCAGGAGAAAGTAGGAAAATGGTAAAACAAAACAAAACCCCACATACCTACCTGTCCCTTTTTTTACGGAGGTTTCTCGGAATTTGCCAACTTCCTCAGATATGTCACTTGTCACCCTAAACGGCAAAGGACGTTTGGTCTGATTTTAGTCAGAACATCACTACCTAGAATAAAATAAGCATTGTGCTACTAAGGAAAGAAGGAATGGCTAATGGAGGGCCTTTCACGCATTGTCCGTAACAGGGAAAACCCTGAATCACACACCAAATGTCAGACATTTGGATGAACGAACTAAAGTCTGTCCTTAGCTCCCTGGGGGCAGGGACACACCATCATCACAGCATCTGAACCTCAGCAGGTGCCCCCCAAAAGGCCATGGAAAGAGTCCACTGATATGGCTCATACAGCCAGTTACACTGCACCAGACAAACCAGAACCTGCTAGGACCTCTGTGTCTCTTCTGCTGCCAACCATGCATGCTCCAACATTGGATGGCCCCTAACAATCCACACCTCTAGCCATCCACACCGTAACCATCCACACCCCAACCATCCACACCTCAACCATCACACCCTAACCATCCACACCCCTGACTATCCACATCTCTAAACATCTATACCCCTAACCATCCACACCCCAACCACCCACACCCTAACCATCCACACCCTAGCCATCATACCCCTAGCCATCATACCCTAAGCATCACACCCCAACCATCCACACCCCAAACATCTACACCCTAACCATCCACACCCTAACCATCACACCCCTAGCCATCATACCCTAACCATCACATCCCAACCATCCACACCCCAACCATCCACACCCTAACCATCCACACCCTAACCATCCACACCCTAACCATCCACACCTCTAGCCATCTACACCCTAATCATCCACACCCCTAACCATTCACACCCTAACCATCCACACCCCTGACCATCTATATCTCTAAACATCTATACCCCTAACCATCCCCACCCCAACCATCCACACCCCAACCATCCACACCCTAACCATCACACCCTAACCATCACACCCCTAGCCATCATACCCTAACCATCACACCCCAACCATCCACACCCTAACCATCTATACCCTAACCATCACACCCTAACCATCTATACCCTAACCATCACACCCTAACCATCCATACCCTAACCATCCACACCCCTAACCATCCACACCCTGACCATCCACACCCTAACCTCCACACCCTAACCATCTACACCCTAACCATCCACACCCTAACCATCCACACCCTAACCATCCACACCCTAACCATCCACACCCTAACCATCCACACCTCTAGTCATCTACACCCTAATCATCCACACCCCTAACCATCACACCCTAACTATCCACACCCTAACCATCCACACCCTAACCATCGACACCCTAACTATCCACACCCTAACCATCCACACCCTGACCATCCACACCCTAACCATCCACACCTCTAACCATCTACACCCTAATCATCCACACCCCTAACCATCACACCCTAACCATCCACACCCTAACCATCCACACCTCTAGCCATCTACACCCTAATCATCCACACCCCTAACCATCACACCCTAACCATCCACACCCTAACCATCCACACCCTGACCATCCACACCCCAACCATCCACACCCTAACCATCTACACCCTAACCATCACACCCTAACCATCCATGACTTTCAGAACATCATGGCCAGTCCTTCACTTCTGCCTCCCGAATCTCACACTACTGACTCACCTTTGACCCCATCTGTCCTGGAACCGTACACAGTGAAGGATTCTGGGAAACATGGTTCCCAGCATATAGAATAGCAGTGGGAGACTCCAGAGCACACAGCCTCAGAAATCAAGCTCAGGCCCTTAGAGGCAGCACCTGCTGGAGAAGGGAGGGCGGAGGCCCCAGAAGGAGAGGCTGTGTGTGCACACGTGCTCAGGTGCTACCTGGCTCTTGCGTGGGGAAGAAGGAGGCCCTGGGGGGCTGGGAGGGTGGGCTGAGTGGGAGGGGCACAGCAGGAGTCCCCAGCCTCAGCCCTCTCCTCCTGTGCCCTTCCATCCCTGTCGGCTGGCAGGGGCCACAACCTCCCCGCCATTCAAACCTTGGCCGACAGGCAGCAGCACTCTTTTGTCCACCCTATGCATGGTCTGTGTGCTGCATGTCTCGAGTTTCTAAAGATCTTTTGCCATACAACATTTTGGAAATTTCATTAATCGAATAGACCATTTTCCCCTTTATGAGTTGTCTTACTCAGAAAAGTCTTGATCCCCAAGATTATGTATTCTTCCCAAAGTTCCTCTGGAAGTTTCCATTTTTAACGTTTAAATCTCTAATACACCTGAAACTAACCTTGTAAAGGTTATAAGACGCTCATCCGTGTTTTCCTGCCCGTTACGCCACACAAGTGTTCCTTGGCACGGAACACAAGACCCCCGCTGTGGCCTCTGTCGGATGCTGTGCCTGAGTCGGGCTAGTCCTGTATCTTTGCCCCATCGTCACTGGCTGTCCCCGCAGCAGCTCCACGTGGCCCTGAGGGTCCTGATACTCACATGTCCGCACTGGGCACACGCTTGGTTGAAAATAAAGTAAGACTGTCCCTTCAAGAAACGCAACTGACAGTGTTTGTGATCAATGATAAAATTCCAAGCTTTCATTCAAAGCTCAGAATTTTGAAAAACTTGCATCTGCCACCCTGAGCTTAACAACTTCCCGAAGTTACAGGTTTTTCTGCTGAACTTGACAGGGATACTAACAGAAGTAGCTGAGACTGTTTCATGAATTGCGCCAACATTCAGGAAACCTGTGTGCTCCAAGTGCCCGTCGTGGGATGTTATGAAAGCACGATGGGTGGGGAAGGACCTCAGGTGTGAGACGGACAGACGGCTCCTTACACGACACGGCAGCGATAGTCCTGCCGTGGATTCGGACTCCACGTCACAATTACCTGTAAGGAACAGGTACTTCCCGAGTCTGGTGCAGCCACCTGCAGATGTTATTAAAATATCTCTTTCTTCTCCAAATATGCACTTGTGTGAGGCTGGATTTCCCACAGAAATGCATCCTTTTGAGCAAACAGCTCCCTACGGGAGCCTGAGTGGGGAGCCACCATGAGCCCAGGTGATCTCTCTCGGCCAGAGAGCGGGACTGGTACCACACCACCCTTTTCACTGAAACTGATTTCGGAAAAAAATATTTTCCACACGATCGGTATTTATGTTAACATGTAATGGGTTTATTGATGTTTTGAATGGAGCATTGTTTAAATCTGAGGTCTGATTTCTAGTCAGGTCATCTAACAGGTATTGATATTGGGAGCTAGCACCCCATGAACAAACGCTCTTTGGCACCTTCAGTGAAGAGTGGATGGGGGTCCTGAGGCCACAGTTTGAAGTGGGTGCCAAGGGCAGCATGTGCAGGGACGCAGGCTGAGCCAAAGGGCGCAGCGCCTCCAGCTCCACGAGACGGTGCCATCTCGCCCCTCGAGGGGCTGTGCCCGCTCGCATGCCCACGTTGGGCTGTTTCCATTTGGAAGTGGGTTTCCCCTTCGACGCCGACAGCTGGCACACCAAGCTCCCGAGTGTGAAATGGCATGTTGGGGTTTCATCTTGCATTTTCCCATCGCTTCCTGGGCTCCGACCTTCACGCACCCCTATGTGATATGAACTTTAAAATAACCTCGTCCATTTCAAAACAAACAGAAAACCCAGCGTTACTGACAGTCCAGTTGGAATCACCTTAACAAAATGATGACATTTTCTTTCCTTTTGGGGCGTTCAGGTGCGTGTTAAGCTTCTCCACATGCCCAGGTGTTTTCTGATTTTTCAATCAAACTGAACCGTTGTCTTCATATGGATCCTATACCTTCCTGGTTACATTCACTCCTACATATTCTGCAGATTTTCATAATAACTGTTAATAAAACACATTTCCATTCTTATATTTAACAGGTTTAAGGTGGTATCAAGAACTCTTGGTCCTTTGGACATTTGATTTTCTGGGTATACAAAAATACTATCTGAAAATAAAGGTACTGTTCATTTCTCCACTCGTCTCTTATCCGGCTCGTTTCACTTGTCTTACCACATCAGCTAAAATTGTCAAAACAACATTAAATAGCGGCCAGAGGGAGCGCAGCGCATTGCTCTGGGCCCTGATTTTAGTGTGCAGTGTTCGCAGGTAGTTTTACTGCATCCTGTCAAATATTTTAGCATTTACTGATATAGCCACTTTTTCCTCCTTTACGGACCAATAACTTCAGATGAAATGGGCAGTTCGTAAAGACACTGTTTGGGTGGGTGTGAGCCTGACGGAGGTGACTGTTCCAGCCCAAGGACAGGGAAGCACGGGCAGTGCGGCTCGCGAGGACAAGGACGCAGAGCCCTGGCCTCCTCTCTGACAGAGAGCAGGGGCAAGAAAACAGACCAAACCGCCCCAAGTATGAACGGGAAAACGCGACAAACATTGTAGCTGATACCTTGTGGGACTGTAGCCCTAATGTCCCACGACCACGATCTAGGAACAAAGGTGTTGAAGGTGACAATCCATTAAGTGACTTAAAACCTGACTCTGTGGCCTCTTGGGGGAGCTTCTGGGTGTGATGGCCGCACACACGCTCGGGTGGGTGCAGCACCCTCTCAGGCCAAGCCCAGCTGGACGTCCACGTTCATTAAACAAATGAGTTCTTGTGGGGCATCTTGTCTAAAAGACCGATGGGCACTGGAGCTAGAGATCAGCTGGGCAAGCCCCCCAGACTCAGGTCTGCAACACGAGCCATCTCCCAGCTCTCCATCTTGGCAGTGAGGTGCCTCTCGTCCCACTGCGGGCTCGGTAACACAACATTGGCCTTGTGGGAATACCTCCACCGCGGAAAGGTCACACTTCTGGGCTCCGGCCACCACTGCAAGGCCTGGTAACCATTTGCCAGACATACCAGTTTTCAACCCCAAAGCAGAAGGGTTTGTGTCCATGGCAGACACCCTCGGGAAGATCCCTGAGTAGCTGAAGGGTGGCCCTGCCCGCCTGGCTCTGCCCCTGGCCTGCACGCCACTGGGCGACCACTGCCTGGCTGAGCTCAGGGCCACTGAAGTGTCAGATGAGCTGGCAGTGGTCTCACTAGAATGACATGTGACAAAACCTCCTGGCAGGCCCCCTCCTCCTCACTCCCCTCCCCCCCAGCAGTTGGCCAAGCCGTAGCCACAGGGGGCTTCCCTGGACCGCTAGTCAGTCCATGTCACCTGCCACTAACCCATGCACGTGTCGCCTCAGAACCTGCTCTGTGGGCAGCTACTTCCAGGGGAGAGTCGGATGCTGCTGTGCCCAGCCTCCACTGCAGCCAGTGGCCAAAGCCCTAGGGGCCAACGAGCCTCCGGAGGAATTCCTCGGGGGAACCAGTTCCCCACCGGCCAAAAGGCAGGGGCAGGGAGGTGAGGTTATCCTTATCCTGCAGCCCCGGCCGCTGCACCTCCAGCTCCTGCCTGGATCCCAGCAGCGGGAAGCGTCCTGGCCGCAGCTACCTGGGCGTGGGAAGCACCTCGACAGCCTGGCCCCCAGCTCTGTGTGCCCGGCCCTTCGTTTTCAGCACTACCTCAACCCACTATGAGCTTACTTCTCTAGTCACGTGTTCGTCTCCCCCGTGGGACATTTGCTCCATGAGGATAGGCCTGTCTCACCAGCAGAAGCCCCGAGCCCGGGAGGTAGAGTGAGGCGGCCTGTGAGCAGGTGGCGTGACCTTGATGAGTGTTAGTCAGCACTGGGGAGGTGGTTGCAACACCCGGTGCTCCAGGGACAGGACCAGAAAGGCAGGGTTTGCTGGGTGTCAGAAGTTACCCTAGGGCAGGCGCCGCCCCGGTGAGGGAGAAGGCCAGCCCCTCCGGGACAGACTTCGCTGAGGGGCGAGCCAGCCTGACCTGTTTGCGTTTCTTTCCAGAACAGGCCAGGCCGCGTGGGCATCCCCTCCGGGCCTGGGAATGGGGGCTGCTTCCAGGTGGGAAGGAGACATCACGCATTTAACATAGAAGCCAGTTCAAGTACCATGGATGGAGACCACGGTGGGGCGTGATGCTAGCACGTCCTTCCCGGGGGCTCGCCCAGAGCGAGCCTGCAGCCCCTGGCCGTGTCCGAGGGGGCTTTAATGCGGGGCGCGGGCCCGGGCCTCCCAGCGCCTGCGGCCGGCGGAGCGGCGGCTAGGCAGAGGACTTGGCGATGATCTTCTCCAGCAGGCTCATCATGCGCTCCTGTAGCTGCAGAGCCTGCACCTGCAGGATGTTCTGCTGGTCCAGCACGCGGCGCACTTCGCGGCAGGTCTCCTCCATGGCGCGGCTCAGCCGCCGCTGCTCCCCCAGCATGGCCTCCAGCAGACGTAGCTTCTTCTTCTGGAAGTGGCCGCTCTGCACCTTGCGCTTCTTCACGGGCCGCTCATCCGACCTGGGGGACAACAGCGGTGCAGGAACAGCAGGCCCCACGGCCCCACCTGACCCTCCCGGGCCCCCCGCTGGACAGACCAGAAACTGAGGCCCTGGGGAGCCTGGCCACTGGCTCAGGGCCCCAGATCCAAGCACGTGAGGGGGTACTGGGGCCCACAGGCACCGCTGTCCACTGAGACCCAATGACCCCAGTCACAGGATTTCCAAACCCCCATAATCTGGGGAGGTGGGGAACACCCTACCATGAGAGCACCCCACACCCACTGAGCTGGGCAGGCAGGTTGGCAGAGGCACAATAGGGGGCTCAGGGGTGGAGGTGTGAGGAAGGCTGGGTGGGAGGGGGCTGGGCAGTGTGGCTCCCCTGGGCTGGCCGTGGGCAGGTGGGGAAGCGCAGGCCTCAGAAGGAAGGGACTAGGTCCTGGGCCCACTCATCTCTCTGCCGTGTGGAACTGGGGGTGCGGAGGCAGGACAGGCACCTGGGGGCAGGCCGCCCTCCCCAGGACGGGACCTCTGGTGGACAGGAGGTGAGGGCAGCCCAAGCCCGCGGCACTCCCCTGGGGTCTCTGCTGTGGGGTGACAGGCACCCCTGGTCTAACCGGCCCCTGCTGCCCAATCCCCCCAGACCCCGAGTCCGAGCCCTGTGCCTCTGAGCAGGACTGCGACCCAGCCGACCTCAGGGGTGGGAGAGCAGGGCTCTGGGGCCCATAGCCCAGCCTTGGCGCAATGCCTGGCACAGCTGCGAGTCTGGGGACTGGGCTCAACCCACAGAAACAAATGGCCATAAATCTCAGGCTTCCCTGCGAATTGGGTCTGGCTGCCAGCAAAGGCATTTTTGTCTGGGGCCCTTGCTGAGAAAGCCCCTCCAGGGAAGGGTGGCTGAAAACAACGAACCGCAGCCCCAACACTGGAGGTGTCAGAATTGGAGAGAAACCCCCGGGGATGCCTCCCCCGGCCCCATCTGACAGACTTGAAGACTGGGCTTGGGCGAGAGCCAGGACCATGGCTCAAATCCATTCTCTTCCTGCTCTCTTTCCCAACTTGCCAACTCCTATTCATCCTTGAAAGCCCACCCCAAATGTGCCTCTTCTGGCCTCCCGCCCCACATCACACAGGTGAGTCTCCTGCGTGCCTGTCTCTGGATATCTTGAGAGCAGGGTCATGGAGCAGCAGGCATGTGGTGAGAGCGCAAGGGATGGGTGCGCCCATGGCACCCAGGCGCGGCCAACACCGCCTCCCTGGTGCTGAGAGGACCAGCCGACCCAGCAAGGGCAGGGTGAAGAGGGACCCCAGGGTGGGGTCTGCTTGGGGGTGCGGGGAACCCATAAGCCAGGAGCTGAGGGGCAGGCAGGGAGTCGCTGGGTTTTCCTCCCTGTGCCCGAGTCTGCTCTCTCCTCTGACACACCCAGCCACCCTTGGAAAAGCTGATTTGTCCTCATTTTACAGAGGGAGACTGAGGCCCAGAGAGGTGAAGAACATTCCATACAAATACAAAGTCATGGAGCCAGGAGACAAACCCAGTCTGTGGATGGACAGCCCATGCTTCAATAACTGCCTGCCTTGCTGTATGAGCCGCCCTGTCTGAGGTTACCCCATCTGAGACACCCCCCATCTGAAGCCACCCTGTCTGAACCACCCCCTCATCTGAGGCCGCCCTGCCTGAGACCCCCAGTCTGAGGCCGCCCTGCCTGAGGCCCCCAGTCTGAGGCCGCCCTGCCTGAGGCCCCCAGTCTGAGGCTGCCCTGTCTGAGGCCCCCCGTCTGAGGCCCCCCACTCTGTCTGAGGCCATCACGTCTGAAGCCCCCCGTCTGAGGCCACCCCCGTCTGAGGCCGCCCTGCCTGAGGCCCACCCCGTCTGAGGCCACCCCTGTCTGAGGTCCCTCCACCCTGTCTGAGGCCGATGTGTCTGAGGCCCCCCGTCTGAAGCCCCCCACCCTGTCTGAGGCTGTCACGTCTGAGGTCCCCTCCAACCCCCATTTAAGGCCGCCCCGTCTGAGGCCGCCCTGCCTGAGGCCCATCCCGTCTGAGGCCACCCCTGTCTGAGGCCACCCCACCCTGTCTGAGGCCGATGTGTCTGAGGCCCCCCGTCTGAAGCCCCCCACCCTGTCTGAGGCTGTCACGTCTGAGGTCCCCTCCAACCCCCATTTAAGGCCGCCCCGTCTGAGGCCTCTGTGTCTGGAAGGATTCATATACCCCTTCACCCTTCGCAGCCAGCCAGGGATGGCAGAGGATGCCACTGGCACGACAGTTGCCGCCCTCACCGCTCGAAGCCCCTTGTCTGGACAGTGGGCTCCTGCCCAGAGGGGGGACACACACTACCTGAACTTAAGGGACAGTAAGCTGGAAGAGCTGTCGGAGCGATCGTCCTGGAAGCGGCCTTCGTAGGAGCACTGGTTAAACGGTAAGTACAGAGGGGCGGACTTAGCAGACGGCGACAGGGACGCCTCGGTCTGGGACGTGGAGGGCCCCGGCTGCTGGCCGTCCGGCAGTCTGCCATCACAGGACTCGGGGGCCTTGGCCAGAATCCTATCAATGGCTAGGTAATAGGGCCAGTCGGGCGGGACGGACTCGCTATCTGTCATGCATTTTAATTTCCTGAAACGAGAGACACAAGAGCCAAGGGTGAGAAACAGAGCTGCTCCCGCCCATGCCGCCAGGCCCTCGGCAGGGACACTGGGGCTCCAGGAACCGGGGACCAGATGGCGCGGGCAGGAGCCACTCGTGGCCAGACAGGCCTCCCCAGAAAAATCGGCCAGGCTCCAGGGCCAAGGGGACCCTGCACTTAGAAAGAAGTCAGGCTCAGGACCTACAAAGCCTTGGACATAAAAAGGCAGCACGCGCCCCGAACGTGAATGAGGTCACAGGCGGTGCCGCGGCCCGGGGCGGATTCCTGTTGTTTCTGTCTCTGATTTGCTGTAGTTTCTACTCTCTGCCATGAACAAATACTGCCTCTAAATAAGGCAGCCAGCCGTGGTACAATACTGTAACGTAATGAAGCATAAGACACACGTGGAATAGAATATCATGATATAATGAAGTATGCAACATGAACAAAAAATATTGTAACATGATTAATGCGGTTTTCTAAAGAGGACGCCTCAGGGAGCATGATCCACAGGAGCTGAGAGCACAGGCTTCAGCGTCCAGCAGGGCTGAGTCTGTCTCGGCGCCAGGACTTTGCTGTGTGACCTTGGGCAGGTTCGTTAACCTCTCTGAGCCTCCACTGTCACATCGGTAAGATGGAGATAATCAAAGTGAGCTCCTCACAGGGCTGTGGGGAGGATTTAATGATAATGGCCAGGGTCTGACAAAGAGCAAGCTGTCCAGATACCGTGTTGGCTGAAGGTATCAGGAGGCAGTGGGGCTGGGCCTGATGGGACCCTTTCTCAGGCTGCCCGACCTCCCCCGTCCCCATGCAGACCACGAGCCACGCACGGGTCTGCACAGCACAGCTCTGCCCAGTGTGGGCCTGAGCCGCTCGCAGGCCTTGCGTCCTGCCCCCCACACAGATGGGCGCTGGGTCTAGGCCGTCCTCTGGAGTTGAGGGATGCGGACAAGGGGCTGCCGAAAGCTGGGTAGCCTCGGCCAGGCCGGAAAAGGGGCAACAAAGAAGAGGGTGCACGCTCTCTGCTCTATCAGACGCAGCCTCAGCCTGTGGCCCCCCATGTTCCCGCCCCATGCTCCTCCCAAATGTGGGGAGTCCTTGGAGCTGCAGTGCCCTGTGACCGATGGCTCCTGTCTCCCAACTTGGATTCCCTACCAGGGTGTGGCCACTGGTCACTGGATATAATGGGCCGGCCATCGAAACAAGTGACCCCCAACAAATAGGCACAGCCAGAGGACGAGGGGGCCTACGGCTCAGGGAGGCGAGCAGAGTCCAGCCACGGCAGGGGGTGGCCTTGGCAGCAGCTCCCACCAAGTGACATGTCCTCAGCAGACAGCCAGGGACAGGTCACATGGGGAAGAGCACGCCCGCTCCACCTTCCCAGCCATGGGACCACCGTCTGTGACCCTGTAGGACTGTGCAGACCCTGGGTGCAGGGGCGAGGCTGGCTTGGGCCCACACCCAGCCTTCACCCGGGGCCCCCCTCCAACCCGTCTGGAGCCCCAACTCCTGTTCAGCCCCACTCAAGCCAGCCCACTCCTTGGAGCAAAGAGGAAAGGCCTGCCCCCAGTGTGGGAGGCCCCTGAATTCTAACAAACCATGTGCCATGGGACCCGGCCACCCCCTCAGGCTTCCTTAGCTTCACAACCTTCATATATAAAGAGCTACTATGAAAAAAGTAAGAAAATCCTGGGCTGTGGGTAGGCGCTCTCGGGGGACAGACAAAGAACTAGTCAGCGTGTTGGCCTGTTAATGAAAGGCTATGCGACCCTTGGGCAAGTCCCTCTCCCGCTCGGGGCCTAGCTTCTCCCTGGATGAGGTGACACAGTGTGCAATGTGCTTCATAAACTGTGAAGTGCTGTGCACATGAGCAGCCCTCACCCCACCCCAGGAATGGAGGCCCCAGGTGCCCCTCTGCTGCGCCCACACCCCCGTCTCCAGGAGCGGAACTGAACCCTTCCCCTGGGAGACAGGAGGCTTTCGGGATAAATAATGAATAACCCGCCAGACACCAATCAGAGCCCGCGCATGAGAGTCAGAGGGGAGGCTGGGCCCCGCCAGCAGCACCGCTGTGCCCCCGCCCCCCGAGGAGCAGAGGGGCGTCTGCAGACACTCAGCCCTGGGCGCCCCAGGGGCCACACGGCATTTAACGGCACTTCTCCACGGGGCTCGGATGCCGTCTGGACCCGGCCTGCCTGGGGCTGGGCCCGTGGGTCAGAAAAGGGCCTTTGCATGGGCCAGGCCTGCTCCTCCAAGGGCCGTAAAAAATGCAACTGAAAACAGCTTTTCATGGTCAAGGCCTGCAGAGCCCCTGCGCACTTCCAGGTGGGGTCATCTCCTCGCCTGTGGGGGCGGAGGGTCCTCCCCACAGAGTGTGGCCCGAGGTGCCCGAGGCAACCCCGCAGGGCAGCCACCGGGCGGACCAGGGGGTGGCCAGGCCTGGGGCCAGCCGGACACCTGCCTGTCCTCCCAGGACACTGACAGGCCCAGCCCTGCCCAGGCGGCCTCAGGGCCGCTCTCCCCGTAGCCCCTGCTTGACCTTCACTCCAGCAAAACCCTGGCACGCCCACGACCTTCCCCCTGCCAGTGACCTTCACCCCGCCCGTGACCCTCCGCACACAGGTGTGGGCTGCACGCATCCTGAGGTGCCGGGAACAGGGGCCACACACGGCTCCTTCCCTGGACGCTGCACCGCCCGGGACCCCCGTCTTCGGCCCTGACCCAGCAGGTCCCCTCAGGCTGCCTGGGAAGGGGGTCTACCGTGGGATGGGCAGAGGCAGAGGTGAGGCCAGGCCTGGGGCCCCTCCCACCCTCCTGGGCGCCCAGGGTTTCCCAATCAGCCCTCACCTGCGCCCCGACCCTGAGGTCAGCACCGTGCTATGCTCACAGCCAGCCCAGTGGATGCTGACAACGAGCATCAGGACGAAGCAGGGCCCACAGGCCGGGGAGCTGAGCCTCTTTCTCGCCTCGGGCCTCAGTTTCCCTGTGTGTGCAGCTCCGCCACCCTACTGTGGAGCTGAGCCTGGACTGCCAGCCTGCAGTCTCCTGGCCAAGGGGCAGCCGATGCAAGAGCCAAAGGTGTTCTTGGGCTTGGCCATGGAAGAGGCCAACAGGAGAGCCAGCTGGCGTCATCCCCAGTCCTGCCCTCGCTGGGCCTCAGTTTCCCCACCTCCCCAATGGGAGGCTGCATCAATGGTTTCTGAGGCCCCATGTCGCCCTGTGGGGCTGTCTGGGGGGCCGCAGGTGGGCCGGCCCCGTGGGGACCTCACCGCCTTCCTGGGCTGGGCCGGGGCCGAGCGCACGGGCCGCGGAAGCGTACCTGTACTGGAAGGTCATGTTGGTGATCTTGATCTTGATCTCCTCGCCCAGCCGGCGCTCGCCGGTCATCTCCAGCAGCTTGCTGGCCATCTTCTCGTACACCTTGGCGTTGCGCTTGGTCTGCTTCAGCTCGTCGAAGAACTCCTCCCAGACGAGCATGAGGCCGCGCATCTCGGCGTCCGTCCAGTTGCGCGCCCGCCGGTGCTTCTCCGTCTGAGGAGACACAAGGTACCCGGGCACTTCGGCCGCTGCCATGCTGGAGGCACCTGCGGGGTTAACGGACGGCGTTCGGAAAGGCCGGCTGCCGCCTGCACACCACGGCGGCGGGCAGGAGCCCCGCTCCTGGAAGGCAGCTCCGTGCTCAAAATGGGGCCTACATCTGACAGGCAGGAATTTAGTTAAAAGCTTTTAAACGGGAAACGTCATTTTGATGTCACGTTTCCATAGCAACAGAGCAACTGCATAAGCTACAACAACAGAAACCTTTTAACTGAAAGCGCAGGAATCAGGGCCACCGTGACGGGCCATCAATATTGCAGAGGACGGGCCAGGCCCCAAACTGGTGGCCCCGGCTCCGCCTCAGCCCCAGCAGGCCTGCAGGCCCGGCTGGCCCACGCCGCGCAGAGCAAGGAGCCTGCCCTGGGCTGACCGGGCTCCTGAAGGGTGGAGCCCAGACCCCACCTCAGCCCGGCCCGGGCTCACGCAGGCTGGGGGCCGGGGGAGCCCAAGGTAGGAAGTTGGAGTGGGACAAACAGAGAAAACGCGGGGCAGACAGAGAGGGAGACAGAGGGTGGGAGGGGCGGGCACGGACACAGGGAGGGGGCAGACACAGGCGCCGACACCCCCGGGACATCCCAGCCTCCACGCCCCCGGGGTGGCCCGTGCACAGCATCCCAGGCCACATGTTCACATTTTGTGATGGGAAGTATAAATGTGTCAGCGCCAGGCTGGGCGCAAGTGGGACTCCGGCCCGAGCAGGCCCGGTTCTGCAGGTGTGTCTCCGTCCCTGCAGCGGGGCTGACTGCTGGCCCGGCTCATGTGGGCTGCGCTCAGGGGCCAGGTCAGCGTTTGAGGTCGAGTCGTGCCTGGGAGCATGTGGTGTGTGTGTCCCCTCTGCCCTGCTGTGAGTCCCAGGACGGCATAGCTGCAGCGCCTTGCAGCCCTCACTGTTCTGCATGAGCGCCATCTGTCCCCAGACCTGCTGCCTCCCCCTGGCTGGAGGGGTGCTCCTGTGTCCCCAGTGCCCCACAGGAAAGGGCTTGGTACAGGCTGGCCGTGTAAAGAAATGAGCACATGAAGGGACCAACCCTAAGTCACCCCCCTCCCTTCCCAGTCGGTCACCCAGACTTCACCTTTGGACTCACTGGCAAACTCCTATTCATTCTTTAAAACCCTGTTCTGACATTGCCTCCTGTCTGAAGTCTTCCTGCTTGACTTTGGTCCTTTTTCCCTCCTGCCAATTGGACCACCTTGAGCCAGCCTGTTTTATATTCTCCTTTCCAGCTGTGTGACCCTGGGTTAAGAACACTTGCAAAAGAGACAGTAATGAGGACTGAGCACTGAATGCTAGGCACTGGTCTATGTTACATATTTGTGTTTTCTACTTTGATCCTCAAGGCAATCATGTGAGGGAGGCTGACACTGCTGTTATTCCCATTTTATAGACAAAGAGCCTGAGGCTGGAAAGGTGAGGTCACCTTGTGGACCAGGGGCTGGGCCGGGCCAGGCTGCCTGGGAGCAGGGTCTGACTCTGTGCTGGCCAGCAGGCTCCCTGTGAAGGACGCTGTCAGCTGCCCTCTGCACCCATGATGCAGCCAGTGCGAACTGCTCCCCACCATTCCCGGGGTCTGGCTGGGGTCCTTGGCTGTCGGACCCTGGCCCTCCCTTAGTGGGCCTCTGTCAGGGCTTGACTGACGCTCATCCCAATGTTCTGAGGGCCAGGACACACGGACACTGACCTCCAGCACTGGCCAGGCTGGGAGTGCACTGTGAGACAGTGTGACTATAATGTGGGGGCGGGGCGGTTGTGAGCAAAGGCAGGCTTGAGAGTGAGACTAGGGAAGCCCCTCTCCCCCACCTCAGAGGACTTAGGGACCAGCCAGGGGAGCCAGTGGGGACCACAGAGAGCAAGGGTCACCTAAAGCCATCAGCATCCTAAAGTTAAAAGATGGAACTCCAGGGCCGGCCAAGGGGCGCGTTGGTTAAGAGTTGCCTTGGGACGCCAGCTCTGAGCAGCAGGGCTGCCGGTTCAGATCCCACATGGGCCAGTGACACTGCCCTCTACAGCTAAGATGGTGAACAACAGCTCCACCTGGAGCTGGGCTGTGAGCCCCGGCGACGGTGTGGGCTGCAGCCCCTGCTGCAGTGGGCTGCCATAGGCTACAGTGAGTGGCCGGCAGCCAGCGTGAGCTGCCAATAGCCGCGGTGAGCGACCGTCCAGAGGCCGGAGACCGATCTGCCTCATCCGGGAAGAGCGCAATGACGATACCAACATGGGCCAGTGAAGCAACATCCTCCACAACTAGACCCGAAAAACAAAAGGTTCCCCTCCCCGAATTTCCCAATAAAATCTTTAAAAAAAAGATGAAAATCCAGCAAGTGGTCAATTAGCGTGAGCCCACAGCACTGCTGGACAAACCCTGATGGCCATGTGGATCCCAGCTGTATCCCAGATGCATGGCACCCCCAGTGATTCTGCCTGGCACCCTTAGGGTTCTGGTGATGGCCTGAACTTGGGGAGGTGCCTGGGATGGGCTGCCGGCTGGAGCGCCCTCCTCCCCGGTCAGAGCTGGAAAGGCAGCGGGACGGGGCACCAGGGGCATGTGTGGGCCAAGGCCCGGCCCTGCCATCAGCTCACGGTGGGAACCCTCCTCTCTGGGCCTCAGGGGTCACCTGGGGACATGGTGGCACCACCGCCTGGCTGCGTAGTAGCCCTGCACTCCTCCAAGCCTGGACGCCTGGCAGCGCACTCAGGAGTTTTTGCAGAGCGAATGTGACTGGAAGGTGCACCGCCTCCAGGAAGCCCCCGCTCTCACACCCTCTCACGCGGCACCGGCACCGCCTCTCGCCCCACCTGAGCACCTTCCTCACACGCCTGTCAGCACGCGGGGTGGAGGGCCCAGAGCGACGCAGGCAGAGCAGAGGCTGGGTGCTGGCCTGGCTGGGGCTAGGGGGTTACTGCCCTGGGGGGCAGCAGCTGGCCCAGGGTGTCACTGCCCATGCCCTGGGCCGAGACCCATGTGGCTCCAGAAAGCCACCTACAGCTCCTGTTTGGCCTCCAGCTGGTATGTCCAGGGAGTCGGTAAAATGCTGGACTCCAACGGACTCTTCTCAGGTTTCAGCGGACACCAGAAGCCCCTGGGGCAGTTGTGGAAGCAGAGCCCTCACGTTGGGCCCCCAGAAACAAGGAGCTGGGTGTGCGGGGGGAGGGCCACGCACCCAGCTGTCCCAGCCCCGGGGGGCCGTCTGTCCTCTGCTGCGGAGGCGGCCCGTACCTTGGCACAGCTGCATGGCCTGCTGGGACCCTCAGTGTCTGTGGGGAGGGGAGGCGGAGGGCTGGGGGCTGGGCATCCAGCAGCACCTGCAGGGAGAAGGAGCAGTCAGGCCGGGGTGTCGGGGAGCCCTGGGGACGCCTGGGATCTGGCGAGGCCTGTGCTGCAGTCAGGCCTCCGTCTCCCTCTAAGCCAGTGCGGGGCCTACGCAGTACCTACGAGCTCCCAGCCAGCCCAGCCCGGCAGGCCCACGTGGGAGCCCAGGGCACGGCAGGAAGGGGGCAGCCCCTCGAGGGGTACGAGCAGAGGTGATCAGGGCCTATGGCCGTGGGTAGGGGAGTTTGGTGGCGAAAGAGCTCCCAGCCTTGGCAAAAGGGGGGAGAGCACACCCAGTGTGGGGCGTGTGAGTCTAGGCTGCGGGGCGGCAGGGCAGGGCAGAGCCGTGCTGACACCATCGCCCCCCCACCCCCCGTGTTCGCCAGGAGCCCAGGCCTAGCCTTACACCCTCCGCCTCAGTGAGCAGGCCCCAAGCCTGGCCTGGCCTGTGGATCCTCCCCGACCCCACGCCCACGCAGGGTGAAGGCCTGGGAGCCCCAGGGCCCCCATAGGGCATGGCTGGGACAGGCTGAGGCCATCTGGGCGTCCCCTGGGTATCCTGCTTGGGAGGCCGGTGGACAAGCCACATGGGAGAGCCTGACTAAAGGCCCCAAAGCCGTGGGAACCTCACAAGATGCTGGTGGTTTCCCCAACGTCCTGATGACTCCACAAAGCGGGCCAACCTCTGTGCCCCTGGGCCCCGGCAGAACACTGCCTCCAGCAGCGCTAGGAGCCCCCGCCAGGCCCTGGGACCCCCACCCCACAAGAGCTCCAGGGTCTTGGGTCAGAGGCAGGGGTTTCCTCTGAGAAAAGCGCGGTCTCAGCCTCTCCTAGTGCCCGGCTGCCACGGTGGGCGAGCAGGGGACGTGCGGCAGACAAGCCCCCTCACACCAGGGGCTCTTTCTGGAATGACAGGTCGACCAGGTGTGCTCAGGTGCGCCAGCCAGGGTCTGGCTGTCCAGGCGTGGCCCAGGGAGGGGACTAGGGCTCAGGTAGCTCTGAAGGGTGAGGCCATGTGGCCCTGGAGTTGTCACAGCGGAATCAAATTTAGGTGAAGTCACTCCATCAAATGTTTAGAGCAGCTGAGAGGAGACCCGAGGCTGACGCGGCCTGTCACTGCCCTTGTGCAGAGAAGGGGTCCTGTGCCTCAGGAGGGCAGAGGGCAGAGCTGTCACAGCCTCAGGGGAGCCCGCATGCAGTCACACCGCTGAGACCCAAGGCCAGGGCCCGGGGGCCCGCGCTTCTCTCCAGGCCCCCAGCGCGGTGCACTGGCGGCTGCTCTCGGGAAGGGCTGGGCGGACCACTGCCACCGAACGGGCGGAACCCACAGGACTTCGGTGGCATTTCTGAAGTACCTGCCTGAGCAGCCCGCAGCCTTAGTCGTCTGCAGGTTGGTGGTAAACATCTGCACCCCGAGTTTACCACGGCATGGACCGCCCAGGCCTGGGGCGGGGCTCACCAGCATAAGGACAGGCCCTGTGGCTGGGCAGATGTCCAGAGGAGCTGGACTCCCGGGGGACAAGGACTTGCAAGCAAAATGGGCACGGCACACGCCACCACACAACGCAGCCCAGGAGCACGGGTGCCGACGGCCAACGAGGCAAAGGGGCCAGCCGGGCCACGGGGTGTGGGGGTGGATCAAAAGCCGGGTCATGGCCCCATGAGCACTCTAGTCCAGGCCCAGCCCCGGCCGCCCCCAGGGCCCTGGGCTGAACGGAAGCAGATGCAGTGGCAAACACGTGGCCCCTGCGTAGCTGGATTATGTCGCTTAGCCAGCGTGGCTCTGCGGCCGTGTCTGCTGAGCAGGACCCCTGCGCTGTGGTCTGTCGGCACAGACGGCGTCTGCCATCCGAGGCGTCCGGCGTGTGTGGCACAGCGGTGGCCTCTCTCCCGCAGCGGGGTGTAGGCCCTCAAAGCAAAGCAGGCCTTGCACAGCAGTTCACAGTTTAACTCCTTTCCTTTAATTCAGATGATGTACAAAGTTTGCAGCCATTTTGAAACCTTAAACATACATCTCACGTCAGTCCTCTGCCCCGTTCAGAAGCGGACAGTCAGGTGCGGGCCAGGCTCCGGGACGCACCCATCACAGCCCTGCTGGCTTGCAGCTTGGTGGGGACGGAGTGGTGGCGCGCCGCCCGCTGACAGCCCCTGGGCCGGAGCCAAAGCCCCTGTGGCAGGTCTCTGCAGGCGGGGCGCCCCCTGGTGTGCAAGGGGGGCGGCAGTGGCCATCCACAGCAGATGCTCCCAGAAGCACTCGGGGTGGGGGTTCCTTCAAGTGCATTAGTGACAGACTCACAGGGGAGGTGGCCCCTGACCTTCCGGGCCACCTTCAGTCGTCACCGCCCTCTGAGTGGCCCCTCCTTGCTGAGCAGTGTACGGCCACAGCCGGGCAGTGTGGGGCGGTCCTCCTCTCCAACGGCCCAGCGCCAGCTCCCCAGCCAGCGGCCGTCACAGCTGTTCTCCGGGCGCCACCCACGCCCCTGGACAGAACAAGTCCAGTGTCACCCAGGTTGGTACAGTTTTGGGCACTCATCCCAGAGGGAGGGCTAGAGCGCAAGAGAGGGGACATGCTAGGAAGGATGCCCGCGTGTGGAGGAAGCTAGTGCCACTCCCCCCAAATCACCGACAGCCCAGGCAACCGAGGGAGCGGGACCTGCGGGGCGGCGAGCAGTCCTTGCTGCTCAGAGTCGGCCCACGGAACCGGCAGCACGGCTCATCTCGGCTCCGGGAGAAGCTGCCCACGGCCCCAGGGCTCGGAAGTGACCCCCGGGCAGCGGTGAGCCCAGGTGTGGCGGGGGCCCTTGGGGCGGGGGCCTTCTCTATGCTGCATTCTGGGTGACGTGTCAGCGTCATCCTTTCCTCCTGACAGGACATGGCTGCTGACAAAAGTTGACAGAAAAAGTAGTAAAGGGCACTTGGCGACTGGGAGGGCCCCCTGCACACACTGGGCCAGCAGCGGGCGGGGCAGGCGGCTGGAGAGGGCGTGCCCTAAGTGCATTGCGAAACACATCTACCCTGGTTTCGTACAAATCTTTCCTGATATTACCAGAAGGAAAACAGAAAACCCACTCCCCCACACAAGACCCTGACAATCAAACTAATGATATCTTCAACAAATCTGGATTGAGGATTTAATTGGTACCTGCCAGACGTTTAGGAATGTAGAGTCTGAATCCCTTCCTCAAAGCTGACAAGGGGGCCTATTTCCTCAGTGGGGTTTCAATGAGCGATGACCCCCAGTCACGCAGACAACTCCACGTGGCAGGTCTAAGAAAAGTCAGCTTCTACAAAGAATTGACGGCCATTTCAAGAGGCCTTGCATATTTGTATCTTGAGATACACAGATAATTATGGACACGTACGCACACATATGTACAGCCCTTGGCCAGGGCACAGTAACTCCACCTACAAGCGCATACCCATCTAGGGGGCACACAGGCACGTCTCTGGGTCGGCACCTATGGCCAGATCTGGGCTCCAAGGCCCCTTGTGAAGAACTGATTGTTTAAATCACATCGTAAACAAGGGGAACCCAGTGACAGGAACCCTAAGGGGAAGGTCCCAAAGCCTACATTCAGTGCTCTTCACAAATGTAAACACCTAACCAGGAACACCAGCGGCCGACGGTGCACCGTCTCAGAGCTGCTGGAATCTCGGCGGGCAGGGAGGGAACAGCACATTCTGA
The DNA here is from genome assembly GCA_033961575.1 of Aselliscus stoliczkanus. Classification (NCBI taxonomy): domain Eukaryota; kingdom Metazoa; phylum Chordata; class Mammalia; order Chiroptera; family Hipposideridae; genus Aselliscus; species Aselliscus stoliczkanus. The sequence goes on from CM066734.1 coordinate 141,818,034, forward strand.
GAACTCCCTGTGCTCACAAACATTCTCAGACATTTTAGGGGAAAAGCTAGGATGAGAAACGGGGGCCCAAAGTGAGCAAGGATCAATGCTACTTTCTTCCTTCTTGTTAAAACTCAGCAGAGCCCTGAGGGCCAGCTGACACCTGACCCGCTCGGCTGGGTCGCGGGGGGGGGGCTGGCCGGAAAAGGTGTGTGGGCAGCAGGAAAACCCTGCACCTCAGCTGGCCCCTGAGGAAGAGGGCAGCTCGGGTCAGAGCCCCTCACGGGCCGTGCACACAGTGGTGAGATGGCAGGTCTCCACGCACAGCTGTGAAGGTAACTAATCAGATAGCAAAAGGCTCCTCCTCCTTCACAGACTCCCAAAAACATCTGCAAACGTATCTCCACTTACCACATCAACTACCCCAAACCCTGACTGCACTTGAACTGATGACCAAACGACCAGCACCCACAGCCGCGCAGTCCACGGCAAGCAGAGTCCTACCCCGAAGCTTCCGGCTCCTGGACAAAGTCAGCGCGACCGTCCGGGCCCTTTTGCATCTGGGTTTGAGTGCTCTGGGCCTGAGGGGCGTGGGCTGGCCAGCCACTGCCCGGCCCATCTCATTCCTGCCGGCCACTGGCCCAGTGGGCACGGACCCGGCTGGCTGGGCTGAAAGGGGCCCCGGTGCCGCAGCTGAGTGGAAAAGGGACCGAGGAGGGCTGGGGTCTTTCTCCAACAGTTGCCAGGACACCAAGCTTTGCTCTGGACCAAGAGGCCTGGACGGGGCGGCCGGGCCAGGCGTGCACCACAGGCCCACAGGGGAAAGCCGACCTCTGCACCACTGGCCAGCCCCAGGGCAGACCACAGCCCAGAGCCAGCTCCGGACAGGAGGCGGAGGATGTCAGGGCGGTGGCTCTGGGTATGACAGAGGCCACCCCTCACTGCCGGTGCCTCAGGCAGAGGCTGCTGCGGGCAGAGGTGTCCCCTGGGCACCTGACAGCTGAGTGGGCACTTTGTCAGTCCTTCGAGGGGGCGAATGGAGAATTCCTGATACAGACATCCGAAATCGACACTTCTCTACATTCTAATGGATGTGAATGCATAAAGAAGGGTGGCGCGTGCCTGGCATGTTGTCAGCGTGTTAAGGAGGCATTGGGTGAGGGGCTGCCGGACACGGAACAAGGACAGGCTGTCCGCACCCACGGAGCTGTGGCATGCAGCACAGACTTTACACGGGCATAGCAAGTACCTTAAAATTAATCTCTTTACTGATACAATTCAATTTTAAATCCTGAGAAGAAAACAGACAAAGGGAAGTATGGCGCAGGGCGTGCTCCCAGCTGCCCTGCCCGGCAGATGCTGCCAGGGGCAGGACCACAACCCAGGCTTCCTGGGCCGCGCTGGGGGACACGGCAGGCTCTCCAAGCCTGATGGCGCCACCTCTGCCTGAGACAGCAGGGGGCCGATGGCCAGAGCAGAGGGTGCGTGTCCCAGACACAGAGCAGCTGTACCCTGGTGACGAGGACCAGGCCGGACGTTAGGAGGAGGAGGAACAGCGGGCTACCTGGAGGGTAACACTAGTTACAGCAGAAGGGCTAGCATCGCAGCTGTCCGTGCTCCCTGGAAGGACGCAGGCTCACCCCCACGTTACTGCACACACGCCCCACGCGCAGCCCCACGGCGGCAGCGACAGCGCGTCTGCCTGCAGAGACGGGCGCCACCCGCGGCTGCCCGTGCGGTGCTCAGCACGCTGCGGCCTGGTGGGCGTTCTGCAAACAAGCCAGCAGTCGGTGGTATGGATTTCCAGGGGCCGCCACCACCTCAAACACAGACTGGAAGGCGCGGCGGTCGAGCTCCTCCTCTATCTGGTGCCGGTAGAAGTCCGTGGCCACCAGGCAGAAGAGGTTAACGTCCACGTGCTCCAGCCTGCCCATCCTGCTGACGACGTGGGGAAGGCTGGCAGAGGGTTAAGGAGAAGGCTACCAGCGAGGGGAGAACCGCCTCCCATCCCCGCCTGACACGGGGCTACGAACGGGCCCAGGGCGTCACTAGCCGCCTAGAGCAGGCGGCAGGCCCGGGCCGCGCCCGTAGCAGCCACCTCCCGCACAGCTCCGCAGCCGAGTCCGCGCTGGCTCCCGCACTCGCGGCGGCACTCACCTGGCCCGGCTCCCGGAGAGGTGCTGGCGGCTGCTGCTCCTGCGAGCCCCGCTCCTCCGAGTGAGGGCAGAGCCATGGCCACCCTGTCTGGGCCTCCCAGGAAAGCCGGGTGAGGCCTGCTGTCAGCACCAGGACGGCCGTCTGCTCAGAGGCAATGTGGTCTGTCTTGGGGGGGAGGCTGCCAAAAGGGGGTGGGACTCGGATCTTCACTAAGCCTTTCCCCGAGGGGACGACACAGGGCACAGTGACAGAGGATAATGAGAAGCAGCAACGGTGACAGGCCCAGATGCACAGAACGCGCGCGTGTGCAGGGACCTGGCCCTCCCGTCCAGGCCCGGCCACTGCTGGATGGAGGTGAACATGCCGTTTTGTTTCCTTGTTAACCGTTCCCTCTCTTGGGGCTTAAGGTAGATGTCATCTGGGGTTTTGCAGGGGTCAGGTTTAGAAACACACACAGAACATCTACCCAGACACCGACAGAGGAGCATGCGGGAGCTGGTGGTGAGCGAGGGCTGCTCTGCCCACCCGGCCAGGACCCCGGGAAGGATACATCGCCGACACCCACGGGCTGGTGGACGCACTGACGAAGAAGCAGGAGAGGCTCCACACGGCCATCGCAACTGGAGTCCTCTGTGTGAAGTTGGACAGGGACAGCATGACCCAGTCCCGGACCATGGACGACTGCCCCGTGCTGTGCAGAGTCTGGAACACCTGAGCAGAGGGGCCCGGAGCGTCAGGGGTGCGGGCAGCCGGGGCGAGGGCAACACAACCGTTCAAAGGGGAGGAAGTGGGCCCATGACAAAGCCACTGTGGGAGGCAGAGCCCGGGAGCCGGGGCGGCCCACCCCAGGTGCTTCCGCGCCCCACACCTTATACACCACGGTGGCCATGAACTGCGGGTAGGGCTGCTGGTTAGACAGGAATTCTCCAATGACTTTGTTCATGACGTCTTGGGGTGGGAAGAAGTCGTCTAAAAACTGAGGCAGGATCCGTGCCACCACTCTGGCCTCACAGGGAAACCCCTTTCTGATCCTAAAAGAAGGGGTGACATTCAGAGCCCCCCTGCCCCTGCCAGGGGTTTCAGGGGCTTTCCAGGAGGGTCACGAGCTGGGCTCCTAGAATATTAACTGGGAGACCAAAAGGAAATTCCCTTCTCTGTTGACCTCAATAGGACCGCAGACGGATACACAGGCTTGGGGAACCCCCCCAAAGATTTTAAGGTTGTGTCCAGTATTCAGCAGACATGGTCTGGGTGGTGACACTGAAGCCGAGATTTAAAAGCTCGCAGTGAAAATGCTGTCCCTGTGGGGTCCTCATCTCCAGGCCTGAGCACTCGCACGCGGCCTTCTCGCCGCCACGTCCTGACACTGGAGCACTGCTGTCCGCTTTTCCCTCTGGTCTACCCTGGACCCGGGAGCCCCTGCTGGCGTCTCCCTAACAGACCCCGGTGTGCACGAGCACGGTCCCTCTGGATGCTGGCAGACAGCGCTCAGGCCACCTTGGCAGCACACGTGGAATCGCTGGATATAACTGACAGCACCGGAAGTGACCCAGAAACCAGGCCTACTCCTCCTCCCAGGTGTGGCCACATCTACCTGCCTGCGGACGTCAGCTGCTGCCCAGCACCCAGGACTGACAGCGCCCTTTCGCTGAAAAGCCCAGTGCCCATCTAGTGTGTGCAGAGTGGTCAAGCTGAATGCCTGCACTGCAGCTGCTCAAGTTCTCCTTTGTAACATGAGCCCTGGAGTGGAGCCTCGGGGAGGGAGGCGCCCAGGCGCGCTCCTGGCCCCCACCCGGCTGGCTGGCGGACGACCATGTGTGGAGCAGAGGAAGCCCGACTGTCAACGTTCATTTTAAATTTCAACGTGGAAACCGTGCACCTGCTCAGCTTCCAGCACACCTCATCTGGCCGGAGCGCGGAGGGCTTGCTCAGTGCGCTCCTGGGAGAGTCCAACTGCCCCAGTGCCCCCGGCCAAGCCGACGGGCGAGGACGGCCGAGCAGTGCAGAGCAGCCTCCCCGAGGCCACACACCACGCCGCCCGCACGGAGGCCTGGGCGAAATCCGGGGCCCGTCCTATAGAAGACCGAGGAGGCACCTGGTCCACTGTCCAGAAGGGGCAGGCTGAGCAGACGCTGCCCACGCTCATGCAGATCTCGGCTCTGAGACGCGAGTTAGCTGCGTCTATAACATGTCCTGAGGCTGCCCCGATGCTGTGCTGCCCCCTGGCCCTGGAGGGCACCCCGTGTGACAGAGGGGCTCCTCTTCCCAAAGGCAGCAGCGCCTGACGTTCTTCCCACTCAGGGGTCCATGCCCAGCTGTTAGATGTCTCATTCATGAGCCCCTCTGGACACCCACACTACCTTCGGGAGAGACGCTGGACACAGGGGCGGCCTCGGAGCGATCAACTCCAAAGTCCTGGGTGCCGGGGCCCAAGGACTGCCCACTCCATGGACCCCTGGGTGGGAAGCCCCGGGGCCGCAGCAGGGGGAGAGTGGATGTGCATCAGGCAGCTGCGGGCGGCTCAGGGGAAAGGCGGGCTTCACCTCTCACCTGTCGAAAAGAACAGACACCCGCTCCATGGCCACGATCACAGACTCGCTGTCGGGAGCGGCCGGGCTGGGGTCGGAGGTCCTGCCCGGGCTAACTTTCTCCTTTCCTGCAACGAGTCATTGAGGGCTGTTACTCGGTAAGACTGGATAGGCTCTGTAGACAGTGCCCTGAACTCAGACAGAGTTCAATGAGCCCCAGACATGCTCTGAAACCAGGTGTGTGAGCCCCTGGCAGCCCAGCCAGCTGCACGGGGTGTAGTGGTCGGTCTGCAGACCTGTTTCCCAGGTGTGGTTCCGACACCAGCCGTGATGTGACCTGGTCATTCCTCCTCCAGGCTCTAGAATCTCCTTGAGAACTAGAGGGGACCTGTGGTCTGTGTCCCGAGAAGTTGCAGGAGACCCATACAGTCTGGCTATCGGACCCAGGGGCCCGGCCTGCCCCGCCCCCACCGCTCACCTGTGTACATGCAGGTGAGCATCAGGCCCAGGGCCGCCATGGCCCGGTGTGGGCTGTGCACGTTCACTCTGTCCACGCTCAGCTTGACCAGGGACTCTGTGTCCAGCCGGGAGAGCTGCTCGGAGAGCAGGAGGCGCTCCAGGCCTCTCAGGACGCAGTGGTAAACGATGGAAGGAGTGGCCTCCTCACTGCCAGACAGCATCACCCCGCACATCTGGAGAGATGGAACCTTCTAAGTCACAGAGGCCCCCTGTCGCTCACACTTCTTCCCAGACCGCCACCCTGCGGCGCCATCGCCCCTGGCGGCCCGGCCACTCGCCTGTATCACTGATGCGGAGAACTCGGGCCCCACGTCCAGAGGGTAGTTCTCAATCAGGTAGAAGGCGGTGGCACACATCAGCAGCATGTGCTGCTGGCTATGCACGTTCACGCAGCTGCAAACACGAGGTGACAGCCACGCTTAGCCCCAAGCAGGCCGTCTGATGCTGTGTGCTGTCCTTGCATCCCAGTGACCTCAGCCACCGTCCCCATGAGCAGGTGCCTGCTGGGGTTCCCACTGTCCCTGCCTGTGCTCTGGCCAGGGTCTGACACAGCTTGGACATGTGTCCATCACTCTTCCCACAGCCCACTCTAAGGCCCCGCCCCGGCCGTGGCCAGCCCCACTCACTGGGCTATGCCCTTGAGGTTGGACAGGAGATAGTCGCTGACGACCGGGATGAGCTGCTTTGCGGTGTCATCCAGGAGGTCACACTCTAGCACGTAGAGGACGCCATGCAGGGCCCCGATCTTGCTGGGCAGGTGGCTGCTCCTGAGGGTGCTCTCCAGGAGTCGGCTGACCGGCTCTGCCACGGCCTTGTCCTAGAGCATGGACACAAGCAGAGGCAGGCCCATGATGACCTGGGAGAGGCTGAGGAGGGCGGAGCTCATGCTCCAGCGGAAAAAGCACAGCAGGCCTGACGGCGCCTGCATGAGGGCTGGCCCTGGGCTGGTGTCGTGCACCTGGGCGTCGGGAGTGTCCCCAGCACCCTACCTGATAAGGGCGGCTCCCTGGGCATCGCCTGAGTGCTGACACCCCTCTCCTCCTGGGGGCCTGGAGTTTGGGGCGTGCCAGCCGGAGGGGCCTGCGGGCCCAGCCCCCGAATGAAAGCCCTGGCTCTGAGCCCCTGAGGAGCCTCCCCGGTGGGCAACACTCCACACGTGTTGTCACAAGTCACTGGGGGACTTGAGCGCGTCCCGGGCCACTCTGGGAGAGGGTTCTGGAAGCTGAGGCTGGTTCCTCTAGGTTTTGCCCCGGTGCCTCCTCCCTTCACTGACTTGTGGTTTGTCACAAATCTCAGCATGAGAATAGATGCGTCCTCCTAGCAAACACCCGGGTGGCCATCTATACAACACACTGTCCACGTCACTTAGCATCCCCAACATGAGGTAAGAGGGCACCTACACACTGAGACCTTCAGAGAGGACCCGGTGCAGAGCTGGGGGCAAAGGCAGCATTTCAGACCCCCCACCCAGGGAAAGGCGACCCCTGCTGGCTGAGCCCTCGTCTCGTTCTGCGAAAGCAACAAGAGGCTGCCCGACCACACAGCCCCCAGGGAGCTGTGTCCCTGTGGTCGCCACTGAGGGACGACACTCCTTGCTCAGGGCCTCCTCCTCCTCCTGCCGCACACCCACAGACTGTGGACGCCCTGCCGGGAACGCCCCCACCCGTGCCTCCTGCCCCCAGCTCTGAAACGGCAGCAGGAAGGGGCCGACCTCACAACACTGGGCACGTGCCTCAGGAGGAGAGGCATCGGGACCCTGCCACCTGCACCAGGACACACGGGCAACACTCACAAAAGACCGTCCTAGGGACAGCGCCCGCACACATCAGGACTGGGGAGTCCAAATGCATCATCTTGCCTGAAGATCTCAACAAACGATTATGACTTGTTTGATTTACTGAGAACACAATGTTTGCCTGGGGGATGTGGGCCTGAGCACAGACACACAATGACAATGAAAGTGAACCCAGCAGCTTAACCTCCCCACAAAGACAAAAGGACCCCTTCAAGCCTGGCTGCTTCTTCATGGTCTCTCAACACCCACAGGGCGCTTGCTTTGAAGAGCTCACAGGAGGAGAGCCGCGGGCTCTTTGTTTCTGTTCCCTGGATGGTGGCTCCAGGGCTAACGGCCACCCAGGAGGGGGCAGTCGGGAAGGGGCGCGAATCAGGGCTCCGGTCGCACCCACTCTGCTGAGCACGCTGGCTCCCACCCCGGCCGTGGCTCCAGCGGTGGAGATGCGATCTGTGCCCCCTCTCCCCGTCAGACTGTGGAGGGGGCCATGTGGGGTGCAGGAGGAAGAGCCCCACAGATGCAGTGGCACGTGGTTACTGTCACCGTTAGGACAGACTGGACCGAGGATGGAACGTGGGGGGTGATGGGCCAGGGCAGGAGGCACCACACCACTCGCCAGTGGCCCCAAAAGTGGCAGCCACTCGTGTCTGTGAGCCCGTGAGTCTCTGCTGCCCCCATGGCGATGGGCTCCAGGAGATGCTGAGACAGAAGCGCCGGCTACTGGCCAACGTGACATGGCCGGGTGGCCAGCGCTGGGCAGGTGGCTCAGGTGCTGCTCTCCCGTGTGCTCCAGCCCAAGGCGGGCCCACACTGAAGTACACTCACGTGTCTATGTGAGGTCTGTCCAGCAGACGCCATGCGGTGACGTCCCCACAGCAAGCGGGGCGCCACTGGCTCAGTCCTGACCAACTAGACGCACAGCAGGGAGAACTCAGAAGAAGGCCCTGTCTGCCCTGATGCTCCCCACACTGGTGTGGAAACAGGGATGCTGGTCCCCAGGAGGGCCCTGACGATGGAAGCATATCAGGGAGGGGAGTGCAGGCGCCGCAGGGTGACTGTGGAGGCGTCTGCAAAGTCCCCACCTCTTGCATGCCTGAGCTCGTCGTGGGGCATGAGCCACCGTGACGGCCTAACGAACACAGGTCCAGGAGCCCCACAGCGGGCATGCCTGCCACAGCCGGCTTCGTGCCGACGTCCCATGGAGAAGCGCCCATGTGAACTGAGCCCTCCGACATGTCACACTTGCTACGAAGTTCAGGACAACGAGGCTGGCCCGGCCCCACGACACTCAGCTGCCATCCCTGGCTTACCATTCCGAGGACAGCAGCGGCCTTGCAGGTGGCGGGCACCAGGTACTGCAGCAGAATCTCGTCTTCGGACGGGTGCACCCTCCGCAGCTCCGTCAGCGTCAGGTACATCATCTCAAACTGGTTGCGTTCAGTGAACAAGTCTGAGACCACGAGAAGCTGTAGACAGACATTCAGACAGAAGCAGGAGGGGAGGAGGTCCCGCGATCAGGAAAGTAAGCAATGCAGCTCAACACTCATGTTCTCACAGGTAAGGGACAATAAAGGACAGGAATTCACACAAGCCCTGACTGGGAAAAGCAATTAGCAAACAGCTGAAGACCTAAAACACAGTAAAAACACGAACGTGAGGACGAACTGGTCAGCGATAGCTTCCTCCAAACATCTCTGCACACACACGCTGCGGACCAGGCGCACTGGGACCCGTCACAACCCAGGCGGGACTCGCACACAGCCATCACCACAGACAAGCCCACATCTGCTCTGTTGCAAAACCCCAGGCCCTTCTCACAGTGCAGGGGCCAGGATCTCAAGAGACCGGGACAGGGACGCTGTTTCACAAATAGAACATGGTTGGCCAACGATATTTTGTTTCCCCAAAACATCTGGTTTTCTAGTGTTCTATTCTTCACGTTCCATCTAAAAATGAATGTGAGTGGGCCGGCCGAGTGGCTCAGTTGGTGAAGAGCGCGAGCTCTGAGCAACAGGGTCACCAGTTCGATTCCCACATGGGCCAGTGAACTGCTCCCGAGCTGAGCTCTGCTGAGGTGCCAACAGGTGGCAGGATGGCTCAGCTGGTGAAAGCGTGTGCTCCTAACAACAAGGCTGCTGGTTCGATGGTGGGCTACGTCTGACAGTAACAACAGGGCAGGTATGAGAGTCCAGCTGCTCTCTAATAAGCCGGGCATTGAAGAGATTTGCAAAAGTGTAAAATAAGGCTCTTCTCACCAATTCAAAAAACTACTTTAAATAAAAAATGATCATAGTTATTTTAAAACGGATTAATAAGCTTTTTTTAAAAAAATGTAAGACCTTTATTAATGGAGCTTACAGTTTGACATTTTTGAAAATATCAAGTTGTAAACTTTCACTACAAATAAAAAATGAAGTTCTTAATAATCTCAGCTTGACCAGATATGAAACAATTTAAAAAACCTTTAAAGGTACATTGAGAAAAGCGAAGTTTAAAAAAATAAATACACTTGTCATTACTAAAAAAAGACGTCTGTAGGTTAAAAAAAAAAAAAAAAATCCCACGCTGCAGAGAAAATGTTGACGTTCTGGTTATCTGGTCAACGGGCAGGGAGCCAAGCGCTGCAAGGCCTTGGCTCCACCCTTTCGCTCACTTCTTCCTCCTGGAATTCCTACTCGTTACCCAGATGATGGTGGAGATGGTAAGCAGCATGCAGTAAGCAGCTATTTTTAAAACTTCCCAGATTTAATTTCCAATACTGTAAATACCGACAGCTATAAGCTACAGAAACAAACACTCTTTGGCCCCCACTAATTTGAAGAATGGAATTGAATTGTGGGACCAACAGTTTGAGAACGACAGCTCCAAACCGTGTTTCTCAAAGGGGGTCCATGGCACTGGGTGTCACAGGCCGTCCAGGAGCTCCACACGGACGGGAGGCGAGCCTTAGAGCTCTGACAGCAGCATGGCGCCCCCACATTGTCACAGGCTCGGGAAATGCTCTTCCTCATACTGTGTCTCAGAGCTCCTGCACAGGCTTGCAGAGACGATGACGTGTGTGCGTGCACACACACGGACCTGCAGGAGTGCCATGCACACGGGCGGGGGCGGCCGGCAAACTTACGGATCGAACCACTTCGCTGATCAGGATGACAGGGGTCCTGCGGGCTGAACTGGATGGCAGGATCCAGCGACTGTACAGCTCAAGCAAGAACTGCGAACAGGAGTGGATGTCAACTCCGGCCCGGTGTTTCCTGCGGGGATGCGAGCTGGGTCACTTCCCCACACACACAGTGGGAGTTCACTTAACAGGCGCCCCAACAAATCAAACAACTAGGAAATGTCGAATGGCTGTAACCCAGAAGGCAGGCGGAAACCTGGAGTTGGCGGGAGACGTGGGTGGCGAGGCCGGTGCGGGGGCGTCGGCCTCCTCCTCCTCCTCTTCGTCCCACTCCTCCTCCCGCAGCGGCGTGATGCTGTTCCCCAGCCACACCGAGTGGATGGACACCTTCAACAGACACAGGCCGCTCAGGTCAGCGCTGGCGCCGGGCAGCGGGGCCCGGGAGCGAGCAGGGCCGCCTGGGTCCCCTGAACCGAGCAGACCCGGTGGGTTGCGGGCGGGGAGCCCCAGATGGGGCGGTGACGGGCTGCGGAGAGCTCCACCTCCAGGCCTAAGGACCCGGAATGAGGGGAGCGCCTCTAAAGCAGGGCGCCTGAGCTACTGAGGGAGAACATGTGGATAAAGTCGGACAAAAACAGGAACCAGGACACGGATTTCTTCCAAAACTAGTCTTGCCTCATGGGTGGTAAACCTCATTTTCTGAATTATGTGCTAAGAAAAGCACCTCTACAAATGCAAAAGCGGTGCCAAGCTTACCCCGGAGCTGGTGGGGTGGGCACGTGCAGTGCTGGAACAGGAGTTAGTATGCATATGCTCCCCAACACCAGCTCAAGCTGACCACCTGCCTCCCCATGGCCAGCTCACAAGAAGTCCTGCAGGCCTGAGCACGGGGCCGCACTGCCCGGGGACGGGACCAGTGGCTGCACGGCCCAAATGCTGCTTTCCATCTCCGGGACAGCAGCCCCAGTGCCCACTCTGCACCAGCAGCCATTTCCCCTTCGCAGACCACCAGCAGCAGTGGGGCTGGGGGCCGCTGCCCCAGGCCCACCAGACTGGAGAGTGGAACCCAGGGATCCCCAAAAGCCATCTTCAGGCCAAGGAGGGGCCCCTCTGCTCCCCTCAACCCCTGCCCGACACCATCTCCTGAATGCCAGCGGTGGCCAAGTGTGGAGGGTCTGGAGCCAACAGGCAACCCCGGCAGGGCACGGTGTCCCCACATGACACTTGGTTGTTGGCGGGGGTTATGGACAGACACTGAAGGGAGCACACAGGTGGGGAAATGCCACGGAGCCCCAGAGCGCGGCCCTGCGCCAGCCAACGGGTCCGGCCTTCTGCTCACAGCCTGTTCCTCAGAGCCCTCCGCTACCTACCGCTTGGACATGTCAGGGGTGAAAATGTCTCTGTCAAGGACAAAGGGCAGACAGTGTGCCTGGGCTTCCCCGTCACAGGAAGATGTGTGGGAGAAAATGGGCCTGGGGCCCCACTGAGGACCTGCTGTCCAGGGCGCGTGGGGAGCCACCGGACCAGCGAGTGCTTGCAAACACTGCTCTGACCAGTTTCTTCTGAAACACAAGCTAAATAAAGGAGGACATCGGGGTAAGTGCTCTCTAGGCAGAGCGGCACCATGCCGAGAACACGGCAGCCCGGCGTCCAGCACGCACGCGGCCTTGCAGCACCGCCGCCCACTATCACATACACAACTGCCCCGCTTTTCTGAGGACAGTGTGGGCCTGGCACCCAGCACTGCGGGCCTGGCTGCCACCCTGGGCTGTGATCGCGCTTCCTGAGCTGGCAGCTGGGACGCTGCCGATCTGCAGCCCAGCAGAGCCAGGGCCCTTCTCCGTGTTCACGTCCCCGGAGCTGCAGGACCTGGTTCGTCTGTGTCTCTCTCAGCTGAGCCACGCTCACACTATCTCAGCACGTTTATACATTTAGGCCATTACAGACAGAAAACGCCTTAATGCCTCCCTCCTTGGAATAGTGTCAGTGAAACAAATAAAAGTAAACCTTCCTTTTATGTAAGAAGTGATGGACCCTTTCTTGTGAGCGTGTTGAATTGCCCAAGTCTGGGGCCAGGACAGAGCGAGGCAAGGGGAAGGAAGTGACCGCACGAGGGCTGACTGACCTGGCCGAGCTTGTAGCTCATGTCGCCCAGCTCCCGCTCGGGGTTGATCTGCAGCAGCAGCTCGTCGTGGCTGATGAGGGCCCCTGTGGGGGACAGTGCCGTCAGCCCCGTCCACAGGCAGCCCCCGAGCCTGGCAAGGGCACAGCTCTGCGGAGCCCGGGGCTACGGGGCCTCTCTCTCACTTTAGAGCCTGGCTAGCTGGCAGGGCCACCAGGGTACTGCTGGACCATCACTCTTCTCCAGGACAGTCCAGAGCAGGCAAACCCTGGGGTCCAGAGAAAATTTCGGTGGACAGTCCTTCCTGGGACCCTGCCGTGGTGCCCGGGCTGTGCTGCTGCGCCCACCAGGAACAGGGGTAGGCGGATGCCCTCCCCACAGACCCCTCGCCATCCTCCATGCCCTGCATGCCCCAGGCCAAATGGTCCCCCCTCCTTCCACTGGGCAGCCCCGCCCCCAGCTGAAAGGCCTGCTGACCTTACCAGACATAGCGTCCGCCTCTCCTGAGAGGCCTTCCCTGACACCCCTGGGAGCTCTGCTCTCCTCAGAGAGCGCCTCTCGGTACCTCTCCTGGCACTGCCTCTGCTCCTTCTGTGACAGTTATGCCACTTTTCATCTCTCCTATCGGCCATCGGCTCCTCAAGGGACCCACGGACACTCAAGTTCCCAGACTCAGCCTAACCCAAAGCCCCAGTAAATCCTGGGGGTGTGTAACACACTGCATTTCCGTACAAAGCCTTGTCCAGGAAAAGCTTTCAAGATGCTTCAATTCGTGGTCTCTGACAACACCTAACCCTAGGGGGTTGCAAAAACTCTAGGCTACAATACTGTCAACAACAAAAAAACATGCAGTAAAGAAAACAAAACAAACACACAAAAAAACCCAACACTCCCTTCTTTGAAGCCAGAGCGCCAAAGTCCAGGGTCACCCCAGGGCAGGCCCAGGTGGGACAGGTGACCTGACAGGCCGTGTGTGGGGTCAGAGGTGAGGCTGGTGGGGTGGGTGTGGAGAGAAGGAGCTCAGACGCAGGCCGCCCAGCCCTGAGGGCTGCTGGGAAAAGCGACATGCCTGCCACGGTGCCGTCTCACTGTCCCCATGAACTCCGCGACTTTCTAATCCAGGCTTTACAGCCCGTGCGGGCCTCAGCCTCAGCCTCTGACGCTTCTTCTGCCTCCCTCACTGGCGAGACGGAGCTCCCGTTAATTTCCAGGCTTTATTCCCTGCAGATTGTTGAACCCCCGGTCCTGACTGAGACTCATACTTAAATGAATTAGGGCAACACGTTAAGTAAACAGCTTCCAAATAGAACCATGATTCGGTCCGCCTGCCCAACCGGTGCTGTCGCTATGTGGCCGCATTCTCAGTCTGGCCCAAGTACAAACACCCCCCTCCCCACAGGTACCTGTAGTGGCTGGAGACAGAGAGGGGACCGGATCCCATGCTTGGTATAAGTGATGGGTAGCGACATTATCTCTCTTCGAAACCATTGCTTGAATTTCCTGTTCTACAATTCCTCTGATCACGCTCAACTTCCTCCCAAACCTAAAATTCAGAACCAAGTTAAATATTTGCTTCCTTCAAAATCTTAAGAGTGCGAGACAGCAGGACCACCACCTGCCCCAGCTTTGCCTAAAGGAAACAGGCACCTGCAGTGCCAAAGGCCACCCCAGTGCCCTCGCACAGACATCCTGTTAGCACGCTAATTCACGTGAGCCCTGTGGTGCTCTGGTTACCACATCGCTTTTGGATTCGCACCTCTTGCAGCCAGGCAACACACACCGTGTTTTGTGCTAATTTCAGTAACAAGGAAAAGGCCTGGGTGAAGCTGCTGGTCGCCCTAGGTGGGTGGAGGGGATCCCCATGGCCCCACCACAGCAGTGCCCTGGAGACAGACCTGGTGTCCAGGGCCTTCAGGGGCTTGTTCCGGGGCTGCTGCTCCAAGCAGCTCACGGCTGGGTTGCCGGCCACGGGCACCGTCATCGCACTTAGCACCAGGGAGGTGATGGCCTGCACGGCCAGGACGTTGATCTGGGTCCGCTCCGTGTCTTCCTGCAGGGGCAGCCCCCACATTGCCACGTCACGAGCAGCCGGCTGCCAACAAGCACCTGTGCCCCCCCACACACACACACACACAGACTCCAAGGCCATGGCCCTTGAGTGCCAGACGGACAAGCCTTCCTGGCCAGGGGCCTGCTCTGTCAGCACAACCCACACACAGGTGACTGAAAACAAATCTGATGGGCAAATGTCCACCTTTCAAAGCAATGCCTCCACAGGCACAAAGCTCCCAACAGGAATTACTTTTTAAAGAAATTACCCTTAAGTTTCCTCACTAATTTCAGGCACATTGGCATGACAACCTGTTAGCTTCTACACGTGCACGCACGGACAGTGTGGATGGTACTGACATCCACCTGCTCTTTGACCGGTCCCCTCGGCAGCTCACGCCTTCTGCAGGGATTCAGGACCTACTTCCGGGGCTTTGGCTCTCTCAGGGCTTTGCTTTACCAGAACACGGCTTTCATGAATGTTATGATAACACAGTAGACACCAAAATGCCAAAAGGCCCAGGTGAAGCTTCGCAAAACAGTCAGGAAGAGCGAACACAGTCACACACACGGCCTTTCTAAGGCCCTTTTCCAGTCTGACCCAGCCCATACACTGTGCCTGAATACTGGAAAGCAGAGCACAGAAATACGTTCAAGAAAGGGTGCAATTTACTCACCCTTGGTGTGTAATGCACTGTGACAAACGCACTGCAGCCACCCAGGTAGGACCCCCTGGACCTTGGGGAGATCTGTGCCTGCTCTGACTACCCTTTAAAAAATAACGCCAGACAAAAAAGGAGCCTGCAGCCCTCTGCCCACCACCACCGATTCACAAGCTGCCATGCCCGCCCCTGGGCGAGCCAGCGGACGCACGGGCCTGCCCGAGCTTACCTCCGGCGGGCTCTCCTCCTGCTCCATGACGAGGGGCTGAGTCACCAGGACACCGAGGAGGGTGGCCCATGTTTCCTCAAACTGGGTACGGCTGGTCCACCCTAGGAATGCAAACGTTACGTGACACAGAGGGTCGCCCAGTCCTCACACTTCTTGATGTGATGTGACCGTTGGGCGTTTGGCTCTAGCTGGAACAGTCCCTGCCCGAGGGCCCCATGCAGCACCCCCTTCACCCTCACGACAGCTCTGTGATGCACAAACACTGCCGCTCCGGTCCATCAGCGAGGGCCCTGAAGCACACGCATCCCAGGCCACATGACAAAGCGGCACGGGCCAGGTTCAGCCCTGGTGGAGGTGCCCTCCCCACCCCCGCAGTGGAGAGGCAGCCAAGTCGGATGGGGTCGGAGCCGCCTCCACCCTGCACACCAGAGGGTTCGAAGTCCCCCGGAGGGCCGGCCACTGGGCGGGCTCGGCAGGCAGCTCAGGCCACATGTGCTGCTCTGGTGCTGCAGCGTGAGGTGCGGGGTCTCTGTCTCAACATGGAAGGTACGGCAGCGGTCTCTCAGGCCTTGTTAGGAGAACAGGCCCAAAGGGGGCACACTGCAGCTCGGGGCACGCAGCCCTGAGGGCACATCGGATGGCCACCCTCATGCACCAGCTCACGGGCTGCCCACTGGCGGGAGGGAACACGGCTGTTTCTAAGGGCTCTGAGCTCAGTGTCCCCACTTGTGACCCTGGAGGTGGAGGTGACTACGTCACCTGATTAGGGCTACAAGTGACAAAATCCTGGCTAAGCTGGATGAAGAAAGACTGACAGACTGATTAAGACATAGGCTAGGTATACACAGACGTAGAGACAGACGCATTGACAACTGATACAGGAAAAGCAAGGGGTGAACCAAGGGACAGTGAGCGAGAACAAACGACTGCCCTGGTCCCGCAGCCCGACTGACAAGTCACACCCAGGACGGCTCAGGGAGGAGGACGAGCTGGATGAGGCCTGCGAGGCCAGAGGCGGCCTAGCAACAACCCCAGAGAGAGGGGAAGAGGACACGCTCCCGGGGCAGCCGGCCTTGGACTGCGCTCAGGTTCCATCTTGGACGGGGTAACGGGCCATGCGTTCGACTGAAGGCTTGACTGTGCCATCCGAATCCTCGGGGTCTGAATGAGTACAAAGCCGCAGAGGCCCGAGACGGGCCCCGCAGGACCCAGGGTGCCATGCCCGACACGGCCAACGTTCCCAGGTGCCTGAGCAGGGAACTGCCGCCCATGGTCTACCGATCACAGCCCTCAGGAGGTCACACCTCCAGCCATAAAACGGGGACAAAAAAGGCACTTCCCCTGTGATGCAGAGGAGGGTCCTGGCAGGAAAACTGCCACTGCCGTCACCTACAGGGGCACTGGGCACGAGGTACCGCTCTGAACTCCATGGTGACGGCTGGGGGTCCTGCCCACAGCACACAGAGCGCCGGGCACTGCCTCGTCTGAAGTCTGCCCCCTGCCCCCTCTACCACCTGGGTCCATCGTCCCACCCACGGGCAGCGGCTGCAGGGACCACAGAACGAAATGCTCAGGACAGGTGCCCAATACGAAGACCAAGTGTGGCCCTCACCGCCACTTGTCAGGGTACCTACCCAACTTCAAATAAGCCTGATGCATGAGAACTTGGGGCTCAATTCACACACAAACTGGGATCGAGTTTCCCACTGTGACATGCACTCGATTGAGTACGTCACACCCTGAATCTTTTAGGCAGAAAGATGAGAGGAGCTTGTCCCGGGGTGCGGGGTTTGCCCTAAGCTGGCGTACTGTCACGGCCCCCGACTCTGCAGGAGACATGGAGGCTACCTAGCGTGTTGACACGGTAGATGAACTCCTTGAAGATTTCCTTTTCCTGGAGGAACTCCACGGGGATCTCAGGGAACACTGTGCTGAAGTCCCCTCCCGGCGTGGGCGACCACCCGAGCTTCCAGACCTGAGGGGACGAGAAAGGAACCAAGTGGCACAGTCACGGCAGGACGCGGCACCAGAACGGCTGTTTCTCTAAGCGCGGTCCCCTCCCGAGCCCCGGCCTGCTGACCACGCCCGCCCCATCCCGGGGAAAACGGCTCCTTCCTGCCCGCCTGAGTTTGCTCCCACCACACTGCCCACTCCCCGCGCTGGGCGGCGCCTCCATGACAGGCAGGCAGGAGTGCGCTCTCCACCCCGCCCACCCATAGCTGGGCTGAGCCAGGCACAGAGAGCCCGTTCCATGTTAGTGAACTCCATTAAGTCCAGCTTTGCCAGTCAGTCAGGGGCTCCACACGCCGGACCCAAAGCCCGAGCCGGTCCGCACAGGCCTCTAAAGCGCTGCTGGCACCTCCCCCTCCCCCACAGAAGACCCCCACGCACACCTGTCACAGCCTCCTCCAGAGGGCTGCCTGGTGCAGGGAGGACTCTTGCTGGAGGCACTCACCCACAGGACAGGTCTGTGCCGGCCTGCTCCCAGGTCTGGCCCAGATACAGCGACCTCTAGGCCGCCTTCCGGCACCATCTCCCCGCGCCCTCACAGGTGCAGTTGTCTCAAAACCCACAGTGACTTGTGTGCCACAGCTGAGACCAGCCCTGCAGTGACCACAGCCTCTCTTCCCCATGGGCGCACACATTGCAAACGCCGCCAGCTGCCTGCTCTGCAACGCCGCCCAGCACAGCACGCCCGGGGCTGCTCTCAGAAGGAGCCCTCCACGTGGGTACCGTCTCCCCACAGCACAGCCCTCTTCGTCCCCGGAGTCTAACGAGCACCATTACTTTGGTGCACGCACGCGCACGGGGCCTGGGCCCCTCCGGCAGGTGTGAAGCCGGCGCCTGCCCTCTGGGTCCTGGCTGAGTCTCAGCTCCTGAGCCAGTCCTGCTGGGCCAGCCCATCGCCCTGTGACTGCAGCGAATCCCCCAGGGGGTGCAGTCCAGCCTCCACCACCCACCCTGCTCACACTGAGCTCCGCTGTCCGAAGCGAGCCCTGAGCAGCAGCGCCTACCTGAAACTGATTCTGAAGACAGTTTCAAAAGGAGCGGGAAGGGGGTGTGCCAAAGCACTGAGCGACCTCCGCAGGGGACTCTGAAAGGGAGAAACTCCTGGAGGGGTCACTTCGGTCACACCGGTAACCAAATTCACCTCTGCCTTCAGCACCTCCCGGACACTAAGTGCTACTAGGGGGGGTGAGGCCTCCTTTCTCAGGGGCCGCTTTGCCCCACAGAAAAGCCGGCATCTATGCTAACTGCAGCTGTGTGTCATGCCTGAGAGCACCAGGCAGGTGTCAGGATGACACGCAGCGCCCTGGCCACCTCAGGGTGGCCTCTGAAGGCATGATCGCGCTCACCCGGGAACCCCAGCCGGGAGCGTCCTGGTCTCCGCAAAGCAATGAGCAGACTCACCAGTGGGGGGACGCGCGTGTAGCTGTTGACGAGGGGCAGGCGGGCCAGGCTGACGACAATGCTCCTAAGCACCGCGGTGAGGAACGTGGGCACGCTGCTGTTCCTTCTGTGCCCCAAGGCCAGCACGCTTGGCAGGGCCTCCACCATTTCCGCCACCATGCCACAGGCTGCAGTGATGTACGCAGGCCCTAAGCAAGCACCACGTTGGAGAGAGGACAGTGCCGTCAAAACCACCCAACCCGCCGCCTCTCCTCTTCCCACTCGGGGGGCCAGAAGGTACACCCACAGCCAGTCGCTCCGGCCAGGGCGGCGGCGCCCCAGACCTCCAGCTGGTCACGGAAGGCCTAAAGAGTCACCTGCTCTGATCTGTCTACACACGCAGGCGGCTACATGGCGGCCTGGACTGCTGTGGCCTCCCGCCTCGCGTCCCGCCCTCCCTGCAGCTGGCTTTCTCTGGTTCCCCCAGCACCTGAAGCTCGTCCCTAAGCTGGCATGTGAAAAGCCATGGTGTGACCCCCGTTCACGGCTTCCTGAGGTCGGGGCTCTCAGGGTGGTGGGCGTCCCAGGCTAGCACTCTGGGGGCAGGAGGAAGCCCCGCCCTTAGCTAAGCATCCGGCACCCGGAAAGCATGGGCTGCTTCTGACTCGCTTCGAGTCTGGCACTGAGGATGTGCCCCCAGTCACCTGCTGACCAATGTTTAGGCCTGTGGATGGGTGTTAGCAGGCCAGGCGACTTCCTCATACACAGAGGACTCTTCCTGGGCCCGTGGAGTCAGGCCCTGAGCTAAGAGAAACGAGGCTGACTTCAGGAGAACTGACTGGGCAGTCGTTGAGAGGTACCACCCTATAGGGGGAGACCAAAAGCAGCCTCTTCCAATGGCCAGGGGGACAGGAAGTGGCCTGGGCAGGGCCGTGGGGGGCGTGCATGATGGCATTAACCCAAAGGAATGCGCTCCGGCCAGCGGCCTGCCTGCTCTCCTGAACGCTTCACACACCTGAAGTACTTGCAAGTCACACCTACAGGTAGGGTGCCACTGGCCGAGCACCTGTAACGGCCCGGCACTCGTTCTGGGTGCCTTACAAGCAGTAATTGGCTCCACCCTGTACCGGCCCCAGGAAGTCAGCACTACTCTTATCCTCACGGAAGCACCGGGTAACGAGCTTGCCCAGGCCACTCAGCAAGAGGGGCCACGCAGGGACGTGAGTGTCTGCATCCCTCTCAGGTATCAGCGAGAGCTCCTGAAATCACACACAAGGGCTGACAGAACCAGATTCGGGATGAGCACTTGGAGAAGAGCCTGGCCGTGGCATGAAACATCACTGTTTCTGAATGGCTGTGCAATTACAAAGCCTGAGCAGTAACCATGAATACTAAAGACCGGAAGACTCCATCGTTAACTACCTGGGACCGCACAAAAGCTGGAAAAAAACCACAAAGCATTTATGGACGTGCTATCAAAAAGGCGTGTTTAAGCCAGCAGAGCACGGGTAAGATTCCATCCAGTTTTCTAAGTAAGAGCCGCCATGACACACAGCCCAGAGCCACCAGGTAAGGTGTCTCCTCCTTTCCTGGTGGGACGGGCCACAGGCTGGGATTCCAGCCAGACCCTCCGGTGAAGAGCAGGAAAGACCCGGAGCCCGGAGGCCCAGGTGACAAGGAGTCAGGCAGCTTCCCTCCCACCCTGCCCGGCCGCCATGCTCAGGGTAAGACACCCGAATCAGGAGAAAGTATGTGAAAGACTGAGGTACCTGCCTAAGTCTAGAAGAGCTTTAACCCTCCGTCGGGCGCAACTGATCTCACAGATTCACTGCACACAAATATGCAAATATCTAACAGTTAAGTATCGTGACTCATCTTTCCCCGCCACCGTAACCTGTCGCCAGTCGTGTTTGTGATTTAGTGCAGTAAAGACATATTTCATAGCAACATCTTTGTGTGCAATGAATCTGTGAGATCAGTTGCGCCCGACAGAGGGTTAAATATAAGGGATGTTGACTTTTTGTTTCTTAGGAAGAGCAATAATTTTCATTTAAAAATCCACCAAAGTAAATGGCTGAAATGGACACTCAGGTTACCTAGTATTCAGGTGGGTAGTTCCCCTAACTGAAAGCTCTCTAGTATTTCTGTTAGTTCATTCATTACTAAACAAACATTTGCCTGTCACTTACAATAGTGAGAGCACAGAAGGCACGCGTATGCTCTGCCCCAGGGAGCCAGTCTCTGCGAGAGACACGTGAAGCCAGAGTGTAGGATGGAGGACAGCAGGGCCTCCCCAGGACCGTGACGCCCACTGAGTTTGGAGGGTCAGCTGAAGCGAGTCACAAAGGGGGCAGATGTCCAGATGGAGGAGAGAGCAAGTGAAGGGCAGTGTCCCCAAATTGCCTTCATTTAGGGACACGCTACAAGATGCAGCCAAGTCGGCTTTCCAGGGTCCACATTTACTACTTTAAATGTCTTCTGTGGATGAATATCAAGGCCCCCAAAAACATAGGTAAGAAAACAGGGGTCTTGAGACTTACTCTGTGTGTGTGAGTGTACACCATCCTCTCTGGCAACCTTTGGGGAGTCCGTCTGTCTCTCTGGACTGAGAAGCTGGTCCCCGGGCTGCACCACAACTAAAACCGTAACAGAACAGACGGAAAGATCTCCAAACGCTTGCACCACATTCCTTTTTACTCACCTGCTCACATTTATGCGGCCTCCTAACATCTCCTAGTAAGAGTGTCAAACGAGGCACAGACACCAGAGAACCAACTTGAGACATCTGAGGCCATACCAGGCTCCGGCACTGCAGCCTGGTGGGCCTGGAATGCACGAGAAGTGGGGCTCCTACGTTCAGACTGCCCAGCCCCCCACTGTCTGCTGTCACCGCCTCCAGCCCTGAAGAGTTCTATCAGACGGGCCAAGATTCACAGCTGCTAAAGGCATCCCACAACCCTCAACAAGCCTGGCTTTGAAAAATTACTCCCTGGATCTTCTTCTTCAAGTTGACAACAAATGTACACATGAAAACAATTTAACAATGAAACTTCAAAACTCCACTCTATAATGTTCATTTAAAAACACAAAACCTCAAAACACCCTCTAACATGTAAAATGTCCAATTTTTAAAAAATTTGGGCTAATGACCCTTGTTCAGGACACTGTCCCTTGAAAAGAATAACTCACTTTTATTTTACAATATGTATTATAATGCAGTATAGAAACAAGCAATTCGACTATAATAGAAAACGAGTAATCTTTGAGTGTAATCTTATTAATCTTCCCATCCTTTAGGACTAAAAGCATGAAATAGTCAACTAGGACCAGAGACCAGAGACATAAAATTACAAGTAGTTTTTATGATAGATGGACTCCAAAAAACTAAAGATGATCAGAAAAGCAAATTCAAGTGAACTCCTCGCGTGGACTCAGACCCTGAAGGCTACGGCAAAGCGCCTATCTTATCCACCGCCCCACCCCCAGTGCCTCATGCGGCCCCGGGCAGACAGCCAGCACCAAGTACAGGTCTGGGACAGACACCCATCAAGCTCAGGGACTCACTGGCCTCCAGGATGAAGCGGACACAGTGGATGAGGGAGCAGGTCTGTGTGGCCATCTCCGGGGAGCACAGCAAGCTCCAGAGGCCAGGCAGCTGCAGAGCCAGGCAGCAGCAGTCCAGGCCTGCCTGGAGGTCCAGACTCAGCGGGACCCGCTCACGGATCAAATGCCACGCCAGCGCCTGGGAGGAGGGGGGGCTGCGTTAAAGGGGCTCAGACCCACACTGCCTCCGTCACGCGTGCGTGCTGTCAAGGAAGCAGACAAGGCCCGGCTGGCAAGGAACCGTCGTCCGAGGTTCGCAAGGCCGGCAGGTGCCAACGACCCTGCCCTTCTCGAGGGACGGGCCACCACTGCCATTCCTTTCCATTCACTTCTGACCACCCGCTCCCCAAAGAGTGCGGGAGGGCCCCCCTCTGCCAGAACGCCCACCCTGATGTGGCCGCCCCTTTGCCCTCAGCTCTGTGGGCAACGCACTCCAGGCCAGGCTCTTCCTTGGGGTCCCCACAGCACTGGCTTTGCCTGACGTCATCATGGAGGCTGAATCTGAGAGCATGGGTTCTGGAGACAGGCAGCCACGGGCTCAAATGCCAGAGGGGCTCCGTCCCAGCTGGGTGAACCTGGGCAAGTCCCAGAACCTCTAGGCCCTGCTCTCCTTGTCTGTGGAATGGGAGTGACAGGGCCCATCTCAGGGCTCTCTGAGACCTGAGTAAGGTGACACACAGCAAGCACCTCATCCTGCACACAGTGAACCCATATAGTGCTTCCTTTTCCTTGGGGGAAAAATGTAAATGGATGGTCCATCCAAAAATCAAAGGCGTCTGAGAATCAAGGAAGCAGATTCACGCCCAAGCGCAGCGGCTGGCCTGGCGAGGCCCCCGAAAGGCCTGTACTGGTCTCGCCTATCTCCCTGTTTCTCTCTGCCCGGCCTCCTCTGGGACTCACACCCACTCCACCGAGCCACTCCCCAGGCCTGGTGACAACCAGCCACGGCAGGAGCCCAGGTCCCAGGTCTGCTCTTCAGAGCCCCCACTGCCTCAGCTCTGAAGCAGGCATAAGAAGTACCATGTTGCCAGTGTCACGAAGCACCTGAGATCAGGGCTGTGAAAGCACTCACATGAAAGCACTCACAAGGGACGGACATGACCCTTGATGACAGGCATTAGGTGGGCATGCGGTGACGCCCCGGACCACACAGCTCCGTTTCTGGTTAAAGCTGCCTTCCCCTCTCGAGTCACAGTGCCAGGCACAGAGCAGTGAGTTCCAAGCGGCGCTTACCTCAAGGGTCGTGACCACAAACTTCACTGTGTCTGTCTCCTTCTCAGGAGGAAGGCGCAGGCGGCCAGGCAGTCGGGACAGCACCAGCAGGTACTGGGCCAGGGCCCGGGCCAGCGTGGTCAGGGAGCGGTACAACACGGCATCCCCTGCAACGGAAGACCTCAGTGGGCGGGGGAACGAGTGGGCGCGCGTGGCCTTGAAAGGCAGGCAGTTTCCTGAGACTCTGATGGGAGTGAAGGACATTGCCGGCCAGGAGTATACCTGCACACCCGGCGGACCTGTGCGTGCCCGCCAGGCCCCGCGTCCCCTGGGCTCTCGTCTAGTGTGCCTCCCGCCTTGAGCCCGGGTGGTGTCAGGGACTGGCAGAGTGGCAGACGCACCAAAGCCATGCAGAGCGAGGGACCCCGGCACCGTCTCTCAGGTGCCTTGTAAATGCTTCCAATCGATTAGAGTGCAGCGTTTACTGCAGGCTTCCTCAGCGCAAAGCACAGTGCTGGCTCTGCAGCCGGTTTTAAAAATAAGACTTGTTAAAAAAAATTACCCAATAGGTCATTCAGCTTGCTCCAGTAGGCGGTGGGCTCCACAGGCAGGAATGGCTGGAAAACTTGGTGGACAGCCGGGAGCTGCCGAACCACGCTGCTCACACGGTCCAGAGTGGCCACACGGGCTGCTTCAAAGAGGGGGCTCTCCTGGCCTCCGGAGATCTCACGCACGCCCAGGCCCAGGCACGGGGCCAGCAGGCTTACGTTGAACGCCTGCATCAGGCAGTCAGGGTTTGAAAACAAGGACGGGCTTTTAGTCAGGCAAAAAACACACAGAAGAAAGGACAATCGAGCATTTCTGAGCTAACACAGGTTAGCAAACTGTAAAAACAAATTGTAACACTCTGCTTCTGTTATAAACACACAAAAAACTCCACTAAACATACGCTCAGTGAAGTCTACTTCTGGTCTCTTTTGGGTGTTTTATTTACTTTCAAAGAAATATTTTTAGGGCTGGCTGAGTGGTGTGGTGGTTAAGAGCTGGCTTGGGACACCATTGGCCCCGGTTCGGATCCCACATGAGGGCCAGTGACACTGCCCTCTACAGCTAAGGTGGTGAACAGCTCCTCCACCTGGAGCTGGGCTGCGAGCCCCGCCGACGGTGTAGGCTTGCGTCCCTGCTGCAGTGGGCTGCCACAGGCTACAGTGAGTGGCCCGCAGCAGGTGTGAGCTGCCAAGAGCTGCTGTGAGCCACCGCATCTGCCTCACCCGGGAAGAGCACAATGATGATACCAACATGGGCCAGTAAAGCAACATCCTCCACAATGAGACTGAAGAACAAAAGGACAGCAACTTGTCTGTCCCCTTCCCCAGTTCCCCAATCCCTTCCACAATTCCCCAATAAAAAAAAAATCTATATAAAAAAAAAGATTTTTATTTTATTATGTGTTCAGATTGGTTTTAAATAAAAAATTTAATGACAAAATGCAATTGATAAAAACATAAAAATGGAGCTAATGTGCCATCCAAGAAATCAGTGAAACACCTAACATTCCCCAAGTTTGAAAAAGATAAGTTACGTTGAAAAGCACCTGAGATAAACATAAAAAAACATACAAAAGCCACAGCTTCAGTTGGGAAAATAGCATTTCATAGGATGTTTCAATTTGTATTATGTTTTGTCAACTTTTAAAAAGCATTCAAGGATTTTTGGGGCCAATTTTCAGGTACAATGTGAATCTTTAGTTTGTTAATATTCAGAAAAGCATGTGTCACCGTCAGTGACCAAAACTGAACCTTTCTGTTATAGCCAGAACTTTAAAAAGCTCTTAAAAGTCCAATCACCGAATTTGGAAAATTCAATAAATTGGTCATTAAAACAACAGATCATTCAGCAAATCAGTTTTCACCTAATGGATCTTAAACTGATCTGATTTTAGCAAACTGATTTGGGACCAATTCTCCCTTTTCAATGCAGCTCGTCTTTCCAAACCCATGGAGGTTAGAAAGTGGGAACCAAGTGCTATGTGGCCTCCCCAATCTCTGTCCATCCACCTGGCCCGGCCTTTGTGGGCCCCCCATCCAGTTGCCTCGCTGTCCCCCCAAGTCCCTGCTGTTTTTGCGTGCTCACTGGTACATATCAGTGCAGCACTAAGATACGACAAGTGTAGCTGAGTGCTCATCCCAGGAGGTCTGAGAAGGAGCCCACTAAGACTATGGCTGGACAACAGCAAAAGGGGTGGGGGTCTCCACTCCTCACAGGTGCTGCCGAAGAGCTCAGGACGGGTCCTGGGCCAGCTCTGCCTGCACACCTGCACGGGGGACCTCAGGGCATCTAGGGAAGTGGGGGACCTCGCTGCATCTCATAGGGGTGAAGGGACCTCACTACAGGGTATGGGGGAGCAGGGCCTCACTGCATCTGTGGAGGTGGCTTATGAAAGATCAACTTCCAGAACACCCGGGAAGTGTTAGGTCAAGTGCTGTGACACCGTCCAACACCTTTGCTCAGGCCCACGGGAACGAGCAGTTAGAACGGGACCCATTTTCTTTACTCCTATGAAAACTTGACTCAAACAGTTTGCCTCCTTTTGGACTCTGACGTGACTGAACTAACATGGCATCCTGCCTGGACAGCACCTCTGCCATTGGGACAGGCAGGTAAGAAGGCTGCACAACGATGACAGAAATCCAACATGTTTAAGCAACAGGGAAAGGCAGGGGTGGCCCGATCCCACCATGCCCGCCATACCGAGTTTGCCATGAACGCACTCAGGTCGCCTGGAGGGACCCGACGCAGCAGCTCCGCCTGCTCCAGCAGCGCCGAGTCTGACCGGGTGCAGCACTGGGACTGGACGAGGCGTATGTACCAGTCCTGGGAAGGAGAGCAGGGCAGGGATGGCATGCGACGGGCTGGGCTTTGGAGGGCCCTCAACTCCACTGGAAATGTGGTGGGTCTCCCTCCGCCGCTCCTGGCGGCCCCTGGCACCCCCACAGGACCCACATCCTCGCCGAACTACAAATGCGATCTGGTAAGCTAGGCTCGTGGCTGCGCCGATTGCCACCACACCACAGGTGGCTGCGAAGGCTGGTCTCTGAACGTGCTGTGACTGTCTGGACATCGCTCCTTCTCCCCTCCAGCTGGTGAATGTCTGACGGCCCTCCAAAGCCAGCGACGGTCTGCAGGGAGCAGGCCCTGCTCTGCGCCCTCCCTGCCTGTCCCTCACTTGGCATCACACCCGCCACCTTCTATGGGGGTGGCTGCTTTGCTCCTCTCTCTAGGGCCAGCACAGGACTTCTGCTATTTGTGCCTGGACTGTTGGTTGTTGAAATCCAAGTTCATACTTAAGTTGAACTCTCTCCAAGAAAGTAGGGTGCCAAAGCTCTCCCTGGGGCCCAACAGCCCCAGCTCTGAGGTGAGTGACGAGGGGGATGACGTCCAGGGTCCATGGGGTTGTCGGCAGGTGTGAGAAGGAGACGGGCCAGGCGGGCGTGTGCCTGAAGGCCTGTGAGGTCTGAGTGCAGGCCACGGCCTCCACCTCCTGACTGTCCGACTGGCTGTCTGAGCCCCACCCCGCCATGAGTGTCCCAGTCAGTTTCCTTTCTCACTCCCGGGCTGGGCTCAGGCACACGGTCAGGGCTGGGGCCCTGCCCACTCTGGCAGGAAACACCCGCGCTAAGTGCCACGACGTCCTGCCGCCCGAACCGCCCCGCCGCACTCTGGGGCTGCTGGGGGTGGACAGGAGTACTCGGTGCCCTGACCCGGCCCAGGCGTCACACACGCAGACATGCGGACACTTACTTTGTCTGGACTCATTGTCTCCAGTGCCAGAGGCCCATCCCCATCCAACGGGTGAGACGTGACCGGAGGCGAGGGCCCACGCGACCCTGGTGCGGTGGCGAGACGAAGCCTGTCCAGCAGGGAGTAGAGCCTTTGGTGTCTGGAATCCAATCACATGTGGGTTAGAGGCCAGCTTCGCAGAGAAGAAACAACAGAGGCTTCTTAAAGCGAGATGAACGTGACATGTGCTCTTTGGAGCCACTTCTCACTGACACTCAAGTCATGATGCCAGTTTAGGCCCTAGTTTACTTTATGCCCCATAAATACTTTTCAGAAATTTCATTTGTACTCAAACGTTGCTATAGGCAATACATGGACAGCAGCTAATCAAAGCATCCTTCAGAAAGGCAAAGGATCATCCAAGATCCAAGTGCACGGCAATCTCCCAGCAAGACAACATTTATACCAATTATGGTCACTTTGTAAGAGAATCAACTCGTCTAGTACAAGATATTTATAATCTTCCTCATTGGGGCTGAATACTAAGTCTAGGGTCAAACAATAATAACAGCCTGACCAAATTACAGCATGACTCAGGCGGGCATCCTGCAAAACCATCCACAGCCAGGTCCTGCCCACCGAACCTCGCCCCTTCCCTATCAAAGACGCCATCCACAACCACTCTTTTTTTTTGAGGGCAGTGTCACTGACCCTCATATGTGGGACCCGAACGGAGCCGCTGGCTTCCAAGGCCAGCGCTTAACCACCGCACCACTCGGCCGGCCCGCACAGCCACTCTTAAGGCTGAAGTCACAGCATCATAGCTACATTCTCTCTCTCACGCACTTCACCACCCCCACCCACCCTCAGGGAGGGCAAGCGGAAAAGCTTCTCCGTTTATTTTGAAGTCAAGGAAATATACTCATATAATAGATGCCATGATTTCTGATAAAGTTTTCTAAAGGCTTTGCAAACAAACTTGGGTGATAAATAACAATAAAGACAAGAAGTTTAACAAGATGCAGACATAATTCTTATAAGCCAAGAATTGGGTAACATCTTCCAGATTTGCCAATCTCTCACTTAGCAATTAGATTACTTTGACTCTGCTCAGATGAAGCTGATAACTCATTTTCCCACCCGTCACAGGACGCTGAACAGAGCTGAAAGCTACGCCTCAAGTAGCCCAGAGGCGAGCAGCACGCGTCCACACAGGCGGGCAGGCACGCGTCCACACAGGCGGGCAGCACGCATCCACACAGGCGGGCAGGCACGCGTCCACACAGGCGGGCAGCACGCGTCCACACAGGCGGGCAGCACGCGTCCACACAGGCGGGCAGGCACGCGTCCACACAGGCGGGCAGCACGCATCCACACAGGCGGGCAGGCACGCGTCCACACAGGCGGGCAGCACGTGTCCACACAGGAGGGCAGCACGCGTCCACTAAGAGGACCCAGAGGCGGGCAGGCACGCGTCCACACAGGCAGCTGGCCGGCGCCATCAGGGCCTCTGGCCCTGTACAGCGTGAGGCAGGTCTGTGTAATGCAGGAAGGCTTTCTATAAGGCCCCCCGCAGTAAACCCATCGGCAAAGCCCGTCAAGTCTCTCGTCCTAGAAGTTCATTCCCTCACAAACCTAAGTCTTCACATCCAAAGCACGGAGCACCTGGTCCCAGAGTTACCTCTGAGCTAAGCCGCTGCTCTGAAGGTTCTCCTGGATTCTGTCTAGTTCTTCCACTGGCAGCTGGGCCGTGCTGTTCTGAAGTAGACAAACACACATCGGGGTTTGTAACACACAACAAATCAAAACAGCCTCTCGCGCATTTACAACAGAGAAACTGACGTGTGGGGCTTATCGGACGCAGCAAAGGCAGATTAGAAGACAGTGCCAGAAGCACTTGTATCAGACACACAAGGAATGACGAGTTCATACATGTCACATGTTTCCCTCAGTGACCATACAAAGAATATGCCCGTGAAGGAAAACCCCAGGCAACTGTTTGGCTTGCCTTGCTCAGCGTTCGATAAAAACAGCATCAGTGCTTTTCTCAGTACCTGTAAATTTGCAGCCAAAAGCATTTCCACCCGGCGACAGGCCAGGGTGTCTACCATGCGAGCCAGCACGCGGAACGGGGTACACAGCAGCTTGTCGACGTACAGCGCTAACACGGCGCCCGACTGGCTGAGGTGAATCCCTTCCAGGCACTGGAGCGTCTTCTTCAGCGCGGTGGGCTGGCGTTGGACAGAGGACAGAGGGTTTTGCCAAGTGGAAACCAGCGCTTCCAAATGCCAGGCCGGGAACACGGACTGACAACAGCGGGCAGCGGGCACTTACGGTCGAGAGGTTCTCACAGCGGGACTGAATCGCCTGGATGAAAAGGCCGCTGGCGGCGGAGTTCCGGTGGACGGCACTGATGAAATCCTGCACGGGCGGCTCCCGGGACAGGCTGATCAGGTCCTGGATGTGGTTCACGATCAGCCACGTCAGGTGCTCCGAGTCGTGCAGGTTCTGACACTGAGCGGGGAGAGAAACGGCCCAAGCCTCACTCCCAGGCAAAGCGGGAGGGAACAGGCGCTAACGCCTGAGAGAGGCGCAAGGGGCAGAAGCACAAAGATCGCCCAGGTGAGCCTCACGGACACAGCTGGTGTCTGAGCCCCGATCACCCACACTCAGGAGCTCACTCTCCAGAGCCTGTCGCCTCCCACCGCGCACAGCGGCCAAGGCTGTTCCAAGGGAAAGCCCATCGGGGACATGGGAGCCAGCAGTCCAGCTGCAAGGGACACCAGCCAGCGGCATGGCCAGGGCGAGGGTCATCAGGCACCTGCCACAGGCAGCAGGGACGGTGAGCTCTGTCCGGACAGGTGGCTGGCCCAGAGCTGGAACGCTCCATCTGCGGCCAGCCTGCCCTCTCCCAGGCACCAGTGTGGCCTCCTGAGTGGCGGTCTCCAGGTCCTCTTTCTCCGATTTTGTGACAGGTCAGCAGAAAAAAGAATTCCCTATAACTGTCACAGTTTTGATAGAATCTCTGAATCCAAAATATGAATGAATGCCACATATTGATTGGATCTTAAGTGAGGAAATTTCACTGAAGATTCATAAGGAAATAAGAAATACCCATTTTTATACACATGTTGCCTTTTTATCTTAATTCATAATCCTCTAGATCAAAATTATAAAATGAGATCAATTCTTTGTCATCTGGTTAAGGCTTAGTATTTTCCATGTGGGATAATTTGAGAGTGTTAGCTTATAAAATGAATATTTTTCTTATATCTGTGAACTACAGCATTATAAAGTATATTATTTCTCAGCAGTGGAACAAGATAAAAAAAGCTATTTCAATATCAAGAATTACAGCAAAAAATGAATATTAATAAACTGAGATCACAACAAAAAGAGCTGTACCAACGATGAGTTCAGCGGAGACGCCTGCTGGCCTGCCGAGCCCAGCGCTCCCCAGCGTGCTGCCACATGATGGCGGCGTGCAAACGGCATCGGGGTGACACGTGTCTTTTTTTTTTTTTTTTTGAGGGCGTGTCACTGGCCCTCATATGTGGGACCGAACCGGGGCCGCTGGCTTCCCAAGCCAGCGCTTAACCACTGCGCCACTCGGCTGGCCTGGGACACGTGTCTTTATATCGCTGTGCAAAGTGGTAAATCCCACCCAAACGTAACAGAATCGGAGTAATTACAGGAAATGTTTTTCTTCTGTTTACTTATTTGGTTTTTGTAAATTTTCTATGCTAAACACGTAATGCTAGGTTTATGGTCAAAAAACCCCTATTTTTTTAAAAAAGAATCGCATTTAAACAGGGATTTGTTTTAAAATGCAGCGATGAACACCTGATACCTTTTCCACAGATTAAAAACATTTTAAATCAGAACCCCCTCCAGTCAACACCGTCAGCTTGATTTTATTATTCTAATTCCACTGCTTTCCTCCGTTCAGCAAAGTTGCCCAGCGTCATGAATGGCAAAGAGCGGTCACTGCATGTGTGCGGGATAAGTGACAGCTGAGTGAAGCCATTACACACAAACTGAGAACCCGTGACCGACTTCTATGTCAGAGCAGCAGGACTGGACGTGACCTCTGGGTTCTCGTTCTGTCGGAGTGGCGGGCAGTCTGGCTTCAGCGGTCTGGAGCGTCGCGCATGCCGGGTGCTCCCGCCCGCACCCCACAGCTCGCGTTATCAGACTTACGACATAATCGCAGAAGAGGATGAGGGCGCCTCTCCGCACGATTTCCCGATTGCACACTCCCAGTCTGGGGGCCACCTCGGAATGCTCCTCTGCAGACATCTGGGGACTAAGTGGCTTCGTGCAGGACAGGCTGCGTCTTCTGGAAGGAGCAACAGATGCAGTGACAACGTTTCTGGGGTGGCAGGGAGCTAACTTTCAAAGTACTGAAGGCGAATACGTTAGTTCTGCTTCTAAAGCAGTGACTTCAAGTAGCGTGCATCAGAAAGCGTTTGTGTAACGCACGCTCTTCATTACCTACTTCGAGCTGTGATAAAGCGCACACGGAAACTAGGGACCATAGCACGTAACCGGCAGAACATGCAAATGCTCGGCTGAAAGGAAGTCTAGGAAGCTATGCATTCGATCGGCACCGGTTTCCGAGCTCTCTCTGCCTGTGTGATGACGCAGCCGCTGCTGCTGGCGTCCCCAGCTTTGGTCAGCATGGAAGCTGTCGGCTGCCAGAAGATGACTTTGCCACGTCCCTATTTTACTACTCGACTAACACGCAACGTTACAACTCTGGACATGCCCACAGCGTATATGCTGTTATGGAAACGCTGCTTAAAAGCATTTCCACAAAATTCATTCCCCACAATGCAGTTATTTCATTTCCTGTTCCATTTTTCTCACTTTGTCTCTCCGCTTCCTAAGTACATGGAATCACAAACTCTGAGACTCTGGAGTCAAGCCCCAACCTCACAAACGGCCCCTCTGACTCCTGGGTCTGACCTAGGCCAGCGTGTCCCCTCGGCGAGCATCTCTGTGTCTCTGCTAAGGCTCAGGGAAGCAGAGGCCACTCCAGGACAACACTATTCGGAAATGTGCCAACTTTTCCTGTAACGCCTCGGGATGTAAAAAAGAACTGGTATAAAAAGTCCTATGGATTCAAACGTTTTAAGCACTGCCATGCCTCTGTTCTTCACAGAGAGGTTTCCTTATCCAGGAGATACATCCACACAATGGAACAGCACTCAGTAACCACAGGAATAAACCCCTGGTACGTGCAACGCCATGAAAGAACTTTAAATACACCGTGCCAAGTGAAGGGAGCCAGCCTCAAAATCTGCACCCTGTACGGTGCCACCTCCACAGTTTCTGCAGTACGCTAAACACAGGGACAGGTGTGGATCCCTGGTTTCTGGGCGGGCGTGGCAGACGGTGACTACAGAGCGACACAGGGAATGCTCTGGTACTGTTCCCTACCTTGACAGTGGTGGTGGTTAGCTGACCACATTTGATACGAAACACTGTATTACTGTACTGTGTACTGTGTGTCAATCAGAACCTCCCCTTCCTCAGCCAGCCCTCCTGCCGGCCCCAGCATGACACGCATCCATTCTGTAACTTGGTGTTTGCAACAGGACAGCTAGTGGGGGAAGAGCCTCTGAAAGAGAAGGGCCGAGTATCCAATTCAAATAGCAGCAGCAGACACAGAGGAGATCTGATGTCAACCCAAATTTAGTCCCGATTTATAGCAGGGCAAGCCCCCAAGACCTCTGAGATGCTGCCAGATCCTGACGGTGAACGTCCCAAACCCAGGAGGGCTGCACCGCAGGCCTTACAACAATGGATGGGGAGTGGCCGCCACATCACACCCCTGGGCCTGAGGCACCTGTGAGAGGTCATTGAGTCCACCAAAGGTGTGACAGAGCAAACGCAAACATAAGCCTATGATGATGTAAGAAGCAGATAACAGTAGACCCCACTGTCCCCAGGGGAAGGGTGTGGCCTGAGGTGTGGCCCTGTCCCCAGGGGAGCAGTGTGGCCTGAGGTGTGGCCAGGAGCTGGCCCTGTCCCCAGGGGAGCGGTGTGGCCTGAGGTGTGGCCACGGAGCTGGCCCTGTCCCCAGGGGAGCAGTGTGGCCTGAAGTGTGGCTGAGTGCCAGCCCTGTCCCCAGGAGAGTGGTGTGGCCTGAAGTGTGGCCAGGAGTTGGTTGGATCTTCTGTGAAGATCTGACAGAGAGATAGCTGATAAGCACACATGAAAACCAATGTTGTCTTCTGTGTTTCCTACTTTGTGATTAGTTTTCATTTTCTCATCCCTGTACCACGCAGCTGGAGAAACAGGGTCCTGTGCAGGGGTGCTCTGGGCATGGAGGGGCATTTTCCCTCTACCACGGGGACATGAAGCACGTGAGCGTTAAAATGCTTATTCCACACTATTTTCCCTTTGTGTTACCTTTAAGGCCTTCTATTTTTATGGAATTTAAGTGGATAGGTTATAGATCCCACTAATTTTATTTCAGAATAATAGAGGGGACAATACAAAATGTTACAAAAGGGGAACTGAGTCAGGCAGGGTCAAGAAAAGCTCTCACCGAGTAAACCAGCTGCACTTATGAGAAGCTGTAGTTTGGCCTCGAGCGGCTCACTGGGTGCCTGCTGAAGCCCAGACCACATTCACTTAGGGTTCATTCCTTTTAAACACTGACCATCCAGTCCAACGTCTCTCACGCATCAGAGTAAACGGAGGTGCACGGGTCAGGAAAGGGGAGTGTGGTGGAGACACTCAGGAGGTTAAACGCCCACCAACACAAAGAATGGGGCACACGGGAGGAAGGCAGGCGCAGGTGCCGCGTGGCGGGCCGGGAGGACACGGGTTCTCAGCACCCGGAGACGCGCCCGAGCAGACGGGGCCCCTGCAGCCTCTGACACCAGTCGGCTCTCAGACCTGTTTGGATTTTTCCAGCATTTAAGTCTAATGACTAGATGAGTCTTTATCTTCTCAGGTTTAAAACGCTCAGTGAATGTTAGCAATTCCTAACACCCCTGCAGTTTGTCTTCCCTGCTATCAAGGGGTGAAGTCCATCTTTCCTGCCCAAATAAACACCAAATCGTTCCCTGAGGGAAGACGTTCTAGGAACCCGAGGAGCTGCCAGCACCCAGCCTGGTGCGGCAGGGCCCGGCCAGCGTGCTGGGGCAGAGAAGGGGACAAGAGGCACCCGCACCGGACGGGAAGCAGCAGAATCTATAGCCGTCGACAGGGTGCTCACGTCCACGGGAAACCCTAGAGCCCGCAAGAAGGCTGTAGGAGCGACTGTGTGAGTTTCGTCCCAGGGAATGAGCTCAGTACACAAACCTGCGTTTCTGCAGGCTGCCAACACCCCAGGAGACGCAGCCGTGTTTCAAGGGCCATTCACAACTGCAGTCCAAAACATGAAGTACTCAGGGACCCCATCAGGCTTTTCTACAGACATTGTAGAACCCGATTCTACAATACAGATATGGAAATGCCAAGAGCCTAACAGAACCAAGACTGTTTTGAGAAGAAAGAGCAAAGCCTTAGTTAGGCTGTGTGGTATTCACCGGCAGTCATGGTCCTGGAGTGACGAGACACGGATGGAGGGAAACGCGAGGGCAAAGAAGGTCCACACGTACACATTCGACTGACTTTTGAGAAAAGTGCCAGGTTACTCAAAAGAGAAAGAACAGCCTTTAACGAATGAGGCTGGAAACAACTATCCACACAGGGAGAAAACAGCTCTATCCTTACATGTGTCCGTCACAAAAACTAACTTGAAATGGCAAAAGCTGAAGGTATGAAAGTTCCAGAAGCAGCCACAGGGAAAGTCCTCATGCTCTGACTTCTCCTCTGCATCCCCGTACAGCAGAGCGATGGTTACACCCCTAATGTGGGGATGTGCCGGGCTGAGGAACGGGCTGGCCCCCGTGGGACCGCGTGGCCTCGCTCAGCTCAGTGTCCCCGCTGGGCACAGAGAAGCTGACCTCAACCCTCCAGCCCTCTTATTTCCAGAGACTTCTATCCTCGCCACGGGCTCTTGAGCCTTCCAGAAACCCTGCAGAGGACTCCACTGGTGGGAGGTGGGTATCAAAGCTTTTATTTCCAGACATGCACAAACGTCTGAGCCAAGAGAGTGCCTAGGAATTGAGGCTTAAGCCTGGAACTTTTTGCAAAAAGAGGGCCACCCACAATAAGATACTTAAGAAGTCTTTTTGAACGATAAAAAACAAAGGTATGTCCAGGCACTTTTGAAATGTTGCTAAGTAATTCCTTCATTGTCTAAGAATAACCAGAACCACATTTAACTTAACAAAGAAGTTACGACATTGCAACACGTCTGGTTCTGGAACCAATTTAAGGACGAGAATCTAGCAGGAAGGACATGTCATGAAACGAAAGACCCACAAGATGGAACAGTGTCAAAGACGGTATCAAACAAATCACATTTAAAAAGCAGCGGTGATTTCTGAATGCCTTTGGTGGGACCACGTTTTTCCCTACACTAATGCCTGTGAAGAGAAGATGAAAACGCAGAGGAGTCTTTACAAAACCCCCCACAACTGGGCCAAACCTCGAGCTGCCGAGAGGCTCGTTGGCACACAGTCCGGGCTGGCCCGGCAGACGTACTTGGGAGTCTGCTGCACTTCGGCCCACCAGCGGTAGTCGGTGTGGCTGACGAGCAGCAGGATTTGACACCAGAGCAGCACGAGCGCAGGGTGTGTGGGGATCATGGAGCGCACACGTGCGTTCAAGCTCTCCAGGCTGTAGAAACTGCCATCGGCGCCGTCAGCGGTGAAGAGTCTAGAGGCAGCTGCTGTGATTCTCCGGAACATTCCTAGAGATAAACCCAAAGTAAAACTGATTAAGGTGGAATCCCTTTGTTGTTCGTCACAGTCCAATACTTTGTAGCTACGAGGAGATTTTATATAAAAAGACACTCTTTCCTGCACGTACTCAAAGGAATGGGCAGCCCTCACTGCACCCCACTCCTGCCATGCCGAACAGAGCCCTGGTTTGCTCAGAACTGAGGGGGAGCAACTACCGAGGTCACATGGGCCATGGCGGTGCCAAGAGAAAGGAGGCGGACAGCGCCCCGCGCCAGTGCACAGCAGCCTCCTCGCCCACCAGGAGGCGTCCCGGGGTGGGGCGGCCGCGCGGTCGCAGCAGAGCCAGCGGGGCTCGGCCCACAAGCTTCTACACAGCGCCCTCCTCAGGGCCTAGAAAGCTCCCCTCTGGGACTTAATGGTCGCATTCTGGTCCCTCCTTTGGACAGACACCAAGTCAGCTCAACAGGCCACTCCCATCACTGTGCACGGCTTTACACAGCGGGCCCTCACCCCAGGGACACACGGACACTCACACCGCACAGCACAGTGCGGGAAGGGGTGGCCTGGCCAAGCGCTTCCTGTCCCCGTGTGTTGGGTCTCCTGCATCACTGCTGGAGAGACAAAATCTTATTTCTTATTTAAATTTCAACACATCCTAAGGCACGAGGGCTCTCAGACAGGCAGAGCCACACTATGGTCCTCGTCCTTACTGCTTCCTGACCGGTCACACCCATGAGCTGAGACGAGGGACGAGATCTAGCAAAGGCAGGAAGATCAGAAAAATCCCAAAGAGAAGATTCCCGGTGTTCATCTGGTCTCTGGCCCCCGCTCCCAGGGTTTCTCTCTGGTTGCTTTATGGTCATCACTGCCCACCTTGGGCCCCCTGGCCCTGGCCTGGCCCTTCTGTGCCCTCCGTTACCACGTGGTCTCTGTGTGGGGACAAACGACACAGGGAATAGGCAGGTGTACCCGGAAGGAACGCTGGAGTAACGGACCACAGGCGCGGCATTTCATTGTACCGGAAACCATGGCCAGAGCCCAGTGGTTCCATGTCTGTCAGGGGAAGAGATGGTAGAATGACGCCAACCCCGAGGTGACGGGAAGAGGAGCTGGACAAACATCAGTGGGAAGGCTCCATTTCCCTCTGCAGAGCCTGGAGGTACCTTCCGTCGGGAAGGTGGTGCGACACATACAAGGACTAGGAAAGGCTCTAGAAAGCAGCCCCACCCCACCACCCAGCGCCCCCTTAGCAAATGGCTCAGGCTGAAGCAACCACTAATCTTGCTGTGACACCTGCCTCGCCCTCCTGACCTGGTCACCTGGGAATTCCCGGTTTTCACCCCTGTGGCTCTATCAGAGAGGGTTAAACTGCCCACCAAAATCTGGCCCCCTCCTACCCCATGAACATTTTCCAGCCCCTATAAGGGGATGGGGGCTGCAACAAGTTGTCACCAGAGACATGCAACAAAAGGGACCTAGGTTACTTTTAGTCCAAGGCAATGAAGCCTTGTCTACTTTCCTTCTCCTCTCCCCAACCAGACGAAGGTGCTGCCAGCCGGGACCGCAGCGCCCCAGGAAGGAGGCAACCTCAGTGTGTGAAGCACTGAGACGCTGATGCCGGCTTGTCACAGAGCTACTGTGGCCCTAACTAACAGGTGGTGAGCACTGGACTGAGTCAGAAGCAGCTCTCGGCAGGGTCTCCCTTCCCAGTCTCATGAGCAGCGGTGACTGAGACAGAGAAAGAGGGCAGGGCCCACGACACAGAGCGTCCGGGCGGCAGGGGAAGCCAGAGAGCCTGATGACCTGGGAGAAGAGAATGGGGCCAGGGGCCGAGAGGCAGTGACAAAGAGCAGAGAGCACGCGGAGACAGGAAGACAACGGAAGGCTGTGCGCAGAGAGGACTCCCCCAGCCCTGTCCTTTGTCTGAGTGCTTAAAAGAGTGATGCAAGCAGCAGCTGGAAAGCCAGTGCCACCTTCAGGCCGGGGCGAAGAGGGCGGAGCTTGACACAGAAGGCCTGGTCCCCCCAGCCCCATGCTCAGGGCTCCCGCATCCCGGATCTCTGCCTGCTCCTTGTGCTATTATGTGGGTGTCAGTGCACTTCCCACGGGGGCCGGGCCCACAGGAAGGGCCCTGCACACACTGGCTGCCACACTTCCCATCATCAGCCTAACGGGCAGCATGGAGTATCAGAAAGGACACAGGAAAGAGAACTTCTTGGGTTTTCATTCTTGGTTTTACCATATGACCTTTCAGAACCTAAGTTCCCTCATTAGGAAAAAGAGAAATATTTCCGAGATCTTGTAAGGGTTCAAGGGGATAACACATGTAAAAGGGGCCATGTGCCCACATGACACCACCAGTATTTCTGGCACTATAACCACAAGCAGCCCTTACCTTGCCCACGCATGAATTTGGATCAACATCTATTTCATTACTGTAGTAAGAGCTGTTTTCTCTTTCTCCCAGTATTCCTACTTTGGCCCCCACATAACATGGGAACACAGACCCTTGTGAAAGTCCTGGGAAGAAGCCTTCAAGCTCAGCCTACAAGGATGCGAGCGTGTGGTGTGCAGCCCAGCTGCTCCTGCCTGGGGTTCAGGGATGGCGCTACCGCCCGCTGTGAGCGTCTGGCTGGCGGGGGCAGGGCCTGCGGTGTGGGCTAGGAGGACAGTGAGTAGTGAGGGACCTGAGCCTGGCCACAGGCCCCGCCACGCTGGCAGCACAGTATGGACACTCGCAGTCCTGGGCTCCAATAAGCCCATCTCGGAGGGGAGGACGGGGCAGCAGTTACCCAGGTTTTGTACACTGGAGGCCAGCTGTCTTTCTTGGCCATTCTGTTTATGTTGGGTTGAATCTGAAACAGGCACAACTTTGGGATTCCCATCCCCTCCCCCAACAGGAGGGATGGCAGAAAACTGGAGTTCAAGGCCATTATTCAGACGAGTTTCCATTTTGAGAAAGAATACCTAAAATGGACAAATTCAGCCTTAACTTTCAGTTGAGGAGTGAAATCTATTGCCTTTAAGCAATGCAGAAATAAAACTTACCAACTTTATATGCTAACTGTCCCTTATCTATATAAAAGTACATGACTTACTTTAACTCTATCTCAAAACCAAGCAAAGACGGTAATTCTGCCCCCTAGTGTCTTTACAAGATATGCAGTCAAAATAAACAAGATAGAAAGACACACACAGACACACACAGACAGACACACACACACACACACTCACACACACACACACACACACACACACACACTCTCACACGCCTGAGTCACACACGCTGGGCCAGGTGAACAAGGACCAGACAGCAGCAGCAGGACCAGAGGGCCGCAGTGCCCGGCCTGGGCGCTTCAGCAGAGTGAGTGTGAGTATGTGGCTTGTCCTGACATGGCAGCCACTAGCCACGTGTGGCTGTTCCAATTTACGTTAAACTAAATTAAAATAAATGACAGGCCACATTTCAAGAACCCAGCAGTGGGCCGGCCAAGTGGCGCGGTGGTTAAGCGCTGGCTTGGGAAGCCAGCGGCCCCGGTTCGGTCCCTCGTATGAGGGCCAGTGACACTGCCCTCAAAAAAAAAAAAAAAAAAGAACCCAGCAGCCACAGGTGGCTAAAAGCCACTGAACTAGCAGGGTCACAGAGCACCCCACACTGCAGTAAGCTCTGCTGGACAGCCCTGCCCAGGACTCTAAGAATACCGCCTGATTTTTGAGAAAAGGAAGACGAGGAGGCCAGAGCAGCGGGTCAGTGAACAGCTTGAGAGGCACAGAATGCCTGATGTGTGTAATGACACAGACCACATCACTCTTCCCCAAAGTCAGAAAGTATTCCTTAGAGATGAACTAGTGTCCTGGGGTCACACCC
Organism: Aselliscus stoliczkanus; assembly: GCA_033961575.1. Taxonomy (NCBI): domain Eukaryota; kingdom Metazoa; phylum Chordata; class Mammalia; order Chiroptera; family Hipposideridae; genus Aselliscus; species Aselliscus stoliczkanus. The sequence goes on from CM066734.1 coordinate 141,857,852, forward strand.
AAAGCCATCAAATGGCCAAGTATTTAAATGACTGACATACTAAAAAGGGCCTATTATTCACAGGGCATCATTATTTTCTCCCTTTCTTTAAACATATCACAGTGGGTCAGTAAGGCATTTACCAAACAATCTTCAAAAAGAAAATGTGTTTGGGCTGGCTGAGTGGCGCATTGGTTAAGAGCTGGTTTGGGACACCAGCAGCCCCAGTTCGGATCCCACATATGAGGGCCAGTGACACTGCCCTCTATAGCTAACAACAGCTCCACCTGGAGCTGGGCTGTGTGAGCCCCACTGACAGTGTAGGCTGCAGCCCCTGCTGCAGTGGGCTGCCATAGGCTACAGTAAGTGGCCGGCAGCCAGCATGAGTGGCTGGCAGCCAGCGTGAGCTGCCAATAGCCGCGGTGAGTGACCATCCAGAGGCCAGCGACCGATCTGCCTCATCCGGGAAGAAGCAATGACGATACCAACATGGGCCAGTGAAGCAACGTCCTCCACAACTAGACTGAAGAACAAAAAGAGAGCAACTTGTCTGTTCCCCTCCTCCAATTCCCCAATAAAATCTTTAAAAAAAAAAAAGAAAACGTGTTCAGTGTTAGTAACTGAGGGGGTTTGAAATCAAAGTCTGTGATACGATTTACTCTGGCCACGATTCTCCCTGGATCCCGAGCCGGGAGCGCAGACCCCGCCCGCCTCCCCAGCACCGTCTCTGCCCCCTCGCGTCTCTCCGAAAGGCTGGTGGTTCAGGTCTAAGGTTCCTAGTCACCCCCCAGAAGCCTCCCGCACCTACCCACCATGTGCTCTGTCCCTGCACTGTTTGTTTCCTTCATAGGACATATCAAGGCTTGGGACTATATACCCATGAACTGTCCGCCTTGCAAGGCTGAACGCTCCACAAAGCAAGAATCATGGCAGCCTTACCGACCGCCCACGCCCAGGCCCAGCAGGGTCGGGGGCTGACATGGCCCATCTTCGTCCAGGGACCAAAGGCTGAAAATGGTAAGTGTCCTGCTCTAAGGTAAGTACGTAGTGTGTGTGCTTTAATGTGTATTCAGGATCTGTGCGTGACTTAAAAATCCAGTGACACAGGGGGCTTCTGATTTTAGAAGGGCCCTGCCCAGCCCTCTTCAGGCACCTACTTGCTCCCCCGTTTATTTATGGGGCGCCCTGAATTTCTACTTGCTGTGCTCTCATCGCTCGGAGCTGTTTTGTCTGCTTCTCTTCCCTCACTACAGGAAAGCAGCCCCCCCCTGCCCTCGCCTCAGGAAAGCAGCGCCCCCTGCCCTCGCCTCAGGAAAGCAGCGCCCCCTGCCCTCGCCTCAGGAAAGCAGCCCCCCCCTGCCCTCGCCTCAGGAAAGCAGCGCCCCCTGCCCTCGCCTCAGGAAAGCAGCGCCCCCTGCCCTCGCCTCAGGAAAGCAGCCCCCCCCTGCCCTCGCCTCAGGAAAGCAGCCCCCCTGCCCTCGCCTCAGGAAAGCAGCGCCCCTGCCCTCGCCTCAGGAAAGCAGCGCCCCTGCCCTCGCCTCAGGAAAGCAGCCTCCCCTGCCCTCGCCTCAGGAAAGCAGCCCCCCCCCCCGCCCTCGCCTCAGGAAAGCAGCGCCCCCTGCCCTCGCCTCAGGAAAGCAGCCCCCCCGCCCTCGCCTCAGGAAAGCAGCGCCCCCTGCCCTCGCCTCAGGAAAGCAGCGCCCCCTGCCCTCGCCTCAGGAAAGCAGCCTCCCCCTGCCCTCGCCTCAGGAAAGCAGCGCCCCCTGCCCTCGCTGCAGGGAGCACCCTGCCCCTTCCCTCACTACAGGAAAGCAGCCCTCCCTCTTGAAGGAGTGCTGTCCAACCTCTCACCTGGCCTGGGCTGGCCAGAGCACCTCTGGGGCCCACGTGTCCCTTGCAGGACTCATGCAGAGGCTGGGACCACAGGCGGCCAGAAGCCAACCTTCCAGCCTTGGGGAAGGGACACCGGAGAATGAGGAACACGACATGGGAGCTGCGGCGTGGGGACATGCAGCGGCCCCAGGGGGACGCCGCCAGGGCAGCAGTGCCAGGAGAGCCGTGCTCTGCACTGCGGGCCCCACCAGGAAACTGCTCCCCACGCTCACGCGCAGGGTGCCCATCCCTGCCACGGGCCTGCCAACAGGGACCTGTGGCGATCAGGCTCTGCCCTGAGTGACTGACAGCACACTTCCCTGCCGCCTCCACATGTAAGCACACGCTCCGTTGTGAGTGATGACTTGGCAGCCTAGGTTCTGCTCTGCGGACCTCACACATGATCGCATAACCCCTTCCACCCTCCACCCGCCCTCTGCCTTCCACTCGCCAAAGTAAGTTGGTTCCTTCCCTTTATGTATGTCAGGACTGTAAACATTTTCCTTCTGTTCTGAAACCATCAGTCCGTCAGTCTTCAATGCATTATTCATACTGATTCCAAAACTGACAAATCGAACAGCAATTCCTGTGTGATGACAGTTCCCAACGAAGCCCAGAAGCCCAGGAAGACGGCCTCTCTCTCTATGGGTCCTGGGTCATAGCCTCTGAGCCACTTTAAGGAGCAGCTTTATAAAGTCAGCTGCTGAAAACCATGCCACGCCTGGCTTGCTTCACATGTGGACCATGGCTTCCTTAGTGTGTGTCTCCCAGAGGTCAGAGCTGCCTTCCGCGTTCCTTGCTCAGAGAAGAAACACGCGTCTGTGCCCTGTCACTGCGCCTCCCAGCTTCTCACTCCTTCTGTTCTTGAAAACGCTGACTGCCCTGATACGGCCTGGCCGCTTCCTGTGCGCAATGTGTGACGGGCATCTCTCGACTTCTCTCTTGGATTCACTGTCCTTTTTAATTCACAATCATACAGAAAGGTAACATAAACATCTCAGCCTCCAAAACATTTAAAACAGAGGAAGCCTTCAGGTTTATTCTTATTGCCAACAAAGAGCAGAGCCTGCCTCCCGGGCAGCACAGTCCCCACACTCTGCATGTCGCTGGGGGAGGGAACACAGACGAGCACCTACCGGATTTGAAGATGTGGATGAGACACATCAGCAGCGTTCCCAGTTCTTGGCAGTAGAAAGTATGCTGCTGTTCGCTCATTTCCACCTTCAGCTGCTTTGTAACAATGTCCTCTAAAAGAATGCCGACCAGCTGTAGGAGAAACCTTCGCAGAACGGGGAGAGGGTGCCAGTGAATGAGTAACAATCCAGAGCACTTAGGAGGTAACATGGTAAAATACATACAGTGGACACACAGAGTGTGGGAAAGCGCTGACACAGACGCACGGGTGTGTGGATACGAGGGGCAAGTAGGGGGATGGGCAGGATAAAGCGGGCAGGGGGTCCAGCACACGGGGATGGGAGGACGCCAAGCTCTGGGTGGTGAGCACACAGAGTAACACAGATGACCCAGCACAGGACTGCGCACTTGAAGCTTACATAATCTCATTAACAATCACCTCAATAAGTAGAATTTTTTAAAAAGTGTGAGTAAAATAAAACAAACAAGTGGGAGGTTTAATACCATCCCCTTGGATTAGTCCCTTCGCCTTCTGCATATCACTTTCCTCAGTTATGAGATGGCGGTAATCACACCACCTTCGAAGGACTGTCAGGTGGACAAAATGATATGCAGTGACTAAAGCTTTGTAAAGTGTACAGGTGCCACAGCTAGTGCACGGCAGAATTTAACACCTCATCCATTTCAGGCGCCCGCTAATGGAACAGGCAGCCAGCCGCAGGCCCCTCGCCGACCCTGCAAACGCAGATGCCATGCGGATGTCCTGGGTTTGTCTCCACACACACAGGCCTCCCCGTCGAAGACCGAAGGGCGGCTACCGCACTGAAGGAGCCCTGAGCCCAGCCGCGGGGAGCACACATTTGTCCAGGCCACTGTGTGGCAGACACGATTTGATACCACAGCACATCGCAGGGTCCTGGCAGGGGAAGGGCTTTACTACTGGCAGAGCTCAGAATGGCCCGCACACGGCGGGAGTAAAAATGAGAGCAACTGCTAGCGGGTCTGCTCAGCTTTCTGTGCAGGCCGCCCGCACGCCCCGGCCCCGTGGTGAGCCCCGCACAGTCTGTAACGAGGATGCCAGGTCGGACGTGACAGAGCCATGAGCAGGGCCTGGACCAGGGCCCCAGGTAAGCAGGACGGGTAAGAAAACACAGCAGCACAGAGGTCCTCAGAGCTCGCAGAGCTGACGTGCCGTTCCCGCCACCAAACACCACACGCTTTCCTAAGGACAGGGACCAAGAAAAGGTCAAACAGAACATACCTTGAAAATGTTTCTTCTGGCAAATTCCTGATGTGCTTCCCTTCACTGTGTTCCTCCGGCGTTGAAGTGCTGTCCCCATCTCTTAACCTGTTAATTACCGGACAGGAGATCAAATGCGGAGAGAAGGCAAGCTCCTGGATCCGAGAAAGAACGATGTCTTCCGTTGACTGGGAGATCAGAACCCTCAAAATGGCCAGGATGCCTGAGACCCAGAGCTGAACAGTGCTCACAGATGCCTAAAAGACAGGGCACAAACGGCCACAGGTAAAGAAAACAGAGGGTTCAGGTTTCCCCAACTGCCGATTCCATAAATGGAAACCACCCCTCTCTTATTTACCATTCTACCAATAAATCTCTGTACTGGGCGCCCTCAAAGTGCAGGCCCGGGCAGGCAGCCCCAGCCCCGGCAGGGAGCCTGTTCAGCGCGCACATTCTCAGGCCCGCCCCGGCCCCGGCAGAGCGCTGACCCTAAGATGCCACCGTGAGGCAGGATACTCACCATTGTATTCGGAGTGACAAACATACTCCGTAACAGCATGTCCACAGGCCGGAGGGAGGACGGGGCCAGAATCTCAAAGAGAGTGTTTAACACGCCCAGGGCTTCGTGAGAATCAATGTGCATCTGTTGCAATTAAACAACACAAATGCTGACACATACCCCCCATTAGGCACAGTGACCCTGACCACGTCGTCTTTATACCAGGCACTGAAACGTGTTTTAACTTTAATAGCCAACCAAGCAAACATTTTTCATAACACCACCACATCGGCTACATTTTTTTCCACAAAGCACATCTTTTCATTTAGATTTTTATTATATAAATACACATTTTCTGTAAGACTCAAATATATAAAAGTATGAAAACCAATCAGCTAGACCTGCACCCTGATACAATAATCATCCACGTTTCCAGCTGTGCGCCCTTGGGCAACCTACGGATGTCTCTGAGCCCTGGGTTCCACACCTGTGGGCAGGTGACAACAGAACCGAGAGGGCCACTGAGAGGCTCAACAGGGACGCCCTGCCCATGGGCGGGCCTGACAAGCACCACCGTAAAATGAATCTGCTGCCGGCTGACACGGCCTCTTCCCCCGGGGGCGAATGTGCCACCGTGGCGGGTGGGGTGACACACCTGCTGCTTGGCTAGCATCGGGAGGATGACGTCGGCCACCTGACGTGACAGCCGCCTCCACTTGTCCTCGTTCTCCTTGTGGCACTGCTGCAGGACCAGGATGAACATCTCCAGCACCTGTGAGGAGGCGGCCAGGTCACCTTTGAGCGGCCGCGCCCCTGCCTGGCCCCGGCCCAGCTGCCCGGCTCCAGGCCCCAGAGCAGCGCGAGCCCCAGCGCAGGGCTGCTGCCCCCACGTGGCCCTGGGACACGCAACATGGGGAGCCCGCAGGCGACGTGAGGAGCCTGGGAGCTCCAGCCTGTTCCTGCGGAGTCTGCAGGAGTTCGCGACCAGGGAGAAGGCACAGAAAGAAAATCAGACTCATGCTAACCTCTGGCAAGACACACACAGCCCTGACTGCACTGCTCTACAGAGACTGCTCGACTTCTGTGCGCAGCGGTTTCGGGTCTGTGTGCTGTGCAATGAGCAGCACTTACTGTCACAGGAGTCACGTGTGGTTCAGAACGAGTTTATTAGTGAGCGCTCCTGAACAGAGAAGTCTAAAGGCCTGCTTTTGTAAATAAAGTTTTATTAGCACACAGCCACACCCCTTGGTGAACATCGTCACCAGGACGCTTTCATCCACAACAGATGCCGCAAGGCCTGAAAGGCTCAGAATAGTTATCTGCCTGTTTACAGAAAGTTTGCCGACCTGGTCTATAAAACACAACTGCCATAAAAACACCCAAGAGCCCGCTCCACACAGCTGGCCACCCGCACCTTCCAAGCTGCGGGTCGCTAGGAGGGGCTTGGCCGTACTTGGACGGCACCAGGACCTCGGCACAGGATTCTGGCTCTCCGTCAGGAAAACGAGCCAGCCCCATTCTCTCGTAAACCAGGCCGAGAACTTCGGGGATGCATGCAGTTCCTAAGCCACTTTCAGGCCTCCCACCAACCCCGCGTGCTCGCCTAGAGGCAGTCGCTGATCCTTAAACTTCTATGGTAGTTGTACTTATTATTGTAATTATGGGATTTAACTAAAAAACAAACATTTAATTAAGTACTACCTAGAGTAAGTATTACCATGAGAATGCACAAAGAAAGTGTTTCCATAAGAAAAGCTTATGACCTTATATAGATTCAACGATAAATAGCTAAGACAAATTACCAACTAAATGAAGGCTAGGCTCTGTACCAGCTAAAAGAGAGGAGTCATTAAAAAGCCACATTTCTGCACTTAAACTGCCTCAAACTGCCTAAAATTCTTGCCCCACCATAAGGAGAACAAAACCAGAATCAGCTCAAAGAAACAGACCTTGACCCTACATCAACACAGTCATAAATAAACGTTCATATAAAGTCTCCAAATTATTTCAGATTTGAGGTTTTTAAAAATCATTTTTTGGGTCAGCATTGTCAATTAGTTGATTTGGGGGGGTCCTCATTTCGGAAAGGAGGGCCTTGGTCCTTGGTGCGGTGGCTGATGTGTGACTGAGGCCTCCCCACGGGGCAGTTCTGCATTAAAGACAGACCCCTCCCCAGCCCGAGCCCAGGCTGGCCCGAAGCAGCAGCCCTGACTCACGGGCGGCGAGGCCCGGGGCACCTCCTCCCATGCCTGCAGGACGACGCGCAGCGCAGCCCGCCTTACCTGATGGTACTGGATGAGCCTCAGCAGCATGGACACCACCACCTCTTTCTGAGTCTCAAGCTCTCTTCCTGCGTCCGCTTTATTGCTTCCTCTCAGTACGAAGAGGTCGTGGACTATGGGCTGCAGAGCCGGAATGGCTATGGGGGCAAAGGTCACGCTGAGAAGGCACGGCGGCCCTCACACTGGGGACACAGCACCTAGCACCTGCCAACACCTCCAAGAAATACAGGAAACCCTACTCTATACTTGGTTTACGATAAGGGTTATCCAGGGTTTGAAACTGTCAGTACACCACCATGGAAAGCCACGGGTCTTCCTCTGACACTTACTAATTTCTGAGATCTTTAAAAAATAATAAAACTAGGGTTTCTGTGATGTAACATCACTTCTGAAAAAAATAGACAAATTCAAAAGTCAAATTCAAAATAATAAAATCTTACAACTAGCTAAAATAGCAACAGTCTATACTCAGGTATAATCTACTTAAAGATTTACCTGAAAAGACACATGCTTCTTCAACAGGAAATATTTAGTCCAGGCAGATTTCTATGCTCATTTCAGCAATTAAACTCACTCTATCATTAAATAAAAGTTTTCCCCAGGTCTTGTCTTTATCCAAAACAGCAGGCAAAGTAAATTCTCTAGTCTAACACCAAATGAATAAACTCTAAGAAACGCCTCTCATTGGGAAGGCAATGATGTCACTGAGATTACTGGAAGACATTGTGTCACCCAGTGACACGCACATGCTCGCCCCAGTGACATGCACACTTGGGCACGCTCGTCCCAGTGACACGCACACGTGGGCACGCCTGCCCCAGTGACACCCACATAGCTGCACTCTCCCTGGTGATACACACAGAGAACACTTCCTGACTTTCCCAGTAGCAATTAGTGGGGTTTGGCTGCCCATTTCCTACAAAGATCCTCTGACCCATGAAACCTTAGTTACATGGAGGGGACAACACTGTGTGCAGCAGTGCTGGGCCCACGCCGGCAGTTTACTGGGCCTAGGAAGCACCCCTGTCCAAGTTCAAAAGCCTACAGCTTCCCAACAAGGGAGCCAGGCAGGAGCCACCAGAGAGTTGGGAGGCCCACGAGACGTTCAGAGCAAGGTTTGGGCTCATTCCTCAAACCACACCCCTCACCCCGCAGGCTGGTGAGCAGCGGGCTGTTCTCTGTGGCCCTGGAGAAGCTCTGCACAGTAACCAGGCAGAAAAGAAGGCCTGGACTCAAGGCTGACTGTCCCTCCCAGCACCCAGGTAATGAATCAGCTGCCCTCGCACTACCTGGGTTTTCCATTTTGTGTTTCACATGGACAGACAAGACTCAATCTATCCCTTACACCATCTTATTCTCATATTTTTACCTATGTCGATTATAAAGTCCTGAGAATAAACAGTATACTCCCTCCACACGCACATGCATGCACACACATATACACACGCACAAATGCGCACACGCGCGCACACTTGCACATAGGCATGTGCATACGCACACACATGCACACACACGCACAGGGCCTACAAAGCCCAGAGCAGCTACGGACACAGTGGACACTGGGGCGATGAAGACTAACAATGCCGAGCACACCACCGTTACTGAAGACCACAGTGAAAGGTTTGTCCCGTTACCATGTGTCACAGCCTTTCTCCCACTGGCCATGATGCCATCACAGAGCTGAATGATTTTAGGAATCCCAATGATCTGTTTTGAATGATAGCGCTCGTAAGACAGTAATACCAGGAAGAAAAAGATGTTTGGAATAATTGCCTCTGATTCCCTAGAAACAAAAACATCCATTTAGACACTTCCTTTATTTACAGTAAAAACAACATGAAATTACACCTGATTCAGCTGAGAGGGACAGAGCACCGACAGCAGCCCGAGTGGTCTCGTTTTGCCCGCCCCCTCTGTCATCACACTGTCCCGCCCATCTGCGGAGCGTGGACAGTCAGCAGGGCTGAGTGCGAGCCCAGAGGTACAGGCTTCCTGGTTCTCCTTCGCTCCTCAGTTGAGGAAAACGGATCTCAGAGGAAAAAAGGTAACTTGCCTCAGATCACATAGTGAAGGTGTCACGTGATTAGAATAAGACACTGGGTCTCTGGGCCCAGGGACTCTCAGACCACTTTCCTCTGCAGTTTCCCTCACTACTTAGTAACTAGTTCAGAAACGAAAGAATTTTAATTTTCAATAAATAGACGCCTATCACTGCACAGGAGAAGTGTTAAGTATTAAACTTTTCTGTCTAGCAAGGAAAGCTGCAATCAGGAGCGTGCATAATAATCACCTTACTGATGACAACCATACCTAAAAACGTTTATTTCAGAAGATTTAAGTAATCAGTGTATGGCCAGGTGAGGTTTCACTTAGCAATCTATTATCATAACTAAATGCTTTGAAACGTGAAATGAAACTGACAACGTATGCGATTGCCAGGTTCCAGACTGCTTCTAAGCAGCACTTCAGATATTTACTAATTCCTGAGAAACAAAAACGCACAACATATTTTATTAATCGGATTTCCATTAAACAACACCCAGCAAGAATGCCCAACAGCCCTTTAAGGTGCGCTCGCGGTCATAATCATTACACGTACTTACGCAGCAGGCACGAGAATGTGAGGGGACAAGACGCCCTGCGTTACCTGAACTGCCCGACTTCAATGTACTCGAACTGCTTCAGCACGAACCCGATGAAGACCTGCAGCAGGGACGGGTTCACAGTGAGAGTGTGCAAGGGGGCCACTTCGCTCCCTGCTTTGTGTGAATGTTTAACACATTTCCTGACAGTGCATAAACTTGTACACAAGAACGCAAACGTATGCTACCGTCGGGCTGGACAACTCCAGGGCACTTCCAGAAATCCCTTTAAACACCTTTACTGAACAGTGAGGCGAGGCCTCTTTGGAAAATCAAATGAACTCCAGTATACATTGGGCAGTACCCAGGCATCCGGGAATCACTTGTTCCAGTTCCTGGCAAACCTCACAGCACAGGTTTCCTAAGATCGGCTAGGCAGCAAGATGCCCAAACTGGCCCATCTTCTCCCTCCCAAGAGCCTGACCTCCCAGAAGCCCGGCGCCAAGGGTGCTGTGAGGAGAGGGATGACTAAGGGAGAGAGGCGGCGTGTGCGGGCTGGACTGGAGCACCCGTCCACTCTGCCCAGCCGGAAGCAGAGCTCACAGTCCTCTGCGCTTCCCTAGGTCCTGGGCACGACACACACAGAGCAGGTGCTCAACAATCCACTCTCTGAGTCAAGTTCAAGGTCTGCCCACTGTCGTTTCCCATCCTCGTTCAGAAAAACTGTCACTGTACCGAATCCCAGGAACTGGGGAGCAAGGGCACGGAGAGACAGAAGCACATCAGCACGGACGAGAGGCTAGAGCACTCAGAGCAAAGGACCCCTAGGACACCAAGGGGGCGTGGGGATCTGGCTTTGCCGGAGCGAGGTGGAAAGTGCCGCGACCCAGAGGGAGGCACGAGCCGGAAGAGTTCAACACATCTGCCTGGAGGAATTCTAACATTTAAGTATCAGATGGAGATTTTAGGAAGACAGGAGAAACCAAAATCGTTCCATTTTGGAGAAAAGACTCCATGTAGAATGACTAAAGGAAGAATTTGATAAGAGGCGTGTCTATCTGACAAGTCTGCTTCGAGTGGGCAGCTGTTTACGTCCTTCATCTACTAAAGAGGGCCCCAAAGAGGCCAGTCTGTGGCACCGCGAGAACACGGGTTTCTGGCTGTGAGACAGAACCAGAAGGCGCGAGGACCAGGCGGGCGGCAGGCTCGGCCGTGTTCTCACTGGGATGGATCCAGACGGCTCTGGCCGAGGGTCCCAGGCTTCTTCCCAGGAGCCCCCAGGTGCCCTCTTCCTTCCTTAAGCTCCCGTTAGTGGCTTCAGATGAGAGGGCTTCTCCCCTGCCAGGCAGGGAAGGGGAGCGACAGCCCCAACCGCCCCCAAAGGGCATCCTCCCCAAAGAAGGAAACGGGCCTTTCGAATGCTATTCTGGAAACTGGAGCGAAAGGAAGACAGAGAATGCCAGGCCAGTGCCAAGCCCCACCTCCCGGGCCCCCTGCGTCACTGGTCACAGCCCCATACCGCCTGTGGGGAAACGAGCACCCACACATTTTGGTGACCTGAAGCCAACTGCATCTGCAGTGAACTTAGCAGGTGTGAATCCTGGTCTAAGAGAACTCGCATCAGGAAGAGGTCTGACCGGCCGGAGTTGCATCCTTCCAGTGTGAGGACGGCCGGAACTGCGCCCACCTAGTGAATGAGTGCAGGGGCCACGCTGGCACCCGGGAGCCCAGGGGTCAGTTACTGTCCCCTCAGAGCAAGCTCCTTTCTAAGGAAGTGGCCAGCCGTGGTCTGCTTGAAACTGAACGTCATAACTGATCATCTGCTTCAACTCAGTCTCTGGGTTTTGTAAAAATGTCCCCAAGCAATCAATCTTAACTACATCTTATAATTTCAATTCAAACTTATCTGGGAGTGGGGGAGGTGAGTGGACAGGAAACGTCTGGCACGCGTGTGCAGGGTAACCCTGACACAGCCCAGGGCAGACGGAGAGCTTGGGGCACGGGCACCACGCTGCTGGTGGCGGGACGCAGCGGGGCCCTCGGGACGCTGGCCATGAGTGGCAGAGAGGCGGCCGCTGCTGCACAAGGACTAAGTGCACAGTTCTGTATGGCAGTTTCAGGGTCTCTCGGAGACCATTTTTATTAAATCATGAACAGGGGCGGCAGATGAAAACCAACCGTGACCAACCTGGTCTGAGTCCAGGAGACAGTAATTAACCCGTAACTGGACCAGCTGCGCCAGCAAATCCAAAACCTGCTTCTGCAGCCGTACGGACGTCGTCGTCGTGTACTGCTTTAGGGCTTTTATGACCAGGGGCTCGAACAGGCGGATGTGGCTGTGGATGGCGCTCTGCGGGGAAACAAGGGGTCACTCCGCTAAGTCTCAGCCAGGAAGGCAGCGTGTGCGACCGCCCCGACCGTCCCGTCATGTCCCCACAGCCCGGGGTCGCCGCCTGCTCCCGTTCACCTTATCTGCACGGTTCTTGGCGACACTCGTGAGGTTTGTCTTCAGCTGGGTGGACACCTTCTGGAGGACATCAAACCACCTGCCGGAAGGGAAAGGAAGCGCAGAGAACGCACTTACACACCCGCCTGCAGATCAGCACACCGGCCACACTCACGCACACTCACAAAACGCGAACACTGGGGGCGGAAGGAGCTCTCTGGCCCCTCAGGGGAGCACTGTCGCTTTCCCTTTCGTGGACTACCGAAGGGCAGGTGCCTGACAGCCGCCACAGGACCCTGACTGCTCAGCCCAGGCTGCAGCGGGGCTGGGAGGTGACGGTCACTTGGAAGGTTCAAGGATTTAGGAGACATCACTTAAATTTCTTGGGAAAAAGTTTTGTTTAAATATTCACATCAATTATACTCTCTCCTTTGTAAGAAGTACATATGAAATTAAGTGACAGTAAGGCACACATTCACACACACTTCTTTTATTCTCCACAGTACTGAACAAAGTATCTGAAGAGCCTTATTCCCGAGACTTGGCTACACAGTGTCCCCAGCGCACAACCTGGCCCATGGCTCTGTCCCTGGTACTAGTGTTCTCACTGTGGCATTTTGTCAATGCATCTACAACAGGACAACAGGGACACGAGGAATTCTGCTGTTACTACACAGAGGAGTAACTCAAACACCTGCTAGTAATTATGGTAATTTAAAAAACAACTACCGTAGTCCAGGTGTCAAAACACAGCCACCAATTTAAGTGACAAGAGGCTTTCGACCATAAAGTTACAAAACACAAATATTAGCTAAGCCTCTTCTCTGCCCTTCGAACGCCCTTCCACACTAGCACTGCGGTGCCATGTGGAAGGTGTTCTTCCAGCCTAGTTATAAACCCCAAAGTGGCCCCAATGCATAGCTCCTTACGTTGGTGGGCACTGGGAAACAATAAAATGCTAACACATGCAGACATTCCGTGTCCTGGTTCTGGCTTGTTGACAGTTTGGTGGGACGGCTGGCTGCTTCGCCAGGAGCCTACTCAGGCCTCCTCATCCTTGGGCCCAGCCCCTGAGCTGGCCCCCAAACCCACCTTACTCACTGGGCCACACACGTCTTTGAAGGCGGGCCCGTGCCTCAGCACCTTCTCTGAGCACACAGACTATTAGAAGATGGTGCTAGTTGCTTTTTATCATTTACAAATGCCTGACTGCGCGCTCTTTTGTGTTTCTACCGCAGACGGCCAGGATGGGCGCATGGTTACCCTGAAGTGTCGTGATCCTGCTCAGCCTGCACCATGTTCCTCAGGCTGGCATCCGCTAGGGCCTGGGTGAAGTGGGTGTAGGGGGCCATGAAGCAGTAGTGGTACAGGCCTGGCCGAATGCTGGACGAGCCCAGGCGTTGGGCTTGGCCTTGAGACTTGCTGGGGTTAGAAGACAAGCCATCAAACTGGGAGGCCAAGTTTGTCCCAAAGAGAGTCTTCAACAACTAGAGTGAAAGAATGAAGACATCAACATGTCACTTCAGGTAGCACGAGCAACACTCCCCCAAACCAAACCATCTCCAAATAAGTCAAGGCGTGAGCAGAAACGCCGACTGTGAGGCCTAGCTGAGTCTGCTGCTGGCAACCCTGGCTCTCACTGAAAATAACCACCTCGTAGTTTCCAGTTTCTCTGTGACACCTGGAGGGACACTGAGACAAGTCACCTGAGGGCGCAGCAGAGCTCCTAACACCCTCTGCCCTCCAGGTGACAGGCTGCCTCCAAAACAATGAGGATAATGGAGTGACAGGTGGGGCTGCTGCACTCTCCACCAGCACCACCTTCTAAATGACAAACAGCATTCATTATGTCGTTGTGCCTGGATCAGAGGACAGGAAATTCTTTCCTTCTTCCTTTTTTAAACCTTATGGGGAACAGCCACGGTCATTGGTTACACATTGCTTTCATGCTACAGTGGCACAGTTGACTCTTTCAGGAAGGACGCAGCTCACATTGGCCCATGCGGGAATCGAACCAGCAACCTTGGTGCTATTAGCATGATGCTCTCACCAACTTGAGCTAACCGGTTGTCAGGGGAAACTACTTTCTTACCTGCTGAACGCAGACAGTCGCCATCATCGGTTCCCGATTGAAGCAGGACTTCAGGTAGCCCAGGATCTCTTCGACACACTGTGGAAAAAACAAGTCTTAAGACATCAAAGTAAGTGGCTCAAAGTGACTGCCCCTTGCTGTGAATCGTAGACAGAAACCAACGAGCTAGCTTCCCTTTGCGTGGTGCACCTGAGTGCCAGAGAGGAAGGCCTGCAGTATGTGGTCGTAAACTGTCAGTAAAACGCCAGTGAGGCCTAAGTGGCCGCGTTTCAACCATCACGCACTCCCTCCCTCACTCTCCCGCTCAGGCCTGTTCACCGTGTGCCGTGCCCACGCTGACCCGGCCCTGTTCTCGGTGCAGTTCAGCGGACGGGGTGTGAGCCCTGCACCGTGCCCGCGCTGACCCGGCCCTGTTCTCGGTGCAGTTCAGCGGACGGGGCGTGAGCCCTGCACCGTGCCCGCGCTGACCCGGCCCTGTTCTCGGTGCAGTTCAGCGGACGGGGCGTGAGCCCTGCACCGTGCCCACGCTGACCCGGCCCTGTTCTCGGTGCAGTTCAGCGGACGGGGCGTGAGCCCTGCACCGTGCCCGCGCTGACCCGGCCCTGTTCTCGGTGCAGTTCAGCGGGCGGGGCGTGAGCCCTGCACCGTGCCCGCGCTGACCCGGCCCTGTTCTCGGTGCAGTTCAGCGGGCGGGGCGTGAGCCCTGCACCGTGCCCGCGCTGACCCGGCCCTGTTCTCGGTGCAGTTCAGCGGACGGGGCGTGAGCCCTGCATCTGGAACCCTGCAGCTGCCCAGATGTGTTGTGTGGGGGTTACCACAAGTCCTAGAGGTCTCAGAGCGACCTGTAACAATGGCCAAAAGGACGGCGTTCGCATGGCTATGCTCACAAACTACTGTTACCCTCCTCAAAAACGCAACCGAAAGCATCTGGTGTCCTCTTGGAGAATCGGATGGAAGAAGACCGGGCCTCTCAGATGCCACCAGTCCAGGCCCAGAGCCGACTGCACCTCGTCACTAGTCACCAGCCGCCTCTTCCAGCCACTTGGCTGCAAGTCGCGCCAACCAGGCTGAAGATGCCTCACACTCATTGGTCAGGTGGACAGGAGTCCATTTATCCGCAGGACACGTTCCAAGACCCCCGTGGAGGCCGGAAACTGCGGACAGCACAGCGCCCTCAGCAGCTTCGTCAGCTCTGGGGATGTGACAGCAGATTCTTCATCGGCAGGCACAGGCTTCTCCAGTCGTTTTCCTATTTTTCAGTCCAAACCTATTCCCGAATCTGTGCCACCCCTGACTGGTAGCATCATGGCCTTTTGGGGGGTCCCTTGCTGAAGTCCTCGCAGAGGCTCCATGCTTTCTGGCGAAACACATGCTGCTATCACCGGAACACGCTCTCTGTTCGTGTCCTCCACCCTCTAATCCGGGGCTTTTGCCAGCTTCTCCAGGCACTGCTCATGCACTGCAGCCCTAACTCCTACAATCTGAGATGAGACGGCAAAATGGGCACGAAATTCTTTTTTTCCCTCACAATTTCATGCATGGAAAATTCGTTCTTACCACAGATCTCAGCAGCTTCAGCATATGATTCCTTTCTTTCCTTTAAGTGGAGAACTTTCACCTTTTCGCTGAAAGGAAGCACCTTACGGCTTCTCTCTGGCACATCTGAACTGCCAGCATCACTACTCCTGTGCTTTGGGCCATTATTAAGTAAAATAAGGGTGACTTGAACACAAGCTCTGTGACACTGCGACAGGAAGTCTGATCATGGAGATGGTTAAGTTGACAAATAGGTGGGGGGACACCTACAGCGAGGAGACGTGGAACAAAGGGATGACTCATGTCATGGGTGGGATGAAGTAGATGGCTCGAGATTTTATCACACTACTCAGAACAGCATGCAATTTAAAACTTATGAATTATTCTGGAATTTTCCATTTAATATTTTTGGACCATAGTTGACTGTGGGTAACTGAAACTGCACAAAGCAAAACCACAGATAAGGGGGCCACTGTAATTTCCTGTACTGAAAAACAATGGACTTTTGTTGGCTTTAAATACTCAAGGACAAAGTATTTTTAAAATTCTGAATACTCAAATTAAGAGTCTAAAATGTTCAAGGTTGTACTTGGCAGGGTCAAATTTGTTACACGTCACTTTTTGTTTCCACTAGCACAGCAGATATCTAAGAAATGCTAAGTAAAGGGTTACAGGTAGAGCCTGCCAGTGTGTCCCCCATGTATGGGTTTTCAGAGGTGAACTTACTATACAGAACTTCACAAAACAAGAAATATAAGCAGACCCGATATCACCAACACCAAGGTCACCTAATATCAATCTTCATTCGATTGTGAATTATTAAGTTACTTTCACATATTTAGGTAAATTCACTGACTGCAACTGAAATATAACTTTTTCTGTGTGTGTGATACTCATAATAAAGAGGTTAAAAAAAAGAAAGCACACAAAAACCAAATCATATAAAAAACAACAAATTATAAGGTCTTAATTCCAAGGAAACCTTTATTAAAAAATCCCGTTTAGATGTTCTTTTATTTATCCAACATCCAAATTTAAAACACATTTTCTTTTCTTTTGCTGAAATGTGTTATCCAAGCAGACCACAGGCCACTACACCCTCTTAGTTAGAGCAGTGAGCTGGGGGAAAAGCGGCAGATCTGAAAAGCTGTGGGGTTTAAGCCCCAGCTCTGCTACTATGGCTCAGGCCCCGAGACAGTCCCATCTTTCAGCCTCACGTCACAGCTATGGGATGAATGAGGCACTGTCTCTGTGAAGTGTCTCATCAACTGACTTCCGACAAGAAATCGGCTCTTCATTCACTAAATGTCTCTGAATGCCCACCACCTCCCAGGCGCTGCACAGGCACAGAAGCGCTGGATAAGCCCACTGTGTAAACAGTGTGTCTGATAATGCGATGCATCAGAGAGAGAAATGAACGGGGAGAGAGAACAGTGTGGGCAGGTGCGGCCTTAGACAGGCCGGCAGGCAGGTCTCAGAGGTGGTGATATCACTAAAATCTTTAACAAGTGCCACTCTGAGAAGACAATAACTGAGCAGCAACAGAACTCTAGCTAGACACTAGAAACAAGTATGCACTGAACTGACACATGGAGAAAGCGAAAGCGTAGCTGAGAAGAAACAGAATAACGCACATGATTAACGCTAGGTGAGCTTGATGCACATGAAGAAAAGGTTTAGAGACATGGAAACAGGGACTTCATTAGCTGTGCTGTATTTCACTTCAGGGACGCATGTTTAAGGGGGCCTATCTGTAACTCACTCTGAAATTCATCTGAAAATCAGGTGTCCTGGGAGCAAGACAAGTGGCCACACACACTAAAGCAAATCTAGCCACATGTTATCTACAGAATCTGGGCCGTGCTCGTATGACGTGGGGGTGCACCAAATAACAGCTTGAACCCTCCCACATGTTCAAACACTTCCTTATAAAATAGTGGGGGGCATTACTGGCCCTGGTAGCTAAGAACATGGGTTTCAACCACATCTCTGCCACCTCCTCGGGCACCGAGGGATGTGTTGCACACCCTTTCACTTGAGAAGGTAAAGTACAAAAATAAATGACTTGGTCAGCAGTTTTAAACCACCCATTTTCTAGGATAAACTGGGTATAAGCTAACATAGAACTCTTCCCAACTTGAGGCTAAGACAAGAATCAGACTCAGGTGCTGTAGCATAAGCAGTGGGGGGCACAGAAGCTGCTCCCCGAAGCTGTCACCGCTTTCTGAATGTGCCTGGAGGATGGGGTTCCCCCCATCCCAGGAGCACTAGGCCGGGGGCATACCAGGAGAGCCAGCTATGTCAGGGATAAGAAATGAACACGAACCTTCCCAATGTCCTGCAGTGTGGCCAGCTCCAGGATCTGAGAGAGCACATCCAAGGCAGAGCGCAGGAAGCCCCCAAACTTCTCAGTGCTGCTCTGAAGATCCAAGGTGACCTTGGGAAGAGGGAAGGGGAGAACACACGATGACGGGCTCTCAAACGGGGGCACACGCTGTCTGCTGCAGCGCCGGGAGCTCCACGAAGCAGCCCTGAGCACTCACTCTTCAGGGGGTTTGTGTCTGTCTGTCTGTTTATAGCACTGGGAAAATGCCTTGGAAAGAAAATTGCTCTTCCAGCTAGCTATATAAAAACTGTTATCTTTCAAAGGCATCTTCCAACTTATATTGGCCCTACTGACAGAAACAATTCCTAATCTCCTGCCATATAGAGGAAATATTTTCAATGTCCATCATAACCAATATCTGATAAGCAGCATATCAAAAAATATATAAAGTACACATCCTATTCCATGTACATTAGGCTCCCCGGGGAAAATCTTTATCGAATTCAGACACAGCCTTTTAGTCTGGCTACAACAAAATATTAAATTAGTCTTAAGAAGTATTAAATCAAGATTCTAAAGGCCCCAGCTTAATTAAACTATGCAGCAATTCTCCCATGTAATAAACTGAGAGAGTAGGTCAGGTCCAAATATATAATATGGAAGAACAAGGTGAAAGGGAGGAGATCAACCATGAAAATAAAAATTGGCATAAATCCAGCAAAAGTACAATAGATACAAAGGAAGTGAAGTAAAATCGAAGCTCAGTGAAGTAAAATCTATTCACCCACGATGAAAGAGACGAAAGCAGACAAGAAATGCACAGAGGGTGAAAATGGAAGGGGTCCGACACTGTGGGCACTGGGGCGTCAACCTGGGGGCGATCCCAACAGGCCGAGGAAGGAGAGCGGCTCCAGGAGTGAGATCGCCGCAGACCCCATGGGAGGGGCGAGGAGGGGCACTGCGGGGCGAGGACCCCCCCAGGGCGTCGGTGGGGAGGGTCAAGGGCGTGTAGTGAGGAAGGCCTTCCTGGAGTCACCAGCAGAGGCCATGTGGAGACCATTACCATCGCAGGGCTGTGTGGAGAGCTGAAAGGGGGCTTGGTGCCGCCACAAACAACGCTGAAAGGCAACCTCGAAAAGCCTAACTGTACCTCCTCGCCAAAGGCCTCGCTTGTTCTGATGTGTACGTGAATACTCAGGCTACACATGTGAAGGGAAACACCACAACCGGGCAGAAACTTGTGGGTGGGCTGCTGCCAAGAGCAGCAGTACCTTGTAATTAGCGTGCGTAGCTTTCAGAACATCGTGCAATTTGAGGTATGAAGGAAGATGGTAGAAACTCCCCAGCGAGGACGATTTATTCGCTGTAACTGGCCCTGAGGTGTCAGACTGTCGAGAGGCTTTAAAAACACAAAAAATAAACTTTTAGATCAAACATTTGCTCAGTTCTAAAGAGATTACTGGCAATAATGACTTTTAAAAGTATTTTAGTAAACTAAAATTCAAACTTTTTCTCTGACTTGGTTAATTAGAAGTAATGAGAAACCAATTCCTAAATGACTAATAAACATAAGTAGAATCTGAGTAGCTCCCAAAAAATAATAAAAGAAGAAGAAAAAGAAGGAAAGCAGTATGCTGCTATTGTTAGTTTGTTCCGGTCTGGACGCCCGTTTGCAAAGCAGAGGAACCACTCATTCAGTGGCCTTCAGCCAATCACATAACTTCTCAGAGCCCAAGACAGTGGCATGACAAGGTTGACCCCACGGCCCCTTAAGCAACCAAGCAGGGGTGATATATGAACAAGTGGTGACAGCTGCCAAGGGGACATGTTATTAAAACGCCGCACCACATAAAGTGAGTCGTCTGGTGTTAGAGTCTTCACTGGGAGCCCCGTCTATATAACCCATCAGAAAGCTGGGCAGCCACCTACTGACAACCTTGCCCTTGTGACACTCTGAAGCTGCTAGACCTTCCGCGGTACCAGTCAGCCCAGAAAATACATCCTTTAAAAACCTGAGCAGGGCTGGCCGAGTGGCTCAGTTGGTTAAGAGCTGGCTTGGGACACTGTCTCTGAGCAGCAGGGCCCCGGTTCAGATCCCACATGTGGGCCAGTGACACTGCCCTCTACAGCTAAGATGGTGAACAACAGCTCCACCTGGAGCAAAGGCGTAGGCTGCAACCCCTGCTGCAGTGGGATGCCGTGAGCTAATGTGAGTGGCTGGCAGCCAGCCTGAGCGGCCAGCAGCCGGCATGAGCTGCTGTGCGCTGCCATGAGTGTCCAATGGCCGGCGAGTCACTGCCTCACCCGAGAACGGCACAATGATAATACCAACATGGGCCAGTGAAGCGACATCCTCCACAACTAGACTGAAGAACAAAAAGACAGCAACTTGTCTGTTCCCATCCCCCAATTCCCCAATAAAATGAAAAAAAAAAAAAAAGGAGTGCGAACTCTGAGCAACAGCGGTTCGATTCCCACATGAGCCAGTGAGCTGTGCCCTAGCTGAGCTGCCAACAGGTGGCAGGATGGCTCAGCTGGGGTGCCTGTTTTGACTCCCACAGGGGATGGGGGCTACGCCCACCTGCAACTAAGACTGAACTCAGCACCTTGAGCTGCAGATAGGCGTCCAGATGGCAACTGGACTTAGAGCTGAGCTTGATGCGCCCTCCACAACGAAGACTGAAGAACAACAACTTGTCTGTTCCCCTTCCCCAATTCCCCAACACTGTTCCCTCCCCCAATTCCCCAATAAAAATCTTAAAAAAAAAAAAAAAAGCCTAAACACACGTGCTTTCCAAGCGGCATGAGGGAGAGTCCTGACTGCCCTGGCACGTGACTCGAGTACTGCGGGTCACCTGCTTGGCCTGGGCTTCCGTGTCCCACCATGACGAGCGTAAGGACCCCAGAGCCACTGTCCTGCATGAGCCTGGCCCCTGCTGCTCTGAGACTCCCAGGTGTAGAAGGCCCCAAAAGCATCTGAATTTGTCAGGTTCCTCTCATGCAGGGGTTGTATCCCCTTGTTCTCTCTCGTTTAGCACGCCCAGCTGTAATTTTTCCATTTGTGACTTCAGAACTCTTCCTGCTGGAACCAACTACCACGCAGCACTGGCTGTACTCGGGACCCACACCACCACCCGGACTGACAGCCAGGAACTCGCCTACCAGCCTCTGCAACAAGAAGGGAACCAGGTGGCCAGTGAGGCTCCCTGCTCTGGGCCAGATGCCTGCAGACTGCTGTGACCCCACAGGAGCAAGTGACACTTAGAGACGCTCCAGGCCAAATATGGTCTGTGGTCATTCAGAAACTAACATTTCGTTTCTGAAACCACCTGTGGAAACTGCTGTGTATCTGGCTCCACTGCTGTGTACTGCATTTCAATAAAACGCCAAGTTATTATATTAACCTTGACACGAACGGACGCTTAAGTCCTCCGTTTCCACGGTACAGACGGTGCCCCATGGCCCTGGCCTTGCCCCCGCCCGCCCCGCTGCATACCTGGACTGGCCTCACTGCCTTTCTTGGGGCTCAGGGGCACCGACGCCTGCTCTCCCGGCTCCTTGTCCTTCCCCTTTCGTCGGATGGGACTTAGGGACGGAGGGTTTGTGAGAGACGGCAGGGCTGCCTAGGAGAGAGAACAAACCTGTGAAGACACTGACAGCCACGGGGCGTGGTCGTGCCATCCGCTGAGAAGAACGCACGCACACATTTCCCTCTCCGCACCCCCGTTTCCAGAGCTCGGGCACTGTCCACGCAGCACGGCATCGCCCGGACAGGGACCCACGGGCTGCGAATGGCTGCAGAGGCACCAGGGCGGCAGGTCCTCCACCAGCCGTAGCCAGGGCGCCCTGTGGCAGCCACGACACCAACGAGGGCACCCAGCAGCGTTCCAAACTGTTTTCCAAATGAGGACACATGCACAGAGACGAGGTGACTTACTCAAGGCCACAGCTGATAAGCAGCAGAGCTAGAGTGAGAATGCCAGGTTCCCGTACAGGAGGCAGCGGCACGGGGCAGAGTGATGGCGGCAACAGCGACGTGGACTTCAGGCCCAGCCCTGCCACCCACTCGCTCCACGCTCTGAGACAAGTCACCTCACATCTCGGAGCCTTGTCTGCCAAATGGCTGCAATCAGGAGAATGGGCTGAGGGCAGCAGGGAAGGGCTAGAGGGGCCGCACACAGGCTCCTGCGCCTGGAGCGCGCTCGGGGAGGGGCAGCACGAGGACCCGCGCGTGCGGCTCCATTTAGGAGCCGTCTGGAAGTGACATATCCACAAAAGTGGAAAGGGCGGCAGGACTGCCCGGAACCAGGGGCATGGGAGGGTTCAGAGGGGCGGACAAGGGTACAGAGTTCTTTCTTGGGCTCTCACATTGACTGGGGTGATGGCTAAACGCTTCTGAGGCCTATGGAACAAATGGAACCATGCTTTGAATGGGGGAGTTGGACGGCACATGAATTCTGCTCTAATTGTCTATGTCGGTAACGCTGTTTGAGAAGCACACCAAGGAGGCTACTGCAGTCGTCTGAATGAGAGCAGGGCAGTGGCAGGGAACACAGAGAAGGGTGTGCACACATGTGCATGCATACATGTACACGTCTATGCACATATATGTGGATGGTTTGGGGACACAAAGGACCTGGTGAGCGAGAGTGGGAGCTGCAAGGCCCCGTTTCTGGCCTCACGGAATACGAGTGAGGGAGAGGGGCGGCTGCGGTGGCGAGGAGGCTAGAGTCAGGTCTGGGTCGTGACTGAGAATCTGTGAACCACCAGGCAGAGTTCTCATGGGCAGCTGGCCACACTGGACAGCGCTCCAAACACAGGTCTGGGATCTCTGATGCTTAGATACCGAGGATATGAGAGCAGACCTGCCACTATCGACACAGACTGTTGAAATATGAACATAATGATGACTAAACAAAATTAAGTTCTGGTCCTAAGTTGCGCTGGGCACATGCCGAGTGTGCAGCGGCCACGTGTGTCCTGTCCTGGCTGGACAGACGGGGGACGCTCCCACCCTTACGGAGCTGTGTCAGACAGCACTGGCCCAGAGAACAGGGAGAGGACGGAGCCTGGAAAGCACCAACGGTGGGGCAGAGACGAGACCAGGGAGTGCCTGCGAGAAGGGTGTCGGGGACAAACAAGGGACAACCCAGAAGGCAGCGGGAGTGAACATCTTGGGGGGGGGGTACTGAGTGCAGCAGAGGAAAGGGACCCAGGCCTTGGGACGTATCCACGCGATTCAAAGTCTGATCTGGGCAGGAGGAGCTGCAATGGAGTGTGGCTGCGGGAATGAGACTGCGACTGGCAAGGGTTAAAGAATCAATGGCCAGAGCAGCGGACAGAGCCCAGGCCACAGAGGCCTCGCAAAGGCGGCCAGTGTCTGGGCGGCGGGAGGCATCAGGGGACAAGTGGGCAGACAGGACTCTTCAGAGAAGTCTGCAGTGAGAAACTGAAGCTAGACGCAAGTCTGTTCAAGATGGAGGAGACTTGGGATGGAAGACACGGGCCAAGTGAGAATAATCAGAGCTGACCAAGTACCCTTCACTTTGAAGTTAACTGTACTGAACTGTACTTCACAGAGAAACAAAGGTGTCTGCCCATAGCTCAGAGAACCAGTGAGTGAGTGAATCCAGCACTTTGATGCTGGGTGCCCACGGTGAATGCCTAGAGACTAAGATTTCAACTGGCTTTTCCCTCTTAGCGGTGATGGTAACTGAAGGTGATGCAAAAGGGCCACGAACTGCATGATCGCACTTGGGAGTTAAATTCTGTGCCCCGACAGAAGCAATTTTGTTTATTTAAAGCAGAAGAGAGGAAGGACAGATGGGTGAATGCAGATATGCCTGGGGGCCCTGAGCATGCAGACAGATGGAAACAGCTGCCCGAATGGGGTTACCTTCACCGCTGGTCCAGGAGCCACATCATCCAAGACATGCGCACAGATGTTAATGACCTTCAGCAGGTGGCAGAAGAGCTGCTCCACCATGGGCACCAGGGTCCGGTCGCCCAGAGCAGGCCAGACCTCGTCCTGCTTGGTGGCTGCTGGGCTGCCCTCTTCTTCAGAGGTCCATGAACTTCTCAGGGACTTGGGGGCACTGGCTGCGTGTGACACAGGCACACGCGTTACCGCCCACCTCCGCAACGTAGGGAAAGAAATCGCTTAGGGAACACGCGTCATTCAGAGCCCTCTACGCTGGACAGTTCCACCTGCAGTCAGCTGATACTTCAAATACAACAGGAAATGGACCTCCCCAGGTCGTGTTTCCAGTTTCCATGAGTGTCACCATCACACACCCACCCGGGATGTGACATTCGTCCTGGGCCCCTTTTTGATCTTTACCAGCGAAGTTCAGCTGGTGGCCTGCTGGCCCTGCTGCTCCGTCATCCCCTTTCCACCGCCCGCCCCTCCCCCCACGTGATCCCACAGCGATGGACTCTTTGGACTCTCTCTCTTGCTTAACTACCATCTGAACTTCCCAAGTGTCCCTACCTTCCGCTCCCACCCTCATTCAAGTCAGTGAGTGAGCTTTCTACAACACAAATCCGGTTGTTGGTTCCTTCTACGAAGCTCCCCAGTGGCCTCCCACAGCAGACAGGACAAGTCCGCCTGATGGAGACTGCTGGCATCCACACCCGTGATCTCCCAGGCCCTTCCTGCCCCACAGGCCACCATCGCCATCCTCGTCCCTGTCCTTCCGTGACACTGAAAATGCCTTACCGTTCTCAAATGGCACAGGTTTTTCATGCCGCCATGCCTGGGCACGTGCTGTGCTCTCTGTCCGGTGTGCCCCTTTCTGCCAGCCCATAAATCGTTTCCCATCCTAATCCCCAAAGGACAGCAGTTACGGCCGCACAGTGCTGCCGCGTGCCTAGTTCACATGCACTTAAGATGGAGCCCACATAGCAGCCTTGCCTCTCGCCCTGGGCCCCCGGAAATGAGCTTACCCACAGCCAGTTGAGGGGCTACCTGCAAAAGGGATCCTTCAAAATACTTGACGCAGAACAGCTGCCTACATATACATGCCCACACGTCGCAAACGCCTGCCGTTCTGACAGAACAAGCTCACACTGGCAATGACCTCAGTACTTTTCCTCCCGACGCCACCACCCCCAGCCGTCAAAAAGAAACCAAAAGCTGAAGGCCTGGGGTTTCTGCCAGAACTCAGTGCCCATACCTGCGAGCAAGTTGCCAGCTAAGATCAAGGCGTCCTGATGGGCCGAGAGGTCCAACGGGAACCACGCCGATGAGAGCAGGGTGAGGACCACTGAGGCCATGCCGACAGTGCAGCTCTTCCTCGACTCGTCGGGGGCGCTCAGGGGGGGCGCTCTGTAGGCAAACATGCACAAGGTCAAGTACAGGGATACTGTAAAGCAGTCTTGCTTCTCTTATGAACCAAGAAGGAAGGTCACTGTTCATTTGACACCGGCTCATACAACGGTTTTACTAAGGTTAACTGCCATCTTTCCGGTAAACCACAGCTCCATAAAAATCACTTGGGAAAGGAAATAGGGTAGCAGATCTGCTTCCAAGTGTCACAACTGTCTATCTTGATAACTTTTTAACATTCTTCACACTCTGAGTTAGCACCTTTTACTCCAATGCCCCGGTCCCCTAGAAGCTGAATCTTGTACTGGCATTCGACTAGGAACTGTAGCTGCCCATGGATGATTTGCTGACAGGACAGAAATCACGCCACGCGGGAGGCCACGGTCCACGTTAGCTAGTGCGGGCTGACCACATGGGGGCACGCAAGTGAGATCTTCAATTCACATCCAAATGGGATGGCGAGCCACCAAAAACATCCTCAGTAACCAGCACAGAGGACAGGAGCTTTCCCCTGACTGCTGTGGCAGGCTCGCAATTAACTCACAGATCTATTAGGGCCTCTACTGGAAGAAACATTTTTAAGTGAAACTGCTGAATCAGTATGATAGTTCCTAAGGTACACTCTTGTAGTTTACCACGATTCTGTATGATAGGTCATATCTGATCTTAAACAAAAATGTGTTTCTAACTTTTTAATACATAGTGAAAATTTTTGAAGAGAAGCAAGCCAATTAGAAAAGTGTTTTGCCGGGCCGGCCGAGTGGCGCAGCGGTTAAGCGCTGAGTTGGGATGCCAGCGGCCCCGGTTTGGGTCCCACTTATGAGGGCCAGTGACACTGCCCTCAAAAAAAAAAAAGAAAAAAAAAAAAAGAAAGAAAAGTGTTTTGCCAGCATATGCAAATTCTCTTAAATGAACCTGCAAATCACACCCCCAAACCTTCCAAAGCCCAGAACAGTGAACATCTGACACCCACTGGAATTACAGCTAGTTGTTATTTCCCACAGTGCCCATCAAGACCTCCCACACAGGGCCGGCCGAGTGGCGCATTGGTTAAGCGCTGGTTTTGGGATGCCAGCGGCCCCGGTTCAGATCCCACATGAGGGCCAGTGACACTGCCCTCTACAGCTAACAACAGCTCCACCTGGAGCTGGGCTGTGCGAGCCCCGGTGATGGTGTGGGCTGCAGCCCCTGCTGCAGTGGGCTGCCACAGGCTACAGTGAGTGGCCCGCAGCCAGCGTGAGCGGCTGGCAGCCAAGTGTGAGCTGCCAATAGCCGCGGTGAGCGACATCCAGAGGCCAGCGACCGATCTGCCTCATCCGGGAAGAGTGCAATGACAATACCAACAATGAAGCAACATCCTCCGCAACTAAACTGAAGAACAAAAAGACAGCAACTTGTCTGTTCCCCTTCCCTGATTCCCCTCCGCCAATGCCCCAATAAAATCTTTAAAAAAAAAAAATAAATAAGACCTCCCACACAAACAACAGGGCAGAACCAAGCAGCCTTCAGATAGTTTCCCAAGGACAAAAGGCTTCACAAGCAAGAAAAAGGGATACCAGTAACCATGTTTATTTTATATCACACAACTGTAGACAGCCACGTGCCATGAAAGCACATACCCGCAGTGCCAGCCTAGGCTCCAAACGCACACTGGAAAGGCCGTGGACAGAAGACACAAAGCTTCGCAGCATCCAAACTAAAGAAGAAAGGAACAAGGAAGTCACACCCACACATCAGGAAGGGTTATCAAACTGAACCTGTTGCCCTTTATAAAAAGCACAAACAATGGAGAAACGGAAATCTGTGTCTAATGATAGGAGAGCCACCTAGGACAGCCCGTTCCTAACTTTCTGAGCTTTCCACCCACGTAAGCAGTTCTCTGTCACATAAAATAAATGATAATATTCTTTTTTTCTGATTATGAAAGTTACACTTGTTCATTTTTAAAAATTTGTGAACATTTGAAAAATATAAAGAAAAAAACAAAAATCACTCAAATCCCTAAAATTCATTTTGGCAATTTTCTGCCGGTTATTGTCTTGAGTATGTGAGAAATGTATGTGTGTGAGTATCACTTTTCATAACTAAGATCTGACAGCACATGAGCACACGTGTTTCGTGTTGTGCCTTTTTTACTCAGTATTATAATCCAGATTACACTCACTATATTCTTAAAAATCTCCAAGCATTATATTAATAGTTGCATAATAAGTGTACTACTGTATGTACAGAATTTCATCACTCCTGGGTTCTTGGACATTATGGTTCTTCTCCAATTTAGCATCCTAAGTAATGATCTATAGATAATTACGTTATACAAAAATCTTTGTGGGCATTTCTGGTTTTTCCCCCTTAGTATATATTACGAAGTCACTGGGTCAATTATATTAGAGATACTTTAAACTTCTGATATATTACCAATTCAGATTATGGTAGTTGTAATTTTCATTTTTATGTCTTCCTGTATTGGCTGAATTTTTTTTACAATGAGCACGTATTAATAATCAGAAAACAAGCCGTTTAATTCCTGTTGGAATAAACTAAGGTACTTTCACAGAAGCACAACGTGGTAAGCCCACATGTAAGAGCTCTAGCACAAGACTCTTACCTTTAGCACTGACCATGACCTTCACAAGACAACCAAAGGAGACTTACTGTGAGCGCTCGAGTGGTCGCTGTGATTAGTTCGTGAGAAACTGCAGCAATGACTCTCGAGAGGTTATTTTCCATGGTGACATCTGTTATGCTCGGTAGCAAGTTATAGCCTCTATATATTCTAAGGAGAGAAATATGGAGACTTAAAATCTACTATTAAAGTTAATGACATTTTATAAAGTTCAAGTGGCATGCATGTAAAAGTTTTAAGATTAAAGGCTACAAGAAGTTCAAGCAATCTTGGCTTTTAATTTAAGGACGGGAAATAAATGTGGTCATTATTCTATAAAAGTGGCTGGACATGCCCCCTCCCTTCCTACTGTCTGCCCCAAACACTTTCCCTGCAGGACTGGGGCAACCTCCCCGCAGAGCCCCACCTGCAATCTCTCTCCACATCAGAAGCCACACACTTTTCAATTATTAAGTGAAAAGAATGCTCACGAAGCTACTGCTGAGCCCAAGACAAGAGGAAGTCCTCCTTCCACCAGAGACTGCCTGAGCCCTTCCCCATGCTCCATCCATGGCCGGAAGCAGTGTCCTTCCCTCACTGTACTCAGATTCAGATTCTAATTCCCCAACTCTATGAATGAAGCCGGGGCAGGTTAGTGGTGAGTCACCTTGTACCCCCAGCATCCTGTCCACGAGGCACTCCACAACACACTTAGGAGAAGACTATTTATCTTCTCACCCAAATTCTAAACAGGAGCAGCAGAGCTGCATCCACAGCCGCACGACTGCTAACTGGGCGCCTCACGCCAGAACCACAGAAACACCGCCAGGTGTCAGGGGCCAGCCCAGTGTGGAACTGGGAAGGTTTTCATAGTAGGAGTTAGTAACCAATTGTAATGAAATAGTATACTCATCTGTTGACACCTAAACATTCGTTTTCTGAAATGACATTTAGAAAGAGCAATTTCCCCTAAGCTTGTCAATTCCTGATAATGGAATACTTATGCTGCTTCTGCTTACTTAAAAGGATTATTTATCCCCAATCCTTTCAAAGAGAGAAAATGCCAGCTGTGAGCTAACAAAAAAGAAATTCTCTAAAAGAAAATGATTTCCGTGTGTTTTTTAAGCACTCTTTACATGTGAAGAGATATTTACTTGGGAATAAAGACTTCAAAATTTGACAAGCTGGGTTCCAAATTCAGAACAAAAGCTTCAAACAAACATTTCAGCTTATAAGTTATTTAGCCCGTTTTTTAAAAAATTGCCGCTCTGCAGAAAGGAGACTTATCATATAAAACTAACTTTTAGGGCCAGCCGAATAGCGCGTTGGTTAAGAGCTGGCTTGGGACGCCAGCGACCCCGGTTCAGATCCTACATATGAGGGCCAGTGACACTGCCCTCTACAGCTAAGATGGTGAACAACAGCTCCACCTGGAGCTGGGCTGCTGTGAATCCCTGGGGACGGCATAGCTGCAGCCCCTGCTGCAGGAGGCTGCCATAGGCTACAGTGAGCAGCCAGCAGCCAGCAGCCAGCGTGAGCTGCCAATAGCCACGGTGAGAGACCATCCAGAGGCAGGCGACCGATCTGCCTCACCCGGGAAGAGCGCAATGGTGATACCAACATGGGACAGTGATGCACCGTCCTCCACAACTAGTCTGAAGAACAAAAGGACAGCAACTTGTCTGTTCCCCTCCCCCGAATCCCCAATGCTGTTCCCCTCCCCCAATTCCCCAATAAAATCTTTAAAAAAAAAACCCACTAATTTTTAAAATAACATTTAAAATACAGAGATAAAAAGGCATTAATTTTATCACTTCTACAGCCTTCTTTGCAAACCAAAATTTTAAAGAAAAGTACAACTTCATCAAAGCATTTTGCTCTAGTCACTCTTCTCACAGTCTATGCCCCTCACCTGACAATCAGGCGACAGTGGGCCCTGCCCACCACTTGACCCCGCGCCCGACAGCCTCCACAATCACTGTGACTAACTGCAAACCATGGAACTGGTGGATGACCCTAAACGCTGACACTTTACTAGTCCCCCCATCTAAAAATGAAGGGGCATGACACAACCGTACTCATCACATGTAACAAATAAAGTCAAAATGTTAATGGACGAGCTTTTAGATAACATATAGCATCAGAGTCAAACACAAAAAATGCCTGTTGGTATGTGGCCTGTAATGATGAACTGAGATTGACAGTCACTGCTGTGACCCGGCAGAGCTAATTAAAGAGGTCACCAGAAGGCGACCTGCTCAAACACCCGACCTAGAGGCTTTGTTCTGGAAAGTCCATTTCAGATTGAAGGCCTGGAGAAGGCGTCGGGAAGGGCGCACACTCCCCAACGACAGTGTCCAGCGGCCACTGGTTAGTGTACCTGGTGATGGTGCTGACGGAGAAGTGAGAGGGAGGCTGCGTCTCGTGCATGAGAAGTTTCAGGTAAACACTGCTTTGCTCTCTTGCCACGGCCACTACTGGATCAGCTTGTCCTTGGTCACACTTATAAAACAGCTTCGGGACGAGCCTAACATAAAAGTAAAATACGTATGCTCAGGACAGTGCGTGAACCACACCGGGACTCAGCGGCCTCCTCCGTCAAGAGGCGAAGCCTCACCCATCGGTTCCCAGGCCCCCACTCCATTCTCCCAGCACGCCCGAGGCTCCGAGCACAGGGCCCCTCGCCAACGCCCACAAAGTGAGGAGCTGCTGCCCTTCGTCCTGCCTGTCAGAAAGTGTCCCTCTCCACACGTATGAAATGTTATGATTAACTCCTGGACGGTCTCTTTCCAGTCACCCGCTCAGCACCCATAGGAGCCCTGGCCAGTGATCACGCACAGCCCAAGCGCAGAGCAGACCCAGGTGAGGGGGCTGCCCCCACGCCCGTTCGCAGCTGTCTGTGAAACCGTCCCACACCCCCCAGGCAGCAAAGTTCCAGCTGAGGTCCCTCACAAACCTGAACCGAATTCAAGGCAGAAGGTGGGCAACTTCCCCAGGGACACAAAAAGGGGCGCGGGGCGCGGGGCAGGGCTGCATTCCCACGCTCACGGTGGGACAGAACTTTCAGAGCCAATCCACGATTTTATCACGCTGGTTTACAAACTCCAGTGCCTCTATTTAAAATCTCTTTCCTCCAGGGCTGGCCGAGCGGCTCAGTTGGTTAAGAGCTCGCTCAAGAGTGCGAGCTCAGAGCAACAGGGTTGCTGGTTGGATTTCCAGCCCGAGCTGAGCAGCCGCTGAGCTGCCAACAGGTGGCAGGATGGCTCAGCTAAAAAAAAAAAAAAAAAAAAAAAGTGAATAGTCAAAAATTCTTTCCTCCAAGGAGATGTGGTCATTAAGCACAGTTTTGGGGATATAATAAATTGCTATCATTTGGAGAAAATGGTAAAGATCCAAAATCCCTGATTAGGCGAGTCATACAAACCCAGTTAAATAAGTTAATGAAAAGGTACACACACGCGGGCTGGCAAAGTAGCATAGTTGGTTAAGAGTTGGCTTGGGAGCACGAGCTCTGAACAGCAGGGCAGACAGTTAGATTCCCACATGGGCCAGTGATGCTGCATCAGAGCTGAGCTGTTGCTGAGCTACCAACAGGTGGCAGGATGGCTCAGCTGGTGTAACAAGATTGCCTGTTTGATGGTGGACTACACCCACCCGCAACTAAGGCTGAACTCAGCAACTTGAGCTGAGCTGCCTCCCGGATGGCTCGGAGGATAGAGTGTGCGCTCTTAACAACAAGGATGCTGGTTCGACTCCCGCATGGGATGGTGGCTATGCCCACCCGCAACTAAGATTGAACACAGCACCTTGGGCTTAGAGGCCATGAGCTGCCAACAGGCAGCCAAATGGCAACTGGCGCCCTCCACAACGAAGATTGTAGAACAACAACTTGTCTGTTCCCCTTCCTCAATTCCCCAACACTGTTCCCCTCCCCCAATTCCCCAATAAAATCTTTAAAAAAAATAAAGGGTACACACACACATACACCTCACAAGTAATCAAAGACATGCAAACAAAAGCAGTGAAACGGGAAGGATGCACCAAAACGTAACTAGTTTTCCTTGAGTAGTTTTATTACAGAGACTTTCATTTACTTTTTATATTTCCCCTAAATGTTGTTCAGTAAACGCATGTTACTTTTAAGATGCAAGTTATTTTAAAAAGAAATACCAATTTCTGCCTGAACAACTGACACATATTTAACTTTTTCTGAACTATCTGATGCGGTGAGAAGAATCAGTATTGATTCAGAATGATCGTATTCCGGCAGGAGTGTAAACTGGTTGGTTTCTGGGGAACAAGTCCACAGCAAGTACCAAAACCCATTAAAAATCCACTTCTAGGAATTCGCCCAAGGGAGGTGAGAACGTATGTCCACACACAGCTTTGCAGGCAAATGTTCACAGCAACAAAACTCAGAGCAGCCAAACAGCAGAAATAACAACAATACCCATCGTCTGGTGAAAGGATGAATAAAACGTGATGTTTTCCACATGACGGAATGAATACTACATAGCAATGAAAGGAACGCACTTGTGGTGCCTGCTGAGCGCTGACGAACTGCAAAAACTCAGTGACAGAAGTCAGGGCAAAACTCCATCTACTGTATGATCCCCTTTATAGAAAATGTCCACAAAGGGCAGCTCTCTGGACACAGGAAGTAGGTTCGTGGTTCCTGGGGCTGCAGGTGAGAACTGGGAGTTTGCAGAGGGGCACAGGGATCTCTGGGGCGATGCAAGCGCCCTAAAGGTGGACTGTGGTGACAGCCACACAACCCTGTGAGTGCACTAAGGACCATTTAACTGCACACTTAAAACGCAAGCATTTTAAGGGATGTAAATTATACCTCAAAAAAGCTATTAGAAATTAAAAGGAAAAAAACACATTAAAAAGCCTGGCCTAGTAACTCAGCTTCCAGAAATAAATTTTAAGAAATTATAAACATTTATGTGTAAACATGTTGACTGGAGCATTATTCATTATTCAAATTGAAGAAAACTAAATATCCAACCAAATAAAATTTACATAAAGATATATCACAACCACATAGTAAAAATGGCACTAAAGATCCTTTTTCAAAAGAGTATTTAATAACAAAAGGACGCTAATAATATATTAAGTGGAAATTACCAGATCACAAAACTGAATGTACATTTTGTCCCAATTTTGAAACAGAAACTCATACACAGGACATACAGTAAAATGTTAATAGTGATTATCTCCAAGTGGTAGAATTGAAAGTAATTTTTATTTTCTTAGCGCTATTCTTTACATTCCAAAGTTTTGAAAATGAAAGCGTATTACTTTTACAATAGGTTAGTATTTTGTTGCTGTTTTAATTGTCATTCACACTTCTTGTGACAGTGAATATTTCTTTCTTGATCGTTTCAGAGTAGCTGAAGGTGTCCTCAAAAGAGTTAAGAACACTGAGGCCGGCTGAGTGGCTCAGTTGGTTGGGAGTTGGCTTGGAGCGCAAGCTCTGGGCGGCGGGGCCGCCAGTTCAATTCCCACATGGGCCAGTGAACGCTGCGCCTGAGCTGAGCTGTTCTTGGGCTGCCAACAGGTGGCGGGATGGCTCAGATGGTTTAACAAGATTGCCTGTTTAATGGTGGGCTACGCCCACCTGAAAGTGGGACTGAACTCGGCATCTTGAAGTGGGCTGCCACCTGGATGGCTCAGAGGATAGAGTGTGCAGTTGTTAACAACAAGGCTGCTGGGTTCGATTCCCGCATGGGATGGTGGCTACGCCCACCTGCAACTAAGACTGAACTAAGTACCTTGAGCTGAGCTGCCACCCAGATGGCTCAGTGAATAGAGCGTGTGCTCTTAACACCAAGGCTGCTGGTTTGACTCCCGCATGGGATGGTGGCTGTGCCCACCCACAACTAGGATTGAGCATGGCACCTCGAGCTTAGAGGCCGCGAGGTGCTGACGGGGGGCCAAGTGGCAGCTGGCGCCCTCCACAGCAATGATTGGGGAATGGCAGCTTGTCTGTTCCCCTCCCCCAGTTCCCCAACGCTGTTCCCCTCCCCCAATTCCCCAATAAAATCTTAAAAAAGGAAAAAAAAAGAGAGATTTAGGAATACTGTCCTAGAGCCTCTGAATTTTCCCTCTTCCCACCCAAGTGATATCAGCGCTTTATCCAGGAAGGTGAGTTGAGAGGGGAGCACTAGGTAAGTACCTCATCAGTGAAGCGGCAGCCACATGTCGCACTCTAGGGTCTTCATCCCCAAGCAGATGGATGACATCACTGAGCACCCGTTCTTGCAGTTTTAAAAGCTTGGGAGAGAGGGGCAAGAAAAAGCAGACATAAGCTCTGCAGTTAGCTAATTTCCAGGAAGGTATTTCAGAGCGCCAGCGAGGACGAGTTCAACCTCACTAGTCTTAAGTCCCCCCCACGCAACCCCGATGTTCATGACACCGGCTGTGAAATACACCAAGGCAGAATGACTGGCGAGATACCACAGCGGGAAAGTATGACAACGTGGGCGGGCGTGGAGGGGGGCCCAGGTGACTCCCAGACATGTACTTGAATGGGAACTGCTTACCCCCGTGTAGTGGTGGGCGCCTCTGTGAAGGTGTTCTGCTTTCGCCTCCAGGAAGCTCACCAACCTGCCACAGGAACACATGGGACAGTGAAGGGACTCATTATCAGCAAAGCTCTCTGAGGCCTACAAGCCGCTGGCAGGTAAGACGCAGGGCGGCGGCTCAGGGGTTAATCGGAGCGCCGGGGGTGGGGGCCGTGAGGGCAGCGCTTCCTTGAGGAACAGAGACACTGTGTTTGACAAGCACAGTTTATATTCCTCTCTTTCTCCAGGCTTGACGGATGGACTCAGGAAAGTGTTTGCCTCACAATAAACACAAGCGTGTCATTCTGACACACTCCAGCACCCCGTGCAGAGGTGGGGCAGCTGCGGGCCGGACCCCCGCACACTCCTGCCACCACACTCGGCACCCTGTCTGTGGAATGAAGCTGGGACAAAGCCTAATTCTTAGAGATGTTCTGAGGATGCAAGAAAACACCCCGCCCACAGCAAGCGGCCAGTGCGGCCCAGCATGCGGCCGCCTCTGGAGGTGGTGCCTTACAAACACCCCAGCAACACAGGAAAACTTCCCTTCTGAAAGAAAACACTCAAACCCAAACCAATTCCTAGGAAATGAAAAACTGCAACACATAGAATTTTTCAGTTGCAATAAAATACACATCAGCTGCCCACCTGAGTTCAGTGTGATGAAGAGCACTTCCTTTTAAGGAAGCAGGGCTGACATAAGCTACGCTATTTGAAAGAAAAGTTGGAGCCCTTTTTATCTCCCCTAGCAGGAACACTGGCAGCACTCAGACCATCGGAAAAGGGCTCTGCATTTAAGACGATGAGCACGGGGAAGCCGAGGGGAAGACGGAGCTCTCGGGGCCCTGCGCAGCCTCGGTCCCTGCGGATGAGCCTGGTGAGCTCACCTGAAGTCGACTTCGGCCAGCGTCTCCAGCAGCTCCGTCCTCACCAGCCAGTAGGAGCTGTTCCTCAGGCCCAGCAAGTCTGTGATCAGCTGCAGCCCCAACTCACTGTAGCTGCTGCTGCAGAGGCTCATGACGCAGTGCTGGGAACGGAAAGTGAGGCTGAGGCCACGGCCACGGCAGCTGGTCAGCGGGCTGCAGTCGCACCCGGTGGTCTGTGACACCACGGGACACACACCTGTCCCATAGCCGAGATGCTGACAGTGCCCACTTCACCTGGGTGACCTCGAGTTTAGAAGGAAGCGTGCCCCTTTCCTGGGGGTGTCTAGTTCTAAATACAGTCTTTAGGAAAAGGTATTTTTCAAACTAATTTTCTGAAAATCAAAATTCAAACTAAAGTCTGTTAAACCTTAACGGGGGCCGGCCGAGTGGCGCGGTGGTTAAGCGCTGACTTGGGACACCAGCGGCCCAGGTTCGGGTCCCACATATGAGGGCCGGTGACACTGCCCTCAAAAAACAAAAACAAACCTTAACTGTATCGGCACTGTTTTCTTTCTAAAGCTGAGCGGTGGACACACAGAGATTTGTTATTGTTTACAGCTTTAGAAGATCTGGACACATTTAATTGTAATAATGGTAAGATTTCCCAGAATCAGAGCACCGGGCCCCACAGAGGATCGTGCTTACCCGCACAGCTGTACAAGCCAACTTGCAAGTTACGGAAGATTCGTCCTTCAGGGTTTTCTGCAGCAAAGGAATGCAGTCTGCCAGACAAAATGTGTTTCCTGACCAGAAGAGCAAACAACAAACGCCTTCATGAAAACCTAAACTTGGGCCCTACCTAGAAAAGACAGTCCTGGAAAGCTGGCCATTACCTGTCAGAGTTCTCACGGTGCCCATCCAGTCGCCCACGTGGAAGCGGGACCGGCTGAGGATGGACGAGATGAGGGTCCCGCAGAGAATGGCTGTGGCTCCTCGGACCTGCGGGTCTCCGTGATCGATATAGTTCAGGACACCTGAGATGTACTGTTCCTCTGCGGGGATGAATTGGCCACCCATGTGGAAAGCCTCACCTTCAACTCTCCAGCTCAACACAAAAGCTTAACACTTTGTAAGCGGGCATTTGAGCTATATGACGAGTTTACTCGTTTCCCGCAAAAAATGTGTTAATTGTCAGGAAAGCGAAGGGCAGGGGCGATCCCAGGCTAAGTCAGACCTGAGCATAGTAACAGTGAGTGGAAAAGGCGTCTGGGGGCTTAAGGGCTCCAGGGGCAGCATCTGCCTGCTACCACGCACACTGTAACAGGTGGTAATTCCAGGGGGTCAGCCCATAAGCAAATTCCAGGATTTCATTTCAAAAAGAAGATTAGAGAAACTCAAACTTAACCAGTCCACACTCACCTAACATAAATTCAAAGCACAAGGTTGCCGCCTTGCTCAAAGAGGGAGAGCAGACGGCGGAGGCTCTTCCCAGCACTTACTCCATGGCGAGAACACATCCCAGAAGGGACCCGCAGTGGCCGTGGCCACATGGTGCCCACGTGTCTGAGAGGAGACGTCTGCCCGGCTCAGTGTGACCCAGGCGACGCAGATCATACACACTCCGTGCTTTTCGTATAAACCCGACACCTAGTGAACTGGCCTTACATTCCCAGAATTCTATTGTTTTGTTGTGTGTGTTTCACCTGAATATCCCATGGGCAGGGTCCAGAAAGCCACACTAATTACTATCTGTGTATTTGATGGAGACTGCGACATAGCTCAAATCCCACAAATCTACTCAAACACTGCCTGCTCTGAAACAGCCAAGATGGTTTGAAACAGTTTTCAAAACAATGACGACCCGTGAGGAGGAGGCAGCGAGTCTGAACGTACCAGGGTGTTCCGTGGTGTCGAGGGGCATTCTGTAAAGTTTGCTGAAGAAAGACTCGGGGTGAAGGGCCACAGCGGCTCCCACGCAGCTGAGAGCCAGTGCCTTCACGCTGACCCTCACATCCCTGTCCGGAACCAGCGCTGCAAAGGAACCACCTGGGTCACCTTCACGGCCGCAGACATTTCATTTCCAAAGACACACACTGGCCCACGAAAGCAGCTGCCCCACCGTCCCCTCCCTCCTCCCGATGCTCACTCGTCCAAATGACTCCTGGGGCTGCACTAACCAGGCACAGAACTGTCACCAGCTGACCTGTGGCACTGACTAATTTCCCTCAACTCTGCAGCCGCCTTTCCATGCTTACCGTTTCTTTCCCCAGTTAGCAAAAATGAAGCGGACAAAAGGCGGACGCAGTGGACAAGGGGAGCAGAATCCTCGTCGGTAGGCTGTCCTATGTCACCTTTGATCCTGCAAGGCTAGAACACAGAAACTGACACTTGCTTACCTTACAGAAACTTGTTTGTCAGAGAACCAACATTCGCTCATTTGTTCCTTAAACAAACGCTTCCCGGGCAGCAATTATGTGGGGTGCTGGGAGGCAGATGCCTCTCTCTGCCCAGGTACCCGCCTGACATCACACCCATGGTGGGCACAGGCCGGTCAGAGGGCCATGTGGGCTGTGGCAGGGATGAGCTCAGCCTAACTGGCAGGGAGGGCACACGGGATAGGAAGGCAGCTGAGCCCTGGCACTCGGGAGTGGCTGCGTGGGCCACTCCCAGGTACAGCCTGAGCCATCATCTACAGGACAAGGAGAAAGCTCTCAGGCAGCAGGAGGAGCCTGGGGAAAGCCCAGAGCTGAGGGGCAGGCCTGGCTCCAGGGACCCGGAAGGCACGAGGGGGGGTGGGAGGCCTGGTGCCGGGGGTCCTGGAAGGCACGATGGTGGGGGGGCAGGCCTGGTGTCGGGGGTCCTGGAAGGCACGAGGGGGAGGGGGAGGCAGGCCTGGTGCCGGGGGTCCTGGAAGGCACGAGGGGGAGGAGGAGGCCTGGTGCTGGGGGTCCTGGAAGGCACGACAGGGAGGGGGAGGCAGGCCTGGTGCCGGGGCGCCTGGAAGGCACGACAGGGAGGGGGAGGCAGGCCTGGTGCCGGGGGGCCTGGAAGGCACGATGGGGGGGGGGGGCGCAGGCCTGGTGCCGGGCGCCTGGAAGGCACGATGGGGGGCAAGCCTGGCGCCGGGGGGTCTGGAAAGAACAACTAAGCTCACAACACTGATTGAGCATCTATGTGGAACTAAGTACAACATACTATTTCTTGCCCTGAAGGAATTTAAAATCAACTGGGAGGACAGGTAGTTCCTCAGAACCTTGGATGCAGAACGAGCAGCCATTTCCACATCTGGGTGTTCACCCCCAAGAAATAAAATCAGATTAGGAAGAGATATTTGTATCCCCATGTTCCTTGCAGCATAATTCACAATCACCAAAAGATGGAAGCAACCCAAGTGCCCATCGATGGGTGAAGAACAAAATGTGGTGTATACACTTAATGGACTATCATTCGGCCTTAAACAGGAGGAAACCCTGACACCAAGGCGTCATGCTCCGTGAGGTAAGCCAGAAACCGAAGGACCAGACACTGTGTGATCCCACTTCTGTGAGGTCCCCAGGGGCGTCAAATGCAGAGACAGAAAGCTGAGTGGAGGTGGCGAGGGGCTGGGGGAAGGGATGGGGAGGTGCTTCATGGGGACAGTATCAGTTCGGGAAGATGGAAAGTTCTGGAAATGATGGTGGAGATGTTCACAAGAGTGTGAAAGTACTTAGTGCCACTGAAATGGCAAATTTCATGTTACGTGTATTTTATTTATCATCATAAACAAAAAAAATCAATTCAATGGAACAATGGAAATGTTGCAAGGCCATGCATGACCATCAAATGAATGGCCAGTGGAATCAGGTGTGGTAGCCACCAGGTCAAGCAGGCTGGTCTGGAGAAGGTTCCCAGGGATTCCCAGGGGTGGGGGCAGTGCCTGGGCAGGCAGGCAGCAGAGCAGGCCTGGGCAAAGGTCCCGATTTAAAGGGCGCAGCTGAGCAAAAGCTCTGAGTGGAGGCCCAACGCATGGCAGATAAGGTACTGCTGTGACCCAACACTCCCCAGCTGGGACCACTGCACGGGCGCCCGCCGGCGTCTCTCACCTTATCTTCTTGGTCTCCTGGTTCAGCAGCTTCCTCTCTTGACACAAACTTATCTACGCTGCTGTCAGAGGGCTGCCTGCTGTGGCCCATGCTGCTCAATAAATGTGCTTGTTGAAGGGCTTCAAAAACAGAGAAATCAAGATTAAGTGGCAAGCTTCCTATTAAAACACAAATACACATATTTACACATAGTCAACATGCAAGTACAGGAAGGAGCTAGATCAAGAAAAAAGACAATCACTTCTCAATCATTCTTCCTCATTTGCTATTTACAGCTCAGAAAATAAAGCTAACAAGAGATTTCTTCTTGGAAGCAAAGATAAAACT
Source organism: Aselliscus stoliczkanus (assembly GCA_033961575.1). Classification (NCBI taxonomy): domain Eukaryota; kingdom Metazoa; phylum Chordata; class Mammalia; order Chiroptera; family Hipposideridae; genus Aselliscus; species Aselliscus stoliczkanus. Next base: position 141,897,616 of record CM066734.1, read on the forward strand.
AAGACATTGAGGGCCGGCCGAGTGGCGCGGTGGTTAAGCGCTGGCTCAGGAAGCCAGCGGCCCCGGTTCGGTCCCACATGTGAGGGCTAGTGACACTGCCCTCAAAAAAAAACAAAACAACTAAGACGTCGGGGCTGAAATCGAGACCATTTGGCAGCGCACCAGCTGAAGTCAACATACCGACTGCAGGGTTTCCAAAAGCGTCTGCGTCTTCGTCAGGAAGAACACCTGTGGGGTCCTCATCCTCGTCCTGGGGTGACAGCTGCATCCCTGAGTACTGGCTGTCAGCACCATCTAACACCTAAACGGTCCAAGAGGGGCTGTGAGGGTGTCATCTGAGGTGTCATCACCGAGGACAAGCCTCGACCGGGAAGCGCAAAGGCAAAACCCCTACGTGACACGGCCTGTGTCATACACAGTAACGCAAAGCCATTCCTCAAATGCACAGACGCATGCGTATAAATTACCAAGAGCTCACTGATCACACAATACTACTACATTTTCAAAAGCTTTTATAACTCGAAAAATTCAAAAGAATTTCCATATGGACATTTCTTTTTGCTCATATATATATATATATATATATATATATATAAATATTTTGAAAACCTAAACAAAATCTTTATCTTCACAAGCAATTTTTACAGTAAGTCAAAAACGAGGACAAATCTTTCAGACAAAAACCTAACAATACTAGGTGTGATCAAACAATGTTCATGTTTAAATTTTAAAAAACGTACTACAGTAAAAGACACAAAGCCATTAACCCTCCTCACTTCAAACACACTCATCCCATCATTCTTTCTGAAGCAGCTCTGGGAGTCCTCTTTCGTGAGTGTCTTTAGTGCCGCTGTCGTGGCTGCCTCAATGTCCTGAATCACTTTGACTTGGGAGAAGAGCTGGAAGTCGCACGGTGCCAGATCCGGTGAGTAAGGTGGGTGAGGGCACACCATGATGTTTTTATTTGACAGAAATTGCCCTACCAGAAGCGATGTGTGACACGGAGCCTTTCCATTGTGATCACAAATTAGAGAGAATGCTGCTGCCAAGTGCAATCCAACGGAAAGGCAGGGACCTTCAATACAGGAAGCTGCGCATGGAACCTTAGTAACATGTGCGACAGACAAGCTTCAACTTGTTCAGTGCCATCAGTCGGGTGTGAGCAATGGCCGAGAGAAGATGTGTTCTAAAGAGTGCTGTAAATCATCCTCCACAGGACAACGCTCCGTGTCACACATCGCTTCTGGTACAGCAATTTCTGTCCAATAAAAACATTACAGTGTGTCCTCATCCACCTATTCACCGAATCTGGCACCGTGCAACTTCTAGCTCTTCCCCAAAGTCAAAATGATTCAGGTCATCGAGGCAGCCATGACAGTGCTCACAAAAGAGGACTCCCAGAACTGCTTCAGAAAGTGGCAAGAATGATGGGATAAGTGTGTTTAAAGTGAGGGGGAGTAGGGCCGGCCTAGTGGCGCGGTGGTTAAGCGCTGGCTTGGGAAGCCAGTGGCCCTGGTTTGAGTCCCACATGAGGGCCAGTGACACTGCCCTTAAAAACAAACAAACAGGGCCGGCCGAGTGGCGCATTGGTTAAGCGCTGGTTTTGGGATGCCAGCGGCCCCGGTTCGTATCCCACATGAGGGCCAGTGACACTGCCCTCTACAGCTAACAACAGCTCCACCTGGAGCTGGGCTGTGCGAGCCCCGGCGATGGTGTGGGCTGCAGCCCCTGCTGCAGTGGGCTGCCATAGGCTACAGTGAGTGGCCGGCAGCCAGCGTGAGCGGCTGGCAGCCAAGCGTGAGCTGCCAATAGCCACGGTGAGCGACATCCAGAGGCCAGCGACAGATCTGCCTCATCCGGGAAGAGCGCAATGACGATACCAACAGTGAAGCAACATCCTCCACAACTAAACTGAAGAACAAAAAGACAGCAACTTGTCTGTTCCCCTTCCCCGATTCCCCAACGCTGTTCCCCTCCGCCAATTCCCCAATAAAATCTTTAAAAAACAACAACAAACAAACAAACAAACAAAGTGAGGGGGAGTATTTTGAGGGAATTAATGGCAATGTGTCTTTTACTGTCATAAATGTTTTTTTATTTAAACATTTATTGTATTGTTTGATCACACCTCATAGGTTATGTCCTACATTGCTTGGACTGAATCAACTAAGCTTTGGGCACAGTATTTCATACATGTAGCCATAAGCTGGGTTATAATTCAATACTGCAAGGTTTTTCACATCCACTTGAAATCCCATGCAATTTACCTGGAAAACTGAATGATGAACCCTCAATATGCTACTAAATTATTACTAAAATAAATTCTATACCATTTTCCAAAACTCATTCCAAATCTTTTTAATTAAATTTTGAAATTCAAGCTACATGATCAAGAACAACCAACAAAAATTAATTTCCTCCCCTCTCCATCCTGTAGATTAGTTTACAAAAACAACAAAAAACCAGCATAATAAAAACACCATAACAAAAATCATTTTTTTGAGTACCTTACTACAGCTCAGGCAGGACCCAAAGCATTTCACATGCACTGCGTGCCCTGGTCTTCATCAGTGAGTCTCACAACACGAGTACTGTTACCGCCTCGTTTTATGGGTTAAGAAGCTGAGGCAGAAGGGGTGTAACTGCTCCAGGTTACACAGCTAATGGCAGAGCCCCAATTCTCATGCTGCTGGGCTCCCCCCAGGCCAAGCCCCTTACCCCATACTGAACTGACTCGGGAGGAAATTCCCTATCCCTTTCGATTGGTTTATTTTTCTCTATGGTACTTGTATCCCTCTGATAATGCACGTACTTATTGACTATTAGCTAATGACCTGCCCTATGCACACGTACACACTCTAGGACAGGGGTAGGGTAGTTATGACCTCTGGGCCAAACCTGGCCCACCACCTGTTATTGTAAATAAAATTTTATTGGAGCTCCATCATGATCATTCATTTATATATTTTCCATGGCTACAACAGCAGAGATGTGACAAAGACCACGCGGCTCAGAAAGCCAAAGATATTTACTCTCTGGTCTGACACGGAGAGCATGAGGGCTCCTACTCTAGGATGTTAGCTTCAAGCGAGCAGTTTTCAATGTCACGCCCTGCACCTCATCTCCGGTTTGTAGAACACACCCTGGAACATACTAGGTTTTCAATACATTTGTTCAGCAAAACATTAATGACTGGATACAAGATGGAAGCACATCATCAACTAGAAAGAACTACACCAATGTGGAAATTCAAGGGAAGGTGCTTAGCTCCCTACTAGGCCCGGCCCCCAGTGCTGTCACTCACTCAGCCTCTGCTGCAACACTCCCAGCCTTTCCTGTGGTCATTCATTCCTATATCTAACAAGTCTGTCCAGAAACCATCTACTATAAAGAAGCAAGACCTCGTGAGAGCTGGTGTGGCCCCCGCACAGGCTTCTGCACCCAGCCGCCCATGCTGCCTGCGTGCTGGACAGCGTGCCTGCCCTCCCGCCTCACGTCACTGCCCTCCCGCCTCACGTCACTGCCCTCCGCTCCGTCACTGCCCTCCGCTCCGTCACTGCCCTCCCGCCTCACGTCACTGCCCTCCGCTCCGTCACTGCCCTCCGCTCCGTCACTGCCCTCCCGCCTCACGTCACTGCCCTCCGCTCCCGCGCCCTGCCCCATCCTCCCCAGGCTTCCAGTGAGACACTCCCCACGAGCCCACTTCTCTAACAAGCAACTAAACCCCTGTGGCTGTTAGAAATCACATCCACGTGACAAATGCTCGAAGGGGGCGTGCATGTGCTTTACCCCACGATTTGTAATTCAGTGCTTCTGCATTCAGCCAAATAAAAAACAAAACCATGATCTTAACAAAATGTATTCAACAGCAACAAAACACTTAGTGTACAAATTTTTATTAATAAGGTTGGATGTAAAACCTAGTATACACTTGCACCAAACTTTTTTATTAAACCATCCCGTGAGGCATTCCTTGTCCACTGACTCAGAGATCAGAGGTACTTGAATCCATGCTCTATGGATGAGGTATGCTATAAACATTTTGAAAAGTCAAAAAGTGTTAAGATAATGCAGAGTATTATTGTTATTAAGTACACTGCATTAGGCCCACAGGTCTGTTAATAGGCTTCTTAAAGATTTTTTAAAATAATGGTTTCACCTGTGCCCCACAAGGTCTTAAAGAATTTCACAGGCACTCAATTTTAGCAGAGTCCACATCATCAGCCACTTTGGGGCCTCCATGTTCAACACAAATGACCCTCAGCGACTTCCTTCAGTGAAGGTCTCGGATGGCGTCAAGCCCTCCATTACTGATCTGAGCTGGTGGCCTCTACACTGTGACTAGTGGGTCAGACGGGCAGAGAAGAATGAGCAGGAGGGCTCAGGTCCGGGCCTTCAGGGAGACCCATCTGGAGAAACCGGGCACCCCTCCCAGCCACTCACAATCTCAGAGCTGTCTGACGGGGTCACGGCTGAATCGGGCCCTTCGGTGGTGGTCTGGGAGCTGTCACTGATGGGCGAGGAGGCCTGGGTCCCACCGTTTAGGTCCATGGCAGGGTCGGAGGGGACAGCGCTGGTCTGGCTGGAGCCGTGGCTCAAGATGTCCTCCTCGTCCCCGTCGGTGGCAGTGCTCGTCATGTCACAGCCGGCCAGATCCACCGAGTCCGGCTGCAGCGTGTGCTGGGACCGGGGCTGCTCGGTGATGATGTCGTGACTTGTGGAGTCGGCAGCTGAGCTGGCAGAGCCAGGAGTGGAGACCCCAGAAGAGGCAGCCAGCTCACCACCGATCTCACCCTTGACTGAGGCTGAAGACAAAGAAACACCCATTCCTCAAAGGGCCAGGAAAAATATTCAACAGGGATCAAATGTTTGCAAAATACCCTGAAATTCACTATCATCATTTTAACTGCAAAAAAGCCGGAAATACGGTGAAAATATGAACTAGTGTATTTCAAAAGCAAGGCAGCAATGCATCCTTCAAACATGACCAAAATTGCCTTCCATTGTGTTATTTGCCTACCTTCCGCCGTATTATTATAATAAAATAAGGGTCAGCACGTTATAAGTGCTATCAATATTTCCAACGGGCATTTCACTGCAACCTCATGTATGCCCAGTAATGTCACCACGTCAAGTCCTTAGGCAGTCACTGCAGCTATCGCTAAGAGCCGCATGTAAAGACCTGCGGTTCACAGGCAGCTCCCGGAGGGCTGGTTAGGGGCACGGGCCGCGCTCACCAATGGCCAGGCGAGCAGTGCTCAGACAGGACGTGAATTCACCATTGCTTTGAGGGGCACTTTCCTTCTTCCCAGACCCTGTTCAAGACCTCTAAGCCAGGCCTGCTCTCCTGTTGTACAAAATTTTCCTTGTTTTGAAATTCCCACTGAAAACAACACTACATAAAAACCAACACAAAAAGATCTACCCCAAGCCGTTAGCAGTGGGCACCCCTGGAGGCCACTGAGTCAGTGGGCACCTGAGCTTGATTTATAATACTGTGGGCAGCTGTCATTTTTTCGGTTGTTTTAACTTTATTTCTGCAATTAGAAATTGGTTTCTATTTTGTAAAATAAATGAATAAATAATCACCACAGGGGTTATTCAGATTTTCCTCCCCAAATATTTTAGCCTTATTTTCAGTTATCTAATAATATTCTTTTGGATAGGATTATACAACCCAAACCGCTCTCATTTAATCCAATTACTAGTATCTTAGTCAATACTCATCCTTTATAAGGGGAATAAAGAACCTAGTTAGATAACTCTCTGTAAACAAACAGAATTCTCCTAAGTTAAATTATGCATAATTTTTAACCCCATCTTGCCCCTCCCAACCCAGGGAGTTCATGAGACACTTTTACCCACTATTCCTCCTCACGGAGTATGAACCTAATTTTAAAACAGCCTAAACCAAAGAAAACAGCAAATATTTGATACAAGACACACGTTTCAGAGTAAACATTCTAGAGGAGCCCAAGTTATCCACCAGGAGCAGGTGCACCGAGGGCAGGACGGGCTACCTGCAAAGGCTGGGCTGCCGGCCTCCGACCTGGACTCGGAGTCGTCCTCCAAGGCCGCTGCTTCTCCGAAGAGCACTTTCCCTAGGAAATGACGCAGCAAGAGTCCTTTAAGCTTGCTGAAAGGAAGGCCTTAGCCAACCAAACCATCTCAGTCTAAGTGCAATCTCACAAGCATACTGATTCCCCTCTCACACAGGTTATCATGATACTTAAACATTTCAGTGCCTCTGGACTGCTAAACACAAAGAATGCAGAGATATTACAGAGTATTATTCAAATCAATAGACCTTTATAGAAAAATGTTTAAAGCAATGATTCTCAAACTGTGCCAAAGTATTTTAATAATTAATATTTATTGACTGGAGATTGCTGTTAGTGATGAATAATTCATATTACTATTTAGTTTTAAAAATGGAAAGTTATGGCCAGAACCAATTCTAATAGCCCTTGGGATATTCATGTCATATCTGCAATGACACATCAGAATTTATATGTAAAACTTTTATACCTAAAAGTCACTTTTATTTTATTATCTCTTCATTGGCAAATTCTATAGCTGACAATCAGAACTCAAGCACTGTATGATCTGGAAGGATGGAATAATACTTCGTGTTTTGCAAAGTTCTAAAAATACATTTTAGCTTATGGATTCCAAGCTATGATTTAACTGGACTCATTAAATCTTACACTTACATTACATATAAACGTCATTAAGTCACACTGTCAAAATAATTAGTGGCAATTTCTAATTTCACTGCTCTTCAAAGAACAGGTCATACATTTAACAACTTCCAAAACTCTACACTGATGTGACACTAAAGGCAAAAAGAAGCAAAGGAAACCCAAATTTACATGAAACTGACATAGGACTTAGCTTACCTGCTAAATAATCCTGTGTTACAGAACAACCACTTTACCCTGAGTATGCAGATACCCCACATCCCTCCTCCCCCATGAGTTCAGGTGCTAGGAACGCACTCTGTCCCCCAAATCAGTGGTTAGCAATACCTGGAGGAGAGGGGGGATGTTAGCGACTGCCAGAGAAGGGATGCCAGGTCACCAACCCCAGCCTCACCTGACCCTGCATCCAACAACTCTGCTTTTATACCTCTTATATAGCAGCAGATATCACTTGAAAAAAAAAAGAATTTTGAGGCTGTAACAAACATGTGAAAACCACAGCTCTAAATGGAAAAAACAAACCATTAGAAAGCTAAGAGACTGAGGACATCATATCCCATCCCATGTCCTAGCCAGAAGAAACAAAACAGCTCATGTCAACCATGTGACTCGTTCATCACTGGAAACGAACACAACAAGCATCGGAGTCACTTAGTCACATGCCTGAAAATCTCCTCCCAATTCAAGAGAGACTAGCTTTTCCCAGAATCTCTCTTGAATACTCTGTGTTTCACCAAATTCTCAAAGTTGATTAAATATCCCACACTATGCTGACCCAAATATTACTGGTTCTAAGCCCTTCTAGGAAATGTTAACTAGACAAGGCTAGAATATTATTCCTGTTAAGATCTCATTCAATACTGCAAATAATATTGGGCAGTAGGCTCACAAACACTCAACTCATGACACAAAAAAAGATTAGTATGTTGTATGTCAATTAATGTCCATAAAAAAAGAAGTAGTCATCTAATATTTCAGAATACAAAATAACAGCAATTACTTCCTATGGAAACCTAGACTGGGAAAGAAAATAATGACTGGTGTTGCAAAGTGACAATGTGTACCAACACTATCAGGTTATGTCAGAAATACTTTAATCTAATAAAAAGAAATTAATTGCGGCAGAATATTCTGGAAGCCACAAAGCTAAATACGGCTGAAAAATGATAACCAGGCCCAAATAAACTGAATAATTAACCAGACGTTATTCCTGACTGATATTAAACAAACTCACTGCAGACGTAAGTTACCTTACAAACATGACACATTCCCTAAAGCAGGAAGACTGCAGCTCGCCTGCTTCTGTGACCAGTTTCACTGGATGCAGCCACACCAATTAGCTTAGCATTTGTTGTCCATGGCTGCCTTCCTGCCACAGGACAGAGCCGAACAGTGGCAAAGGAGACAGCAAGGCCCACAGGGCTAAACTATGCACCACCTGGCCCTTTACAGAAAAAGTTTGCTGACCCCTGACCTAAACATTAGAAATTTATGACAAAGCAATGCTGATACACAAGCAATTTTTAAAAGCCACCCTACTAGGCATATTTGATTCCAGCAACATTTAGACATACAATAATCACTCTGCTGAGAAGACGCATAGCACAGTCAATTGCATATGGAAGCACAGAAAAGTCAGTAAGATTAAAAATTCTGATTTCTGAAATAATCACCTTTTTGTTTTCTTGAAAAGACAGGGCTGCATGAAGAACCCCCTCCAGCTGTAAATCACAGAAAACGACAGATGGAAGTAAGGTAACAAACTGCTGAACTCCAGAAGGAATTTGAAATTCAAAACAGGTTGATTCGACTTTAAAATCAGAGCATATGTGAACGTACTCCCATAGGTGGTGCTTAAGCACCATGTGCAACACTTGAATTTCGACAGGAAAATACATTACCACTCAAATATGCTGTTTCAAAGATATGGTCAAAAATGTCACAAGAGTTCAAATAAAGTGCATTTAAAAAGCCAAATTAAAAGCATCAGAAATCTGATTATGTGGTCAACTAATAATCAAATATAAATTTCCATTAGAAATGAGTATTTTTGCAATAGTTTGTAAGGTGTGCAATCTGTAGGGAAAATGATTCTTTAGGACGAAGGACAGTGAACAGCTATGCCGTGTTCCCGACAATAAGACCTAAGTGGGAACTAAGCCCTAGCGTGATGTTTCAGGGGGCTCGTCATAAGCCCTACCCCAAGCATAAGCCCCAGTTAAGATCATCAGCCAGACATGACTGTTGGAGTGGATGTAGATTTTTGTACATGAATAAATGAATAAGTGTGGATTGTTGGAGCAAAAATTAATATTAATATAAAATCAGGTCTTATTTTCAGGGAAACACGGTAGTAATATTTTCTGCTCATGGTTTAGGGAACATTTATGCTAAAGAAATCAGCAATTAGACAAATTACTCAGTCTGTCTCATGTGTGGCACCACGCCGCACACATGCACGCTGCACTAAACCGATCACACTGCTCAGGGCCCAGGACAGGCCACGAGTGCCAGAAGCCTCCTCAGTGTCACACTCGGTCCCACAAGTTGCGATGCAGGGCTCCCCATCTACTCCAGTGCCCAAGGGGCAACTCCATGCCAGATGGGGCCCACCCACTGTGAGCAGGAAAAGCAGCGGTCGGTGTGGCAGGACGGGGTGGCAGGGTCAGGGCCCAACACAGGAGAAGGGCACAGGCCAGGCACAGGAGGTGCCCAGAGTAGGAACAGGCAGTCAGGACAGCAAATAGGACCACAGGGCAGAAAGGAACTGGAAAATCCCTAGGGAGACCTGAAGGCCCCATCTCTGGCAAAGTGACACAGATGATAGGTCCTGGAAGTACCTTCCCTGTGTGGGGGCAGCCGAGTCAGAGCTGACTTCATTTTGCCACCTCACCTTTCTACACGTTCAGTTCTTCCACTTGTAGAAGACTGCCGCTGCCTGAGTTGTAAGCTGTCGGGATTGGAGATGTAAGCTCCCTGGAACAGTGCTGGCTCCTAACTCCAGAGGGGAACTAGCGCTCCTGCAGGGTAGGCTGGAAGTCGCCCTTCCTGACTGCTCACCTATAAGTTCCACGATACTCCCACTGCGGCTCCGGCAACCCGGCAGCTCACGGGTGGCACGCAGCTGTGCGAGGCCACCGGCCGTGGTCAGGGCCTGCAGGAGCTCTGGGGGTGGGGTCCTGAAGAGCTGCTGCAGGAGCTCCAAGGCACCAGTCACCACGTTGTGGTCCTGGTGCTGCGTGTAATGCAAGGTCAGCTCGTACACCTGCGGAGAGAAAACACACGTGGCACCGCAGGCTTCTTAAAGTGTGTGCTAGGGCTCCCTTTGATTTCGAGAGGCTTATGTTGGAAAATTTGTGCTCTAATTTCTGCCCCTTAAAATTTCTCTTTCACTTCTACCACTGTGATCATGCTGCTTTCTAAACTCCCAGGATGTTTTCCACTGTTACATTAATTCCTTAAACATAAGTAGGCACTTCCATAAAAGCAGATCTCTGTCTCCCTAAACTGGTGACCCGTAAAGGGACAATAAAGCTCGATATCCACTGGGTGTGGTTACTCTGACACACATTTAATAAGCAAGAGCCACTGTCCTGAGTGCCACTGAGAAACAGTTTCCAACCATTTCAAAGGTATTATCTCAAATTTCCTGAGTGCTTCTGATACGGTATCACATAATTCATAATGAATTTATCCCTTTTCCATTTAATTAGAGTCGCCAGATAAACTACAGCGCACCCAGTTAAATCTGAATTTTAGATAAACAACAAATAATTTTGTAATATAGTATGTCTCGTGATTTCAGGCACATTTACACCACAAAATTATTCATGATTTATCTGAAATTCAAATTTAACTGGCATGCTGTATTTTTATTTCCAGAGTTGGGCAGCCCGACCTTTAACATCATAAAAGTAACACAAATTTTAAAAAAGATGGAGACAGTATAAAAGGATATAAAATAAAAGTCTCAGCGATAGCTACTTTTAATCATTTATTTTTAGTTCTTCTGGTGGGATGCCCCCTAGCTCTAGGTGACAGGTCTGCAAACTGCAGTCCTCAGCAAACCTGTCCTGCCGCCTGTTTGTGTGCACAAGTGTCACGGGGCACGGCCACATCTGCGTACCGTCTGCAGCTGCTGTGCGCTGGCCCCTCCCAGATGGTCAGTCTAAGCCTAGATGTGTGAGGCTGACTACTGTGAATGCACATACTACACACTTACTTACTGCCTTCATCTCACCTGCACCCCCAAATTCTGTCAGCAACATCATTACTTTCATGTCATCAGGGCCGACGTTTACATGCTAGTGTGGGACTTTAAATCATACGTGCTCTATCCAGAAGTTGGGTCTAAAACTGAATAAAACCCATATGCACCTTACCACATGACCAACACGACTGAGTGGGCGCTCGCTAAATGCCCACTGAACAGGGAGCACAGCTCACGTGCCCTGCTCTGAGAAACGGGGTGACAGCGTTCTCTGTGCCAGGAGGGCTCTGTGGGGTTTAGGAACACGCTCAGGAGCCTTATGAGAGCTTACCCTCATTTCCCTCTGGCGTGACTGCCACACGGGAGGTCACATAGCCAGGGGGCGTGACCTAGGATCTGAAGCAGGCGGTCTGGCTCCGGAGTCCGCACTCTCAGCCCTCCGAGCTGGCTCTCTGGGTGGCTGTCACATACTGGCACGAGAACAAGCCAGGGGCTCCTACCTGGACCAGCTGCTCTGTTGAGGGAGAGACTTCCATTTCCTTCCGAGTCACCCCGAAGCTGCCTTTCAGGCTCGTGTCCTTGACTTGCTGCTGCAGCAAGGGCACTAAGTACCGCAATGTGAGCAGCACCCCAAGAACCAGGAGGGTGGGGTGTTCATCCTCCACGGGAACCAGCAGACCTGGAAAGGCAACCACCAGGCTTCTTACCCCTGCTGCACTGCTCAGACTCAAGGCGTCATCTGTGAAAGCAGAGCTCCCCAGGAGGCCCACCTGAGGCTGGCGATGAGAGATCAAGATGGTACAGGCAGTACTGCATACATGTGTGTCCTGCAGGGGCCAAACTCCAGGGGTGGCTCTGAAGGGTGTCCCTCCCCCCTTCACTCAGCAAGGCCTTTACACGGCGTCTTGCAGCATTCGCAAGCCCCGCGGTGCTTTCCTATCAAATGGCCCTAAGTGCCCCTCAGCATCTGCTCCTGTTGGTTTCCACCATCCCCTGCTCACAGGACACATCGTCAGCAGACCTGCACCTGTGCAGGGAACCTGCAGGGCCCCGAGGCTCGCCTTCGGGTGTCGGGGACTCAGCACTCAGAGCCACCACATCCCGCTGTGCAGTCTGGTCGTATGAGGGCCAGGCCCAGGAAGGCGGTGAGGCAGCAGCCTCCCCCCCGCCCCCCCCGGCTGTCCTTGGGAGCAGCCTCCCCCCCGCCCCCCGGCTGTCCTTGGCAGCAGCCTGCCCCCCGCCCCCCGGCTGTCCTTGGGAGCAGCCCGCCCCCCCGGCCGTCCTTGGGAGCAGCCCGCCCCCCCCCCCCCCCGGCTGTCCTTGGCAGCAGCCTGCCCCCTCCCCTGGCTGTCCTTGGGCAGAGGCACAGCGGCTTGTTCCCATCCTCACAGACCCACGTAGGCTCCCATGTCCTGGTCAGCCAGGACCCAAGGGACTGGTCTGGAAACCAAGGGATTGCCCAATTTTAAAATCTTTTGTTTTTTGAGGGCAGTGTCACTGGCCCTCATATGTAGGATCCGAACCAGGACCACTGGCTTCCCAAGCCAGCGCTTAACCACCACACCACTCGGCAGGCTAATTGCCCAATTTTAAACAATTTCAAAGGTCTGTTCCGAGTACATGCTGGGAACACTGCCACGCATACGGGGAAAAGCACGCCGCCTCCCGCAGCTCACCTATGAGCACGTTTAGGAGCCAGCTGTAGAAGTACTGCGTCCTCCTGGAGTGCTGGCACACACTGACCGCGGAGCCCGCCGCCGTCCGCCGAATGGTTGGGGAACTCGACTTCAGGTTCGCTATGAAAGCCTTTAGCAGAACCTGTGGAAGGAAGTGAGAACCCCCATGGGCAGAAAAGGAGGCTCCTGAGAAGCTCCTCAGGCGCTTTGTGGAACAGCTCGCCCCGAATCCTTGCAGAGCGTAACTGATCAGCAATGGGAGATTGCCTTCGCTGAACAGAAGCGCCCACCTCTGGGGGTTCCAGGGCGCCCACCTCTGGGGGGTTCCAGGGCAGTCTGCGAACTGTGGCCCATCTGCTGCCTGATAAACAGCCCAGTGGACTTGCTGGCACCTGCGTCCTCCACACCAGTGGAGGCCTTAGGGCTGGAAAAGCTGGACCCACAGAATTTGGGGACAGGCTCAGAAAATGACACTGTACAATAAGTGCCGTAAAAAAGACACATGGAAAACAATGAGGCTGGGAGAGGAGAGCCCTAGCCACTCCAGCCACATGCCGGCTCGGGGCTGGCAGACATGCGCCAGAGCTGAACTGGGCTGCATACTGTGCTGCTCACACCGTTTTCCCAAGAAACACAGGACAGACGAGGCCACTGGGCCCAGGATAGCCCAGAGGAGGGCTGCCCAACTCTAACCTGGCCACTGAAGCCTCAGCAAACAGCCCAAGTGTGGACAAGCCGCCGCCCAGCTGCCTGCGTCTCATGATGTCACCCACCATCTATTCCCACTGCTCTAAACACATACCATTCAGCACGTGCAAGTCGGGGACACAGAGTCAGGGACGCCATTAGGTCCTCCCACTGAGGGTGTGACCCCAGGCAAACGAGCAGCCAATTAACACACCAGGTCTGCCTTAGAAAGTTTCCTCCTAACTTTGTGGTTAGCAGAAGCTGGTTCTCAGAGCCTCCTCAACTCACAGTGAGCTCACAGTAGATCTCTAAAGCTGGAGACCCCCGGCCATAGGACACCCCGTGGTCTGTGGCCTCCAGTTCCTCCCCAGAGACAGCACCCAGTCACATGATCTCTGACAAAGCTTTTCTTTTGAGCTCTAAGAAAAGATGCTGGCATCTCAAAGAGCTCCTTTGAGTGAAAACACATATTATTGAAATAGGAAATTTAAGAATCATTCTATATTAGTCCAAACTTCTAAATACAGATGAGCTAAGCATCATTCCGACATGAGCTCATGGTGAACCTAAACAGTCTGGAATAATAAATAATAAAACTGAACGAGAGCTCGAGGGGGCCTTCTCAGGTCCAAATCCCACAACCCCAAGAATGCCTCGTACAAGGCAGCTGCAGGAGGTACCGAGACCAAACAAGGGAGCATGCCTAGAAAGATAAAGATATAGCACCCAGGAATTGGGCATCCAACAAGACAGCAGCCAGAGGAATCACCAGGATGACAGCAGGGAAAAGTCCTACGGTACAACTATGCGACAGACCTAGAGAGCATCTTGGTTGGGCCGAAGCAGCCACGAGGCGGTTCTAAGATGGGGGGCTCTCGTGGGGAAGTGATCCAGCAAATGACCTGTCCTGTGGAGACTGTACTGAGATACAGTTCACAAAGCTGCTGGAAGGTACGAGAAGACGCAAATGGCCAAAGAGTAATACGGAAGTGAAACAGGCAATTATTATCTCCAGAATGACCCAAAAGTTGTACAAAGGAATCAAATCATAGCACAGGACACAGCTGGATGTGGCTCCTTACTGAGGCCTAATAACGCACAACCTGAACAGTGATGCGACTACAATAAGAGGACGGGGAGGGGCAGAGCTCTATTTATCTCTTCCTTAGTTAAAAATCCAAAACCATCAGCAGAAGCATGTGATTTGAAAATGTGGGCGGAAATACCAATAGACATTTCCAATAATACCACCACGGGGCTGACCCACAAAATGCTGATGCCCTCAGGTCCTGAGGCGGGGTCACAACTACTGGACACTATGAACAAAACACTACAGCAGGCCGGAAGGCTGCTGGTCGGGGCACAGAACACGCAGGAAGTCCAGTGGTCCCCAAGAGCAGCAGGCACTCGACCCGCAGGGCACGCAGTGCTGGGACGGGGCCCCTCCTCAGCCAGGGTACGGAGCCAGCGCAGTCCACCGAAAACCAGTCTGCTCTGCAACAACGCCTTCGGAGTTTGCATGTATGAACCAGCCCCATCCCACTCCTCACCCACGGTCAGAAAGCACAAGTGCAAAGAAGCTCTCAGTGAGCCCCAAAACACAGAAGACTCCAGCCTATCATAAATCGTGCAGCGCAGCAGACAGCAGGAAGGCGCCCTCACACGACAGCCTGAAGGCTCAGCTAAAAGCCTGAACACCCACCAGACGCATTCTCAGGCTGTGACCGGGCAAAACTATCGTACCTTAATTTCATTGTCGTTTGCGAAATTGCCAAAAGCAGCCATAATTTTGGGTATGGCTGCAGCCAAGGTCTCCTGAACAGATTCCTCAGGTCTCTTGCTTGTTCGAGTGAGGCAAGGCAAAAGGTTTACCAGGTAAGGCCTGTGTGGAGAGGACACGGTTACTCTGCCAGGTCTGTTCCGACGAGGAACAGCAGCAGTTAGTTTACAACCTGCTGGAGAAAAGGCGGCGCCATACGCCAGACAGTCCGCAACGGCAAGGGGACGAGCTTAGCTAACAGAATGGAGGACTAACGCATATGAAGGTCAAATGCTGGGAGACGCTCAGCTTCGTTTCTCCTGTAACCACAGGACTCTCAAAGCTTGTCTTCAAAATTATAATGGCTATTAAAATATTAATTTTTTTTGTTAAGGTTTTTTAATTGGGGAATTGGGGGAGGAGAACAGCATTGGGGAATCGGGGAAGGGGAACAGACAAGTTGCTGTCCTTTTGTTCTTCAGTCTAGTTGCGGAGGACGTTGCTTCACTGGCCCATGTTGGTATCGTCATTGCGCTCTTCCCGGATGAGGCAGATCGGTCGCCGGCCTCTTGATGGTCGGTCGTTCACTGCGGCTATTGGCAGCTCCCGCTGGCTGCCGGCCACTCACTGTAGCCTATGGCAGCCCACTGCAGCAGGGGCTGCAGCCCACACCATCACCGGGGACTCACACAGCCCAGCTCCAGGTGGAGCTGTTGTTAGCTGTGGAGGGCAGTGTCACTGTCCCTCATATGGGGGACCGAACCAGGGCCGCTAGCTTCCCAAGCCAGCGCTTAACCACCGCGCCACTCGGCGGGTCCCCAACCATGATTTTTTAAGGTCACTTTCGTTGCTCTGTGGAAAACTTGAGATGTATTACTATAGAAATATAACAAATTTTTCAAAATAAGGACAGTAAAAGCAAAAGGCTGTATAAAAAGAAATTTCCTTAGTGATTGTATCTCAACAGCCATATAAGATTCTTATTAAACTCCAAATGGATGGAATAAATCCGTGTTTCACATTAATAGTGAGGGTTTGGGCCACTCCACCAGTGCCCCCAGGGGCCTGGAGCCAAGGGTCTGTGGCCATCAGCATGCTTTGCCAGTTAAGGAGAAGGTAGGTGTTGGGAACTGTGGTCCTTCTTTTGCTTTTCAATTCATTCAGATAGAACTGTTTCAACTAGTCAGAACTTTATTCACAGTTTGACATTCACATTTTTAACTCAGATAACAGACCAAGAAATGTATTTCTATAATTCTTATGGTAAACAGTGACAAGGTTGGGACCCAACCTCCAGCCATCTGACTTTTCAGCAACTACAACGTGCAGACAGTTAGTTCTCAGTGTTGGGCTGCAATGCGGGGCAGGCAGGAAGACCCTGCTGTCCCCAGCGGGGCGGGGAGGGGGGACGGACAGAAAATGAACCAGCACACTCATCAAGTGGACGACAATATTTCTGAGACAGGTAAGTGCTATGAAGGAAAAATAAACAGGATGACACCGACTATGACTGGAGGGGCGGGGGTGGGCGACCTGAGACAGAGGGCAGGAAAGAGCTGAAGAAGCAACATCGCAGCTGAGACGGACAGGATCCGGGAGCTGGCCTCCCACCGAAACATGACGGCCGCCACCGTCCAGGGCGTGCAACGTACCTGCACTTCTGAGGCCGGACCAGGTGAGCCAGCTCGGCGAATCTCCACAGGGCGGCTCGCAGGCTCCGAGCAGCGCCGTTCTGAGCGGATTTAATGAGCAGTGTATTAGGTTCAGGTCACAGACACTAGTCACCAATGTGACTTCATATAAACAACAGCATTTTGTTCACTGGTAAGTTCTACTTTAAAAATTTTAAGGGCTAGTGGGCTTAATTATAAACATACAAAAAACAAATTACCATTTTAAAGTCCCATCTCATCTAATACATAATGAAGAATAACCTTTTGAAGAAAAGTCTACTTTACCAAACAGCTTTTCGCTCTAACATTTTTACTTTTTAAACATAAGATAAAATCTCATATACTGTTCAATACATTAAAAGTACCATCTTTTTCAATAATGGAAAATAAAGGCTTACCTTTTTAATTTCTTTATAGAGCTCTAACTGTAACCTTGGAAGATTCGAATCCATCAAAGCCTGCAACAAAATACAAGAGAGCTGGTCACGGAGGCCACAGTCCATTAGCAGTACTAAAGAAAGCTAAAAGGCAGCTTCAGTTTCCATCTTGGTGCACAGTAGAATTTAATAGCAACTAAACCGAGAGCCTATTCATTAAGAAAAAAGCATACATATGCAGGAAGTTATTGGATAAACTAGAGACAGGTCATCCACCTGAATAAAAAAAAGGAAGGGAAAGAATTTCACCTTGATCACAATCCAACACTGTACAATACCAAAATTAAACGGCAGATGGCTCGAACCCACTGCACGAAGCCCGTGCTCAGTGAGTGAGGCACAGCCTGAAAGGCGGCTCTCTCAATGAAGCACCCGGGGCTGCGGCAGCCACCGTTAGCAACGCCCTGAAGACCAGCGCCAGCGGAAGGGCAGAGCCCCGGCACTGACAGGCACAGCCCGCGTCCTTTGCGTCCAGTCCTCCCTTGTGCCCAATGCTCCCAGCCCCGTAGGCCCAGTGGCCTCCCCAAACCCGCAGCTCAGCACAGGGCCTATCTCCACTCCAAGGAGGGAAGAGTTCAACAGTCACCAGTTTCTCTCCCTAACAAGCACTCCGCTGGCCACGCCCCCATCTTCCAGCCCCTCATTCTCTACCAAACAAAGTGCAACGCCCCTGAACCGACCTTCTCTGCAGGCAGCACACATGGGGCCACCCCACTCTCTGAGCACACAGACGCTTCCAGGCTTCCTGAAGCCCCAGAGGCCGGGTGCTGCAGTGGTTATGAAGGTCCTGAATCTCCTCGCTTACCTACTAGCCACCGCCTCCAGGAAGCCTTCCCCACCTCCCCAGACAGAAGCCATCTCAGCCTCCTGGCTGCCACAACGAGCTGTCAGTCTCTCTCGGAACTGAGCATTTCTACCGTGTATGGAGTGATTTCGTACATACACTCTACCCACACGAGGCTGCAAATGACCTGAGGCCAGGAGCAGGCGGTCAGGCTGCGTCTGCTCCGTGCGTTTTCCTACATACGCAAGAGGCAAAATGGGCCCGTTCTCCTGGGCCATGCAGAGCCTGGCCAACTGAGCACTGACAACTCTCACTAGAAGATGTAAGTCCCGGACCTGACTCCTACCGTGTTTCCCCTAAAATAAGATCTGGTCTTACATTAAAGTTTGTTCCAAAAGATGTATTTTACTCATTTATTCATGTATAAAAATCTACATTTATTCAAATACAGTCATGTCTGGCTGATATTAAATGGGGCTTGTTTTGAGGTAGGATTTATATTACGAGCGCCCTGAAAATGATGATAGGGCTTATTTTCCGATTAGGTCTTATTTTCGAGGAAACGCCACATGCCCATCCCTGATGCCCCCCTCCCACCTCCACCCCTCGACGCCTAGGGCCATCCATTCTCCCAAGCCCATCCTTCCTGTCACAAGGAGAGCACATGTAGCCCAACCCTGCTCCTACTGCCAGCCTGCTGCCCTGAAGACCTCGGCATTCGAGGACGCAGAAATCTGAGCACAGCGAAACTCCGCTATGCCCAACTTTAAGCAGAAAGGAGGGGCTGAGAGACTGGCCTCGTCTTATGTGCAGGGGCGTGAGACGTTGGCATCTCTGCACCGTGAGACTCAAAACAGAGGAGGAAACGGGCACAAAGCAGGGAGAGGGCCAGGAAGGGAACCCAGGGCCTGAAACTACAAGCTAAAGCCATGCCCACAACGCGTGAACACACACACATGGCTGTCCTATGCAGTGGTTCCCGGACACAGGTCTCTGAAGAAGACAAACTTCAAAGGGAGCGATGCCCGTGTGTAAGGCGGCCAATCAGAGCAGACTGGGCCACAGCCTTCTCTCTGCCCCCGTTCACCCCTTCCTGCCGAGAACCAGGCAACCTGTGGTGGTGGCCTCGCCTCTTCAGGTTTTCTGACTCTAAAGATCAAAGTATACAAGAACCGAAACATCAGAATGCCCAGCCTGGTCCTGCCAGCGGGAGTGATAAAGTACCAAGGACATTCAGGCCTGGGAAGAAGCAAGCATACAGAAGAAGCCATCTGCACACAGGCAGCGGGACCTCATGCACACGTGAGTGTCACCAATGGACCACCGGGCATGGAGGACACGGTGAAATGGCTGTCACATCCAAGGGGAGGCAGGATGCAAGCCCAAGCAGGTGGGTGTGGAGGAAGGAGAAAGGAGGCCAGGTGACCCCTCCGGGTGAAGAGAGGCCTCCCTACGGCGCTCCCGACGGACGGGGCTAGAATCCTGTGGCCACAGAGAAGCCAGCAACCTGAGCACAGAGGCACAGCTGGCCAAGAAACAGTGTCCTGCGGACAGGAAGGACTCCCTGGGCAACAGGCAACCACAGATCCACACAACAGGAAACGGGGGCAGCTGGAGCTCTCACGTGCCCTTCAATCTCTGGAGAAGAATGTAAGAATCTCGCTATCCATTAGGGCATTTCTTACCACTTTGAGGACCAAAGTGGCTAGGATAATGCCAAGCAAGTCACACATTTGTTGCAAAACTCAAACGCGGCTCCCCACACTAGAAACCCACGCACACTCTACGTGCCTGGCACAGTGCCTCAGTCTCCTTAAACAGGACTCACAGGCGACCAGCTGCCCAGAGAGGGCTGGGCCCGCGAGGGTGATTTCTTGGCCAACATACAACGTGGCCACTCTCCAGAGAAAGCCCTTGGGAAGACTCCAAAGAACAGTTTTGTTTTCAAGGCTCTAACACGAAGGGAAATGGCCAACTAACCTATGTTCTGGTGCTGCTCCTGACACACGGTTTGTGCCAAAGACCACAACCTGGCCGGGAAGTCTCACTGCAAAGAGAGACTTCGAGGAAAAGGAAGAGATGCAGCCTCTTCTTAATGCCTTATCTGATTTTTAGGAGGGAACTCAAAGGGGCAGGGAAAGAGAAGAAAAACCGGGAAGGTGCAACGAACAAGGGTCCTTGCGAGGAAGGATACAGACACACCTGCTCCTGAACTGTTACCAAGAACTCGGCTTTGGAGAGGGTGCCAAGGGCTGCGTCCGAGAGCCTTACTCGTGCTGGTCAGCCTACAGTGGGAACAACGGCCAAATTTTGGACACGCGATTCCAAAGGTCCATCACAAACTCAAAGGTGGCCTGGGGACAGTGAACAGGGTGGGCTGGGGATACACACCAGGGCAGGGCAGAATGAGAGGCACAAGGATCGTTTTCCAATACATTAAGAATTATGGGGGCCAGCCGAGTGGCTCAGTTGCTTAAGAGCTCACTCAAGAGTGCGAGCTCTGAGCAATAGGGTAGCTGGTTCAATTCCAGGCTCGAGCTGAGCTGCCGCTGAGCTGCCAACAGGTAGCAGGAGGGCTCAGCTAAAAGTAATAATAATAATAATAATAATAAAGAATTATGGAGGCTTTCTCACCCCAGGCAGAAGACAGTAAAGGGAACAGCAGATTAAAGCTCTGTGGTCTTGGGCACAAACCATGCGTCAGGAAGCAGCACCAGACGGCAGGTGGCCCCTGCGCTCTCCTCACCTCACCTGTCACCCAAGTGGCTTCAGCTTTGCGGCCTATGTCAGGCCTTTCCTGGGACCTCCTTTCTGCCCAGTCATGTCCCACAAACGCCAGCTAACCTACTGTAGAAGTCACAGCTTGACCTGCAAATGATGCTGCCTGACCCAGATCTTAGTGGAGGGACAGAGAAAGGAGATGGAGGAAGGGAGGCCAAGACACCAGGGACGGTTCCATTGACCTCCTTCCCCCTCCCCGCCCCCACTGCTCAGCCCCAAACAAAACATTTTTCCCGAGAGGACCCAGTGACCACATCGGCCCCACCCTGACCACGCACTATGCAGGTGCAGCAGGCACGCTGGCAGGCAGCTGAGCGCCTCCATAGCGCACACACAGAAACATGTGCGGACACCCTAAGGGACCCTGCTGACCTACGACAGTGACAGCGCAGAGAACCTGTCCACAGGGCTCTTACTTTTATGACTTTGTTGAGGCATTCGTCAGCCACCATCCTCACATCTGACTCCGCGTCATCACTGCACAGCAGAAAAAGTTCCATAGCAATGCCCAGAAGCTTCTGAAATTCTGGAGAATTTCTAAGGGAAAAAGAAGACTGTCAGAGCCAAGAAGCGCCTGAGAAGATGTGTGATGAGATGTAATGAGGTGTCTGGTGTCCTGGGTGGGCTTCTGGAACAGAAAAGAACATTTCATGAAAATTAAGGCTAAGAGCATCAGTGCTGACTCCCTCCTTGTGAAAATGCACCACGGAAATGTAAGAAGCAAATCACTGGGTGGCCGGATAAGGGCATATGGAAACACTCCGCTATCTTCATAATCTTTCTGTAAATTTAAAACTATTCTACAATTTCAAAGTTTATTTTCTTATAAAAGAGGTTGTACTTGCAAGACAAATCTCATTTTTTTTAAGTTTTAATTTAAAAGTCTTAAAAGACACCGCTTTTTGTATAATTTAACTCAATTTGAAAAAAAAGTTGCTGCTTCAGACGCTTTGATCGCAGATGGCCGTCTGCTCCTGCCCACACGCCCGTCTTCCTCACAATGTTCTTGGAGCCTTGAAACCCAGCACACCGGTCTAACTCTGCACTCCTCTGCAAGCTTGCTTTCAGTGTTCCAAAGGGCGACCCCGTTTCACTGTGCACGCAACATGGTCATGGTCAGGCCACGTTTCTGTCGCTCCATCAGTCTCACAAAAAGTGGAGTCTATGCAACGTTTGTGAACGACTTTAAAATGCTTTATGAGGGCCGGCCGAGTGGCGCGCTGGTTAAGAGCTGGCTTGGGACGCCAGCGGCCCCAGTTCGGATCCCAAATATGAGGGCCAATGACACTACCCTCTACAGCTAAGATGGTGAGCAACAGCTCCACCTGGAGCCGGGCTGCACGAATCCCGGGGATGGTGTAGGCTGCAGCCCCTGCTGCAGTGGGCTGCCATAGGCCACAGTGAGTGGCCGGCAGCTGGAATGAGTGGCCGTCCAGAAGCTGGAGACCGATCTGCCTCACCCGGGAAGAGTGCAATGATCACAATACCAACATGGGCCAGTGAAACAACATCTGCCACAACTAGACTGAAGAACAAAAGGACAACTTGTCTGTTCCCCTTCCCTGATTCCCCAACGCTGTTCCCCTCCCCCAATTCCCCAATAAAAATTAAAAAAAAAAAAAAAAAGTTATATGAGACAGCCCACGAGGCTGTCGCGATCCAACCAGCTAACCACAGCCTAGAGAGAGGTAGGCTGAGCCATGCCCATGACACTGACTCCACGCCCTGGGAAGAGGAGCAGGCCCGTAACACGGCCTCTGACTACGCTTCTGTGTGTGCAAGTCAGCCCGACGGCTGTGTCACGGTCTCAGGCCAGGTGCTCCGAAATGGAGCCCCCCTGCCCTTTGTTACTACATCATAATTCCTACCAAGAGTCAGAACCATGAGCCTAAGAGAAAGCAGAGGACATAGCAGTGATCAACAAAACAAGCAAGAAACAAGATGTGCCACTCAGCAGTATTTCAGAACTCATGTATGTGGAATACAGCTGTGCAGGACTAACGAGGAAAAGGTCCCTGAGACGCCAGCACAACACCCAAACACTGCTCAATGCAGGGCTGTCCACAAAAATATAACGAAGGCTTCCTGTAGGAGGTGATGTCAGACTTCCCAGAAGTCACGTCAAAGAGAAACAGGAGAAATCGCTTTCATAACACATACCATTTAACCCAATGTCAGAGATATTCTTTCAACACATAATCAATATGAATAAATTATCAAGATATACAACAATCTTCTTTACAGCACATCTCAATTCAGACACAAAATTTTCATCAGAGATATTTTATGTCTTTAGACTTCATAAAATTCAGTTGAAAAAGCAGGTTCACTTGTAGCTAATAAATAAATAAGTCCTGATGACCTAATGCACAGCGGTGAGTCCAGTCAACACTGTATCACAAAGTTCAAAGTTCAAAATTCATCTTAACTGCTCTCGACACAATAAAGGAATTATAATTCTGAGATGTGATAAAGGCGTTAGCTAACACTACTGTAATGACCATACTGCAGCACACAAACATACCAGACCAACACACTGCACACCTCAAACGTAGGGTTGTCAATTCTACCTGTTTTTTAAAAAGAAAAAAAAGGTTTATATACCATTTCCAACCATATTTAAAAGTTCTCCAGTAACTAAATCAGATATTGATCTTTAAATTAATTTAATAAATCAGGTATAGGGATAATCAGGTTGTCTATTCTTGAGAGTTCTAGAAATTCTTTCAAGAAACTTACCCAATTCATCTAAGGTGTCAAACATATTGACATACAGTTGCTCATACATCCCCTTACAATCTTTTTAATATCTCTACAACCTATACTGATATCATTCCCTCATTTGGGAAATGTGTGGCTTCACTGGTTCAGTCTTACTAATCTTACTGAAGCTTTCGAAGAACCCCGTTTCAGTTCTATTATTTGCTATACACTCATTTCCTATTTTACTAACTTCCGTCCTTATCTTTATTATGTCCATTCTTCTGGTAAACTTAGGTTTCATCTGCTCTCCTTCTGCAGGTTTCCTAAGGTGAAAGCTGAGGTCACTGACTCGAGACCCTCCTTCTTCCCTCGAAAGGCACTGTTATGAACGCCCCTTTACTATGCCAGAGCAGCAGGTAACACGTTTTGAAATCCTTTGTTTTTATTTTCAACCAACTCAAAAGACTTCCCAACTTCCCTTGACTTTTGCTTTGACCCATGGGTCATGTCGAAATGTGTTGTTTTCCCCATGTTTGGGGTTTTTCCAGACTATCTTTCTGAAACAGATTCCAACTTAATTCCACAGAGGTCGGGGAGCATATTTGGTATGATTTGAGCCCTTTTACGTACAGAGAGCTGTTTGGTGGCCCAGCCTCTGGTCCACCTTGGCACACGTCTATGAGCATGAGAAGAGTATCTGCTGTCCTGCATGGGGTATCTATGCGTCAACCAGGACATGGAGCGGGCAGTGTTCTTCGAGGCTTCCAGATCCAGGTTTTCTGGCTACGTGTTCTGAGAACTGTGGAGAGGCTGCTGAAATCTGATTGTGGATTTGTCTCTTTCTCCCTGCAGTTCCATCGGTTTTGAAGCTCTGATCTTAGGTACCTCAACATTTAGGTTTGTCACGCCCACTTGATGAACTGATGCTGTTGTCATTATGAAATGACCATCCAATCCCTGAGAACAGCCTGTGACATATGAATACAACCAACCAATCTTGCTTTCAACTGATCAGTTACTAGCACGGCGAACCTCCTTCCATTCTTTTTTTTTTTTTTAATTTTATTGGGGAATTGGGGGAGGGAATAGAGTTGGGGAATCAGGGAAGGGGAACAGACAAGTTGCTGTCCTTGTGTTCTTCAGTCTAGTTGTGGAGGACGTTGCTTCACTGGCCCATGTTGGTATCATCACTGTGCTCTTCTCGGGTGAGGCAGATGGGTCGCCGGCCTCTGGACGGCCACTCACGGCGACTCTTGGCAGCTCACACAGGCTGGCGGCCACTCACTGTACCCTATGGCAGCCCACTGCAGCAGGGGCTGCAGCCACGCCATCCTGGGGACACACAGCAGCCCAGCTCCAGGTGGAGCTGTTGTTCACCACGTTAGCTGTAGAAGGCAGTGTCACTGGCCCTCATATGTGGGACCCAAACCCGGTTCTTGCTGCTCAGAACTGGCGCCCCAAGTCAGCTCTTAACCAATGCACCACTCGGCCGACCCTCTCCTTCCATTCTTTAACTTTTAACCTATTTTTGTCTTTACACTCAAAATGCTTTTCTTGTGGGCGGCATGTACTAGGTCTTGCTTTGGCATTCATACTGAAGATCTTTCACATTTAAAGTGACTACTGCTGGGCCGGTGGAGTGGCGCATTGGTTAAGAGCTGGTTTTGGGATGCCAGCGGCCCCGGTTCGGATCCCACATATGAGGGCCAGTGACACTGCCCTCTACAGCTAACAACAGCTCCACCTGGAGCTGGGCTGTGTGAGCCCCTGCGATGGTGTAGGCTGCAGCCCCTGCTGCAGTGGGCTGCCATAGGCTACAGTGAGCGGCCGGCAGCCAGCATGAGCGGCTGGCAGCCAGCATGAGCTGCCAAATGCCGCGGTGAGCGACCATCCAGAGGCTGGCGACTGAACTGCCTCATTCAGGAAGAGCGCAATGACAATACCAACATGGCCCAGTGAAGCAACATCCTCCACAACTAAACTGAAGAATAAAAAAGACAGCAACTTGTCTGTTCCCCTTCCCGATTCCCCAACGCTGTTCCTCTCCCCCAGTTCCCCAATAAAATCTTTTAAAAAAATAAAAAATGAAGTGACTACTGCTGTAACCAGGCTGAAATCTACCAGTGTCCTGTTTCTTTCCTATTTGTCCCATCTGCTCCCCTATTTATGCCTTATTTGGGGTTGAGTATTTTTATGCTTCTATTTTATCTCCCTTTTTGGTTTATTAGCTATAACTTTCTGTTGTGCTTTTCATTGTTGCTTTACTGTTTACGGTATATGTCTTTAATTTCTAGCAATCCACATAGTGATATTGTATCACTTCGCATCCAGCATAAGAAAGTAACAGAGGTATTGGATGAGCTGCCTGTGGCTGCTGGAACAAATTACTAAAAACCAGGGGCATAAGAGCCCAGGAATTCTTCTCTCACATTTCCGGAGACCAGAAGTCCACGATGAGCACCAGTAAGCTGAACCCCAGGTATTGGCAGCACCGTGCTCCCTCCTGAGCCTCCAAGGGAGAAGGGCTTCGTGCCCCTGCCAGCTCTGGGGGCTGCCAGGGCTCCTTGGCTGTGGCCTTGTCACTCCAGTCTTCAAGGCCAGCATCTTCAATCCTGTCTTTGTTCCATCTTCACAAAACCCCACCTGAGTGTGTGTGAAACGCCCTCCGCCTCCCTTTATAAGGGTACACGTGGCTGTGTTTAGGGTCCACTTGGTTAACCCAGGAGAAGCTCTCCCTCTCGGGATCCTTCATCGCATCTGTAACATTCGCACAGGATTCCAGTGGTGAATCTGGTGTCTTTGTGGGGAGGGGCTGTACTCTGCCCACCACAAGAGTATTTCCATTTCTGCTCTTCCTTATGCTACTGTTGTCACACATTTTACATCTACATGTTATAACTCCCCCAAACATACTCTTGTTATTTGTGCTGCAAATAGTCAATTAAATGTTGAAAGATCACAAATAAGGAGGAGTCTTACGTTTACCGGCATGGTTACCATCTCCAGTGCTCTTCAATCCTTTGCATAGATCCAGGTACGTTTTCCTTCTCCCTGAAACGCTGTTTAATATTTCTTAGGGTGGTTGCCCGCTGGGACGTCAATCATTTCAGCTTTTGAGTGTCGGAAGAAGTCTTTATCTCACTTTTGTTTTTCAGAGAGAGATTTTTACTGGATATAGAACTCTGGGGTCTTTTCCTTTCAGTACTTTACAGATGATGTTCCACTGAATTCTGCATTCAGTATTTCCAAGGAGGAATCCATTGTCACTTTCCTTTGTTCAATTCACGTCTTTTTTATGACTTGTCTCTACCTAACACATTCGATCTGCTCCCTCATTTCTTGGCCAGGTGAAACATAGTTACAGTAACTGTATGTATTCTACCATCTGTGCAGTTTCTGGGTCAGCTTCAATTAACTGTTTCACTGTGGCTCAGTCATTCCTGATCTCCTTTCCCTCGTGCCAGGCCTAGAAGCTTGGAGCTTGCTGGCTGCTATACACTTTGGAACTCCTGTGTTCTTGCACTTCACTCTGGGGTGCCATCATGTTACTTTCAAAAGAGTCTGATCATCTTGGGGTTTGCTGTTCAGCTTCTTAGGCCAGAGTAGAGTAACATCTTCGTCTAGGGGAAGCCAGCCCTGTGGTTAAGGCCAGCCCTTCGGAGCACTCCACCCAAGGCCCCACTGAGCCTGGGGTTTCCCACTCTGCTGGAGGGCACAGGAGCTCTTGCTACACCTGTGGATTCCTTATGACCTTTGCAGGTGGCGCTATCCCCAGCCCTGTGAGCATCCATGCTCAGTGAAGACTGAGGGACCCGGCAGGTTCTCAGAGGTGGTCTGTGCAACTCTCTCCCCTCTGGTATTCTCCCCAATGGGCTCTGGCCACCTTGGTCCTCACAGGGCTACCAGCTGTCTCCTCGGCTCAGTACTGGGGTCTGCCTGGAGGTCCCCTGCTGTTATGGCCAGGAAACATCCTCCAGGCAGTAATCTTGGGGAATCATAGGGCTCCTGGCATTAATTTCCTTTGGTCCAGGATCGCTGTTAATCTTTGCCTGATGTCCAGGGCCTTGAAAACCACTGTTATAAATATTTTATCTGTGTCAATTGTTTTAGGCAGGAAGGTTAATCCTGACCTTGTTACTTACCTTAGCCAGAAGCAAAAATCTTTCATGATCTTCTAACTTAATTTGTAATATTGTTACTATCTTTTCTGTCCACAAATACACATATCTACAAATCATCTTTTATAAAGGTAAATAACATTCCGTTCTATAAACCTATCTTCATTTTTCAGTTCCCTATTGGTAAGTCATTAAGATTATATCCAATTGTCTAACAGGGTGAGTAGCACTGCACCGATATCATTACACACTTTCCTAAGGATAAACACTTGAAATTAAACTGCCAGTTCTAACACGGAGGAGCTTAAAGCTCTATATTTTGCCAAACTACCTTTTAAGAAGGTTGTATAACCATTGACAAAATCTGAGTAATTTTTAATGTTTCTCAGGTAAAAAATGTTCTTACAGTAATGTGCCATGCATGATGACATTTCAGTCAACACAGAGCTCACAGCTGACTCCACGGGAGCTGAACACACATCCCATCGCTTAGGAACGTCACAGGGCAAAGGCTGCAGACGTGACCAAGGCTGTGGCTGAGATGGCAAACGACTGTGACCTGGGTGTGCATGAGAATGACCCTGGGGAGCTCAAGGGGTTCCTGAGGAAGTGACTAATGGGGGCTGTCGGAATGGGAACAGGAGCGCACAGCTGAGGAGGGGAAACCAAAGTGCAAAAGAACAAGAACACCCCCAAGAAAATCCAGTGAAGGGGTTAGCGGAGGCGTTTGCAGACCTCAGCAAGCTCCTTAAAACGTCTGGAAACCTGGACCAACACCAGAAGGTTCTCATGAACAGAAGGATGTCCGTGGTGCATTATCTGCTCACAAGCAAATCTACGATAATGAAATAAAAGCAAGCAAGCCACCAGGGACGTACTTCGGCAAACAGTGACGCCCCCTCAAGGAGAGCCGGGGCAGGTTCTGCAGGTGTTCCAGAAGAAGGCGGTGTTGCCACGGGAGAGGACAGCTCCACGCGTGGTGCTGCCCCAGCCCTTCCAGTGGACAGATGTGGAGGTAGAGACAGCGGTGCTGTCAGGAGGCAGGGACCTGACCCTGTGGAGGCTGGGGTTAATGTGTGTGTCTGTGTCTTAGTTTTTAACAACAAAAAAAAGAAAAAGAAACAAGAATTTTAAATTTAAAAACAGAAAAGCTGGATATAAAGGATATAAAGAAAGAAAATATTTTTGTACAGCTGTATAATGTGTTTGTGTTTTAAGCTAAGTAGTATCACAAAAGAGTTAAAAAGTTAGAAAAATTTTAAAGTTTATGAAGTAAAAAAGCTACGGTTAGCTAAGGCTTATTTATTATTGAAGCAATAAACTTTTTTATGAACCTAGTGCAGCCTGTGTGTGCCATGTGCAGTCTCCAGCGGCGCAGTCAGGGCCTCGGCGCCACGCCCGCGCCCCCACCGCTCATGGCGGGCGCCCTGGTCTGTTAGACCACACTGTTACTAGGTTAGACACACACACTTACTCCTGCCCGCGGTCCTCAGTCCCGGAGCAGGCTGTCCAGGCCTGTGGGCCGGGCGCGGTAGGCGGTCCCACGCGGCCCAGGTGAGTGGTACAGGCTGTGCCATCTGTGTGTGTGGGAGTCACTCGGTGATGTTCGCACAATGACAAAATCGCCTAACCACGTACAACTGTTTCTCAGAACGTATCCCTGTTGTTAAACAACAAGCGACTATATTTTTGTGTTAGTCTCATTCGATCCATTACTAGTAAATTTGAACATTTTCCCATAGGGAACACAAAATAAATGTTAGTTATTATGTTTACTGGCCCACTCGTATTTTCTTCTGAACTACCTAGCCATCGTCTTTGCCGACTTCCCAATTAGAATGATAGTCTTTTTCTTAATGACTTATAATTGCTGTCTACAGACGCTAGTAAATCTCTGGTATATATGCTGTCAATTCCTCCCCAAGTCCGGTTTACTTTTGAGTTTAAGGTGGATTTCGACATGCTGAACTATATTCCAGTCAAAGCAATTTTTTTCCTTCATTTACTAGCCTTCCTCAGCCTAAGATTATAGGTTCTTTTTGTAGTAGTTTTTTGTTTTTCCACATTTAAGTAATTAATTTACGTTTGTTTGCAATGTGAGATAGAGACATAATTTACCCCCAACTAGTCAGTTGGTTCAATAACCCGTCACTTCCCTACTAATACAAAATGTTATCTTTACCATAAATTCACGCACACAGATATACACATACACTTTTCCTAACCTTCTATTCTATACCTTTAATGTCTAAGAGCTGTATTAACCTCACATACAGGTCTCACCCTATAACTGATGGTTTCAGATTTTCTTTGAAACATTTATATATTTATTCTTGTAGATGAACAAGGTCAAAAATACTCCTACTAGAATTTTGAGCAAGATCATTTTAAATTTATAAAATAATTTAGAGAAAATTTAACTTCTGATAAAAAAAAATTTAAAAAAATCTTCCCACCTGGGAAGGAAAGCAGGCATCTATATCCTTCAGAAAAGTTAATATCAGTCTTTAAGTAGTTTCTGCATATTTTCTGTCAATTCCTTGAAATTTTATGATACTACTATGCATGGGATCTTGAACTAGCCTTTCTAGCTGACTTATGCTAATATTTGAGAACTCTATGGATTTCTGTGTACTTATTTTTACTAACCACCGTATCAAGGTACGCTGGTTTAGATGAAGGTTCCGAGATACCTATTAAAAGCAAACTCCCAGACTTCCCCCCCACAGACAGTGTAAGTACGGGGGTGAAAGAGGGCAGTGAGGTGTCCCATTACTGTGTTGCTGACACATGTCCAGGGGATGCTGATGCTCACGCATGTTTAGGGACAAGCAGGTCAGACCACCAGACTGAGAGCGGAAATAGACGCACAGCCAAAACATACAGGAAGTTTTAGATGGCTTCCCGCATGGAAAACTCCAGGAGCTGCCACTGAAATAACCCCGCTGGAGATAAGGCCAGTCAATTACAGAAGCTATAAGAACATACCAAAGATTTCGTTACACTCAAGGGGAGATCACAGGAGATACCAGCCTCAGGATTTCATAAAACACTCCATGTATACAAAATATCCACTTCAGCTCTACACTCCCAAATGCATGCACAGCATGGAGAGTATCTTCCAGTAAACTCGGTCTTTGATCTGATGAGACTAAAAATCTCCTCTCTCGGTCCTAACCATAAACTGCCCTATTAACACGCTCCTCTGTAAAATAAGAAATTAATGATTATCAGCACTGCTCCATACAAACAGTGTACACTAATATAAAAACTATTTGAGGGGCTGGCCGAGTGGCGCATTGATTAAGCGCTGGTTTTGGGATGCCAGTGGCCCCGGTTCGGATCCCACATGAGGGCCAGTGACACTGCCCTCTACAGCTAGCAACAGCTCCACCTGGAGCTGGGCTGTGCAAGCCCCGGTGATGGTGTAGGCTGCAGCCCCTGCTGCAGTGGGCTGCCATAGGCTGCAGTAGGTGGCCCGCAGCCAGCGTGAGCGGCTGGCAGCCAAGCGTGAGCTGCCAATAGCCGCGGCGAGCGACATCCAGAGGCCGGCGACCGATCTGCCTCATCCAGGAAGAGCGCAATGACGATACCAACAGTGAAGCAACATCCTCCGCAACTGGACTGAAGAGCAAGAAGACAGCAACTTGTCTGTTCCCCTTCCCCGATTCCCCAACGCTGTTCCCCTCAAAAAAAAAAAAACAAAAAAAAACTATTTGACAGCTATTATTTTGATTTAGATGGCAAACTGAACGCCAAATCAATCCTAAGATATCTCAGTATACTCTACTAACATGTGACTCTAAGCCAACATTCCATCAATTCCATCAAGAATTATCAAGAGGGCCAGCTGAGTGACTTGTTGGTTAAGAGTTCGCTCAAGAGTGTGAGCTGAGCTCTGAGCAACGGCGGTTCGATGCCAGCCCGAGCTGAGTTGCCACTGAACTGCCTACAGGTGGCAGGATGGCTCAGCTATAAAAAAAAAAAAATTATCAAGAAACGAAAGAAGTATAAAGCACCAAGCGTTCAGATTGGAACAGATCTTGTTTTCTAGGCTCAGAAGCTCAAAGTAAAATGGAAGGTGATCACGTGAAGAAAGCTAAGGGACAGTAGGGGGCACCAGTGTGTCAGGTTTCAGTCATTTTACACACACGGAAAGCTAAGTTATGGGGCATGTGCATCACAACAGGAAGCTAATGAATACATGTATGGTTCAGTCCCGTGTTTCACAGGTCACCTGATTCCACAAGAACCCTACAGAGAGGGTTTACATTTCATAAATGAAGCAACAGGTGCTTCAAGGAGTTGAACTGACCTAAAATCACCCAGCTTATCAGGAGCAGGGTTGAAATTCAAACCTTTCTCCTTTTTCCCCCACTTTTATCCTAGCATTGCTTTCTACAGTAGCATGCCAAGAACTTTTAGATTTTAATTTTCAGCACATATTCCCATTGGTTATTACATTTTCTTCCCACAAGATTTTTTTTTTTTTTTTTTTACGATTTATTGGGGACTTGGGGGAGGGAAACAGCGTTGAGGAATTGGGGGAAGGGAAACAGACAAGTTGCTGTCCTTTTGTTCTTCAGTCTAATTGTGGAGGACGTCGCTTCACTGGCCCATGTTGGTATTATCATTGCGCTCTTCCCGGGTGAAGCAGATGGGTCGCCAGCCATTGGACGGCCACTCACGGCAGCTGCCAGCCACTCATGGTAGCTTATGGCAGCCCACTGCAGCAGGGCCTGTAGCCTACGCCGTCGCCGGCAACTCACGGCAGCCCAACTCCAGGTCGAGCTATCTTAGCTATCTTATCCAGGGTCACTATCTTAGTTGTAGAGGGCACAGTGTCACTGGCCCTCATGTGGGATCCGAACCAGGTCCCTGATGCTCAGAGCAGGCATTGGTTAAGACAACTCTTAACCAACAGGCTACTCAGCTGGCCCCTCCCACAAGATTTCTATAAATTCAGAAACCATCCACATTTAACACATTGTGGAATGAGGTCAACTACATACAATGAGATGTGAAATCACCTTGAAAGTATAAAATACAAATGCCAGATGCCATTAAAATAAGTTAGTCACCAAGTTTCTGTAAGTACTAAAATCAAGATTATCATTCTCAGAGCTTTTCCTAATAGATTCTAAAGAACTCTTTCCAGCTTCTAGCAGGAGAATAACAGGAATTATTTATTCCAAGGGAAAGAAAAGCAAGGAGGTATTTCACACATGCCCAAATGGAGAAGGGAGCTGAGAAGTCAGGTACGTGTCTCCTACTCAGCCTTAGAAACAGGCCTAAAATATTTCCCAGCCACAGCTCCCAGGGACAACAGGCAGTAAGACAGACAGTCAAAAGGAAAGAGAACGGGGAGAATCAGCAAAGCAGCTACAAAAGAAGCTGCCACTTCACCCCAGAAGTAAGATCCAGCAATGGAAGCCAATCTAAGTCAGTGGCCACTGCTAGGCGCCCAGGGACTCCTGCAGCAGTGGACAAACGGCAGCAAAAGGGCTGAAGAGGAGTGATGAAAAGATACACTGACTGGACAGGCTTATATGTTTCCATTACTCAAGTAATGTAAAAATATCACACAAAAGGTGATTTTTAAATAGTCAGTTACCAAAAGTGCTAATTAAATATAAACATGCTGTTCAAATAGCATAATGCCTACAAGTGCTATTCTGTAAGATTACAGAAAGAACATATTGCTGGTTACAGTGTCTGGACAGCCAGGAGTAAGGGGAAGGGTCCCTAAGGGCTTTAGGAAACTGCAGAGACAAAGGCGATTCCAGCACACTAACAATTGAAATGTATCAAGCTTTTATTTTCACTAGAAAGTTCGAAGTGTAATTACCTGAGAGACTGAGCCACTATGTTTTCACATATTGTCAGACAATGATTCACACGGTCTTTCTTGGTGGCTGAGAGTTCTTTCTTTCTGAAAGAAAAAAAAGAAGGAAAGGAAGTGAACATTGTTGAATTACCCACTCCATGTGTCTACACGTCATCAATGCATTCAACAAGCACTTCGTGACCACTAGGAATGAACCAGAGAGCCTACGCTGGGGGCCGCGTGGGGTCAGGCCAGGGAGGTGGGGGAGCTTGACCCAGGGCTTCCTCAAGGGCGTGGCTCCACAGCAGTCAGGGAATGCTCCAAATGCACTGTGTTTTTCCCATTTTTGAGGAGAAATTGCAGTGTGAACAGTAACTGGCCCAAGACCACATGGACGGGGGGCGGGGGGCGGTATGCAATTCAAGGAAACACAGTAACACAGTACCTGCTCTGTACTAGCGCGCCCCCTTCTCAAATCACACCGTTCACCCACTGTCAGCCTACCTCACAGCCCTCATGCTTTCTATTAGGTACAAAATACAGACAATGGCCAAACGCTTCTCTATCCCCAACAGCTAGAAATAAGCCTCCTGCTCAGGGCCTTTCTCGCAGGCTTCCTATTCCCAGCCAGGTCTAGAAGATCAGATTCAGGTGCTTGCTTGCCATCAAACCTGTGGCTTCAGGTGTCTTCAAGGAAGAGGGAAGGTCCAAAGAGGGAGTGAAAAACTGCAGCAGGCTTAAGAATCACATCCACAAAAGAACTGAGCGTAGTTACCAGTATATGGTGCTACTGGGAACAACTAAACTGGATGACTACTGGGTTTTCGAGGAAATTCTATCATGAAGGGCGGGGAGAGAGAAAGAATCCAACCAACAATCCCCCCACCCTCCCTGTGACTAGTCCCTAATGCAACCCTCAGGCTCCAAAAAGTGCACCGGAAGGAACAGGCTATTACCAGTGTGCAAGTCCGATGGGGGCAAACCCTCCAAGAGGCACTGCAGATATGGCCAGGGAAGGACATGGGCGAGGGAGGGCTCCAAGGGGGAAGTCGGGGGCCCGAATGAACAGGCACGGGAAGAGGCAGGGCCTGAATGAGAAGCCTTGCCTGGCAAGGGGAGAGGGGCTTGCACGTGACAGCCACGGCAGAGCCTGGTCCAAGCCACCCATCGCGTGCACCGGTGAATGAATCATGAGCCCACAGGGTCTTTCCTGAGCGGACACACACTGGTACGTTACACTGCACAGGGTTAGGCACCCACCAAAACGCCCTTCATCCCTTCTTGGACACATGCCTCCACTCCGAAGTCCCACCACCCAGCTGCCCGGGAACCAGGGACACACACATGCCTTAGTTCCCACCGAGGAAACAGGAACGGGCAGTGGTACACGGGGCGTCTGCCTGGCTCCTTGCCCTGGGTACCTCCCCGTTAGGTCCCTCCAATTGGAACAAACACACCTAACAGCCAGCTGTTGATTGTAAAGATGACAGGATGGAAGGAGCCTGGGGTCCCTAAGTAACCACAGAAGCAGAGCCCCCTGCCCTTCAAAAGCGCCATGATGGAAACAGCCCCATGTCCTTCACTTCACCCAGAGGGTGGAGAAACCAACTGCTACGGCCAGCCCACAGCAAACTGCTCGGCAGTAAGAAGGGACAAGGCGCTAATACAAACAAGGGTGAATTTCAACGTGTCAGGTTCAAGACGACACACTGGATGAGTCCATTTACACAACATTCCGGAAGAGACAAAACTACAGGCACGGAAAGTCATCAGTAACCTCCAGGGGCCAGGGGAGGGGCTGACAGCAAGAGGCATGGGGCAGCTCTGGGGGTGGCAGGGCTGCTCCAAACCTCGCCTGTGGTCATTGTTCACGGCTTCCTGCATTTGTCCAAATTCACAGAACTGCACACCAGGAATGGTATGTTTCATGAGACGGAAGTTACACCTCATTTTAAGAACTACGAGAATTGAAGTGCTTTCTCCTTTAAACCACCACACCAAAGCCCGTTACAGCAGGTCAGAGTTCACCTAGTCTAAGACAGTCAAGAAAATTACAGGGCCAGCCGAGTGGCGCGGTGGTTAAGCGCTGGCTTTGGAAGCCAGCGGCCCCGGTTCGGGTCCCACATATGAGGGCCAGTGACACTGCCCTCAAAAAAAAAAAGAAAATTACAGAACACTGGTGAGTTGAAGCATTTCAGGGAGAAACTAACTTGCCCACCGTTATTCCTTGATTTCTAAAGTGAAAATGTGCCCAGGCTTTAAATGAACTGAATTCATACAGCCAGTTTCCTGGCTGCATCAGAAGTGGCCCCAATGTGGCAGCCTCTTACACGGGGTCTAAAACGACTCCTTAGGGCAGTGGGAATGAGGAAAAGGCGGCCAAATGCTGCCGAAGTGGACCTCACAACGTACCAGCGGCCAGAACAGAAACATTTATGCGGAATGAAGCAGACCCTTCATCCAGTGGTGTCCCCCGCTCCCAAGGTGAGCTGGCACTGAAGGGGTGCAGCTAAAGAAGGGGGGTGGCCAGGTGGCGTGGATGTGCCGACCCTGGTCAGGTGGCCATGGGCGCCAGAGCGCAGCCTGGAGGACACTGTGAGGCCTCACTGTGCACAAGGAGACGAGGGAGTCTGCCCCGGGCTGGGCAAGGAGCTGTCCCAAACAAGACAGTTCCCAGCATCCTCTCAGGCTGCACCATGACGAGTGTTCATGAAGCAGAAACTGCTCCCTGGAATTACGAAACGGCACTGACAGAAGCAGCACATTAACATTCCAACTACCTGTGCGGTTAAACATTAGTGTGGAGCCACCAGGGTACCAGAGTGCAAGTCAGCCCTTCATGTGCCTGACAGAGAGCTGGCAGGGCCACGGAACGTTTCTCCATCTTCTTAGAAGCCACAGATACACAAATGAGCAGTAAAAGGAACTCTGCCTCTCCTCAGGTGTGTGCTAAACCAAAGGAATACGGTCCACAGGAAACACCTCGGCACCAGCTCGCACGTCCGCACCCGTCACCAAGACCTACCTGTGCTGTCCCCACACGCCAGAACATGAGAAAGGCTGTCACATTGTGACTGCCAAAGGCAGAATACGTGCAGGCCGCAAACCCCACTTAACCAGAGCTCAGCTACTCCCCACCCTCCCTCCTAGGTCAGTGGCCCCGAACCTTCAGAGAATGCTGGCTGCCCGAGTAACTCACTTGTTTGGGCCATGCATCTTCAAACTCAGTTCTTGTACGTTCTTCCTATCTTATTTTGTCCAATAAGCAAACTTGGGAGTTTAAGAAAACTTCGACTAGGGCCGGCTGAATGGCACAGTGGTTAAGTACTGGCTTGGGAAGCCAGTAGCCCCGGTTCGGGTCCCACATATGAGGGCCAGTGACTCTGCCCTCAACAACAACAAAAAGAAAAAAGAAAACTTCGACTAGTTCATTCCCCCATGGAATTTAATTGGATTGGTAAACCACCCAATGTGTCGAGCTGATTCGTTCTACGTGAAAAGTAACTATGGAAATGGCAGTGAAAACACAGAACCACCTTCCTGCTCTGGGCAGACACTGACTGGGTGAACAGGGTCCCAACAGTCCTGGCTCTTCAAGCGTGTTGGGTAAAGCTGTCATTTTAACTTCACCTTCAAAACAGAAACAAACCTCAGTCAGTCCTCTGTGCAATGAAGCAATCTGCACGTAGACACACATTTGAAAGAGGGACACAGAAAAATCAAAGACTGCAGCATTCTACAGTCATGTTAAAACAACTATGAAGAACTAAATCTAAAACTGGGAATTCAAGCCCTCTCATCTAAATTGTTATTTTTAGAATGATGTTCAGATTGTACATGAAAAAATGTGGCTCCAGGCTGAGGCTGAGCAGGAGAGGGGTCCAGACTACCCGAGGGCCTGAACACATCACTCATCCTGCACTCGTCTCGCATTCCTGCTCACATGCACTTTCACACACACCTTCGAGGTGGTGCCGACAGACACAGCGAGGACGACATGAGCCTGGAGGCTGCACGGCCTGCGCAGCCACTGGGGTCTTCTAGGGCCTCACCCTGCTTTCTACCTTCCGTCCAATGTTGTAATAATGGGCAAGTGTGCCTAGAAAAATCAGACTCTCGCAGAAAGATTTTTTTTAAGGAATGGGACACCAAAAGTCACATACCTACTTTGGAATTAAGTCTCATACCTAATTTTAAAAATGGAAGTACTGTTTGATTAGGGGAACCAGGGCCTAAGATTTCCCCACTCGACAGTCTGTATCATAGAAAAGGGCCATTAAAACAAGACTTTCTAACTAGTGACCTAACTGAACACAGTCACGATTACTAACAAAAAGAAGTACAACCCCAAACCAATCGGTGATGCTCAGTGAAAAACAGTCTGAAACAAAAAGCCCCATGCTGTAACGTTCATTTCTAAGAAATGTCCCGAACACGCAAATCCACAGGGACGGAAACAGATGAGGGGTTGCTACTAGGGGCTGTGGGAGAGAAAATGCAGAGTGGCTGCTGAGAGGGCGGGGCTTCCTTTTTGGGGTGATGAGATGTTCTGGAAACCAGGAAGTGGCGATGGGTGCAGAACCCTGTGAATAAACCAAAACCCACTGAACAACACTTTCAAATGGTAAGTTTTATAATACGTGAATCAGAATCTCACTTTTTAAAAACCCGTCTGTAAATCTGGTCAGCTCTTCCTTCGGAGACCCAGGATCTGACCGCTTCTCCCCACCGCCTCTGGAGGCTTTCCTTCAAGCTCCTGTTCACCTGGGTGGCCTTTATTTGAATTGCAGTTTTTATTGAGGTAAAAGTAGAATCACATGCGATTGTGAGAAATCATACAGACCCAGTGTACACTACCCAGTTTCCCACAATGCAACATTTTGCAAAATTATGCACAGTGACACGACCCACTGATCTCAGATTTCCAGATTTACTTTTGCTCGTTTGTGTGAGCATTAATTCTACACACTTGTACCATGTGGAAGTCTGTGTGTCCACCACGGTCAAGGCACAGAACGCTTCCAGCACCAGGGGCCCCGAGTGCCCTTTGAGAAGCACACCCACCACCGTCCCTAACCCTGGCAACCATTCACCTAGCTCTGTTCAGGAAACTGTCATTACAAAAATGTTACATAAATAGGACCACACAGTATGTAACCTTTAGGGACTGGGTGTTTTCTCGAGCGTAATTTCCTCAAGAGTCATCTAAACCGTATCAAGAGTTCACTCCTTATTACTGAGTAGTTAGTTAGTTCAACCATTTCGTTCATTCATCAGTCGAAGGACATCTAAGTTGGCTCTATTTCCTACCTTTTATAAAAAAGCTGCGAGGAACACTTCTGTCAGGGTGTCTATGTGAACAAAAACCCTCATTTCTCTGGGACACATGCCAGGGGTGCTGCTGCCAGGGTCCCATAGGAACAGTATGTTCAGTTCTATACGATGCTGCCAGGCTGCCTCCCGGAGTACCAGACTGTTTTACAGTCACACCAGCAATGATAAGTGACCTGGTTTCATTTGGTGTCGTCACAGTGATCCTTTAGAAATACAGATACAGGGCCGGCCGAGTGGCGCATTGGTTAAGCGCTGGTTTTGGGATGCCAGCAGCCCCGGTTCGGATCCCACATGAGGGCCAGTGACACTGCCCTCTACAGCTAACAACAGCTCCACCTGGAGCTGGGCTGTAGCCCCTGCTGCAGTGGGCTGCCATAGGCTACAGTGAGTGGCCCGCAGCCAGCGTGAGCGGCTGGCAGCCAGCGTGAGCTGCCAATAGCCGCGGTGAGCGACACCCAGAGGCCAGCGACCGATCTGCCTCATCCGGGGAAGAGCGCAATGACGATACCAACAGTGAAGCAACATCCTCCGCAACTAGACTGAAGAACAAAAAGACAGCAACTTGTCTGTTTCCCTTCCCCGATTCCCCAACGCTGTTCCCCTCCGCCAATTCCCCAATAAAATCTTTAAAAAAAAAAAAAAAAAAGAAATACAGATACAGACCACACAGGCCGCATCGGGTCCGAGTAAAGCCTGATGTTGTTATGCTGACGCACAAGGCCCACACGGCTGACCCTCACCTCTAACCTCCCAGCCCTCTAACCTCATCTATTTCTGCCCTTCATTTCACTTCAGCCACTGGCCTCCTCACTAATCCATAAACATGGAACGCATGTCTACTTTCTGTCCCCTCCACCTGGACCTCTCTTCTTCCAGATGTCCCCGTGGCCTGCTCCCTCCGTTGTGGCCCAGGTCGCCTTGTCAGTGTACTACGTACCCTAAACAAAACTGCAAGGCTTCTCCCGATTCTGTTTTTCCCCATAGTATTTATCGCCATGGGTTCTGTGTGCTGCTGTAACTCAGGGCCCAGAAAAGGGCCTGGTAACAACAGGCACTTGAGGGATGTGTCCGGGTTACCTAGTCCAATCCCCATTCCCAGGGGCAGGGAGCTCTTATACCCACTGCAGCTCACCATCAGTTACAACCTACTCCGCAGCTACACAAATGCTCGATGGCCCCAGGACAGAAGTTCTACTGCCTCTGCTACATCTGGACATATGCAGTCTGACCATTAAGATCGCGAACTCATCCTAGAAAAAGTGCTACATACCTCAATGCTGAATAACATCACTACGGTCACCTTCCAAGACTCCCTTTGGGAAGCTCTGCACTGACGCCAGCACCTAGTCCACCCTTCAAAGCAATTCTGGAACTTTTTCTGGAGTGGCCATCAGAGCTGTCATCATATTACCCTTCATGTCCTGAATGTCATCAAAATGTCTTTTTAATATTTCCTTTATCTTTGGGAAAGAAAGAAGTCATTGGGGGCCAGATCAGGTGAGTAGGGAGGGTGTTCCAATACAGTTGTTTGTTTCCTGGCTAAAAACTCCCTCACAGGGCTGGCCGAGTGGCGCATTGTGAAGAGCTGGCTTGGGACGCCAGTTCTGAGCACCAGGGCCCCGGTTCGGATCCCACATATGGG
Source organism: Aselliscus stoliczkanus (assembly GCA_033961575.1). Taxonomy (NCBI): domain Eukaryota; kingdom Metazoa; phylum Chordata; class Mammalia; order Chiroptera; family Hipposideridae; genus Aselliscus; species Aselliscus stoliczkanus. The sequence continues at coordinate 141,937,948 of CM066734.1, forward strand.
GGCCAGTGACACTGCCCTCTACAGATAAGATGGTGAACAACAGCTCCACCTGGAGCTGGGCTGCCGTGAGTCCTGGGGACGGCATAGCTGCAGCCCCTGCTGCAGTGGGCTGCCACAGGCTACAGTGAGGGGCCGGCAGCCAGTGTAAGTGGCTGGCAGCTGGTGTGAGCTGCCAAGAGCCGCTTTGAGCGGCCATACAGAGGCTAGTGACCGATCTACCTCACCCGGAAAGAGCACAATGACGATACCAACATGGGCGAGTGAAGCAACGTCCTCCACAACTAGACTAAAGAACAAAAGGACAGCAACTTGTCTGTTCCCCTTTCCCGATTCCCCAATGCTGTTCCCCTTCCCTAATTCCCCAATACAATCTTTTAAAAAAACAAACAAACAACTCCCTCCCAGACAGTGCCGAGTGAACTGGTGCACTGTCATGATGCAAGAGCTATGAATTGTTAGCAAAAAGTTCAGGTTGTCTAACTTTTTCATGCAGCCTTTGCAGCACTTCCAAATAGTAAACTTGGTTAACTGTCCAGCTGGTATAAATTCTTAATGGAATAATCCCTCTGATATCAAAAAAGGTTGGCAACATCGTTGCAACAAGTTCACCAACTTAACTGTCAGACTTCGTACATAAGCGACCAGTCTCCCCTCCCAAATGCTGGCAGCATTATCAACACAGAGGCGGCCGGGTCGCGTACAGTAGAGCTTCTCAACCTTTAACATGCGCACAAATTGTTCACAGAACCTGTTAAGTGAAAAATGACTCAGGAGTCTGAGGCAGAGTGGAGGTTCTGCCCTTCTTAGAAGCTCCAGTGAGGAAAATGCTGGCCGAGGCAGCAGGCTCAGCAGCATTCTTGTCTCCCACAGACAAGATTCCATTTAACACAATGTTAAACAGTGGCTTACACTGTGTTTAATTTTTTCTTTTTTTTTTTTTAGGGCAGTGTCACTGGCCCTCATATGTGGGACCTAACCGGGGCCGCTGGCTTCCCAAGCCAGCGCTTAACCACTGCGCCACTCAGCCGGCCCCACTGTGTTTTATTTTTGCTTCTTGTCTGAATAAGGCTGATTGACTCCAGGGGACTTTACCAAGTGGCTCCCTCGCAGAGACTGGATGGAGGTCAAAGGCTCGGGCCTCTTAAGATGGAACAAACACAGCAGCAGCAGCCCATCTGAACACCAGGTCAGTGTGAGACCTTGGCCTTGACATCTCCCAAAGTTCTCTTTTAAAAATAAATGCTACATTTGGCGCCGGCCGAGTGGCTTGGGACGCCAGCGGCCCCGGTTCGGATCCCACATAGGAGGGCCAGTGACACTGCCCTCTAAAAAGAAAAAAAAAAAGTGCTACACTATTGTATAGCAATTAGCAATTATAAAGGCACACTTCCTCTTATTGCACTTTGTGTTACTGCCAATCCCAGATGTTGTGGTTTTCAGAAATAAAGGCAAGACCCTCCACCACAAAAAGGTGATGACTCACATATGGCGGTGGTCTGGCACAGAACCTGCAGTGTCTCCCAGGTCTGCCTGTATGTACTGCTATGGAACAATGTCTAAGTGAACAAAGGTAGTCTGATCTCAGTCATGCAGACAAAAAAGGGCACATTTAAATGCTTGTATATGCATTACAAAAATCAGGGAAGAAGACGAAAGTTCTAATAATGTTATTTTTAGGGAATGAAACTAGAACTGGGAGGAGAGCTTTGTTTTTCATCTTCTGTGTCATTTGAAGATGTTTTTATGATGTACCTGTGTAACTTTTATAACTTAATTTTTTTTTAAAGGTTTTACTGGGGAATTGGGGAAGGGGAACAGTGTTGGGGAATTGGGGAAAGAGAACAGCCCAGTTGTTATCCTTCAATCTCAGTTGTAGAAGGCACAGCAAACTCAGCTCCAAGTCGAGTCGCTATCCAGATGCCTGTTGGCAGCTTGCAGCAGCTCAGCTAAGGTGTCGTGTTCCATCTCAGTTGCGGGTGGGCACAGCACACCATCCCGTGGGAGTCGAACCGACAGCCTTGTTGTTAGGAGCACACGCTCTCACCAGCTGAGCCATCCTGCCACCTGTTGGCAGCTCAGCAGCAGCTCAGCTCAGGCGCACCTCATTGGTCCATGTGGGAATCAACACGGTGACCCTGTTGCTCAGAGCGCATGCTCTTAACCAACTGAGCCACTCGGCCGGCCCCTTCATAACTTAATTTTAACTATTAATAAAAAGCAACTGAAAGGGACCGGCCGAGTGGCACGGTGGTTAAGCGCTGGCTTAGGAAGCCAGGGGCCCCGGTTCGGGTCCCACATATGAGGGTCAGTGACACTGCCCTCAAAAAAAAAAAAAAAAGCAACTGAAAAAGAACTGGTTCCCAAAAGTGGTCCCTATCATAATATTTAATGCAGGACCGAGAAACCTACAGCCTGCCTGTTTTCGGCCAGTCTGTGAGCTAAGAAATGTTTTTACTTTTTTTTTTTTTTTTTTTTAGCTGAGCCATCCTGCCACCTGTTGGTAGTTCAGCGGCTGCTCAGCTCAGGCTGGCATCGAACTGCTGTGTCTCAGAGCTCAGCTCTCACTCTTGAGCAAGCTCTTAACCAACTGAGACACTCGGCCGGCCCTTGTTTTTACGTTTTTAAATGATTGATCCCTCCGCAAAAAAGACCCAAAGAATATTTCATGACATGTGAAAGTTACATGAAATTCGAATTTCAATGTCATTAATAAAATTGCACTGGAACACAGCCACTCTCATTCAGTTACATACTGTCTCTGGCTGCTTTACTCTACAATGGCAGAGCTGAGTCGCTACAACAGAGACATGCTCACGAAACCGGAAATATTTACTATCCGACCATTCAGAAAAAGTAGGCCAATGTTCATGGATCGGAAGCCTTAACATTGTTAAGACACCAAAACTCCCCAAACTGATCTACAGAGCAATGCAATCCCTATAGAATCCCAGCTGGCTTCTTTGTAAAAACTGACAATCTCATCTTACAATTCACATGTAAATGCAAGGGGCCCAGAATAGCCAAAACTATCTTGAAAAAGAACAAAGTTGGAGGACTCACATTTCATGATTTCAAATTGTGATACAAAGCTACAGTAGTCAAGACTGTACTACTGGTAGAGGACAGATGTATAGACTAATGGAACAGAATTGAGAGTCCAGAAATAAATCCATACATTTACAGGCTATTAGTATGCAACAAGGGTGCCAGGACAACTCAATAGGGGAAGCACAGTTTTTGCAATAAATTGTGCTGGGAAGTGGATTTCCACATGAAAAGAATGAAGTTGGACCCTTACCTTACACTTTATATAAAAATTAACCCAAGATGGATCAGTCCTAAATGTAAGAGCTAAAACTCTAAAATTCTTAGAAGATACAGGAATAATAAATCTCCGTGACCTTGAATTAGGCAACAGTTTCTTAGATATAATACCTGAAGTACAGCAACCAAAGACAAAACAGGAAACTGGACTTCATCAAAAATAACTTAATAAGGCCGGGCGAGTGGCACGGTGGTTAAGAGCTGGCTTGGGACGCCAGCAGCCCCAGTTTGGATCCCACATATGAGGGCCAGTAACACTGCCCTCTAAAAAGAAAAATAATAAAATAAAATAACTTAATATTGTTAAAAACTTTTAATTAATGTTTTAATATAACTTTTCTGCTTCAGAGGACACTATTAAGAAAGTAAAGAGAAAACCCACAGAAAGGAAGAACATTTTTACAAATCAAATCTGATAAGGGTCTAGTATCCAGGATATGTAAAGAACTGTACAATTTAACAATAAAAAGACCAATAACCAAACTAAAAAATGGGTAAGAATGAGGACGAGAACTTCAAACTAAGTGTAAGATCTGGGTCCCTAGTCTTACTGTTGAACTTCCTCAAACAGACTTCTTGTCTCATAATAAACTCTTCCCTATCGAAGCGACTGCAGCAGGGTTTGTTACTTGCGGCTGAATGCTGCCCTAACTGATAACACCGACCGTAAGGAAACGAGGTCGGGCTTAGCAGGCAGAGATGGACAGGTCCCGCTGCTTCCACCTTCTAAATTCAGTCACTTCTCAGTCACCTTGCCACTGCCAGCACCCTGACAGAAGCCACCACCACCTCTCACCTGACACTGCAATAGCTTCCTAACAGGTTTCTCGCTTTTGTACACACTCCCCTCCCTTCTGTGCTCAGCCATCCTGCTACTCCCCTGACCTGACCAAACCCTCCAAGGACTTCCTATGTCACCCAGAACAAAGGCCAACGCCTGTATCCCACCTACAAGGGTCTGGTGTGGTGCTGCCTCCCCCTCTCTGACCTCACCCCCTACCAAGACTCCTTTCCGCTAATTCAAAACCAGCCTCCTGGCTATGCCTCAAACAGGGGGGCTTTGGACCTGCCCCCTGTCTGGAATGCCCCTCTCCTTGATCGCTTCAGGAGTTTACTCAGAAGCCATCGTCAGTGGACCTCCCCGGGCACCCCATCTAAACTGTCATCACCTATTAACCCAGGCACGTCCCAGTCCCCTTCCCCGCTCTGCGCCCCCTCCGTTTATCACTGCCTAGCATACTGTATGTAGGTTTTACTTCTCTAACTTGTTTATCATCTATGTCCCTCACTAAAATGAAAGCTTCGTGAGTGCAGAGCTTTATCTAGTCTCTGCTGTAGCCCTGCACCTATCAGAACAGTGCCTGGCACACATTAGATGTCAGTAAATACAGACTGAAGAGTAATTCAAGTCAGGGGAAAACTGGTAGAAATCTGAATGAAAAAGTGCCAAAGGCAAATGACAACTGCCTCATAAATACAGTTAAGGACCCTCACAAATCCAGCACCCCCTGCACGCCAGGCCCACCCTGGACCCCCGCACCCTATATGCTGAGCCAAAGAACAGGCACTCAGATACTTCAGCTGGAAGCCCACCCATGGCTGTGACACACGACGGACAGAAAGAGCCATGAAAACAGAACAGGTACTTTCTCAATTGCTTTTCGCCAATCTTATTGTGCGGAATGGATTTTTCAACTGAAGCATCTGGATGGAAATGCCAAGATCCAAACTGTAAGCAGTGAGTTTGTTACTCAAAATTTATGAATACCTGCTTTCTCAACAGCAAAATACACATAAACATATTTATGCATTTTATTTACAATGACTATAAGTAAGCCCAAAGCAGTTGACTTCAGAGCATGCAGAACCTTTAAGTCACTATTCTGAAATGTTTGTTTTTCAGTAACATAAAATCTATCTTCATATATGCATTGACTATACCGGGGAGGAGTCACAAGAAGGAAGTCGCTGCTTGCCTCTGGGGATGGAGGTGGCCACTCAGGAGAAAGGAGTGGGAGAGAGAATCGTAATTAGCACCTTTTGGAATTTGTGTCATATTAATGTATTATTTTTGGAAAAATAACAGATAAAATTTTTTAAATAAGTCAACCATACGTTACCTTCAAAAATAAAATAATGCAACAAAATCTACGTTGGTGAAGCCGGCTTTACAAGGAAACCTCTTTAAATGCATATTTTGAAGATAAGCAAAGTCAGGTCCTGTCGAATCAGCGTTAAGAGACAGAAGGCGGGTTTAGAATGACGGAGCGGCGGAGTCCCTGGGTGGCAGTGAGCCTTGCAGGGCCCCCTTCGGGCTTCCCGTGTTTACACGAGACGCAGACACGTGTGAGCAGCCGTGCCCTCTACCTCCCGGGTGGGCACTGCAGGAAGCCTCAAATGGGCTATGGTTACAAATCACTTGCTCGAGAGAGACGTCAAATTGCTTAAAAAAAAAATAAAAAATACTGTTTCCTCTCAGTATCCGAACAAGTTTTTCAACCGCTTAGAAGAAAAGACACTTTGCTCTAACAGAGAAGCCCACATTACTCCCAAGTCCTCATGTTCCAAGGGAACTCTCCGGACGCAGCAAGAGTCCTAGCAGCAGCACGAAGAGGGAAACCCGACTGAGAGTGAGCCGGCCGCACCGCCCCCGCTGCTGCACGAGTGGCCCCGGGCGCCGGGGCTCGGTCAGGGGGTGCGACTCGTGGTCCCGGGCGCAAGACAGAGCCCCGAGTCCCCGAGCAACACGGGGCCGCGGGCCGCGACGGGGCGGGAGGCGCCCGCGGACACCCGCGGCCTCCGGGCCCAGCGCCGGGGGACGCACCCCCCGCGCGCAGGGCGCCGCCGTGATCTCCCGGGGAGCACAGCCCGCGAGCTTCCGTCGGCTCTTCCTAACATGTAAGTCAGCTCCACCGCCTCCCACTTGTTAAAAACGACAAGCGTCTACGCAGAGCCAGCGCTCGGGCCCCCGCGACTCGGCCCCGCGCGCCCCGCAGGCCACCCCCGCCGGGCATGACGTCACGCCCCGCGCCCCCGGGCCCGGGCGACGCGGAGCAGCCCGTCCCTCCCCGACCTCGGCGCGCTGCGGAAGGCGGGCCCAGGCTGGGCCTCGGGGGCCCGCACTCACGGTCGGTGCAGCGGCTCCTCGGCCACGGCCGGGCCGGGCGGCGGCGGCGGCGGCTGGGCCTGCGGCGGCGGCGGCGGCGGCGGCTGAGGCGGCTGGGGCGGCGGGGGCGGCGGCTGCTGCTGCTGCTGCTGCTGGAAGGACCGGAGGGACTCGAAGGCCTTCATCAGCTTTTCCATCGTCGCCATGGCAGCGCCCGCCCCGCGGGGGCCGCCCCCGGAGCCCTGAGGCCGGCTCGCGGCGCCGCTCAGCAGCGCGGCAATGAATGGGGTTCGGGGCCGCGGGCAGGACAAGAACCGACACGCGCGGCCATCTTGGACCCTTCCCGGCAGCCCCTGCGGGCCCGCGTCCCGCGACGTTCCGCCGGCGGGGCGGGGCCAGGCCGGATCTCCGGGATTGACAACGCAAGACGACGGCCGCTGCCAATGGCCCGACGAAGCGCTGGCCCACCCTCCCGCGTGCCCGCCGCTCACCGCCCAGAACTGACGCTGCCGGTGACCTCACCGCGCCCCGCCCCTGCGAGAGCGCGGGGCGCGCCGGGGCGGGGCGCGGCGGTGTGGGCGGGACTAGGCCGTGGGGCGGGGCTGTGGTGGGCGGGGAGGGGCGGGGATAGCGGTCGCGCCCCTGTCCCCGGGAAGGGAGCTCTGTGGACGCCTGGAGGAGCCACCGGGAGGCCCGCCGTGGCCAGGGCCGAGGCGGGGGCCGGCCTGCGCTGACCGCAGGAGTTGGGGCTCCTTGTGCGCGGAGCTCGGGGAAGTGAGTGCCGCCCTGCGCAGACCTGGGGTCCGGGGCCCGGCGGAGACCGGCGGCTTCGCCTCGCGGCGGGCGGGGAGGCCTGCCGGCCGCTCGGTGCCCGCTGCCCGCTGCCCGCGGGGGCTGTGGCTGCGCCGCGGGGGTGACCGCCCGGGCGCCGCGCTGCAGGGGCGCGGAGGGCGGCGGGCTGGGGGAGAGGCAGCGCCACGCTCAGCGCTGGGTGTCTGGGGTGCTGCCTTAGGGTGGGTCATGTAGCTGCTCCTGCCTCGAGGAGCCCACGTGCCTCTCCTCCACATCAGATCCTATAGGAGACAGGACTCTCACTGCATTCATGGCAAGTTCCTGGGGCGCCCCAATGAGAGCTGGCTGTGTAAGTCAATGACAGGCACGATTTCCTAAAAAGGAAACTCCCCAAGGCAGCCTGCAGCCCCGCTGGGGACCCAGGACTGAGAAATAGGGGACTCAAGCCCCTTGGAAACAGAGGCTCAGGCCTCCAGTCACGTAAGCCCAACAGCCTGCCTGTGAGAAACTGATGATAACGTCAGTCCTTGAGCGCACTCGCCTATGGTTATTGCTGTGAGAGGTTTGGAGATCAAGGTCTCCTGGCCATGAGAGTTCTGATAAGAGACAGCTTGCTGACCATGAGGTATATTAACAGACTTGTTTTACCTCTTTGCCTTATGCATTGCTGTAGCAACAGATACTGAAGCTGTGACTGAGAAACACGTTACTCTCTATTGCAATATGCAGCCCTAGGTAGGATAAGAAAAGTTTGAGGCCTCCTTTTGCTACTAAGTATTATAATCACATAGAAATGGACTTTAGATGGTTTTTGCCCTAAACTCAGCCACTGCTAGTCTCTTGGCAATAGCTCAAGTCTGTACCCTGTTGAGGTAGTCATGGTAACCAAATTTGGACGATAAGTAAAATCCTTGACATAGAATAGGCCACAGTGTACCCTGGAAAGACACACTTACAAGAAAGTAAAGACTGTAAAAGTCCTGAGTAAGAGAAAACATCAAAGTCATGTGAAACATACCTTGTGATTGAGATAATGGTCAGGAGTCCCTATAAAAGGGGACAGGCTGGGGCCAGCCGAGTGGCGCATTGGTTAAGAGCTGGTTTGGGGATGCCAGCGGCCCTGGTTCGGATCCCACATGTGAGGGCCAGTGACACTGCCCTCTACAGCTAACAACAGCTCCACCTGGAGCTGGGCTGTGCGAGCCCCGGCGGCAGTGTAGGCTGCAGCCCCTGCTGCAGTGGGCTGCCATAGGCTACAGTGAGTGGCTGGCAGCCAGCATGAGCGGCTGGCAGTCAGCGTGAGCTGCCAATAGCCACGGTGAGCGGCCATCCAGAGACTGGCGACCCATCTGCCTCATCCGGGAAGAGCGCAATGACAATGCCAACATGGGCCAGTGAAGCAACATCCTCCGCAGCTAGACTGAAGAACAAAAAAGACAGCAACTTGTCTGTTCCCCTTCCCCAATTCCCCAACGCTGTTCCCCTCCCACAATTCCCCAATAAAATCTTTAAAAAAAAATCAAATTTGTGCTATACTACATTTATTTAAAAAAAAAGAAAAGAAAAAAAAAGGGGACAGGCTGTAACAATAAAGTGTGAAACTCTTTCCAGTGTTTCCACTTTCTTTTTTTTCCTCGCCGATGCTGTTCCACCCGAGGGAACTTGTGGGGGCTGGCTCCCCGCAAAGTGGCGCCTGAACAGGGACCCGAGGGTAAGTTTTTTTATTTTTTAAGGTGTGCGCTTTCAGATGGATAGGACTCCACCAGTGAGTGCCTAGGACCCCTTGCATAAAAGAGGTAGGTAAAGGGTGGAAAGTAGAGTGACGATGGGTCACACAGAATCTAAAGAACGAAAACTCTTTATAGACTTAGTTCGCTGCTCTCTTGCAGCCAGAGGCCTAAAAGCGGGGACCTCTCAGATGGCTCGCTTCCTGCACTTTGTGCAGGAAGCCTGCCCATGGTTCCCCGAGGAGGGAACTGTGAATTTAGAAACTTGGGATAAAGTAGGACAAGAACTTAAGCTGTATTATGATAACCACGGCCCGGAAAGGGTCCCAGTTGATGCATTTGCCTTCTGGAATTTAATTAAAAATACACTCATTCCAGGGACTATTTCTGTGCCAATGGCACCACCTAATGAGCGCTCACCATTGCTGTCCCCAGCTCACTCTAAAACTAATTTGGCCTTTTCAGTTAAAACATATACCAATTTAAATGATGATTTAGGTGGTGTGGATAAAGACTTCCTCCCCCAGATGCTGCTGAATTAGAGGAGGAGACAGTCAAATATAATAAACAGGATCCATGGGACTTTCCCGTAACTAAAAAAGAGGATAAGGGGCCGGGTGTCCCAAAATATTCAGCTATAAATAAAAGATATATGAAGCCCCAACCTCCTTCCAAACATCCTGTGTTGCTTCCACATCTTTCTAAGCCCACATCTCGGTTCCAAAGAGCCATTGAAGAGGCAGAGGCAGGCCGGCCGAGTGGCGCGGTGGTTGAGCGCTGGCCTGGGAAGCCGGCAGCCCCAGTTCGGGTCCCACATATGAGGGCCAGTGACACTGCCCTCAAAAAAAAAAAAAAAACGGCAGAGGCAAACGGGGAATTTGATTTCACGCTCTGTTGCCCAGTGATCTTTGATACAGATCGAGACGGAGATGAATGGCCTTCCTGGGAACCCCTGCCCTATAAAATCTTAAAACTGAAATCTGCATGTACAGAGTATGGACCTGTAGCACCTTATACCCTTTCTTCAATTGATATGTTAACAGGGAAATGGATGACTCCCTATGATTGGACTCAGGTTTGCAAGTCCTGCCTTTCAGGCGGAGATTATCTTTTATGGAGAACAGAGTATGATCACAGAGCCAAAATCTGCATTAGTGAAAAAGAACAAATTACTATAGATATGCTTATTGGAACAGGTGAATACTCTCAGGCACAAGATCAAATGTTTTTGCCTAAGACAGTTTTGAAAAAAGTCACTGACTGTGCTGTTATTGCCTGGAGAGCTCTCCTTGCTTCATCAGGAAAGCCAACTGCACTAACTACTGTAATACAAAGAAGTGAGGAGCCTTTCCAAGACTTTTTGTCTCGGCTCATTCAAGCGCTTCGTAATTACCAACGATGAAGCCGCAGATATTTTAATTAAACAGCTGGCATTTGAAAATGCAAATTCCACATGTCAAAATCTACTTCGGCCTATCCGTAAATCTGGCACTATTAATGATTATATAAACCAATGTGCTGATGTCTCGCCAGCTTGTATTCAAGGAGTTGCAATAGCAGCTGCCCTTAAAGGGGAAACATATCCTCAGTATGTTAAAATATTGACTCAATCAACAAGGTTCTATTCCACCAATAATAAAAATGGTGGTTATAATTGTTTTAATTGTGGAGAACCAGGACACTTTATTCAACAGGGCCCGAAGCCTAGACAAGCTCCCTGACCACAAAACCCACAACCCCAAAATACTTCTAATATTTCCCAACAAACTGCTCAATCAGTGCCACAGACAGTGCCACAGACTATGTGCCCACGATGCAATAAAGGATTTAATTAGTTGCGGGGGACCAGCCTCCGCTGACCAGGGCTCAAGAAGGTGGACACGGAGTCGGCGGGGGAGGAAAATAAAGAAGGGAGACAGTGGAGACACCGGGGGAGTTAAAGAGAAAAAAAGTGTCACACTTTATTGCAATAACATGTCCTTTTTATAGGGACTTTTGACCATTATCCAATCACAAGTTTGAGTTCCACATAGTTTTGATGTATTTTCTCTTAAGACCTTTAGTCCTTATAATTGTTCTCCTCAGGGCACACTGTGACCTTTTCTACGTTTAAGGATAATCTCATCTATGATAATCTCTTTATGACGCAGACTCAGTTTCTACATATCACCTGAAGAATGGTTACCATGATTACCTTGACTATCTAGTCCTAGATTCCAGTAGTAAGACTCACAGGGCATATACTTGATCTAAAGCTTCAGTGTCTGTTGCTACAACAATGTACAAGGCAAAGAATCCAATTAAGGCTATAGATTAACATAGCTCCTGGTCAGCAAGTTGTCCCTTATGGAACTCTCATGGCCTGGAGACCTTAGTCTCCAAGCTGACTTTTCACTGTGGTTATCTTAGGCAAACGAGCTTAACGGATTATGTTATTATCAGTTACTCACAGCCAGGCTTTTTGGCTTATGTGGCCAGGGGTCTGGGCCTGTTTCCAAGGGGCTTGAGTGCCCTATTTCTTAGTCCTGGGGTCCCCACGGAACTACCGCCTGGCTTAGGTTGTCTCCCCTCTTTTCTAGGAGATCTTACCCGTCGTTGGCTGCATAGTTATCTCATTGGGGTACCACAAGAACTTGCCATAAATACAGTGAAAGTACTGTCTCCTACAGGATCTGATGTAGAGAAAATGCACATGGGTTCACAGGCATGGAGACTATAACCGACCATGAAACCTTGTCATATATTGGGGTGCTGATGGCTCCCAACAATTGGTTAAGGGACTGTCGCTCCAAATATCATAAAGATGGACATCTATTGCCACCTTCTAATTCCAATAGTCCTTCTTTTCCTATTCAACCGTTTGTTGGCCCAGCCTCAGGCCCAGACAACAATAGGGGCATCAATTTACAACCCATTCAGCAACAATCCCTTCAGCAATTTAAATCAGTCCATGTGCTCTTCAGAGCAACCCCAGGAAGCCAGGATTGGACCTCAGTTCCGCCACCTATACAGTATTAACCCCTGACTCTCTGGTCGTTTCCCTCCCTACTGGAGTTAAGGGACCCTACCAAAGGGAACTGTGGGCCTTCTTTTAGGAAGGAACTCTGCTTCCCTTCAGGGGATTACAGTTCTCCCTGGAGTAACAGATGCTCATTATTCAGGAGGAATACAAATTATGATTGCTCCTCCAACTTCCACTGTTCAAATACAGGCAGGACAGAGAGTTGCACACTCCTTTTATTGCCATTACATGATATATGTCTTGCCCTCATTTCTGAACCGCGGGGAAACGCTGGATTTGGTTCTACTGATATGACATTTTGGGTACAACAAATTGATACTAAAACACCAACCAAACAATTATTTATCCAGGGGAAACCTACAGATGGCCTCCTGGACACAGGAGCAGATGGCAGGAAAAGATGGGCCTTCCTCATGGCCCACACGGGAAACGTCTAATTGCTTAGTAGGATTAGGGAAAGCTACTGAGTAGGTCGCCCCGAGTTCAGAGTCTCCATTGGGTCAGACCCCCCCCACGGAGGACGGCTCTCTGAGCGGTTTGGGGCCGGGAGGGCGGCGCAGCAGCCCACCAGCGCCCGCGGCCCGGCCTCTGGGGCTCCGCACTCGCGCCCACAGTGCCCCCAGGCAGCGCAGGCCCCGTCTCAGCGCGGCGCGGGACCGACCTCGGGCCCGGGCGGCGCGGCGCGCTCTCAGCAGCAGCCCGGTGGCCACCAGGGTGTCCAGCTCCACGGCGCGCCGGCCCGGGTCGGGGCTCCCGCGGGACGGTCCTCGCGGTCACTGCCGCCGCGCCGTGGCCCCGGCTCCGAGCCCCATCGCCCACGCTTCCTGCTCCCAACTCGCGCCGGGGCCGCCCGGAGTCTCCGCCGCGCCCGGCCCCAGGGAGGCGCTCACTGGCGGGGCCGCCGCCTACTCGCGCCGCGGGGGCTCCCGCTAACGGCTTCCCCGAGGATGGAGCTCGAGCTCCACTCGCCGGGCGCCCGGGCCGAAGCGCCGCGCCGCACACTACAGCTCCCAGAAGGCCCCGCGCGGGAAGGCAGTGGCGACGGGTCCGGTGAGCGCGGCCCGCTGGGAGTTGTAGTCGCGCCGCGGCGGGCTCCCCGTTAACCGTTTCCCGAAGATGGAGCTCGAGCTCCACTCGCCGGGCGCCTGGGCCGAAGCGCCGCGCCGGACACTACGGCTCCCAGAAGGCCCTGCGCGGAAAGGCAGTGGCGTGTCCAGCGAGCGCGGCCCGCTGGGAGTTGTAGTCGCGCCGCGGCGGGCTCCCCGCTAATGGCTTCCCGAGGATGGAGCTCGAGCTCCCCTCGCCGGGCGCCTGGGCTGAAGCACCGCGCCGGACACTACGGCTCCCAGCGGGCCCCGCGCGGGAAGGCAGTGGCGGGTCCGGTGAGCGCGGCCTGCTGGGAGCTGTAGTCGCTCAGCCTGTACGCGAGCGGGCCGAGCCGGATAGAGCGGCCCCGCACGTGCTTCCTGCCGGCGCTCGCTCTGCGCCGGCCGCTCGCTTCCCCCGGGTCCCGGAGGCCGCGCCTGGCGGGGCGGCGAGCGCGCGCCATGGGCAAGGCCAGGGCGGCGGGCGCGCGGGGCGGCCGGGCCGGGCCCAGCGCCAACCCGTTCGAAGTGAAAGTCAACAGGCAGAAGTTCCCGGTCCTGGGCCGGAGGACGCGCCACGACGTGGGGCTGCCCGGCGTGTCGCGCGCGCGGGCCTTGCAGAAGGTGAGCGGGGCGCGGCCGCGCGCGGGGCGGCTCTCGGGGCCACAGGCCTGGCGGACCCGGCCCGGGACCGGCCCCACGCCCCGGGCGCCCGCGGGGTTTTGTGACCAGCTCCGGCTCGGCGGAGACGCGGGAGCCGGGCCGCGCCTCCGTGCCTCCGTTTCCCCGTCTGGGAGGCAGGTCACGGGAATGCCCGCACCGCAGGGCTGCGGGCGGGACCGGCGCGCGGGGCCCGCGCGTGTGCGGCCTTGTCAGCGAGCCGGCTTTGGCCTTCGCGCCGCCGCTTCCAGACCCCACGCACTTGGGCCGCTGACCACAGACCGCCCCAGAAAGGAGTCCCAGGGCTCCGCCGTTTCCTAATTCTAGGACTTTAAGACGGTGTTTATGCAGGTGTAGGTGGATGAGGTAGGCAGACAGCTGCCATGGCGTCTTACACCTTTCCTCGTTTAGACTTGGGCTCTGCGGGTGTAGGCGCCGGGGACCTTCTTCCCTGGACAGGGGATCACGTAGGATGCAACATGTGTGAAGAGCCAGCGTGTGTCATTTGAAGCATTCCGCCTTGTCCCTTGCGGGATAACTGAAATGCCACCTTCTACAGAAAATGTCATTGCTTTCAACTTTCCTGTGTTGATGGTCACAGGGTTCCGTACCTTCCAAATTCAGCTCAACAAGCGGCATTCTATCTGCAGCTTCTAAGACCTGTTCATTGGTTTGTTAAACAATATTTGTCATTACTCTGACGAAGTAATTAGTAGGTTGGTAAAAAAAATTAAGGCACTGAAAGGACACATGAATTTCCTAATATCACACAACTGGTAAGGGATCAGGCTTGCACTCGGTCCGAATGTCTGCGAAGCCTTTATGCTCCGCTGAGCACTTCTTGTTAAGCTCTGGCCTGGTTAATAAAGCAGTTATGTTGAAGCTCTGTTCTGGGACGTAAAGGTAAATTAAGACTTTAAGAGCACGTAACCTGTATTCTGTCACAGTGTGTGATCCACTTGTCATCCTCACTGCAGGGAGCTGGCAGTATGTTCCATAACAAGACAAACTTCCAGCTGACTTGGATGAGTCCCACATTACACAGCCCCAGGCAGGCGTTGGGGATCGGATAGTGTGGGCTGTAGAATTGACATGTTTGTTTTACCCCTTAAGCCTCAGTTTTCTCATTTCTAAAGCGGAAATAATATACGTCCTATCTCTCGTGGCGGTTGTAAGAAGTAAATAAAATCGCACACTTACCTCATCATAAGTATTCTCTAAATAACTAGCTATTATTCTTAGACTTTTCAGCTTGTCATTCTCACACTTCTTCACAATCTGGCCCCAACCTATTGTCCTTGTTTTGCCTTTTGCAACTCAGTTTGCCCCAAAAGGCCGGTCTTGTCCCCCACATCTCTCAAGGGCCAGCCCAAGCGACCACTCCGGTACTTTCCTGAGCCCCGTGGCCCAAACAGGAGAAGCCACACGGGCCCCTAGTGTCTGACGGGGCCAGCTCCATCCTCCGTGTTGAATGCCTGGGGGTGAGAGGCCCGGAAGGGGCCTGGCTGCCTCCTCTGAATTCCCAGGGCTAGGTCCACAATAGAAACTCAGGGATTTGCAGGAATCAGATGGAGAACCTTAGTGCTTTGGGGCTCAGCATGAAGGAGTAGCAGTTAGGAGAGTGAGAACAGTCTTCACGAGGGAGTCACACTCGGGCTCTGGAGGGTGAGCAGGACGTCCAGTTGAGTTAGGTCACGATGTGTGCATGGGGAAAACAGCTGGCGAGGTAGGCTATCGTCTCGGTCTACGCAGGTCCCTCGGAAGTGAACGGGCTGCCCCTTCATCTTCTCTACTCCATGGCAGCACTTGCTGCAGAGAGAACAGGCTTGCTGTTACAGACTGCCGGGTGCCAGGCCCTCCCCATCCCTTTATGTGTAAAATCACAGAAATTGATACATGGAATCCCCACAATGGTGCAGGCGTTGTGTTGGGAAGTTTATGTTGAGTCCTCACGGTCAGCATTGTGAGGGAAGTCCTGATTATCCCCATTTCACACCTGAGAAAACAAGACACAAGGAGCAGTTCTTACCTGTCTGACCCAGCCCAGGCTCGGGCGGGCGCTTAACCACTCACAGAGCTGTTAGCCCGGCCCGCTCCGTCCTGAGCCATCTTCTCTTGGAGCCCTTCAGAACAGCCTGTGGCCAGCACCATTATCTCCCTCGTACAGAGAGGTTGGCGCCTCCCCCAGTCCTCGCTGGGACCCAAGTCCAAACTCTTGGCTGCACCTCCTGGGCCCCGTGTCCACCTCAGTGAATGACCATGAGAGTCCCCAAGTGCTGGTTTGGGATTACATGTAACAAGTGGGCAGGTTTGCAGACGTGGACTCCACGAGTAACAAGGATTGGCTGTGTGTAAAATACATGTGTATGTGACAGCAGAGAGCAAACACTCAGGGCTGTCCCCGTCTCGCCGTCACTGGCCATGCTCGGAGTTGCCCGTGTGGCTGCCTTTCCACTCCTTGCTCCTGGCGCAGTGGCCCCTGAGGCTGTGCTTGCTCTTTGGTGGCTGGCACTTCTCTTTAACCTTCAGTAGTGGGCACAGAAGTGCAGAGCGCGCCCTGGAGAGCGCCCTCTGGGTCCACTGTACACAGCAGCCCAGCTTCCCCACAGCACCGAAGCCCATGTTTCGGCCAGTAGATTGACCCCTTGGGGGACTCCTGGATTCAGTGGCCGAAGGCACACATAACGGCCAGGTGGCAGTGTCATCTTTGAGTTCATTAGAGCCATCGTAGTGTCTCCTTGTGGAAGGCTTTTCTCCTTGGGGGCTAAGATCGCCAAGCATCAGAGCGTGGAGTTGGCAGGACCAGTGTGAGATTGTTTTCTGATCTGTTTTTCAGCGAACCCAGACTCTACTAAAGGAATACAAGGAAAGAGAGAAGTCCAATGTGTTTACAGATAAACGCTTTGGGGAATACAGCAGCAGCATGAGCCCAGAGGAAAAGATGCTGAAGAGGTTTGCTCTAGAACAGCAGGTATGGGAAACAGCAGTGCCATTTGGCACAGAAGACGAGCACAAGGAGGAGGCAGTTTCCCCTGTTCATTTACGTTCCTGTGGGCACCTGCCCACTAGGTATAGTGGGTGGGTCATCAATCCCTTCCCTTGGCTGGCGAGGCCAAAGAGGAAGCAGCCTTCCGCAGGTAGCAGGTGGGTGGATAGATGGCCTAGCCAGAGCGCGCGGCAGGCAGTGATGTGTCCTGGAGCTTTGACTAAAGTCCTGCAGCTCCGGCTCAGGCGGGGGCAGAGCAAGTAGGCGCTAGTCCGACGCTCCTGGTGGGAAAAGCCGCGTGACAGACCAGTAGCTTAGCTTGATCTGTTGCCTTCTGCGGGTTCTGTTTATATCTAAATCATTGCTCAGATGACCCAGAATAATCTTAAAGCTGCGTAGGCTACACTGTCACATTGCATAAGTAATAGAAAAACTATTGGGTTTTGCTATTAAACGGATGTGGAAATTTTAGGCAGCGGATTTTCTTTTTCCCTCTTCTGTCAGCGACAACATGAAAAGAAAAACATCTACAACCTAAACGAAGATGAAGAATTAACTCATTACGGCCAGTCTTTGGCAGACATCGAAAAGCATAATGACATTGTCGACAGTGACAGTGACACCGAGGAACGAGGAACGCTGTCTGGTAAGGGCTGGGACAAGGGAACTCAGCACTGGACTTCCTTCCTGTCCTTCTTGGAGACCTTGAAAAATATTGTTGGGTAAAACAATATCTTGGGTAAAACAATGCCACTGATCGTTAACCTCTCCAAAAATTCCACATGTAACGGTGCTTCCTTATTCTTTTAATTTTAGAACTTTAGGAAGGTGTATATGCAGATGTAGGTAGATAAGGTAGATAAGACGCTGAAAAGCACTTCCGAATCCAATAGCTCATTTTACCCAGGAGCTCAGAGGAACAAGGCGACTCGTCCACCCGCATAGGTATGGCACGGAACAGGTGTAGTTTGATGGAACCAGGTGGCAGCTTCCAACAAGGAAGCACGATTGGAGCAGGGGGATGAGGCTGGGGCTGCGACCTGGCAGGGTGCAGGGCTGTGGACTCCAGCTCGGCCCGGGCACTGGTGGAGTTAGAAGGCCAACAGCTGGAAAAGCAGCCTAAGATTCTGGTTCTGTTCCAGGAATGAGATCTGGGGCAAACTGCTTAACATCTAAGCCTCCATTTACTCATCCAAGAAATTGGATGCTTTCTTCCCACTCCCACAGTGTTTTATTTCCGTCTTCTGCCTGGTAGCTCAGGCTGGTGGAGGAACAGTGACATGGCTGCTGTCAGAGGAGCTGTGAGGGGTGGGAGGGTCTGCAGTGGCCCTGTCCTCCGCTCCCCCTCCTAGGGCTTGGCTTTCAGCTCACTTTACTGCATCTGCCACTCTCACAAGATTTGAATGCAGTTAAACGGGTCCTTTTTGTGGTGATCATGACCAGTGGGTGGTTTTCCATCTCTGGGTTTTCGTGGAGTGAGTGGCTCATCTTGGGTATTTCTTCTTTTTTTTTTAAAGATTTTATTGGGGAATCAGGGGAGAGGAACAAAAGAACCAAAGCTCTCCTTTGGTTCTTCAGTCTAGTTGTGGAGGACGTCGCTTCACTGGCCCATGTTGGTATTATCATTGCAGCAGCTCACACTGGCTGCTGGCCACTCACGGTAGCTCACAGCAGCCCACTGCAGTCCCACTTTAGCCTACGCTGTCACCAGTGACTCACGGCAGCCCAGTTCCAGGTCGAGCTGTTGTTTACCATGTTAGCTGTAGAGGGCGCAGCGTCACTGGCTCATGTGGGAACCGAACAGGGGCCCTGCTGCTCAGAGCTCACGCTCCCAAGCTATCCCTTAACCAATTGAGCTACGCGGCTGGCCCCCATCTTGGGTATGTCTTAAGTGCCACTGTGCCCAGAGTCTCAGGCTAGCCATTGGGTGTGAGGACTTGTCCTTGAATGTGGGATCAGCTCTCAGGGCTGTGCTTGGAGAAATGTTGGCAGAGGGCGGTGATAGCACTTCCAGGCTTCACGGCCATGTTTTCTACTCTGTCTGCAGCCGAGCTGACAGCAGCCCATTTTGGAGGCGGCGGGCTCCTTCATAAGAAGACGGCACAGCTACCAGGCGGGGACGGGGAGAAATCTAAATCACGCAAAGAACTGATTGAGGAGCTCGTGGCGAAGTCAAAGCAGGACAAGGTGCGCTGCTTACACCGCGGGTGTGGGGCGCTCCCTCACGAGACACCCCCAGATGCTCTAGCCTCATTCCCTGCACACTTCTAGACCGTGTGTACTGTTGTCTGTGACCATAGAAAAGCATCTGTTTTTCAACAGGAGTATTTGAGACTTCGTCAAACATGCACCTCTGGTATTTGGGGTTTGGGGCTTGCTTGGTTGCACGTTTTCATGGGTACCGGGACTGGCAGAACAGCAGGGCTTTGCACCAGCAGTACGCCACGGCAGGAAATGAGGGCTCTGTGGGGAGCCTCGGGGGCTTTGAAGCTAAACACCAATTTCCTGTGGTCTCTTCTCTGTTGATACATTCCACCGATCACCGGGTATGGGCTGGACGCTGGCTGGACGCTGACGTTAGGCGGCCCTTCGGAGCTGGGCAGTAACGGTGCCTCTGTGTCCGCTTTCTTTCCCAGCGGGAGCGACAAGCGCAGCGGGAAGGCGCCCTGGCGCTCACGGAGAAGCTAGACCAAGACTGGAAGGAAATCCAGGCTCTCCTGGCACACAAGGCGCCCAGGTCGGAGAACAGAGACAAAGAGGAGAAACCCAAGGTAGGCGTCGCGTGACGAAATCGAGCGCTGGGCTCACGTCTGCTCCCGTGACCTTCCCCTGGAGAAAAAGGTGGCGGCCCAGCTTCCTCTTGGCCTGTGGCCTTGGCCGTAACAACTTCCGGTCTCCATTTCTGTTAGGACCAGTTTCCATTGGACTTTTGTCAGGGTGGAGATAGACTCAAAATTACTTCAGTATCTACTCAAAAATAATTAAACTAAAGAAAACAGCTGTTTCTTAATATGAGAACTAGTTCAGCAGGGAGACTGTCAGATGGTATTTGAATGAATACATTTACTTATTTTTCCCTCCGAACGGTATTTGGTTCCCAGTGCATTCTTTTAGTCTAAATTGTTGACAGAGCTGCATTCGTGTGAGTAGCTGGTTTCCAGGAACTGAGCGAGGCTTGCTCCGATTACCTGGTCACGTGGCTGTCGCGATGTCCTTGTGAGTCACCCTGGCTCTTACCTTCACCTGAGCTGTCTTTTAGGGGCTTAACACCTGATGAGCAATGCTTAGTTTTATTAATGCAGAATGTATTTTGAGGAGAACTTTATAGAAGCGAAAAGTCCTATATGACCTAAAAATGTCCTCAGCTCTGAAGAGCACAGCTTCCTCTCAAGAAGAAAAGACTCAGGATGTGCTTGAGTGGCGACGGTGTGTCGCCACGACTACAAGTGCAGGAAGCGAGCTATGCAGGCCTTTTCTCCTGAAAAAAATACTAAAAATGATGTGTTCCTTCTTTCTGCCCCAGCCTGATGCGTATGACGTGATGGTTCGTGAGCTTGGCTTTGAAATGAAGGCACAGCCCTCTAACAGGATGAAGACGGAAGAGGAGCTGGTCCGGGAGGAGGAGGAGCGGCTCAGGAAACTGGAGGTGCGGGGCCGGGACCTGGACGGGGACGGGGACAGGGACGGGGACCTGGACGGGGACGGGGACAGGGGCCGGGGCCGGGACCGGGGCGCAGCGTGGGGGGGACTGCTGTGACCTTCGTTTGGGCCTTATCGCTCTATTTTATAAGATAGGATGAAGAAACTCTTTCAATCAATGAAATCGTTTTAGGGTATTTAGAAGTATTTTACTATAAATATCTTTTTCTGGTTATAAAAGAAAAAAGTTCAGTTAATGCCCAAACACAACAAACATCATCTGAAGGGATGGTTCTTACAGTCCCTTCACCCAAAACAGTTGCTGACAATATAATACACTGCCTTCTCCACTTTATTCTGTGCTTTAAAAAAGGGTTTTAAATTTCACTATATGAAAACAAAAACGAAACCGAGCCACACTGTCCTGTGTCTGGCCTTCTTACTCTAACCTCGCCATGGGCCTCTTCCTGTGTCCGGTGTGTTTTCACACAGTCCGTGTTGGGCGGCTGGTTTGGCCACATGCTGACCTCAGGGCGAGCTGTCCATCCTCTGTGGCTGCAGCGTGGCTGGGGACAGTCAGGTGGGCTGGCATGATGTGACCAGAGACCCCAGAGTAACGGACTCGCCTTGTCACTGGAAGACATTCTGCCACAGCGTTTGCTGTTTTGTTAAGAAGCCTCATCGACACAATACCACCAAGTGTCAGCGTGCTCCCCGGCAGCCTGAAGGCGGCCAGAGCCCCAAGGGCTGCCACAGAGCAGCACCCCCTGGCTCCTGGCCCCTCGTGCGATGCGAACATCACGCGGCCCCTCTTGCCGCCCTCTCAGGCTGACAGGCTCCAAAGAATGCTCGGAAAGGACGGGGACGGGAACACCAAGAGACCCGCACACGTGTCCGCGGATGACTTAAGTGACGGCTTCATACTAGACAAAGACGACCGGCGCCTGCTTTCTTACAAAGTAAGACGCTCGCCTTTGCTTCCTCTCTGAAAAGAACACACTCTTTGGTGTTTCCTTTAGTAGGTTTGTCGGAGACTGGAAGTCTTTCTGAAAGTCTCTCTGCGGTTCTTTGGGTGTTTATGGTGTCCTGGACACCGAGACTGTGGAGCGAGACGGTGACACAGGGCGCACTGCTGTCTGGCGCGGCGCGCAGATAGCACCGGGCAGACCGGGCTGTTGACCCGGTGTCTGGGTTCTGCATGCTCAGCGGGGAGCTCGCTCAGCTTAGAGTTCTAAATACTTCCGAGTCCAGTAACTGCGTTTCTGTCACCTGTGCGCTGTTCACTCACAAACCCCATAAGGCGCAAGAGCCCTTTTAGAGTGTACCCATCAGGGTTAGGGCAGGCAGGTGTCCTGGGCAGAATAGGATCCAAGGAAGGAAACCGGGTGCTCCCGAAACACAGGGTTATCTGCGGGGCACAGGGTCTCCTCCAGGTGCAGCCCAAATGCCCGGAAGCCCGGCTGACCCAGCTGGTCCCAAGCCAGTGATGGCTGCTGCACAGTTGCCGGCACCCCAGGTCCTGGCGGCAGGGTTTGGCGAACATGTTCCCGGGCCTTTAGCCCTGTGGCACTGAAGGGGCTGGGCAGGGAGGCCCAGGCCAGGGGACAGTGTGGCACAGGGTTTGTGTCCTCGCATGCGAGTGACATAAAGCGCTGTGTGCACAGCATCTGGTGTAGTTCCCGGGTGCCCCAACCGCTGTGTCCCCGGGGTCGTGACGCTCTGCTCCCCGCATTCTGTCCCAGGATGGAAAGATGAACGTCGAGGGACAGCAAAGCGAAGCAGCCAGTGATGGTGAGAGCGCAGAGGAAGAAGGCGAGGACTCAAGCGAGGATGACACAGAGGACAGCAGTGGCCTGGACAGACACTCGGACCTGGAGCCCGAAGCGGAGAGTGAGGAGGACAGTGAGAAGCCGAAGCGGGAGCAGCGGCGGGCTCCTGGGGAGAGGTTGCTGAGCGATGGCCCGGAAGCTCGCGAAGCTGCCCGAGCGGAGCTACCCTACACGTTCGCAGGTGACACACAGTTGCGTTTCTTAGGTTTCGGGAGAACATCCAGCCTGGCAATAGGCCGCCGCGCTGGGGCTGTGAGCGTGGAGTGGGGACTGAGGGTGCCCTTTGGACGCGTGGACACGTCTGTTAAGTCTTGGCCGGTAGACGGGCAGTGTCATCTTCCTCGGTCTGTCCGGTGTCACCCTGGGGCGTGACCCAGGTCCTGGCAGGAGCGTTAGTCCTGCCTCCGTGACCGCAGCATTCTATGGGCCATCAACAGGTGATGGCAGACACCCCTTTCCATAGAAGCAGCTTCCTGCTGTTTTTAAAACGTCAGCCTTGGACCTGCCGAGGGGCGCGGTGGTTAAGTGCTGGCTTGGGAAGCCAGCGGTCCCGGTTCGGGTCTCACATGTGAGGGCCAGTGACACTGCCCTCAAAAAGAAAAAAGAAAGAAAAAAAAAAGTCAGTCTCCTGCGGTGGGCGGGCGGCTGTCACGGAGACCAAGGGCAGGGCCAGGAGGTGAGCAAGTGGCCTTAGGAAGGCTGCCTGTGTTCAGACCTGGGCACTCTAGTTTGGTCACAAAACACCTTATGTGGAATATAGTCCGTTGTTTTCTCTGGTACGCAGTCCCACATGGTCCTGTGACTGGTCATTTCCAGAGAGGATAAAGTCATGGGTGAGGCTGGCTTCCATGGGCATCTCAGGTGGTGACACTGCTCCACTCACGTGGCTCCTTCCTTCTCGTTCTGAACCAGTCTGGGCACAAAGCCACCACACTGTCACCTGGCCTCACTGCGTGATGGGTGTTCTGGCAGATTGCTGATAGAGCCAAGGCATGGCAGCTATCCTTGGGCCAGCTCGCTGACAGCCCAGGTTAATCAGAGATCAGTCAGGACACGCAGAGCATGCGTGGGATGTGTCTGGCCTTACAGCATGAGATGAGATACGTGTGTCACAGACAGACACTAAGGTGTCGCTTGGTGAAGCAGAAAAAGCAATATTGGGCCGGCCGAGGGGCTCAGTTGGCTAAGAGCTCGCTCAAGAGTGCGAGCTGAGCTCTAAGCAACGGCGGTTCGATGCCAGCCCGAGCTGAGTTGCCATTGAGCTGCCAACAGGTGGCAGGATGGCTCAGCTAAAAAAAAAAAAAAAGAAAGAAAGAAAAAGCAATATTGCTTCCGCTGTGTCTGGTTTTGCCTCTGGTAGCAACACCTGAGACCATCTTGTTTCAAATGCTAAGTGCAGTGTGTTCTGTGTTTTCCACAGCTCCGGAATCCTATGAGGAGCTGAAGTCTTTATTATCAGGAAAATCGATGGAAGAGCAGCTTTTGGTGGTGGAGAGAATTCAGAAATGCAACCACCCAAGTCTCGCCATGGGAAACAAAGCGAAATTAGAAGTACGCAGGCGGGAGGCGGGTGGCAGGCTGGGGGCAGAGGGCGGGCCCGCCTTGGGCTGCCAGCCACCCACCACGTGTCACCCTCACACACGTGCTATGGGCTGTGATGCCTAGGGGTCGGAGCAGGCAGAGAAGCAAGGCTTGACGTTCGTCCCCTCGGAGGCCCACAGCAGGCCTGGAGGGGCCGCACACTGTTGCCTCACGCCGAGCCAGACTCAGGGAAATGGGCGATGGCACGGGCCTGGTCCCCTCCGTGGGGCTGCAGTCACTGAGCAAGGCCCACACCCCGCTCTCGTGTGCTCCCCCTGGGGCTCGGCGGGGTGCTCCGCCCATCGGTGGCCCTGAGCCCCACCGTCCCGCCAGGCAGTGTGGGAGACGTGCGTGGGCTGCCCCTGGTTTTGTTCCGGGGTCAGCACTGAGCCATTCCATGGTGTTCTTGCAGAAACTGTTTGGCTTCCTTTTGGAATACGTTGGCGACGTGGCTGCAGATGGCCCACCAGGCCTCAGAGTAATTGATCAGTTGGTTGTGTAAGTAAAGCTGGTGGGCTGTGGGGCTGAGCTGAGCAGGGTCCTCCTGTTAGGGTCACAGTGTCATAAGAATACACATCGGAGTTTTTAAGGTCTGCCTTGTAAGCTGCCGTCCCCTCAGCAGCGACAGCCCGCAGGACAGGTCAGCTGCTGCCCGCCCTAGAGCAGGGTCTGTAGCCGCAGTGAACCCCGTCTGATTTGATCATAGTATTCGGTGGCTGACTCTGTCTTGTTCGCCAGTGAAATTGCAGGCCCTGCTGCACACAGTGGACGGCCGTGCGGTGTCCCCCGGGGCTCGCCTCAGTGTGACTGGGCGCCTGTGAGGAAGCATGTCCCTCCTGTGCCAACCCTGCGCAGGGATGGGGGCCGGTTGCAGACCCTTCCTGCACTAAAAACCCCATGAAGTGGAGACCCGTGTGGTGGCTGGTGGCCCCAGAGTAGCTGGGAAGGCACGGCGGGGAGCTCGGACTGAGGCTCAGTGGCAGCGTGTGGCCTTGTGGTGCCCAGCCGGCTTCTGCTGTCTCAGAAGTGCTTGTGCGGAGCCCGGGCTTCACAGGTTGGGCACATGGCCTGTGCTCCCCACAGGCTGTGACCACAGATAGAGCTCCTACTGCCACTGCCACTGGAGGTCCCAGCTAGGTTTTTGGGAAATCGCAAAACAGTATAGATTATTATAAAACAACTACCAAAATCTGGCTTGCCAAGGCCAGCCAGGCAGCAGCAAGAGGAAAAGTGGTGGCATCCAGGGGTTTCCAGTTCGAACTTGCCGTCAGCAGGTGACTTCACAGGAGAATAGCAACGTGGGAGATTCGGGGTTTTCTGAGAGTGTTTTTGTACTTGGAGTCGCTGGCCCCTGACTTGTGTTTCTGATTAACAGGCATTTATATAATCTGTGCCAGATGTTTCCTGAGTCTGCAAGCGACTCCATAAAGTTCGTTCTCCGAGATGCCATGCATGAGATGGAAGGGACAATTGAGGCAAAAGGCCGGGCTGCGTTTCCGGGCTTGGACGTGGTAAGTTGGGGCTTGCTTTGAGCTGGTCATGGGCCTGCAGCCACCAGGACTGAACTGAGCAAGTGACATGGCTTCAAGAGGTGGGCTGTCCCTAGAGCTTCCGAGGTGACCGGCGGGGACTGTTTCCATGCACAGAGACCTGCAGTGTGTCCATAAAACGAAATTCTGGTTGATTGCATGTGAATCAGGCTGGGTTTAGTCTTCATGGCAGAGGTTTTAAAGCACCCGAAGTGGATTTTCTGAGGACCCAGCCCTGCAGGCTGGCTTTGCTCCCTCCCGTGTCTGTGGATTCACTAGGAGGTATTAGAACAGTTAGACCCATGACAGCCATGGGTGGTGGTGTCAGCGTCAGTAACTCTGAGGAAACACTTGCTCAGTGATTCTGTTTTCTGGTCTTCGTGTTGAAATGAGTTAACAATGATTAGCAGAAACTTAAAAAATAACAGGATTTGTGTTCGTGGTTTTAATAGACTCCACCAACTAGGGTCCGAGCCGATGTCCGTGGGCCACTGCTGGTGACTTCGGTTCTTCGGGGAGCCTGCACCCAGCGTCCCTACAGACCATTCCCTATTTAGCCAGGATGAGGGCTACCTGGAGCCTCCGTCTCCTCAGAGCCCGTTTCTCCCAGGAGTATTGGGAGGGAGGCCGTGCAGCGGGGACATGGCAGGCTGCCCAGCCCTCAGCCCAGTTCCCTCGTATGTGGGGTCCTGGCCTCTCTCCTTGTCTGTAAGCGGGGGTGATGGTTACAGATGCCTGCCTTTTCGGTGCTTTGTGTCAGGGTACCCTGTGAGCTGTGCCTGACCCGTGGTATTATAGTTTCTTAAAAGCAATAACTTGCTACCGTCGTCATCTGAGACAAAACAGCCACATTTCTGTGTTTAAATGTCGTCTTGGGAGACGTCTGGCAGCTTCGTGTCCCAGAGCTGGCACAGGCCCCCACTTCCTTGGGTTTTTGATGGGCTGGGTCTCGCAGCCTGATCCGACCCATCCTGCCACCGTGCTGGTCCACCCTGGTTTGACGTGTTTTAAGTCTCGCTTCACCTTCATTACTGAGTGACATTAGACCTTGACAGCTTCAAAGAAATCCTGCCGTTAGCTATTGGCTGTTGCTCGACCCAAGGCCGGGAGCGCTGTGGTCTGTTGGTTACAAGATAAGCAGGTGTGGGGACGGGCCTCAGCTCAGGATGGCAGAGCCTGTGAGTGCTCAGAGAACAGCGCGTCCGGCTCCCAGCTCCGCGCCGCAGCAGACTTAGCCTCCTGCTTCTGTGTAACGGGTGTAACGCACCTAATCCCCACAGGGACCCCCCGAGGAGTGCTGTGGGCTGCCATTCTGCCCAGCAGGCTGGGCGAGGTTGCCCTCTTCCCTCTGAACTCACGGCTCAGAGCAGGGCTGACGTGTGGGCCCCAGAGCTGCGGGCCGCTTCCTGCTGAGCCGAGGCAGTGACCTCTGCCCAGCCTGTGGGCCTGAAGCCCTAGGATGGCCGCTGGGGCCTGGGCTCCGCGCAAAGTGCAGCCCCATCCTGTGCCCACCAGGGAACCCCGCACATTCTAGAAGAGGCCGGCGCCTGTGGTTCCGAGACTGGAGTGTGTGTGGGGCGCAGTCCAGGGCACGCTGACACCTCCCTGGGAGGCCTGCCCTGGCCATGAAGCCACAGTGACAGCACAACACTGTAGAGCTTTCAAAGGCTGTTTGCTCTTGGCCTTGGAAAGGCAGGATCTTAGACTTCGCTTTCCGCCTCTGACCTGCTGTCACTCTCTTTCCAGCTCATTTACTTGAAAATTGCTGGGATGCTGTTTCCCACCTCTGACTTCTGGCACCCTGTCGTGACCCCCGCGCTGGTGTGTCTGAGCCAGCTGCTCACCAAGGTGTGTCCCCGCTTCCACACGCACACGGCCACACCCGCTCCATCAGAGCCAGCGTCTCCTGGGGCCGTGCGGAGTGAGGCCATGGAGACGGGCCGCTGGGGTCAGGCGTCGGGCAGGCTCATCCAGAAGGGCCTGTGAGGATGAGGGGTGGGCCTGGGCTCAGAAGCGGGCCCAGCCCCCTCCCAGAGCCTGGCCTCCGCAGCCGCAGACGGGCTGGGGTGGGGGTCCGATTTAGCACCTGGAGGTAACGGGGTGTAACCCAGAAAACCCTTCCAGGTTGGCGGAGAAGGCATCAAGTCCGACATGGGCTGTGCTCCGCCTCCGACTTAACAAGGTCCCGACAGCTCCCTTCCCCGGCGACTCACATCCATACACACGTCCTGCAGTCACTGGCTGTCCACGCGGACGGGCCTCAGCGTGCACAGAGCTCTGCGCCTGAATGCCACTGGCCCTCTGGCCGTGGGGCGGGGGTCCCCGCCGTGTGCAAGGTCGGGGCAGCGGGTCCCGGCCCTTCTCCCGGCCCTTCACCGAGCCCGTTCCTTCCAGTGCCCCGTCCTGTCTCTCCAAGACGCCGTGAAGGGTCTGTTTGTGTGCTGCGTGTTCCTGGACTACGTGTCTCTGTCGCAGAGGTTCGCCCCCGAGCTGATCAGTTTCCTCCTGGGGATTCTGTACATAGCAACTCCAAATAAGCAAAGCCAAGGTGAGTAGATTTGAAGGAACTTTTTCAAATATACTTCAGAATTTTTTCTACAGACTTCCAAAAGTAACTTACTCACTGTAGAAAGTTTGGGACATGGAAAACTGGAAAGAAGACAAAAACGTCTGAAGTCCTAGCATCCCGAGTCGTTGCCTTTCCCTCCGTATGGCCGTGTGTACATACCCACCGTGGAATGGGTCAGGGTGCGGGTCTGCGTGGGCAGTGTGGCAGCCAGGAGCCCCGAGTCCAGTCTGAACTGACACGTGCTCTGCATGTGAAGTCCACTGAAGGTGGCAACAAGAGCGCCTTACTCACGTGGCTCACTCAGGTCTCGTGGGCAGCGCTCTTGGGTGGTGTCCAGGGTCTCCGAATTCTGGAAGGAGAGCGTCAGAAGCTGTATTCTGAGGAGAAAACATTCCAGCATTTGCTGACCTGCTGAGTTGTTCTCACTTATCCCTTCCACTCCTCCAGGCAGCCCCCTGGATGCCCCCAGGCACCTCCCAGCGCTTCCTCCCGCTCGCTGCTCCCCTCCCGGGATCATCGCGGACTCACGGCCTTTGTCCCCTGGCCCTGTCGTTTCTGTAGGCTCTTTCCCGACCGATCTAGGTCCTAGCTCAAGAGCAAGACCCAGATCTCCCGCTTCCGGTGCGCTTGTGGCGTTCAGCACCTCCCGAGGCCCAGCGGGACGGTGCCTTACGATGGCAGCAGGCCCTCGGTTCAGGGTGCTAAATGCCACCTGTCCTTTTGCTTTAACTCATCGTGGACCGTCCTGTGGCTCCTGCTGCCTGGCTGCACCCACGCTGTGTGCCAGCCTGGTGGGCACAGGAGAGGCACCGTCCCCCCAGGGAAACCCGTCAAAATGAGTGCGGTCAGGGCGAAGTGTAGGATACACCGGGCCTGGGTCAGGCAGCAGGTGGACAAGCTGCTGTCAGCCACTTGCCCCTCTCCCTTTGCTGTGCCTGGACCACTCCCCTCAGCCCTCCCCGGCTGGCCACTCCTTATGCCTCAGTTACTCTTCTGGGCGACGGGGTTACATCCTGCACACCCCAGGGCCCGGGACAGGCCTCTGCCCTGGTGGACTCTGCAGCCTGCTACCCACCCTGCATTCCTGACTGACCCCCCTCCTCTGCTTCTCTTGTCATTCATTGTCTCTTCCTAATTCTCAGTCCACTTCATTTCTGTCTTACGGGCAAGGACCTGGCCTATTCTTGGACCTGGCCCCAGCACCCCTGCCAAGGCTGTCTGTCGCCCGGTGTCTGTGCGGTAAAAACCGGTGCATGCTTCTGAAGAGAGCCTGCCCGTGAGCCCAGTAACGCTGCGACCTCTCTCCCTGCCCCACTGGATCCAGGTTGCAGCCCGGTGCACCCTTTCAGAGCGCGTGGGAAGAACTCAGAGCTGCTCGTGGTGTCTGATGAAAAGGACGCGGCCACGTGGCAGAGGAGGAGCCTTGCCCTCCACTGGGCGAGGGCACCAACAGCCCAGACGGAAACGGAGGCCAACCACACCAGGTGCGCTGGCGCGGGGCTCCTGCGGCGGCTCCTGGGGCCCTCAGTGCCAGCCCGGGCCTCAGGCCTCCAGGAGCCGGCGCCACCAGGGGCCTGCACCGAGGGCGCCCTAGTTTCATATGTTTGCAAGTGATGGGCTCTTATGTGTAGAGAAAGAACCCTAAACTCCACAAAGAAGCTGGTAGATCTAATAAATGAAGTCAGCCAAGTAGCAAGACACAAAGTCCACATGCTAAAACCAGTCCCACTTCTGTGCACGCACAGTGAGCAACATGAAAACGAAACTACAGCAGTTCCACCCACAGTAGCATCACAAAGAAAATGCTTAGAAACTTGGTTAACCGAGGAGGTGGGAGACGTTCACGATTACTGCAAACACTGCTGAGAGACATAAATCAGTGGGAGTACATCCCGTGTTCGTGGCCTGGAAGACGCCATCACGTTAGGGATCCATTTCAACTCAGGAATTTTCTTAAATTACGGATTATTTGAAAAACAATTTTTTTTTTCTTTTGAGGGCAGTGTCACTATCCCTCACATGTGGGACCCGAACTGGGGCCGCTGGCGTCCCAAGCCAGCGCTTAACCACCGCACCACTCAGCTGGCCCAAAAAATTTTTTTATTGTAAAATACACATAACAAAATTTACCATCTTAACCATTTTTACATATACAGGTAGGTAGTTCAATGTTATTAAATCCATTTACAGTGTTGTACAGCCATCACCACCATCCATCCCCATAACCCTTCATCTCGTAAAACCAACTGTCCCCAAGGAACAACCCCCCCCCACCCGCCACCATCTCCTTCTGTCTCTGGATTGATCTGTCTGTGTGCCTCACGTAAGGGGGATCACACAGTGTTTGTCTTCTGTGCCGGCTTACTTCACTGAGCATAATGTCCTCCAGGTCCATCGAGGTGTCAGCATTCCCTTCCTCCTCAAGCCTGAATAGCATCCCACTGCATGGACGGACCTCCTTTGCTTGTCCATCATCCATTGATAAACACTTGGGCAGCTCCCACGTTTTTGCTGCTGTGAGCACAGGTGTGCGGGTGTCTCTCTGAGATCCTGCTTTCACTTTTTCTGGGTACATACCCAGATAAGGGATTGCTGGATCATGTGGTAACTCAGTTTTTAATTTTTTGAGGACCCTCATACTTTTTCCACAGCAGCTGTGTCATTTTCATTCCCACCAACAGTGCATGAGGGTCCAGTTTGTCCACTTACTGGCACTTGTTTTCTGGGCTTTTTGAGAATAGCCACAGTAGCCATCCTGCTGGGTGTGAGGGGGTATCCCGCTGTAGTCTTGACTTGCATTTCTCTGATGATCGGTGGCCTTGAGCTCCGTTGTGCATGTTGGCCATGTGTGTGTCTTTGGAAAAATGTCTAGTCAGGCCGTGATGATGGTCATTTCCATGCTTTTTTCATGGAAATCATTTCCACAATATACCGGCTTGGTCTTTCAGACAGTAATTTGGAAGCTGAAGTAGGGGCCTCTGCTTCCAAGATGCCATGCATCTCACAACAGCCCTCCCGTTCAGGGCACATGCCATGTTCCTCAACGCCTGGCACCGTCAGGCTCCGGCGACCACGGCCCAAGTCAGGTTTGCCAGGCTTGTGAGCAGCAGGCTCTGGCCTCTACCCGGGTTGTTGCCGGGGGCCCTGAAGCTGCCTGTCGCCCTCGCAGACTGTCCTGCCTGGCCGTGTGCCTGTCCCTGGTGAAACGCTGCGTGCTCATGTATGCCACACTGCCGTCCTTCCACGACATCATGAAGCCCCTCAAAGGCCTCCTGACGGAGCTCCTGGTCACCCGCAGTCACCCCCGCGAGCTCCAGGTGAGGCCCCTGGCCAGGCGGGCAGTCAGCCCGGCTCGGCCGTGCCCATGCTGGGGAGCAGTGAGTGGCGTTTCTGCCAGGGGGCGGGGGCAGCCAGGTCATCCAGGACACCGTTTGCAAACTAGAAGCACAAATGGGAAATGGAGTCACGATGGGGAGAGATTGAGACTAGCTGCTGGGCGGAGTCTGGGCCCAGGGCACCTGGGAACTGTTAAATTATTACGTGCCCCCTTCTGCCTGACGACCGGGGCCTGGGCCCTGGTCCCTCCCAGGCCACGCGGTTTTCTGAGGACAGTCCCACTGCCCTGTACAAGATGACAGAAATCGTGTCGGGCTCCCTGTGACCTGCAGGGGCCCACATGTGCGTCTCAGTGAGCGTCTGCAGCCTTTTAGCTCTGCCTTCATTCCATTCCTCACCTCCTTCCCGTCTTTCCGCACCAGCCCGGGATCCATTTTCCAATGTCAGCCTTCCCTCCCCATCACGCGCCCTTCCCTCCACGTGTCCTCTCCACCTGGAATGCTGTCCCTAGAGCCCCGTGGCTGGCCCTCGCTGCCTGGACCTCCTCTCCACACCTGACCACTCGGCATCTCTGCCCCGCAGGATGTGGGCTGTGAGGATACAGGGGAAGGTTGGAGAGACTCAGGCGTCAACACCTGTCCCTACCCTGTATCCACTTCCTGTAAATGTGTGTGGCTCGTCCCTTAGTTTCAAGGGCCGAGTGGCTGTCTGGCCCTGTGGGATTGCGGCTGGACTCGGGGTGAGCTAGGCTGGTCATACTTTGTGAGTAGGCCCGTGGAGCCTACTTGGCCTGCAGAGGCGAACCTCCCGACGGGCCGGGGGTGGCTATGCCTGTGGTACACCTGTGTGAGGGGAAAGGAATGGGTCCGACATCAGCGAGCTGGCCTCCAGGAAGGCCCTCAGAAGCCCCAGCTAGCTCCTGGAAGCCAAGACCACGATGGAAGTGCCTTCCCTGTCTGGTTCCTTCTCGGGATGAAAGTGAGGTCAGACCACAGACAGGTGGAAACTCGGTCCTACGCCAGGCCCCGCCAGGTGGCTCCCTGCCCGCTGCCCCTGCCTCCCAGCAGGTCCATAAAATGTGTGCCACTGGTACCCTCTGCTGCCAGTTTCTCTGGGAAAGAAGATGCCATCACGTTTGCATGATTCTAGAAGGGCCTAAATCAGACACTTGAACCAGTCTCTGGGCCTGCAGCGCTGCCACATGCAGGGTGTAAGGAAGGATGAGCTGTCTGGGCAGGCCCCTGGCTCATCAGCGAGAAGACAGGAGGCCACACCTGTGAGCACAGCTTCTGCGCGCCCACACCTGTGGGTGCGGGTCCCCAGATGGGGGGACTGACAGGAGGCTCTAGAGGGGCAAGGTCTCGCTCCGGCCCCTCCCTCCCAGAGGCCACAGCGTGTGGGCCCCTGACCACCTCCGTTTTCCGTGGGTTTCAGGAGCTGTCCCAAAGCATAGTGACAGACATGGAAACCCAAGAAAGGCACTATCAGCCACTCATTTGTGAGAAGAGCAAACCGGTGCCACTGAAGCTGTTCACCCCCCGGCTGGTGAAAGTGTGAGTACAGTCGTTTCCCCATGGCACCCCCCGTTCCCACAGGGCCCCAGGGAGGTCAGAGCTATGGGTCACAGCCAATGGTGGCTCTGGCTGAGACATGGGGCCAACTGGACTCTTGCCTCCTGGGTGCTGGCTTTCTGCTGTTAGCCTCGAGTTTGGAAGAAAACAGGGAAGCAGTAAGGAGGAACAGGAGAGGAAAAGGCTGATCCACAAACACAAGCGCGAGTTCAAAGGTGCCGTCCGGGAAATCCGCAAGGACAACCAGTTTCTGGCCCGGATGCAGCTCTCGGAGATCATGGAACGGTGAGGGAGCCGGCGGTGTGCTGTGTGGCGTGCCGCGCCTTGGCTCAGCCTGGCGGCTGGGCGGGGGCTGGGGCCGGGCAGCCTGGTTCCCCTTTTCCTTCCGCTCTGCTGGGCAGGGAGTCACAGGCCCCTTGGGGTTCTGAATGTTACTGGGTCAGATATGAAAAGGGGACGGTCGTCCTCCAAAACCTAATGCTTTTTTTTCCTTCTTCTAAGGGATGCGGAAAGAAAGCGAAAAGTGAAGCAGCTTTTTAACAGCCTGGCTACACAAGAAGGTGAATGGAAGGCTCTGAAGAGGAAAAAGTTTAAGAAATAAATTACGTTTTATAAATTAGATGGGAGATGTTGTGTATGGCAGTAATGGAGGCCGTTGTAATGTCAGTGTGACTTTTCCCTCTTCAGTTCCTGTCAAACATCCCTTGTGAGGAAATGCGCTTTGGGACTTGGGATCACTTCTCCGCGAGCGCCATGGGCTCATAAACTAGAAACAACCCAGCCCACTGGATCCCACAAACCTCAGCTAGTCACAGGGCGTGGGACTGAGGGTCTTCTGTCCAACGTCATTTTTAGGGTATCAACCAAGGATATAGAATTCAGAGTGTTATTTAACATGTAAATTAAAGTAAGTTTGCAAACACTTTAGAAATCAGAGAACAAAATAACCCAGAATCTCAGCACCCTGACAGCCCAGATTGGCACTGCCCTAATTCAGTCTTCATCTGATGCTTTGGGGTGCCAGGTGTTGATTACCCTAAGTGCTGGGATGCCTTGGGAGGGGGTGGGGGAGCCTTTGGCTGCATCTGCACTGACCCAGGAATCTTAAGTTTTGAGTCAGAATAAGTTGGAGACATGAAGGTTAAGGTTGCAAGCTTGTAAGTCTTAAAAGAGCTGACTTCTTACCCTCTGCACTAATCAGGAGCTTAAGAATGAAGGACTGGGGGCCGGCCGAGTGGCGCGGTGGTTGGGAGCTGGCTTGGGGTGCCAGCGGCCCCGGTTCGGATCCCACATGAGGGCCAGTGACACTGCCCTCTACAGCTAACAACAGCTCCACCTGGAGCTGGGCTGTGCGAGCCCCGGTGATGGTGTGGGCTGCAGCCCCTGCTGCACTGGGCTGCCATAGGCTACAGTGAGTGGCCGGCAGCCAGCGTGAGCGGCTGGCAGCCAGCGTGAGCTGCCAATAGCCGCGGTGAGCGACATCCAGAGGCCGGCGACCGATCTGCCTCATCCGGGAAGAGCGCAATGACGATACCAACAGTGAAGCAACATCCTCCGCAACTAAACTGAAGAACAAAAAGACAGCAACTTGTCTGTTCCCCTTCCCCGATTCCCCAACGCTGTTCCCCTCTGCCAATTCCCCAATAAAAAAATCTTTAAAAAAAAAAATGAAGGACTGCGAGGTCCAAGATGGCAGTGTGTAAACGCTGTGCCTGCTGCATCCCAGGATCACACAAAAATTAACAAATTTTAGAACAATCATCCTCAATAATCATCTGAACACTAGCTGAACAGAAACACTATAAGAATATAAAGAGGAGGTCACATCGAGACTGGTAAGTGGGGGAGATGTGAAATGGGCTGACTCCAAACCCACAGACAGAGGTTGAACACCAGGAGGGCCACCTCGGTGGCGAAGGCCCCTCAAGAGGAGGGTCTCCTCAGCCCCACGCCAGGTTCCCCAGCGCAGGGTCCTGTGCCAGGAAGAGGCGTTCCCACGGCATCCGGCAGTGAAAATCAGTGCAGACTCGGCCTTTCCCAGTGGGGTGGACAGTGGCTGGAAACCCAGAGCCCTCTTGCAGAGCCAACACATGGACTTGCTTGCTCGTGGGCACTTACCTGGTCTCTGGTGGAGGGGTAGCAGCTCGGGAGGCCCAAGAACGTGTGGGGAAGGACTGAGTTGTGTGGCTTCAGCATGGGAG
This sequence comes from Aselliscus stoliczkanus, assembly GCA_033961575.1. NCBI lineage: Eukaryota > Metazoa > Chordata > Mammalia > Chiroptera > Hipposideridae > Aselliscus > Aselliscus stoliczkanus. The sequence goes on from CM066734.1 coordinate 141,972,905, forward strand.
CTGGAGGGGCAGGAACCATTGTCCCCGTGTGGAGCCTGGCACACGGGTGGCCTACAGGAGGGCACCATCTTTTCAGAGTTAAGCCCTCCCCCAAAGGGCCAAGTCTGGGTCAGCATTGGTCTGCTGGAATCCAGGTGTGCACAATGCCATGGTGACACCCTGGGTCCCCACGCTCTCCATAGCTGGTGCTACATCACCCGGGATGTTGCTGGGCTGCTGGTCCTGCCCCACAGGCGGAGGAAGCCTGTTTAAAGACGGCGGAAGGCCTGTAGCATCCCAGGAAATGTTTGCCAGCGGGTGGTAACCCAAGACCTGTGCCACAGCATAGACGGGCACTGGCTGGCCGTAGTGTTCTCGTAGTGCAGAGACTGAGCCTGCACCCCTTCGCCCCCTGGAACCCCTCCCTGCCCACCTAGATCCGCACTGCCAGGGGCACTCCGGGCAGCTGGCCCCGTTGCCACAAGTCGCGTTGGTCCTTCACAGCAGCAATCAATCTGACACGGCCCAGGAAGATTTTGGTGGTGGATGATAACCCAAAAACTGCACAGCAGCCCCTTGGGGGTCAGCTCTCAGGAATCTGCAAGCCCGAGGCAGTGGCTGGCTGCAGTGCCCTCAGAGCACTGGGCAAGGTAGTCACAGGCCAGGCACTGGTGTAAAAACTGAATCTGCGTTACTGCTGTAAAACCCACGAGACACGCCTTATGACTCGCTTGAACTCCACTGCGCCCAACTAGTGCTGCATCATCAAGGGCAACAGACACATCAAGAAAAGAGAGAGGACCCAAATAAATAAAATCAGAAATGAAAGAGAAGTGACAACTGACACCACAGAAATACGAAAATATTTTTGAGAAAATACTATGAGCAACTAGACACCAACAAATTAGATAATCTGGAAAAATGAATAAATTCTTAGAAGCATAGACTATTCCAAGGCTGAATCAAGGAGAAACAAAATCCGAACAAACTGATTACTATGAACAAAATTGAATCAGTAATCAACAAGCTCCCAACAAACAGAAATCCTGGACCTCATGGCTTCACAGGTGAATTTAACCAAACATTCAAAAAAGAATTAACCCCTATTCTCCAACTATTCCAAAAAATCCAGGAGGAGGGAAGGCTCCCAAGCTCACTTTATGAGGCCACCATTACCCTGACCCCCAAACCAGACAAAGACATTACAGGAAAAGAAAACCATAGGCTGATATCCCTAATGAACATAGATTCAAATACAGTCAACAAAATATTAGCAAACCAAATTCAGCAATATATTGAAAAAAATCATATACCACAATCAAGTGGGATTCATTCCTGGTATGCAATGTTGGTTCAATATCCATAAATAATCAATTAATGTGACACATTACATAAACAGAATGAAAAATAAAAATGACATGATCATATCAATAGATGCAGAAAAAGCATTTGACAAAATCTAGCATCCATCTATGATAAAAAAAAAAAAAACTCTCAGCAAAGTGGGAATAGAGAAAACATACCTCAATAAAGACTATGTAAGGGCCGGCCGAGTGGCTCAGTTGGTTAAGAGCTCGCTTAAGAATGTGAGCTGAGGGCCGGCCGAGTGGCGCATTGGTTAAGCGCTGGTTTTGGGATGCCAGCGGCCCTGGTTCGGATCCCACATGAGGGCCAGTGACACTGCCCTCTACAGCTAACAACAGCTCCACCTGGAGCTGGGCTGTGCGAGCCCCGGTGATGGTGTGGGCTGCAGCCCCTGCTACAGTGAGTGGCCCGCAGCCGGCGTGAGCGGCTGGCAGCCAAGCGTGAGCTGCCAATAGCCGCGATGAGCGACATCCAGAGGCCAGCGACCGATCTGCCTCATCCGGGAAGAGCGCAATGACGATACCAACAGTGAAGCAACATCTTCCGCAACTAAACTGAAGAACAAGAAGACGGCAACTTGTCTGTTCCCCTTCCCCGATTCCCCAACGCTGTTCCCCTCCGCCAATTCCCCCAATAAAATCTTTAAAAAAAAAAAAAAAAAAAGAATGTGAGCTGAGGGCCGACCGAGTGGCGCATTGGTTAAGAGCTGGTTTTGGGATGCCAGCGGCCTCAGTTCAGATCCCACATATGAGGGCCAGTGACACTGCCCTCTAAAAATATATATATATATATATATATATATATAACAAACATACAGCTAACATACTCTATGGGAAAAATCTAAAAGCTTTCCCCTTAAGATCAGGAACAAGACAAGGATGCCCACTTTCACCATTTTTATTCAGCATAGTAGTGGAAGTTCTACCCACAGAAATCAGAGAAGAAAAAGAAAAGGCATCCAAATTGGAATGGATGTAAAATTGTCATTATTTACAGATGACATGATACTTTATAGAGAGAACCCCAAAGATTCCACCAAAAAAACTATTAAAACTGATAAATGAATTTAGTAAAGTAGCTGGATACAAAATTAATATTCAGAAATCGGTCTCATTTTTATACACCAATAATGAACTAGCAGAGAGAGAAATTAAGAAAATCCCATTTACAATTTCATCAAAAAATAAAATAAAATAAAATATTAAGGCATAAATTTAATCAAGGAAGTAAAAGACCTCTACTCAGAAAATTGTAAGACATTAAAGAGAGAAGTTAAGGAAGATGCAAATAAATGGAAACATAGACCAAGCTCACAGATAGGAAGAATTAATATAGTTAAAATGTCCATACTACCCAAAGCAATATATAGATTCAACACAATTCCTATCAAAATACCATTTTTCACAAAATGGCATTTTTCACACAACTAGAAAAAATAATCCTAAAATTCATATGGAACCATAAAAGACTCTGAATAGTCTGTGAAATAAGAACAAAGTAGGAGGTATCATGCTACCTGATATCAAATTATACTACAAAGCTATAGTAATCAAAACAGCATGGTATTGACATAAAAATAGACATATTGGATTGTTGAAAAAGTCATGATGTATTTTTTTTCTATGTTTTTCATTGCAAAAATGCATCATGGCTTTTCCAACAACTCAATAGATCAATGGTATAGAATAGAAAGCCCAGAAATAAATCCATGCCTATATGGTCATTTAATCTATGACAAAGGAAGCAAAAATTTACATTGGGTTAAAGACAGTCCTTTAAAAAATGGTGCTGGGAAAATTGGATAGATACATACAAAAAAATGAAACTGGACCACCTTCTTACACCATATACAAGAATAAAGCCAAAATGGATTAAAGACTTAAATGTAAGACCCAAAACCATAGAACTCCTAGAAGAAAATATAGGACATAAACTCTCAGACATTACCCTTAGTAATATTTTTACTGATATATCCCCTCAAGCAAGGGAAAAAACAACAAAAAATAAACAAATGGGACTACATCGAACAATAAAAAGTTTTTTCACAGCCAAGGAAACGATCAACAAAACAAAAAGACATCCTAATGAATGGGAGGAGATAACTGCCAATGATACATCTAATAGCCAAAATTTATTTTAAAAAAAACAAAAACAAATTCATACAGCTCAACAACAACAAAAAACAATCTACTTTAAAAATGGGCAGGGGGAGGTTCCACTAAGATGGCGGAATAGACGGACGCTTTCCAGACTGCCTCCCAGGATCACATCAAAATTACAAATAATTTGGGCCGGCCGAGTGGCACGCTGGTCGGGCGCTGGCTTGGGAAGCTGGCGGCTCTGGTTCGGGTCCCACATGTGAGGGCCGATGACACAGCCCTCAAAAAAAAAAAAATACAAATAATTTATACAACATTTAACCTCGGAAGTCCCCTGAACACCAGATGAACAGAACCACTAAATGAAGAACTTAAAGAGGAGGCCGCGTCGGGTCTGGTGGGACGGGCGGAGACGAGAGAGGGCGAGCCCCGGGAGGGAGGCCCCAGCCGTGGGAGGCTTGTCTGGTTGGGGGAGACCCTCTGGCCACACCCCAAGCTCACCAGCCCAGAGCGCCTTTGCCGGGAAGAGGAGTTCTAAGACAGCCGGCAGTAAGTTAGTGAGGACTCTGCTCAGCTCGGAGAATCGGTGGGGCCGGCGCCCGGGCTTGCTCGCCGGTGAGCACTTACCTGGTTCCTGGTGGCGGGAGTGGCTGTGTGAGCCGGGAGCCTGCGGGGACGGACTGGACTGAGCACCTTCGGTGCAAAGGCTGGAGGTGTTTGGACTGTGGTTACCGTGGTGCGGGGTCTGCACGCGAGTGGTGTAGGGAGGGCGCCATTTTGTCGGGTTTGGGCCCTCCCACGGAGGATCAGGTCCGGGACCTCATTGGTCTGGTGGATTGGCACAGAAGTGCGTGTGTGCGTGCGTGTGCATGCGGCCTTGGATTCCCTCCCTCCGCCCTGCTTGTGCTGTGTTGCCAGGGAAACACTGGACGGGTGTTCTCCAGCTGCATCAGGCTGCTCACTGAGACTCAGGAGTGCGCGAGCCGCCTCGGGTCCCCACTCTCCGCACTGTTTGTGCAGAGTTGCCAGACTGGGGATTGGCTGTTGGGCTGCTTAGCCTGATCTGCGGGCAGTTGACTGGGACAGGCTGAGACGGGGAGTTTTCCTGAGAGTGTTGGGCCGTGAGCTGTGCACCTGCGTGATCCGATCGAGGCTTTCCTGGCGAGTTTGTGTGGACTGATGGCTGGTGCAGAGTGTATGCTGCTCTGACTTGGTGGGGGCCACTGATCACATCAAGTGGTGCCTTGGGGGCCTGCCCCACCCACCTGGAGCTGTGTTGCCAGAGGCACCCTGAGCCCCCAGTGCCTGGCCCACATCTCTGCAGGCCACAGAGGGTTTTTTTGCAGTACTGGACAACCTGCATCAACCTGTGAAGTGTTTTTTGTTGTTGTTTTTTTGTTTTTTTGGGGGGGTAGTGAGCACGGTTCCAGAGCACACAGCAGCTAATTATGGAAAGTTCACTGAAAGCCTGATAGGGAGGCTGGTGCATAACACGTTAAGCTCTTCCCCGCAATAGCTGCTGTTGCTGAGTTGCCCAGAGACTCTCTATTGCTGAGCAAGTGGTCTGCAGATTAAAAAGGAAGGAGAGTCCCCCACCTCTTTTTTTTTCTTCTCTCTTCTTTCTAGGTGATCTATCTAATACATCGAAGCATTCACAGAACGACAGCCAGAATGGGTAAACAAAGAAACATGTCCCAAGTAAAAGATCAGAAGAAAACTCTAGAAATGGAACTAAATGAAACAGAGGGGTCCAACCTTTCAGAGACAGAGTTTAGAACACTGATGATAAGAATGTTTAAGGAACTTAGCGAGGACATAAAGAAGGATAGGGAAACCATAAAAAACAACCAGTTAGAACTAAAGAATACAATAATTGAAATGAAGAACACTCTCGAAGGAATCACCAGTAGAGTAGATGAAGCAGAGGAGCGGATCAGCGATTTGGAAGATAAAATAGCAGAACTCACCCAGTTGGCACAGCAAAAAGACCAAAGAATAAAAAACAATGAAAATAGTTTAAGAGCCCTCTGGGACAAGGTGACACGCAACCACCTTCGACTGATAGGAATACCAGAAGGAGAACAGAAGAAGCAAGGGATTGAGAAAGTATTTAAAGAAATAATGACTGAAAATTTCCCTACCCTGGTGAAGGAAATCGACATACAAGCCCAGGATGTGCAGAGGGTTCCAAACAGGCTGAACCCAAACAGGCCCACACCAAGACACATCATAGTTAAACTGGCAAAGGTTAAAGACAAACACAGAATCCTAAAAGCAGCAAGAGAAAGACAGCAGGTTACATACAAAGGAACTCCTATTAGACTAACAGCTGACTTTTCTTCAGAAACTCTGCAGGCCAGAAGGGAGTGGCAGGAGATATTCAAAGTGACACAAAATAAAGGCCTACAACCAAGACTGCTCTACCCAGCATGACTATCACTTAAAATTGAAGGAGAGATAAAGAGCTTCTCAGAAAAGAATAAGCTTAAGGAATTCATTACCACCAAGCCAGCACTGCAGGAAATGTTAAAAGGGTTTTTTTAAACAGAAGAAAGGGGAAAACAAGCTAACCCAGGAAGACCAGGAATACAAATAACAAAATGGCAATAAATACGCACCTAACAGTAATTACCTTAAATGTGAATGGGCTAAATGCTCCAATCAAAAGACACAGAGTGGCTGAGTGGATAAGAAAACAGGACCCATGCATATGCTGTCTACAAGAGACTCATCTCAGATCAAAAGACACACACAGACTGAAAGTAAAGGGAGGGAATAAGATATTTCCTGCAAATGGAAATGAGTAAAAGTTGGAGGAGCAATACTTATTTTTGGACAAAATAGACTTTAAAATGAAGACTACAGTAAAAAACAAAGAAGGGCACTACATAATAATAAAGGGACAAATTCAACAAGAGGACATAACCCTAGTAAACATCTATGCACCCAACATAGGAGCTCCTAAATATATAAAACAGATTTTGACAGACATAAAGGTAGAGATCAACAGTAACACTATCAGGGGGACGGCCGAGTGGCGCAGTGGTTAAGAGCTGGCTTGGGAAGCCAGCGGCCCCGGTTTGGATCCCACATGAGGGCCAGTGATACTGCCCTCTTAAAAAACAAACAAACAAACAAACAAACAAACAAACAAACAAAAAAGTAACACTCTCATAGTAGGGGACTTCAACACCCCGTTGTCACCAATGGACAGATCCTCCAGACAGAAAATCAACACAGACATAGTGGCCTTAAATGACACTTTAGACCAGCTGGATTTAATTGATATTTTTAGAGCATTTCACCCCAAAGCTACAGAATATACATTCTTTTCAAGTGCACATGGAACATTTTCCAAGATAGACCACATGTTAGGCCACAAAACAAGCCTCAACAAATTTAATAAGATTGAAATCGTATCAAGTGTCTTCTCTGACCACAATGCTATGAAACTAGAAATCAATTATAAGTGAAATCTGGAAAGCTTACAAATACATGGAGGCTAAATAACATGCTATTAAATAGTGAGTGGGTCAAAAATGAGATCAAGGAGGAAATCAAAAGATATCTCGAGACAAACGAAAATGAAAACACCACGACCCAAAATCTCTGGGATGCAGTGAAAGCAGTCCGAAGAGGGAAGTTCATAGCAGTGCAGGCGTACCTAAAGAAGGAAGAAAAATCTCAAATCAAGAGACTATCTTTACACCTAAGGGAACTCGGAAAACAAGCAAAACAAGCCTAAAGGGAGTATAAGGAAGGAAATAAAGACCAGAGCAGAAATAAATGAAATAGAGAATAAAAAAAACAATACAAAGATCAATGAAACCAAGAGTTGGTTTTTTGAAAAGATAAACAAAATCGACAAACCCTTAGCACGACTAACCAAGGAAAAGAGAGAGAGGACCCAAATTAATAAAATCAGAAATGAAAGAGGAAAAGTGACATCAGATACCACAGAAATACAGAAAATTTTAAGAAAATACTATGAGCAACTATATGCTAACAAATTCGACAATCTGGAAGAAATGGATACATTTCTAGAAGCATACAATCTACCAAGTCTGAACCAAAAAGAAACAGAAATTCTGAACAGACTGATTACTGCCAAAGAAACTGAATCAGTAATCAACCATCTTCCAACACACAAAAGCCCTGGACCAGATGGCTACAAAGGTGAATTTTACAAAACATTCAAAAAAGAATTAATACCTAGTCTCCTCAAACTATTCCAAAAAATACAGAAGGAGGGAAGGCTCCCAAACTCTTTCTATGAAGCCACTATCACCCTGATTTCTAAGTCAGACAAGGATATTACAAAAAAGGAAAACTACAGGCCAATATCCCTAATGAACATAGATGCAAAAATTCTCAACAAAATACTAGCAAACCAAATTCAGCATCTCATTAAAAAGATCATACACCACGATCAAGTAGGATTCATTCCTGGTATGCAAGTTTGGTTCAATATCCACAAATCAATTAACATAATACATCACATTAACAAAATGAAAAATAAAAATCATATGATCATATCAATAGATGCAGAAAAGGCATTTGACAAAATCCAGCAGCCATTTATGATAAAAACTCTTAGCAAAGTGGGAATAGTGGGATCATATCTCAACATAATAAAGGCCATATATGATAAGCCCACAGCAAACATCGTCCTAAATGGGGAAAGGCTAAAAGCTTTCCCTTTAAGATCAGGAACACGACAAGGTGCCCACTTTCACCACTTCTATTAAACATAGTTCTGGAAGTTCTAGCCACAGCAATCAGACAAGAAAATGAAATAAAAGGTATCCAAATTGGAAAAGAGGAAGTAAAATTGTCATTATATGCAGATGACATGATACTATACATAGAGAATCCCAAAGACTCCACCAAAAAACTGCTAGAACTGATAAACGAATTTGGTAACGTAGCAGGATACAAAATTAACATTCAGAAATCAGTTGCATTTGTATACACCAATAATAAACTATCAGAAGAAGAAATCAGAAAATCAATCCCTTTTACAATTGCTTCAAAAACAATGAAATACCTAGAAACCAATTTAACTGAAAAAGTAAAAGACCTGTATTCAGAAAATTATGAGATACTGAAGAGAGAAATCAAAGAAGATACAAATAAATGGAAATACATACGATGCTCATGGATAGGAAGAATTAATATAGTTAAGATGTCAATACTACCCAAGGCAATATATAGATTTCAATGCAATTCCAATCATACTACCAAGGACATTTTTCTCAGAAATAGAACATAGAATCCTAAAATTTATATGGAACCACAAAAGACCTCAAATAGCCATGGCAATCCTGAGAAATAAGAACAAAGTGGGAGGCATCACACTACCTGACATCAAAACATACTACAAGGCTACAGTAATCAAAACAGTATGGTACTGGCATAAAAACAGACATATAGACCAATGGAACATAATAGAGAGCCCAGGTATAAACCCATCCATATACGGTCATTTAATCTATGACAATGGATGCAAGAATTTACATTGGAGTAAAGACTGTCTATTTAATAAATGGTGCTGGGAAAATTGGACTGACACGTGCAAAAAAATGAAAATGGACCACCTACTTACACCATATACAAGAACAAACTCAAAATGGATTAAAGACTTAAATGAAAGACCTGAAACCATAAAACTAGAAGAAAACATAGGGAGTAAGTTTGCAGACATTACCTGAGTAATATTTTTACTGATATATCCCCTCGGGCAAGGGAAATAAAGGAAAAAATGAACATATGGGATTACATCAAACTTAAAAGTTTTTTCACAGCAATGGAAATCATCAATAAAACAAAAAGGCAGCCTACTGATTGGGAGAAGATATTTGTCAACTATATATCTGATAAGGGGTTGATATCCGAAATTTACAAAACACTCATGAAACTCAACACCAAAAAAAAAAATAACCCAATTAAAAAATGGGCAGAGGATATGAAGAGGCATTTCTCTAAAGAAGCCAACAGGCATATGAAAAGAGGCCAACAGGCATATGAAAAAATGTTCAACCTCACTAATCATCAGAGAAATGGAAATAAAAACCACAATGAGATACCACCTCACCCTGGTCAGAATGGCTATCATCAACAAATCAACAAACAACAAGTGCTGGCGAGGCTGTGGAGGAAAGGGAACCCTGGTGCACTGTTGGTGGGACTGCAAATTGGTGCAGCCATTATGGAAATCAGTATGGAGGTATCTCAAAACACTGGAAATGGAACTGCCGTATGACCCAGCAAGTCCACTCTTGGGTATCTACCCAGAGGAATCCAAGACGCTAATTCAAAAAAATATATGCACCCCTATGTTTATTGCAGAGCTATTTATAATAGCCAAGACTTGGAAACAACTGAAATGCCCATCGGTAGATGACTGGATTAAGAAACTGTGGTACATTTAGACAATGGAGTATTACTCCTCTATAAAGAAGAATGAATTCGTACCATTTGCAATGATATGGATGGACGTAGACTATTATGTTAAGTGAAATAAGTCAGTCGGAGAAAGACAAATACCATATATTTTTCACTTATATGTGAAATCTGAAAAACTGAATGAATGAGCAAAGTAAACAGAAACAGTCTCATAGATATAGAGGAAAAAAACAGGGTTGCTAGTTGGGAGGCGGGTGGGGATGAGGGAGAAGGGGAAAGGATTAAACAGCATAAATAGACAACTACAATATTGCCACAGGGATATGAAAGTCAGTTCTGGGAATATAATAATGTTGTAAATATTTTGTGGGGTGTCAGATGGTCACATGTCTTGTTAGGGAGAGCACTTCATGGATGGAGTAGAGGCTTGATCACTGCACTGTATACCTGAAACTGATGTTGTATAATATTGTATGCCAACTGTAATTGAATATATAGATAGTCACGGGATGTGGATTATACAGTGGAAGGGAGTCAAAGGAATTGTAATAGATAGTATGATATGGGGGGGAGGGGTGGGGGAGAGAATTGGGGGAGGGGGGTTGTCACTTTGAGGGGTAAAAAGTATAACTATTGCCCTGTGTTGTACACCTGAAGATAATTAAAAAATAAATGATAGGGCTGGCTGAGTGGCACGGAGGTTAAGCACTGGCTTGGGAAGCCAGTGGCCCCGGTTTGGTCCCATATATGAGGGCCAGTGACACTGCCCTCAAAAAAAAAATAAAAAAATAAAAAAATAAATGATAAATAAATAAATAAATAAATAAATAAATAAATAAAAATGGGCAGGGGACATGAAGAGACATTTCTCCAAAGAGGACATACAGATGGCCAATAGACATATGAAAAAATGCTCAACGTCACTACTCATTAGAGAAATGTAAATAAAAACCACAATGAGATACCACCTCACTCCGGTCAGAATGGCTATCATCAATAAATCAACAAACAAGTGTTGGCGAAGAAGTGGCGAAAACGGAACACTCGTGCACTGTTGTGGGGCTGCAAATTGGGACAGCCACTATGGAAATCAGTATGGGCATTCCTCAAAAAATTAAAAATAGAACTACCTTATGATCCAGCAATTCCACTCTTGGGTATCTATCCAAAGAAACCCAAAACACTAATTCATAAAAATATAAGCACCCTTATGTTTCCTGCAGCACTATTCACAACAGTCAAAACAGAAACAACTGAAATGCCCATCAATGGATGATTGGATAAAAAAATTATGGTACATTTGTACAATGGAGTATTACTCTGCCATAAAAAGGAATGAAATCTTACCTTTTGCAACAACATAGATGAACCTAGAGGATATTATGCTAAGTGAAATAAGTCAGACTGAGAGAGACAAATACTACAGGATCTCAGTTATATGTAGAATCTAAAGAACGGAATAAACGAGCAAACAAAACAGAAATAGAATGAGATATAGAGAAAAAAACGGATAGTGGTCTGACGGGAGGTGAGTAGAGGGATAGAGGAGAGGGTGAAGGGATAAGAAAGCACAAATTGTTAGACCCAAAATAGTCATGGGGATGTGAAATACAGTATGGGGAATATAATCAATAATATTGTACAGATTATGTAGGGTGCCAGATGGGTGCTGGACTTACCTGAGGGATCATTCTATAGATTGTGTAGAGGCCTAACCACTGCACTGTACACCTGAGGCGGAAGTAGAATAATATTGAATGTCAACTCCAGTATATTCATGTATGTGTGTGTGTGTATATATATGTGTATATTGACAGGACTTAAAGTACAGTATAGGGCATATAGTCAATGGTATTATAACGCCTATATGATGTCAGAGGGTAGTAGACTTGGGGGGTTATCACTTTGTGAGAGGTGTAAATGTCTAATCATTATGTTGTTTTGTAAACCTGAAACTAATAAAATAAAATAAAAAGCATGAAGGACCATCCACATGTGGTTTGCGAGGCCCCACAGTCTGGTGTGGGCTGCGGGAATGAAAGGTCATAGGTGCCTAGGCCACAGGACCGTTCTCAGCAGCGCAGTATGAATACATTTGCATATGTATGATCGAACCGTTTTCCTTCCCTTCTGCCACCCCCCTCGCATGTAATGTAAGAAGTGTTAAAGTAAATCTTGTATCTCAAGCTACAGGCCACTGCACGGGGAGGGGGGCGGAGCATGGCTCACCTGGGAGAAAACGAGCATCCCCCAGGCGTGGAAAGGGACGTGGGTTCTCTTTTGGGTTAGAGTACAGAGCGTTGCGTGGGGCCGAGCTGACAAGGCTGGGCCGGTGCTTCGGTCACAGGCCAACTTGCAACGCAAACTTCATTTCCTGGAATTGCTGTCCCCACTGGTTTCCGTCGGTGCTGGGCAGAGCGGCAGGGAGTTTCGGAGCCGGAGGCGAGGCGGAGGGGTGCCGGCCGGCGCTGGAGTCCGGAGCTGCTCCCCTGCTCCGGGGTCCCTGCCTCCGGCCCGGGGGCAGCCGCTCCCCCAGCCCCGCGAGGCGCGGCCGGCCCCGCAGCTCCACCGGCTCCGCCCACGCGCACAGGGGACAGTGCAGCCCACACGCCGGGGTGCGGCCCGGGCCACGAGCCGCAGCCCCGGGCCGGGAGGCCCCGCCGCGCCGGCGCCAGAGCCCGTCCTGGGCGCCGCCCCCCAGCGGAGCGTCCCCCGAAGCCCTAGGGACCCGGGGGCCCGGGAGGTGCGGCGGGGACGGGGACGCGGACGCCAGGAATGCGGGGCGCGCCCGACTGCCGGCTCCAGAGAGCGCGCGGCGGCGGCCACTTCCGGGGGGCGGGGCGGCGGCCACTTCCGGGGCGGGGCGAGGGGGCGGGGCGGCCGAGCGCCCCGCCCCGCCCGCGGCTGCGTGCCAGCCGCTCCCTTCCGCGTCCCTCGCCAGCCGTCCAGCCGCCCGCAAGGCCGTCCCGAGCGCGCGGCCGCAGCAGGTTCGGGGCAGCGCTGGGCGCGCGGTTTCGGGCGTGGGACGCCAGCGTCCAGTGTGCGTTCCGCGGCCCCGCCCAGGGGGCGAGCCCGGGGTCGGGGCTGGCTGGGGCCGCGGTTCCTGGGGCGCGGGGGTGCCCCCCGCGTCCGCGCGGATCCCGCCCGCCACGGGGCCCGCAGGACGGCGCGGGGCGGCTGCGTGCGGGGTGCCGCCTGGGCCGCGGGGCGCTCGCCCCGGCCCTGGGCACCGTTGGCCGCGGGGACTGTGCTCTCCTTGCGCAATCCCCGCAGCCCGTGCGCTGCCGGGGCCCCTCCTGCGGGCGGCTTCCCCAGCCGTGCCCGCGTGCTGACCTGGCGCGCCCCCCGCAGGCCGGCACAGAGCGCCCCCGTCATGGGCTGGGGAGCCGGCGGGGGCTGCACCCCGCGCCCCCCGATCCGCCCGCAGCCGGCCGAGGCGCGCGTGCTCGCGGTGCTCTTCCTGGGCCTCCTGCTGGACCTGCTGGCCTTCACTGTGCTGCTGCCCCTGCTGCCTGGCCTGCTGGACAGCCGCGGCCAAGCCCACGTGAGCCCGCCGCCCTGCCCTGATGCCCCTGGCCCGTCGGGGGCTTCCCAGCCCTGCTCATGGTACCGTGTCCCCTAGGACCCACTCTATGGTTCGTGGCAGCGAGGCGTGGACTGGTTCGCGGCCGCCATCGGGATGCCAGTGGAAAAGCGGTACAACAGTGTCCTGTTCGGAGGTAGGGCCCTGCGCCCCGGCGGGGGTCCCGTCTTCCCAGCCCCGTCCCCCCTCTGCTTCCCGGCGTCCACCCACCGGGGCGGGGCGGGGCGGGGCGTGCAGGGCCAGCGCCATCAGCCCCTGGGGACCGAGCGAGGCGCGGTGACCGTGACCCCTGTCTTCCAGGTCTGATCGGCTCGGTCTTCTCCGTCCTGCAGTTCCTCACAGCGCCGCTCACGGGAGCCGTCTCGGACCGCCTGGGGAGGCGCCCAGTGATGCTGCTGTGCCTGGTAGGGGGCCCGCAGGCGGGGCGGGGTGGGGGGCGTGCGGCTTTCCCCCGCCACCCGGCAGCTCTCTGGGGGCCAGCGGCCAGCTGCGGGCCCCTTGGTGGCTCCCGCCGCGGGTGGTGCTGGACGGAGCTGTAGCTCGTGTGTCCAAGACAGGCTGTCCTCGGGCTCCCCCTGCCACCCACGGGGCAACGGGAACACAGGTGGCCCTTGGATGTCCCAGAACAGGGCAGGGTCCAGGAGTGCTCCTGGGTTTGCTGGCCCAGCCTCTCGGCCACTCCTGGCTTCAAGTGACCACGCCTGCCCCTCGGCCCTGCCCTGAGCTAGGCAGGCCTGGCCGCGTCCTACGCGGTGTGGGCCGCCTCGGAGAGCTTCGCGGCCTTCCTGGCCTCCAGGCTGATCGGTGGCATCAGCAAGGGGAACGTCAGCCTGTCCACGGCCATCGTCGCCGACCTGGGCTCTGCTTCGGCCCGCAGCCGTGGCATGGTGAGTGCGCTCGCGGGGAGGGGGCCGCCGGCTCCCGGGCTCGGGCCTGCCTCTGGGCTCAGGCGGCCTCCTCCCCAGGCAGTCATCGGGGCGGCCTTCTCGCTGGGCTTCACGCTGGGCCCCATGCTGGGCGCCTCCCTGCCCGTGGAGACGGCGCCCTGGCTGGCCCTGCTGCTCGCAGCCTCTGACCTGCTGTTCCTCTTCTGCTTCCTGCCCGAGACGCTGCCGCCGGAGAAGCGGGTATGGCCGGGTGCGGACGCCTGACAGGCCCCGGGCGGGGGGCGGTTCCAGGGCCCTGCGGGGCGGCCGGGCTGTCCCGCCGTCCTCCAGGCCGGGCGGGCGGCCGCACGGAGCAGGCCGCCGGCGGGCATCTCCTTTCTGCCCCCGCAGGCCCCCTCCGTCGCCCTGGGGTTCCGAGCTGCGGCCGACCTGCTCAGCCCCCTGGCCCTGCTCCGATTCTCAGCTGTGGCCCGGGGCCAGGACCCACCCTCTGGAGAGAGTAAGGCGTGGCACCCCCTAAGGGTGGGCCCTGCTGCTCTGCAGCTGGGGGCCCGCGGCTCACAGCCCTTCCGCCGCCGCAGGGCTCGGCCACCTGCGCCGCCTCGGCCTGGTCTACTTCCTCTACCTCTTCCTGTTCTCGGGCCTGGAGTACACGCTGAGCTTCCTTGTGCACCAGCGCTTCCAGTTCAGCAGGTGCGGGAGTGGGCCCCTGGAAGAGCTCCGCCTGAGGCCGCCTATTTCAGGGCCGGGCCCCGCCCAGGAACCTGGGTGGTGCGGTGGCCGTCCCCCGGGCTCCCCGGCGTGGCGTGTTGGAGCAGGGCTGGGCCGCCGGCCAGCAGGGCTGGGCACTAAGCCCCCACCCCGCCGCCCGCCCCAGCCTGCAGCAGGGAAAGATGTTTTTCTTCATCGGCCTTACCATGGCCACCATCCAGGGCGCCTACGCCCGACGGATCAGCCCTGGCCGGGAGGTTGCAGCTGTGAAGCGGGTACGGAGGCTTCCCAGGAAGCGGGGGGCAGCGGTGCGCTGGGGGGGCCCTGAGGTCTGCCATGCCCGCCCACAGGCCATCCTGGTGCTGGTGCCTGCCTTCCTGCTCATTGGCTGGGGGCACACGCTGCCCGCGCTGGGCCTGGGCCTGCTGCTGTACTCCTTCGGTGAGTGAGGGCTGCGGGCGGGGAGGCTCTCCTCTGGGCCGACGGGCGCCTCCCTGACCTGATGTCCCCCGTCAGCTGCTGCTGTCGTGGTGCCCTGCCTGTCCTCTGTGGTCGCCGGCTACGGTGAGAGGCCCTTCTCTTGACTGAGGCCGCCCCAGGTGGAGACTGGCTGCACCTGACGGCCTGACGCTGTCCCCCCAGGCTCACCTGGACAGAAGGGCACGGTCATGGGCACGCTGCGGAGCCTGGGAGCCCTGGCTCGGGCAGTGGGGCCCCTGGTGGCCGCCTCAGGTGAGGGCCGTGGGGGTGGCCGGGCCCCGGGGCTGCTGGGCAGGAGCGGGGCGCCCAGGCACTGACCGCTCGGGCCGCCTCTCCACAGTGTACTGGCTGGCGGGGCCCCCCGCCTGCTTCACCGTGTGCTCGGGGCTCTTCCTGCTCCCCTTCGCCCTGCTGCGGAGCCTGAGGACTCCGGCACAGACGCGCAAGGCCGAGTAGCTGAGGACCCCCCCCCCCGCCCCTGGAGCCCAGCCCAGGGGGGCCCGGCCCGAGACACTCCTCTCCCCTCCGCGGCGGGCGGGGCCTGGGCAGCCCGCCTGCTGTGCGCACAGCAGGGCGGCCAGTGGCTCCAAAAGCTTCCTGGCTTTTGATTTGCGGGTGTTTCCTCAGCGACACAGGGTGTCGCTCTGGCATCTGAATGACCAAATAAAGCAGCTATTTTATACCAAGTGCCCTTCTCTAGTGCGCAGCTTCCCTCAACACACACCACACCTGGGGAGACCCCCAGGCTGCAGTGGCAACAGCGAGAGTAGGACGGCTCTCGGGCCTGCAGACCAGAGAAGACCCAGGACCCAGCCTGTCCTCTGCACATGGTGAGGGGAAGGCATCAGACGCAGGGCCCTGCAAGACGGTTTGGCACCAGCCAGGGGACACCTGGGGCAGGGGCCCCTCTGTCACAGATCGCAGCCAAGCCGACTGCAGGGTCTGCTCAGACGATAGGGGACATGGGGCTGTGAGGACGGCCTTGCCCGCGGCCACCACTGTCAGTCCTCAGGCAGGAGCAAGCTGGCACCAGGGCAGGGAGTTTAAAAGGTTCTCCCAGTCCAAAGGGACCAATGGTGTTTCATCAAGAAAAAAAGACTTTGGGGTCTTTTTTGGAATATGAGACAAACTTCTGTAAGTCCTATTTTAAAGGGACAAAGAAAAGGAACTGAAATGTAACACTGCTTCCCAGGTTTAGACAAGGAAACTGCTGAAAGAACTTTATTTGTGAGTAAAACGTGTTACAATGAAGAAAGGATGCAGGCGTGCCCTCCCAAGCCTATGTGCGACTACACTTCATGTTGTAATACAGAGTTAAAATAAGCTACAAAAGGGAAATTAAAGTCATTGCATGTGGGAGAAAGGAAGGGCAAAGGAAGAGTCCATGGTTAACTGAAGGACAGGGTGATGGTGGGAACTTGGGAACATACCTTGGCGACAAAACGATACACAGAAGAAAAGCAGCTTGCTTGTCAGTAAGCTCGAAGCAGTGGTCGGTGCCATGCAGCCAGCCTCCGGTTCTGCTTGGGTGTCCAGTCTGTGGCACCAGGTCCACCAAGGGCCCCCTCCCTCCCCCGGGGGCCTATCTCAGGGACAGGCAGGCTTGCCTGCCCCTGGCTGGCACCGGGCAGCTCCTAGAATAGGATGGGTCACCTCGAGGAGTCCACCTGGCCACCTGCTAGTTCCCACTAAGCCACTTTATGCCATTTCCCAGGGATCTGAGTTAAGGGATAATTCACACAGGTCAGGCTCCATGAGTGATGGGGCATGATGCCAGGTGGGGCCACCAGGGCCGGCGTCTGCCCTGAGCTCCCCTTTACCAAAATCAGGGTGTCTCAGGCTGGGTTAAGGGAAGAGTAGGTCCTTCTCGGTACTGAAATTTACCCCCAAACAGGAACGCTGTCCTACAGCAGTCTGCGGCAGGCCCTTGAGAAAACTAAAGCAACAAATGGCCCTTCACCTTCACAGTCAGAAATGCGGGGTGAACTGCAAATTGGCTGAAAGAAAATGCTAGAAAGGACTCTCCCCCCTCCTGACGTACCTTCCCCATGGCAGGACTCCCGAGACCGCAGGGAGTAAGGAGGAGCCCTGCCTGGGTTTTGCTGCCGAGTGATCCGTTAGACCGTGCATAGGCCGCAGTGGGTGTACACAAGCCCATCGGCTGCTGGGTTTCCAGCTCAGCCCAAATCCGCCTCTCATAGGCTGTCACGGTGCCCCGGGCCCTTGGCAGGCACATGGCTGTTTTCACAGGACCGAGGCCTTGTGCATGAACCATGTGAGATCACTGAGCAGATGGTGCCAGCAGGAAGCGCCTGACTCAGCCACCTGAGACCTTGGGGGGAAGGGGAGCCCAGCAGAGACAGCATGGGTTACTTCATGGCAGGCGAGCAAGAGAGGTCAAGGCCAGCCCTGCGGGGCCTCTGACTGTCCAGCCAGAACCCTGACAAGGCCCGAGGGACAGCGTGTCGCTGAGGAGCAGGCTGAGAGGGCACGGAGGCGTAGGTGACCGGGCCTCCCCGGGACCGAGGCTGAGGGCCCGGGGAGGGCCGCCGCGCGCAGTCAGCGCCGTCCACAGGGAGCTGGCCACGCGGGAGGGGAGCTCTAGCTACATGAGGAGAGGGCTGTTCGCATTCCATCACACAAGACAACACAGGACACAATCGGGGACAGTCTGGTGGCATCGGTCTGCGAGACGGGTCTTCAGCAGTCGCCTTTCTTCTTGCTCTTCTTCAGGAAGGAGGGGGTGCGGAACTTCTTCTTCTTCTTGGACGGGGACTTGCCTGGGGAGCCATCGCTGCCAGGGTCATCGGCAGCTGGGGAGGCCGCCTCTTCAGCCACCTGGGCTGGGGCTGGCTCGGGGCTGGCCACCGTGGGGGACCTGGTGGGGTGTAGAGGGCCACGGGCTTCACAAAGGCCCTCTTCCTCCTCCTCCGATGTCGGGAAGCCAAGCGCTTCTGAAGGCTCATCAGGGGACAGGTCAGGGAGAGTCGGCTTAAAGGTGGCGGCGTCACTGTCGTCTCCTGCAGTGGGCTCCTGTGGCGGGTCTGCGAGGCGGGGGAAGAGCCGGGGTTAAAGGGCACTGCCTGGGCCTCGAAGTGGGGCCCCCAGGAGGCCGTGCCCTGCACAGAAACCGCCACTGCACTGACGGCAGGGTTTTACCAAAACGGGAATAAGAAACTGAGTCAGCTCCACTCTAAGGCAGGGCTGCACACGGCCCATC
This sequence comes from Aselliscus stoliczkanus, assembly GCA_033961575.1. NCBI lineage: Eukaryota > Metazoa > Chordata > Mammalia > Chiroptera > Hipposideridae > Aselliscus > Aselliscus stoliczkanus. Next base: position 141,991,634 of record CM066734.1, read on the forward strand.
CTGCACAGTCCAGACGCCCGTGGTTTGCAGCCCCTCCCCCTGGAAGCACGCTGACAAAAGCAGGCCCAGTCCCAAGGCCTGAGTGCCCACTCAGGAGTGGTCAAGGCAAGCTGGGAACATTCTCCGGGTACAATGGTCTGCATTCAACTCTTGAAACAAGGCGTGCTCTAGAACCCTAAGGGCGTGTATCAGAAGTCCTAAAATTAAACCTAAATTTGGGTCCACGACATCTGGTCTCCCCCAAAGAGAAAATCAGGGAAAACAACGGCAGCCCGTGGAAAACCAGGAGGTAACTCCCAGACCCATGTGCAGCTTCAACAGCAAACAAAACAAAGCCACATTCATGGGAGAATTAATGAAAGGCAAAGAAATACAGTGTAAGGCGAAGGATAGGGGCAAAAATCAAGCCATGTTAACAATCTGACTGTGGAAACAAAAAGAACATAATGTAATGCCTTAAAAAAACAGCCTGAGGGCTGGTTTGCAGTGCAGGTTCCCCATCACCAGTCACGATGACCAGGGGAAATCAGTTTTGCAGATTTTAAAAAATAGCCTACAAAGTTACCAGCTACTGGCAGGTTAGGGTTTACTACTTAACATGAGGCAGACGTCAGGTGACGGCACGGAGCTGAGTGAGGGTGACCAGCCAGCGGCCGCAAGAGGGGGCCCCCAACACGGACTTAGTGCTTGGCTCTGGGAGGTCAGCTCACCTACCCCACGGGAGGAAGCATGCAGAGGCTGCCTGTGGGCGCTCAGGGGAATTTTTATCATTGGATCAAATGTCACATTGAAAAACAGTGCCAATGTCACTCTGCTGCCTCGACTCAAATTAAGTTTAAGCACTCAGCTTAAGTGAAGGTCCATACACATTCAACCCCAGGTGGCCAAGTCCCACCAGGCCCGAACCGAGTCAGGATCTGGGCCTCCCACCCAGCCATCAGGAGTCTCGAGAAGGCTGAGCAGGACAACATGCCCTCCGGAACTTCCAGGACCCACAGGGCTATGAGAACCACCCCCCGTGGGCCGTGGGAGCCCTGGGGCCAGGCTGCCCACCACACAGCCCTCAGGTGACCGTGCCCCTTCCAGGAAGGCCACTGCCCAGGACAGAGGGTCTGGGTACAAAGGTGCGGGGTGGGCAGACCTCTGTTTTTACTCTGAATAAACAGAAAACAAAACTTCACAAGCAACAAAGAGGCGGGAGAATGAGGCGAAGCGCGGGGAGCCAGGCGCGGTACTTACTAGGGTAACAGGACGGCGCGGTACTTACTATGGTAACAGGTACTCTTTAGCACATCCACCTCCCGCTGGCAACGCAGCCACAAGAAGAGAAAAGCACAAGTACAGTCACAGCCACTGACAGGAGAATGGCCAGGCCATTCTTGTGGACACAGAGTGGGGTGGAAGGTGAGCCACAGGCCCCCAATAGACACGGGAAGAGCGACGTACAAGACCCAGGGACAGACACGCCAGCCACACGCCACAGACACGCACTGCGTGGTCTGATGGGCCAGCGGAGGCCACACTCTGCACGAACTGGTTAAAATGGCAACTAGCCCTGACGCACAGAACGTGTTTCCGGAGCCATAGTCCGAGCACAGTGAGGTTCAGGAAATGTGCAAGCAACTGGGCGAAACAGACATAAGCCAAGGTGGGCTCCAAGCCCCGGACTAGTCCTCCCACCTTGTTGTGATATCTCACTAACGAGTCTGTTTTGTCTCATGTTATGCAGGACAGAGCACACACAGGAGCCGAGGGTCCGGGAAACTCAGAACCATGTGCTGTCTGGGTTTCCATGCAAATGCACACACCTGTGTTAGCTGTCACTTCAACTACTGCCACACAGTCGCTCTCCTTCCACAAAAACACAAAGCGCGCCCCCGCCCCCGCGGATGCCCGTCCACACAGGGCCAGGCAGCGCCCCCCCGCTCACCTTCCTCCAGCTTGACGGGGGCGCTGGGGGCGGTTTGGGGGGCAGCAGGGTGCTCCGGAGGGCCGTTCTCTTTCTGTTCTCCGGGCACATCCCGACTCTCTGTAGGTGAACACAAGGTGAGAAGGGCACGGTAAGGAGAGCTGCCACGTGCCTTCACCCTCCTCAAGGGTGGGCAGCCACCCGCCCCGCCCATCAGCTGCCTCAGGAGAACAGGGCTTCAGGGGGTGCACCCGAGGGACCAGAGCGGGCTCACAGTCATGGCTGGCTCTTTCCTGTGCTCCATTCCTCACCAAAGAGGGGGTGGGGATCCGAATTTCAGGAAGATTTAACCAACTCTGGACATAAAATTAATTTCTATTCTTATTCCCAAGAGAATCTGCTGGAGCTGCCTCTACAACACACTGACTGGTGACCCCTGGCCTGGGTCCCTGGCCGCGTCCTCGTCCTCACCGTGCAGCCTCTCGTGCTGCTCAGCAGGCAGCCCTGGGGCCCCAGCACCCGCACCGCCTCGGAGCCTCCCGGGACATTCTGCAAGCATTACTTAGGTTTTAGTGTTTTATGCAGAGTGTTTTCTACCAGGAATTTAAACTTGGCAACTGTGTATTTTCCTTTTCTCTAGTACAATATGCTGATAGGAGCCAGGGAAAAACTGCAGGAACTATGACCCAGGATCCAGAAAGTCCCAAATCTACCTCTCATCAGGGAAAAATACCCCACTACTATCCTGACTCTTGAACTCTCCTTCTGTCACTGAAACTCTGCATATTACTAGCTTAAGATCGCTAAGTCCCGTCCCATCAGCAGGGCCTCGGATCTGACTGAGGTGCAGACTTGCCTTCCGAAGTCCCCGGGGGCTGCGGTTACCGCCCAGAAGCCAGGTGTCTATGAACCAGGGTCTCCCCGAGGCTTGCTTTCCCTTTCCTGAGGTGCTGGCTGGACAGACAGCCTGAGTTTTACCTGTGGCACATGACCAAGGGCCAGTGCCGGGAAGGGGTCTTCAGCAGTGCCCTGGCTGGCACTCCCACTCACAGAATGGTCACGGCTGTACCATCTACTCATTTGCCCTCCTGCTGGGAGCTTCCCATGAAGAGAAACTTGTGTCTTGTGGTTGAAGTCAAAAAAGAAAAAAGAAATCCAGGTTTCCCAGACACTGGCAGGGTCCAAGGGGCACATGTGCACTCACACGTGCACAGGACTTGGGAACGGCCCACAGGACCAATAGCCCAGGCCCACACACCTCCTCTGGCCCTTACTCTGAGGCAGGCAGTGGCCTCCTCGGCTCACGAGCTCTCTCCAGGGCTGGGTGCCACGGAGGGGGTGATCGGAATCGGAGACCCCTGTGCTGGCTGGTAGAGTGGGTTCACTCTGAGCTGATGTGCATGAGTCTTAATTTCAAGGCACAGCTGACAGAAAGTGACAGGCAGTGACACTATAACACATACTGAAAAATAATGCAGCAATAGTTTTTCACACAACTTAAATCTCAATAGCAGCTACATAATGCATTTAGTTGGTCTGAAACAAAACTAAAAAAAGTTAAACTGGGGCAAATAGGAAATTGTCCGAGAGGAGTACACAGTTCCCAGGGCAACCCCCATCGGCCCAGGGTGGTCATCACCAGCCCCACACACTGTGGACTGTCCATTCCAGGAAGGCAGATTCCCTGGGGGCAAATGAGGAAGACGAAGGGTCCCTGCTTCAAACCAGCTCCAGGCCCTGAGGACGGCAGCTTGAGTCTCCTCAGAGGAGGACATCTGGGTCCACCAGGGTCTTCCCGGGCTGCACGAGCTTGTGCTTGGGGACCCGCTTCATCTCTAACTGGTGGGAATGGGCCCGTCTCTCAGGGTTACTGAGAGGACAGGATGAAATACATGCGTGTGCAGTGTTCAGCATGGCGTGAGGCAGTGTGACTGCTCAGAAATGATTAGTCAGTATTAATGAGGTCTCTTCTTACTGCAACTTTCAGAGAAAAGCACTGCATGTGTCACAGTGCTGCCCTTAAAGATGACACTGAGGCTGGCTTTCCCGCTACCTGTTCTGGATGAACGTGCCAATCACTCAGTGTGGACGGCAAACCAGCCGGAAGGAGGAGCACCACCCAGCACACCCTGCAACTCCGGTGGCAGTGCACCCGTGGGTGCTGCTGAGGCCTGAGAGGCCCGGTGCCCCCATCCCTGCGCCCCTCTCACCACGTCTTCACGGCCAGCCTCGTTTGGGTGGAGGCACTCAGGACCGAGGGGTCCCGCCCCCGAGCCTTGAGACAGCACACAGGACGTCTGCAGTGGTCCCAGGGAGCTCTGAGATGTCTCTTACACATGTACTGGCGGGTCCCCTGACCCAGAACAGAACACTCACAAGTGGGCTGAACCATCTACTTCCTTTGGCTCTCCCCTGAATGACTAGGCAGGAAATGTGTACTGAGTGACATTCTGGCCTTACCCGAACACTGGGCTTGTCTTTCGTGCAGGGAACTGTTCTCAGCAGCACTGGCACTCACCCCCAGAGTGCGGAGGTGCTCGCCTCTGAACCCCGCCAGGCTGGGCCGGCCCCGTGCCCAGGCCCCGCAAGCACTCACCTCCGGGGCCTTTCTGCTTCCGCTCTACCTCCCGGCGGTACTCGTCCAGTTCTCGGTCGGTGAGCGTGTTGAAGGGATTGGGGCCCGTGGTGCTGACGATGACGTGGGGCTGGTACTCCTTCTCAATGATGGCCTTGGAGGCTGTCACCAGCTCCCCCTGCAGACAAAAAGAGCTGCCCAGTCTGCCCGGGCCCTGCCCCAGAAGGACTCTCCCTCCTCCCAGGCCAGGCTGCAGGCAAGGTGGGGTGGGACAGCTTTCCAGGACACACAGACACGCGACACAAGGCCCGGCATCACCGAAGGCCCTGAGTCTGAGCTACAGCCTTCAGTGTGGGGGGAGAGAGAAACACGATCTTGATGCTACAAAATAAATGTCAGAGGACAAAAGAACCCTAGGAACACCCGCAGGTTTCAGAAGTACCTCAAGAAGAATCCCACGTTCTCACTGACATGGATGGAAGAGGAGACTTTTTAAGTCAATTACTCCCCTCACGACATCAGAAAATGTCACCGATCACAACACTCCTGTAGGGTACACGCAGAGCTCTGCTTCTGTTCTAAGAGCACAGATAAGTTCTGTTCTGACTATACACCGAGTTTATGGTTACGTCCCAAGACACTGGGACAACAGCATATCCCCAAACCCCAGCACTTGTCTGAAGAATTCAGAAAATGGAGAACTTGGAGAAAGGCAGAGCAAAGCACTGCACAGCACAAGGGTGGATCCCAGACCACGCCCCGTCTTCCGGGGGGGGGGGGGCGGCTCCTGCCACTCCAGAGGGCGGAGCAAGGCAGGCAGCCCTTGGGGGTGCCAACACCCCACACTCACCAGCACAGCTCTGTGCTGCACGGCTCAGCCTGGTTGGGCTCAAATGCTCTGGGGTTCGTTTTTGAGAAAGTTCACTAGAATTCACACACATTCCCGTTATTTAATGAGAGCTTCCAAAAACCACTGGAAGCAGGAGAATCCAAAATCATTTTGATGCCAGGCCTGACCCATCAGTGCTCCCCTCAGTGAAGGTCCCACAATGGGCACAAGAGCAGAGCCAAACCGAGGCCGGGGAGCCTGGGGGCATGGTCCCTGTCCCGCAAGCTGGGTACAGAGTGTCTGGAACACTCACCCCATGACTGACCAGTGACAGTGACGTAGACCCCGGGGGAGAGAAGGGCAGGGCCAGCTGGAATCGGCAACCTCATTCGGAGCCTCGAGAGCTGAGATGACCCTCTTTTGACCACACCTGACCCAAGGTCGACTGGTTCGTCATTCAGCAGCAGTCCTGACTCCCAGGACAGGGAATCGGATAGCCACCTGCCACTCGGCAGCTCTGGGCCCCAGGTAAACCCCTCCTATCCCCAGGGGAACCCGCTGGGCTGATAGTGGCTAAGGTGCCATGGGCACTGTCATTCTGTAGGTCTATAGCAATGTGGAGAGCTGTGTCTGTATCCTCGTCTCACTGCCAGGAACACAGGGAGGTGATATGAGGTTTGGGAAAGTGCTTAAATTCACTTAAGTCAAATGTTAAACTCAACAAAGGAATAAAATATCAAGAACTGACTGCCACAGAGACGCTCCCTGGACAGGCAAGGGTCTTCATGTGCCAGGACATCTGGCCCTCCAGGTGCCACACAGCTGGTTCCCACCACCAATGGCAGGGGCTCGCTCCCCACTCAGCGAGGGCCAAGCTGCCATCAAGAGCAGCTCTGCACAGAGCTGGGAGAGAGGGACCCTGTTACTCTGGAGGTTAGGAAGAAGAGCAGTGCTGGAGATGCAGAGAACAACAGGCCCTGTCTGGCGCGACCCGGGCCGGGGAGTCAGAGGTGCAGGGGCTGCTCCCTCCAGCGCCAGGCAGAGGCTCCCGCTGCTTCTGCCGCCTGTAGCCACCAGCCCGGCTCTAAGCAAAACAGAAGCTTAATCACTACTTCTGCATTGGACTGAGGCAGCTGGCGTGGAATGAAGCTGTGCAACCCTGGGCTGGTGACCTGACCTCTCTGAGCACCAGGTTTTCCTCTGTAAAACCCACACAGATTTGAATTTGCCTTCTCAGTGTTGGGCCACGCACATGCCAGGTACTCCACACCAAGCTCGCCAAATGAATCCACAGGTGGGCCTGCCTCCTGTTTCTATTACACAGCATGAAGGGTGGCAGCGCGACATACAGCCCAAGTGACAGGTGCAGCAGGACAGAGAAGCTTGGGCTGCACAAATGGGACAGCTGAGCTCCTCCCTGCGCTGGGCAGCTGTCAGAGTAAACTGTCACCCCCTAAACTCTAACAACTCAATTCACTGGTAAAACCCAGCAGGTGGCCAAAATGACTTCCAGTCACACGCTGGCATATGTGATGCCGGGTCCAGAGAGCCTTGGCTGGGCTTCCTGTGCCCGGCGGCACTGGGGCTCGGGTGTGGAGGACAACTCGCTGCCCCCTCTTCTGGCAGAAGACAACACCTGCTTTGTGCCAGAGGCCTCCAGTGAGGGAGAACTGGAAGCAGACAACAGTCCTTCCAGAAAAGCCCAGCGTCCTCAGTCCGCAGTCCTCACCTCAGGCTCTCAAACAGGAAGCAAGTCTGCACTCACCCGCCTTCCTGGGAGAGGAGGTCTTAAAGCATGAACAGTTCTTTCACCTGGTTAAGAAGAAACGTAACCTGCCAGGAGTAGCGCCACCTTCCAGAAGCAGCCCTGTCCTCTGCACTTCAAGGTCCACACGCAAGGACATCAAGGACATCAGGGGAACCACAACACAGTCCCCCATAAATGAAACAGGCTGTGTCGGTGGGAAAGACCAACGTGCAAACGGGAGCACCAGAAAGAGGGTGGAGTGGGGGGACAGACAACCACGTCTGGAGCAGGGAGCCACGTCAGAGGCGGCTCCTCAACTGGGCGCAGTGCAAGCGGCCCGCTCTGAGAACCCCACCTGGACACGTCCCTCGGCGTCTTGTCTGCTCTTCGCACTTGGGGAGGGCTCGGGACTCACCTGGAAGCCCACTCCCCAGAGGCCGGCCCGACAGCCAGGCCGGGGGGCCCACGCCTATGCTCCGCGCAGCATCCCCGGTGACTGACGCACACCCAGGTCTGAGCAATGGGCAGAGCCAACCGAACATGTCTGGAGGAGGAACTGGCCGCAGCAGCGTCCCCCACACAGCTAGGCAGTCTGCCCTCGAGGCAGCCCTAACAAGGTACAGACAGAAGCCACTACCAGCAGTACAGGGCCAGTCTGGACCAGTTGGCTGAGGGCCGAGTGGACTCGACGCACTTTCACACGCCTGAGACAAAGAATCAGGAGCCAACAGGACCACAAGGGCTTATGGCCCAAAGTACCGAACCAGGAAAACCAAGGTGACAGGGACAAGAGTACATCTTTCTCTCTTGCTCTGAGAAGTTCTTCCGAGCTGGAAGTACATTGGAAGGACGAGAGAAAACAAGAGCCGCTGAATACACACACCAATACGCAAACCGGTGCACCCAGCGGAGAAGTGCGGCAGGAAAACAGCGTCTTCTCCGCCTCTCTCTGGCAGCTGGACCATCGACATGACGACACGCGCACCTCACTGGAGGGGCACCCACTGAAAGGGGCAGACCCTGAACATGTCCTCTGATCACAAAGTAAACTTAACTAAGCCTCAGCCATGCCGTCAGCCCTCTCTGCCCTGGGCGCAAGGCCTGCACCCCGGCAGCCTGACGGCTCAGAGAGGGTCGCCCCTGACCTGGACCAGTTACATCAGACAGGTTCCCCACGTGTGCACTAGCACACGTGACACTAGGTATGCATGTACATAGAGAAACTAATTTGGGGTTTCAAGTTTTCATGTCTTTTTCCTCCTTGCAACATTAAAAAAAAAAATCTAGGTTGTGTTTTTTTTAAAAGGTAAAAATAAAGCATTTCATCAGCAAGGGCTGACAAAGACTGTCTGCTTCGTTTCCCATTTCTCTGAAATGACATCTTTTGATCATACAGCCTCCAACTGCCACGGTCATTACACGTACGCTCACAGCTGAGCAAGCGAAGGGACAAGGTAACAGGAGCATTGCCGCGGCTCACAGTCTGTCCCCGAGCCTTCCGCAATCAGCATCATGGGACAGACTCCCCAAACCCCAAACATGCACTAACCGAAGTCCATGCAGAACTGCAGAACACAGTTAACACTGGCCACGTAACAACGCAGAATGCTGACCGTTGTGAAATAATCTGGTGCCAAATATTCTAATTGAAGAATAGAGCACGCAGAACAGGACCTTCTGTACAGTCTCAGGAATAATGTAGAGACCCGCTCACAGCCACTTCAGTACCTAAGACAACGCCTGGCCAGCAGAGAGGAGAGGGACGGCAGGTGGAGGGCAGCGCGTGCCGACGGGTGGTTAGGGGCCGGGCAGTGAGTACCTTTCTAACAGAGACAGACTTGGCAGGACTAAAGGTCTGCTCTGGGAGCTCGAGCCCTTCGATTGTCTCCGTACAGTCAGACAGGGGGGCGTCCTGCAACAGTAAACTGAGTCAGCAGAGCCCGCCAGGCCCAGCTTTGAAGTACCAACGACCGCACAGGATGGAGCTGGCAGAGAGCATGCAGCAGGGACAGCTGGCACAGTGGACGCAGCGCTGACACGGTGCTACGTGCAAACACGACCACAGAACAGGACCGCAGCGGGCCGAGCTCAGGAAGGCGGTGACAACCACCTACGCTGCAGAGTTGTGTGTGAGGTTTCAGGGGTAGCTACTTACACGGTTACCTTCCCCATACCACAAGGCACGGTCCCTTCTGAGAAAGGCGGGAAATGGGACCACATTTACAGGTCCCTCTGCGTCCACTTCGCCCCAAGCAGCACTCCGTTGCAGGCAGCAACACGTACAGGAACAGAAGGCCGCTGACCCCGCCCTCTCCTAGCCCGGCACACGCCCCGCAGACCGGGCGAATCCACCCCAAAGCGGCCGTGCGCCGCCCTCGCAGGCATGCAGTGATGGAGCCGGGCTGGAGGGGACGTGGCCCCAGGCGTGTGCGCACTTGGCCTAACTCGAGGGAAAGTGGCTGAGTGAGTTCTTCTCATGGAGACTTAACAAAGACAACCAGTTGCCTAGAAAGAACACTTACCTCATAGCGCTAACATCCTCTGCCAGCTTAAGAATAATTTTGGAGTGGATGGCCATTCGAGCCCCCACTCACTAACGTCAGAGACGTTCTGAGCTCTCACCTGGACGAGGCTCCTGTCCATCACTACACCACACAAAACCTGGGACTGGGGGCCGGCCGTCTTAATGTCCTGTAAGTTCTGCTCCCGGATCTGAGGACACAAGAAGGACAGACACTTACCGACGGCACAGGGAAGCTGGGCCGGTCACGCCCCAGCCAAGCACTAGCTGCTTGGAGCTCCGCTCTGTCCCTGCTGGGTCCGTGTGACTGCCCTGCCTAGTGGATGGGGCTGGTCTCACTGCTCAGTAATGGGTAGGCCTCGGGGCAGAGGGGCTGTTCCTATACTCCACACTTCTGGGTGACTTGCACTCACTCACTTGAGGGCAAACGTCCCCTATGAGCCAATCTTGGGGCTGGGGGTGTCATGTTCTGGCATACCAACAGTCACGGCTCTCACCGAACCCAGTGAGGGCAGGGTTCCAGTGCAGCCCTGCTGTTGTCAGCCAGAGTCACAGGCCCCGGGCCATCTGCTGCTCACACATCACACTCTGGTAGGACAGCGGCAGCAGCCGCGCAGGCAGGACCGTAGCTGCGATGACAGTGGCCGTGCGAGCCGCCTGCCCTCCAGCACACAAGGCCCCACCAGGCGCGGACCCGGTCGGTACGCACCTTGTTCCTCGTCTCCTGAACCTCCTTGGGGTTCGTGTTCAGCGGGACGAACAGGTTAGAGACAGCAGAGGTGGAAGTCCTGTGTCCATCCTCTCTAGTCCACTGCAATATCAACAACAGTTGAAAAGTCAGAAGCGTGACAACAGTAACGGACACCACAGCATCAATCTGTCCAACTTATCTCACATCTGGTCATGCACTGAACATCACAGAGAATGAACCAATGACCACACTCCTGCCCGAGTCCCTGCGGCGGTCAGATCCGGCGGGCAGGTCCAAATGGAAACCAGCAATGGTGGAAGCCAGGGTCGTGACTGTGCAGCAAGGGCCAGTTAGACAGCCCGGCCGAAATCTAGGGCACCGCACAGGCTGACGACAGCGCTATGCCCCGTAACTCCCAAGGACTAGCCAGTGGGGACCCTTCAGAGCGCATTGGTTCACCGCTCTGAGAGTCGTCAACACCGAAGCCAGCTGGAAGCATGAGATGACAGGATCATGAAAAGCGATGTAATGTGCTACCCAGATGTAGGGACAAACTCGGCACTGTGAGGCGAGAGTGGGCATCACCAAAGTTGTGCATGAAAACAGAGTACAGCATCAGAGTCCACTGTTTGCGTAGCTGTTTCAACCCAAGAAAATCATTGTATGAACGCTTATACGGCAGCTACCTGGGGAAGTTTGGTGATGTCGAATATTTTATATAACGTAGTACTTCTGAGTGTTACAAAAATATCCCAAACAAACTTGAAGCGCTTTATGAGTTCTTATCAGAAGGCTGTTTTAGATATTGTCAGCACACTGCGCCTTTCGCATTGTTCTTTGGCTCTCCAATCAAATATGAGATTTTTAATCGAATTCTAATTCTCAGGCACGAGCAGGCACTGAACATAAAACAAGCCGACGTTAGAGAGCAAATGTGCTTTTCAGAATATTTTCAAGAGGCAATAAGGTAGCCATAAACCATAAACTGGAAAGAAAGCAACAGAAGTGGCAAAGGCTTAGGCACGCGAAGGAGAGGGGGTGGACATGAGCTGCGAGGTACTCACTGACGGTTATCTTCCCAGAGAAAGTAACTCCAGCTTTTTATAAAAATAATTTTTAGTCAAAACATGAAAACCACCACCTGTGAAGCTTGAACACGTGTGAAACGTAACGACAATGACTGTAAGTTAAGTACCAACCTGGGAGCACCGCATGGGCTCTGTGTCATTCTGGAGCCAGAAACAAACCCAAATGCCCGGCGTTGTCTGCCCTCCCACGCACACTGACGACAGAGCGCCAAGCCCCGCTGCGCACACTCAGACACCCCGCCACGGCGCTCAGGGCTGTGCGCTGACATCACCAGCACAGGCTGCCCAGGCCCACCCCCTTTAACAAGTGAAAGAAAAACGAAACAATCCACGAGAAGGAAGCAAAAAGGGGGAAGCGGTAGGCATAGAAGGAAAAAGAAAGGGGCAGGAGGGCTGGGAGCAGGGAGAAGGCAGGGCAAAGGGGAGGGCGGGTTGGGGATGGGTCAGACAGAGGGCCTGCCCCAGCCCGGCGGTGCGGCTCAGGAGCACAGAGGCTCTCTCACCCACCGTGCATCAGGAAGCCACCAGAAGCCCCGGGGAGGACAGAGCTCCTCTCTCCTAAGTACATCTATAAGGTAAAAGCACTGTTACAAGGGAACAGGAGCCCCACTTGCTTACTGGGGCCACTGCCTCAGGACCCCGAGCCTGATTTCGTCTGCACTCCACAACTAGTCATGCAGAGGTGGGTCTGTCCCCGCCTGTCTCCTCACGAGACTCCACTGCAGGGGCCTGTCCCAGGCTCCGCGGCTGAGCACCAGGGCGCAGCGGCTGTGGTGGTGCCGGCAGGTGGCCTGCGCTACACGTGGGCCATGCCGCACCCAGCAGGAGTCAGGAGACTCGGCACAATGGCGCCTACTCACATGCAACAGTCCATGCAGGAGGCAGCTGCCGAGAGCATTCGGAGGCTTTGGGACAGGAGCAGGGAAAGAGGCTGACCGGGGAGGACCAGGGCCAGCTGAGAAGGTGCCCGGGAGCCCAGAGGGAAACTGCTTAAGGACGCACTCAAGACTTTAAAGAACAGACTTTAGGAACTTAATGGAACCAGTGGAGTTGACGACACTGAACTAACTGGTTACGACGGGACTACCTTTCCTCACGTACCTCACATACCAATTGGAATTAGTGACAGCTCCCACTCTGAACGTTACATGGGTGGAGCTGGTAACGCTGAGAGGCACAGGAGACGTGCGACGTTGCCTAAGCAGTTTAAAGCAGACAGCACCGGGTCCTGGCTAGCGACTGAGGAGGGAGGCTCGCCCCCCGGGCGGAAGGGCTGGGTCCCAAAGCCTCCGAAGCCCCTGCTGCCGACTTGCTCTACATCGTCTAACTATGAACAGTAAGGTAGGCACAGACCAAGCAGTTGGTAATACAGCTTGGCACGCAGACACCGGACGAGAGAGACTGCAGCAAGGGTTTCACGTGATCGTGTGTAATGTTCGTCCACACCTTAGTCTTCGACTTGGGGCTGCTTCCATTCTGCCCTTCCTCAGAGGCCGCGTCACCCCGGCCAGAGTTCAGCCACCTTGTCTTCTCTCGTTGCTGCTTCTGAAAACTGTGTCTGAGAGGGGAGCAAGTGCCCGAATCACCGTCACTAGCAAAGGAGTAACCTGTGACACTAGCAGGAACCTCCACATCGCTGTACTTTTTAGATTTCTCTCTCAGAGCCGGGTATCGGTAAGGGTAGCCAGTTCTGTAACCCTAGGGTCCAAAGAGAGTGAAAGACAGTCAATATTCCAGGTCTCCTACACAGACACCTACAAAAGATGCACACACGCACACCCTACGACTCAGCAATTCTGCTCCTTGGTACGTGCCCGACAGAAATGCGAGTATGTTCATTAAAACACAGGTAATCGAATGCTGACAGCAGCACTCTTCCCAACAGCCCTCAACTGGAAACTCAGACGTCCATGACCAGTAGGACAGATAACTGTGCTGTCATCACAGAACAGAGTACGTCACAGCAAAGAGGGTGTGTACTCTATTGCCAGTACAACATGGGGACAAATCTCACAATAGAGCACAAAAAGCACAAAAGAGGCAAAACCAACCTCTGCTGTGAGAAGACACCGTTGGGATGGTAAGAGACAGGAAGAGGGATGGGGCTTCTGAGGTGCTGGTGGTGTTTTTTGATCTGGGGGCTGGTTCCAGTGTCTTCAGACATTAAAACTAATAAACTGAATACTTATGTAGGTGCACTCTCCTGTTTATTATATTTCAACAAAAAGTTAGAATTAAAAAAAAACACAGGGCTTACTTGCTGCTGGCTACAGTACAGGTTATATTAACCAACCTAGTTAATTTCTTTTACTTTTTATTTTTATTTTTATTTTTGGGGGGAGCTGGGGGAAGGGAACAGCGTTGGGGGGTCGGGGAAGGGAAACAGACAAGTTGCTGTCCTTTTGTTCTTTGGTCTAGTTGTGGAGGACGTTGCTTCAGCAGCCCATGTTGGTATCATCTTTGTGCTCTTCCCGGGTGAGGCAGCTGCCCGCTGGCCACTGGACGGCTGCTCACGTCGGCTCACAGCAGCTCACAAAAGCGCACGCCAGCTGCTGGCCAGCCCCACTGCAGCCTACGCCGTCGCCAGTGACTCACGGCAGCCAGCTCCAGGTTGTTCCCCATCTTAGCTGTAGAGGGCGCAGCATCACTGGCCCTCATGTAGGATCCGAACCGGGGCTCCGCTGCTCAGAGCTGGCGTCCCAAGCCAACTCTTAACCAATGCGCCACTCGGCCGGCCCATTTTTTCACTTTTTAAGTCACAGTTTAAAAACCATGATAATCTTTAGGATAGACCTAACAAGTACACCTCATAACACCCAGTTCTTGGCAAAATTACTTTACCGCTGACTCTAACAACGTGCAAGTCCAACCTCCGCCTCTGCCTCAAAACCATCTAACTACGCTTTAAAACACACACCTCACCCTCATGCCTCTGCAACAGCCCTTAGCTGCTATGCTGGACCAGCCTGTCTGCTCACCAACCCCAGGCAGGACCTCCAAGGCAAGGATAAGGTCTTATTTATCCCCCTTCTCAGTGCTCAGCACTTGGGGGGTGTAGCAGACAGACTTTAGGGTGGCCCCACGGTCACCACCTCCTGTAATGCCCTCCCCCCTGGAGTTTTTAACCAATGGAATTCAGCAAAGGTGACAGGATGTATTACATGAGTGTAGCACCCATCCTGAGTCTGTCTGTTGCTGGCTCTGAAGAAGCAAGCTGCCATGATGACCACAGCTGTGAGAAAATGTCCCAGCCTGCGAGCGCCTTGGGAGGGGAGCCCAGGCTGGGCCTGTGAGGCCCTAAGCGAGGCCCTAGCTCAGCTGGGCCCGCATCCCTGACCCGCAGTTTCATATCTGGACCAAGTTACTCACAGCACCTTCCTGGGGAATGAGAAGAGGATTAAGATCTGAAAGGATTACACAGGGTTGGTCATGTAAGATGAGTCGTGGAGCGCCCTGCTTGCCGGGTACTTCAAACACATTCCCATTCTTCTCAATCTAGTAACCCCCTCACCCCTCTGGGCGCGTCTCCTCTTTGGGGGCCGCCTTCATGACCAACCATTTCTTTAATACACTAAAAAAAGGATACTACTAATTTCTGAATGGAGTTATTTGTTTGCCCTCAGAAAGAGAGGTAAATGTCTGCATTGGCAATTTTCCCATTTATGAGCATGCTTTGTTGAGGAATAATAAAAGATAATGACTCAGCTATAAGAAGGCTGTCTTCAGGAAAGGACAGTTCTTATTAATTCAAGTTTCCTCTTGCTCAGAGAACCAGGGCTCGGATAATCTCCATGATTGCAGGATAAACTATCCAGGACTTCACAAAATTGTCCCCCAACAGGGTCTGGGTTTTTCTTTATTCTTCCCCTTTAAATGCTGTCAAACCAAAATCAGAGGCTCAGACCTACTGTACAGCTTATTGTTAAAACGTGGATCCATTCCTTCCTTGAGACGCTAGAATTAAATATATCTCGATTTTGTGGGAAACAATGGAGCGTTTCTTCTGTGTATGTTCAAATGAAGTCTCTCATGGCGTGAGAATCTCCAACAATTCTCCACTCAATTATTAGCGAACACACATGGCTGATCAGAGAACGCTAATTAAAACATGGACCATGACCAGTGCTGCGTCCAGTCTATTTCTTATAAACGATATGGCCTTCTAATGTTAAAATTATGCTAATGACCTGTGGATGTTAGAGACACTGAATGAAATACCCTTGTCGTGACCACCTCTCATCCTTCGCTGTCCTCCTGTCACATTAGAGTTACTGCCTAATTCTGACTCCTCCCTTCCCATCTCCAGAATGTACTGAGTGCATGAGGCAGGGTGGGCTGCTTCTCGACTCTGGTTCCTCTCTCCTCTTCCCACTTAACTGTGAAGCGGAAGAGCCATGAAATGTCAAAGTACTCGCCAGGAGGAGAAGAGGGCTGTAAAACCGGGCCACCCCAGCGCTCGTCATCTTGGTGGGCCTCCACTGGTATGTGACTCCCAACCTTGATGCCGGGGCCACCGCTGCCCCTCTCAAACCTTCACCAGCTGTGTCTTTCCTGAGGTGGAGCCATCCTGGTCTGCTCCTAACTCCACCCACTTCTTCCCCCATCTCGGGGAGCTCTGTTCCTCTCCCTGCTTCCGTGGCCCATCCTGGCACACACCCCATGTCTGCCCCTGAGCTCCCATCGCACTCAGTCAGGACACAGGTCACAGGTGCTGGCTGCATCTCCCTGAATAGGATGACACCTTGCAGGCAAGAACTGTGCATGGCTGCAGGCTGGTGGGCAGTCAGTCAGTTAATGCAATCCATCTTTACTGGGCAAGTGAACTCAGAAGCTACGGAAGATCTGCTCCTGAGGATACTCAGCCCCTGAGGATGCTTAGGACAAACACCCTGAATCAGATCCATGAATTCTTTTTGTTCCAAAATCTTCAGGGAAATTCAACTTCCTGCCTCCTGCAGCCACCCATCCCATGTGTGACCTGCTCCAATAGTGAGGACCTTGTGTCCCTTTGGGGCCAGTGCAGCTCTCTGTGGCACCCAGCACAGCCACACAATGCCAGGGATCCAGCCCTTCCTCAGCCTCCTCTGTCCCACTCTCCTGTCCACCACGTGAGGTCAGGCAGCGGTAAAGCGGATGCACTGGGAGCCCATCTAAGAAGCGTGACAATGTAGTATGAAAGGGCCCATACGGCCGCCTGTCTTATGACATGGTCACCTCGACCCTGAGGACCTCGTTCTGATATTTACAGAACCTGGTAAATCAGAAAAGGACCCAACAGGCTGTCCCCAACACCGTGTCTTCGGTCGTGCTGCTGCATCGACCGCACACGCCTTCCTTCTCCCAATTCAGCCCACCGCGACCCTGTCTATTCCTTTTTTTTTGAGGGCAGTGTCACTGGCCGTCATATGTGGGACCTGAACTGGGCCGCTGGCTTCCCAAGCCAGCGCTTAACCACCGTGCCACTCAGCCGGTCCCCCACCCTGTCTATTCTTTGAGGTCACTTCCAAGTGCCATCTTCTACATGAGAAGCACGGACTGTATCACTGAGACCCCCGTGCATGGACTACTACAGTACCCCCACTTTGCTGAAAGCGCCACCATCCCAGCTGTGCACCGAGCTGAGCTCCGTGTTTCTGCAGGAAGGACAAGGGTCTCCCACCCAGGACGTTGGCAGCAGGTGTCTCTGGGCCCCAGTACTCGGCTTCAGTAATCAGACTTAGTGTTAACACTTGGCTGACTGACAGGCCCCTCAAAAGCATGTGTGTGGGACCACTGGTGTTGAGCCGATCCCAGGGCCTACCACAGAGCAGAGCATGAGTGTGAGCTTGTCCCCACGGAGGCCAAAGAAGACCACCTTGGAAAGCAAAGTACGACAAGAACGCCTCAGCTTGGTATTTTATTGTGCTCGAGCCGAGAAGTCACCCGCTCCCGGTAAAAGCGCTCTGATACTGCATGGAGACAGCAACTTCATAACACACTTCACCTGCTCTAACACATCACCATTTGTGCTCTACAAATGAAGCCCCATAAGCAAGCAGTAGCGCGGCTCTTACCAGGTTGTCGAGCATCCGCATGAGGGCTTCAAACTCCTGCTCGCCGATCAGCCACTTGGGAGGTGACCCAGCGCCCTCGCTCGCCGGGGACCCCGGGGACCGGGATTTGGCTTTGTACTTCCCAGGATCCAGGAGCACTAAGTTGTCTGGCCCTCCAGCACTGGCCAGGGTTCGAACCTTTTCCAAAACAAATGAACAGTACAGTTTGAGCTTCTTACTTGACAACAAAGGGGTCGGGCAACTATGAGAGACCATTTAAACAGAAATGTATTATATAAGACTTTCAAGGAAACCAAATCACTGAGTGTAAGAATAAACAAGGTAGGGTGGGAGGTGATAGACTAATCACAAGGTTATTTTCAGAAGTTTCTCTTTAGCCTAACAAAAATATTGGGCACACCCACTTGGAGGAGAAATGGAAAACAAAGCGCCTACCCAGACCGTGGGCGGTGGACTAGGGGCTGCACTACCGCAGACCTAAGTCCAGGGAAGAGTGGGGAGTGCAGACACGGGGGCTGAAGGGCACTCACAGCCCTGAGGCTGTGGGCACGTCTCTCCTGCTCTGCACCTGAGTGCCACAAGGGTCAAATGAAATGACATGTGATCACACATGCCAAGCACTTGGTCCCAGGGCAGGCACACATGAACACTCCATAAATGGCAGCGGCCGATGTATTTAAAAAAATAAAAATTTAGAAATTAAAAACCCAGTAATCATTTCTCAACCTAAGCCATGAAATCGCATTTGCCTCGGTCAATTTCCAGATCCATGGGATCAGACTTGACACAGAGGCCGCACGGCACCGCCTACCTGGATCTCACACGCGACCACCAGGTTATGGATGTAATAGAAGGCCTCCTCGACGCTCTCCCCAACGGATACGAGCCCATGATTCCGGAGAATAAGGACCTGAGGGGGGAAACACGGAAGTTCCATGGCGCTAGGCAAGACGATGGGTATTTTCAGTTTTTTTCTTCCCCACTACATATTTTTTTTTTTTGAGGGCAGTGTCACTGGCCCTCATATGTGGGACCTGAACCGGGGCCGCTGGCTTCCCAAGCCAGCGCTTAACCACCACACCACTCGGCCGGCTCATTCCCACTATATTTTAAACACCAGATTAGATGCCTACTGACCTTGCTTTTAGGCCCCAAATTTTTCTGAATTAAAACTTTTTCCTCCTCATCAACCAGAATCCCATGATAATCATGATAAGCCACTTCTCCGAGGGAAAGGGCCTCCGGGGAGATTGGCAAGAGGCCACATTTCATCGCAGAGACCTAGGGAACAAGCAGTACCATGAATGAGGGCAAATCAAGAGTCACATATTGACAGATGACATGGTAAATGCTTTCCTCAAAGAAATAAAAAGGGGAACAGAATTTATTCTTCTCAGAAATAAATGACCCCATGAACTTAAGACAAACTTTACTTCTGGGAGCTTACTCACTTTACACTTAAAAATTGAAGCTATCACTACGCTGGGGGAGCCTCAGAAGAAATTCCCCATCTTTGTGGATTTCTACAAAAACTGACTATAAACCCTAATGATTAGATGAGCCCTGAATCTAATGCCATGAGAGACAATGGCTTCCTCTGAATGAGTCATAACATCGCAAAGAGGTTTCTGAAGTGCTATAAGGTTTTTGTGTACTTTTCATCTTAGGTTGTAGGTGCGGTGGAAACACCTGAAAATTAGTTAAAAGCAAATTTATAGAAGTTTAGGATAATTATACTGAATAATTTCTCTACATTTAAGTAAAAAATCTAAGTGTTCACACAGCCCTTAAGATTCCCAAGCTGACTTCAGAATTCGCTCATTTTGAAGGTCCTCTATCTCAATTAACAGGCTCCAAAGACTCAAACAATTCCACAAAGAAAAGTTAATCTAAAAAGACAATACCAGAAAAAAAGGCAATACCATATTTAACTTCTTTCACAGTATCAGCTGTAAGAAATTTCCTTTGTAAACTTATCTAGATAATTTTTAAAACAAATTACATGGTCTGTAATTTGTTATAATCATATTTTCAAAGGCGCCTCTAACGGTTCTTTAAAATGCATGGGCTTTTTTTTCCTTTTGCATGATTTTTTTTTTTTTTTTTAAAGATTTTATTGGGGATTTGGGGGAGGGGACCAGCCAAGTTGTCGTTCTTCAATCTTCGTTAGGGAGGGCGCCAGTAGCCATCTGGCCTTTAGTCGACAGCTCATGACCTCTAAGCTCAAGGTGCTGTTTTCAATCTTAGTTGCCGGTGAACGTAGCCACCATCCCATGCAGGAGTCGAACCATCAGCCTTATTGTTAAGAGCACACGCTCTATCGTCTGAGCCATCCAGGGGGCAGCTCAGCTCAAGGTGCCGAGTTCAATCTTTAGTTGCGGGTGGGCATAGCCCACCATCGAACAGGCAATCTTGTTGTTACACCAGCTGAGCCCTTCTGCCACCTGTTGGCAGCTCAGCGACAGCTCAGCGAGGGCACAGCGTTCACTGGTCCATGTGGGAATCAAACTGGCGGCCCTATTGCTCAGAGCCTGTGCTCTAAGCCAACTCTTAACCAACTGAGTCACTTGGCTGGCCCCTCTAAGCCAACTCTTAACTAACGGAGTCACTCGGCCGCCGGCCCCCTTGCATGATTTTTTTGTAATTGGAGGAGCACGTACTCTTTTAGGAAAAACATTACATCATTCAGAGAATGCTACAGCTAATAAAACTTTGAGGCTGACATCAAGAACCACATCTTCAAGTAAAATAAACAAACCAGATCTATCATTCATCCAAAAAACTCAATAAGCATGACATTAAAACATCAAGATAGATTACAATTTAGCATTGCTGGTCAGCGGGGTCATCTATTGTACAAATGGGCCCATGCGGTCATTCAAGTGTAAACTGCTGACAGGGTTCTAGAGTGCTGCCCTTTCACATGCCCGTACCAGCAACCACAACGTGCATTCTCATACCAACAGGTCTGGGCTGTTGGGATGACCTTGGGAGTGGGCAGGGGCGAGCTCCTGGGAGATCAGGGCTGAGCTGTCAGGGTGACCCTGGGAGTGGGCAGGGGCGGGCTCCTGGGAGCTCAGGGCTGAGCTGTCAGGGTGACCCTGGGAGTGGGCAGGGGCGGGCTCCTGGGAGCTCAGGGCTGAGCTGTCAGGGTGACCCTGGGAGTGGGCAGGGGCGGGCTCCTGGGAGCTCAGGGCTGAGCTGTCAGGGTGACCCTGGGAGTGGGCAGGGGCGAGCTCCTGGGAGCTCAGGGCTGGGAGGCCAGCTCTCCTAATAGCCTGCAGTGTCTGTGCCCTCTTTCCTCAACTGCCCTCTCCTGACTCTCCCCAGCCCGGTTCCGCTGGCTCCAGACAGGACAGCTGTGCGGAAGCTGGCCAGAGGCATTTCCAGGCCTCGACCTCTCCCTGTCACACCCACTCCGCCCCGCAGCCCAGCCGCATGCTCACCTGCACCCTACCGACAGTCCCGAGCCCACGGCCTCCTGTGCCCACAACCCATCTTGTCTTTCCTCTTTTCTCTTTTCCTGCTGTCGTTCTGCACGTCCCAACAGGCTCAAACACACTGAAATCTGGGCTCCACCCTCAACACTCTGATTTTCTAATTTGTAAGTCTAAGGGACATTTTCAGGATTATTATATAGGGTTTTCAAAATTAGATAGCACATGGACTCCTTAAAAGAAAAAAATACATTCTTTTAAGAAAGTCAGATTTAGTGAGTGAAAAAATGTTAAAATTAGGTTCACTGACTTGCAGCAACAAGAGGGCACCTGAGAGGAAACGTGAAGTGCTGCTCAAGAACCAGAGCCGAGGTTGCTACCGGCCACACTCACCCCGGCACCGGCTGGTGTGTGAATGTGCACAACACACTTCACGTCCGGCCGTGCAGCGTAAATGGCAGAATGTAGCGTGAAGCCAGCTTGATTCACTCCTAGATTAGTACTTCCACGATCTACGATGTCTCCTTGGAGATTGATTTTGACCTGAAAACAAAAATTTTAAATGTCAAGAGGATTTCAAATTACCCTAACTAGAAATTATTTAAACCAAAGTGTCATGTTTATAAGTAATTTTAAAAGTCTTTCTCTGAATCAATCACACAAAACATGGAACTTTTCCCTCTTTCTTGGGTTTTAGATGTCTAACGGGGTTGGGTGTTTAATTACGTAGCATGACCTACACACACGTGACGCCCAAGAGGAACAGGACATTCTTACCAAACTGGATGCAGTGACTTCACTGAACAGAAGCCCAAAGGGTACGATGAGGAAGTGTTCCTGCTCGGAGCTCGCTCTGGTCTGTGGGAAAAGGACTGAATTAGCTCAAATATCCAACTGAAATTATTTGCATCTCTTACAGTCCACAAACTCACAGGTTTGTTGGGATAAATTTTTTTTTTTTTTTTTTGAGGTCAGTGTCACTGGCCCTCATATGTGGGATCCAAACCGGGGCCTCCGGCCTCCTAAGCCAGTGCTCAACCACCACGCTACTCGGCGGGTCCGTGGGATAAATTTACCATAGCAATTTATCAGGTACGTCATGCATCTTGGTCACATTCATGATCATTAACTTTATAAAGAAAAAACCTGGTGGCTACCAAATCAGTATCATGTACAGAAAGGTGTCACTCCTCGGGTGTATAATAATGAAAACCAAAACTTACTTTTAAAAAGCCAAAATGGATTTGTTTTTAGGTCTCAAAACCTGTAAACAATGAATAATCATAAAAATCTCAGACGAGAGAGAGCGCTTCCTTCCTCCCTGACCATTTGTGTCTCTACGACACCGCATCATCATTCCCGGGTTTCTTTGCTCCTTCCATACTAGTTTTCTGTAGGCAATTCATCCAGTACAGATTTGGCACATGCTGTGTATCTGTGCTAAATGCTAGTAATACAGCAGGAAAAAAATAAGAGCTTTGCCCTCAAAGAAATACAGCCTTGTTTTCATGATGATTTGGGGGTAAACGCTAAAGACTTCCCAAAGCAATTCATGTTAAATGCATTTACAGGGTGGCTGGCCGCTTAGCTCAGTTGGTGAGAGCATGTGCTCATAACACCAAGGTTGCCAGTTCAATCCCCACATGGGTCACTGAGTTGCGTCCTCCACAACTAGATTCAAACAACTACTTGACTTGGAGCTGATGGGTCCTGAAAAAACACTGTTTCCCAGTAAAAATTTTTTATAAAAATGCATTTACTATTGGGTGAAGAAGTCTGACAGGGTCAGACAGGTGGACTTCAGTGTTTGTTGAAAAGGCTTTAAAGGTGTTTAGTCCAACCCAAAGCAGTGCGTTCTCCCATGATGTACTAAACAGACACACACATGTGGGGACATTCACCATGTCATCATGTGACCTGCCTCACTTCTTCATTCAGCAAATAGTCAACAGGACACCTACTACGTCCTGGGTGCTGGGCTACAGCAGTTAACTAAATGGAAGCTGGAGAGATCCAATCATTGAAATGTTCTCGCTCACTAAGTGGAAAGAAATCTGTCTTCCTGAGAGTTTCACCACTGCTTCTAGTATGTAACATAAACAAGCTCTATCCCCTTTCTGCAGCTGAGTTCTCAGATAGCTGAACTCCGATCTCCTCTGTGTCTTCACGCTAAACTTGACTCCCTCAGTATAGTATAAATGGAGACCCACAGTCATTTAAGACTCGAGTTACAATCTTAGCTCTGCCAACAACTGGCCATGCTGCTTTGGGCGCCCTGGTCTCTTGACCCCTAAGATGGGATGATCAGTGAGGCGCTCACTGTGACTCTGACAACGGTAAAGAAGCAGCAGTCGTAAACCAGCACCATCAACAAACCGGTTCTCCAGAAATCCCTGTTACCTGGCTCTCTGCTGCTCTTTAGGTTGTTCCAAAAATGTACATGTGGTTTCCACCTTTCCCCCAAATACTTTCCCATTAATGGTGAGTTAGCCAGGCTTTTTATTTCTAGTCAGTTCTTTTATTTTAAAAAAATGCTAATTGGGGGTCGGCCGAGTGGCTCAGTTGGTTAAGAGCTCGCTCAAGAGTGCGAGCTGAGCTCTGAGCAACGGCGGTTCGATGCCAGCCCGAGCTGAGTTGCCGTTGAGCTGCCAACAGGTGGCAGGATGGCTCAGCTAAAAAAAATAAAATAAAATAAAAATGCTAATCTTTTTAATTAAAACAAAACTATACAATTGTCCCAATTCCCAAGTTGGGTCAAAACAAACCATAAAACAAGGAATTATTTTGTGTATTTGTTAGTTGGAATGAAGAAAAATAAGGTTGGAAATAAAAAAATAAATGTCATATATTTGTGCTTATTTTAAAAGTCTGTATTCTGAAACATACATATAAAGAGTACTTAGAGGGTACGTGCACAATTTAAGTGTAATAAATCAAACAGCCATGTACCTTTAACCAACTCCACTTCTCTTCCCCCATATCCCAGAAGTAACCACTATCCCGAATTATGTGGTAAGCATTTTTTCTTTTCTTTATAGTTTTACCTTACCCCTAAACAATATATTATTTTTATCTGTTTGTGAACTTCATATAATCAGAATCATACTGCATTTTTCAGTGACTTTTTTCAACATTTTTAAAAGTATAGTTGGTGTACAATATATTAGTAATAATATTAGTTTCAGGTGTACAATACAGTGATTCAAATTTTTAAACCTTACAATGTGACCAGCACACTAAGTCTGGTTACTATCTGTCACCATGTACACTTATCACAATATTATGGGCTGTATTCCCCTTCACCTTTTTCACCCGTCCCCCACCTCTCCCTTCTGGCATCCATTCCTTTGGTTTGTTTCTGATTCTGGTTTTGTTCTGTTTTGTATGTTTAGATTCCACATATAGTTGAAATCATATGGTATTTGTCTCTGACTTATTTCACTCAGCATAATAAATATCCTGTAGGTCCATACATGCTGTCACAAATGACAAGGTTTTCTTCTTTTTACAGCCGGGCAATATTCCATTCTACATACATGTACCACCTCTTCTTTATCCAGCAGTCTATCAGGGGACACCTAGGCTATATCCGTATCTTGGCTATTACTGTAAGTAATGCTGCGGTGAACACAGGGGTGCATATGTCCTTTTGAATTAGTAGTTTCGTTTTCTTCAGAGAACTACCCAGGAGTGGAATTGCTGGGTCGTATGGTAGGTCTATTTTTAATTTTTTGAGGAACCTCCATGCTGTCTTCCATAGCAGCTGCACCAATTTGCAGTCCCACCAACAGGGCACCAGGATTCCCTTTTCTCCACGCCCTCGCCAACACGTGTTGTTTGTTGACTTTTTGATGATGCCATTCTGACAGGAGTGAGGTGACATCTCACTGTGGTTTTGATGGCATTTCCCTGATGATTAGTGATATTGAGTGATACTGATACCTTTTCATGTGCCTGTTGGCCATCTGTATGTCTTCTTTGGAGAAATGTCTCTTCCTGTCCTCTGCTCAGTTTGATCAGTTTTTGTTATTGAGTTGTCGACATTATTCTGTGGCCTCCTCCAGATTAGGATATACATGGTATAATTTATTCATTCATTTCTGTGTAGTACCCACTGAATGGATATACAATTTACGTAGCTATTTTTCTGTCAATGGACATGGTTTCCATTTTGCTACTGAAAATGCTACGAACATTCTTGTACCTGTCTGCTGGTGTAAATGTTCAAGTTTCTCCAGAGCAATGAACGAGGAGGTGATACCAATTTATTTTCCAAAGGGCCTAACTACATGTATACTCCTTCCAGTAGGATATGACAATTCTGTGCTTCTACAACCATCTTTTTTCAAAATTAAAATCAGATGTCTGTGAAATGGTATTCCATTGTGGTGGTATTTTTTTTTTATGGTAATGCAGTATTTTATTTTTTCTGTCCATTAATAACGAATACTTGAGAACATTTATAATATTAATGGAACTTAACCTAAAAGAGGTTGAACTTACATTTAAAGTATTTCAATACCAGGTTATTCATAAGAGATAATTATGGTCAAAATTATTATGTCAAAAACTTACAGTTAGTCTACATACAATTCAGTTGTTGATAGAAAGCTCTGTGGTTGCTAGAAAGAACATCTGGTTTACTTCACTGATAGAAATCTCTCTCAGTGCTGGGACGGCCTCTTCTTGGTATTTCTTCCGCTGTTGACTTTTAGCATAGTTACCTGTGACTGTGTTGACGGAGTTCAGGGGACAGGTACTCAGCATGTTCATCCCAAATAAGAGCATGTAACCGATCACTATAGTGATGAAGAGGTAGACAGGCAGTGCAATTGCCCAATACTTTTGAGGTTAAGCCTACGTAGTTTAGCTAAGATTCGGGAATAAAAGCCCACATGAGATACAGTATGAAGCCAAATTGGGAGCTTAAAAAAAGGACAAAGCCATAAATCGCTCTTTCTGGCAATGGCTACGGTGAATTTTCCATCATCTCCTCTGTGGCTTTAGGCAATCTCCAACACACGCCCGCTTGCATATGCACACACCAGCTCCCCAAGCCTTGCGTACAAGCGTGCACCCGTCTCCAAACCTCGCGTGCACGCGCGCACACACGCCAGAGAGCGCACACCCCACCGGTGGGGAGGATTCGGCCGGGGCGGGCAGGGGAGGGCCAGACGCCCGTCCAGCTCTGCAGACTTTGCTTCCCAGCAGGAAGGGAGAGCAAGGCGGTTAACTAGACCTGTATGGCATCCCCAGGCCTGGGCCATGGCGCCCAGTACTCTGGTGGGGGTTTTTTTCACCATAAAGTTTACTTATGGTTCAGAAAAAATTGAGTGAACAACTTTCTCTGAAAAAATATACTGACTCTGTATAGAGTGTAGCTATTTTGGGAGGACACTGGTCAGTTAAATTACCCTATTTTCTATTCTGAAAATGACAAAAAATCCCTTTTCCTGTCTGATTAAAGAAATGGTTGTGCCCAAAATGGCTGAAAATAAATACAACAAGAAAGGCAAAAGCTGTAAAGCTAGGGCATACTATGGGCTCTATGAGAAAGTGTCCAAAATACCCAAAATGGCGACAAGGAACATTTTGCTAGAATTTGGAGTTCTTTTCAGTTATCTTTTTATTTTTAAGCTGAGCCATCCTGCCACCTGTTGGCAGCTCAGTGGCAGCTCAGCTCAGGCTGGGCATCGAACTGCTGTTGCTCAGAGCTCAGCTTGCACTCTTGAGCGAACTTTTTTTTTTTTTTTAAAGATTTTATTGGGGAATTGTGGGAGGGGAACAGTGTTGAGGAATCGGGGAAGGGGAACAGACAAGTTGCTGTCTTTCTGTTCTTCAGTCTAGTTGCGGAGGACGTTGCTTCACTGGCCCATGTTGGTATCATCATTGCGCTCTTCCCGGATGAGGCAGATCAGTTGCTGACCTCTGGATGTCGGTCACCGCAGCTATTGGCAGCTTGCGCTGGCTGCCAGCTGCTCATGTTGGCTGCTGGCCACTCACTGTAGCCTATGGCAGCCCACTGCAGCAGGGGCTGTAGCCCACACCATCGCCGGGGCTTGCACATCCCAGCTCCAGGTAGAGCTGTTAGCTGTAGAGGGCAGTGTCACTGGCCCTCATATGTGGGATCCAAACCGGGGCCGCTGGCGTCCCAAAACCAACTCTTAACCAACGCGCCACTCGGCTGGCCCTTGAGCGAGCTCTTAACCAAATGAGCCATTCAGCCAGCCCGTCTTTTCAGTTATCTTTGCCTTTTGCTCCATGTTTAGGGATGCACCTGAATTCAATGTAATTAAAATTTCCCTTATTGTCAACAGGTGCTTCACTGTACAGCTGTGTGCTTCCTCGTCTGTAAATAACCTCCCACGTTGTCAGCAACTCTCTCACGTGACCTTCCTGAACGGTGCCAGGTGCTTCTTTGTGAAAGCG
Organism: Aselliscus stoliczkanus; assembly: GCA_033961575.1. Taxonomy (NCBI): domain Eukaryota; kingdom Metazoa; phylum Chordata; class Mammalia; order Chiroptera; family Hipposideridae; genus Aselliscus; species Aselliscus stoliczkanus. The sequence continues at coordinate 142,018,913 of CM066734.1, forward strand.
AGCAAAAGCATTTCTGATGACATCTTCTGGATCTGTGCCATTTAACTGCTCACCAGACATTGTGAGGAACATGATGAAATTTATGGGCCCTGGAGCCTCATTCATCATGGCATCTACTCATCAGTTACATTTTTCCCCAAGGAGGCAAGCATATCATGGAAATCTTGTCAGTGAAACCATCTCTTTTGACCAATCATATTAAAAGCCTCTTTGAATTCCTGAATCTGTGACTGGCCAAACATGGCGACCACGATGGATGCTGCACGCTGGGGGTCCTTCCTGGGGGTGCTTCCTGATGGTCTTGGTCTTGCCCTTTAGCTCGACATGGTGTTGATTAGATCCCTGCAGAGCCGTGAGAAACCAAGTAATTCGGTGACCACCTCTCTGTGCTCGTTGACACTGTCACAAGCCTGCTACTCTCCATTGTAGGTTTAATTTATCATTTCCTGGTTACTAACGAGTTGAGTAACTTTTCATATTTTTACCAACCATTCTTATATTTCCCCTTCTGTGAAATTCCTTTCTTGTCTTTTGTTCCATTTTATACTGGTTTGTCCTTTCCTTTTTCTAAAGATTTTATTGGGGAATTGGGGGAGGGGAACAGCGTTGGGGAACTGGGGAAGGGGAACAGACAAGTTGCTGTTCTTTTGTTCTTCAGTCTAGGTGTGGAGGACATTGCTTCACTGGCCCATGTTGGTATCGTCATTGCGCTCTTCCCGCATGAGGCAGATCAGTCGCTGGCCTCTGGATGGCCACTCACGGCAGCTCTTGGCAGCTCACACTGACTGCTGGCTGCTCATGCTGGCTGCCAGCCACTCACTGTGGCCTATGGCTGCAGCTATGGCGTAGTCAGCGATTCCAGGTGGAGCTGTTGTTCACCATCTTAGCTGTAGAGGGCAGTGTCACTGGCCCTCATATGTGGGATCTGAACCAGGGCCCTGCTGCTCAGAGCCAGCATCCCAAGCCAGCTCTTAACCAATGGGCCTCTCGGCCAGCCCTGGTCTGTCCTTTTCATATTGATAGTTCTTTATTCTGGATGCTAATTTTTTGTTGGCTACCTATGAAGTAAAATCGTCCAAGCTGTAGCTTTTACTTTCACTCTCTTTATTTATGGTATCTTTTAATAAAAAGAAATTTCTTTATTTTAATGTAGTCAAATTTATCCACATCTTTCATGACAGGTGCTTTTCTGTGTTAAGACATCCTTCCTTAGGTGAGAGGTTAAAAAATATCAATGACTTTCACCTATATTGATGCTAAAATTTTTACAGTATCACCTTTCACATTTGATCCTTAATTTATTGGAACTGCTTGTGAGTACACATTCTAAGGCAGGAATCAGTACAGTCTTCTAGTTCTGATGTTCAATCTGTGATAGCACCAATTATTGCCTAGTCCATGTGCCATGCCGATTCTGTGGATCTGATTTCAATATATGAGATCTGGTTCTGGGCTCTCGGTTCTGTTCCATTGGTCTATTTGTTTCCTCCTTTACACTATTTTAATTAGCATCACTTTATAAGTTCATGGTAGGAAAAAAAAAAATCTCCTTACCTAGTTCTTCAGGACTGTCATAGCTACTCTTGACCTTTTTTCTTCCCTATAAATTTTAGAAGCATGCCATCAGATTCTACATTTATAAAACACTATATAAACAGACTCATAGATACAGAAAGCAAACTGATGGTTGCCAGATTGCGGGGGGTTGGGGGGGCCGGATTGGGAGGGTGAGTGAAAATGGTGAAGGGATTAGGAAGTATTATACAAATTAGTAGTTACGAAATTGTCATGGGGATGCAAAGTGCAGCGTAGGGAGTACAGTCTATAATAATGTAACAACTACCATGTATGGTGCCAGGTGGGACCAGACTAATGGGGGGGGGTGTCACTTCTTAAATTATATAAATGTCTAACCACTATGCTGTCTACCTGTAATCAATATACAATAATACTGAAAGTTAAGTCTCATGAAAAATAAGAAAAAAATAAAAATACTATATAGCCATTTTTATTCATTTTTTTCCTTGTCTGTATACATCCGTAATTCATACAGCTATAAGCAGTATATATTTTACATTCTCTCTTATAATTATTTTTCATTTTCATGTTTTCACATGGTCTTTATAATTATTTTACATAGTATATAACATTCCCTCAAATTGATGTTCAATAACTGAGCCATTTCCAATGCACTGCTGGATGTTTAGACTCTTAAAAATTTTCATTATTAGAGATAATGCTATAGTAAATGTATTTGTAAATATATCACATTTTCTTCTTTGACTTAAGTCCTTAAGATTATTTCTAAGAGTGAGCTTAATAGATCTATGTTTTAATGGAAAAAGCTTCAAATACACAATTTTCTGAGTCTGAAGCAAAAAGTAGAAAGTGCTAAGTACAGATTTAAAGTGAAAAATAAGAAGATATTTCAAAGTCAGTTTTCTAGCCCCCGATGGACTAGTGCTGGCCTCCCTGCCTGTCTTCCCACACATCTAATGCCCCTTCTCTTTGTATGAAGAACAAATTCTAATGTCCCAACTTAAGGTCATTCACTGAAAACCAGTATGTCTGTCAAAGACCCACATCAAGTCCCCACAAGTATAGTGCAGTGGTCACAAAGGTGGGATCAAGGCTACCTTCTTAAAGTCCAGATGGAGCTGAACCTAGGACTCCACTGACACCCAGAGGTATTTAGGGACGGAAGGGCCCTGTCATCAGTAGGTGCCACTGGGCCATCCTGTCTTCTGACACCCCCCAAAGCTTCTTTAAATCTGGTGCAATCTTAAAATAGAGATTTAATTCAGACAATCATCTCCAGTCCTCTAACACTTATTAGCATTTTTAAATCCCTTTAGCAGAAAATCCCTACGGGGCTCTTTGAAAGAAAGGGCACAATGACCTGTTAGCACTTTCGGCGACACTGATAAATATGGTTAATAGTTCTTTTCTGTTAAGTGTCTATATAACACCTAAATTTAAAAAATGGATGCCAGAAATAGTTAAAAAACAAAAACTTTCCTCCTCAAAGACTCTCTAGTTCACAACACATAGGCAATATTTTTGGTAACTTGAATTTCTTTTTTACTCATTACCAAGTCCCAAACAGATCACTTACAGAAGAGTAAACAATTAATATTTTAATTCTGCCAAGTTCTAAATAATTAAAGGGGGAAAAAAAAAGCAATTTAAGCAATTCAATCTTATGTAAATAGCATTTATAATAGGACTAGTGGTAAACAGCATGTAAAAATATCCAGAGTGTGACACTGTTATTAATACCAGGGACTGCATTTCCTGTCACAGCTGTAACGCTTTCACGGAACTAACTTTTAGGCAACCATTTAGCATTTAATCTCTACACAGAGCACTCTGTCCAGTATAATGAGCCCCAGATAGCAGCCATTTTCATGTAGGCTCAAGAGCTGGCATTTGTGGTAGGCTAACTGGACCCACTGGTCAAGTATCAAAAGACACCATGGAGTTCTTGTTCAATCTTTTTACTGAGGCAGAATGTCAATTCAGTTGGGGGTTTCACTAAGTTGTTCACCCAGAGTTTCCCGGGTGCCTACTCTGTGCCCAATACAGCTCCTGGTCCTGGGAACACACAGCAGGAGTCACAACAGAGATTCCCTTCACAGAGCTGACATGAACAGAGGACGGAGATGCTAACAAACAAGTACACGCACAGTATGGATGGGGGTAGCTGCCATGGGGAAATACAGCAGGTGTGCTGGGGGAAGCGGGGTAGCATTCTACAAGCACAGAAGTGTCCGGCAGAGATGCACATCCCGCCCCAGGGGCCCAGGGCACTGGTCACACGGGTGGGCTCCACAACACCCCCCAGAGGCTCAGCATTCCATGCGTTGGATGGACTTATCTACTGATAAGCACCGCTGGTCGTAAGTCCATATGCAAAAACACCTGTGTGCTGAGTATGGCGAAAAGGGTAAAACCACCTAAATGGCTGGTAACACTGGCTGCCTCAAGGGAGATGAGAGTACTGGCAGGACTATAATGACTTCTTTAGACATCTGTGTAAGGTACACTTGTTCCTAAAAGCAGGCACTATATTAATAATTCAAAATTCCCAATAAAAGAAATTAAGTGAAAACAACAGAGATTGGAACAAGTTTAAAAGGAAAAAAGCAATTCAAAAAGAGACGATATCTCTACAAAGAAAAGAAAAAAAGAGAAACCTGACGAAGCATTAGGAATCTAAGAAGGCAGAGGGCATGGGCTTCCAAGCCAGGAAATAGTCTGGCCATGGACAGAACACTGTACCAGGTGGTCAGAGGATGGGCACAAACATCAGTAGGAGCTCCCATGCTCTCTGTGACACGATGTGGTCACTTGCTGGGCAAAGCAGCTCTATTTCAAAGACAGCAGAAACAGTAGGGAACGCTGGTGGGCTGGTGAGAGACGCCCTACAGTTGCCAGGCAGTGCTGTGGGTCCATTTGGGACCGAGGTTGTAAATCTATGGACAAGGCCAATGGGCTCTGTGGGAGGCTCTCTGCAGCAGGATCTGGCCGCTCAGGTCCAGGGACAGAGAGCATGATATTGGCAAAAAGTGTTCCTGAAACGATGGTCCTGAGGCTCAAACTGGACCAAAGAGGGAGCGAGTGTGGGCTGATGGGTTGGGATGAAGAAGGGAAGGTCCGCAACGGCAGCACTTACTGGTTCCCTGTTGTAACCCCCAGTTAGAACAATCTTCGTGCAGAACAATTAATATTTACAGCAGATGCCCAGTAAATATTTATTGCAAGAATGAACTGAAGAAAACAGAGGTCCTGGCAATGCTGAAAAATGGCTAAAACTGGAGTAACTAAAGAAGTAATGTGAGAGAAAGCTCTGATCAGAGTAAGAAAAGAAATCTTCATTCTTGGGTTTTTAGGCATAAAAAGAATTTTAGGAACTGTGTATAATTTAGTAAACACTCATTTATTAGGTTAGCATGCAAGAAAGGAGTTTTAAACATCTACAGTTCTCAAAATTTTTAATTGAAACTGGCTGGATCTCAGATCATTACACTCTGCAGGCAGGAATCAGACGGCATTGTTCTAAGACCTCCTTCAGCTCGGTGGCTGCCCCCTTCTCTAAAGGGGAAGAGGTGGTCCAGACACGTGCTCTTCCATCTACCATTCAGTTACTATCCCACTTACTACTCACTGTGATATGATTGTAGATAAGCTGAGACCATCCAAAGAGATCTGCTAGTCTGTAAAATGCTGCCAATTTACACCGCAATAATTTCTCCCCTTTGTCATAGGCAATCGAATCAGATCCTCTAAGGTCATTCACAGGAGTCACCATACCAAGACCTGAAATAACGAAAAACAAAACTCCAAGATTTAATATTTCTTACCAAATGTAAATCAAATAATAACAGTTCTGAGATAGTAATCTTCCACACTTGACCAGTCAGTCTCAAAAACGCAAAGACTATTTCATAAAGATCATGTTCTCCACCCCCAGCATTAGTACAATTAAATTGAAATCAATAACAAAATGGTAGCAAAATTTGTGGGATGCAGTAAAGCAATACTTAGAAGGAAATTTACAGTATTAAACATTAGAAAAGTAAGATTTTTTTTAAAAAAGTGATCTAGGTTTCTACCTTATGATGTAGAAAGAGCAGAGCAGAGTAAATCCAAAAATAAAAAAGAAATAATAAAGACAAAAGTGGATATCAGTCGAACAGAAAAAATAATAGAGAAAACTGATTTAATCTTGAGAAGATCAAATATAAAAATAAAGGGCCGGCCAAGTGGCGCAGTGGTTAAGCGCTGGCTTCCCAGGTTCGGGTCCCACATGTGAGGGCCAGTGACACTGCCCTCAAAAAAAAAAAAAAGAACACATAAAAATAAAATAATGAAATGGAAACAAAACACACCTCTAGACTTATCAACAAACACAGCAAAGATAGAAATTACCAGTATAAAGAAGTAGAGAGGGAGCTGGCCGAGTGGCTAAGTTGGTTAAGAGCATGAGCTCTGAGCAACAGGGTTGCTGGTTCAATTTCCACATGGGCCAGTGAGCTGTGCCAAGCTGAGCAACTAACAGGCGGCAGGATGGCTCAGCTGGTGAGCGCACGTGCTCCTAACAACAAGATTGCCGGTTCGACTCCCACATGGGATGGTGGCTATGCCCACCCGCAACTAAGATTGAGCATGGAACCTGAGCTGAGGCCGTGAGCTGCTCCCGGGCAGCCAGATGGCTAATGGACTTGGAGCTGAGCTAGCTGCGCCCTCCATAACTAAGGCTGAAAGACAATAACTTGGCTGTTCCCCTTCCCCAATTAAAAAAAAAAAAAATCGTAAAAACAAAACAAAAACCCCTTAGGCTGAATTTTAAGTGGAATACTTACAATGCCGATGTACCAAAATAGAATACAAAGGTAGCATACAAAGGTCTGACAATTAAGTTGGAGAACTCATTGTAACAATGTTGCTAACCTTTTTTTGTTGTTGTTTGTTTTTTGTTTTTTGAGGGCAGTGTCACTGGCCCTCATATGTGGGACCGAACTGGGGCCGCTGGCTTCCCAAGCCAGCGATTAACCACCGCGCCACTCGGCCGGCCCTAACCTTTTTTGATATCAGAGGAATTATTCATTACGAATTCGTACCAACTGGACAGTTAACCAAGGTTACTATTTGGAAGTGTTGAAAAGGCTGCATGAAAAAGTTAGATGAACTGAACTTTTCGCCAACAATTCATGGTCCTTGCATCATGACAATGCACCAGCTCACATGGCACTGTCTGTGAGGGAGTTTTGAGCCAGTAAACAAATAATTGTATTGGAACACCCTCCCTACTCACCTGATCTGGCCCCCAATGACTTCTTTCTTTTCCCGAAGATAAAGGAAATATTGAAAGGAAGACATCTGGATGGCATTCAGGATATCAAGGGTAATACAATGACAACTTTGATGGCCATTCCAGAAAAAGAGTTCCAAAATTGCTCTGAAGGGTGGACTAGCACTGGCGTCGGTACATGGCTTCCCAAGGGGAGTATTTCTACGGTGACCATAGTGATATTCATTAATGAGGTATGTGGCACCTTTTGCTAGGATGAGTTCGCAAACTTAATTGACTGACCTCGTATAACTGACAAGGTAATACAGATTTCCTAGTTCTGTCCACTAACGGCCTAGAAAGAACAGCTAACCCAGTAGCAAGGCACATCCCTAACACCCAGACAGAAATTCCATTTCCCACAAAAAGAATTCAAAGCTTCTTAGAGAAACGGCTGATTCCAGATCTGAGGCAGGTGATGCACAAGATGAGCCCAGAGGCCATCTCCTCACGGGTGACAGCTTGGCAGCTGTCAGGCTGCAGGCTCAGGAGAGGCCCCCCACTGGTCAAAGATGGGAAAATGTGACTACCAAAAAAGAGAACCATAATGTTTTGAAACACATTAAATGTATTTAACTCTATGAGTTCAAAATAATACTAAAAAACAATAATAATACAATAATTGATCATCTTAGAAGGATGACAGAAAGGCAACTCTGTATTTTGAAAAAGGTGCCCTTTCCTATATAAACTATAGCACTGGGTAACCAAAGAAGGGTTGAGGGAAAGGTTTCTTATACCGTACTTTGCCAAGTATAGTGCATATTTTTTTGCCCAAATTTGTGAGGAATAAATAAGGATACATATTATATACATGGGTAATACTAGTTCTGTATCCATATAAATACTTTTAATTCTTTTATTTATGCTTGTGAGTTAAAAGTGTAACTCGAGAAATCAACAGCGATATCCGTATGCAAAATAATACCCTGGAATGCGATAATCAGTTTTGTTGAGCTTAGGAAGAACTTGCAACTATGAAGAGTTCTTAGCCTTCTACGATGTGTAAATATCGTAAATTTGTTGCCAGTATATGAAATTTCTTGTTCCTTGTATCTGTTCTTGTGTTCTGTAATTATTCATTATATAAAATTTTTTGTACCATGTTAAAAACTAAATGCTAAAATTCCTTTATAATACAAAAAAACCAAGTATCTAAATGTAAACAGATAAAAATTTGAATTACATAATTAAAACAAAAGATTTTTTTTTTTCCCTGAAAGTTTGGGCCAAAAATGTCAATGCACATTATACACGGCAAAATACTGTATGTGTGTGCTTAAGAGCTGATTTTCAAAAGATCAGCAAGGAAGTTGCTCTGCCAAGAACCAAACCCCAACCCAAAAGCAGGTCATCCACAAATGGTTTAGCACCAGGTTCCCCATAATTTGCGTTGACTGACAGGGGAGGGAGCAGCCCCCTTTTTGGTCACACCCCATTTCCCAGAGAAGTTTCTCTTTAAACCCGGGGAGTCAGAGATGGAATCAGGAATCAGCAAAATTCATACAGTAGCAAACTCCACTGGTCAAAAGCCCATTGTCTTTATTTTTATTGTTTTTTTTTTTTGAGGGCAGTGACACTGGCCCTCATATGTGGGACCGAACCGGGGCCGCTGGCTTCCCAAGCCAGTGCTTAACCACCGTGCCACTCGGTCGGCCCAAAAGTCCATTGTCTTTAAAGTACAAAGAGAAAAAAGACAGAGATGGAGGGGTAACTTGTAGCTTTAAAAAGGTTGTTCCCTGGGCCAGCCGAGTGGCGTGGTGGTTAAGTGCTGGCTTGGGACGCCAGCAGCGGGTCCCACATATGAGGGCCAGTGACACTGCCTTCAAAAAAAAACAAAAACAAAACAAAAGGCTGTTCCCCAACACTGTTCCAATTCCCCAGTTAAAAAAAAAAAAAAAAAGGCTTAAGAGATGTTAGGTCAAAACAAACAAAAGCTAACCCACAACACTGAGGGATGACCTTTTCGGTGATGAAACTATAAAGAAAAGCAAGGCAGTGAACGGTTACTGTGTTAGTCCAGACGGCGATGCCTCCATGGGTAATGGTTATAAAGGGCTCAGATTAAAATAGCTCATAAATTATATGTCATTTGTCCTATGCCATCTATACATGTTATACTTTACAACAAAGGTTAAAATTGGTTTTTAAATTTTTATTTTTAAGAAACAAACTATTAGATACAATTAAAAATATTTAGATTTCTTCCTTTTTATGGTGTGGCATTACTAAAATAAATTTTCCTTTCTCTCTGATTAAAAAACAATATGCAAGTAAATATATTACATTATTCTTTTATTATCTAATTCTCATGAAATGTCACTGGAATCCACTAAGAATCCATGTGAAAACGTGAAAACATTACTGACTACCGTTCCACTTAAGGATGAAGGTTTGAGCTGGTCAATTGAATGCTCTTCTGAATGCTCTCCAGACATTAATGATAGATCACTCTGGTGAATGTCAGTTGACTTCTAAGAACACCAGGGGACGGAGAGGTAAACTGCAAACACCAGGTGATGTCACGGAAACCAGTACCTTATGCTGGTCGGTCAGAAGCTGACTATCCATCTAGAACCATCGGATGAACCCAGGCTCAGTACACAGCAGGTCATAGTACTTGATGGTCAAGTGACCCTCGGTCACACCTTCGCACAGGTCACCTTTCTTTGCTCACATTCACCCACCTAACATTTCCCTTCTGGCTTGCTTTTGGAATTTCTGTTTCTCACTCATTTGTGGGCAGCAGTGAGGAATGATGGGTAAGAAATGTTGGCTTGGCTGAAATGAGTTTAGGCACAATTGATGTGCCACTCCACAAGCATTATTTCTGATTAGTTCAATTCCCAAAGGGTCTGAGAAGCCACATGAAAAGTCACCTGCCTGAGAAATAACAGTCTCACTGGCTCATAAAAAAGAGCCTTCCACATTCAAGACATGTCCAGGCTTATGGCCTATATTTACTATAGCTAAAACATTAATTTTCAAAAGACTCCCTTCTATGTACCACACAGTAGTGTGTTCCCACGTCAGGCAACTTCTGGAAAATGACAGGGTATGGACAGAGTCAAGAAGGACTCACTCATGTTCAGGGCAGCCATGCCTCCTTGGGGGGCTGCAGGGTAGACATTCGGCACATTCGCGGTCATAAAGTCTGCGATCTGTTGCAGTGCCAGCAGGCCGGTGGGGTTCTTGCCCTTCTTGAATTGCTCCTGTATCATTGATTCCAATTCTTCACAGAAAGCCTAATAAGGCAAATTCAAACAGTGAGACCCCCTTTCTTTTCTGTGAAAGGCAGGGGTAACTTTCACAGAGACTAATCTTCTGCTTGTTTTCATCCAGTCCTGGAAAGGCAAATGGATGTTCTCAGACAGTGCTGCTTGAAGTGTAAATGGGCACATTCTTTCTGGAAAGTAACTTAACAGTATAAAAGCTTAACAACTTCAACAGGCATTCTGTTCTTAAGAATCTTTTCTAATGAAATCATCAGGAATGTGCTCAAAGATGTTCATTCCAGCAGTACTGATAAAAGGGAAAACAGGTAACAGTCTGCATTTAAAGCAGCAGCAGGACTGATGAAACACACTGACCTGCCTGACAATGCAACTCTATGCACAGTCAGCAGGAGAGGCCAAAAAAAATTAAATGACACAAAATTGCTCCTGATACATATTTGAGTTAAAAGGTTATAAAGCAATACAATCAGTTTTTATAAGAGTTAATACTTATGTAAACATAGAAAAAGGCTACAAGTAAATACATCAAAGTGTTCACTGTAATTTCTCTTGCTGACAAAATTATTAGGAATTTCCACATTCTCCTTTTCTTCATAATTTGCTTTTTGAAATTACTGTTTTAAAGTTGAAAAGGGACCCTAAAACATTTGTCCTTCATCAAATAATCCTAAATTAGGCAGAAAGATTAAGTTGGGTTGATGATTTTAACATAAAGTCCCTACTGAAACAATACACATAATTTAATTTCCCCAAACTGTATTAAAATTATTTTTCACATACCCTATAAATAAATCTTGTCAAATAATTATAAGTAATAACAGTTAATGTGAAATATGAGCTTGCTGATTATGCAGATCTGATCATAAGCACTCCAAAGGCTTCTGGATGTTTCTGTATTAACCTTGATTCTAGTTTCTCACTGCTTGCACTGAAAAGGGACATAGCCAGTGCCAGCCTACGTGTACCTTTCATGGGCGACAGCAAGCATAAAGGTGTTAGTTTGACAGTATTAAGGAATGTCAAGAACCAGGAGCCCGTCGCCCCTATTACGTGACATAAAGTCATAGACCGTGTATTGTATTGTGGTAATCAGGAAGGAGAGAAAAGCTGACGGGGCCTTTGAGGCCAGGAAGAAATGAAGTAAACCACCAGACATGGTTTGGGGCCATCTGTAGGCTGCGCAGAATGCACTGATGTGGATGGATACACACAGCTACAGACCGAGACAGAGACAGAGAGCTGCTCCTAAACACCAGAGTGCTGGCACAGGGTGCACAAAAGCTGAATTCAACAAGCTCCCTGCTCTTGTGGGCCCTCCATCTGAAAAATCAATCCATGCCAATGGTTTGCAAATCCACGCACAAAATCTATGGGGCGCTCAATTCCACACACACTACAACACATACCACATACTCACATGCATTGTAATTCAGCACACACACACCTCAACACACAGAATACTAAACACTGACCCTAGACAGATGGAAAAAGATGGTCCCTGCTCTCCAGGAGCTTAAGCTTACTAAGGAAAACACAAAAAGAAAAAAAATGACAGTACAACGGGCCCTCTGTATCAATGGCATTCCCAATGACCAGTATATGCAGTAAAGAGCTGGCTTTAGCAGTGACAGTGAGGGCCTGCAGCCACCCGTCTGGATCGCAGGGGCTGGCTCCAGCAGCAGTCACGGGCCAATGACCCTGCACACCTCCTTGGTCCTAACTCCAGACAGTTCAGCTTCCACACTCTCACCTCTCCTCCAATGGCCCTGACATCCAATTCACCCCGGCCTCCCACATCCACGGTCACACCCTTGATCTGCTCATTCCTAGCAACTACGCCCCTCTTCCATCTCAGAGCCAAGCATGCGCTCTCCAACACCCTCGCCTGCTGTCTAGCTCACCCTTTCTTCAACTCATCCATCGTGACCCTAATACCCTTTCACCGTCCCTTACCTTCTGGATGTCCTGACCTCCCTCACCCAGCTTAGACCCTTGGTTGAACATTATAATCATTCTTCCGCTTACACCTACAACTCTACCATTTCATCTGGCAAAATCCCAACCCTGGGTAAACTCAACTTCTCACCCTCCTACTCATGTTGCTGAAAGTGGCTGGAGGCAAAAACAAGACCACGCTGTGTTGGCTCACTGTGAATTCGTGCCTGCTGACCTGGGTGTGCCCTTCGCAGGGCCCAGCAACTACGGTCAACTTTCCTTGCCCAGACCCTCGCCCACTCCATGCCTTCTCTCCCTTCTTCTCCAACCTCTGCTGCACAATCCCTGAGCCCAATCTGGGCAAATGACTTCATGCACTATTTGTTGTACTGAGAACAGAGCCACTGTGAACAAAACCTTCCTGAGTTCCCTCCGCGTCTACCCAACTATCAGTATCTGTGCCGACAGGGCGGGCCTTCCCACTGATCACCGCGGGTGAGCCATCCATGCTCCGAAAACCAAGAAACCCACAGCAGGTGCATCACTGTCAGCGAGGCCCAGGCCTCAGCAGTCTTGGCACTCATGTCTGCCTGCTCGTGGGGCCTGCCCACACTGCATTAGGTCAGTGACTGTGATGGAAACAACCTGTCAGTAGGGACTTGACCCTCTTTGCAGCCCCAGCACAGTGTCTGACGCACACAGGTCCTGTAAGTTTAGTTCCCTCCTTTTATCCCTCATGATTCTCACTTAGTTTCTTGTTGCTTTTATGCAGGAATACTGCTCAAGCCCAAAGTCTAGATGCTATCTGATTCTTCTTCTTCTCCCCTCTTCCCCTCCAACCCATCAGCAAGTCCTATTTCTCCCACATTCAACATAAAACTCGATGAGTCTGCCTCTCTCCATCTCTACTAGCAGTGCCCTGGCCCAGGCCGCCATCACCTCTTATCAGAAGACGGCTCTGTCTTGCCCCACCCACATGCTCTCTCTATACTCACCCCAGACGGAGTTCGTTAAGAACTCAGTCCTGTCATTCCTCTGTGTAGTCCTGCAGTGACTCCCTACTGTACTCTGAATGCAAAACAAGCTCCTGATCTGAGCTTCCCCAGCTTTCCAGGACCTGCTCCCGTGTCCTCACCAACCTCACTGCACCTTCCTCCTGTCACCTCCTAAGCTCAAACCCACCACTGCTTTGGATTCTCCCCGCCCATCAAACGCAGCCCTCTCCTAGGAACTGCACATCAGCCCCTCCCCCGACTTGGAATACCCCACCCCAGCTGCCCACTCCTCCCGGTCACCCAGTCAGACACTCTTCCTCCCTCCAGGAGGCCTGTCTAACCACGTCATTCTCAATCTAATTACCCAACTGGTTCCTATGCCGTGCTTCCACTTGCTGTTTGTTGTTTATGTCCTCCGAGTAAAAGGCAAAGTCTGAGACATGACCTGGGTGCTGACACAGGTGTTACACATATGCGAAAATTCATCAAGCTGTACACTTAAGATCTGTGTAATTTACTGTACATTATACCTCAGTAATATGTGAGTAGTAACAACTAAACAAATAAAATCTCTTTGAGTTAGAGGCCTTGTATGTCTCGTTTGCTAAATCCTCAGTTTCTAAGACAGACTAAACATTTTAAAAATTCACTGACTAGCCTCCAAACAACACCCCAAAATTTTAAGGGAATACAGCAAGAACAGACTAGAAGGATGAGGCACACACAGGGCAGCAGCATCAACAGGAGAAAAGATGAAGACAGCACTCCTTCACCGAGGGGCAAACAGAAGACACTTAGTTGTGGTTCAAATGCGGAGGCCTACTACGTGCCCAGCACCAAGCTAGGTATTTTGGAGGAAACAGTAAGCTTTAAAAGGTCCCAATAAATATTCTCTGGAGAAGCCGTGAGGAAGTAAAAACAAGAAATAAACACCCCTCCTCCTTTATGATAGATACTGAAGGCTTCATTTATTGTGTCTGAGAACTTGAACTAAACTGAATTCTACCAACAGGGATACACATGCATACGAGGCACTGGTGGCCTGTGTTAAGACAGACTGACTGACACACACACACAGAGCACCAGAGCTGCAGTGCTGGAAGGAGGAAGAGCCCCTCAGAGAGGGAGCTGCTCTTACAGGACTCTGCAGAATCATGGACACCCTCTTTTTTTGCTCCATCATGTTGAAGTCCTGGCGAAGGTCTGGTGCCATGTTCCTCTCTCGCAGGTATTCTGGACTGTTCTCATCCACCCTGTCGAAGTACCTCTCTTTGTGAGGGGCTGTGGTTGGGGGTGGTGAGGTCACCACTGCAGCCCGAGTATCACCATTCATTGCACAATCTTTCTAGGCTCCTACAGAATCAAAATAAAAGAAAGTATTGTTTTTGAATCAATGTCCAATAGCATTTCACAACGAGCACGTCAGCCTAATAAATACAATTTTCAGCATGAAAACACTCTGACTGACCAGTTGGGACCGTGACCTGTGTGAGGCTTCTTTGTGGCCTCTGAGGCACATGGCTCATCAGCCATCTCCTGCCCTTCACTACCCAATGGCGTATCTCGTCCTTGCCATTGTTCTTCAGCAGACAAAGAGAGCAAGCTAGTGAAGCTATTATGTCCTCTGACACTGAAAATGACCTAGGTATTAAAAACCGGACCACAGGGCCGGCCAAGTGGCGCAGTGGTTAAGCGCTGGTTTGGGAAGCCAGCGGCTCCGGTTCAGGTGCTATATATGAGGGCATGACACTGCCCTCAAAAATAAAAAATAAAAAATAAATAAATAAATAAATAAAAACCGGACCACAAGATAGTTTAGAGTCATGATACGGTCCCACCCCAACAGGATCTGCTAATAGCACAGTTCGCTTCTGGGGAAATAGGATTTATGATATTTTTCCAAAAGAGTTATCAGTGGTGATTTTGCAAAGCATTCCCCAAGCAGATCAATGGAGAGAAGCTGCTCACATATCTGTGTTCGGGCAAATGGGAAAGGCCTTCATCAACACCACCTTGTGGTTCAAAGACAACGGCAGGTGCCCAAGGTGTGAACAACCTAAACGCCCAAGGGGCTCACATGGCGACTCCCTGTGCATTCTTTTTTTTTTTTTTCAGGGCACTATCACTGCCCCTCATAAGTGGGAGCCGAACCGGGGCCGCTGACTTCTGTGCATTCTATTTAATCCCAGTGTCTTACATGAAATGTTCAAAGGTACTAAATTATGTTCACCTTTAACTACTAAATCTCTAAGCAGCACCTTCACTAATCATACAAAAAGTTCGATTTCTGTTCTGTTCCTATACAGCACTGACTGCAGTTTAACAATCTAAATGCAGTATTTACTGAGCATCTACTGTGTCCAGGCACGAATGAACCAGACGTGGCCCTCACTTCGGGGAAGCTGGGCTCCGTGCAGCAGGCAGGCAGACACAGGGAAAGGCGGAGGTGCTGACTGGGGCGCGACCTTCAGACTGGCCGGCACAGGAAAACATGCTGAGGGGGGGGAAGCAGAGGCAGTACCGGGAACAGCTTCCAGCATACACTGGGCATGTAAAGAGAAGGTTTTTGAAATACGTATTAAGATCAAGAAGGAAAGGATAAAGAAACAAAATGAGAAACAAGTCTCCAAAGCCCCAAACAGAGCGTTTTCATGGAGACTGAGTGAAAAGGTCCCCAGGAGAGAGTGAGGTGAGCAGACAAAGATTTCGAGGTTGATTAAATTAGCAACTAGTAATTAGTGCCCCTTCCTTACACTAGACACAAAATGTCATTTCAAATGGAACACAGACCAAAGTGCAACAGTAAAAACTATAAAATTCTTAGAAGCAAACAGAGGAGTAAACCCATGAGAACTTGGTCAGGCACGAAAAAGGATATGCAACAAAAAAGAGAGAAACTGTACTTCCTCAAAAGTAAAATAATTTGTGCTTCAAAGGATGCATAACAAAAGTGAACAGACATTGAGGGCCGGCCGAGTGGCGCGGTGGTTAAGCGTTGGCTTAGGAAGCCAGCGGCCCCGGTTCTGTCCCACATATGAGGGCCAGTGACACTGCCCTCAAAAAAAAAAAAAAAAAAAAAAGTGAACAGACAACCCACAGACTGGAAGAAAATATTTGCAAATCATATATCGGAGACGTGATTACATCCAGAATATATAAAGAGCTCTTACAGCTTAATAATGAAAATAACAATAAAAAACTGAAAATCATCCAGTGACCACAGTAGATGTCACAGGAGCAGGACTTCCCAGCTGAGCCTAAGGTCCCGATTCCCCAAATTGTGAGGTATGAGTAGTAACAAGTTTAAGCTGTGAAGTCCTAACATGGTCCGCTCTGCTGAAATAGGTAACTAACATAACGTGACTGGTGACAGGGGAGAATGGCAGCAGCCCCAGCAGTACTCTAGCCATTGTTCTTTACTTGTGTTTGAGCCCCTCGCCTCCCTGTGGTCAACATGCTCTTGTCTGCCTCCTTTTACAGATGAGGGAACCAAGATGCTACTAGGAGGGGGCTACGGGCAGTTCCAGGCTGTCTGGCTGCAGAGCTTTGGTTCTTAACCTCTGGGCCATATTGTAAGTGATGATGACGACAGTGGGTGGCAGAAGGGGAGGGGGGACATGGGGACACAATGTCTCTCTAAAAGGGATAACAAAGGATGGAATCAAGGGCACAGATGCAAAGACTGTCTTGAACAGGAGGCCCCAAACTTGGGAATCTGGGGGCTTGCACCGTTAGCTTTTCAATGTGTATATGAATCGACTGGGAATCATGTTAAGACATAAATTCAGATTCGGTAGGTGCAGGGTGGGGCCTGGGACTCTGCATGCCTCATGAGCCCCTGATACCAGTGCCACTGAACTTGGACGATGGTGAACACCAAGGCTTTAAAGAATATTTTGTTGGGCCGGCCGAGTGGTGCATTGGTTAAGAGCTGGTTTTGGGATGCCAGCAGCCCCGGTTCGGATCCCACATATGAGGGCCAGTGACACTGCCCTCTACAGCTAACAACAGCTCCACCTGGAGCTGGGCTGTGTGAGCCCCAGTGACGGTGTAGGCTGCAGCCCCTGTTGCAGTGGGCTGCCATGGGCTACAGTGAGTGGCCGGCAGTCAGCGTGAGCTGCCAATAGCAGCGGTGAGCGACCATCCAGAGGCCGGCGACCAATCTGCCTCATCCGGGAAGAGCGCGATGACAATACCAACAGTGAAGCAATGTCCTCCGCAACTAGACTGAAGAACAAAAAGACAGCAACTTGTCTGTTCCCCTTCCCTGACTGATTCCCCAATGCTGTTCCCCTCCTCCATTCCCCACCCCTCAAAAGAAGAATATTTTGTTTACACGAAAATTATTTTGTGGTACAAGCAGCTAAAGAATCTGTTGAAGAAAACTTGTTTTCAAGAAAAAGATCAATTTGGATATAATTTTTTAAAACCGAAAGATATGGGCCGGCCGAGTGGCGCATTGGTTAAACGCTGGTTTTGGGATGCCAGCGGCCCCGGTTCGGATCCCACATGAGGGCCAGTGACACTGCCCTCTACAGCTAACAACAGCTCCACCTGGAGCTGGGCTGTGCGAGCCCCGGTGATGGTGTGGGCTGCAGCCCCTGCTGCAGTGGGCTGCCATAGGCTGCAGTGAGTGGCCCGCAGCCAGCGTGAGCGGCTGGCAGCCAAGCGTGAGCTGCCGATAGCTGCGATGAGCGACATCCAGAGGCCAGCGACCGATCTGCCTCATCCGGGAAGAGCGCAATGACGATACCAACAGTGAAGCAACATCCTCCGCAACTAAACTGAAGAACAGAAAGACAGCAACTTGTCTGTTCCCCTTCCCCGATTCTCCAACGCTGTTCCCCTCCACCAATTCCCCAATAAAATCTTTAAAAAAAAAACAAAAAAAAACCCGAAAGATATGATAGAAATAACAGCATGTTTAAAGTGACACCATTTCAAGGACTTAACGTATGAAAATAACAGAGGACTAAAAGTCAGCACAGTAAATGAAGCAATGAACTAAGTATACTCTTTAAAATGTACTGTTCTCTAAATGTTTTTTTTAAAACACTTAGTTTAACCTGTGTACTTAAACCTAGTTTGTTCTAAAAGACTGACCCAAAGAACAAAACAATAATGGTTGTCTGACATTTCTTCATTAGATGTAAATGAAGCTGAACATTCTGAGCCAATGAAAAATATGTTCTAGTTCGGTGTTAAAAAAAGACAAAGGATATAAACCATAATATTATGGTTTCCCTATTACTAAATGAGTCCCAATTTTTAAGCCATTTTTGTTGGTAAATAAGGACACGGGAGCATTTCAGAGGCAACTATAGCTGCTTCCTGGTTCCCAGGGCTGACTGAAAGAAAAGAATCTTTGTAAAACCAACATGTAAAGATAAGGCAGAGATAACTCACTTTTTATTACAAATTGCCATGTGAAAATGGGGTAAGAAAAAGACTGTAGACAAGCATGTGTACCATTCCTTCAATAAGGAAGTCCATACATTTAAGTTAAAGTATACATATTCTGAGCCCAGTAATCAAGAAAAAACATAATTCCACTTTTAAAGTATAATACCTATACTTGGTTGTGGCTTCATATACTGAGCTATGGCTTCAGGTTTCATTAACTTAATTTTTTAAGAGTGGGTTAAGACAGCAAATTTATTTTTTAGAAAGATCTCTACAAAGAAGTTATTACTTAATACAAATTTTTTTTTTTTAAATGGAAAAATACAGATGTAAAAAAGTTCCGACAGAGGGCCGGCCAAGTGGCGTGTTGGTTAAGAGCTGGCTTGGGACGCCAGCGGCCCCGGTTCAGGTTCCACATATGAGGGCCGGTGACACTGCCCGCAAAAAAAAAAAAAAAAAAAAGAGGTTTCGACAACATGTAGAGTAACTTGACACATTGTGGACCAGTGATACAGATTTGCGTCTATATATTTACAATAAAGGCCCGTCCTCAATGTGTTAAAACATTTAAAAAGCAGGATCAATGACGAATACACAGATGGTTGTAACATAAATATTAAAACCTCAATACAGGTTTCCGGTAAAATGGCACAATAGACAGACGCTGTGCTAACTACCCCCCAGGATCACACCAAAATTACAAACAAATTATACAGCATTCAACCCTGGAGGTCCCCGGAACACTGGAGGAACAGAACCACTAAACGAAGAACTTAAAGAGGAGGCCGCGTCGGGTCTGGTGGGACGGGCGGAGACGAGAGAGGGAGAGCCCCGTGAGGGAAGCCCCAGCCGTGGGAAGCTTCTCCGGTTGGGGGAGAGACCCTTCAGCCGCACCCCAAGCTCACCAGCCCGGAGCTCCTTTGCCGGGAAGAGGAGTTCTAAGACAGCCGGCAGTAAGTTAGTGAGGACTCTCTGCTCAGCTCGGTGAGGCTGAGGGCGGCTGGAGAATCAGTGGGGCCGGCGCCCGGGCGTGCTCGCCGGTGAGCACTTACCTGGTTCCTGGTGGAGGGAGTGGCTGTGTGAGCCGGGAGCCTGCGGGGACGGACTGGACTGAGCACCTTTGGTGCAGAGGCTGGAGGTTTTTGGACTGTGGTTTCCGTGGTGTGGGGCCTGCACGCGAGTGGTGTGGGGAGGACGCCATTTTGTCAGGGTTGGGCCCACCCACGGAGGGTCAGGTCCGGGACTTTATTGGTCTGGATTGGCGCAGAGGTGCGTGTGTGCGTGCGCATGCGGCCTTGGATCCCCACCCTCTGCCAGGCTTATACTGCGTTGCCAAGAGAAATGCTGGGCGGGTGCCCTCCGGCTCCAACAGACTGCTCACTGAGACCCGGGAGTGCGCGAGCCACCTAGGATCCCCACCCTCCGCTCGGCTTGTGCTGCGTTGCCAGGGAAATGCCTAGTGGGCGTGCTCAGGCTCCAACAGGCTGCTCACTGAGACTCGGGAGTGCGCAAGCCGCCTCGGGTCTCCGCTCTCCGCTTGCAGAGTTGCCAGGCTGGTGATTGGTTGTCGGGCTGCTCGGCCTGGTCTGCGAGCGGCTGATTGGGACAGGCTGAGATGGGGAGTTTTCCTGGGAGTGTTGGGCCGTGAGCTGTGTACCTGCATGATCCAGCCAGGGCTCTCCTGGTGATCTATCTAATACATCAAAGCAATCCCAGAGCGACAGCCAGAATGGGGAAACAAAGAAACATGTCACAAGTAAAAGATCAGAAGAAACCACTAGAAATGGAACCAAATGAAACAAAGGGAGCCAACCTTTCAGAGACAGAGTTTAGAACACTGATGATAAGAGTGTTTAAGGAACTTAGCGAGGACATAAAGAAGGACAGGGAAACCATAAAAAACAACCTGTTAGAACTAAACAATACAATAACTGAAATGAAGAACACACTCGAAGGAATCACCAGTAGAGTAGATGAAGCAGAGGAGCGGATCAGCGATTTGGAAGATAAAATAGCAGAAATCACCCAGTTGGCCAGCAAAAAGACCAAAGAATAAAAAACAATGAAAATAGTTTAAGAGCCCTATGGGACAAGATGAAGCGCAACCACCTTCGAATCATAGGGATACCAGAAAGAGAAGAGAAGAAGCAAGGGGTCGAAAATGTATTTGAACAAATAATGACTGAAAACTTCCCTGCCCTGGTGAAGGAAATCAACATACATGCCCAGGAAGTGCAGAGGGTTCCAAACAAGCTAAACCCAAACAGGTCCACACCAAGACACATCATAGTTAAAATGGCAAAGGTTAAAGACAGAGACAGAATCCTAGAGGCTGCAAGAGAAAGACAGCAGGTTACATACAAAGGAACTCCTGTTAGACTAACATCTGACTTGTCTACAGAAACTCTGCAGGCCAGAAGGGAGTGGCAGGCGATACTCAAAGTGACAGAAAATAAAGGCTACAACCAAGATTGCTCTACCGAGCACGGCTATCACTTAAAATTGAAGGAGAAATAAAGAGCTTCTCAGAAAAGAATAAGCTTAAGGAATTCATTACCACCAAGCCAGCATTGCAAGAAATGTTAAAAGGGCTTTTTGAAACAAAAGAAAGGGGTAAACAAGCTAACCCAGAGAGACAATTTAAGAAGATTGAAGTCATATCAAGCAGATATAAAGGAAAAACTGATGGTTGCTGGCTGGGAGGGAGTGGGGAAGAGGGAGAGGGGGAAGGTTTTGGACAGTGTATGTGGGACTACAGTGTTGCCGCAGGGAGATGGGGGTGTTCTGGGAATGTAATTGATAATGTTGTGAAGAGACTATTATGTTGCGAGAAATAAGTCAGTCGGAGAAGGACAGGTACCATGTGATCTCACTTGTGTGAGGAGTCTGAACAGCTGAGTCAACGATCAAAGTTAAACAGACTCGTAGATGTAGAGGAAAAACTGAGGGTTGCTAGTTGGGAGGGGAGTGGGGATGGGGGGGAAGGGGAAGGGATTAGACAGCAAAAATAGGCAACTACAATATTGCCACAGGGATATGAAACACAGTTCGGGGAATATAATAATGTTGTAAAAATTTTGTGGCGTGTCAGATAGTCACAAGTCTTGTTAGGGAGACCACTTCATGGATGGAGTAGAGGCTTGATCACTGCACTGCACACCTGAAGCTGATGTTGTATAGTATTGTATGCCAACTGTAACTGAATATGTGGGTGGTCACAGGATGTGGAGTATACTGTGGAGGGGAGTCAGGGGAGTTGTGATGGATATGTATGATATGGGGGGGTGGCGAACTGGGGGAGGGGGGTTTTCACTTTGGGGGGTAAAGAGTATAACTATTGCATTGTGTTGTACACCTGAATCTAATTTAAAAAAAGTAGAAGTAAAAAAAAAACAACACAAGAAAACACCTCAATACAATATTATAATACTGAAGATTCTTTAGTATAATATATGTGAGAGATTATAACATGTTTAAGTGAAAAACTATAAAATTTCCTCTTCTGGTGGCTGGCCCATTGGCTCAGTTGGTTAAGAGTTGGCTTAGAGAGCGAGCTCTGAGAAAGAGGGCTGCTGGTTCGATTCCCACATGGGCCAGTGATGCTGCGCCCTAGCTGAGCTGTCAATGAGCTGCCAACAGGTGGCAGGATGGCTCAGCTGGCATAACAACAAGATTTCCTGTCCGATGGTGGGCTATGCCCACCGGCAACTAAGACTGAACTCAGCACCTTGAGCTGAGCTGCCGCCTGGATGGCTCAGTGGATAGAGCATGTGCTCTTAACAACAAGGCTGCTAGTTCAACTCCTGCATGGGATGGTGACTATGCCCACCCACAACTAAGATTGAACACAGCACCTTGAGCTTAGAGGCCATGAGCTGCTGACAGGAAGCCAGATGGCGACTGGCGCCCTCCACAACAAAGACTGAAGAACAACAACTTGTCTGTTCCCCTTCCTCAATTCCCCAACACTGTTCCTCTCCCCCAATTCCCCAATAAAATCTTTAAAAAAAAAAAATTTCCTCTTCTGTAATTTTATCGATATTATAATCACAGACAAGATAACATCATGGCCAACAAGCTGTATTAAAGTTGACTATAGATTCCAGAGAGGCAGTGATTAATGTTCCTCTATCTCACTCTATAAAATTGCTATAATTTATCTGTGTAAAAGGTTAAGATGTCACGAGTCTCAGTATGTGGACATCCTGAATCAATGAAATCTCTGGGAACAATACTTTCAAGCAAGCAAGTATACACACCCCCAGAACCCAAAAGTCTGATGAACCGTGCAAACAAGCCTGGCCTGCCCGTGTGACACTTCAGTCACCCGCGTTGCCCCATCACAACAGCTCATCTCCTGGACACGCAACAGCCTCCTAATGAGATGCTCCATGTCCAGACTCCTAACCATCCCCACACCAATCCAGTCTTTACAGCTAGGTCAGAGAGCATTGCAAAAGCTTGTCACTCACTCCCCTGCTTAAAAACCTGACAGCTAATAGGAGGACCTTAACTGGATCCTGACCCAAAAAAACTGTAAAATAAAAATCCAAAAATAACATTTGAAACAATTGGAAATTTGAACACTAAATGGACTTGGGTGGCATCAAGAAACTACCATTAAAAATTTTAGGGCAGGGCCGGCCGAGTGGCGCATTGGTTAAGCGCTGGTTTTGGGATGCCAGCAGCCCTGGTTTGGATCCCACATGAGGGCCAGTGACACTGCCCTCTACAGCTAACAACAGCTCCACCTGGAGCTGGGCTGTGCAAGCCCCTGCGATGGTGTAGGCTGCAGCCCCTGCTGCAGTGGGCTGCCATAGGCTACAGTGAGTGGCCGGCAGCCAGCGTGAGCGGCTGGCAGCCAAGCATGAGCTGCCAATAGCCTCGGTGAGCGACATCCAGAGGCCAGCGACCAATCTGCCTCATCCGGGAAGAGCGCAATTACGATATCAACAATGAAGCAACATTCTCCGCAACTAAACTGAAGAAAAAAAAGACAGCAACTTGTCTGTTCCCCTTCCCCGATTCCCCAATGCTGTTCCCCTCCACCAATTCCCCAATAAAATCTTTAAAAAAAAATAAAAAAAATATTTTAGGGTAGGCCGAGTGGCGCATTGGTTAAGAGCTGGTTTGGGAAGCCAGCAGCCCCGGTTCGGATCCCACATATGAGGGCCAGTGACACTGCCCTCTACAGCTAAGATGTGAACAACAGCTCCACCTGCAGCTGGGCTGCTGTGATTCCCCGGGGACGGCATAGCTGCAGCCCCTGCTGCAGTGGGCTGCCATAGGCTACAGTGAGTGGCTGGCAGCCAGCCGGAGCAGCCAGCAGCTGGAGTGAGCTGCCAAGCACCGCCGTGGTTGGCCGTTCAGAGGCCGGCGACCAATCTGCCTCACCTGGGAAAAGCGCAATGACGATACCAACATGGGCCAGTGAAGCAACATTCTGTGCAACTAGACTGAAGAACAAAAAAACAGCAACTTGTCTGTTTCCCTTCCCTGGTTCCCCAAAGCTGTTCCCCTCCCCCAATTCCCCAATAAAATCTTAAAAAAAAAAAAAATTTAGGTGTGATATTATGATCATATTAGATACTTACATAAATATCTGTGTATGAAATAAGAGGCTATCTGGAATTTGCCTAAAACGTACATGGCGTGCAGAGGGGGAGTCAGGTTATGGAAGTTAGTGGCCATGAGTTAGTAACAGTTGAAGCTGGATGAAGGACACCCCATACACTGCTCTGTGTTGTACGTGTCTGAAAAGCCCCCTCATTTTCCATATGCTCCTAGAATAAAGTACCTTCAGACCTTCCATATGTTGGTCTCTGCCTGCCTTCGGGCAAGCGCATTTCAGCATGTTCCTCCAGACAAGTATTACTGACATTGGGATTAAAGTGTATTTTAAGATTAATATCCCTTTTCTAATATTCCAGAAGACATCACTCTGCCTAGTATGTCATTTTTTGACCTGGAAATAACAAAGGGTACCCTGGAATAGTCTTTCTTAGCAAAGATCTTCCTTCCAGCCCCAGGGTGATCCATCCTAACCGATACGTAACTAAACCGTGGATCAGAAACCAGACACATTTTTCGGCTTCTCCAGTATATCTAATGAGCTCATTCTAAGGCTTTTGGGCAGATTGCATTATTTCTTGGCATTTCCCTTCTGGCACGGACATTCTGCTAATGGCTAACTATTCCAACCACTCACATGATTTACTTTCGAATCCCTAAAGGCAGACGCTCAAACCAAAGACTAAAATGAGAAGGCGGCCTCTGGGTAAAGCGCCTTCTAAAAGACAGAGGGTCTGCTCAGCCGCTAAGGATTCTCAGAACAGACCTCAGGAAGCAGAGCGACTGCCAGGTGGTAATGCATTCTTGCTCCCTGGAAAATAAATCAGGAGGGTTCAGGTATGCTCATGAGGTAATAAAAATGACACTCAACTCCAGACAGCCTGTGGCACTGTCAACAGAAGAACAGGAAGGGGTGACCCCGCAGTACCTTCCTCCATTTCTACTCACTCCAGGTGCTTACTGTGTATGTCTCCACTAGAGCGACCTTCCACATGCATTCAAGGTACCAGGGACAAAAAGGTACAAAATGACAGACAAATAAAAGGTACTCTATTAAATACCCTTGGTGCCATGACCGAAGTCTACTTACATATCAGCAGGGAGAAAGTGTCCAGTGGTGGGAGGTAGAAAGAGCAGACACAGGGTGTTATGGGTTGAATTGTGTGTCCCCAAATTCACATTGAAGGCTTAAGCCCAGTATCTCAAAACATGACCTTATTTGGAAACAGGGTCTTTGCAGATGGAATTAGTTAAGATGAGGTCATATTGGAGCAGGCTAGGCCCCTACTCCAACATGACTGGTGTCCTTATGAGAAGGGGAAATTAGGACACAGGCACGAATATCAGCTGAGGTGATGCATTTATGAGCCAAGGAATGCCAAAGATCGCCAGCAAATCACCAGCAGAGAGGGGAAAGGCCTGGAGAAGATTCTCCCTCACCGCTTCAGAAAGAACCAACTCTGCACACACCGTGATCTTGCACTTTTGGCCTCCAGGCTGAGAGGCAATGCGTTTCTGCTGTTTAAGCCCCTCAATTAGTGGTACTCTGTCAAGGCAGCCCAGGGGAATATGGAAAGCGTCACAGAAGAGATGCTTTCAGAGCTAAGCAGCAGCTTCCATGTGGCTTGGGGCAGGAGGCAGTCACCTGGTGAATGGACACGTACTGCGCTTTAAAGACAGCAGCACAGAAGAGACAGCACAGTGAGTGGGCGCGCACTGTCCCCTCCCTTCACACTGAGTGCCTGGCACACAGCTCAGGGAGTCTTTAATGAACTCACTGAACTACTCTCTCTTCCAAACCTTTCAGACTCACTCATTCCCAAGACCCAGCTCAAAGGTTTCCTGCTCTCGGAAGCTTTCCCCAAGACCCTGGGCCTCCTGGGCCAACATATTTATTCTCACCTCTTCTCAGCCATTTTCAGACAGGACCAAAATATCTGAGTAAATGCTGGCTCCTCCACCAGCCTGTGGGCCTGTGAAGAAGAGGGACACTTAAATCTCTAACTCGTTTGGTAAGGGAGCCCTGGGAGAGGGCTTTGCTCCCAAAGTGGGGTATCTGCTGAAAGGCGCACCCTAACTGACTTCTGTGCGAGGGCTCTGTTTGCATCTGGAAGGAAACAGCACCATTTGTTTTATGAAACAAAGCACAACGCAGGAGCAGGCAGACTCACCAAAACGTGTAAACGAGGTGACAGATGTGCTGATTAACCTGATGGGGGGGGTTACTTTACAATATGGACACATATCAAATCATCGTGTCCATGTCAACTATATTACCATTTTATTGTCATCTGCACCTCAGTAAAGCTAGAAAAAAGCTAAAAAAGTGGATCTGGAAAGAGTGACAAGATTCTTTAAAATTTATTTTTCAAGTACAATTGATGTACAATATTTTATTAGTTTCAGGTGTACAGCACAATAGTTAGGCATTTACATACCTAACCAAGTGATTAACCCCCAATAAGTCTAGTCTCCACCTTCACCATACATAGTTATCACAATATTATTGACTACATTCCCTGTGCTGTACTTTACATCACTGTGATGAATTTTATAACTGGCAGTTTGTACCAATTACTCCCCTTCCCCTTTTTCATCCATCCCTTAACCCCTCTCCTGTTTGTCTCTGTATCTAGGAGTGTGTTTCTGTTTTGTTTTTTAGATTCCACATAGAAATGAGACGATGTGATTTTTGTCTTTCTCTGTCTGACGAGTGACAAGATTTTAAACAGGTTTGGAGGAGCCGACACTTACAGGTAAGCCCTGGCGAAGGGCTGGGAGGAGTGCTGCAGACAGCCCACATCCTCTCTCGCGCTTGGGCTGGGGAGGCAGGAGACATGGATGCTGGGACCAGACACTCCTTACTAACTCTCGGAATCCTATGGTTCCGAATGGAGTTCTGTGCCAGGAGGGAGCCAACGCCGCAGCCCTCTCCCAAACACACGGGAACACAACCACCACGAGCTGTAAGCCTCCCTGCTTGTAGTACTAGCCCAGTTCTCTACTTCTCCCAAAGGACAGACACCCACCTCACGTGTAAGACTCTTCTTCACAGCTTCCGGCCAACTGAGCTTGCCCTACTTGGGACACAAAACTTCGTACAAGCCTTGAATTACTCTAATTGGATCATTTCTATTCCTGCGTCTCCAGGTGTTCTCTTGCAGATGAAACTGCTGAAAGTCTCCTTTAAAATAAGCACTGTTAGGGCCAGCCGAGTGGCTCAAATTGGTTAAGAGCTTGCTCAAGAGAGCGAGCTCTGAGCAACAGTGGTTCGATGCCCAGCCTGAGCTGAGCTGCCAACAGGTGGCAAGATGGCTCAGCTAAAAAAAAAAAAATAAAATAAGCACTGTTAATTTACTATGTGGTAAGTACAGATCTAAAACTCATTTTTACATGTATGAACTCATTTTTTTTCCTGCAGATCAGGAAACTGAGGCACAAAGAAGTGAAGCAGCCAGGAACGGTGGTGCCGAGGTCTGGACTCAGGCTGCCTGCTCCGGGGCGCCAGCCCTGAACTCCAGCACACACCGCCTGTCACCATCATAAGTCTCAGCATGCTCAAATTTGAAAAGAAAGCAAAAATAAGAAGGAAAATGCAATCACAGCGAGGCTTCCAGCCTTGTCACCCACGCTCGGGCTTCTGATTAGGCTCTGTGGGTCCTCTCGCGTCCTCTCTCCTTTGTGCAGAATGGTTAGCTAACAGGTTCCCAGGCTAATCTTCCAGCTTTTATGGAGTTTCTACATTCAGTTACGTACCTACTGCTGTGTTTCTTTCAATTACGGCATTTAGTCAGTCCTCTGGGGTATTATTCTTACAGAGATGGCAGTCACCTGCTTATGGCTGCAGAGCCCCAAGTGGACCAGAATTTGACATGAAGACTATGATTTGGAGACTGCATTCTGAAGTGCTTGTCACACAGTTTTCTTGTGCTGATGAGAGGACTCTCCAGTCCAAGGGTGAGTAGTGGGCAGTGGACAGGTCATTGAGCCAGGGAACCCGCGGTTAGTGCCACTCATTCAGTGCACTGCACAACTTCAACATGTGTGAAGTCCTCACCTGTAAAGTGAAAATACCTCTAACCAAATGATTAAATGAGAGCACCTGTGGGGGGAAATGAGAAAATGGGGCAGAGGCATAATCATCAGGGCTGTGACTCCCAATCTCCCCACCAATGTCTTCCCAAATGCAGCTGAGGAGAATGCAACTAGAAAATGCAAGGGGCCCAGAAGAGTGACCAGCACAAGAAGTTTGTAAGGACAGCGCTACAGGCCACTGCAGAGCACCATGTTTCCACACAGATTGATCCGTTCACTACAATGACCCTGCAAGAGTCCCCCATCTGCAAATTAAGAGCTGACTTTCGGTTCCTGAAGCCTCACATTAAATAGCTGAGTCAGGGCCTGAACCCAGGACTACTCATTCCAAACTCCAAGTTCATCTATTGATTGCTGCACAGGAAGTCACAGCGTGGACACTGGCTGAGAGCAGGCAGGTGCATGGGCTCTTCTGTCTCGCTCAGCACTGCCTTCCCACCATTTAGCACGAACAGGAGGCAATAAACATGTTTAAGTGGATGAACGAAGAAATGCAAAATCATTCTCCATTACTGATGCCACAAAATTTGCTTTCATCCACAAAAATTATATTTAAATGACAACCAGTACTTTCAGATGGCACATGAGCAAATAACAATCAGTGTATCTTAAATAAGTGCTTTCAAGAGGCAATCCCACGAAGAAGTGGCAATTCCGATTTCAGAAGAGGAATCAGGGAGAAGTAATTTTATCTCAGGGGTCTCACAGTTTAACGAATCACTACCACACCCCAGGCAGGTCTCCACTACGGTTACTACACTGATTCTTGTATTCTGAGCCACAGGCCCAGAACAACTCCAGGTGGAAAAAAACACACACGTCGACTTTCTCCTCTGACAGTGTCAACCGCTTTCTCTACTTGTGCTCCTTCGTGATGTTGTTTATTGTCTTTCAATTACTGTACTATTTTTAAGTATCTTTTTGCTGAAGTAATGAAATCTTTCAAAATGTACTATTTCACTGAAACAAAACTTATACCAGATTTCATTTTCCCAAATTCTATGAGGGTGGCTTATAAAGTAAGGACTTGAATTGGATTTCTGTTTATTTTTCTGGGGGGAGGAGAAAGATGGGGAAGTTTGGCAGGGTTGTAAGAAGATTAAAATACTGGCTACAAAAGCAAATGGGCAGTTTTTCAAAATTTAATGGTAAGTAAATGTCCCTTTTTATGAAGTGATTAGTTTCCGTGGAAAACAAATGATAAAAGGAACCGAGACAGGACCACTGTGGAGTGTCTACCAAATAGATATTCTGGACACACAAAGGGTGAAATAGGGGCTACTGTATTAACTTGGAGACTTCTGAAAATGGTGCCAGGTTTTCCTCTTTAGAGCTAGGCAGGAAGTACTTAAAATCACAAGAATAAGCCAAAGTAAAACTCTGCCAAAGGTACAGTCTCTGAAAAGTAATTATTCCAGCTGAAGAAGACTGGAAACCCTAGTTGTGCTGTCTGTCAAGTAATTATGAGCACACAATTTTTTAGATGGTCTAGTTTTCACAAAAATAAGAATAGTGTCAAGTAAAAAAAAGCAAGATGCCAGAGGTATTTATGGTACCTTTTGAGGGGAAAGGAGGGATAAGAAAAATATTTATATGTGCTTGCGTTTGCATAAAGAAATGCAGAAAAATAAACAAGAAACTTAAAACAGTGGTTTACTTGTTGTAAGGAGTGAGGGATCTGGGTGGATGGAGGACAGATGGCCAGGCAGTCTTTACTGTTCATCCATATACATATATTTTAGGTTAATTGCTAAAAGAAAAATTGGAAAAGAAAACACCATCAAGAATGTAAACGAGGGCCAGCCGAGTGGCACATTGGTTAAGAGCTGGCTTGGAAAGCCAGCAGCCCCCTTTCGGATCCCACATATGAGGGCCAGTGACACTGCCCTCTACAGCTAAGATGGTGAACAACAGCTCCACCTGCAGCTGGGCTATGAGTCCCGGGAAGGCATAGCTGCAGCCCCTGCTGCAGTGGGCTGCCATAGGCTACAGTGAGTGGCCGGCAGCCAGTGTGAGAAGCTGGCAGCCGGTGTGAGCTGCCAAGAGCCTCTGTGAGTGGCCGTCCAGAAGCCGGCGACCAATCTGCCTCACCCGAGAAGAGCAGAGTGATGATACCAACATGGGCCAGTGAAGCAACGTCCTCCACAACTAGACTGAAGAACAAAAAGACAGCAACTTGTCTGTTCCCCTTCCCCGATTCCACAACACTGTTCCCCTCCCCCAATTACCCAATAAAATCTTTAAAAAAAAGAATGTAAATGAAATAAATACTAAGCCTCACTGAAGGTATCAAATGAACCGAGTACACAGTACATTGTTTTCTAGGAGGATGATGACATTCAAACGTTTGTTGGAAGTATTGTACTTAATATCTATTTGGTAGGTGCTTTAGTAGGGTGACCTGATCCTAATTTTACAAGGGATAAAATAAAATGTAGATTCTAGAGGCTGTCTTACCCTGAGGTAGAGAAAATCAATTCAACACACTCCCGAGTTGAGCTGAGGATGTACAGGGTTAAAGGAGCCCCAGGCCTCTCCTCCCGACGACTCTGTTCCTAGCAGGACCCTGACTGAACACTTCTCTACCTCAGTGCCGCTGACTGCAACAGTATTTCTTCAGGGCCGTGCTGGCTCCACTCCACGGCCCGCACTGCATCGGGCTGAAAGCGCTGGAGTGCCAGCCTCTTAGCACAAAAAGCGCACTTTCACTCTGTAAGGAATCAGAGGCGCGCACACCTCCCTTCCGCTGTTGGGAATGATGTGCAAGGTTTACTGCCGAAGAACACGGCACTTACCACACTGCCCCTGAAGTCTACAGCCCCTGGGGGAACACAGCCCATCTCGCTCACTGGGAGGGGCAGACCAGGTGTCACCCATTTCTGTAGTCTAATGGCATCTTATACTGCTGTCTGGTGCACACTAGGTGCTCAATAAAAGCACGCTGAACTGAAGGGTTAGTAGAAAGGACCTTAGGGCCGGCCGAGTGGCGCATTGGTTAAGCGCTGGTTTTGGGATGCCAGCGGCCCCGGTTCGGATCCCACATGAGGGCCAGTGACACTGCCCTCTACAGCTAACAACAGCTCCACCTGGAGCTGGGCTGTGCGAGCCCCGGTGATGGTGTGGGCTGCAGCCCCTGCTGCAGTGGGCTGCCATAGGCTGCAGTGAGTGGCCCACAGCCAGCGTGAGCTGCCAATAGCCGCGATGAGCGACATCCAGAGGCCAGCGACTGATCTGCCTCATCCGGGAAGAGCAATGACGATACCAACAGTGAAGCAACATCCTCCGCAACTAAAACTGAAGAACAAGAAGACGGCAACTTGTCTGTTCCCCTTCCCCGATTCCCCAACGCTGTTCCCCTCTGCCAATTCCCCAATAAAATCTTTAAAAAAAAAAAAAAAAAAAAAAAAAAAAAGAAAGGACCTTAGAGCCAATTCTGTAAAGGTCTCTGTTGTAGTTTAAACATGATCCCTTCATTTTAAAAGTAGGAAAACTGAAGTTCAGAGAAGGGAGAAGATGGCCCTGGGCACACAGGGAGTCAAAGACAAGAGCAGCAGCCCGGTGTGTGTCTGGAGCCAGTCAAGGCCAAGTCTGCAGTCCACTGTGCTGCTTACAGGCTGTGTGATCCTGGACAAGCTGCCTAACTCCTCTCCCTTTCCTCATCGATAAATGGGGCGTGGTAAGGACAACCTGTGGGACATCCTAAGAACCAGACGTACTGCTTGGAGAGTTTGCTCAGCAGACAGGAGACACACATTAGAGTGACTATGGTTACTGGACAAACCTACGAACAAAGTGTCCTGGCCAGGCCCGTGGATGCCAGAGCACCAAACTGCTTTTGCTCACATAATTTTTATTGTTGGTGACAAATAACTGAAATTTTCTGATCCATCACAACTACAACTGGTTTCAAAAAGATAAAAAAAATTTCTCATATATAATTTATTTATCATGATCACCACCACTTTCCTATTGAATATCCAAAACACTTCTGAAGTCTTTAAAAAGTCTGACTGCTTCCTGAAGGGGAAAACTATGAAAGTCTTAATAACCAGAAATTAAAAAAAAAAAAAAGGGCCAGAGGAAGTCCAAGATGGTGGATTAGGGGAGAAAAATGGCTCAAAACAAATTTAGACAAAGGAAAATTGTGCCTCAAATTGCATGTATTTATTAGTTTTTACTTAATTGAAATGGTGCCATTTCAACACACATAGCACCACTGAGGAAGAGAGGAGAATTCAAACTCTAGAAGGCTCTGTGTTCAGGCCATGGAAAGAAGTGACAGATCCCATGCAACTTTCAAAAGGCAACTGAGAGGGGCCGGCCGAGTGGCGCGGTGGTTAAGCGCTGGCTTGGGAAGCCAGCGACCTCGGTTCGGGTCCCACATATGAGGGCCAGTGACATGACATTGCCCTCAAAAAAAAAAAGCAACCGAGGCAGAGACCACTACCTTCTCTGACTCCATCTTCATCCATCCATTAAATATGTACGAGCACCTGAGGTTAACAGGGGCCAGGCACTGTTCTTCCATCTGGTGCTGGGGAGAGGCATTGAGGCATAAAACACAGATTTCTGCCTTCAGGGAATTTATACTCAAGCAGAGAGGCCTGGCAGGAAACAGGATAAATTAGCCAGTGGCACAGCACGTTAGAAGGCACTCAGTGATATTGGTGGGGGATGGGAGGACTGGAAGGTGAGGAGGGAGGAAGGTGGCATCACAGGTGGTGAAGGTGTCAGGCACGCCAGGCAGAGGAACAGGTAGGGCTAAGGCTGGAGTGAGGACTGGCCTTTGTTTGGGAGCAGGACAGAGGGACAAAACCAGTCTGTCATCATTTTTTTTTTTAAATATTTTATTGGGGAGTTAGGGGAGGGGAACAGCGTTGGGGAATCACGGAAGGGGAACAGACAAGTTGCTGTCTTTTTGTTGTTCTTCAGTCTAGTTGTGGAGGACGTTGCTTCACCGGCTCATGTTGGCATCATCACTGCGCTCTTCCCGGGTGAGGCAGATCGGTTGCCGGCCTCTGGATGGCCACTCACGGCGGCTCTTGGCAGCTCACAGCAGCTGCCGGTCGCTCACGCTGGCTGCCGCCCACTCACTGTAGCCTGTGGCAGCCCACTGCAGCAGGGGCTGCAGCCTACACCGTCACGGGGGCTCGCACAGCCCAGCTCCAGGTGGAGCTGTTGTTAGCTGTAGAGGGCAGTGACACTGGGGCCCCACTGCTCAGAGCTGGCGTCCCAAGCTAGCTCCTAACCAATGCGCCACTCGGCTGGCCGCTGTTTGTCATCATTTTAAGCATTGAGATATTTATATTTTGGTAAGTAAGCAAACAAAAACACAAAGAGGTCCACTCAAGCCTAACTAGTCCAAAACAGAACTCTAAATCCTCCCCAGTCTTGTCTCCCTGTTTCTACTCTTAAACGCTTATAATTGATTCTCCGCAGAAAAGCAATCAAATCATGTCCCATCCCTGCTTCCTGCCCACCAATGGCTTCCCACAGTCCCTACAATAAATCTGAACTCGACCGCAGCCAGCAGGGGCCTCCGAGTCCGGCCCACAGCACCCTCCGAGGCGCTGTCCTTCCGCAGCGAGCTCGCCCAGCTCCTTCCTGCCCCAGCCTTGGGCCGCTCTTCTCACCGGCAAACTTATTCCAGCTGCTCAGCGCCTGACTCCTTCCTTGTAAGTCGGGCGCCCCGTCAAATTTCAGCTCCGAATTTTAGCTTCCCTGACTGCCTTAATCACAGGGGCCCCCACTCCCTACGCTCTCGAATTGCCCTGGGTGTTTTGCGTTTTCTTTCCCTTCAAGGCATTTGTCACCACTTGCAAAAAACAGACTCTGGAGTCAGATCCTTGAGTTCAAATTCCTGCTCAGCCCCCTACTGCCTCCATAAGCTTGGGAAATGATCTTCATTTCTCTGGTCTCAGCTTCCACATCGGAAATCACGAGGCTAACAGCAGTACCACCTCCTCCAGATAATGCATGGAATCTGCTCAGAACAAGTGTCTGACACACAGAAAGCACGCCACTGTCAGATACCGGCACTGCTGTTAGAAATTCATCATCTGTCTGCCCTATCAGAATGTGACCCTCACGAGGGCAAACTTGTCTGTCTCGTTCACTGCTGTCTTCACAGGGCTAACACTTCAGAGGCCCTCAGTAAGCATGTACTGAGGAACAAATACACATCCAGGTCTAACACTCTGGACTGGCAATGCCACTCGAAGTTTGACTCCAGAGGCATCTGACTGTAAGCAACGCCTTCGTTTCATTCAATCACAACTGACGTATGACTGAGGAGGCTCTGGGGATACAAGCGGCTAATGACACAGACTCCAAATCTCAGTCTGTCACTCACAAGGAAGCTACAGACTGCAAATGGACAATCTCAATATCAAATTGGGTTTTGTGTTTTGAGTTACCTGGGTTTTATGTTTCTAAGAATTACGTCAATCCCAAAGTTGGAATACAAAGCAAAAGTAGCTGTGTCTCTGACTGACTGGATTTGGAGACTCAAGCAAGTATAACTCTGAGCGATAGGGAAATAAGAAAAAGAGAGTTCTAGACCTCACCACTACGTGTGCATGGCACTGCAGGAAGACCCAGTGAGTAAGTCAGGAAGCACAGGATGACCAGACACACCGTGAGTATAGAGAGTTCTATGTAGATTTGATAAGGAAGAAATAAACCACTCTGCAATCCAATTAAATACATTAGAAGGGACTGTTTAACAACACTAACCTACCATAGGAACGTCTGCCCTGAAAAAAATATGGATCGATATCAGGGGCATGGTTTAATAGTTCCGAAACAGTAGGACAGAAAAGCGTTTAGTCATAAAAATCATCTTATGAGGAATGTGTAGGGCATAGCCAATACTCTGAGTTGTTAAAACAGCATACACAAAACTGGATGGGGGCCTGGAACGAGGCGAATACACAGCAGAGATAGAGGCCAACACGGCTGCACAGAACTCTGCCAACCCCCCTTCACTCTGCAGCCTCGAGTATCTGTTGGCCAAAGTAAGAACAGGCTGTTTGCTTGGTTATTTCTGAGTGGTCGCAACAGCTCTGTTCTCTCCCTGTCATCTGTCTGACATCAATCTCCTAGAGAGGCCAGCAGATGGTAAGAAAGCACGTGAGTGCACTGCCGACGGGTCCTACAGCGGCTCCAAGGTAGGGATTATGAATGGCAAATGGGGGGAAGGCTGTGGGGTCGCCAGCATTCAAGGCCCAGCCCAGCCCAGCTACTCCTAGGAACACGCCCTGGGAAAGCTATCTGTACCACAGTATTGTCATAGCTAGAAGGGACAATAACAATATCTGCCTTACAAGATTGCTGAGGAGTGCGCATGCTGTGCTTGCTATGACCTCTATGCTATGAAGGCCTGCTCACCGTTAGTGTAAGCGTGACGGCTGGTACCTGAAATGCCTGGAATGTAACAGAACATACCTAACACTGAACAAATTCATCTTTGGCTAAAATTCCGTGGGATTATTTTAATGTCAATGGCCCTCAAATATAAACCCCATTTTTTAAAAAATACTAAACTTTTTGGGATTGAGGGAAACCCTATAATTTTTGCATCCTCCATTCGTTTAAAAATGAAAACAAAATGGCTAAACCCAGAACTATCTAAAATCTGTATGTGACAGATGCTTTAAAAGTCTTACAATTATGAGGCTATAGATTAAAATTTTAGAAAGAAAATCGTTGCAATTCAAGGAAAAAACAACTTGGAGGACAGAAGAGATGCACATTCTGGAAACCAATGACAGTTGATTTACCCAGACACACGAAGTGGCCATTTTGTCACTGGAACTGTGAAGGAGACTCCTCCAGGTTCAGGGTGAGACATTCAGTAGCATATGCATAAAGGAGAAACCAAAGCCCAGTGGAGGCCCAGTGCTCTTTCAGAGGAGTAAAGAAGATGCTATCCCTTCCATCTGTCACTCAATACCTAGCTAAGTAAGACTAGCACTTTTAACCTGAAATTAACCCTGCTTTGAAATGAGTGACTAACTCATTCTTTTCCAAGTACGTTATACTGTGTGTGTAGAAAAACCCTGGCACACCGGCCTTGCAGCCTGACCTTTTCAGGGTTATACAGGATAGAAATGATCTCTCTAGGCTTTAACCCCAAGCCTCAAATGAACAATAACGTTTCGGGGGGGGGGGCGGGGGTTCTGGTCAGATCCAAGAAAATGGCATACTTCCAAATTATTTCCACACAACAGTTTGGAAAACTTCTAAAAAAAAGATAGCGTATTTTAACAAGTCAATAAAAATACAAAGCACTCCAAATAATTGTGAAAATGTGACCCCTTTGGAAGGTCCTAGCTGCAGGGCCTTCCTTGCCTAGGGTGGGAGCTCCAAGAGTAGTCTCTGAATGAAAGAGCGGAATACGGTGTCTCTAAACTGCTTGAAGGGCGGTGATCCTGACATTGTAAAGCTGACAGTAAAGGTTGATAAAGTCAACTGGCATCTTAAGATAGTTAACCATAGAGTTGGGAGGACTATGGGTGAGGCTGGGCCCCTTGTTAACTCTATATTCCTGACTTCTTTATTCTTATGGTAATTCCAGGGGGAGGGATCTTAATAAATCTCGAGATTGGCCATCTTGGAAAGGTGGTCTATTTGCCTCCACGGGGGCTGCCGGTAGGACCTCCATGTAGGAGATGTGCTTCCTGCACTGCGGTGGTGGTCTTGCTTCTTTTTCTTTTCCTGAACAAACCATTTCCTTTGTGGATTACTTCGAGAGTTATTTTTCGCCAGTCAACAAGGTAAAGAAACCCCCCGAATGGGTTAGGATTAAACATAAAGTTTCACTTTCTCTTTGGCTCACAGACTCTGTCTGAAAAGGAAGCAGAGACATCACTAAAGCGTCCCTGCTTCGGTGGATCAGAAATGGCTGCTTTGTTTGGCATTTCTCTGATTAGCAGGTAAGGGTGAATGTTTTTCATGCGTTTATTTACATCTGAAATTTCCCATAGGGTCTATCTCTTTATTGAAATCTTAATGTATTTATTCCTAAAAATTTGAAAAAATAGTATATGTACTGACTTTTTGTTATATTTGATATTACCAGGCTATTATTGTCCATAATTTCATTTTTAATGAGGAAATATTTTAACATTTTTCATACTTAGGTCTGCAAACCTTTTCCTTTGAGTTCTGCTTTTAAAGAAAATGTTATCATGCCTTCATAGGTACATGTCTAATAAAATGTAGCAAGACAGTTTAAGGCATTATCTCTAATAAACATTTTGCTTTTCCTCCACAATCTCGGTCATTTTAAAGGTTTCTCCCTCCGTAATTTATCCTGATGAGTGATGTTTTCCAGTTATCGCCAATCTTCACTCCCCACCAGGACCCCCAGATGCACATTTCAACTTGGCGCCAACAGCACCCATTGCGGCCTCATAAGCCACTGTCTGACCTCAGGAAGCTTTGTCATGTTCTGCACCTCAGTTTCCTCATTTGTAATAAAATACATTCGAGTCATATGTCCCAAGGTTGTTGGGCAATTAGAAATAATAAATGTAAACTATCTAGCACAATGCCTGGCACATAATGGAAACCCTATAAATAGGAAGTGTTTTAATTATCTAATATCTGATGAGACCATAAAAGGAACATACTACAATATTCATTTCAAAAACTTCAAGAACATTTAAGTTTAACCAACATGAAGTTAAAATACATTATTTTAATTAAAAATAAC
Organism: Aselliscus stoliczkanus; assembly: GCA_033961575.1. Lineage (NCBI taxonomy): Eukaryota > Metazoa > Chordata > Mammalia > Chiroptera > Hipposideridae > Aselliscus > Aselliscus stoliczkanus. The sequence goes on from CM066734.1 coordinate 142,056,719, forward strand.
ATCCTACAATATTATAAAGTCATTTTACCTTTCTATATTTTAAGTAAAACTGTGTTCCATTTGTATCAACACATGTAACACTAATTAATATGGGAGATTTCTCACTTTAATTCAGTCCCCAAACCAGTATTATCAGGCAGCTTACTGAAACAGACTTGGGTGTGGTTCTGAAAACAACTCTGGGTGAGGCAACTAAAGATAAGCCAACCAACCATCTGTTTAACTGAAGTGAACTTTAATGCACCCTATCCTGTTTATAGTTCCAAAATCTGTCTGATAACATTCATACAGAAAGAATCTGGCCTGGGTCTTCATCAAAATGCTAACTGATAAATAAATGTGCTAGTTTAAACCCTTAGGGCCACCTGGGTTCTGATGCCAGTTCACCACTTAGTTGCTATGTAATCGTAGGAACACTTCATCTCTGTCTATGCTTCACAGTTTTTCATTTGTAAAATGAGAACGATATAATTATCTACTTCCTTGGTTTAAGATTAAATGAGTTCATTTATGTCGTGTTTCCATACAGTGCCTGGCACACAGTAAGCAATACAATAAAGCAATATAACAAATGGTAGCTATTATATTATTATTATAATTATTATTATTATAAGCAGCAGCATCTTTAAGAACTGAATCTCTTTAAAAAGTACACTGGAAGAACATTCTATGATGGGCACTAACTAACTGTCCTCCTGGATATGTGCACAGGAACACAGAGCAGCACTACTTACTGGAGTCCCCTCTTACAGAATGCTCTATATTGACAATTTTTAATACAATTGCTGGACTGCATGCTTACCGAAGGCAAGAACTATTACAATGCTTTACCTTCCAACATTCCCAACACAATGTTCTCAACAAAGACCTTAAATAATGCTTATTAAATAATACAACAGAAAAAAAGAGCAATGAGACAAAACCTTAGAAGCATATATTGTTAGCATGAGAAGAACTTTACAAGTCACCTGGTCATTTTACAGATGATAAAACAATGACTTTACCAAAATCTCATAATGTATAGCCTTAAACACAGCCAAGCTGGAGCTAGCTCCTCCCTCTACTGAGAACACCCACCCACACACTGATAACCTTCACACTGAACATTTTACCATCATCTCATTCCTAAGTTTTAAACCAGTACACAACCACTATTTCCATTACTAATAAATGCCATTTGGAGATCTCAAGTAAGGCAGACATTTGAGAGGCTCTATCACACAAATAAGATTTTCCATAAAAACAAATGTTATTTGTGTATAAGAAATTCATTAAACCTCCAAAGACTAAAAAAAAGGACCCAAAATTGACAAACTGAGAAACAAAAGCTTGTAGACACAGACAACAAGTTAGTGGTTACCAGAGGGTAAGGGGGGGGTGGTAGAAAGGGGAAAGGGGGATCAAATATATGGTGATGGAAGGAGAACTGACTAGGTGGTGAGCACATAATGCGATATATACTGATACAGACTTATATACTTGAGACCTATGTAATTTTACTAACCAATGATGTCACCCTAGTAAATTTTATAATTTAAAAAAAAGGACCTAACACCATGAGAATAAAACTAGAACTCTAAATGGGAATCACTCACAAGTGGCATTACCAGAGGTCAAATGTCAGCATTGCTGGAAGCAAAAAAGGAGGAGCTGATGAGCTGGGACTCCGTAAGGGGTGAAACTGGTCTCAGGTGGGCAGTGACCCTTGTTCACAGTAGGAATAAATACGATCCTCTCAGTAAATAAAATCCTCAAGGCTGACCCCCAGGATTTCCCACAGGTTACAAAATCAACTCACTATGAGGTCTAAGTCAAAAGCTCAACAAACCCCAAAACAATCTCCATGACTGACAGTCGTCAAAGAGGAAACACAGACTTCAAAGACTTCAAATACTAGAATTATAAAACAGAATAACTATGAAATGTGTAAAAATAAATTAATCATAAACATGACAATCACAGAGACTATAAAAAATGACCAAGCAGAGCAGAAAAAGAAACTAGAACTTTTAGAAATGAAATAATGTTGTGAAAAGTTTTTTAATCAACTAATAGTAGCTTCAACACACATAAAAATGAATTCGTGAATTAAAAGGTAGATTTGCAAAAATTACCCAGGAAGACAAAGAGATGCAAAATATGACAGAAGAGGTAAGGAGAGTAACATCAGAAAGCCGACTACACCTTTCCTGGGGTTACAGGCAGAGATAATAGAGAACACGGAAGAGCCAATAACCGGGGAGAAAATAGCTGACAACTGTACATAACTGAAAGCCATGAACCCACAAACACGCAGCAAAATAACGAGAAATCCACACCTCACACACATTGTAATGAACCTGTACAATAGCCATGGCAAAAAACAATTTTTTTTTTCTAAAGGCAGAAAGAGGAAAAAAGGTAGATCACCCAACAAAGGAATGACAATTAGACTATTAGCAAACTTGTAACAGAAACAACAAAAGTAGAGGAGTAGAATGTCTCCAAAATAACTGTCAATCCGGATTTCTATACCAAGCAAGAAAGTGTGCAGTCATTTCAGGTAAAAAAAAAACCAAAAACAAAAACAGGTACCACCTACAGTAAAGGGGCTTCTAACAAATAAAAAAAAGATCCTAGATTTAAAAAAAAAAAAAATCACAAATGCAATAAGGATTATGAGTAAAGAAATTATTAATAAATAAATCTAAAACTGTTTTTGGATAATATAGTGATAATGACATCCAATTTATAAGGTAAAAAAAGGCTTGACTGAAATACTGAACAGTGGCATGTAACTTGATCACTGAGTTTAACTGCAATAAAGTACTTTAATGTCTTTGTTTTGTCTGATAGAATATTAATTTCAGACTTTATTAATATGCATGGTAAATCAAAGACAACCACGAAAAGAACATAACAGAGTATGTAGTTTCCAAACCAAAAGCGGGAAGAACAAAGGAAAAAACTACTTGGTTGTTGAAAAAGGTAACATGGAGAGAAAAGATGACGATGGAAAACAAAATGTAAGATGACAGAAAAAGTACAAATTTATCAGATTCACAATAAACGTAACTACTAAACTACACCAGGTGAGACAGACATTACCCAGTGTATTTGGCTAATTAACAGTCCTCACAGGTGCCAGTACTAATCCTGGAACCTGTTAATATTACTTTTCATGGAAAGACTTTGGGGACAGGGCAATTATTCTGAATTACCTAGGTGCCCCTAAATGCAATCAACAGTATCCTTATAAAAAGGAGGCAGAGGGTACGGTCCTCTTCTCCTTTAACTACACAGTGAGAGGAGAAGAGGGCAGTTTGCTCAGGACACAGAGACTGGATTGAGGCAACCACAGCCAAAGAGTGCTGGCAGCCGGGAGAAGCTGCAGAGAGAGGCAAGGTGCAGGTTCTCTTCCGGAACCTTCAGGGAAAGCAGGTCCGTGTTAACACCTTGATTTTGATTAATACCAATTTTAGACTCCAGGCCTCCAGAACTGTGAAAGAATATTTCCTGTCATTCTAAGGCACCAAATTTGTAGTAATTTGTTACAGCAGCCACAAAAGAATTGATATACCCATAAAACATTAAGAACAGAACACATTAAGTTTGAAAATAAATAGATGAAGATAAGTAATCAAGCAAACACCAAACAAAAGAAAGCTGGAGCACCTATATTAACATGAGACAAAAAGACCATGGAAAATAAAAGCATGTTGGGGCCAGCTGAGTGGCGAGGTGGTTAAGCACTGGCTTGGGAAGCCAGCGGCCCCGGTTCGGGTCCCACATATGAGGGCCAGTGACACTGCCCTTAAAAAAACAAAGCAAATAAACAAAAAAAAGAAAAGAAAAGCATGTTTTTAGGATGAAAAATGCCACTACATAATGATAAAAAATTAACAGGAAGATAAAAAATATATATGCCTAACAAAATGGTATCAACACATATAAAGCAAAAAGTACTAGAACCCAGAGAGAAACTGACAAACCTACCATCATAATGGGAGATTAAAACATTGCTCAATCATTAACAGGCAAGGTTTGGGCCGGCCGAGTGGCTCAGTGGGTTAAGAGCTCACTCAAGGAGTGCAAGCTGAGCTCTGAGCAACGGCAGTTCGATGCCCAGCCCGAGCTGAGTTGCTGTTGAGCTGCCAACAGGTGGCAGGAGGGCTCAGCTAAAAAAAAAAAACAACAGGCAAGGCAGTAGTCAACAAATTAGCAAACAGCAAACATGAAATGACAACAATGTAATAAGGAATGTTTGTAAACATGCACCTCACATCAAGATGGAAATAAAATCTCAACAAATTCCAGTGAATCGGTAACATACAAAACATTTCTCTGGTCATAATACAGTTAAAACAAGTCAATAATAAATCTTTAGAAAAAAACCATATGGAAATTTAAAAGCACATTTTTATTTACTTTTATTTTTTAAAAGATTTTATTGGAGAATTGGGGGAGGGGAACAGACAAGGTGCTGTCCTTTTGTTCTTCAATCTAGTTGTGGAGGACGTCGCCTCACTGGCCCATGTTGGTATTGTGATCATTGCGCTCTTCCCGGGTGAGGCAGATCAGTCGCTGGCCATTGGACGGCTGCTCACCTGGGCTCACAGCAGCTCACGAAAGCTCACGCCAGCTGCCGGCCACTCACCGTAGCTTATTGCAGCCTACACCATTGCTGGTGACTCACAGCAGCCTTGCTCCAGGTCGAGCTGTTGTTCACCATCTTAGTTGTAGAGGGCACAGCGTCACTGGCCCATGTGGGATCCGAATCGGGGCCCTGCTGTTCAAAGCTAGCGTCCCAAGCCAACTCCCAACCAACTGAGCCATTCAAGGGCCCTAAAAGCACATTTTAAAATAACTTATGGCCCAAAGAAGAAACCACAGTCAAAAATTATGTAATATAGTATGTAATATAGTATTTTATATTCTATATATATTCTATATATATATATAAAATAATGAAAATACTACACCTGAAAACTGTTGGCTTCAATAAAGAGCTACTACCTCTAGAGAAATGTATAGCCTCAAACACATTTAAAAAAGGATAAGTAGGGCCGACCAAGTGGCACGGTGGTTAAGTGCTGGCTTGGGAAGCCAGCGGCCCCAGTTTGGGTCCCACATATGAGGGCCAGTGACAGTGCCCTCAAAAAAAAAAAAGATAAGTAACCTTTTCCTGGAAGTTAGAAAAACAGTCTGATCTCCAAACCATTTAGCAATCACACTCACTATGTGTTATATAATTTCTAATCCTTAAAATAACTCTGAAGGTTAGATTATAGCTACAAATGTTCTGATTACCTGAGTTTAAAAGCATAAACCAGGGAACAACCAAGTGGCTCAGCTGGTTAAGAGCAAGAGTCGCTGGTTGGACTCCCACATAGGCCAGTGAGCTGCGCCGGAGCTGAGCTGCCGCTGAACTGGTGAGAGCGCGTGCTCTTAGCAGCAAGGTTGCCAGTTCGACTCCCACATGGGATGGTGGACTATGCAACCCCCCGCTTCCCCGCCCCGCAACTACAGTGAAAGCAGCAACCGGACTTGGAGCTGAGCTGCGCCCTCCACAACTAAGATTTAAGGACAACTTGAGTTGGAGCTGATGGGTCTTGGAAAAACACAATGTTCCCCTCCCCAATTCCCCAATAAGAATCTTTATTTTTAAGAAAAAAAGAAAAGAAAAAAAGAAGCATAAACCATATGCTCCTTCAGGGAAAAAAAGTGTATATCACATAAGATGAAACTCATGTATCCACTCTTGCAAATGTCATGCAGCCTTGATTTTTACTGAGAATAAAGATGATGTCACAGCTTTTTTCACAGCACAATGAAATCTGGGGTCAATGGCCTCAAGAGCTGAAATAACATACAAATAGCTCATTTTATGAAAAAGTACTGGCAACCTTCCGTAGTTGTTCAGCAAAATCGGCACTATTTTCAAGAGGATTCTACTTCTCCCTAGTGCAATATGAAGTAATCAAAATGGAAATGACCCACCAAGAAAAATTCAAATATACTTTAAAAGAGAACTTCTAGCTTGATTTCTGTAAAACAGAAAGGATAAAAATAACTGTGGGTGAGTGACATGAAACATCTCAATGGCCTGAATAGCTCTGGCAGGGATCCAGCCATGTCCCTACAGAGAAGGCCTTACAGCCGTTAGCACAGACGGTCCTCTCTGTCTGACCTGCAGAGCCATGAGCCCTAGAAGGGAGGACTCTGCTCTTTATCTTTAATTCCCCAATGCCCAGTACAATATCTGGCACACTGACGGCCTCCAAATAAGTTCAATGAATTAATAAGTCTCCTAAAATGCTACCACTACTGTCACTTAGAAAACTAGAAACAAAGAAAATTCATACCTTCATCACTTGACTAAAAGCTGGAAAAGAAACCCTGCCCTGAAGAAAACAATCAACCAACCGAACACCCTATGAAAAAACAGTACATTTAATATTATCAGTTCCCTAGGTCGGTGACTTTCTGGTCGTTATGCTGTCCAAGTAAGTACATTGTGCTGAGTCTCCGGAGGATGACGCTCAGAACAAACCGAGATAAAGAGGATCTGCCTTGACATCAAAGAAGCCTGAAATCTGGGCTGTCTTAGGATGGGTCTGAGGCACCATTATGTCTCCCATCTTCTGGGCTGGTGCCTTCTTGACCAATATACCTTTCCTTATTGCAAAAAAAAAAAAAAAGAAAGAAAAAGAAACATGTATCTGAGAGTATCTGGATGGCGGGTTCCTCTAGTTCCCCTAAAGACAGGCGCTTCCTACGGAAGGAGACACTCAGTCCTAAAGGGACTGTTTCTACCCCTCTCTCCCTGCTTGCCCCTCTCTATTCAGCTGACTGGATTAATGTATCATTTGGGGAAAAAGTTGGCCTGTTAACTAAAATATTCTTAAATCTTGGAAAGCGTGGCTTAACCACAAAGTTCTTGCTAAGCTGCAAACATGTACAGCTATAACAGATAAAAATATCTCTGCACAGAGCTTTGATTTATTAAAAATAAAAGTGGGAGTAGCTAGTAAACAGGGCTTTCTGTCGCCTCTCTCTTAGGTGTGCTTCTCCGTCGTCTATATGCTGGAAAAGAAGGGAAGGAAAGGAAAACGCACGACAAGCAAACCTATGTACCTAAGTGTTCACAGGTTCTCTCACCACAGCCCCGCAACAACGCCGGCAGTTGGGTGAGAGGGATATCTTTACTACTGTTGTTTCAACAGATGAGAAAAATTAGTTCAGAGAATTTCACCAATTGAATCCAGGGCCACACACCTTGAGTGGCAAAACTGGACTGGCATCTTGACACTCTATCCCTAATATCCAGCACTCTACCAAGAGCTGATAACTGACACCCGCTCCAGTGAGAATCAAACTCCTAATGCATTTGCATTTTTACAGCTTTACTGATACATCTTCATGTATCATAAAATTCACCCAGTTAAAGTGTATGCGTCCGTGGTATTTAGTATATTCAGAGATGTGCAACCATCATCACGATCTAATTTTATAACATTTTTAACAGCCAAGAGGAAACCCCAAACACATTAGGAGTCACCCCCCACTCCCACCCCTCCCCCCACCTTTTGCTGGCTGTTTTCACTTTGCGTAACATGTTCCAAGTTCACCCATGTGCAGCATGCATGTACTTCATTCTTTATTATGGCCAAATAACACATCATTGCATGGATACACTACATTTTGTTTCTCCATTCATCAGTTGATGGACATTCGGGTGTTTCCACTTTTCAGCTATGACAAATAATGTTACTAAGAACATTCACATACAAGTTTTTGGGTGGACGTACATTTTCATTCAGCATCTGCATTTCAAAGTGTTTCATAACACTCTCACCTTTGCATCTTGCAGCAGCTTCATTTGGTGATGGAGAAAGGCGAAGCTTGGAGCAGTAAGGTGACTTTATCACCCACCACTGCTGGGTAGCCTGAGCAAATCCCTGCCTCATCCCTAAACCCCACTGCTTTGTCTCCTCAGCAAGGAATCTCAAGCAATAGTGTACTGACGAGAAAACTGGTTTTTAGGTAACGAGTTCCCTATATCCTTGTAAATCAATCCATAAGGCGAATTTCAATGAAGCCCCTCAGAGTAAGTCGAGGAGGACCAAGGTGATCTTGACGGGACACTCTAAAGGCCCCTCCCCCCGTGGGAACAGTTCAAGCTGCTCCTCCAGGGTGCTGTGGAGGCACACCTGCAGCCGACACCTTCTGTGCTGTCCCTAAGTCTGCAGGTGCCTGCGGGCTCCGTCACCCACCACCCGCCCAGCTCCAGGTCCCCAGAGCTTCCGAGGAATGTCTTCTGATGTGAGCGACAGCATTGGGGGGCATATGCTGCTACAGTCAACTGTATAATATGCCAACCTCCTGAAATAGTTCCTAGGCTTATAAAATCTCTGGTAATAAATTCAGCAGTGTGACTAATAATTAATATTAATATATAACAGCCATTTACTGACAGTCTACTAGGTATCTTTATACTTAATTCATTTAATCCTCATAGTAACTATGTAAGATCGGTAGTAGTATTACCGCTGTGTTACACACAAATGCTTTCTTATCTAGGGAGAACATACAGTTGGTGAGATACAGAAATCGGTACAACTTCTTAGGACGGTAACTGGAAATAGCTATGAGAACTAAAAGATCCTGGAACAAATAATTCTGGAATAGGCAATTTCACTTCCGAGAATATATCTACAGATAGATATACTTCATCATGCCCAGAGATGGAGATGCAAGAGTATTAAGTGAAGCAGCTTATAACAGTAAAAACCTGGAAACAAATATACACGTAAGTAAATTACAGTGGGTCTGGGAAATGAAATACCTGAGACTGCTGAGGAGGGTGAGCTCTGTGTGTGCTGACAGTGAGCGGCTCTTCCAAAGCACTGAGGGGAACACGACGAGCACGCGCACGCCTCACAGTTCTGTACGGGGCTCTGTGCACCTGCACATGCCACCATCCTGCTGCGCGCTCTCGGGCAGGTTACCTAACCTGTCACACAGCTTCCTCATCTGCAGAATGGGATAACGACAACACTTCCCTCACAGCGCTCAATAAAAATTATCTGCAGCTATTACTGTAATGTAATGAGTATTTAATTATGATACTAATAACAATGATTTTGTTGTTATTAGGTGGGACCCATTACAAACCTATACCACCCAGGGTCCAGCAGCAGGCAGGCGGGCAGGACCCTGAGGCAAACCCCATCTGCTCAGCTTCCTCATCCGGCTCACGGCCCAGCAGGGTTTTCTTTCCCAGACGCCTAGCCCACCACGCCTGCCCCTCAGCACCTGTCACCCACGGGCAACAAGAAACCAAACTTGTGCAGTGAGAGGTGCCTCCACTGCCCAAATGCTTTCCCCCAAGGCACAAAGATTTGATCTCGGGTCACACGTCACCTTCACAGAGAAGCCTACCTCACTCCCCCATCTAGCCCAGATCCGTGCAGCCGCCTTCCCTATTCTCTACTCCCCTATCCTGCCTCCATGCTCTTCACAGCAGTTACTAGCACCTGACACCAGAGGAGCACTTTTTATTACCTAGCTCCCATTCTAGAACCTAACTTTCCAAGAGAAGGGGGACTGGGTCTCGTTCCCTGCTCTGTCCACTGTGCCTACAACAGTACCCAGCAGATTACAGGTGCTCAGTAAATACCGCGTATGAAGAGATGGAATGGATACACAAGTTCACATTATAAAAGCTCAAGAATAGAAAATATGCTTGCAGGGCCGGCCAAGTGGCGCATTGGTTAAGAGCTGGTTTTGGGATGCCAGCAGCCCCGGTTCGGATCCCACATATGAGGGCCAGTGACACTGCCCTCTACAGCTAACAACAGCTCCACCTGGAGCTGGGCTGTGCGAGCCCCGGCGACGGTGTAGGCTGCAGCCCCTGCTGCAGTGGGCTGCCATGGGCTACAGTGAGTGGCCGGCAGCCAGCGTGAGCGGCTGGCAGCCAGCGTGAGCTGGCAATAGCTGCGGTGAGCAACCACCCAGAGGCCGGTGACCGATCTGCCTCATCCAGGAAGACCACAATGATGATACCAACATGGGTCAGTGAAGCAACGTCCTCCACAACTAGACTGAAGAACAAAAAGACAACAACTTGTCTGTTCCCCTTCCCCGATTCCCTGACGCTGTTCCCCTCCCCCAATTAAAAAAAAAAGAAGAAGAAGAAAATATGCTTGCAAAATAATAATTTTTAAAATTTCTGTTGCCATCTTCTCTTGGCAGAGCACAGTCGTAAGATGGTGTTCAGCTAAACGTTCAGGTAAGTGTCCTACAGACTCTAGTCGTCCTGTATTTAAAATGTCACTTTTTTCCTATGTAGCATAAACTCATAAAAAGCCTTGACAAAGTATACTCAACACTTTTATGCTAACAGGTATAATAAACAATGTTATACACTGGTCAATACAATTGTTTAAAAAGGAACTTCAGGGCCGGCCAAGTGGCGCGGTGGTTGGGAGCTGGCTTGGGACGCTAGCAGCCCAGTTCGGATCCCACATGTGGGGCCAGTGACACTGCCCTCAAAAAAAAAAAAGAGTACTTAATAAAAAAGAACTTAAGGGAGAAAGAAAGCTCATAGGGCAAACTGCATTAAACTGCCTCCCCTTCATTCCTTCCAGCTCAAGTTTCCTGCATGTAGAAGAAGGTCAGAACATGCATTAACTATTAAACAGTTCTGTTAAAGTTTAATATCAATAGTAAGATTCCTAACTATTTTAAGGGCCCATGTGATAGCTAACAGGCACCAAACAAATCAAGGAGGGTTAGCATATTTAATTTGTTACTAACCAAATCTTAGATTTGGCTTTTAAAACATTAGAAGATAGGAAATTCAAAATGGACATCTCTTCTACTTGCCAAAATAACCTGGCAAAGCATGGAGAAAACAAAATGATATATAGGATTCACAGGTAAGTGGGGATTTTTTTAGTGACTTTACACTCTCGAGGAAGCTAGGAATTTATATAAAAAGAAAATGTTGCCATTCACAATCTCCAACACACGAAAAACTTTAAAGTCCTTTTGCTAATGTAACAGAACAAAGCTCAAAAATATTTATAGGAATAAATAATTCAGAATCCAACAATGTAAAAGTTACAGTGTCTAACAACAAATAAAAAAATTACCCAACAAGCAAAAATCCAGGAAAATATGACCCATATTGAGGAGATAAATCAATCAAAATCAACCCAGAACTGAAAAAGAAGGGAAAATTAGTGGACAAGATCATTAAAACAGTATAACTATATGTTCAGAATCTTAGATGGAAGATATAGAAAAAAGACAATTGAATGTCTAAAGATGAAGGTTAGAATGTATAGGATGAAAAATTACACTGAACAAAATTAATGGTAGATTATGAATGTATAGCAATAAAAACTTTCAAACCAAAACATACACAGAAAAGACACATAAATGAACGGAGTATCAGTGTGCTGTGAGACAACTTGAAACAGTCTAACACGCATGGGATAAGAGTCCTCAAAGGAAAATAAAGACACGGAGAAGGAACAGAAAAACTGTGAAAAATAAAAATGGCCAGGGCCAGCCGAGTGGCACATTGGTTAAGAGCTGGTTTTGGGATGCCAGCAGCCACGGTTCGGATCCCACATATGAGGGCCAGTGACACTGCCCTCCACAGCTAAGATGGTGAACAACAGCTCCACCTGGAGCTGGGCTGCGAGCCCTGGCGACGGTGTGGGCTGCAGTCCCTGCTGCAGTGGGCTGCCATAGGCTACAGTGAGTGGCCGGCAGCCATCGTGAGTGGCTGGCAACCAGAGTCACCTGCCAATAGCCGCGGTGAGCGACCATCCAGAGGCCGGCGACCGATCTGCCTCATCCGGGAAGAGCGCAATGATGATACCAACATGGGCCAGTGAAGCAACGTCCTCCACAACTAGACTGTAAGAACAAAAAGACAGCAACTTGTCTGTTCCCCTTCCCCGATTCCCCAAAGCTGTTCCCCTCCCCCAATTCCCCAATAAAAATCTTTAAAAAAGATTAAAAAACGTGAAATAAATTTAACATGAATTTTAAAATAAAATAAAATAGTTCAAAACCAAGATGGAGTGAATCTTACAAACAGCCTGCTAAAAAGGACATGTGCTATAGAGGAACAAGGTAAGGAGGACAGCAGATTTTCTTGTAGGAAATGACTGACGCAAACAAGAAGACTGTGAAGCAACAACTTATAAGTAAGTGAAAACTATCAATTTTAGCCCCAAGGGTTTGAGTTCCAATTGTTTGGGCACAAATCTATAATTTGACTAGCAGACTTCTGTGGCTATACAATTGCAAACATTACATTTTCTCAAACACTATCTCATTTTGCTAGATTAGATATATTTGACATCTGCTTTGTTGGTACCATATTTTACAACCAAAAGGCATAAGATAAATGATTGCTGGGGAGTTTTTAAGAGAAGTTATCCAATTAAATCCTGTGGGTTTTTTCTAATCTCTCTCAATGTCAAATTTTATAGTCTTCTTTTTAAATAAATCCATCTTATTGTCCATAAAATTAAGAGAAGTTAATGCACCATTAGTAGTGGTTCCTCCCTTTTATACCAAGTAGATTCTAAATATGGGATAATAAATCACACACTTGAGCAGCATCTATCACTTATAAAGTATCTTTTCATTCATTTTCATACAAACTCTCTGAAGTGGATAAAAGGTATTACTATACCCACTATACAATTGGGGAAACTGAAGTTCGAAAAAAGGAAGTGATTTGCCCAAGGATGTTAGGTAAAGGAAGTGAAAGTAGGAAAGGAGCTTGCCATTTCTCAGGTTCTTCCTCTGGGCCAGGTGTTATGCTATTCATGTGGCCAGGTGTAACCTAGTCTTTCTAACTCCATGTAGCACTTTCTATTAAACCACAACTGAAATATATTAAACTAAAGGAAAAACATAAAATATAAACATTTATTCTGGAATAGAACTAGAAGGAAGTTGAAAAGTCTACTCAAAGAAAAGTAAAGCAGATTTCTTAATGAAAAGAACAGCCTTTATTTCATTTATTATAATGCACAAGTCCCCCAACAATCGCCCTACAACCAATACAATGTAATGTTTCAGGAACAATATTTCTTTTTTTTTTTTTTAAGATTTTATTGGGTAATTGGGGGAGGGGAACAGCGTTGGGGAATCAGAGAAGGGGAACAGACAAGTTGTTCTTCTGTTCTTCAGTCTAGTTGTGGAGGACGTTGCTTCACTGACCCATGTTGGTATCGTCATTGCGCTCTTCTAGGGTGAGGCAAATCAGTCGCCGGCCTCTGGACAGCTGCTCACGCTGGCTGCCGGCCACTCACTGTAGCCTATGGCAGCCCACTACAGCAGGGCCTGCAGCTATGCCGTCCCCGGGGACTCACAGCAGCCCAGCTCCAGGTGGAGCTGTTGTTCACCATCTTAGCTGTAGAAGGCAGTGTCACTGGCCCTCATATGTGGGATCTGAACCGGGGCTGCTGGCTTCCCAAGCCAGCTCTTAACCAACACGCCACTCTGCCAGCCCAGGAACAATATTTCTTTCATAGCTCCTTTACATAGACCAAACAATGATGCAACAGGGCCAGGAGAGTGGCACATTGGTTAATAGCTGGCTTGGGACGCCAGCTGCCCCGGTTCAGATCCCGCATATAAAGGCCAGTGACACTGCCCTCTATAGCTAACAACAGCTCCACCTGGAGCTGGGCTGTGAGCCCTGGCGACGGTGTAGGCTGTGGACCCTGCTGCAGTGGGCTGCCATAGGCTACAGTGAGTGGCCGGCAGCCAGCATGAGCGGCTGGCAATAGCCACGGTGAGTGGCCATCCAGAGGCCGGCGACCGATCTGCCTCATCCAGGAAGAGAGCAATGACGATACCAACATGGGCCAGTGAAGCAATGTCCTCCGCAACTAGAATGAAGAACAAAAGGACAGCAACTTGTCTGTTCCCCTTCCCTGATTCCCCAACGCTGTTCCCCTCTCCCAATTCCCCAGTAAAATCTTTAAAAATAAATAAAGGAGGTCCACTGGCAGACAGACAATTCAGTCTAGGAGGCAGATGTCTATTTTGACCTAATGATAAAATTTACTCTTTGGGCAGAAATCAGCAAGTGATGCCCCTCCCCTGCCAAATCCAGCCCACTGCCCATTTTAGAAGGGTCACAAGCTAAGACTATTTTTTAAAGGTTAAAAAAAAGAATATTCTATGAAACAAACTGTAATATATGATAGACATGAAAATCAACTAAACTTCAGCATCCATAAAAAGCATTTTATTGGAACTGTCATGCTCATCCTTCACATACCGTCTATGGCTGCTTTTGTGCAACAGCAGAGCTAAGCAGTTGCAATAGAAATCAAACAGTCCTCAAAGCCTCAAGTATTTGTTATCTGACCCTTTAAACAAAGTTTGCCAACTCCTGCCTTAAGGGAATAGGCGGGTCACACCACGTTTAATAATTTGCCAGGAACACTCACAACTAAGATTTTAAAAAATTAACTCAAGATCACTAATGCAACAAATATTTCTTAAGGACCTACTCTGTGCCAGGCACTGTGCTAGACTCGGAAAATACAGCCATATACAAGGCACAGCTCCTGCCTGCCCGGGGAAGGCCAGGACCAGTAGTTATAATCAAGTACCTAAAGTTAGGACTAAGAAGTATATAGAAGGAAGGCATAGCCTGGTGGTTAAGAAAATCACTCTGAGGTCAGACATCCTTGGTTTGAATCCTAGCTAACACCACTTCTAACTGTGTGACCTTAGCAATCACTTAAGCTCTCTTCTTTTTCTTCCATCTAAAAAAGAACAAAGATAATAGTATCCATTTAATAGGACTGTTACAATGCCTAGCACATAGCAAGTATTTAGTGGGTTGCGGGAAAAGTCATGACGTATTTTTTCCATGTTTTTCATTGCAAAAATGCGTCATGACTTTTCCGACAACCCTATGAAAAGATGAAAATTCAAGTTTATAAACTGGATTTTAGAAAGTCTATTTTGCCAATTAAGAGCATATCCCTATTATCAGACAATCATTTAAACAGAGAGGGACAAATCTCAAAGGAAAGTCCAGAGGCACAGAGCACATGCGCCCAATGTGGATAGTCACCCCACCTTCAGAAGGGTGGTCCTGGGTCCACTGGAATACTGGTGAAGTGGGGGGACCACTGTTCTAAGAGCAAAGCCATACAACAGTGGTTCTTAATCACGGGTGCATCTGAATCACCTGGCCCAAGGTTGGAATTCAGCAAGTCTAGGTGGGACTCTTATGTGTGTGTATGTTTAAGCCACTGCCACAAAACATAATTATAAAAAATGTAGTCTAAAAAAGCCTTGCATTTCTCCATCACAAAACAGCATGTTTTTCTTTACTCACTGTACCCAGCCTTCAAGGGTAAGTTTAAATTCTACCTTCTTTATGTAGCCTTCCCTGAAGGTTTGTGGCCTTATGTTTTTAGCTGTCAGTTTCCCAAGAGTGTGACAATTTCACTAAGACTTAAAAAGACTGCTCTTAACTCGTTTATTCATTCCACAAATATTTATTGGGAATCTACTGCATGCCAGGTTACATGTTCAGAACACAGTGGGAAGCAAAACCAAGATGTTATAAGAGATAAAAATGGAAATATGGGAAGAGGCCAAGCTTGAAAGCCTGGCCCAGGAGCTCAGGATTTACATGCCATGTAGAATCACTAAAAAGCTCTACGCAGGGAAGTGACATGGTCTAGTCACTCCTAGCAAAAACAGAGAGGGGCCAGCTTAAACAGTGGATATAGTCTCTGCCTTTTGTGGAATATCATTTTTGTGCAAGAGAAAACAGGAGTAAAACAGATAAATCATTAATATCGAGGAACACAAGAAGTATGTGAGTTAGGGAATAACAGAAACTGCAAGAAGGCAGTTAGGAAGGCCTCTTCAAGGGAGATTTAAGCAGAGGCCTAAAAGATGAGGAGCTGGCCATGCAGGGGCTATAAAAGCGTTCATTCTAGGCAGAGGGATCAATGTGCAATTCCCTAAATCGGAAAAGATCAAGGCAGATCCCAGGAAGTGAACTATAAAACAGCATTAAGGGAGCAAATGGAGGAATGTTAGAAAGTGAGCTAAAAAATCATGGTAAGAAGTTTGGATTTTATTCTAAGCATAATGGGAAATGACTGGGTTTTTTGTTTTGTAAAATCTGTGAAATTACTTATTTTATTCTAAGTATATAATCCAGTTACACGTATCAAAATTCAAAAGGTATATAAGGTTATACAAGTGAAAAGTAAGTCTCCCTCCCACTCCTGTCCAACAGCCACACAGTTCCCCAGAGGCAACCACTTTATCAGTCTTTGAAGGAGCTTAGCAAGACAGAACATGACCTAATTTACATTTTATGTAAATCACCCTGGCTGACAAGTGGAGAACAGGTGGAAAGAAAAGTCTCAGGGAGACCAGCTGGAGGCTGCTGTGGGGTAACAGTCCAAGGAAGACATGACGGCTGCTGGGACCTGGGTGGTGAGCGTGGAGACAGAATAGAAGGACTGATTTAGGATGTATTCTGAAGGTAGAATTGACAAAACTGATGTTAGCAAGGCGGCATTAATGACGACAGCTACAAGCAGTGTTTTTCACACACTTAGAATCTACAGGTTTAGGGAGCTCCCTTCTATTTGCTAGATGGGATGCTGACCAATTCATGAATCATTTTGTAAAGTCAATCAGGTCTTCAAATATACTTGGGGGAAAAAAAAGAATCTACAGGTCTAAATTTTAAACTTTAAAGCTTAAATACTCAAGAGTTCAGTGAATATGTAGACAGATAATGAGTGAGAGAACAATGGGTAACAACAGAAAAAACAGAGTACTACAGTGTGATGTTAACAATTTGATTAATAATAACAAACTTACTGTGTCAATATGA
This sequence comes from Aselliscus stoliczkanus, assembly GCA_033961575.1. NCBI lineage: Eukaryota > Metazoa > Chordata > Mammalia > Chiroptera > Hipposideridae > Aselliscus > Aselliscus stoliczkanus. Next base: position 142,073,622 of record CM066734.1, read on the forward strand.
ATTAGATCATTTTTGTCCCAGAAATGGCATTTGTGAAATCAACCCAAAACTGTATCTCTGCAGTTGAGGAGCTGAAATGGCAGCTGTCTAAAAAAGAAAAATGTGGCCGGCCAAGTGGCTCAGTTCGTCAAGAGCTCACTCAGGAGTACGAGCAGAGCTCTGAGCAACAGGGTCGCTGGTTCGATTCCAGGCCTGAGCTGAGCTGCTGCTGAGCTGCCAACAGGTGGCAGGATGGCTCAGTGAAAAAAAAGAAAACTCCTATAAAAAGAGAAAAATGTAAAACTGAAGTCTTTAACACCTGCAGCTGTTAATCGTCACATAACAGAGAAGGCTAGTCTTCTCAACAGCACAGAACTTTGGAGTATGACATCACATCTATGTGAAGTGTTTCCTTCCATTCTGATAACATGTACCAGAAAATGTTCACCAAACCATAGAATAAGAAAAAAATGCCACTCATAGACAAGATTTTTGGGTTGAATGTTCATTAAAAAGCAGTCGTATCTTCTTGACTAACGTATGATACAACCACATGAAGGAGAACTAGGCAACTGAAAGAAGGAATGAAAAAATGTGTCTGTGTCAGACATGGCATGGATGCCAAACGCTAATGAAAATAGCATGGCAGGATTAGGGAAATGCAAATCAAAACTGCAATGAGACAATACCTCACACCCAGTAGGATGGCTACTGTGGCTGTGATCAAAAAACAGAAAACAGGGCCGGCCGAGTGGCGCATTGGTTAAGTGCTGGTTTTGGGATGCCAGCGGCCCCGGTTCGGATCCCACATGAGGGCCAGTGACACTGCCCTCTACAACTAACAACAGCTCCACCTGGAGCTGGGCTGTGCAAGCCCTGGTGATGGTGTGGGCTGCAGTCCCTGCTGCAGTGGGCTGCCATAGGCTACAGTGAGTGGCCCGCAGCCAGCGTGAGCGGCTGGCAGCCAAGCGTGAGCTGCCAATAGCCGCGGTGAGCGACATCCAGAGGCCAGCGACGGATCTGCCTCATCCGGGAAGAGCACAATGACGATACCAACAGTGAAGCAACATCCTCCGCAACTAAACTGAAGAACAAAAAGAGAGCAACTTGTCTGTTCCCCTTCCCTGATTCCCCAACGCTGTTCCCCTCCGCCAATTCCCCAATAAAATCTTTAAAAAAAAAAAAAAAAAAAACAGAAAACAACAAGTGCTGATGAGGATGTGAAGAAACTGGAATCCTGGTGCTCTTGGTGGGAATGCAAAACAACACAGCCGCTATAGAAAGCAGTATGGCAGTTACTCAAAATTTTTAAAACTGCATTATCATATGATCCAGCAATTTCACTTGGAGTATATACCCAAAAGAATTGAAAGTAGGGTCTCATAGAGATACTGTACGCCCGTATTCATAGCGGCATATTCACAATAGCTGAAACATGGAAATGTCCATCAGCAGATGAACGGATAAGCAAAATGGCGTATATACATACATACAACGGAATGTTACTCAGCTGTAGAAAGGAAGGAAATCCTGACATATGCTACAACATGGATGGACCCTGAGAACACTGCACAAAGTGAAGTAAGCCCGTCACAAAAAGTACTGTATGTGATACTCCGGGTAGTCAGAGTCACAGAGACAGAAAGTAGAATTGTGGTTTCCAGGGGCTGGGAAGAGGGAAGAATAGGGAGTCACTGCTTAACAGGTACAGAGTTTCAGTTTTACAAAAAAAGATTTGAGGATGGATGGTTTATGGGAATGTATGGTGGTTGACTGCACAACGTCGAAGTATTTAATACCACTGAACTGTACATCTACAAATGGTTAACCCTCTGTTGGGCAGAACTGATCTTACAGATTCATCGCACACAAATTTTCAAATATCTAACAGTTAACTTAAGTATCGTGACTCATCGCTTCTGCATCTTCCCCCTCTACTGTAACCTATCGCCAGTCGTGTTTGTGATTTAGTACAGTAAAGATGTATTTCTTAGCGGCATCTTTGTGTGCAATTAATCTTTGAGATCAACTGCACCCGACAGAGGGTTAAGATGTTAATTTTTATGTGTTAATTTTTACAATAAAAATTTTTTTTAAAAAAAGGTAGGAAAACACGAATAGCATACCACTATCTAATAAAAAATAAGTATGAATATAACCATAAAATTAAAAATTGAAAAGGTTAGGCCTCCTACTGACTGGGAGAAAATATATACAAATCATCTATCTTTTAAGGGATTAATATACAAAATTAATAAAGAGCTCATACAACTCAATACAAAAAAACTATCCAATTAAAAAATGGGCAGCAGACCTGAATAGACATTTTTCCAAAGAAGACATAGACACACAGGTGGCCAACAGGTACAGGAAAGGTGCTCAACATCACTCATCATCAGGGAAATGAGATCAAAACCACAACGAGATGCCACCTCACACCTATTAGAATGGCTATTAGAGAAAGAGTGAGAGTCAGAGAGAGAGAGAGAGAGAGAGAGAGAGAGAGAGAGAGAGAGAGAGAGAGAGAGAAAGAAAGAAAGAGTGTTGGTGAGGCTGTGTGGAGAAAAGGAAACCCCCCTGCACTACTGGTGGGAATGTAAATTGATGCAGCAGCTATGGAAAATAGTATGGAGGTTCCTTAAAAAAATAAAAATAGGGCTGGCCGAGTGGCGTGGTGGTTAAGTGCTGGCTTAGGAAGCCAGCGGCCCCAGTTTGAGTTCCACATATGAGGGCCAGTGACACTGCCCTCAAAAAAAAAAAAAGGAATGTGGGGTTATAATTTTAAAATAATAATAATAATAATAATAATAATAATAAAAATAGAACTACCATATTATCCAGCAATTCCACTCCTGGGTATTTATCCAAAGAAAATGAAAACACTAACTCAAAAAAAATGTACGCACCCCGATGTTTACTGCAGAATTAGTAACAATAGCCAAGATATCAAAGCAACCTAAGTGTCTAATGATGGATGAATGAAGACAATGTGTTGTATATACACTATTGAATATTATTCAGCCAAAGAAAAAGAGGAAATCCTGCCATTTGAGCCATGCATGAACCTTAAGAGCATTATGTTAACTGAAATAAGTCAGAGAGAGAAAGACAAATACAGTATGATCTCACTTATATGTGGAACCTTAAAACAAAAAACAAAAATAAAAACTGAATTCATGGATACACAGAACAGCTTGGTGGTTCGGAGGGGTATAAAGAAGCAAGACTTCTTTGTATATACCTTGTTTTATATGTTTGATTTTGAAAGTCTTTTAATATTTTACATAATTACAAAACAAAATTAAATTTTAAATACACAATCCCTAAACATTGAAAGTAAAATAAAAACAAAAGAACCAAAGTATACATCCAGTAGTGGCAAAAATCAATCTAAGTGACTTCAAAACAAAATAATTTGACTATATAATAAGTACGCAGAAAAGACCTCTTAGTTTTTATTAGTTGGTTGTAGTGTTTATATATTCTCCCCAAGACTGAGACATGTAGAGTGAAGGCTAAAACCATGCATAATTAGAATCAAGATGTTTGTCTTAGAAGAAAAAAAGATACCAGTGTAAGATCGAGAAGGTTAAACAAAACTCTGTCTTCTTGCTTTACAACTGGAGTATTACTAACCCATGATCTGTGCACTGAAAAGACCTGAAACAACGATCAACCTAGGACCTGGAGTGTGGTTACTAAATACTATTTTTTCATTAAAAGAACCAAAGTCTTTGGAGAAGTGGATAATTCCAGGGCTAGGACAGAGAACGCCCAAGATGAACCTGGTGCGGTTTATCATACCAGAAAGAAGAGAAATCAAAGACTATTAGAGTTGTGTCTAAAGGATTTAGGAGTCGATTTAAACAGATTCTTATCGGACAAAGATGGGACAATCTGAGCATCAATAAGGATAATATCTACAATGGATTGAACCATATCAAACATGTTTAAATCCATGAGTTCAAGGGCCGGCCAAGTAGCTCAGTTGGTTAAGAGCTCGCTCAAGAGTGTGAGCTGAGTTCTGAGCAACAGCAGTTCGATGCCCAGCCTGAGCTGAGCTGCCGTTGAACAGCCAACAGGTGGCAGAATGGCTCAGCTAAAAAAAAAAAAAAATTTAAAAAACAGGGCCGGCCGAGTGGCGCATTGGTTAAGAGCTGGCTTGGGATGCCAGAGGCCCTGGTTAGGATCCCGCATGTGAAGGCCAGTGACACTGCCCTCTGCAGCTAACAATGGCTTCACGTGGAGCTGGGCTGTGAGCCCCGGCGACGGTGTAGGCTGCAGCCCCTGCTGCAGTGGGCTGCCATAGGCTACAGTGGGTGGCCAGCAGCCAACATGAGTGGCTGGCAGCCGGTGTGAGCTGCCAATAGCCACGATGAGCAACCATCCAGAGGCTGGCGACCGATCTGCCTCATCCGGGAGGAGCGCTGTGACGATGCCAACATGGGACAGTGGAGCAACGTCCTCCGCAACTAGACTGCAGAACAACTACAAAAAAAAGACAGCAACTTGCCGGTTCCCCTTCCCCGATTCCCCAACGCTGTTCACCTCCCCCAATTCCCCAATAAAAAAACTTTTAAAAAAATCCATGAGTTCACAATGATACGAACACATATACACGTACACAACTCACTGAGTGCTTCTGGAGGAAGCCAATTCATTCTTTTGGAAATAATGGAAAGAATTTAAGCATTTATCCTGCCTTCCCTAAAAGAGCTATAAGTCAAGGCCACAAAATAATGGAAGAGTGGAAATGTCTCTTACAGAAGTATTCCAGTTAACAAATGATGGTTACAGGATTAAAATGTCAACATTTTCAATGCCTAACAAAATAATGACTAAACATGAGCATCAAGGGCTGCTAACAATAACAACTATTAATACTAATCTGCTTAATCACCTATAACATCTTCTTAAAAATAAACCTGAATCTGATTACACCTTTAGATCTAACTAAACTAGATTAACTTTATTCTGTGTAGTTAAACTATAATAGAGGATAAAATCCAGACTGTGTAACTCCACAGGACAAACCATCAAGTTTCGGCAACTAATAAATTACAAGACACAACAAAAAATGGAAGGGGGGCCTACAGATTAAAACAAGTCACAATGTATGAACACCATTTGGATCCTGACTCAACCTGTTGAAAAAGAAATGAGATAATCAAGAAAATGTTAATACTGGTTGGATATTTGAAGGTAGTAAGAAATTTTGTGATAGTGGTATTTGCGTTTATCTTTTTAAAAAGATGTATGTAGATATACACACTAAAATATTGACAGTTAAGGGCTGGCCGAGTGGCGCATTGGTTAAGCGCTGGTTTTGGGATGCCAGCGGCCCCGGTTCGGATCCCACATGAGGGCCAGTGACACTGCCCTCTACAGCTAACAACAGCGCCACCTGGAGCTGGGCTGTGCGAGCCCCGGTGATGGTGTGGGCTGCAGCCCCTGCTGCAGTGGGCTGCCATAGGCTACAGTGAGTGGCCCGCAGCCAGCGTGAGCTGCTGGCAGCCAAGCGTGAGCTGCCAATAGCCGCGGTGAGCGACATCCAGAGGCCAGCGACTGATCTGCCTCATCCGGGAAGAGCGCAATGACGATACCAACAGTGAAGCAACATCCTCCGCAACTAAACTGAAGAACAAAAAGACAGCAACTTGTCTGTTCCCCTTCCCCGATTCCCCAACGCTGTTCCCCTCCGCCAATTCCCCAATAAAAATCTTTAAAAAAAAAAAATATTGACAGTTAAAATGATATGACACCTGGGTTTGGGGGTGCAGATAAAGCAAGGTCAGCTATGAGCTAATAACTGTTGGAGCTGGATGACGGTCAGTAGGGGCGTATTATACTATTCCCCACGTGTGTGACAGACGAATTAAAGGCATAAAAAGAAAGTCAATTTAAACTCTAAGTTTCACATAATAAAAATGTCTTTTTAAAATTAACTGTCAAATTATTAAACAACTGAGACAATCGAGAAAATTTTAACACTGGTTAGATACTTGATTTTTTTAGTTTTTTTCAGGTATGCTATAAAGCATGTCAGTATTTACTTTTCTGATTCAATACAGTGACTACTTGAAATAACTAACTAAAAACTAATAACCAGCTAAAGAAACAGCCTTTACCGTACAATCAATAACATGAAACAAAATCAACATCAGTTAAAATCAGAAGGTTAAAGGAGAAAATGGTCATCCCCATAAATTATATTTTAGAAGGGACACTGTCCCACCTTTTGGACACGGGATAGGATGTAGGTTCATGGCACTCAGTGAGCCTGTCGCTGAGACCTAAACATGCGACAAGCACCGAAACCAATCACACCGTGCGTCCTGCTGCAAACCACATCAAAACCATGAGAAGCAGTGTTGACTGCCAAAATCGTGCACTTCCTTAAAAAACAACTTAACTATTCTAGTTTTCCCCAGAGTCAGAATCAAAGGGGTATATTAAGATTTTGGATGTTATACATAGACAGTCACGGGATGTGGAGTACGCGGTGGAAGGGAGTCAAAGGAATGGTGACAGACAGTACGCTATGGGGGCAGGGGGCTGTCACTCGGAGGAGTAAAAAGTATAACTATCGCACTGCGTTGTACATCTGAAGCTAATTAAAAATATATATAAATTAAAAAAAACAAGATTTTGGATTTTAAAAAATAATGGACATCCCTAGCATCTGCCCATGAAAAACTCCGATTTCTGCAACGCCGCCCCTGGCCGGCCAGGCCCTGCGCCCCTTCACGGGGGGCCCGCGGCAGCCCGTTTCCTAACCCCGCTAAGGTTTCCGTCCATTTTTCACGAGCGAAGAGAATCTGCGATGACCTACCGCGCTGCGTTCAGCCAGCCCCCAGCTACGCCTCGGCCCCTGGAACTGCGCTCGTTTCGTCCCGTTCAGGCACAAAGTCATGCGGCCGCCGCACCAGCCATCACCCGGAACAGCACCGCGAGGCACGAAGCGAGCCCAGGTCGCCCGCCGCGCTTCCCGGGCCGCGAACGGCAAAAGCAAGGCGCCAGCGCGACGCCCCGGGGTCGGGGCCCGGCCCCCCGCGCCGCCCGCGCCTGTCACCTGACCAGGGCCCCGGGCCCCGCCCCGCCTGGGGCGACGCCGCTTGGCGCTCGGGGCGGCAGCTGCCGTGGGCCAGGCCGGAGGGCCGCCGGGCGGGAGCCGGGAGCCGCGCCCGCGCACAGGCCCCGGAAGGCGCCCCCCGCACCCGGGCGCCGCACGGTGGGACGCGCAGGTGGCAGCGCGGCCCGCGCGGCGTCGGCTCCGGGCCCACGGCCGCCCGCGAGGCCCCGTCCCAGGGCGGCCCCCGCCCCGCCGCCCCGCCGCCCCGCGCGCGGCCTCACCTCAGGGGCGAAGCTGCAGGCAGCGAGCGCGCTCCCAGGTCCGAGTGCGGCCGCCTCCCGTCGCCTGCGGCTCGGGCTCCGGCTCCGGCTCCGCCCCTGCCCGCGGCGCTCCCCGGCCCGCCTCTCCGCCCCCTCAGCCCTCGGCAGGGCCCCGGCCTCCGGAGCTGGGTGCGGCCTGCGGCGCGGCAGCCCAACGACGCGCCCGCCCATAGGCCCAGCGCGCACCCCAGCCCAGCAACGCGGCCTGCCATTGGCTGACGGCTGGGCGGCGGGCGCGACGGGGGGGTGGGCCTGGGGGTGAGGGGCGGGGCTGCCGCCAAGCCGAGCCAGCTGCCTGTAGCCCCGCCCCCAAGGCGAGCCAGCTGCCTGTAGCCCCGCCCCCCGGGGAGAGCTCAGGGCCCCGCCCGCCCGGTGCGCTGGGCGGCGGCGCGGGGACGGCGGGCCCGCAGTCTGGTCCCGGGAGGCGTCCGGGCCGGCGGTGCCGGGGGCTCCCGGAGCCGGGCTCCCGGAATGCGCCCGACGGCATGGAAGCGGCCGCCTTCCTCCCGCCGCCCCGCTTGCAGCGGACAGCCTGCCCCGCGTGACGGCCCGCGCGGGTCTGCGGGAAGCCCGGCGGGCGGGGCGGGCGCGGCGGGGCGGGGCGGCGGGGCCTGCGGGCGCTGATAAGGCTGCGCCGACGGGGCGGCCGCCTGGGCCCGCGCTCCGGCCGCTGCTGCGGGGTGAGCGGCGCCGCCCCTTCTTAGCCGCGCTCAGTGTCGTGATAGCCATTGGTGCTGTCAGATGGGCGCTAGACGTACCGGGGTGATGCCTTTAAAAGTTATATAAATGTCTAGCCGCTGTTTTGTGCTCCTGAAACTAACATGATATTGTATGTCAACGAATTCAAAAGTAAAATAACAAAAAGGGAACGACCAATCAAAATTTTAAAGGCGAAAAATACCATGTCAGAAATGAAAACTACACTGGAGGGGATGACCAGCAGGCTAGACACAGCAAAAGAAAAAGTGAAGTAGGCGCCATGGAAAATGGAACATGCAGACGAAAGAGCCCGGCAGCGGTGGGCGGCAGGCGAGCTGCGGGCGGCCTAGTCTGCAAGGATGTGTAAGGGGAGTCCCTGAAAACGGGGTTCGGGTTGGCAGGAGGATAGAAATGCTATTGGAAGCTACACTGGCTGAACTTTTTTTCAGATTTGATGAAAACTACAAACACACAGATCCAAGCAACTCAAAAAATGACTCCGGCTTGCTGCTGGGCTCTGGTAGGAATGGAACGTCCCTGCAGTGCATCAAAAGTGACTGAGGTCGGAACTTCCTGTCACTTGATTCTGTCAGGCGACCAAGACATAGAGTTGAGTAGACACGTTGTAATCTGGAAGCAGTGGATGCAGAATTGGGTTCATGTAGGTAGAGGTAGGTGGTCTACACCCCTCTCAGCTCAAACCTGTGGTCTCAGGGGTTGCCTGTGACACAGTGACAGGTGATGAAACGCCAGGTGCTTGGTTCATAGGAAGGCTGACTCAATACGTTGGGTTGGCATGACCTGAAAATGGCCTCCTGCTATGCCCCATCAGGCAGTCTTTTCTGGGAGAAGGCACAGGGGGTGCCAGCACAGAGAGGGAGCTGGATGTGTATGTGAGCTGCCCAGTGAGGGGCTCCATGCTGCTGGGCCACAGCCAAAGAGAGGCTGTGGCCTTCCCCTCATAGTCCCCCCTTTAGACACACAGATTTGGTTCAAGTGCCAGCTCTGCCCATATTCCCCGTGAGGCCTTGTGTCCTCTAGGCCTTCACTCTAGAGACCAGTACCAGTGGACACTTGGCAAGACGCCCCTTAGCCCCAGGCTCTCTGCTCTTTCTTCCCTGGCCCTGTCAGAGCCACCCATCCCATCTGGGATCCAAGAAGCTTCCGCTTAGACCAGCAGGGGGCATCCACACCATGGAACCGAGTTGGGGTGGGGCAGGGGCAACTCTGGCTTGCTTTGTGAGGTCTCTTCTGGTGCTAAAAACTTCTTGTTTTATTAATATAATAAAAACCTTTATTTACAGAAGGTATAAAGGCTCACTACACGCATGCTAATCAGCTGTAGGAAAGTTAAATCATGTCAGTCTTTGGCTTGGAGAAGCTTCCCAAAGTGTCTGGGTCCTTTTCTCAAGCTCAGGAATGGAACCCCTCTCTGAATGCACCAGGGTGCTGGCACGTCAGTGAACCCTGTCGGCCTCAGGGAGCAGGACAGCCCTCCCAGGGCAGGTCCTCAGGGCCATGAGGGGTGGCAGAAGTTAGCGAGGCAGGCTCAAAGCAGCGAAGGACAGGTCACATGGCAGTTAAGTGGCAGAGCTGGGACTTGAATCCAGGCCTTAGCCTCAGTTTCTCACCTGTAAAATGGGCCTAATAGCTGCCTTTCCAAGCAAACTTCGTGCCTCAAACACAGGAAGAGCTGAGTAAGTGGCAAGCATCCTGCAAACCTTTATAAGGAATAAAACATTCACAGCAGGTCTCGGAGGGCGTGGGACCCCTCTGGCCCCTCCTTCATGCTGGGGGACCATGACCAATACACACAGCTGAGGCCCTGGGCACAGGGTCGGGCAGTGGTCCTGGGCAGCCGTAGGCTTCATCTGTCCAGGCAGCCAGAAGGACCTAACATGGTTCTGAACCCCCGAGCCTCCAAACCTTCAAGCTCAGGGGTCTTCAAATGTTTTGGTTACTGAGATGGCTCCCGTGGCTGCATGTCAGCTAAAAGCCATAGCATTCTGTGTCCTGCCTCACATCACCAGCACAGCAGACCCTGGTAACCGGCTGTAAACCACTTCTCTGATCCAAGCCCCACTGAAAAATTTTACAGGAAGGGAAGCTGCAGCCATAGTGGGCAAGTGTGTCTTGCTGGATCCCCCAAGTGAGTTCAGGGCAGAGAGGGCAAAGCATTATGACCGAAAGGAAGGGGAATTGCTAGTTTTCCAGAGATGGTGTAGAACACCGGGAGCTCCCTGCGCCCCAAACTTGGCCATGACGGCACTGATGCCCCACCCTGGGCAGGCTGAAGAGGAAACATCTGCAGAGACAGTGCTGGTCACTTGGTTCCTGGAAGCAGATGGTCAGCACCCCACAGCATCCTGGGGTGGGGCCTCCCACATCGGCTTATCCGCCTCATCTCTTCCTCTTCTCCAGCAAACCACCCCTCCCCAGAACATGCCGGGAAGGGGAAGTCCAAACAAAGGGCCTTCTGGGGACAGTTAATCACTGGCTGGTGGGCACAAGTGCTGTCCTCAGTTTGGGTTTTACACAGCAAATCCCTTTCCCAATATAAAGTACTGCGAGGCTCAGATGATGCTGGGGTCCCTGCCAGCTCTGACCCCCAGCTGAGGCTGTTACACACACACAGCAGATGGCTGTGCCAGGAGACTGGCCTATTGGAATTCCATGGCAGAAAATGAGGAGTTGATCAGGGTGGGTCTGAGCCACATATGGCCCAAGGGCTCAAACATCTGGGTATCATTGTCCCCACCCATGCGTGGCCTACTCAGGGCCCACTCTTCCCACTCCTGTCTGTAGCCGTCACTTCTTCCAAGAAGTCTTTCTGGAAACCCCAGGTGGGTCCCAAGCTCCGAGCCCCTGCACAACCCCCTGCTCTGGACAGCGTGTGCTGCGAGCATCTCCTGCCCAGCTGTCACCAGGTAACACTTTGTTAATCCAGTGAACGACCCAACTTAGATGTGGGGACCTTTAAGCTCTGCAGCCCACTGCCCTGGACCTGACCCACAGCAGCAGGACGTGGTGCTTGGGGGTGTGGCCCCTGAGTCCAGACGACACAAGTCTGCATCCTGTTCTATCACTAGCTGTGCACCTGGGGCAAGTCCCTCAGCAACTTGTGCCGTGGAAGACAGGAAGACCACTTCTCAGGGTTCCTGTGAGCTGAGTGGCTGCAGTCACCACTTGATGTCCGTGTGGATGCTCAGTAAGGCCAGTCACCCCTCCTTCCCATTGAAGCCCGGCCACCAAGGCAAAGGTCATCTGTGCTTTATTGTGCGGCACAGGCCCCTCCTGGACCCTGTGCCTTAGCGTTCCTAGTGGGGTTCTGGGGCCAGCCCCTGCCCTAACCCCAAATGCCCTGCCCAGCTCTCAGCCCAGTACAAAGTGGGTGTGCTGGGGGGTGGGGACCAGAATTCCTGTCCACAAAGCCCAGGTGGGGCTTGGTCCTGGGACCCTGGGCTCCTGGGAAGTGTGAGGGGATGGGTGGGAGGGGATAGGAGAGCCCCCCAGTCCTCGGGAGTCTGAGGCCTGGCCTAGCTCCAAGGACCCGGCCTGCTGTGCAGGGCCTGGCCTGGCGGATCCCACAGGTGCGTGTTGGGGAGGCCTTAGGTCAGAGCAGGGCATGCGCTCCTGCTCTACCTCCCATGAATGCGTCTCATCTGTGTGGCCTGGGGTGCTGGCCCCGTAGTCTTCTCTGCCCAGTAGCACGAGGTGCTGGTGTCACCTGGGCCCGGCGTAGCCGTAGGGGTGCTGCAGCAACAGGCTCTGGTGGCCGGGCAGTGTGTGGGTGTGGTAGTGTTCCACCAGGCTGCCCACACTCACAAACAGGACCTCACCCTCCAGGTAGAATTTAGAGTCCTGGAAAGGGGAGAGGGGGAGGGGAAGGTCGGGGGAGCTGAGCCAGTCTGCCTCTTCCTGCAAAATGGGGCAGTCAGCAATGACAACGGCCCCGCTTCCGCTGGCCCATGTTCCCTCTGTACCTGCCTCCAAGTTCTGGCCTTACTCCCCCCACTCCGCCCAGGGGACACACACCAGGTGTGTAAATAAGCCCAGGGTCCAGGGCTTATCTCCCTAGCCCCTTGAAGGTCAGTTGCGGACACACCTAGGCAAGCAGGGGTGGGGGGAGAGGAGTGGTGTCCAGAGGTGCCAGCCTGCTCTACGGGGAGACTGTTCTGCCTCCTTCCATGCCCCAGGCTAGGGTACCCCTCCCACCCAGGGCCCTCAGGTGGGGCAGCCTGCTCACCTTCTCAAAGATGCGGTAGTTCCTTACTTTGTTGGAGGTTTCGTCCCACACGACCAGCACCTGTAGAGAGAAAGGCAGGTGGCAATGGAGTGCAGGCTGAGAGCAGCGCTGGCCTCGGGACAGCTGCGCCTCGGGGGCAGAGGGGGCAGCAGCACCACTGAGGCTGGGTCCTGTGGCCCTTGGGGGGAAACTCGGGGAAGGGTCATCATGCACGTGGACAGCAGGGTCGTGAAGGGCAGTCCCTCGCCCCAGGGCTCCTGCCCTCAGATGGCCTCTGATGAGAGTACCAACAGGCTTCTCCATCCTAGGACCATCTCTGATACACATGGGAAAACTGAGTCTCAGTGAAGTCACACAAGTCACTGTTGGAGGGGCAGAGGCAAGGCCAGATTCCCACCGCCCCGAGCAGCTCCCCTTCGAAGTGCAGGAACCCCCACCCCATCAGAGTCCTGGGGCCTCAGCCCTTCCTTCCTGGCTTGTGCTAGTGCTGGGGGGCGAGGGATGGCGACCACTGCCCCCAGTGTGGAGCTGTCATGTGGAGCTGTCATTTAGTTCCTGAGAACAGATGGGGAGGGGGGCTGCCAGGCAGAGACCCCAAGGATGGCACTGGGCTGAGATGCCAAACCAGAGGCTGCACGAGAAAGTGATGTACACACTGTGAAGCCCCGTGCTCGCCTAGCAGCTGGTTGGCCTGTAGAGAGCGGCAGACTCTGACACAACGCAGCCATCCCCGGGGACCTTTGCTGGGCAGGGTGGTTGCCAGGGCACCCTCCTTGGCGCCTACCTTCCCAGACTTCGTGGAAGAGTTCCGAATGCAGTAAAGTCCGTCCTGGGGCTCTCCCCGTGGGGTTGTGGCTTTGAACAGCCTAAAAAAAAGTCAACAGGTAAACCATCCTCAGACAGGTCTCAGGGACCCTCCAGCCCCACTCCCCCGAGTGGCTTCTGTCCTCTCGCGTTCCTGCGGCTCCGGTGCTGAGGGCAGTGGGTGCCGTGAAGGCCAGCCAGCATGTGCAGAGCTCTGGGCTGTGCCCAGGGTCATGTTGGCAGCGGGGCTGAGCTGATGGCATCTGCTGTTTGCCGGTGAGTGAGGGGGACAGAAGAGCAGAAAGATGAGGGGCCAGTGGGGAGACAGGGCACCACGTCTGCAGAAACAAGGCTCTGCGGGAAGAAGGGCTTCACACTAACCTCTCCACTTCATAGGATTCCGTGGTGTTGATAAAGACGGAGCTGGGCAGTGGCACCTGGGAAGGCCAACAGTGGTCAGCGTCAAGGTCAGGCTGGTGCTTGTGACCAGGACCCCCCACCCTCCCACTGGCTGCCAGCCTCAGACAGATCCCAGGCTTTGCGCCACGTTCTGTCCCCCTCAACTCCAGGGTCTGGGGGTTCCCGGCTCAAGACAGCCAGAGAGGCGGCTGCACAGGCCTGCAGCTGTCCCGAAGCCCGCCCACAGCTGGGATCTGGGCTCCCACTCGGCCTTGCCTTCTCGTAGTCGTCATCAGAGTCCCCCCCACCAGTGTCAGACTGCGAGGAGTCGGCCTGCGAGGGTAGACGGGGTTTTTCGAAGGAGAAGCTCCTGAAACTCTGGCCATCAGGGGGCGATCGCCTAAGAGGGGGGCAAGAAGACAGTTATGGGGCAGGGCCCTCTGCTCCCTCCACACACTGCCTCTGTGCGCCCTCTATGTGACTGTGCCAAGCTCAGCCTTGGAACCCCTGGGGTCTGGCTCTGCAGCCCCAGTGGCTGTCCAAGGCCATGACCTCAGAGCCCAGAGAGGGACCCATGCTGGCCGCCCTGGGTGGCAGGAATCACCTGGGACTGGACGCCTGAGCTGGCGTCAGGGCTGACACTGACCCTGGCCAGGGGAGTCCCAGGGGCCTGAGCTTTGGTGTCATCACACTACGGACAAGTGCCCAGGATGCTGTGGGAGAAGGCCCCAGGCTGGGGGGCCTTGGCACCAACTATGCCACTGACCGACCTTCCTTGTGACCTTGGCCACGTCACCCCCCTGCCAGAGCCACAGAGTACAAATGGACATGCATGGCAGTCCAAGGGACACGTCCCACACATGTAACCAGGTGGTCCGAGGCCTCCAGGGCCTCCAGGAGGGTTAGAGGAGGCCACATTGGGACGAGCTGCTGGGCTAGGCACAATCGGCCCTGGTACACACAGCCCTCCTGTACTCCGGCCCACATGCGGGGCTCAGCAAAACGCTTCAGTCTGCACTGCCATGGTCCCTTGTGAACCAGCCATGAGCGTGGCAAGAGGTGCTCCCCGGCACCTGCCAAGGTGGCACTGCTAAGCAAGGCCTGGGAGAAGGGGTGCCATGGTCAGGGAGTTCAGTTAGCACAGCCACTCGAGGGCACCCGCCCCGTGGTCCCCAGAGCCCTCACTGCTGTGGGGCCCGGGCATCTCTGACAACGGGCTGTCAGTACGGATGACGCTGTGGACGCACAGGGCGCGCTGGTCTCCTGGCACTGCCCAGCAATAAAGCAGAAGACGTTTCGTGCTGGCCTGAGGGGCGGGTCACAGCCAAGCGCCACACACTCCAGCCAGTTCTCAATCAGGAAGGGCACAAAGGCAGCCTGAGCCCCAGACAAGGCCAGGAAGGCTCACAGCCCAGGTTCCATCCCCACTCGGCCTCTGCCAGGGCAGGTAGCCGACCCTGCAGGCCCTCCCCGACCCCGGAGGCCCTCCCTCGGCATAGCAGGGGCTCGGCAGCCTTGTGTCCCCAAAGCCCCTCCCTGAGGCAGTCATGGGCTCCAGAGCCCACCTGCTGGGCTGGATGTCTGTCAAGGGCAAGGATGGACATCCCTGGACCCTTGGGTCAGGTCTAGAGGCAGAAGCTCAGCCCAGGGCGGCCTGCCACCCACTGAGGCCTGAGGGCCAGGGCCGAGGCCAGGACCCTGGCGGGGGAAACTGGCCAGCTTGGGGAGGGGTCCCAGTGGCACCAGCGCCACGCAGACTCACTGGAGTTGGGGGAGGGGCGGCTTCTCTGGCCTGGGCAGGACTGCAAGTCGGGCTGTGGCCTCCGGCATGGGCAGTTTCAATGCAGGAGGCCTGGGGGCCACAGTGGGCACAAAGAGTCCAGGCCTGGCTGTGTCGCTCGGGGAGGCCTCTTCACTTATCTTCAGGAACTTGGGTTTGTTGGCTGGCACGGGTGGGGGCTCAGGTGTGGGCGGTCCCCGAGGAGACAGGTGGAAGGACTTGAGTTTATCACAGTTCCTGGAGGCAGCAGTGGCCGTGCTGGCAGAGCTGCAGGCAGAGCTGGCCCCATGGCTGGGGATCCGGGGCTCTGGGCTGGGGCTGGTGCCCTCATGAAAGCAAGGAGGTTTCCGGAGGTTGGGCAAGGTGGGCAGAGTGCTCAGCGGGGGGTCGCTCATCCTCCGGGAGGCAGCAGAAATTCTGGGGCCAGGCTCAGCCCACCTCGGGCCTAGCAGGTCCCTCTTGGGGTCCTCGGGAGCCAGGCCAGGATCAGGGAGACTGCGCTTAGGGGGAGGGGGTGGAAGCAGAGGGCCTGGGCCCTTGGAGGTAAAGGAGTGGGCACGGAGCACATCGGAGAAGGCTGGCTTCCTGGGTGTGGGCACAGGAGGCGGGGGGTAGGCCGGCGGATGGGCCAGGGCATCTGCAGAGCAAAGCGACCCAGGCAGTGAGCAGGCATCACCTGCTGGAGGCTGGACCAACACCACCTCTGCCCATAATGGACGCCAGGGCCAAGGGGGTATATACGCACCCCCTTGCAGACCCCAGCCCACGCCTGGCCACCCTACAGCCCCCATGCCCAGCATTTCCGAGGCCACCTTCCTCCTGGGGTCCCAGCCCGACCCACACCACCTGGCCCACCCCATCCACCCTCTGCAAGGTAGCTTAAGCAGGCTTCCTGAAACCTAGATGTCACATCAGGAGCCATCGCGTCGGGGGGGGGGGGGGGGGCGGAGAGGGAGAAGACGCAAGGAGGACTTCTAGGATTTGGCCTCAGCTGGGAGGCTGGAATTCCCAAACACTGGAGGAGAGTGGGCAGGGGCAGGCTGAAAGGAAGATGACACGTTTGAAGATGACAAGTGTGAAGTTCAGAGGAGAGGTCCTAGCTGGAGATGTCTATGGAGTCAACAGCCCATTGATGACACTGGCTGTGGCCCAGGAGTGACAGAAAAGGAGTGCATGATGAGGCCCGAGCCCTGGGACGGCCCTCAACCATGTGATGGGCACCAAGGGACTGGCACACGCACACAGCTCACAGTGAGGAGCCAGGTGAGGAGCAGAGGGAGGCCCCAGGCCAGGTGCAGCTCCTGGGGAACCCTAATAAGAGATGTTTTGGGGAAAGTGGGGGAAAGCCTGACTGCAGTGGGGGCCAGGAGTGTGCAGACAGGCTTGCAGGAGCACTGGGTCCCTGGAGGCTCATAGCTGGGACTGAGAAGTGAGGCTCCCATGTGCCACATCGGGCTGCAGTTCAGGGTGGGACAGGTGGAGATGAGAATTCACCAGGGCAGAGAGGAGGCGGCAGAGCCCATGAGTGAGTGGCCAATGGGGAGATGTGGGCTCTGTGCTGAAAGGGGGGGTCCTGGTGGGATGAAGGCCTGTGGGAGTGGGGCCCCAGCAGCAGGGAGCCAGTACAAGGACGGGGGCTGGCGCCGGAGAACGTGGGGCTGAGCGGCCGACAGGGGAGGGGAGTGCTGGCTGAGCGGACGACAAGGACATTGGAACGGAGGCCAAGGAAGAGGCGGGCCAGAGGCAGGAAGGACTGTCCCAAGGCCCTTGGAATAATGAAATCAACCACAATGACAGGAGCCCAGGGTGGGGGGGACAAGGTCTGAGGGAGGGTGGGAGGGATAGTGAGTGACGGGGCCGATGGCAGGGGCAGGGAGAGATGGGTCAGCAAGCAGAACAGAGACACAGCCCTGCCCCGCCCAGCCCTGTGCTCCCCTGTGACACACGTATGTGATGCCTGGCACGTGCCTGTGTCCTTTGCTAGGCCATGTGCTTCGGGAGGTGGGGGTGGGGTGGGAGTGCGGCCATGAGTTACCGACTGGCCTACAGAGGTCCACAGAGAGCGGCTGGCCATAGGGAGTGGTCCTGCTCTGGAAACGCCCACTCCTCTTTCCCACTCGGCCCAGGCCCAGCCCGAGCTCAGTGTCCCGTGTGTCCCACCCCACCTGCCGGAAGCCAGGGGCAGAACGGGCGGGCAGAGTGGGCGCCTCTCTGCTCTGTTCCTTTCGTCACTCAGGCCACAGCAGGGAAACCCAGGCCAGGGTGCAGCAGGTCAGACCTGAGGCCACCCAGAGCATGCCCAGGCCGGCACACCCAGCCTGGGAGGGGCTCTGCCCAGGCCCCAAGCCCTGCTCTGTGCCCCCAAGCGCCCGAGGCCCACCAGCCAGCCACCTACCCTCGGGCTTCCCAGGCTCAGGGGAGTCAGGCTCCAGGTACGAGTCATCCTCATCATCATAGTCTGTGGGCAGATGGGGGATCAGACAGGGCGGGCAGGGTGCAGGGTGGAGCATCAGAGCACAACTGAGTCAGGCGGGCAGGCAGGCAGGCAGGCGGGCAGGCGGGCAGGCAGGCGGGCAGGCGGGCGGGCGGCTGGGCAGGCAGGCGGGCAAGTGGGCAGGCGGGCGGGCAGGGTGCAGGGTGGAGCATCAGAGCACAACTGAGTCAGGCGGGCAGGCATGCATGCGGGCGGGCGGGCGGGCGGGCGGGCGGGCGGGCGGGCGGCTGGGCGGGCGGGCGGGCAAGTGGGCAGGCGGGCAGGCAGGCTGCCGGGGAAGCCGCAGGGTAGAGGCGGCAGGACAGCCGAACCTGCCTCCCCTCCTAAGCAGCAGCCCCAGAGGAAGCTAGTTCTGTCATCGCCAGGGGCCAGGTGTGGAGAGGGCGTGGGTGGGGCACCCCAGCCGTGTCTCACCTTCGTTGTCTGTAGGGTACGGAGAGAGACTGATGTCCACAGGACGCTCGACTGCACCGTAGAAGCTGTCCGTGTCCGAGCTGGAGTCACTGAGGCGTGGGGTCAGGGCAGTGAGCACTGGGCAGGGAGCCCCTCTGCACGCACACATAGGGACACATATACCCACACGCAGAGACAGACACAGGCACGTGCATGCGGACACAGAACCGCAGGTGTGGACACGTGCACAGATACACAGCAGAGAGGCCCTCACAGTGAGGTAGCCGAGACCCGGATGGACTGAGCCGGTGCCCTGGGGACTCACTCTGCCCTCACTCCCAAGTGAGCCGGGATGGACACGGGGGAGGGCACCAAAGCTCAGAGCAGCTGCCCATGCTGGGCCTCCGGGGTGGGCAGGTAACACCCCGTGACCCCTAAACAGGAACTACCAACAAGGACACATACACACACACTTACACACGTGGGTGCACACTGCACACACTTACACACTCGGGCACATACATCGGCCCATACCCTGAACACACCCAGCTGGCACTGTCAGAAGAGCCTTCAATGAGGAGACTCTGGGCCAAGCCCCTGGAGGCTGGGAGGGGGCACATGTGTCAAGCCCAGGGCCCCTTGCGCCACCGCCCGCCCAGCACCCCCAGGCTCACCTGGAGTCCAGAGGTAGCTCCTTCTTCTCATGGAGGTGGCCAATCTCTCTGCGCAGCAAGACCATCCAGCTCTGCGGGTCACCCAGGGCCACAGTGGGCATGGTGCCACCCAGGGCATGGCCCCACCCTTGCCCCACCTCCGTTCACTGCCCCACTGGTCTACAGCAACCACCAGGGTGGGGCAAGCCGACCCTGACTGGCCCTCTTGGGGCTGCGGCCCCCCTTAGCCCATTCAGGGATCACCCCGAGACAGCAGATTCTGAGCGTGGGTGCTGGGATCGTGTGCTCAGGGGCACTGAGGGGTACAGCTGCCCAGATGCCCATGCCCCAGCCACGTCCCCTCGGAGGTCCTGTCAGCTCCCTGCCTGGGCTGATGGGGAGGCAGGGCCCTGGGTCCAGCAGCCCCATCCCGGGCACCTTGCGCTCGTCCTCAGAGGAAGCTGAGAAGAACCACGTGCGGTGCTTCTTGCTGATGTGGACAATCTTGAAGGGGAAGACGTTGTTGGATGTCGTCTCCTCAGCCGCCCGCATCACCCTGAGAACACAAGGCCAGTGGTCACCACATGTCCGTACAGACTGGCCCGCCCCTGGACGGGTCTTGGCATCCAGTGTGATGCCCCCAGAACAAGGACAGGTCTGGATGGTGGGGTGAGGGTCTAAGGGTCTAGGAAAGGGGAGCAGGCAGGCAAGGGCTGGCAGTGAGCAGGCGGGGTGCTGGGGTCCCAGAGGGTGTCCTGGAGGCAGCAGCACGTGGGGCTCCAAGACAAGGATGTGTCACCCTCCTTGCCCACGAATGCCACTTTACGTGGATGCCTCCCTCCCACCTCAGGCCCTGCCTGGCCCCTGGCCTGCCTGTTGTGGGCCTTTATGGGGCTCTGTGTTAGGCCCCAGCCTGCCCCCACCGTCCGGCAGCAGCCCGGAGAGCATTTCAAGGAAGTGACTCACTGTGGTCGCTCCTCCAGCCAGGACGTGGGGTTTGCACGGAGATCATAAAGTCTACCATAGGGGGGCCCTGCCAGGCTGGGCACCTCAGGCAGCTGTGCCCATCTGGCCCATCAGAGGGCCTGGACTATCCCCTGAGACAAGGCTGCACCCCCACCAGGCAGAGTGTGGTTAAGTTTGGGGAGAAAAACATCCCTCCCCAGGGAACCCCAGAGCTCTAATCTACCAGTGCCTTCTGGCATCCACAGAGCCCCGGAGCCACCTCCCCTCATCGGCAGTGCCCGGCCGGCCTGAGGGCCTGTGATTGGCCCGGGTTCTTGGGCAGGGCTCCTCCACTGAGCTTGTGGCTGGGGTATAAGCCAAGGCCTAGGTCACTCCCCAAGGGTCCCATTTCCACCAGTAACACCATGGGCCCCTCGCTTCCTCATAGGTACACCAAGAGTCAAACCCAGAAGCCCACTTCACCCGCTCTGCACGTCCCGAGGCAACGAGGTGGACACAGTGGGGCTAAGGGGCCAAACACACCGGCATGCCCCACCCCACCCAGAGGGCTCTGGCCCAGCACTCGCCTATGCATTAGCCCGGGAGCCCCTCTGGGGCAGATTCATGGCCCACAGCATGTGTGAAGCAGGAAGCTGACCCCAGTCTGGGAGGTCCCTGGGGCCAGATGGCCTGAGACCAGCCTGGGGGGGCCTGGGCTCCGTACCCCCTAGAGGGAGGCGGTGGTGGGTAAGGGGGCAGGAGTGGGGGGAGGAGGGACACAGAAGTCACTGGGCAGTGGCCATATTGGGACTCTGGATATCAAACCGTCCCAACACTTCAGACCTGCTGATGAAGCAGCAGGAAGCCCCAGCCTTAATCCCAGGCTCTCAGCGAAGACCTGGAGATGGACCTTGAGGAAGGCGTGAGGCCTCATGGAGGCTAAGAGGAAGTGGCCGAGGCTGGACATGGTCCCAAGGGATGGGGACATAAGCCATCTTGGGAATCTGGGTGGGAACAAGGGACGGGTGCAGCCAGAGCTCTTGGGGATGCTGAGAGGAGCAGCAGACGGTGGGGCCGGGTCGGCGGCAGGTGGGTACTCACCGGTTGTAGCCACTCAGCGAGAAGGCGCCCTGTGGGGAAGCGGATGTGCTGCTCTTAAAGTAGTAGATGCATCGCTTGTGGATGATGACAAAGCGCAGGGGCCCTGCGGGAGGCAGGATGAGGGTGGGTGATGACAAAGTGCAGGGGCCACTGGGCAGACCCCACTCTGGACACTCTCCCAGGGGCACTGCGCAACTCAGGACCAGGTTTTGAACCCCAATGAATAAGGGTAGGGAGCTGGGCTGGCATGCTGCCCCCTCCTGTGAGTCCACTGCGGGGTCAAATGTGGACAAATTCATGGGCATGCAGGCCAGCCCCAGGGCAGGTGTAGATTTGGGGGGCTGTGCGGAGCTATCACAGGCTCCCAGGGACAACAGCTGTGAGGAAGGTCAGAGCCAGGGCCAAAGGCCCAGGGAGGCCACAGCCACCTTGCTGGGTGTTGTGGGACTGCGAGGAGGTCCCTCCACCACAGGCTGGCACAGCGAGGGAGGGGCAAAGAAGCTCAGGGAGCCTGTGAACGAGCTGAGGAGGGTGACCTCAGGTCCCCCAGCGGGTAGTGGCCACCAGGGAGGGAAGGGAAACTCAGGAGGGCCCACCATGTAAGGAGCCCGAGGCTCAGAGAGGCAGCAGGACCAGGCTTAGCCCTGTCCCCATGTCCTCCCATGGTGATCCCTGCCACAGGGGACTCACATTTGAGCAGCTGCAGCTGGGTGCCACCCTTCTTGTGCAGGTAGCCAGCCTTGGACACACCCCCAGGCATGGTCAGCAGGTTTTGGGCACCAATGGCCCTCATGGGGACAGGCCAGTGCATCTCCTCGGCCGCCATGAAGCTGCAATAAAAGGGGAAATGTCTCAGCCAGGGGTGGGGGACAGATGTCTTAACTGGGGACATGCAAGAGGGACACTGCCAAGATCCTGGAGACAGCATGAAGATTCAAGGCAGTAAGGGGTCAGAAAGTCCCTTTGCCAAAGGCTTCAGGCTTTCCCCTGGGACCCCAGGAAGAAAGCGCCACCTGGTCCACTTGGTCAGCCCTTGATACATTCGGCCACATAGCTGACCCCCAGGGACCCTGAGAGCTAAGTGCGTCCCTTCACTGTCACTGGTTCATTCAGCACACACCTATTGAGCTCAAGGCTCAGTTCAGTACAGTGGTGTACAGTAGTCAATGAACTCAGGAAACCATTGACCCATGTAAGTCAGACCTTAGGCCACAACCACCCCAAATCCGAGTGCCAGGTGAGCCTAGAATGAGGCCTGCCCTAGGCAGGAAGTCAGGGAGGGCTCTGGGAGAAGGCAACACCAGTCACAACCGGAAGCAGGGAGTTAAAGAAGTCCAGGGGCTGAGGCAGGCCCTAACCCTCTCCATGAGCTGTGACTCTCAGCAAGGAGGGAGCAACATCGCTCAACAGCCCACCCTCCACCCTACCTGCCCTCAGCTGGCTTCTGGTTATCCCTTTCTTAAGGCCCTGCGACCAGGAAGTAGGAACGCAGTGGGCCAAGAGCCTCTAGCTCCCGGGTCAGACCCCTAGCTTGGCCTATGGGACATCCCTAAGCCCGGGGCTGTAAAATGAGAGGACAGAGCAGACGCAGTCTGCCATGCTGCACGCCCTCATCAGCAGCGGCTATGGCGACTGTGTGGCGGGTTGGAAGGTATCCACCCTGTCTCCCCATCAGCCTGGGGCATTGCTTGGGCAGGAACCACACAGTGCTGTCTCCAGAGACGGCTGTCTTAGGGTTAATCCTGGCCTACAAGACCCTATATCCCAGGTCCCAGTGTTGGGCCTGCCCCTTCTCCAGCCTCTTCCTCATGCTCCAGCTGCTCTCCCCAAACCTGCCAGGCTGTCTCACACTTCTGGCCTCACCTCACATGGAGAACTCCTACTCATCCTTTAAAGCCCAGATTCAGAGTCCCCTCTTTGTGAGGACCATCCATGCCCAGTCACATTTAGGCTGTCCCCCAACCCCAAGTCCATCTCAACAGCACCCCCAACCCTGCACTGTGATGTCTGTGCCTGCCCCCAGCCCACCCAGGGCCTGGTCCCTCTAGAGGCCCCACTGGGGTTGGCGGTGTGCGGTCAGTAGTGGGATGCAGTGAGGCAGCTAGCGACAGACCTGGAGGCCCAGTCCTGCTGGGACTCCTGACACTGCAGCCGGAGGCCCCAAAGCACACACCACGACAGCCATTCTGCTCTTAGCAAAGCTGCACCCTCCAGCAAACGCGCAGTGCCTCCAGGGCCCTGGCTCCGCCTCGGCCCCTGCCCCCCGCAGCTCCGTCTACTCAGAGCCCAGCCCTCCAGCCAGGCCCCACCACAGCAGAGGCTGGGAACAAAGGTGCGGCCACCCATCCCGGGGCCGCCCGTGTGGGAGAGCAGCGCGCCTGCACCCACACCCACCCGCGGGGAGGTGCTCTTACAGACAGGCCCGCGCCCCGCCCGAGGCCCCAGACCCGCCCGCTGGGGGCCGGCCCGCGCCCGCCTTTGTTCTCGCTGGAAGCGCTGCCGGGTCTGCAGCTCGGGGTCGGTACTCACGGTGTCCACGCGGCAGGCACCGCCGGCTTCCGGAGCACGGACCGCCTGCCCTGCGCACACCAGCACGGCCCCACGCCGGGCCCTGCCGCCGCCTCGCCCCCGGCGCCCGTCTCCCGCCGGCCGCAGCTGCGCGGCCGGAGCCCGGCGCCTGCCATGCTGCCGCGTCCCGGCCCAGCACCCGCCCCCTGCCCGCGGCGGCTCCTCCCCCACGGGCGGGGCCCAGAGCAGGTGAGGAGCCCCGCCCCGCCCCTAGGGCGGCTCCTCCCCCACGGGCGGGGCCCAGAGCAGGTGAGGAGCCCCGCCCGCCCCGCCCCTAGGGCGGCTCCTCCCCCACGGGCGGGGCCCAGAGCAGGTGAGGAGCCCCGCCCCGCCCCGCCCCTAGGGAGGCTCCTCCCCCTCCGTGGGCGGGGCCCAGAGCAGGTGAGGGCCCCGCCCCCGCCCCGCCCCTAGAGCGGCTCCTCCCCCACGGGCGGGGCCCAGAGCAGGTGAGGAGCCCCGCCCCGCCCCGCCCCTAGGGAGGCTCCTCCCCCGTGGGCGGGGCCCAGAGCAGGTGAGGAGCCCCGCCCCGCCCCTAGGGGCGGGGCTGGCCCGGAGGCTGGTGAGGAGCGCCGCCCCTCTGCCCCTCACGCCGTGGGGCTGCCCCCGCTGGGCCTCAGTTTCCCCATCAGCACCACTGAGGATGGCCTCGCGGGGCGCAAAGCGAACGTCTAAACTGCAGCCCAGGGGCGGGCCGAGTGGCTCAGTGGGTTACGAGCTCGCTTAAGAGTGCGAGCTGAGCTCTGAGCAACAGCAGTTCGATTCCCGGCAAGAGCTGAGCTGCCACTGAGCTGCCAGGGTCAGCTAAAAAAATAAGATAAAATTAAAAAATTAAAAAATAAATAAAATAAAATAAAAAATCAAGTGCAGACCAGAGTCAAAAAGCCACCGATGCGAATGAGGTGGCAGCTTCGCAGCTCCAACACTGCGAGTGCCTGCGCTGGAAGGCCCAGGCCAGGTCTCAGCTGCACAGGGCTGGCGAGGGCCCTTGGGAGAAGGCCTTCTCCCCAGATCTCTGTCTATACTTCTAAAGTGGGGTGAGGGCCCGTGGTGGGGTTGCCTGTGGTGGGGTTGAGGCAGATCCAGCAGCTGAGTGCCCAGCATAAGCTGGCATGCACTCAGGCCCCAGGCAGGTCTGCCACACCTCATGCCCCCTTGTGGGCGGCCTTCACCTATCTGATAGCATGGGCCTCCACCTTCGATTCCATGCAGGAGCCAGGGATTTGGTCCTCGGTAGCCCCCACCTGCTTGGGCATATGTGGACTCCTCTCCCAGGAGATCCTGAGGCTGGCCAAAGGCTGGTGAAGGCCCTTGCTGGCTTCCCAAGCATTCTGACTCCTCCACCCTACCTGCATGCAGGCTGCCACCCAGATGGGCCACCTGCCGCAGAGGCTAGCTCTCACAGCTTCAGCCCTGCTCCGACCTAGCTATCCATACTGGGCTCCCCTCTCTGGTTTCCTGGCCTCCACCTCAGGCTGGCTCTCAGGGCCCCCTCCGATGGCAACAAGCCTTCACCTCACTGCTGCCTCCCCGCACCGAGGCTCCATCCTGCCTCTGAACCTCTCCTCTGGCACTCTACCAGGCAGCCTCCTCCTCCTCCCAGCCTTCTCCCCACCACCTCTGGGCAGCCCCCCACCACTTCCTCTCAATTCTCTCCCGTAACTCCAGCCTTCACTCAGCACATTCTCCAACACACATCTCCAGGTCCTCCTCAAGCCCACCTGGTCCACAGATCCCGCCTTTCTCATTGCTCTCCTCCTGGGCCAGACCCATGGATCCCATTACCCAAATCCACCAGGCACCCCCCCATGCAGGCCTCTGCACAGCTCCCACTGCCTGTGGTTGCAGCTGAACTAAGCCAGCCCAAGAGTTGGCTCAAATGAACACTAATCCTTCACAAACTTTTCCTAAAAAAAGAAGGAACTCATTCGATGAGGCCAGCATTACCCAGATACCAAAACCAAAGACGTCGCAAAAAAAGAAGACTACAGACCAATATCCCTTGTGAATTTAGCAAGCTAGTTCTACACCATGTCAAGTGGGATCCATCCCAGGAGTGAAAGGTTGGTTTAACATTCAAGATTCAATGAGCATGATACATCAGATCAATTGAATAAAGGACAAAAAACACATGATCATCTCAGAAAAAAAAAAGTCACTTGCGAAAATCCAACATGCCTTCATAAGAACACCACTCAACAGACTAGGAATAAGAAGAGACTTCCTTGGGCCGGCCGAGTGGCGCATTGGTTAAGCACTGGTTTTGGGATGCCAGCGGCCCCGGTTCGGATCCCACATGAGGGCCAGTGACACTGCCCTCTACAGCTAACAACAGCTCCACCTGGAGCTGGGCTGTGCAAGCCCCGGTAATGGTGTGGGCTGCAGCCCCTGCTGCAGTGGGCTGCCATGGGCTACAGTGAGTGGCCCGCAGCCAGCGTGAGCTGCCAATAGCTGCAGTGAGCGACATCCAGAGGCCAGCGACCGATCTGCCTCATCCGGGAAGAGTGCAATGACAATACCAACAGTGAAGCAACATCCTCCGCAACTAAACTGAAGAACAAAAAGACAGCAACTTGTCTGTTCCCCTTCCCCGATTCCCCAACGCTGTTCCCCTCCGCCAATTCCCCAATAAAATCTTTAAAAAAAAAAAAAAAAAAGAAGAGACTTCCTCAGCCTGGGAAAGGGCTATGAAAACCCAGAGCTCACACCACACTCAGTATGAGACGGAGTGTTTTGCCTGAAGGTCAGGGACAAGACCAGGACGTCTGTTCTCACCACTGCTATTCGGCCTTATATAAGAAAAAGAAATAAAAGGTATCCAGATTGGAAAGGAAGAAGTTGCACTTCACAGATTAGATGATCATGTATACAGAAAATTCCAAGGAATCCACTAAAAGATGATTGGAACTAATAAACAGTCTCAGCTAGGTGGCAGGATACAAGATCAATACACAAAAATCAGTCCTGTTTCTTAACAATTTTTTTTTTTTTGAGGACAGTGTCACTGGCCCTCATATGTGGGACCCGAACCGGAGCCCCTGGCCTCCCAAACCAGCGCTTAACCACCGCGCCACTCGGCCGGCCCAGTCCTGTTTCTATATACTAGCAAAGAACAACCCCAAAATGAAAGAGGAATGAGCTCCGGTGGCCCTTCCTCCAGGAAGTCCTCCCTGACCCCTAAGGGGTCCTATGCCCCCACCATGGAGCTAGCACAGCCCCTCCAGATACTAATCACACTAGGTTATCACTGCCCCCATCCTCACCAGCTCAGGCCCAGCAGAAAGGGGTACCCAGGGAGCCCCAAAGGAGGTATAGAATGTTGACCCTGGTGGGTGGTGGGGACTGCAGTTGCGTGGATATCACAGGAAACCAAAACAGAGCCCCCACCCTCGTGTATCGCATCCTCCCCTATCTATAAGGAGACCTGGCATGTGAATGTGGGACAGCTGCTGTGAGGACAGACAGAGCCCACACTCCAGGCTCCACACCTGGGTGAGGTCGGGCGGGTAGTTGGGGCGGCCCACAACCCCAGTCCAATTCAGCTCAAAGGGCAGGCAGGCTCAGGCCTGGGAGGGCCTCTCTGTCACCGGGCTACAGTCCCTCCGCGGTGGCCACTGACTGACCTTGGGTGCGGAGGGTGGGTTGCGACAGGGCCAGGCTGTGCTCCACCTTCGCCCCACTGGGATGTCCTCGCCGATGTTGCAGACTCCAGAGGACGGGCCGTCCAAAGGGAAGCCCATCCTGACACCCCAACACCCTCTAGCCACCACTGGCCTTGCCGTGTACCAGTGGGTGAGCTGGACTGCCTGGCACCTGACCGGAAGCTCAGCGCCCGCCCAGGCTGGAGCAGAAAGGGGGAAGTGGTGGCTGAGGGTGAGGGCGATGATGGGCCATGGTGGCCATGGTGACCACATAGCTTTTGGGGACTTTCAGCTCACGGACTCCAGCTCCACTGGTGCCCGGGAAAGTTGAGGGAAGTCCCCACGAGGCACCCACACTCCCGGCCTGCCTGGCCTCCTGCTGTCTCCCTCAATGCCCACAGTGTCACCCTGGCCCTAGTGACCTGATGGTTAAACTCCATTTTCCCCAGGGGCCCCCACAGGCCTTCCTGCCAGCTCAATGCAGGAAGCCTCAGGGACAGTGTCGACACCCCAGTGGGGCCCCCTTACCGGCCCGCTGAACCACTCTGGGTGGGAGCTGTCAGGGACAATGCTGGAAACCTGGGTTCAAATCCTGCCAGGCCCATTCTCCACTGAGCCTCTACCTCTCCAGTTCAAAGTGGGCACAGAGTCCACTCCTCAGAGTGCCCAGTCACCCAATAGCACAGTGACAGGTCCATCTCCTCAGGGGACTCTTGGCACCCAGAGAGCCAACAGCAGAGTCAGCACTGGCTTTCCAGGCTTACTGTGCTGTGAGAGGCATTGTTTCCAGAGGTCCAGAGGGGCCACCTGGAGAGGGCTCTGGGGACACAGGTTGGTGTTGGATGGCAGGCATGGTGGCCGCTGGGCTCCATGGGCCCTTCCAGCACTAAGGAAGGTGGCACCTTGGGGACACTCTGGGTTTCTGCTCCTGTGCTCATCCCCCACCTTCTCTCAAAATTAAGACTGGTCTATACGTAGGTGACCTGAAGTCGGAGGTGCAGGGGTGAGGCAGGGCAGGTGGGTAGGAACCGCTCGATCCCGCAGGGACAGCCCCCATTGCATTCCAAGAAGTGTAGGCTCTGTGGCCCCCGTGCGCGGTAGGGCTGTGTGCCCCGGAGGAGGGCGTCATCGCCTGCACAGGCCCAGTGTGAGCCGTGGGTCTACCCTCGCGGTCAGTGTCACGGACAGTGGACTCAGACAGAATGGGTGTGAGCTGCACAGCTTAAATGAGAGTGCTATGTGTGTCCACAGATGTTCACGTGCGTGCACAGGTGTGAACTGTGCATGAGAGTGGAGCCTGGGGGTGGGGCCTGGGGGCTGCACTCCTGCGGGCTGTCCTGACACCTGCAGACGTGGCCCTGGCTGCGGTGACGGAGCTGGCGCCTCGTGTGACCACAGTGTGGGGGGTTCCTGTCAGTGGTGACCAGGCCGGCTGTTTGTGGGAGCCACAGGGTGAGGTGGGGCAGGGATGGGCCAGGCCCCCCAATGTACTTATTCATACCCTCACAGTCATCGTCCACACGCATGCACACTTACACCCTCACGCTCAAAGGCACACGTACTCACACTCAGATGCTCATCCATGCACACACTCACACACATATGCATACCTCATTCACACATGTACACACCCACTCACATCCATTCTCACGGGCCCATTCACACTCACATGTATGCACACTCATTCACTCACTCACATGTACACACACACACACACAGAGCCTCCGGGGGCTAACAGGACCCTTCATGGTGGCCCACAGTGCCCTGGGCAGGCAGCTTGGGAACAGGTCACATCATCGCCGTCACCCCCAGCCCTGCCCAGGCCCAGGGCCAAGTTCTACCTGAACGGCTCCTTAAATCCCACAGGATCAGTGCTTTCGTCCCACTTTACAGAGTAGGACACTGAGGCCAGAAGAGGCATAGGGCTCTGAGTGCCAAGGGCACTGGGCACTCACCACGGGCCAGGCTCCGTGCTTCTCAGGGGTCACTTCACGTCACCTTCCCAACACCCCTGAGCTGTGAACCAGCATCACCCCATGAAGACACCGAGGGCCAGGAAAGCTGAGTAACTCACCGTGAGTCACATAACCAGTCCATGGGGGGCGCTCGCCCCCTGCCCAGCGCAGCCACGCCCCAGCCTGGCACACAGACGGCACTAGGTGGCAGTGGGGCGACAGCTGCCGGGAGGAGGACCCCAGCGCCTCACACCCAGCACGTTTGTTCTCTTTCGCTTTCCCCTCTCCCTTCCTCTTCCCAGAATCTCTCTTCATAAAAGAATCAAAACCAAAAACCTTCTGTGAAGGATGCTGACGAGCCACAGGGAGTGTCACAGGGCGAGCCCCCCGCAGGTCCCTAAGGCTCCTGAGCTCTAGGCCAGGCCCCCAGCCACTCCCAGCACAGCACCCCAGTCAGGCAGGTAGGGGCTCACACGGCTCTGTCTGTCCCTCACTGGGTGCATTCACACACACACAGTCACACACACTCACAGCACACTCACACACACTGTGTATGCACACAGGACCCAAATGTCCAGGCCACCCCCAGCAGGGTATGTGGGGCAGCTTGCCCCAGCCTGGGCCCTCACCCCAGCTGAACGCCCAGGGTCCTGTGGGTCCCCACCATGGCCCCGATGGGGGCCGTCTCCCACACGGGGCCTCCTCAAGTGGTTCTGAGGCCATGGTCTCGCACCACCTCCCAAGCCCCCATTCTCAGGGTCACCCCACTGACCTGATGGCACTAATCCAGCACATGGCTCTCCTGCCTGGTGACAGGTTGGGGGAAGGCATGCTGGGGCCCAAGGAGTCCATGTGGCTCAGCGGCTGTGGCGCCCAGCCGTGGCCTGCACCCCCAGGCTGGTGAGGCCTGGCGGCCCTGTGCTGCCCAGAGTGCTGCCTCCTGCTGACAGCCGTCTGCTGCGTCTGGGGCCTGTGACCACCAGGGTTTCCTCCCCCCCAAGGACTTCCTGTTGCTGGTCCCTGGGCAGCCCCAGTAGCCAACACTTCCTGCCTTCTGCCCTGTGAGTCCTGAGGCCCAGGGCAGTGCCCACCCGTGCTGCTCTGTTTGGCCTGCTGGGTTTAAACCACTCCTGTTTCCACCCGCTCTGTGGTCAGAGACCCTAGCTCTCCAAGGCCCTGGGCAAAGGCCCGCTGCGTCCCCTGGGAGGAAGCTCCCCGGCAATCCCCCATGGCTACCTCTGCACACTCGGCTTCTTCCCAGCAAACCACCGAAGCCCCTCACAGCCCAGAGACTGAGGCACGGCCTGCTTGGTCCCCGAGACACTCCACCCAGCCAAAAGCCAGTGTTTACACCCCTCCTACCTCCCATCATGCTTCTGCCACCAATGCAGATGCTACCATCCAGCTCTGCCATCTGAGGCCACACAGAAGGGCTGTGCCTCTTACACCAGGAACCTTTCAGGTTTCAAGGTGGTCACCTGTTGGGAGCCGACAGCCCCCCAGTGTCTGACAAGGTCACATTGCCACGCTCAGCACTGGATGTTTAGGGTGCTGCCTTATGGTTGGTCATGTAATATCTCCTGCCTCTATGAACCCATGTGCCTTTCCTCCACATCAGATCCTATAGGAGACAGTACCTTCACTGCATTTATGGCAAGTTCCTGGGGCACCCCAATGAGAGATGGCTATGTAAGCCAGGGACGGGTAAGATTTCCTAAAGAAGGAAATAACCCAAGGCAGACTATAGTCCGTGGGGACCCCAGGACTGAGAAATAGGGGACTCAAGCCTCTTGGAAACAGAGGCCCTGACCCCTGGCCACATAGACCAAAGGCCTGCCTATGAGAAACTGATGACAACATCAGTCCTTGAGCTCATTTGCCTAAGGCCACTGCTGTGAGAGGTCTCCAGGCTGTAAGAGTTCCCGGCAGCTTACTGACCATGGGATATGTTAATCAATAGCCTTATTTGAATTCTTTGCCTTGTGCCTTGTTGCAGCAACAGATACTGAAGCTTTGAGAAACAGATGCTGTCTCCGTAGGATAAGAGAGGTGTGAGACCCCCCCTTTGGTTGCTAGGTATTGTATTTACGTGGGAATAGACTTTAGATACTTTTACCCTAAACATAGCCACTGCTAGTCTCTTAGTAATAGCTCAAGTATACGCCTTTTGAGTCTCAGGATTGTGTTTAGCTGCTAGAATTTAGGATAATTATTAGATAGTCAAGATAGTCATGGTAAGTATTCTTTAGGTGATATGCAGAAGCTAAGTCTGGGTCTCATAGAAATTATCATAATAAAAGACAAGATAATCCTTAAACGGAAGAGTAAGTCACAGTGCACCCTGGAGAGAGCAATTACAAGGAAGTAAAGCCTGTGAAAATCCTGGGAAATAGAAAACATCAAACTCATGTGAAACGTAACTTGTGACTTGTGATACTGGTAAAGAGTCCCTATAATGGGGACAGGCTGTAACAATAAAGCGTGACACTTCTTCTCTGAAACTCCCCCGGTGTCTCCACTCTCTCTCCCTTCTCCCTTCTTTCTTCCCTCGCCGACGCCGATCCCACCTGAGGGAACCCCTGGACTCACGGAGGCTGGACCCCCGCAGTCACCTCTCTGCCCTTTGACATCAAGGTACCAAGACACTGGTTCTAAGCCTGGGCGCAGGCATTTCCCTACCACCCTGCCTCCCACTCCCCCATGCCAGGCACAGCCTCTGTGAACACCAGGCGTGCTAGAAAGCGCTTCTGATCTGAGAGGCAAAACACACTCCCGTCACTCCCGGTCCCTCTCAGAATGCAGGCTCTGCCAGGCCTGCGCTGCTCTGCCCAGCACGCCCAGCACCTTCCCCCACTCCCAGGTCCAGTCAGGGAGATGGAGGGCCGGGGTTCAAGCCCTGGCCTGCTGCTGCTGAGACATCACGTCCCGTGTCTGTATCCTGAGCTCAGTCTCAAGGTCCTACCTCTGCCAGAGAAAGGAGCACTCTGGGGCTATCCCCAGGGCAGGATTTCAGGGTGATGGGCCACAGGGTCCCTGGGAGTTACAAAGGCCTCAACTTGTCCAGGTTTCGTAGGGCACAGCCCCCACAATCAGCTGTGCCAGCACCGAGCTGGCCCGTGTGCCTGCATGTCAGGGCGCTGGAGGAGGGCAGCTCTCAGGCTGGGGGACTCTGCCAGTACCCAGTGCCACCTGGGGGCCAGCTCAGGGCCAGAGACATCCTGGAAGGCAAGGAGCGCAGGCTTTTGCGTCTGAGCCCTCCTCAGGGGGCGTGCAGACACCCTGGCCTCCTGTGCCAGCCTCGGCGTCCTCAGGTGGCCAAGGGCAGGCTTTGCCTTCAGCAGAAAGCTAGCCATGACAAGACAGACATCTAGTGGCAAGGGAGGGTTCGGTGGGCCTCGTCCCCTTCTTCCTCTTTGCAGCCTGCCCAGGGTAAGTAGAGGCCCCCAAGTGAGACACAGCTGGCCACCCAGCCTACCTCCATCTTTTGCCAGCTGTGTGGCCTCAAGCTACTAATTTAACCTCTCTGAGCCTTAGTTTCTTCATCTGTGAGATGGGTGCTGAGCATTGAGATAAAACAGCAGGTGAGAGGCCCCTAGGCCATGGACCAGACGGGAGAGGCCAGAGGGGCAGTTATGGGACAGGGTGGGGGCCTCGAGGAGCTGTAGGGTCCAGAGCAGATGCCAGGTTTGACAGAGGGTGGCGGGAGGGAGTCAAAGGCAGAGCAGGGGCTCAGGGTGAGCAATGTCCCAGGGTGGGGAGGTATCCATGGGCGAGATTAGATGGCCTAGACTGGAGGAGGCTGGGGTGCAGGGATGGGGATGGGAACCTGCCAAGCTAAGAATTGGGAGCCACCCGCCGTCCGGGGCCATCCCACCCTTCACTGGACAGATGGAAGACGGGTGAGGACTGAGGTCAAGCAGGCACCAGAGCATCCTCCTGCCCTTGCCCTCCAAGGGCCCCCAGGCCCAGAAATGCAACGCAGGTGACATGGGCAGAGGGCCCCGGCCCAGGGATGTCGCAGCGGGAGTCACAGCCCAGCGCAGAGAGGCAGGGGTCCCTGTGGGGTCAGCCCTAGTGTCCCTGCAGAAGGCTGAGGTCAGGAGTCCTGGGAGGGCTGCTGAGCTACCTGCAGGCCCCGCCCCTCCGGGCCTGTTTCTCCGTGAGCCCTCCCCTCTCCCGAGGCCGATTCAGCCCTGCAGCAAATAAATCACACTGCCATTCATATTCCTGGAAACGGGACATTCAGCCTCCTCTCCCCCACCACAGTAATGTCAGCTCCATGACCTTTTACACTGTGCTAGAAATAACCGCGGCAATGACCCCACACCAACATCCAGGTAGGGAGATGTGTGGGGCTAGGCTTTGGCTGGGGTCCCCGCATTGGGCAGCTCTGGTCTTCCACGCCGCCCGTCCCAGGCTGCTGCTTCTCCCCCTGCCCCCAGTGCAGGACACAGGGCACTTACCAGGGTGGGTGGGAACCAGCCAGCAGGCCAAGGAGGGGCCAAGGAGGAGCCAAGGGTCAGCCTGAAAAAAGAAGGAGAGAGAGACTTCACTCAGGGCTGCTCAGGAGCGAGGCAGATGCCCAGTGCAGCCCTGCTGGTCATGCCCGCCCTGCACTGGCCGTGAGGATACTGAGGTGCAGACAGGAGGGCCGCGGCTGTGCCACGTCAGCAAACGGAGGCGTGGGGACTCCAGCCCCGGCTCTCACATGGTGCCCGGAGAACCTCCCGTGCCCAGGCCGGTGCCCCACCTGCCGCCTCCAGGCTCTGGCACTGAAGGTGCCAAGGAGGGTCTGCCAGACTTAGGCAGGGTGCTAGGCTGGGGTCAGGGTGGCTGGCGCCCCTCTGGGAAAAGCCTCAAGTTCTCAAAATAAAATGCACGGCCCTCCACAGGGCCTGGGCCCACCACAGCCAGCCCGAGGATACGCCCACCGGGTTATGTAGCCGGAGGGGGAGAGTGGAGCGGTGCAGCCACCAGCCCAGGGCGCCAAGGACGGCAGTGGTCACAGGAGCTGGAGGGGTGAAGGGAGGAAGGACCCCCCTCTCCCCAGTCTCCTGACTTTCTGGTCTCCAGAACTGTAAGAGGTGAATTTCTCTCATTTTAAGCCCCCAGCGTGTGGTACTTTGTTTTGGCAGCCGTGGGAAACTATTACACACAGAGACGTGGGGACTCGCCACGTCCTTTCTCTGGGGGACTGCAGGCTTCCACTCCCAGGTGACCTGAAGTCCTGGGAACGCTGGCTCTGTGGGCAGCGCTCAGTGGGCACCCAGCTGGACAGGACAAATCTGAGCTGGGCTCCCTGGATCCACAGCCTCCCTCAAACCTGGCTCACCACCTCAGCCCTGAAATCTCCATCAGTGGCACAGCCCTGCCCACCAGAGTGTCACCACATGTATGAGGATTTCCCCAGCCGTCCCCTTAGGCCCAGGACGGTGACGGGCCCACAGCAGGACTGAGAGACAGACCAGTGGATGGACAAATGGGTTCAGTGTCATGTCCACACATGGCCAAAGCCCTGACATGGCTGTAACCAGCACATGCCTGGACCGTCGCTCTGAGTAAAGAACTGTGACTTACAGCCTATCTGACCCTCAACCAGAAGTGACGGGCAGCTGGCTGCAGCCAGGTCCCAGGACCTCTGAGCCGGCCAGCATCCCCGTCCCCAGGAGACAGCTGTGTGCTGCGCTCAAGGAGGCAGCCACGGGCTTTTCAGGGCTTCCCAGAACGCAGGTGGAAACAGGCTGGCCAGTCCTGGGTCTGAGGCCAGAGAGAATTAGGGCAGTGCAGACAGAGCCCCACATCGCGGCTGCCTGACTGGGGCTCGGGCTTCTGAGCGTGACGGCCAAACAGGGTGAGGAGTGAGCTTCCTACCCTGGGACCCCACAGAGGACTCACGATGCCCACACCCGCTGATGCCCTGCAGGCCACACAGGGGCCTTCCTCTCCCAGGCCTGGGGTCTCTGCTCCCCACAAGTGTCCTCGAGCTGGGCAGCACCTCTGGAGGACAGCTGGGGGCTCAGTCAGAGCCTGCTGCAGCGGAGCCCCGGACAGGGCGAGGCTCCCCAGGACGGAGGGTGGCTGGGCAGGGGCTCCAGGCCGAGGGGCCCTGTCTGAGGGGCTCCATCGGTAGGGACAAGGCCTACAGCAGGCCGTGGTTGGGGCGGGGTGGCCGTGTCGCTTGCCTGGGCCTCACCCCCCTCAAACCACAACTCAGCAGAAACGGTTCAGGATTCACACTTCAGTTCATCATAACACTGACAAATTTCCACTTTTCATTGTTTGATAAAACTCCAGAGTGCTGACGTGGGGACCTGTCCACCCCCGCGTTCCTGGCCTCCCGCCCACCGATGCAACCCGCCCCTCTCGCCAGCCCTGCCCCACCTGGATCACAGCCCAGCAGAGCAGCCAGTGTGGGCACCCCGAGGCCCAAGGCCCTGCGCAGGGTGCCACCCCCGAGAGAGGCCTCAGTTCGTGTCTGCCACCATGAGACGCTGCCCTACCCAAGTGATCTTAATAGGCAAGACAGTGCAGTGGTTAGAGGACAGGCTTCTGTGGGGACGGGCCTGACTCAGTCCCCTCCCCTGAACCTTGTGGCCCACTCTGAGCCTCAGTCTCCTTATCTGAAGAGTGGGGCTGTCCCAAGGACCACCTGGCATGGTTGGTGGGCAGGGTTGCTCCAGGGCACCTGGTCACGGGATTCTATCGGCAACACCATCATCACAGTCATGTTGGGAAGAGAGAGTCTTCTCTCGAACCTCCCGTGGATCTGGACCCTCCCAGCTCGCCCAGAGGTGAGGCGACAGACGCCTCTGTCCCGGGGGTTTGCTCCACCTGGAACACCATCCTTTCCGCTTCCTTGGCCCCACTCCTGCCTCCTAAGGCCCTGGTCCAGACTGCACCGCCAGAGGGGTGGGTCCCACTCCCTGCACACAGCTCCCTCCCCAGATCCTGGGAGATGCTGTCCCCTAGTGCTCCCCCAGTGCAGCCTCTTCTGCCCCCTGCCCCCCGTCAGCTCCACTCCGTGTGTGCCTCCCTGCAGTGTGCCCAGCACCGGGCACCTCCTGCAGCATACACAGGTGGGGTCTCCTCCACTAGCTAGATGCCTCCTAGTCTCCAAGGGGTCCAGTTCACGGGGCTCATTTGTTCCATTAAACCAAGCATCCCCGCTTCTCCATCCCCGGGGTGGGGGGGCCTCTGGCTGCATGACCTGCCCAGCTCTGCCGCGCTCCGAGTGACTTCAGCCAGGCACTTGACCTCCCCCAGGCTCAGTGTCCTTGGTCACAAAGCAAGGCCAGCAGCGCTCTCCTGCTGAGCAGGTGGGGGGTCCAGACCATGCACCCTGCCCGGTGGCCAAGCCCCAGGCAGACCAGGCTACCCCACTGCTGCCCACCCTGCAGGGCCCAAGAGGATGTGGTTGGGCAGAAATCTGCCAGGCACCTTTGTTGAGACATTCACAAGGGGACTCCTCTGAGATCAACTGACCCCCAGCCAGACCACGAACCCACAGAGAGCAGGACTTCCCCAAATCCAGCCAGCCCGTCGCTCCGCTTCCCAGGAGGCTGTGCTCACAGCCAGACCATGCACACACCCTGACTCCCCCAGCACACACTCGCTGTGCCCAGGAAGGTTCTGGACGGAGGTCCCGGTGCTTGATGCCGACCTGCCTCCCTGGCTAGACAGGAGCTAGGGCCAGTCCCTTTCAGCACAGAGACCCTCCAGGGGACAGACTCCCCAACTGCCGGAGCCAAGGCAGGAGGGTCGTGAGGGCCGGGGCACTTTCCTGCCTACACTCACCTCATGACAGGAGGGCCAAGCCAATGGGCAGGGGCAGGACGCACCCCCCTTTGGAATGTCTCCCCAATGCCAGTGTGTCAGGCCCACTTAGTCCTCCGCTGCCCGGATGACCCTGTGCTCTCTGCACGAGGAAGTTGAGGTGAGTGGGCTGCAGCCCTGACCCGCCAGCCAGCACTGCCTCTGTGACCCATGACCCAGAGCCCGGGGCCACCTCGCCCACTTCCTGCCGAGCCTGACTGAAGGGCAGAAGGAGGAGCAGCCCAGGGTCTACCCTGGTTCCCACCTGGGCAGAAAACCCACCATCCCGGGAAACCCACCTCCTCCTGCAGAGGAGGCCAGCGGGGACACAGACACACGCCGGCCTGCCCTGCTGGGTGCGGTTTGCCTGTTTTCGCCTTATCCCCAGAGCCCATGGGGAGTCTGGTCAGGAGGCTCTGCCAGCCCCGAGCCCCGACCCTGGGCCCTGCTCACTGCTGCTGGTTCTCTCAGGGGCAGACGGTCTGGTGCTCACCCCAGGACAAGCGCTGCCCAAGAAGCAGAACCTGGGCCTCAATTTCCCCACCAGTAACTCAGGCTGTCCCAGGAGCTGCTGAGGCCCAGCACTCAGTGCTGAGCTGTGTAGACAGAGACGCAAATGAACTGAAGAAGCAGGCAGTGCAGATATTCAGAGGGCGGTGTAATGTCGCTGACAGACAGGGGGTCCCTACGGAGCCATGGCCGAACACTAGGCAGCTGACAAAACTGAGGCCAGAGAATGGCACGCCGTTACCATTGGGCTGGGCTCAGCCTCTCTGGCACATAGAATCACACCGACCCCCAGATTCTCCTGGTGCTGCGGCGGAGGGAGGCAGTCAGGGCACTGCAACCTGCCAGCAAACACCACAGCTTCACCCCAGGATCCAAGCTGGCCCCGGGCTCTGTCAGGGGTTCCCGATCTGCTGGGGAGGCAGCCACCTCTGACTCACATCCTTGTGACAACCATTCTGCCCAAACATGGTGACACATCAGCCACCGTTCCGGGTGGGATCTTTCACATGAAGTGGCCAAGCAGAGAGAGTACATGGAAAGTCTCCTGGATAAGAAATAGCTTGTGCAAAGGGCCTGGGGTCGGGGTGAGAGGAGGCACATGCCTTCAGACAGGAGGGGCAGAGCAGGCTCACTTGTCAGGGCACATGCCCTGCTGAGTGTGGACAGTGTCTCAGACCTGCCCGCGGCAGAGCGCCCAAGCTGGGGCGCCCTTCAGGCCTGGGGTCCAGGCCCAGCTTCTCTTCGTGGCACTGGGGACCTGGTACAAGTGACTATACTTCCTGAGCCCCGCTTCCTCACCCCCCACCCCAAGGGCTTGTTGGTAATAGCACCCTGCAGACCAAAGGAGGCAGCTCACGGGGACTCTGCCACTGGCACTTGGCCCAACGTTGGGTCCCAGGGCCTCTGAGGGTAGAGGGCACCCAGCTCAGCCCAGATCCCAGCACCAGGACGAGGTGACAGGGGAACACAGTGGGGATGCTGAGGCCATGAAGCTTGTGCTGGGGTGTGATGGGGTTGAGGAGGCAGCCAGAGAGGCCCAGCCCCGCTGCTCTTCGCAGGAGCCCAGGGTAGAGGCCGGAGGTCAGCCACGACAGGCACACTGCATGGAAACCTGCTGTCTGTGGTGCCGGGGCAGCTCTGAGTCCTCCACACTGGCCGCCACATGCCAGGGCATGCCAGGGCAAGCCACCAGGGACACCGGCCTTGGCCGCTGTTCCATTACTCATTCTTTTGTGTCTTTCATGCTCCGGTGGCCTCCCTCAGACCCCACAGCCCCTGGGCACGTCATGGCATTTCACCCGGTCAGGGCTCCTGGGTCAAGGCAAAGGGCACCGGGACCCAGGGTATGAGGTGGGGCTCCAATCTGGGCTCCCCTGGCCGGGGGTCTAA
This sequence comes from Aselliscus stoliczkanus, assembly GCA_033961575.1. Classification (NCBI taxonomy): domain Eukaryota; kingdom Metazoa; phylum Chordata; class Mammalia; order Chiroptera; family Hipposideridae; genus Aselliscus; species Aselliscus stoliczkanus. The sequence goes on from CM066734.1 coordinate 142,112,379, forward strand.
CCACCCAGGAACCAGGTTCCCCACCTGTCCGGTGGGTCCTGGCCTGTGGTCCACCCGGGTACAGGCCGGAAGCCGTCAAAGCTGTCGTCTACACAACAGGGTCCTCTCCCTCCTTCCGCTCACTTCAGCATTTTAGGGTGAGGTCTTTCTTCAGTTTTAATCCATTTACTTTTACCCTTAATATTGTTAGGCTGTTTTCAAACATTTTTCTTCTTTGACACTGTCGATTAATACTTACTGATTTTTTTTTTTTTAAACATGAGGGTTCTTTTTGTTTTGTTTTGTTTCGTTTTGTTTTTTTAAGGGCAGTGTCACTGGCCCTCATATGTGGGATCCGAACCGGGGCCGCTGGCTTCCCAAGCCAGCGCTTAACCATCGCGCCACTCGGCCGGCCCTGATTTTTTTTTTTTTTTAATTTGATCACATTGTCTTTTACTTTGGGCCACTTTTGTTTTGTTTTGTTTTTTAATTTTTTTGAGGGCAGTGTCACTGGCCCTCACATGTGGGACCCGAACCGGGGCCACTGGCTTCCCAAGCCAGCGCTTAACCACTGCGCCACTCGGCCGGCCCATGGGCCACTTTTTACTCCTGAGTCAAGCTTAGGTTGGCCTCAGGAGATCACACGTCTGGGCTAGGTCTTGTCCTCTTGCTGGTTACCTCCTGGGGTAACCCCTGGGCCTGCAGAGTGGCACCAAGGGGCTGCGGTGGGCGGGGGCCTGGGTCTCTGGCTCCCAGAGGCAGGGGCACAGAGAAGCCCAGAGGGAGCGAGGGAGAGACAGGGCGCAGGAGGAGGAGGACGGGGGGCAGAAGAAGGAAGGAGAAGCAGGCCAGCCCAAGGGGTTAGAGAACTGAGAGCAGCGTGTTCCTCCGCAGCCCGGGAACCCCGGCCTGGGCGCTGGGCTGGATGACTCATGGCCCTGGCTCCTGCCCTGGTTCCTCAGCATGGGCCCACAGGGGCCTGGCTGCCCCGACTGCTCCCAGGCACTCTCACACTGTCCCATTGTTCGCGGGCCAGTGAGGAGAGGGTCTGGCAGTGGGCCCGGCCCTGCCCCCCGCCCTCCCAGGGCAGCCCAGGCCCAGCCTCTGACGGACAGGGCAGCGGACAGGAGAGGGTCTCCATCCAGCCAACCTGCCGTCATGCACACTGTCCCCTTTCTCAGGCTAGTGGTCCCATCCCCACCCCCACCCCTCCGTGCTCTCTGAGCCTGTCCCAGCCACAGCAGGGCGGTGACTCTCCAAGGTGACTGTGCTCACTGTCACACTCCAGCCCTCTCCCGGTGCTCAAGCACATTGGACACTTCGACACCCTTCATGGCCTCCTCATGCTGTCCCCACAGGTGAACTTCTGTCTGGTCTTGGCCCAAGGCACCCACTGACGCCCCATAGTGAGGCTGGGTAGTGGCCCCCCAGGAGGTCTGGGGGGTTGCAGAGCCCAGTGCAGGGCTGGAGAAGAGGGCCTCTGGTGGGGCTCCTCCTCACTGCTCCCTGGGGACTCCAGGCCGGGCCCTTCCAGTCAGGACCCCTGGCCGCATGAGCCTCATGGCCTGGCTCCTCGGTCTGCCCAGCAGCTCCACACCCCACCCCTGGCACAGGCGCCTTAGAGCGCTGGACCCTCCAAGCAAAATGCCCTCCTGGCCCCGCCATCGGCCCCGAAGGGCCATCATGGGGCCATCACGGACAGGGCAAATGCTCTCACCCAGCGATGGCCTGACGCTCTCAGAGGCAATGTGTCTTCTGGTAGTCAGCAGAGCAGGGAACCAAGTCCCGAGCGCCAGCACCCAAGGCCCCTGCCTGGCAGGGGCCCCACCACGGGGCGGGGGCAGCCTGCACTGGGTCGCGGAGGAGGCATGGCGGCACGGCTCAGTGGGCCCCATAGGGGCACCACCCCCTCCCCAGGGAGACAGCCATGGGGGCACAGCGCTGTTGGCCAGAAACACTAGCAAAGATGACGGGGTAGGGACCAAGTCAGCACCACCAGGCAGTGGCCTAGTCTCGCCAGCTCTGTGCCCCTACCCCAGTGGCCCCTCAGTGGAGGTCACTGACTCCGCCCTGGGCCGCTGCCCCCTGCCCCCACCACACACCCAGGTCCTGCCCAAGCCTCTTCAAGCCTCTTCAGCCACTGCTTTGCGGGGGGTCCAGACCCCAGACAGAGCTTTGAAAATATAAAGCGGCCCCTGCTCGAAGCAGACCCCCGGCCTGGGCCTCCTCCCTGCCTCTCCTTCAGAGCTCTGGCCCTCGGCCTCGCCCCTCCTTCCACCCCCAAGAAGGCCCCGCCTGGGGGTCCCACACGCCATCTCCTGCACCGTCCTGGGTGCCGCCCACTGGAAGGGATGCAGGTCTGTGAGGGGGTCAGTGAGTGAGTCAACATGGAGGCCGCTGGGCTGTTGCCCAAGACCCCAGTTCTGAGCCAGCTGCCCCCTCAGTGGCCAGTTGGCAGGAACCTTGGCTTGGGCAGGTCCTCCCAGACCCTCCCCAGGAGGTAGGGGTCCTCTTCCTCAACCGTCTTCCTTCCCCAGAGACTTTCTGCCCCCAGAGAGGGCCTGGCCACCACCAGCCAAAGCACTTCACTCCCCTGGTCACATTCTCAAGAAAATGGGTAGACTGATCTCAGAGAGCCCCTGCCCAACTGGCAAACCTGACGAGGCCTAGGATGGGTTGGGGGACTCAGAAACGGGACCCATCCCTCGCTCCATTTTATAGCAAGTAGATGCCAGGTCCCCTGAAGCTGAGCCCCAGCCTGGGGCTCTCTCTGGGCCCCTCCCCCAGACCAGGGACAGCTCCCCTGGAAAAAAAGGACCTCAGGGCAGCCCAGCCCAGGGTCTGTCCCCAAACTGGCCTGGGTCCCGGTGAGCTCCCCAAAGGGAAGTTATCCGAGTCTCCTGCTCCCATGGCCCACACTGTGCAGCTCCCCTATGTGGCAAGGAGCTGGCACTGGAGGTCCCAGCCTGGCACTCGCCAGGAGACGAAGTGCTGGGATGAGGTCCCCGAGAGCGGTGTATCCCTTCTCCTGGGTGGGATCTGAGGAAGGGAGGAGGTCTTTGTGGGGGAAAGGCGGGCAGTAGGGGTACAACAGAGACAAACCGAGACTGGGGTTGAGATGCAGGGCGATGGGAGGCTGGGGTTCTGCCCTCGAGTGCCATGGCTCGGACAAGAGCTGGGCGGGTCAGCAGGGAGGGCTTGGTGGCCTGACGCCGACTGCAGGGCTTAGAGGCCCTCTGCTGCCTCCAGCCCACAGCCGGGGTCACTGTCATGTGTCACACCCAGCACCTGACGGCCACATGCATTCCTAGAGGTCAGGCCCCATGCTGTTGATGGCAACAGGCAGCCACCTCCCGTCCCGTGCTGAGGGACAGAGGACATAGCCACTCTATCCTCTGCCCACCAGGGTCATACCCGCCCAGGTGACCACTGGCCTTCCCGCCAGAGCCGGGCTCCCAGCGCTGTGACCTCATGGACGCTTAGCCGGGCCTCAGTCTCCCGCTCTGTACAGCTCCCGGGCCGCCGAGACTGGGGCAGCAGTGGTGATTGTGGAGGGTTAACAGCTGGAGCCCCATTGGGGGCAGTGGGGGAGCGGGGAGGACTGTGATGCAAACCCAGAGAGCCTGGAGCAAGGCTGCAGCACAACAGCCCATTATTATCTGACCCAAAACTCTGCCAACCCTGCGGCAGGGGCCTTCCAGGATGACAGGGCACATTTGTCTCTGATACTGAGCAGAGTTAAACACAGGCAACTTCAAAGAGCCTGACCCAGCTGGGCCCTGTCCCAGCCTGCGGAGCCTCGCCTGCCTGCTGCGACTGCCTGCCCATGCTTCAGGTCTGCAGAAGTTTCTAGATGCTCCGGTGGGACTTCCCACTAGGAGAGCCCACACTTGCCCTCACCCTTCCCCAGGGCCAGGCCACGGAGGCAGGCTGGGCACACGCACCTAGACGTGCTTCATGAGTTCCCAGTCGGGCAGGGGAGGCAGACAGGTGGCCAGGGAATGGGCTGGGAGCTTACAGGGAGGAACCAGCTCAGGGGTGGCCAGGGAAGGTGCCCTGAACACAGACACTTATGCCTTTTATTAAACTACTTCTGAGCCTGGGAATGGCAGGGTGGGCCAGGCAGGCTGAGCTGCTACCTGTGGGCATCTGCCAGCAGGTCCTGCCCTCTGACCTGCACGTCTCTCCACTCCTGGGGTCCATGCCTGGCCCAGGGCTGGCACCCAGCATGCATGAGAGGAGCAGAGAGGCAGCTTTCTAAAGAGGGTCCACCACTGCCCCGGCGTCAGGGGCTGGAGTAGGGGCAAAGGCCCAGGCCCTCAGCCAGGGCTCCAGGTGGACTGTGGGTGCTGCCCCAGGCTCCCAAGATTGTGGGGCCAAGCCAAGGCCCACCAGGCAGGCCAGGCCAGGCCCACCACGCTGGGGGCTTGGCTGGCTCCTACCCCTGCCTCAGGGCAGTGGGCAGGGCTGTGGGGAGGCCCAATGCCACAGAACAGAGCTGTGGGATTACAGCACGTCGTCCTCTGGCAAGGCTGGAGGAAATCCTCAAAATGGAGCTGCAGGGTCAAGGGCAGGGCCACTGGGCAGCCTGGCCAGGCTGGGCGAGACACCTCCCTGGGCTCCAGATGCCCGCAGTGAGGGCTCGGCGACCATGGAGGGGATGAAGGTCCCCCCACTTTCTTCCTTCTCCCCAGACGCCAGGACTTCTGAGGCTCCAGCTGAGGCCACCTGAGTGGTCAGCCCCTGCTTGTCCCTGTCCCAGGTCACAGACCACGCTGGACCCCATTTCACAAGGAGGGAGCTGAAGCCCAGTCACTCTGACGTGAAGGGGACACGGGTCGCTCCATACTGCGGATGTGCTCCCTCTGCTTCCTGGAGAAGCTCGGCGCCGACTCGGGAGCCCCAGGAAGCCTGCCCAGGCTGCCTACCGCTCTGCAGGGCATGGCGGGCCCCCCGCAGCACACGTGCCACCACCACCACGGGGTTATCGCCAATCAGCATGGCAGACCCTGGGATGGGGATCTCACCTCCTTCTACAGGCTTCAGCAGGCATGAGCCGACGCCCCAGCCAGTGGCCCGGAACGGGTTTCCTTGGCAGTGGGCCACCACCTCCCAATAAACCTCTGATTCACAAGGACACAGGGCAGAGTGTGGCCTCAGGGGATGGGCCACACTGACCTCCCCAGGCCACTGCTTCAGGTGACAGAGCACAAACCACACCCTTCCGGGACTCCCCTGTGGACTGAGGGTCAGTCACCTCTGGACCTTGGGGCCAGGGATGAAAGAAACACCAGTCCTGCCAGCAGGGTCCAGTGTGGTCTGTGACCTGAGACAGGGACAAGCAGGGGCTGACCACTCAGGCGGCCTCAGAGCTGGAGCCTCAGAAGTCCTGGCGTCTGGGGAGAAGGAAGAAAGCGGGGGGACCTTCACCCCGCCCTGGGAGCCCAGGCCACCTCAAGCATCACGAGGCCCGCAGCCCATGCGCCCCCAGCCTGGGCTTGCTCGTCACTCATCCGGCTCCTGGAGCTTCGGCGCAGCTCCGGTGCCTGGCCCCTCAGTGGAGCCCGGGGGCAGGCACTTCTATCGCCTGAGGACCAGGAAGTGTAATTCACCAAGGTGGCTCTGTGCACGGCCCCAGCCCTGGGCGGTGAGGAGGCCTGCCCGCCCCAGGCTGCGAAGAAGCCGGAATGCTCCCCACCACCATCTCTGGGACCTGGGCGGTCCACACATGGAACTGTCTCCGGCCCCTGGATGCCTGGTCAGGGCCACTGGGGAGATCCAGAGGCCTTCTGGAGAGGGACCACCGGCCCTGGGGGCCCTGGGGGCGGACTTCAGCGTCCTGAGAGCCCTCCCTACCTCCCAGGCACCTCTGCACTTTCACCCATGACCCCATCCACACCCTCAGCATACCTGGTATGCACCAGACCCTGGTCAAACTGCTCTGCCACCCTCCCCATAGCCAGCCGTTCGCTCAGTCTGTCCTCACCTTCATGGCCATCTGCCACAGCTCAGAGAGTCCTCCTCCGGCTACCTGTAGCCCACGTCCCTCAGCCAGCTGGCCACAATAACCAAGGTTAGTGAAGGACCACATATGTGTGTGCGGGTCTTACTGAGGCTACCTACATACCAGCCAGAGAGGGGAGGGGACAGCCTGTCAGTCACTGACCCTTGGTGTCCCACCACAGAGCTTCAAGGACAGGAGCCAGGAGCCTGGCTGCTCCTGATAGACTCAGGCCTTTGCCCTGAGACCCAAGTGGGCAGGGACCTGGGATCTTGCCCTTTGCCCCAGACTTCTCCAGACCCGGCCCCACACCCAAGCAGAGGTGGCCCTGCGGTCCCTGCTGTCCAGTCCTGAGGGCCAGTCCTGAACAACAACCATGGGCCACTGCCAGCCCCCTGGCCACACACAGCCACCCCTGAGGTAGAAAGTGCTCCACTACTCCCATTGGATGGACCAGGAAAGCAGGGACCGGCAGTGTGAAGCCTTCTGGTCAAGATCACATGGCTGGTAGATCCAAACCCAGGACCTCTGTGACCACGCTGGGCCACTTTGTCTCTATGCCCCTCCAGTTCCCACCTGTAGGAGTGCGTTCGTGTGTGCATGTGTGTGGAGGGGGCGAGGGCGGAGGGGCTGACTCAGCACCCCACTCTGCTCTGTCCATGTGCACAGGAAGGCCCAAAGCAGACCTAGAGCCTGCCCCCTCCTCCTGTCTCTCTCAGGCCAGCCTTCGTGGCTCCTCCTGACTCTGTAGGTCTGAGGTCTCCCAGGCCCTCTGACAGCACCCTTCTCTCCACCTGGCTGACAGGGACTGGCCTTCCCTCTCTGCCCAGGGTATGACCCAACACAGGGCACAGAGCCAAGTACTGGGGGGAGGGGAGTTTGACAGTCCTCACCCCTTGGAGCTCCCATCCTGGCCCCCTGGCCCACCTGCAGTGAAGACCTGGCCTCAGGGGGGTCCCCTGCATGGTGTCCCGGATAGGACACAGTGGGGGGAAACACAGGAGCTGGAACTCAGCCCCCTCCTCTGGTCTTGCAGAGCTCGGGCCAGAGAGGGCAGGGGGATGACCCAGGGTCACAGTGAGTCAATGCAGGGCTGTACTTGAACCTGGAATCCTGCTCCCACTCCAGGACTTGCCATGGCCCCTCAGACTGTTACAAAAAAATTCTGCACATTTCATCATCATCACCGTCATCATCATCATCATCATGAGGGTGACATCTCCTTAACCCCCTTTGTGCTGGGCCTGGTTACATGCTTCATCAGCAAGGTCACACAAGTCTGGGCCACACGGCAACCCCAGCCACCCCACACCCAGGGGCCAGGGTCACTGCTGAGAGGCACTTTACTCAGTCAGAATGGCCATCCAACGGGCAGGCGGGGACATGGCCAGCACTGATGGATGAGCAAACCAAGCCACACAGAGAGGCTGTGAGGCGCTCAGGGTCACACAGCGAGCAGAGGGAGCAGGCTCCAGGCGGGCAGGGTGCAGCCGCGCCCTCTCCCCCCCCCCCCCCCCCCCGTCCTCCAGGAAGCAACTGTCAGCGCCGCTTCACCAGGGGAAGCCAAGGCCCAGAGCGGCACAAGCGAGCTGGCTGCGGGGAGGGGCCCAACCCACACCTGGAAGGCTGTGCCACCCACTCTGCCATCCTGTCTGCCACTTCACTGTTCCCCAGAACAAGAGTCGGGGCCCCGCCAGAGCCACGGGGCTGTCAGTCACCCGCACTGCAGCTGCCACAGGCGGCTTTCCTCTCGCCCTCGCGGAACCAGCTGCGGAAAGGAAAGTCTGGGTCCCCCCAGGAGGCGGGGTATACTCCCCACCCGAGCCTTGGAGGCCCCGTCGGGTGGGCAGTGTGACGGGGCCCTGCCGCAGCCTCCGAGCGCCGGGGCCCGGGGCAGCAGTGGTCAGAAGCACTCAGGACTGCAACGCCACCGCTCCGCACCCCGAGGCTTCAGGGGCGCCCCGGCGCGCCTCGGAACCCCCGCGCCCGAGGCGAGGACCCTGGCCCCAGGCCGGGGCCCGTCAGGGGCCCCATCACGCCCGCCCGGCCGCGTCCCGCGCTGCGCCTTACCCGCCGAAGCAATGCTCCCGGACTGTGGGCTCTGCGTGCTGGCCGCGGCTCGGGCTCCGCCGCCAGGCCCCGCACCCGCTCAGCCGGCGGCGGGGAGCTCAGTCCCGCGCGGCCCCGCCCCGCAGACCGGCCCCGCCCCCGGCTCCGGCCCCGCCTCCCCGGCTCCGGGCCCCGCCTCCCCCGGCTCCGGGCCCCGCCTCCCCCGGCTCCGGGCCCCGCCTCCCCAGGCTCCGGGCTCCGCCTCCCCAGGCTCCGGGCCCCGCCCCGCCCCGGGCCCCCGTCGAAATCGCTCTGGCGCTTGAGGCCCCGGGGTGGAACTAGGTAGTCATGGGGGTCTAAGGTCGGGCTCAGGGGCCTCAGGGGAAGGGAACCTCCACCTTTCCCCACCCCACTCCCGGGGACAAGGCAGGTGTTGGCTGTGGGCAGGGACCCACTGTCCGAGCACTGCACACAGTAGGTGCTCAGTAAATACACGTGAGCAAACGAACGCCAAGTGTATCTGTTCCTTGTGGGTGTCCTGCCCTGTCACACCCGGTGGTCCCACTGGAGAACGCGCTGCCCCTCAACCCTGTGATCCTGTCCCAGAGATGCCCAGCCATGGGTCCCAGGCCCCAGAAAGGGGACACATGGCTGCAACAGCACACATCCCCACTGGTGAGACACACTCGGGGTCGGAGAAGTTAACCAGGGGTGGGGGGAGTGAGAGAGGCCAGAAAACCAAGGGGCCAGGTTCTGAGCCCACCAGAAAGAAACCAGGACCGCTGGAGAGGAAGGGGCAGGGGAGAGGTGACCAGAGGTGGCTGGGGCCACAGGGGAGTCTTCACCCGGCAAAGCCTCAGTTTCCCCATCTGTCAAACGAGGGCGCCCATCCGCTGGAGAGTTGGCAGGAGAAGTTTTGGGGGAGAATGGGGGAGCAGAATGCCAGCACCCCGGCACTACATCTGCCAGCGTAGGCAGGTATTTGCCCTGCTTAGCCCAGGGCCACCCCTCACCCTGGTCCCAGTCTGTGACTCCACCCACCCACAGCCCAGCCAGGTTGTCAGGGCTGGACATGGACTCCAGCGATCCTAAAATCCTTTCCCTCCCAGCTCATAAGCCCATTGTGGAAGTGGCCAGGCTCAGCTACCCTGAGCACCTGCCCGGTCACTGAACTCCAGGTACAGGGCTCAGCGCTAGCTCCACAGGGCTGGAGCTCCTGACGGACGGCCCACGGCCTCGGGGCTGGACACGCTTGTTTCCTGGTGTCCAGTTCAGCAGACCCAGTGCCTGCCCTGTGCTGAGGCAGGGAAATCTTGCCCTTGTGGTTCATGGGAGGGAGCAGATGGACTCACTAACAGACACCATTGTGTCACAGTGGGTGACCTCTTCACGGAGCGTGTGGCTGGGGAGAGGGACAGAAACCAGGGACTGAGTGGAGCAAAGCCAGACAGTGGTGCCTCCCTCCAAAGCACGACAGCAGGGCAGAATGGCCAGGGGCTGCAAGCTCTGAGGTGACAGATGGCAGACCAGGACCCAGGGTCACGGCACACAGTTTGGACAGACCAGGTGCCCCAGAGGATTGACACCCAGAAAGGGAAGGGGCATCTCGGTTAAGCCAGCACTTAACCACCACGCCACTCGCCACTCAGCCAGCCCCCCCCCCATATATTTTTATTTGTTGTGGTTGGACCCCCCCTAGAGTGTCATCTCACAGGGTCTGGACAATGCGCGTCCGAGTCACTGCTGCTTCTCCAGGGTCTCGGTGCCTGCCTGTCACAGAGTAAGTGCTCACTAAATGGTTGATGGATGAATAGACAAGGTCTCAAGGGGCAGCCCCAACGATAGGGTGAGTTCAGACAGAGCTGCCGAGCTGGATCCCAGTGTCCAGAGGACCCCAGAAGCATCAATCTTCTCACCCCTCCCAAACCCAGGAATGGCCCCGTGGTCATACAGAGCCCCTGCTCACCAGGCTGGCTGTGAGGAGAGGTGGACACCCCTCAGGCCTGTTTCCTGGCAGGACCAAGGCTGTGGCTGGCTTCACTACTATAGCCCCTTGCAGCTTGTCTGCTCAGTTGGGGACATTGGGGGACAAGCTCCACTCTACTCCCCAGCCCCCTCCAGGGGGAGCCACCCTGGGCAGGGCCCCTGGTCACACAGCCCAGCACGCAAGGGCCAGGCATGAGGGGCTGGTTGGGTTCTGGGGCGCGTCACAAAGGCAGTGGCTCTGAGGACAGCATCCCACTAACAGCGTGTGCTCCAGCCCATCCTGACTCCTGGGCCTGGCTTCCAGCGCTCTCTCATGCTGCCTGGCTCTGGGTGGCAGGTCGGGGGGTTTTCCTTTGCTAGAACCAAGGGGAGAGCAACAGAGTGGGAGCAGGGCCAGAAGGTGGCCCACGGGGGTGCCTCCCCCACGCCCGTGTGCGGGGCTGCACATGGGGAGTCTCGCCCAGACTTCAGGCTAGCGCTCAGCAGCTGGTTTCCCTCTGCCCCCCAACACTCTTGCACCTCTGCTGGGAGAGCCCCTCAATATCACCACCCCAGGAAGCCTCGGGTCCCCAGCTCTCCGGCCCAGATGCCCAACTCCACGCCAGACCCACCCACCACACTGCGCAGGACTGGCTGGATGTCCCCCTCCCCAGGGTGGCCATCTCTGGGGCCCAAGCATTGTCCCAAACAGGGCCCTGCCCAGAGGCTGCCCTCAGTGGGTGGTCCCAGTCTGTGGGCTTCGGGCATCTGGCTTGCCCGCTGCCCCTGGTGGCAGGCACAGGCCAGGCCGCACTGTGCTCAGCATCTGCCCCCTTCTCCCCAGCCTAGCACAGGATCACAGCCGTAGGAGGCTTTCTGGGGACCGTGGGATGAGACCTGATGATGACCTGAGTTATAAGGTCATCTCCTGGCAGGGTCACAGCCTGTGCAAGGCCCTGGAGGGCAGGGGGACTCCTGAGGCTGTGAGGCCAACTTAAGGGCCAGCCAGTGCCCCTCCCCAAACGGGCTGCACCCTGCCTGCCAGCTCCCGTCAGCACCCCCAAACCCAGGTCAGCTGCTGCTTTGCCCTCTGAGAGGTTTGTTTGGGTAAATTGTCTGCATGGAATAACAGTATCAGGCAGGCCGCCCTAAGGAGATCTATTTTAAAACACCATCCCCGTGGGTGGAGGACATTGCCCACGCACACTCGCGGTTCTATTTTTATATCCAAACACTCTCCTCTCAGCCCCCGGAACCCAATTTGGAACTTGAAAGAGGCCCGTTCTATTCTGGGCCCTGCTTCCGGCCCCGGTGGTGTGGAGGGGTTGGGTGTTTGTACACACGGAGCCTTCTCTACCCTCCCAAACGCTCCCGAGTCCACGTGACCTCCGGGAAGGCACTGGGGGATGGAAGGGGAAGCCCATATGGGGCCTGGGAAGGGGAAGTGTGGCCCTCAGGATGTGAAGGCCTCACGCCACCCTCAAGGGGGGCCCCCACCTACCACCCCAGCTCAGGGTCAGGGGAGCGGCTGGCCTTTCCGGCTGGACACTGGGATGCGGTGCATGAGATGAGTGGGGTGAGGTGGCCTGTGCAACTGTGAGACCCCCTTCACCAGACGTGAGCCTGGGAGGGGTCCTGGGAGGGGACCCCCCAAGAGAGGCTCAGCCCCCTCAGCCTTGCCCTCTGAGGGCAAGGCCTCTGGAGGGACCCGGGTGTTGGCAGGAGTGAATGAGGGAGATGCCCACCAGGCTCCCAGAACACCCCCGCCCTTCCCCCCACCTCTGACAATGGGTGGGACTGGGAGACGTGGGCCTGGTCTGTCCACAGTGAACTTCTGAGCCATGCCCAGTCCAGAGCTGGCTGTGATGGGTTGGAGGAGAAGGAGCCCCCAGGTGGTGGGGGAAGGGGGCAGGTGGTCTGACAAGGACTCTAGGAGCATCTCGCAGGGAAGCTGGGTTAGTTTATGAGCATGGCCAGGAAGTGAGTAAGGAGGGGGCTCCCTGGAGGTGGGGCTGAAAAGGCCTTATGCGCCAGTTGGGGGCTCCCATGGCCTCCCCTGAGCACCTGCCAGGTGCCTTCACAGCCTTTACAGGTCTCGTCCTGCTGCCATGGCAGCGAGTCTGCTCTGCAGTGCACACGCACTTGCGTGTGTGTGTGCACGTGCGCGTGCGCATGTGCAGCTCACATGGGACCACACAGAAACACAGGGTGCCTTTTTATTTTTTTGGTCCTGTTTCGTGTTGCAAAAAATTAAGGGCAAAGTCATGTCTGCTTATCTCAACTCATTTGTAAATAGCATTGGAAAGCCTGGTTAACCATTAGGGGGAGAAAGAGACCCTAGCTCAGCCAGATCAAAGACTTAAATGTGAAAAAAAGAGCCTAAAACATGTTGGCAGAAAACATGGATGATGATATACAATGGAGATGGTGAGGCAGACTTTCTAGGTACAATACCAGAGGAAACGCAACCAGCTTTTGAGTATAAGCGAAGAGCCAGCAGATATGGCAACATAAAGGCGACGTCAAAAATGGGGCAGATGTAAGGTTATTTACAGGTTATTTAAGTTTCGATCTTTAGTTGAAAATGGGCAGAAATAGCGATTCACTAAAAAAGAACTATATGTGACTAATAATCCAAGTTGAAACTTGTTCTACCTCACTAGTAATTAAATAAATACAAATGGGAACAATGGGACAATTTTTTGATTCTTGAAGTTAAAACGCTGACAGCCGGCACAAGTAGCACAAGTGTGTTTGTTCACTGTAAGGAGAACCTCTAGTCACTCTTCCTGCGGCTGCACAAAAATAAGTTGATTCTGGGGCTGGCTGAGTGGCGCATTGGTTAAGAACTGGCTTCTGACGCCAGCGGCCCCAGTTCGGATCCCACATATGAGGGCCAGTGACACTGCCCTCTACAGCTAAGATGGTGAACAACAGCTCCACCTGGAGCTGGGCTGTGGTGAGTCCCCAGGACACATAGCTGCAGCCCCTGCCAGTGTGAATGGGTGGCAGCCAGTGTCAGCTGCCAAGAGCCACTGTGAGTGGTCCAGAGGCTGGCGACTGATCTGCCTCATTCAGGAAGAGCACAATGACGATACCAACATGGGCCAGTGAAGCGACGTCCTCCACAACTAGACTGAAGAACAAAAGGACAGCAACTTGTCTGTTTCCCTTCCCCGATTCCCCAACACTTTTCTCCTCCCCCAATTCCCCAATAAAATCTTTAAAAGAATAAAATAAATAAGTTGATTCTGAGTTCGCATTCTCCCAATTTACCAACAAGGTAAAACTTCACAGTAACTCCTTTGATTGTGTTTGAAATTTAGTTTCTACTCATCATCAAAGCTACATATGCTAAAGAGCTAACATAGTTTCACAAGGTTTCTTGCAAAACAGCCGGCCCCACTCCCCATTTTCCATGGCAACTTTTAGCTCATTCTTTTGGTTTCGCTTCATATCCTCAAACAACACACGTTGCTACTTCCTGACCTCGGCTATCATTCTGTCACCATTCTATTTAGACCGATAGTTATGGTTGACAGCATGACACTACCCCGACACTCTTCATACCTGGGCCACGTAATGGGTCGTGATCACTTTTTCCTTTGTTGCTCATCTTCTTGGAGTTCATGTCATCTTTTATTTTGCTTATTTTTCATTACTAATTCAACTCTAAATTCTGCCAAACGTCCAGTCTCATCCAAGACATCCCGGTGTATCAGGTATTCTGTCAACTCAGACTCTGTTCTCTAAGCTGGGGCACAGCATTCACCAGCACCCCAAGTTCCCTCCCCAGTTCTCTCTGTTGCGGGACCCCCTGCTTCCTGCATTCCACACTTCCTCTTTCTTGGTTTCCTCCCTCTGTTTGGTGGAACACACCCTGAAGTAGCTTCCTGAGAAAGGGCACTGGGATGTACACTTTTGAGGCCTTATTCTGAAGATATCTTTCTTCTGCCCTCCCTCTTGATTATGTTTGGCTGAGTATAAAATTGTAGCTTACACAGCATTTAATTTCAGAATGTTGAGAATTATCTTCCAGCTTTGAGTGTTGCTGTTGAGAAGTCTGAAGCCAACCAGATCCCAGTCATTGGTGTGTTACCTCTCGTTTCTCTCCGCACAGTAGGGTCTTTTGTTTGTCTCCAGTGTCCTGAAATCCCCTTCGGTATGGCCTTTGTATGCCTCTATTTTCATTCTTGGACCTGAGCAGTCAGTGCATCCTTTCAACCTGAAAACTTAGGCTTAATTTCTGTGAAATGTGTTTAATGCTATCTTCCATTGTTTTCCTCCCTCCTGTTCTCTCTAAAATGTCTATTGTGTAAATGGTAGTAGGTCTCCTAGATAGGGTCTCTAATATCTTCCTCTCTCTTTTTTTTTTTCTCTTATTTTGAACTTTTTGCCTACTTTCTGCAAGACTTCCTCAATCTTTTTTTTTTCCTTTCTTTTTTGTTTTTTTGAGGGCAGTGTCACTGGCCCTCACATGAGGGACCCGAACCAGGGCCGCTGGCGTCCCAAGCCAGCTCCCAAGCAGCGCGCCACTCAGCCGGCCCAAGACTTCCTCAATCTCATCTTCCAACTCCTCTACCGAGCTTTTCATCTTCATGGTCATTTCTTTAACTTCCGCGCGTTCTTACATTCTGTAAATGCTGCAAAGCATCAAGTTCCCATTTCATGAATCCAGAGTTTCCTCTTTTCTTACTGATGATGTTTTTCTAAGTCTTCTTCTCCTAGCACAGTTTCTGTTCCCTTCCATCCCCCTTTCTCTATTTTGTCCTGATCTTCCATGGTACCAGTGGTACCCTCAGACATCTGGTGGCCCTGGCTGGCTGCACAGGCTGGACAATGGGACTTGTGAGCAGGAGCGGTTGGCCGTGATCTTTACCATGCAGTGACCTGGCAGGACATGGCCCCCAGGATCTCCTGGCTGATCAGGCTGCCCAGAGAAAACCCCTCCAATGTCCTGCCTGGAGGGCAGAAGTGTGCTGCCGGCGTCCTGGGTGCTGAGGATGAGGCTGGGGTCTCTGCATTTAATGCGCACTGAGCTCTCGTTTTCATCATGGACCCTCCACCCCGGCGGTACCTGATGTCCCCTAATCCAGAGACCCTCTGTCGGGCCCACTCCAGGGAAGAAGCCTGCAGCGTGTGGGTGGGGCTGTGGAAGAGGCGGGCTCTCTGCCATATCTCCAGTCAGCCTTGTGCGTTTTAGCTCTGCTGCACTCACACTCATAGAGGTCCCCAGGGCCATCAGTTCCCGAGCTGCTTCGGGGAGCCTTGCCTCTGTCCTGGGGTCACCAAGGCCCTCCCTTTGAGCCCCACCTCCCCATGCGTTTGTGAGGACTGCAGTTTTCCTGTGCTGTTCCCAGCTGAAAGGACTTTACGCCAGGAGAGGAGAGGAGAGGTGGGGTGCAGTGGGGTGCTCAGCAAACACCTGAGGAGCCCAGCTGGCGGCTCCAGGGGAGCTGATGTGGGGACCTAAGAGCTTCCCTCCTTGGGCTTGTCCATCCTCTGCAGCCTCTGTCTTCACAAACCTCTTTGTTATAAATAACTCCAATCAGCATTAAGCTTTAACATCAAACACCTTAACTTGCAGACAACACTTTAGCTGTCACCCAACACCTGAGTTGACAGGTAATGGCTTGGTTATCAGCTGGCACCACAAATATCAGCCAACACCCTCATTGGTAGCTGAGAAGAAGGCTCTGCCTGGGAAAGAAATATACACAATGATATATAGACCTGTGTGTGTGGGTGGGGTGGGTGGGGGCTCCTAGGAGGAGGAAAACGGCTCCAACAAGGAATGAGAGATGCCAAAGAGCCGAGAGGTACCATCAGCGCACAGCCTACAGACCACGGCTCCCGAGGCTGGGGCTCCAGGGAGCCCCTCCCTCACAGGTGAGTTCACCTCCAGTTTATGGGCACATTAGCCTCGTCCAGATGGGGTGCCTCCCTGGGGGCCATGGCACACGCTGGCCATATTATTGGTGCTCGATACAAACGTATTTAGAAAATGACAAAAGCAGGCTGTGGGAGGCTTCTCTCCACTGAGCAGATGCAAATGCTGAGGCAGAGGGCCAGAGGTTTGCCAAGGCCCCAGCCAGGGTCACACTGGCTTCCAGCCCTGCCCATCCTCAGCTGCGATGCCCAAATCCACCCACCACTGGACTTTGCCAAAGGTGCTCAGCCTGCAAGTGCCCCCCTCCACACCCCCAGCCGGGAGCTTCACTTTTCCTGGCCCTTGGGACCCTGGCTGGGAAAGCCCTATCTTGCTGACCCTGCCAGCGGCTAAAAGAGAGACTCAGGATCCCAAGGGCTGGCTTCTTGGCCCAAGGCAGGGCTGCTCAGACCCTTCTGCTCCCATCTTCTGAGAAGGCTCAGAACCTCCTAGAACCCTCTTTCTGGGCCAGAGAGTCTGGGGAGATGCCCCAGAACTAAATATGTCTGGGAAATGGAGCAGGCTGGAGAAAAATGATGTTCCTAAAAGGGCTTTCAGGCATGCGATGCATGCGCAGGGACCTGAGGCCTGGGCTGGGGGGCTGCTGGGAGGAGGCATCAGGAGCAGCGAGCCTGCAAGCCGCCCTCTCTGGGCTGCTCCCTCAGGGACCCCACCGCCCACCCCAGGGATGCCTTTCACACTGGCCGGGCCGAACGAAACAGAGGGGACCCCACTCTGCAGGCCCTTACCCCTCCTGCCCAGCTCGGGTCTTGCCTTAGCCCTGGAGACTGGCAAATGGTACGGTCACGCAGAACCTCCCCGGAGAAACCCCATCTCCAGCCTCTCCCAAGAAACCCCACCTCCAGCCCTCCCCCAAGAAACCCCACCTCCAGCAATCCCTTGAGACTGGGGGTCCCAGCTCAGCCTCATTGAATCATTGACTCATCCTTGCATCTGAACATTCATTCATTCCACAAATCTCGGCTGAGGCCCCCCACATGCAGCGCTGTGCCAGGCCCTGGGGTCCCATGCAAGGGCAGTGCCACCCTCCTCCTTGCTCAGGCCCATGACCTCAAGCCCTCCTCGACTTTCTCTCATACACTCCACCCCAGTCTGTATGCGTTTCCTGTGCTGAGGAAAAAAGTGGAAAAATAAAATGGAGTCACTATAGTCAAGCTGCTAAATTACTAAAATCATGTAGGCTGAGGCCTGAGGAAATGATTCTATTCTTGCTTTTAGTAGCCTGGGAACTCAGACTTTTGAACTCTCCAGTCTGCCCGAGGAGCTCTCTCTCTTGCTGCCTCCTCCTCCCCCTTTTCCTCCCCGTCTCGCTCTGGCTCTCACCTATAGAGAACCCTCTGGTAAACCCTGGAGGGCCTAGGAAAGAGCATTCACAAGTCCAGACCGCCAGACATCAGGAACGTCACCATCTCGGACCATCCGGAGAACATGTTTTACTATGGAAGCCCTCCACTTTCCTTTCTTCTTCGAGACACTCTGGGTATTGTCTAGTTGGGTTTCCGGTTTGCAAACCCTAAGACCCTTGACTAAGTGCTGTCCCAGCACTGCCTACCTCTTAGCCTGCCAGGTGAAGAGCAACTTCTCCAAAACCAGATCCAACAACAACAGTGGTCCCGGGTCTGTCGAGGACTGTACAGGAATTCTTCACGCACCTTCCTCTCTTGCTTTGGTCCGGCTACAACTGTGCATGGCTGGGAAGCTCTCGGGCAGAGCATCAGGGAAGCAAAGAGTCACGGACTGTGGGAGGACAGAGGACAACTGGTACACACGTCCACACTTCGCAGAGCTACACATCCAGCCCCAAACCATGACCTAGACATGTCCCTCCTTCCTCACTGGCAGCCTCGCAGCCTCCTGGAAAGTCAGCTCTGAGCCACAGTCTCCGGCTTCCCAAACTCTTTGCATGGACCTCGAACACAGCAGCAAAGTTGGCCGTGGCCCCTGTTCTGAGACCTGCAGCTTCTCCCCTCTGCTGTCACCCCCGCCCCCAGATGTCCACCCAGCTCCATACTGACACCAGCGATCGGGAAGACTAGGATGATCGCCATGGAAACTCATCAACACTACCAGCTCACCCAGGGGCCCCGCCATGGCCAGGGACCCCCTTCCCCAAAGCCATGGGACTCTGAGTCCCCCTTTCTAATGCACCTGGACACCACCTTAGGGGAGGGAAGGGAGGCTGTGTGCAAGCTGAACACCTCCTTAGGCTATGGGAGCTTCTGGACCAAACCACAGTTCAGACCAACAGGACTGAAGTTTAATTCTCCTGTTACTGTGCAGGTGCCCACGAGGGAGAGCAGGTCAGTATCTGCACCTCTGACATGAACTTCGAAATGGACAAGATTGTTGAGAGTGACATGAAGAAGAGTTCGGGGCCAGCAGAGACAGGTTGTATGTGCCTGGGAACATCCAGGAGTCGGAGTACTGGCACCCAGCTGTGGACTAAAAAGTGACCTCACAGGGTGATCTGATCATAAAGTCCTAACTGGCCTCACGCCCCAGGCCTCTGAGCCTTAAGCAGCCCAGTCCATTGTTTCTGTGCAGCTAGCATAACACTTCTTTGAAATAACCCATAACCACCCTCAGGAGAGCACAGTCTCCTTAACTCTCCTGTAATCCAATCCCCGCCCTGCTTTTCCACCTCCATGTCACCTTCCTTCTGTTCCCTCCTTAATTCCAAATGCATAAAAGAAGCTGCAAAACTTATTCCCGGGAGCATTTGAGATCTTGCTTCCCAGCAGATGGCATCAGTTTGGGCTCAAATACGTTTTTATAAAAATTCTCTACAGGTTTGGACATTGACACACTGTTCAGTGACAGGGGACCTGGGTGCCGAGAGTTGGGTTGTATATGTTCAGATATGAGGTGAGCGTGGGGTTTGCACACACTCTGGATCCCGCCTGAGGCTCTGGTCCCAAGTCCGATGGCCCCTAGAAGTGCCAGTCACATGGCACCCTCGCGGACACTCCAGGCAGGACCCACTGGGGGCTCCCCGAGGCCGAGAGTGCTATCTAGGGCAGGCAGAAGCTTGGAGGGGCACGGCCCAGGACCCCAGCCAAGTCTCCTCTGCTCTGCCTGGGCCCCTTTCTAGGTGCCAGGCATCCCTGAGCTCTGCCCATGAGCCCAGCGACCCCGAGGTGCCTGTGCTGGCCAGGAACTGACTGTAAACTCTACAGAATTTGCATTTGGATCACCCAGTCAAGACACGATTGGGGGCACTGGGTCAAGGGTCCTTCCTCCAGGTGGCTAATAGTGGGCTATTGGGCACTGTGGCTGTGTGGCCAGAGGACCCTGCAGGGCTGTACCTCCCCCGGCTCCCGGGTCTTGTGAGGGTCTCTCCTCTGGTTTCAGGGGCTCTGGCTCTCCACCGTTTACAGCCCTATGCTCAGACCCCGTGCACTGACAGGGACAGGGTGCAAGGTCAAAGGGGCCGCAGGGACCGAAGTGAGGGGCCGCCTCTGGAATCTTCCTGTTATTGGCATCAAGCAGTGCCGTGTGAGAGCTCCCCCTGCTGGCCTCCCGACTCCATTTTGGTGAGGTTTCCTTTCATTCATTTTCATAGCGACCTACCCCAGGTTACACACAAAAAGCAATGAGCAATGAGGCTCTGACCTCACCTAAGCAGAGCAGCAAGCGCCAGCTAGCTTTGCTGATGCACTTGTCTGAGTCTGCACGCCTGTGAGCGTTTCCCGAGGGCTCAGCCCAAGCTTGGCTATGGATTACATCAAGGGGCAAAAGCACGACGCTCCTATCAGGGGACCGGGGGCGGGGCGCGCTCAGGACCCTGGCCAGCAGCCATTCCGCTTGCGGGGAACCTTTGAAAGACCGCGCGTGTGCTTGTGTTTGGGCGTCATCGTGGGGGAAACTTTGAAAAAGAAAACCGGCGGAGCCACGGAAAAACACTCCGAGTTGGTCTGGAAAGCTGGGACAAGGAAAGGGGTGCTGAGAAGCAGGGCGGGGCAGGTCAGCGCCCTCCGGCCTTCCGCCCCAAGAATAAGAGTGGCGGCCTTAGAGAGGGGCGCGTGGGGGCCGGGGTGGGGGCACTGCCATGCCCTCCGGGCGGGCAGGGCGCCGCTCTGGGCTCAGGCTCGGGACGTCGCCCTGTGCCCGTTGCTCCACGTGGCCAGCCGGCCTGAAGCTGGGGATTTGGAGCCACACTCACGTCCAACACTGGGTGTCATTTTTGACGTCCTCTTTCCCCCCCTCCCATCAGTAGGTACATCAGAGGCCGCTCCATCCCTCTCCTCGTCCGGGCCGGATTCTGGGAAAACTCTCCAAACGCGGTGGCGGGGGAAGGGGCCGCGGGAATGGCGCCGCTGGGACAAGACAGGCATCTGCGGCGGGACAAGAGCCAAGGCCCAGGCCCAGATGGGTGGGCGGGGGCCGGGCCGGGCGGTGGGCGGGGCTCGGGCGGTGGGCGGGGCGGGGCCGGGCGGTGGGCGGGGCGGGCTCGGCGGTGGGCGGGCCCGGGCTGGACAAGAGCCAAGGCCCAGATGGGTGGGCGGGGCCGGGCCGGGCGGTGGGCGGGGCGGGGCTCGGGCGGTGGGCGGGACGGGGCCGGGCGGTGGGCGGAGCCGGGCTGGACAAGAGCCAAGGCCCAGGCCCAAATGGGTGGGCGGGGCGAGGCCGGGCGGTGTGCGGGGCCGGGCGGGCCGTGGGCGGGGCACGTCGGTTAAAGTTCCGGGGAAGTGGGCCGCCCGCCCTCAGCGGGCGCGCCCTCCCGTCCAGGCCCGCAGACGTGTCGTCTGGGTATGCACCGCCCGGTGGGCGGGGCCGGGCTGAACAAGAGCCACGGTCCCGCTGGGTGGGCGGGGCGTAGCTGGGCGGCGGGTGTGGCCGGGCGTGGCGGCGGGCGGGGCACGTCGGTTAAAGTTCCGGGGAAGTGGGCCGCCCGCCCTGAGCGGGCGCGGAAGTGTCTGGCGGCCGCGCGCCCTCCCGTCCAGGCCCGCAGACATGTCGTCCGGGGACGCGGGGCCCGGTGGGCGGGAGGGGGCCCCGGGCGCGGCCGCCGCGCTCTGCGGCCTGTACCACGAGGCCGGGCAGCGGCTGAGGCGCCTGCAGGAGCAGCTGGCGGCCCGCGACGCCCTCATAGAGCGCCTGCGCGCCCGCCTGGCCGCGCTCGAGGGGGACGCGGCGCCCTCGCTGGTGGACGCGCTGCTGGAGCAGGTGGCGCGCCTCCGGGAGCAGCTCCGGCGGCAGGAGGGCGGCGCGGCGGAGGCGGCGCTGCGCCAGGTGGGCGAGGGCTCGGGGCCGCGGGCGCGCGGCCGCTGGGCGTGTGCGTGTGTCGGCTCTTTTCTAAACAGTCCCTTAAAAGTAGTTGGTGTAGAGCACTGCAAGTTTCAGGCGCGCAGGGCAGTGGCTCCGCGTGTACGCACCTTGCGGTACGGTCACCGCGCCAAGCCTAGTGCGCACCTGTCACTGTGCTGCCCCCAGCTTCTCACAACGTTGACTGTCCCCTCACCTTTCTCACCTGCCTCCCATCTGCTACCATCAATCTGTTCTCCGTATCTACGAGTTTTGTGTTTGTTTGTTCACTGATTTTGATTTTTAGATTCCGCATGGAAGTGAAACCACATGGTATCTGACTTTCTGTGTCTGACTTATTTCAGCCTAATGCCCTCCAGGTCCATCAGGATTTCATCCTTTTTAACGGCCGAGTAATAGTCCGCTGTATATCCTTTCATCTATTGATGGACCCCTAGGCTACTTCCATGTCTTGCCAGTTTTAAATAATGCTGCAGTGAACATAGGCGTGCGTATATCTTTTCAAATTATTGGACTCCTTTGGATAAACCCCTAGAAGTGGAATTGCTAGGTTATAAGGGAGGCCTATTTTTAATTTTTTGAGGAACCGCCACACCCGTCTTCCATAACGGCTGCACCGATGTGCGATCCCACCAACAGTGCAAGAGGGTTCCCTTTGCTCCACGTTTTCGCCAGCACTGGTTTGTTGATTTATTGATGATGGCACTTAAGGGGAGGTGGGGTCTCACTGTGGTTTTGATTCACAGCTCCCTGATGATTAGGGAGGTTGAGCATCTTTTCATGTCTGTTGGCCGTCTGTGTGTCCTCTTTGGAGAAATGTCTATTCAGCCCCTATTTTGGGTCTCTTGAGATTCCATATGAATTTTAGGATGAGTTTTTCTATGAAAAAAGAAATCATTGATAAGGATTGCATTGAATTTGTAGATCACTTTGGGTAGTATTGACATTTTAACAATTGAAGTTTTCCAATCTGTGAATATGGGGTGTGTTTCCATTGACTTATGTCTTCTTTACTTTCCTTCTGTAATGTTTTACAGTTTTCATTGTACAAGTCTTCCATCTCCTTTAGTAAATTAATTCCTAATTATTTTATTGTTTTTGATACTATTATAAATGGAATTCTTTTCATAATTTCCGTTTCAGATTCTTTATTGTTAATGTATAGTAATACAACTTTTTTTTTCCTGTTGACTCTGTATTCTGCTATTTTGCTGAATTCACTTATTAGTTCTAATAGTATTTTATTTTTGGTAGAATCTTTAAAGTTTTCTTTATAATAAATTATATCATCTGCAAACAGATATGACTTTACCCTTTGGACGCCTTTTATTTCTTTTTCTTGCCTTGTTGCTCTGGCTAGAATTTCTAGTACTCTGTTGAATAGAAATGGTGAAAGTAGGAACCCTTGCCTTGTTCCTGATCATAGAGGAAAAGTTTTCACTTTCACCTTGGTATGGATTTTTCATATTGGCTTTTATTATGTAGAGGTAGTTTCCTTCTATTTTTAGTTTGTTTTTGTTTTTTTGTTTTTTCTTTTTGAGGGCAGTGTTACTGGCCCTCATATGTGGGACCCAAACTGGGGCCGCTGGCATCCCAAGCCAGTGCTTAACCAATGCTCCACTCGGCCGGCCCTATTGAGTTGTTTTTATTATGAAAGAATGTTGAGGGCCGGCCGAGTGGCGTAGTGGTTAAGCGCTGGCCTGGGAAGCCAGCGGCCCCGGTTCGGTCCCACATATGAGGGCCAGTGACACTGCCCTCAAAAAAAAAAAAAAAGAAAGTAATGAAAGAATGTTGAATTTTGTCAGATGCTTTTTCTGCATCAATTGATATGATCATGTGTTTTTTTCCCCTTCATTCTCTTAATGTGGCATATTACATCAGTCATTTTCCTTCGTCTCCTCCTCTCCCTCTTTGATTTCTTTATAGTGAAATATGTTTGTAAACTTAACCACAGCAGGAAAATATATTATCTAAATCTGTGTATAAACAAATCTGGTGAAAAATTGTCTGACTGGAAAAGTTTATCATTTTGTTCATTCCAAGGGACTGATGCTGTTATAGGGGCAAATAAGTATCAAACATATATTGTGCTTCATGTCCCCCAAAAGGCATCATTCTTATGTCATTACTGTTTACCAGATATTTATCAACAATTATCTAATTGTCTTCAGATATTATAAATGAGAACCTGCTGATAAATTTAGGTATGTCAAGAACACCATCAATTTGTAACATGTAGAAAGTACAACTAAAGTGCAAATGGAAATAGTTCGGGGCCTATCAGTACATAACTGAAATGATGCGCAATAATTGTCCAGTCAGTTTGCCAGATTGATCTCCGAACCTTCTTCACTGCTGCCCAGAAGATGAATATGCTGCATCTCTTATTCTTTTAAAAAGCCAGGGATGACCTTAGTCATGTATTTAGTATCACCTTTTCATCCTCTTTAAGAAAAACTATGATGAAGCTTGCTAAAGTTTCCTTATGAGAAGCTCAGAAGGGGTTATAGAGGTGGCCTGGGCTATAATACGTCCTCAAAATTGGGCACCAATGAGAAGCAAGTGTTACACTGAATGTTGAAAAACTGTGTACCTAAAGGGCCGGCTGAGTGGCTCAGTTGGTTAAGAGCTCACTCAAGAGTGCGAGCTGAGCTCTGAGCTACAGCAGTTCAATGCCCAGCTGGAGCTGAGCTGCCAACAGGTGGTGGTAGGATGGCTCAGCTAAAAAACAAACAAAAAACTGCATCTAAATCTGGTTCCATCACTTTCTTGCTGTGTTACTTTGGGAAAGTCATTTGATGTTCTAGTTCTCTCATCAGTAAGACTGAAATAATATGTAGCTCATAGGACCGTTTTTCTACTTATTCATTCAGTCAATAGATATTTGATGAATACCTACTGTATGCCAGATGTTTTTTACATTGATTTTTAAATTACAGTTGACATACAGTGTTGTATTAGCTTCAGGTGTAGAGCATAGTGATTATATACCTTATGAAGTGATCCCCCCATAAGTCTAGTTCCCACCTGGCAGCATACATAGTTATTAAATATTATGGACTATACTCCCTAATTCTTCCTTTACATCCTTGTGACTTTTGTAACTACCAATTTGTACTTCTTAATCCCTTCTCCTTTGTCACCCATCCTCCCAACCCCCTCCCATCTGGCAACCATCAGCTTGTTCCGTGTGTCTATGAGTCTTAACATATGTTAAGTCCTGTATTCATCACAACACAAAACTCATAATATGCTATACATCTGTTCTGTGTAATCTTTTCCACAAAGGCAACACATTATTTCTACAATGTCTGTATTCTCAACTAGGATGTAAGCTTCATCAAGATAGAAATCTGCCTTTCTTGATCCTTTCTGCATTTCCAGGGCCTATGAAAACATCTGGCAGGGTATTACGCTAAGTGAAATAAATCAGACTGAGAAAGACAAATACCATCTGATTTCACTTATATGTGGAATCTAAAAAACAAAGTAAGTGAACAAACAGAAATTTTGTGAACTTTCCAGTTTTACTTCTGTTGTTGATTTCTATCTACATCCTATTGTGGAGATGATACTTTGTATAATATCTATTTAAAAAAATCTGTTCAGCTTTAATATGTGTCCTCACTTATGGTCAATCCTGGACAATGTCCCATTCGCACTTGAGAAAAATGTGTGTGCTGTTGTTGGATAGAGTGTTCTTTCTTTTTTTTGAGGGCAGTGTCACTGGCCATCATATGCGGGACCTGAACCGGGGCTGCTGGCTGCCCAAGCCAGCGATTAACCACTGCACCACTTGGCCGACCCTACAAGTGTTCCTTATATGTCTGTTAGCTCTAGTTGGTTTATTGTATTAAGTCCTGTTTCCTTACTTATCCTCAATCTGGGTGTTCTGTCCATTGTTGAGAGTGGGGTATTGAGGTCTCCAACTATTACTATTAGAGCCACCTGTTTCTCTGTTTAATTCTGTCAGCTTTTGGGTCATATGTTTTGTTGGCCTGTTATTAGGTACATAAATGTTCATAATGATTGTATCTTCTTGCTGTGTTAAGCCTTTATATTAATGTATAATATGAATTAAAATCTATTTTGTCTATTAGTATAGCCACTCCTGCTCACTTTTGGTTACTGTTTGCATGGAATATGTTTTTCCGCCCTTTCACTTTCAATCTCTTGGTTGTGTCTTTGGATCTAAAGTGAGTCTCTTACAGCATATAGTTGGATCATGTGTTTTTATCCATTCTGCCAATCTCTGTCTTTAAAGGAGATTTTAATCCATTTACATTTAAAGTCATTACTGATAAACCTGAACTACTACTGTTATTTTGCTATTTCTTTTCTATATACCTTATAGCTTTTTTGTTCCTCATTCCCTTCATTATTGTCTGCTTTTGTGTTTATTTGATTTTTTGGTAGTGAAATGTTGAAATTCCTTTCTCATTTCTTTTTGTGTATATTCTATAGCTATTTTTTGTGTGTGGTTACATTGGAAATTACATTTAACATCCTAAAGTTACACCACTCTAATTTGAGTTTATACCAGCGTAAGTTCAATACTCCACAACAGCTCTGCTCCTTTACAGCTCTGTCCCCACTGCTTTCAGTTGTTGATGTCACAGAATTACACCTTTATACATCATGTGCCCCCAAACACAAGCTAATCTTTTAAATTCATTAGTCTCTTAATTATATAGGGAATGTGAAATTACAAACCAAAGTTATAATAATGCTAACTTTTAGACTAATGATTTTTATATTAGTCTCTTAAATCATGTAGAAAACAAAAAATGGAGCTGCTGATTGTTGTTATAATACTAGCTTTTATAACAGCCCATGTATTTACCTTTTTGGCATCTTGATTTTTACACGCAGTTCTGAGGTCTAGTGTCCTCACTCCACCTTCCAGGACTCCCCTGGGCATCTCCTGTAGGGCAGGTCTAGTGGTAATGAATTTTGTTTATCTGGGAATGTCTTAATTTCTCCCTCACTTTTGAAGGATTTTTGCTGGATATAGGATTCTTGGTTGACAGATTTTTTTTTTCTTTCAGCACTTTTCATATATGGGCCCACGACCTTTTGGCCCCCGAAGTATCTGATAAGGTGTCGGCTGATAATCTTACTGAGGACCCCTTGTATGTGACAGGTTGCTTCTCTCTTGCTGCTTTCAGGAGTCTCTCTTTGTCCTCGGCTTTCAACAGTTCGATTATAATGTGTCTCGGTGTTGGTCTTTTTCAGTTCATGTTACTTGGAGATCTTTGAGCTTCTTGAATCATGTCTTTCATCAAATTTGGAAGGTTTTAGTTATTATTCCTTCAAACGTTTTTTTTTGCCCGTTCCTTTCTGGTCCTGCTGGGACGCTCACACGTATGTTAGTCTGCTCGATGGCGTCCAGCAGGCCACGGTGCACCAATCCTTTTTCTTTCCGTTCCGCAGCCGTGGTCCTTTCCATTGTCCTTTCCTCATGTTCACTGATTCTTCTGCCTGCTCAGCCCCGCCTCGGAGTCTCTGCAGTGAATTTTTCATGAGAGTTACTTACTTTCCAGCTCCTGATTTTTTTTAGTTTCTTTTGAGGTTTCCTATTCCTTCATTCATATTTCAATTTTGTTCATACTTTGCTTTCTTGACTTTCTCCCCATCTTCTTTGAGCATCTTTACGATGATTGTTTTAAAGTTTTGTCTAGAAGATCTGCTATCAGGTGTTTTTCAGGTACCGCTTCTGTTGATGTATTTTTTCCTTTGAATGGGCTAAATTTTCCTGTCTTTGTAGCAATTTTTTTGGTTGTTGTTAAAAACTGGACATTTGGATCTAATAATGTGGTATCTGCGGAAGTTAGATCTCCTTCTTTCCAGGGTATGCTGGAGTTTTTTTGTTTGTTTTTCTTCGGTTGTTGTAGGTTGTCTCTGTGACAAGGATCAGCCTGAGGATAACTTAAGGTCTTCTCAGGCCTTTCTGAGCCCGTGCGTTTCCCTGGGCATGTGTGGTCACTTTCTAATTTTCCCCTTATATGCAGTTGCTTTTGAATGTTCTAGTATTTGTGTCTGGCTCCCAGATGGGAAAAAGAAAAAGGATAGGGGAAAGAGGAGATACCAGCCCTTTAAATCCCCTGGCAGGCCCTGCAGCCGGAAGGGGTGGGGCCTGCAACAAGGGGGCGGTGGAACAACAATGGCTCCCTGCCTGTCTGCACCTCTGTGATTAGAGCAGCAATCTCCCATCAGCTCCAGGGCCCTGATACTTGGAGGACAGGGCCCTCTTTGCCCATCTGGGCTCCTGCAAGCGTCCTGGAGGCTGCTCCAGGAACCGTGCACAGCTGCCTGCCCCGTGGCTGGGTGGGGGTGGGTAGCTGCTGACTTTCATGGACTCTGTTATGGCAGCCCGAGCAGACTGACACAGGGACGAAGGCCGAGAGGCAGTGCCTCTGATTTTTAAGGCTGGTCCACAGGATCCCTGACAGAATCACTTACATGTGTTGTGGCTGAGTCCGGGGCTCTGGAACTGTGGGCTCCAGCGACAGGCTCTCCCAGGGCGTGTCAGCCCCTTTGCTGCCTGCCTCATGCCTGTGGGAGCGAGCTGGGGTCCTGGGACTGGCCTTGTTTTTGGACAGCAGTGGTCTGTGTGCTTCTGTAGCTAAGAACTGTCACTAACTGGACAGAGCAGCAGCCGGATGAGTCAGTGCATCTCCTCAGCGGAAGGGCAGCAAGTGCAGAGAACCCAGGGACTCCCGGGTCCCGGCGTCCTCACTGTTCGGGGGTGCACGCATCGGGCAGCCCTTTGGGGGTCACCCTGCCTCCCAATGGTTTTGCCTTTGTTTCTCTGGCTCTGGCAGGCTCCCAGCAATGAGGGACAAAGCCAGCCCCACAAAGCCAGCCCCACATAGCAAATCTCCATGTAAGCCAAGTTATTTCTAAACTGACATTTGAAAGCTGATTTTTAAGCCAAAACATAAAGTTGGTCAGTCCTTCAGATTCAACGGACCTCACCCCACACTCAGCCACAGTCCGTTTTCTGTGTCTGTGAACAGGCCGGGACAGTCGAGGTCCTGATCTCTGGATGGCCAGTCTCATCCCCAGACATTTCTTGGGTATCCATGTGGGGCTGGGCTCTGGGCCCAGGCCTGGGGTGTGGAGATGAGCGCGGGTGCTCCTGGGAAGCTCCGGGAGCTGCCCCCGCCCAGTTTGCAGAGATGTTTATTTCTCTTACTCTCTGCATTTGACCAGCGAGGAAGGATGCTTAGAATCAGCTCTGGCCCAAGTCGTCCAGCACCAGAGAGGGTGTGAGGGAGCTGTGGTAAACGGAGGCACTGCAGCTGCCCAACCCCGAGCCTCAGTTTGCCCATCTGTAGAACGGGAGGTGATGGAAGCCACCTGGTGGGCATGGAGGTGGCGTGGTTGGCCTAGAAAGCCCAGCTGCTGCTGCTCTTGCTGGGTTGTTGTAGGGACTTAGGTTTGTTTACCTGGCAGTTCCATGGGACACAAGCCTTCCTTGGTGTTGGATTATTTATACAATTCCTGCCTGCGTTCGTTTCATATGTACTTGTATGTACATTGTTATATCATTTTATATGTAGATGTGAATTTATGCTGCGTGAACTTCAGTATCAGAGACATTTCTGTCGTGCTGAAATCGGAGCTGCTGACTAACTTTAAAATGTAATGCAAGTGCACTCAGGGCAGGTCTCTGGCACCATCTGTGTGGTCTGCACACAGCCTGGGGCCACTGTCGTGGGTAAGCAGGGCCAGCCCGGTGAGTGGGAAAGGTCAGAGTCCTGGACACTGCCAGGCCACCACAGCTGCGCTGCTGGTTGTCACCTTGTCCACGGAACCAGGCCCCTGACTAGCTGGTAATACTTACAAAAGTGATCACTTTCTAAAGAAAACAAATAAGCTCAAGGCCAAGGAACAGGCCTGGATTTGTGTTTTTAGGTTCAGTGCCACAGGATTCATCAGCTGTGAGAACCTGAGATTCCATCAGGATTTGGTGTCCTTCTTTCTGTTCATATTTTACAATAAGGAGGCTGTCGTGGCACCAGCTGCAGCCCGCGGCTGTGTGGTGGCTCCGAAGGCCATGGTGGTGGCCCCCCGCCCCTGTGCCTCCCTCATGTCAACCCATTGGCC
The DNA here is from genome assembly GCA_033961575.1 of Aselliscus stoliczkanus. NCBI lineage: Eukaryota > Metazoa > Chordata > Mammalia > Chiroptera > Hipposideridae > Aselliscus > Aselliscus stoliczkanus. The sequence goes on from CM066734.1 coordinate 142,141,700, forward strand.
TTCACAGCGGCACCTCTGTCTCCATCAGTCCCAGAAGGAAGGCCTGGACTCTCCCTGGGCGAGGTCATCAGGACCGTGCGGCAGACAAAGGAAAGCACTGACCTGGGCCGCCGAGGTGCCCCTGCGAAGTCAGAGGGAGTGAGATGTGACTGGAGACAGACGTAGGTGCCCCACGCCTTTGGGCAGAAATCCCAGGTTACGGCTCGTGCCCGTGAGCTGCCGCACCTGATAGCTCGGCACCCGTGGCCGCCGCCCTCCCTCCTGCCCTCGCGGCGTCCCGCTTTCCGGTTCCGGGCGGAAGTCGGACCCAGAGCCGCGCCCTCCTCTGGGCCTTGGCAGAGCGCCCAGCGCGCCATCCTGACTGAAGTCTTCCTTCTTTCCCACCTGCTCACGTCCAGAGCGACATCCAAGCAAAGGGGGAACTAGGGGACTCTTAGAAACCCCCTGAGAGGGGGCGGAATTTCCAGAACCTTTGCCGAGGCACCCGGTGCAGTCACAGGCCGGGCTCATCCCGAGGGGGTCCTCATGGGTGCATGGGCATTCGCATGGGGGGTGTGGGCCCAGGGAGCCGCCAGGGAACCCCAGGTCTGCTGCGGTCCCGTGTCACACCAGTGAGTTCTCAGCGCCGTCCACGTGTCTCCGGGGCATCTGTCCCGCGTGTGCTTCTGCACAAGAGCCCGTGGGAGCAGCTGCATGTCCATCAGTCAGTGGGAGGTGTGCTCTGTAAACCTGGAATCCAGCACGGCGGGCAGGCTGCCGTTAACAGAGGGCCAGGCTGGGGGCTGAGGCACGTTACCCGGGAGGGAAAAGGCGAGGTGGAGAACGCTGATGCTGTAGGGTCCATCTGCGTAAAAACACGTGTGTTCTAGATGCTTATGAATGTTCTAGAAAGACAAGCACCCAAATTGTGAACAGTGGCTGCCTCTGCACAGTACAGCTGGGGATGGAGGGGCTAGTGGGGAAAAAAGGAAGTTTTCATTTTATTTCCCTCCCATGTTTGAATTTTTTGTATGTATGCACAGTTTTGTTTAAAGCAGTTAGAGAACCATAATTCCGGGTTCCCTGAGTGGCCTAGCCTCTTTCCACTGAGGGGCCGTGAGCAGTGCTTGGCAGTGTCTGCCCTTCTCACGAGCATGTGCCCAGAGGGCCAGACCCTCCTCCCGGCAAGCTTGGCTGGTCCCGACTTTTCCGAAGCTGGTTTTCTTTTGTAGGACGGACTGGTCCGCCCTGCTGTACCTCCCTCAGGCACTGTTTATGTTGGAGCTTTCTTTGAAAATGGGAAAGCACAAAATGAAGGCCTGTGTAAAGCAAATTATAATTTTAAGGGCTTTTTTTTTTTTTTTTTTTTTTTTAGAGGGTAGTGTCACTGGCCCTCATATGCGGGATCCGAACCCAGGCCACTGGCGTACCAAGCCAGCTCTTAACCACCACCGGCCCCAAGGGCTTTTTTTTTTAAGGAAGTAATTGGAATTGGGTGTATTTGTTTCCTAGAGCTGCTGTAACCAAGTACCTTTGTGGCTTAACCTGGGGGCCTAAAACAACAGCAATGGAATTGCTCCCAGTTTAGGGGCCAGAGCCCGAGGAGGCTCTCGCGTGGCCTCTTGCAGCCCTTGGTGGCCTTGGCCATCCTTCAGGTGCGTCACTCCCATCTCTGCCTCCGTCTTCACGTGGCAGTTTCCCCGTCTCACAGGTGTACTAGGCATTGGATCAGGCCCATTCCAGTCCAGCATGACTTCAATTTAACTAATTATATCTGTAAACACTCTGCTTCTAAACACAGTTACACGCCCAAGTACTGGAGTTGTGGGACGGACATCCCCACGGCACGGGGTTCCACCCCTCCCATGGATAACTGTTGGGAATTGCCGTGCTTAGTCACTGATGTGAAATCTAAAATTATGACATTGCTCATGAAAACAGATGACGTTTCACAGAACGTTACAGGCTGAAAACTTCAAAGTTAATTGTGAGCTCAGAAGCGACCTCTTGAGTGATAGCAGTCTGGGTCACGGTTTCTTTTGCTTTGTCTCTGACATAGCTTTTAATCAGATGAACTGTTTTTAAATCTTCCACTTAGGAAATCGAGAGACTCTCTGAGCAACTAGAAGAAAAGGAGAGGGAGACCCAGCAGCTGATGAGCCAGCCGGGCCACGAGCGGGAGCGGGAGGTGGCCCTGCTGCGGAGGCATGTGGCGGAGAAGGAGCGGGCCCGGGCCGCCAGCGACGTTCTGTGCCGCTCTTTGGCCGACGAGACCCATCAGCTGCGGAGGACTCTGGCCGCCACTGCCCACATGTGCCAGCGTCTGGCTAAAAGTCTGGATGAACTACAGCGCACACAGGGGGCCGCGAGGGAGAGGAGCCCTGAGGTGGGCCGGGGTGCACACAGGCCTTGGGGGGGCGGGGCATCGTTTCCAGGCCGTGGAGGTTGGGCATCCAAGAATGACAGCCAGCTTTTGAGGCAGAGCCAGCCCATTGGGAGTTTCTTTCTAGAAGGATGGACATGCCAAATGTGTAGGGAAGCAGGGCTGCCTGTGTCACCAGCCTGCCCCACCCAGGCGGCAGGGGCTGCCCCGAGCCAGCACTGTCGCATGCGTTCAGCCAGGCCAGGGGCAGCATCTGCCGGTGCCACGTGTGTGGGGGGAGGGGCTGGCCCGGCCCTGGAGCCCTGCACACATGCCAGGTGCGCGGCCTGCCGTGACGAGACAGCCGCCCCTGGTGTGAAGAGAGACTGCCCAGCCAGGCCCCATGCAGGGTGGGCCGGGCACAGCGGGGCTTCGGCGTCAGGAACCCCATAAGGCAGCATCATGGGGGCCGCTGGCAGGTGACGGGGTGGGGGGTTGCGCTCCGCCCTCACGCCCTGTGCAGGCCGCACCAGGGCGTGCAGAAATGCTGTGCTGTGTTCTGGGGTGGCTGTCCATCCAGCCCCTCAGCAGTGGGGTCACTGGAGAGCTCTTCAGGGGAGAGGGTCCACCTGAGAACCGCCTGTCTCAGTTGGGTGGATTCCCCGAAAAGGGAGCCTCACGAAAACAATTGGGTTTCAGAAACCAACAGAAAAGTGCATTGTGGGAGGAGGCGGATGTTCTCGTCGGACTTTGAGTCCCTGTGTCATTTCCCTCTGGGGATCTGAGAGTGGCCACACGTGGAGGTTGGCCTGCGTGGGTATGGGGCCTGTGGCAGGGGTTGGCGGCAGGTCACCATCTGAGTCAGCGTCACTTCCCAGCCCCGCACCCTGCTGAGTCGCCTGGGGCTTCCCCAGCACAGGCTCGCACTTCCGTTGTTATTCAAGGGGAATTCTCAAAAGCAGCGTCACCAGCATCCAGCAGGCTGTGCTGTTAGAGGCACCGAATCCTTCCCTAAGTCTTGTCAGCCGGGTCTGCCACCACCACAAGGGGGCGCCTGGGACACGGCTTCTAGGCGTGACTCAGGCCCCTGCGTGAGGCAAGGTCAGACGGCTGCAGACACAGTCACTGGCTGGCCCTGACTGTCTGTAGCCAGGATGGCGTCGTGGGCGTGGAGAGAGGTGGCCCCTGGCTTCTCTGTGGTCCCCAGCCAGAGCGTTGTTTTTTGTTTTTTTGTTTTTTTTTTGAGGGCAGTGTCACTGGCCCTCATATGTGGGACCCGAACCGGGGCTGCTGGCGTCCCAAGCCAGCGCTTAACCACCGCGCCCCTCGGCCGGCCCAGGCGCGTTCTTGGTGTACATTAGGAATAAGCTTCCCGATCTGTGATGGTGGAACTTGGGCAGGGAAGACTGGCCTGGCCCCGGGGGTGGGGTGGGGGTGGGTCTGCAGGATGGGGGCTAGCCCTTCCCCCTGCCACCGCTGGAAGGTGTCTGCCCTTCTCTGCGTTGCTTCTCCACTGATGGATGGCTGCCACCTGTGGCACATGCCACCTTAGTCTCTGGGTCTGGCTTCCTGCACTTCTGCTGCACATGACTGTCACATTTGGTGACCTGGTGTCTTCTCTGTCCCTTTCTTATGCAGCCAGAAGTTACAGGTGGGGACGCCTCTGTCCGGGCTGCTGTCGAGAAGTTACAGGAAGAAAACCGACGGCTAAAGCAGAAGGTGACTCATGTGAGTACCTGCGCCATTCGTTCCATCGAAAGCTCTCCCTTCTGCGCTGCAGGAGAGGGTCGCCTCTGCCCACAGGCCGCTCTGGCCGCCCTTTGTTAGAAGGACCTAGCGAGTCACCTGTCAGGAAAGGACAGGAACGCTGCACCGGGTCCTCTTCCGTTTGCGACGGTCGCTCTGCACAGTCCACTGTGGGAGAGCCTGCCGGCGTCGCTCCTGTGGAGCCCCACAGTTCAGGCCCTGGAGAGCAGGCCTCTCAGTGTGTCCCATGAGCTCTTCCCTGTGTCCCCGCAGGTGGAAGACCTCAACGCCAAGTGGCAGTGCTATGATGCCAGCAGGGACGAGTATGTGAGGGGGCTGCACGCACAGCTCAGGGGGCTGCAGGCCCCCCATGGGCCCGAGAGGCCGTCCCCCCCCGAGCTGCTGAGGCAGGAGATCTCCCGGCTCAACAGGCAGCTGGAAGAGCGGGTGAATGACTGCGCGGCCACCAGGCGGGAGCTGGCGGCCATGAAGATAGCCCGGGACGCGGCGCTGGAGCGGGCGCAGATGTTGGAGCAGCAGGTGTCCGCCCCACGGGACAGGCCGGGGCCTGTGGGGACTTCCTCCTTCTGGAGCAGAGACGGCGCAGCCTTGTGACAGCTGCATGTCTCGTCTCCTTTCAGATTCTTGTGTACAAGGATGACTTCACGTCGGAGAGGGCCGACCGGGAGCGGGCTCAGAGCCGGATTCAGGAGCTGGAGGAGACGGTGGCATCCCTGCGGCGCCAGGTGTCCCGGAGACAGGTAGGGCCTGTGGGCTCGGCGCCTCCTGGGCACACTCAGTGCTGCTTTCGTTTTCCTGACCTTCAAGCCCTTGTATGCCGGCTAGACCCCGAGGTCCCTGCTGCAGGCAGAGCTGCCTGGGGCCCGGTGGGGGAAATGAGCCTCCCCATGCCCCGGTGTGTGAGTGGAGGCGGCTGGCATGGCGGCATGTGACGGTAGAGGTGGGTGTCCTGGGCCCCGGGCTCCGGCCTGGAAGCTTCTATCGCACGTCTGCTCCGTGCTGAGGCGGGGACCCTGGCTACCCCACTGCACAGATGTGGACGCCGAGGCCCTGGGTGTCATCACGAGACCTCAGGCACCGGTGCCCCTTCAGTGCGGTCCTGGCAGAAACCTCGGGAGCTCATTTCTTTGGCCAGTGAGAAAGTCCGAAAGAGGTGAGACAGGGATGCCACAGAGGTGACACCTACACTACAACCTGAGGACTTACCCAAATGGAAATGGCAAGAGGGTGTTCCAGGAGAGCGACAGCATGTGCACCCGGACTGCCACCGATCCCTCGGTCCCCTGGGAGGTGGCGGACAGTACGAGTGTGTCCCCTCCGGGCCCCTCGAAGAACTGCCATACTGACAGCCTGGATAGCAGTGATGTCCCCGGGGACCAACACACGCAGGGGGGACAGGGACTCTGAGCTGCCCAGCCTACACCTGCTCAGCTGCCGGGCCTCCGGGTGGCTTCTGTGCCCTCCTGTGGGTGGGGTGCAGGGGGTCAGGACACCCTTGGCTAAGTCCCCAACGGTGAGCCTGGCACAGGCAGCCACTCTGCCTCGTGGGTGAGCAGGTGGGGACGGTGACTGGGGCCTGTGTCCCCAAGTCCCAGGCTGGCAAGGAGGTCCTGGCCCTGCCCCGCCCTGGCATTGCAAGCCTTGGGCAGGGGCTGTGTGTGGCGCGTGCACTCCCCAGGGTTTGGTTGTGCCTGTGAGGAGACGTGTGATCTTGGATTGACAGGTCCTTCACGAGGTCCCAGGCAGCTGGCCAGTGACTCGGGCCCAGAGAAGTGACCACCAGCTCAAGCCTGGTGGGACCAGGCCTAACTGGCCTCTGCACCCCTTTAAGCTGCAGCCTGTGGCCCCTGGAATGTTAGGAGCACTGGGTGGCATAGCCAAGGAGAGTGGTACGGGGGTGGGCAACGAGCCGCAGGCCCCAGGGAACGTCCGGAGCCGGCGGTGGAGTGGAAGCGCCAAGCCCGCGGGTGCAGCCCCACACCAGCAGCGTGAGCCTGCAGCCAGTGCGGGGGCCACGCGGCCCCCTCTCCACGGAGGCCCGTGGGGCGCAGTGGGCTGCCTCCCGGGCAGGTCCCCCCATGAGCGCGGGCGGTCTGAGTGGTCTGCTGCCGTCCTAGAAGCACATCCCCACGTGGGCTCTGCGCCCAACAGGAAGCAGGTCGAGGGGACGGGCCCGGGACCCAGGCTGGCAGTGCCGGCACAGCCACGTGAGCGCCTCTGGGACCCAGGCTGGCAGTGCCGGCACAGCCACGTGAGCGCCTCTGGGACCCAGGCTGGCAGTGCCGGCGCAGCCACGTGAGCGCCTCTGGGACCCAGGCTGGCAGTGCCGGCGCAGCCACGTGAGCGCCTCTGGGACCCAGGCTGGCAGTGCCGGCGCAGCCACGTGAGCGCCTCTGGGACCCAGGCTGGCAGTGCCGGCACAGCCACGTGAGCGCCTCTGGGACCCAGGCTGGCAGTGCCGGCACAGCCACGTGAGCGCCTCTGGGACCCAGGCTGGCAGTGCCGGCACAGCCACGTGAGCGCCTCTGGGACCCAGGCTGGCAGTGCCGGCGCAGCCACGTGAGCGCCTCTGGGACCCAGGCTGGCAGTGCCGGCACAGCCACGTGAGCGCCTCTGGGACCCAGGCTGGCAGTGCCGGCACAGCCACGCAGGACGAGGGGACGAGCCTGAGACCCAGGCTGGCAGTGCCGGCACAGCCACGTGAGCGCCTCTGGGACCCAGGCTGGCAGTGCCGGCGCAGCCACGTGAGCGCCTCTGGGACCCAGGCTGGCAGTGCCGGCGCAGCCACGTGAGCGCCTCTGGGACCCAGGCTGGCAGTGCCGGCGCAGCCACGTGAGCGCCTCTGGGACCCAGGCTGGCAGTGCCGGCGCAGCCACGTGAGCGCCTCTGGGACCCAGGCTGGCAGTGCCGGCGCAGCCACGTGAGCGCCTCTGGGATCCAGGCTGGCAGTGCCGGCGCAGCCACGTGAGCGCCTCTGGGACCCAGGCTGGCAGTGCCGGCACAGCCACGTGAGCGCCTCTGGGACCCAGGCTGGCAGTGCCGGCACAGCCACGTGAGCGCCTCTGGGATCCAGGCTGGCAGTGCCGGCGCAGCCACGTGAGCGCCTCTGGGACCCAGGCTGGCAGTGCCGGCGCAGCCACGTGAGCGCCTCTGGGACCCAGGCTGGCAGTGCCGGCGCAGCCACGTGAGCGCCTCTGGGACCCAGGCTGGCAGTGCCGGCGCAGCCACGTGAGCGCCTCTGGGACCCAGGCTGGCAGTGCCGGCGCAGCCACGTGAGCGCCTCTGGGACCCAGGCTGGCAGTGCCGGCGCAGCCACGTGAGCGCCTCTGGGACCCAGGCTGGCAGTGCCGGCGCAGCCACGTGAGCGCCTCTGGGACCCAGGCTGGCAGTGCCGGCGCAGCCACGTGAGCGCCTCTGGGACCCAGGCTGGCAGTGCCGGCGCAGCCACGTGAGCGCCTCTGGGACCCAGGCTGGCAGTGCCGGCGCAGCCACGTGAGCGCCTCTGGGACCCAGGCTGGCAGTGCCGGCGCAGCCACGTGAGCGCCTCTGGGACCCAGGCTGGCAGTGCCGGCGCAGCCACGTGAGCGCCTCTGGGACCCAGGCTGGCAGTGCCGGCACAGCCACGTGAGCGCCTTCGCTTTTCCCAGGACTACCAAGACCCGGGCTCCTGCAGGACGCGCAGTGGGAGCGGAAGCCCCAAGTACTTCAAGACCGATGCTTTGGACTTCGCAGCGCCTCCTGGCCAGCGGCCTCGGGCTGGATCCCAGTGGCTGGACGTGCCCGCAGAGGGCGGCTGCCCCGGAACCGCCCGCAGAGGCCAGGGAGACCTGCAGTGCCCCCACTGCCTGCGGTGTTTCGACGATGAGCAGGGGGAGGAGCTGCTCAGGCATGTGGCTGAGTGCTGCCAGTGAGCCACTGGCGGCGGGACAAGCTGCAGGTCCCCAGCGGCGGCTGGGGCTCCCCAAGGCCAGGGGCCCGCAGCAGGCTGGCAGGGCTCTGACTGTTCACACTGGCCCCACTCAAGCCATGGAGGGACCGCCGGCGGGGAGGAGGCAGGGTTGGGGGCATCTGTGCTCCGAAGGCGCAGCTTTGCTTCTAGTGTGGGCTTTGGGTCCCCAAGATGTCAGGCCGGGGCCAATGCTGCGGCTGCCTGGCCGAGCGGCTGGTGCCTGGGGTGGAAGCCCCGTTCCGGGGGCCAGGCTTGTGGCGCTGAGCACTGGGGGTCCCTCTCGGCCACAGCAGAGTCACATGTCTGCACTGAAACATGGGGCACTGCAATAGCATGTCATACATCAGAAGTTGGTACATTTCTTAGTCACTGATTTCATAATAAATGTATCTGCTGCCATGACTGCGCTGAGTGTGCGTGTTGGGGGCTGGAGTTCAGCCTGCTGGAGGGGACACACTCGTACTGTCCGCCACCTCCCAGGGGACCGAGCGATCGGTGGCAGTCCGGGTGCACATGCTGTCGCTCTCCTGGAACACCCTCTTGCCATTTCCATTTGGGTAAGTCCTCAGGTTGTAGTGTAGGTGTCACCTCTGTGGCATCCCTGTGCACCCCGATTTCTGGGGACGCGACCAGAAGAGGCCCAGTCTGTGAGGTGGGGAGCAGCAGAGCAAAGCCCAGGCCTCGCTGACCTGGGGAGCCATAGGAATTTGGACAGCCAAGCACTGGGACTAGCGGCTGTGAACCTCCCAGAGAGGAGGGAGCCCTAGAAGGGGGACCCTCAGATCCTTGGCTGGCCCCAAACGGTGCAGGACAACGGCCGGATAGCAGATGTGGAGCAGGTTTTGGTGGCTGTCATGGCAGGGGGACAGCTTTGAATCTGAGTCTTCAGGTTAGAAGGGCTTGGTAAACACATGGGGATTTCCTTTGACACCCTAGGAGGGTCACACCTTAGGAGTGAAGCTGACATCCTAGGGTAAAATGGAACAGCCCTTGTCTGAAAAAGCACACACGTTCCAGTGGGAACTGGAGTTCACCTGCCTGTGGGAACAAAACCCATCTTTTCTCATAGACGGAAAACCCAGGACTTTCTATAATATTAACCACAAGTCCAGTATACAATAAAAAGTACTAGACATATGAAAATGAAGGCAGAATGAAGATATTTTCAGACAAACACAAGCTAAATATATTTATATCCAGGAGACTGTACTACAAGAACTAACTACAGAAATTACTCAGGCTAAGGGAAGTTATTCTGGATAAAATCAAATACAGAAAAGAATGAAGAGCATGGGGGCGGGTAACTAGGCATGAATATTGACTTTTTAGCATGGGAATGTCTTGAGGGTTTTAAAACAATGCAAACCACAGGAGCTTTCTAGGTGGGGGAGGGGAGTGTTTAATATACAATTTTAAGGTTTTTACATTAAGGTGGACTGTAATGAATTAAGGAATATGATCAAGGGTAACCACTAAAATAGTAATAAAAGGATTTAATTTAAAAGTAGGATAGAAAAATAATGTTCTTATCAATCCAAAGCAAGACAAGTTAGGAGAACTAAAGGAATAAAGAAGAGATGAGACAAAATAGATGGCAAGATGGTAGAATTAAACCCAACTGTGTCAGTAATTACATTAAAAATAAATGGACCAGGAGTCAAAGGAATTGTAATAGATATGCATGATATGGGGGGGGTGACTGGGGTGGCGAACTGGGGGAGGACGGTTGTCACTTTGGGGGTAAAGAGTATAACTATTGAATTGTGTTGTACACCTGAAACTAATAAAAACCAAACAAAACTTGAATTGAAAATAAATAAATAAATAAATGGACCAAACACTGACTGAAAGACAATGATTGTGTCACTGGATGAAAACAAGTCACTTATATGCTTAGTAGAAAAGATAGGGGGGGTGGAGATGAGGGAGAAGGGGAAGGGATTAGACAGCATACATAAGTAACTACAGTATTGCCACAGGGATATGAAACACAGTTCGGGGAATATAATTAATGTTGTAAAAATTTTGTGAGGGGCCGGCCGAGTGGCGCATTGGTTAAGCGCTGGTTTTGGGATGCCAGTGGCCCCGGTTCGGATCCCACGTGAGGGCCGGTGCACTGCCCTCTGCAGCTAACAGCAGCTCCACCTGGAGCTGGGCTGTGCAAGCCCTGGCGATGGTGTGGGCTGCAGCCCCTGCTGCAGTGGGCTGCTGCGGGCTACAGTGGGTGGCCCGCAGCCAGCGTGAGCGGCTGGCAGCCAGCGCGAGCTGCCAATGGCCGCGGTGAGCGACCATCCAGAGGCCAGCAACTGATCTGCCTCATCCGGGAAGAGCGCAATGGCGATGCCAACCGTGGGGCAACATCCTCCGCAGCTGAGCTGAGGAACAGGAGGACAGCAACTTGTCTGTTCCCCTTTCCAGATTCCCCAACGCTGTTCCCCTCCGCCAATTCCCCAATAAAATCTTTAAAAAAAAAAAAAAAAATTTTGTGAGGTGTCAGATGGTCATATGTCTTGTTAGGGAGACCACTTCATGGATGGAGTAGAGGCTTGATCACTGCACTGTACACCTGAAGCTGATGTTGTATAATATTGTATGCCAACTGCAACTGAATATATAGATAATCACGGGATGTGGAGTATACTGTGGAGGGGAGTCAGAGGAAGTGTAATAGATAGTATGATATGGGGGGGAGGAGTGGGGTGGAGAATTGGGGGAGGGGGGTTGTCACTTTGAGGGGTAAAAGTATAACTATTGCACTGTGTTTGTTGTACACCTGAAGCTAATTAAAAAAATAAATAAATTCCTCCTCCTCAAAAAAATAAAAAAAGATATATTTTAAGAACACAGAATGGAAAGGATAGAAAAAGACACTATGCTAATACTAACCAAGATAACGAATGGCTACGTGATTATCAGACAAAGCGGACTTTAAGACAAAAACTAGTACAGAAATAAAGACACTGCACAATGACAACAAAAGGGTAAACTTATCAGGAATCTAACATTCCTAAATTTATATAGAGCTAATAACATGGCTTTGAAATATATAAAGTAAACAGTACTAGACAAAGGCACAATCATAGAGATTATAACACCTTTCTCAGTAGCTGAGAGAAGCAGGAAAAAAATCAGTAAGGCCACAGAATACATGGAATGCTTACCAAAGACACATCAAGTTGTGACATAGTCCAAAGAAGTGAATCACTGAGTTGGTATTTCGACCACAGTGAAGTGAAACCACAGCTCAGTAACAGAAAGATGACGATCAAATTGCCAATACACTTCTAGGTGATACCCGAGCAAAGAAAAAAAACAATGTAAATTAGAAAATATTTTGATCTGAGTGAAAATGAAAATACAACCTTTAAAAAATTATGGAATGCAGCTAATGCAGTAATTAGGGGAAATTTCATAGCTCCAAATGCATATATTAGAAATGAAGAAAGGGTAAAATTCAGTGATCCATGTGCCCATCTCAAGAAACAAGGAAAAAATTGGAAATTAAACCCAAAGAAAATGGAAGGAAATAATAAAAGAGCAGAAATCAATGAAATATCAGAAAAATCAACAATGCTGAATTAGTTCATTTATGTAGTAATAAAACTCATAAATGCCTAGCATGACTGATCAAGAAAAAAGAAAACACATTGCTATCATCAAGAATGAAAAAAGGGACATCACTACAGATCTTTAAGATATTAAAAAGGATACTATGAACACTTTATGCTAATAATTTGACAAATTAGATGAAATGAATAAAATCCTTGAAAAAAACAACTTACCAAACTGACACAAGAAACAAAAGATAAATAGCTGTATACCCATTAAATAAATTGAATCTGTAATTAAAAATCTTTCACAAAGAAAAGTACAGGCCCAGATGATGTCTCTGGTGAATTCTTCGAAACATTTAAGAAAGATATACCAATCTTACCCTCAGGAAATAGAGGGACTGTTTCCCAACTCGTTTTATGACACCAAAACCTGAGAAAGACAAGGCAAGAAACTGTCAGACCAGTATCTCTCATGAACATAGATGCAAAAATCCAAAACCAAATATTAACAAGTTGAATTTAGCAATATAAAAAGGATAATACAGCATAACCAAGTGGAGTTGTTTTATTTTTTAAGCTGAGCCATCTTGCCACCTGTTGGCAGCTCAGCGGCAGCTCAGCTCGGGCTGGGCATTAACTGCTGCTGCTCAGAGCTCAGCTCACACTCTTGAGCGAGCTCTTAACCAACTGAGCCACTCGGCCAGCCCCCAAGTGGAGTTCTTATTACAGTTGGTGGACATTACAAAAAAAGCCCACTAAAGGGCCGGCCGAGTGGTATGTTGGTTAAGAGTTGGCTTGGGAGAGCAGCCTCTGAGCAGCAGGGCCGTCGGTTGGGATCCCACATATGAGGGCCAGTGACGCTGCTCCTTCTACAGCTAAGATGGTGAACAACAGCTCCACCTGGAGCTGGGCTGCCGTGACTCGCTGGCGTGGGATGCAGCGGGGCTGCAGTGCGCTGCCGTGAGCTATCGTGAGTGGCCGGCAGCCAGAGGGGGTTGCCGACAGCCGCGGTGAGCGACCATCCAGAGGCCGGCGACCGATCTGCCTCATCCAGGAAGAGCGCAATGACGATACCGACATGGGCCAGTGAAGCGATGTCCTCCACAACCAGATCGAAGAACGAAAGGACAGCAACTTGTCTGTTCCCCTTCCCCGATTCCCCAACGCTGTTCCCTCCTCCAATTCCCCAATAAATCTTTAAAAAAAAAATACCAGGGCCGGCCGAGTGGCGCATTGGTTAAGCACTGGTTTTGGGATGCCAGCGGCCCCGGTTCGGATCCCACATGAGGGCCAGTGACACTGCCCTCTACAGCTAACAACAGCTCCACCTGGAGCTGGGCTGTGCGAGCCCTGGCGATGGTGTAGGCTGCAGCCCCTGCTGCAGTGGGCTGCCATAGGCTACAGTGAGTGGCCCGCAGCCAGCGTGAGTGGCTGGCAGCCAAGCGTGAGCTGCCAATAGCCGCGGTGAGCGACATCCAGAGGCCAGCGACCGATCTGCCTCATCCGGGAAGAGCGCAATGACGATACCAACAGTGAAGCAACATCCTCCGCAACTAAACTGAAGAACAAAAAGACAGCAACTTGTCTGTTCCCCTTCCCCGATTCCCCAACGCTGTTCCCCTCCGCCAATTCCCCAATAAAATCTTAAAAAAAAAAAAAATACCAAAAAAACCACACTAAATGTGATTTGCCATAATGAATAGAGTAAGAGAAAAACCGTATGATCATCTCAATAGAAGCAGAAAAAGCATGAAAAAATTCAACACCTATTCATGATAAAAACACTCAGCAGGCTAGGAATAGAATTTCCTCCATCTGATGAAGGTTTGTGGCCCCAAACCCCACAGGTAACGTTGTACTTGGTAAAGTATCGAATGCTGTCCCTGCCGAGGTTCATACCATTGCAAGGCTGCTCACTGTTTGCACTGCACTTCGGCCTCGCACAGGAGCTCCTTCCTACCCAGAGCAGGAACGAAGGGTGAAGAAACTGGGAAAGAAGGAGTAAAACTATTTGAAGATGACCTGACTGGATGTGGAAAATCCTAGGGGATCTCAAGAAAAAGTTTAGAATTGGAAAATCGATCTCACAATCTCGAGATACATGGTCAATATATAACAAATCTATTGTATCCCTATGTATTTGCAACAACTGGAAAAGCAAGTTCAAGAAAACCTGCTGTGGCTGAACTGTATCTCCTCAAAAGATATGCTGACCAGAAAGATGCTGACGTCCTCACCCCCAGAGCCTATGACTGCGACCACATGTGGAAGCAGGGTCTTCGCAGGTGCACCCTAAGACGAGGTCATGCTCGAGCAAGGTGGGCCCCAAATGCAAAGGGACGCGGCTGCACAGGGAGAAGGAACGCCACATGAGGATGCGGGCAGAGCCCGGAGTGAGGCATCCATAAGCCAAGGGCTCGGGACGGCCAGCGACGGACTGCCAGGGGCCAGGAGTGAGGCACGGAGGTTTTTCCTCCCGACCTCTAAAGGAGCCCATCCGTCCTCCAGACACCTGGATGTGGGATTGATGGCGTCCAGAACAGAGAGAATAAGTCCCTGTTGTTATGAGCCAGTTTGTGGCCCTTTGTTATAGGAGCCCCAGGAAGCTAATAAATAACCCCATTAATGAGAAGGTGAAAAATATAAAATGCTTAGAAAAAATTATCCAAAGTATGCAAAACCTCTTCAATAAAAGCTACAACATATTGCTGAGAGAAACTCAAGAACATGTGAGTAAACGAGGAGCCATCGTGTTCATGGCCTGGGAACTCAGTGGTCTCGTCTGCCACCTCTGCCCAAGTTGAGCGACAGACTCAGTGCAGTCTCGATCACAGTCCCAAGCTGGCTTTCAAGTTAGTGTTTTTGTTCCTCAGTTTTCTAGGACCCCACTGACACGTGTGTTAGAATGCTTGCAGTCCCACAAGTCATTGCGCACCGATCGCTTCTCTCAGGACTTCACTTCTGCCAGTTGTTATTCATAGGACATCAAGTTCATGGGTATTTTCTTCTAAAATTTCTAATCCACTATTAATTCTGTTCAGGGTATTTTTCATTTTAGATATTGTATTTTTTTCTTTAGAAGTTTCATTTGGATCTTTTTTATATCTTCCATTTCTTCTTCCACCTTTTCCGTTACATCCTTGAGCATATTTATGACTTATAAGCACCATTTTAAGGTTCTTATCTGCCAATTCATCACCTGTGTTTTGGGTCCTTTTCTGTCCTCTGTTCTCCTAGGTGTGGCCTGGTGATTTCTGCCTGGATTCCAACACTGTGAATTTTACTTTGCTTAGTGCAGCGACGTCCTCCACAAAATGAAAAGACAGCCTACTGAGTGGGAGGAGATACTTACCAATGATATATCTGATAAAGGGTTAATATCCAAAATATATAAAGAATTCATACAACTTAACACCAAAACAAACGATCCAATTTAAAAATGGGCAGAGGACCAACAGGTGGCAGGATGGGCAGAGAATATGAAGAGGCATTTCTCCAAAGAGGACACATAGATGGTCAACAGACACATGAAAAGATGCTCAACATCACTAATCATCAGAGAAATGCAAATAAAAACGACAGTGAGATACCACCTCATGCCTGTCAGAATGGCATCATCAATAAATCAGCAAACAAGTGCTGGGAGGATGTGGAGAAAACGGAACCTTGGTGCACTGTTGGTGGGACTGCAAATTGGAGAACAGCATGAAGCCTCCTCAAAAAATTAGAAACAGAACCTACCTTATGACCCAGTAATTCCACTTCCGGGTATTTATCCAGAGAAATCCAAAACACTAATTCAAAAAAAAAAAAAATATGCACCCCTATGTTCACTGCAGCATTATTTACAATAGCCAAGATACAGAAACACCCTAAGTGCCCATCAATGGATGACTGGATAAAGGAGTTGTGGTCATATTAATACATACCATGGAGTGTTATGGGGCCTTAAAAATAAATGAAGTCAGCATTTCAACACCATGGGTGGACCTAGAGGGTATTATGCTGAGTGAAATAAGTCAAACCGAGAGAGACAAATATGGTATGACCTCACTTACATGTGGAATTAAAAACAAATGAATAAGGGCCGGCTGAGTGGCGCGGTGGTTAAGCGCTGGCTTGGGAAGCCAGCGGCCCCGGTTCAGGTCCCACATATGAGGGCCAGTGACGCTGCCTTCAAAAAAAACAACACAACAAAACCACAAAGGAATAAACAAAACAGAAACAGACTGAGATGCAGAGAACAAAATGAGGGGTGCCAGAGGGGAGGAGAGTGGGGTGGGGGGGGTGGGGGGGATGTACACAGAAATAAGCCGATAACATTAACTAGCTGAGGGCCTGCGTGTGTGACCGGGGCTTCCTTGCGGTGGCTCTTCAGGAGAGCTGAGCTGCTCCCAGGGTGCCTCGGCTCCAGGGCAGGGGACCCCAGTAAACAAGGTTGGGAGCTGCACACCGGAACCAGACACTGCGCCCCGGCAGGAAGCAGGGGTACCTGGACACCCCTCGTTTCCTTCCTTCCTTCCTTCCCTCAGGAGACACTGCCACGTGCTGCCTCTATTCCGACCAGTAAAAGAGGTCATTTCAGTGGCAGTCCGTCCTCAGGGGCTGTGCGCGCCACGCAGCCGCTCACGGCAGGCACGCTCTGCTCACCCTTCTAGGCAGGGGTTCCCCACGGGACCACGTGCGCGCTCCCACACACGCAGCCACACGCTTGGTCTGCAGCGTTAATCCCTCAGAGCACAGACCTCTGGAAACGTCTGGCTGAAACCACCACCTGGGGCTGCATCTTCTAAAGCTTCAATAGTGGGTCCAAATGGACTGACCGCCTCGGACCATCTGGACAAGGCCCCGGAACTCAGGTGACTCCACCTGTCATTCTGTGTGGCAACCTGGAGGTTTTAACACAGTGAACTGTGGGCCAAGTTTTTCTTTTTTTTTTTTTTTTTTTTTAGCTGAGCCGTCCTGCCACCCGTTGGCAGCTCAACGGCAACTCAGCTCAGGCTGGCCTCGAACCGCTGTTACTCAGAGCTCAGCTTGCTCTCTTGAGCGAGCTCTTAACCAACTGAGCCATTCGGCCGGCCCTCCCAAGTTTTTCTTTTAAAAAAACACATTCATGGGCCGGCCGAGTGGCGCGGTGGTTAATCACTGGCTTGGGAAGCCAGTGGCCCCGGTTCGGTCCCACATATGAGGGCCAGTGACACTGCCCTCAAAAAAAAAAAAAAAATCTAAAAAACATTCATGAAGTTAAGAAATAGTAATCCTTTCTGGTACCATAATATTCATTTCTGGTATTTTGATTTTAATGGCATGAGTATGTAAGAACATTTTTAGTGTTTTCTTTTCTAGCTGTTGCTATCTCAGTTACCACACTGTGGAAAGGTGACGTTCAAACATGATCTGTATGAGGCCTCCCGAAGGCTGACCCAAGTGGGGCTGACAGCATCAGGAATCTGAGGGGCCCCCCAGGAAGACGGGCACTGGAGCTGGACATCCTGCAGGCACGCCTTGGCCTCAGTTTCCCCACCTATAAATGTAACGGTGGTGTGAGGACCCTGCCTGCATCCATGGCATGGGCGGGCTGACCCCAGGAGGCCCCAGCACCCTCTACCCTCCACTTGGTCCTGAGTCTCCCCAGCCCAAATCCACCTTCTGTTCCTGAGAACTGGAAACAGTAAAGTGACACCCTGAGGACAGGTCCAAGGAACAGTAGGGCTGGGACTTACAGGACAGACGGGTGGAGGTTACAGGACAACAGGGGAAGGGCATTCCAGGGCGGAAGCGTGCAGACACAGATGAGGTGTAGGTGGCAGGGCCATGTGCTGGGTGGAGCAGGGGTGTGGTGTGTGTGAGGGGGTGGCGCTCAGTGCTGGGGCCCCTGGGGTTCCCCTTACCAATCACAGCTGACACGCCCTGCTTACACCATAGCTGGGGCCCTGTGCTTCCTCTCAGCAGCCAACGCGGCTCCGAGGGGCAGGCAAGGAAGCAGGCGCACCGATGGGGTTGCCTTTTGCCCAACCTTGACTGTCCTCGGGGAGACTGAGGCTGAGCAGGCCCCCCCCGGGCCCTTCCCCAGTTTTGCCCTCCAGGCCCAGCTGCCCAGTGGGCCCTGTCTCAGCGAGACAGAGACGAGGCTTGGGGTCCCGGGCCTGCACAGGGGCTCTGCCCTGCTCGAGGGCACTCCTCCTGTCATGGTCACGGCCCAGCCTCGGCGTCTCCCTCCGCTGGACCCCGGGAGCCAGGGGGTGTGCTCGTCTTCTTCCACCTAGGGAGACAAACACCACAAGCCAGACTCCCGTGGCGGCTGAAAACCAGCTCCCCCGGGGACTGGTCAGTGACACCGCAGGGGTGGGGTCCCTGCATCCGTCTTGACCGCAGCAGCCCTGCCTTGGCCAGCTACGTGGGGCCTCACGCCTGCAGGCTGCCCTCCTCCTCAAGCCTCAGCACCAGGTTCTGGGGCTCGGACCTGTCCACATGCACTCCTGTGTGGCCCCACAGGCTTGTGGGGGGCCTTCTGTCCATGAACAGCAACCCCAAATGTCAAACGCTTCAGCTGGTGTCGGACAGCTGCCCCCGCCCGCCCCCGGGACTGCAACCCCTCCCTGCCCGGTGCTCTGATCAGCTCTGGGGCCTCGCCTCCTCTGCTTCTCCTACCTGCATCCCATCCGTCGGGAAGCCCTGCGGGTCCAACCGTTCCAATACTTCAGAGGCCGGCCCCGGCCATCTCTGCACAGAAGCAGGGCCCTCGCCGCTGCCCCTTCACTCAGGGACAGGCCATCTCCTTAAGGTGTGCACAGAAGCAGGCTTTCCAAGAGGCTGGTGGCGCTGGGAGCTACAGAGGGATCTAAGGGGAGGAAGCAACTGCAGCCAGGAGGCAGCTCCCTGCAGAGGGCCTCGAGAGCTCCCAGGAAAGGGCCCAAGGGGCTTCCATTTCATTTTAAACACTACTCGTGTTGCTCCTTATACCCAGCTTAACATTTGTAGCTTTTCATTGTCATATGCGAGTTCCCAACCTCCGCAAACTGGACGGGTAGCAGCCTCCAAGGCCATACGTACACCCCAGTCTGCTGACCCCTCCGCCCGCTTTCGCTCTGCCTCCCTCAGCCGCAGGTTTGAACGCAATGCCCCTTTCTCCCCAGGCCTCCCCCGTCACTCCGAGGGGAGCCGCCGCGCTGCCCCACCCCGCTGTTTCTTTAGCACTTACCACTTCTCACACCAAACCCTCCGAGGTACTCGTGGAACTCTGTCCTGGGGCCTGGGCCCTGGAGGCTCCGGGCTGGTGGCCCAGGCGCTCTGGGGGGATAACCACCCGCTCCCCCGCCCATGCTCCCCATCGTCCCAAGCAGAAAGCAACCAGACGAGGTCTTCTGCTGTACTAATGTATTCCATCTTTCAAAAAGAAAGACATGATTTTAATATTACTTAACAATATGTTAAAAAAGTAGCCAGGCAGGCCTCCGTGTTAATCCAGTCGTACACTCTACAGACTTGATGGTGTGAGTACTGGGTGGGTTTTGTTTTGGAACTCTCATTCTGCGAGGGGTCTTACGCAGGCTGGCTACAAGTCAGGGGGTCAGACACAAACAGCGCAACGTGTACACTCTTAACCAGTAGATTGTGGAGAACGGACAGCCCACCCGCCCGCCCGGGTGGGACGGCGACGCCCTGGTGGACAGGGCGAGATGCACAGGAGACACGGCCACGTGGAGGGTGCGCACCGTCTCTGGGCCACGGCCCGGCCTCCGAGGCAAGGCCGCAGGGGTGGGGGCAGGGCGGCCTGGCGGGGAGTGCTGTCCCAGTCCGATGGCACCGAGCTACGCCAGAGGCTCACAGACTACACACACACGAGCTAGCAATGTGGGTCAAGCAGCACATCCTCGGTCTGGGCTCGGGTGCGGTGGCCCACCTGGCACCACTGGGCGAGCACGGCGGCTCCGGGCCTGGCCCACCTCCCACGCACGCGGGTCCCTCTAGGCAGTCCTCATTCAGTGGGCAGCAAAGGTGGCTTTTTTCAAGCTAAAATTGGACCAATTGATGGACAGTCTTTGTCGGGTCTGTCTGGCAGAATCCAAGCAGAATCTGAAAGACAAAAAAACCAACAGTCACAGGGGAATGTCCCCCCAGCTGGTGTGCTCCAGGGGACTCAGTGCAGGGCCTCACACCTTGCCGCATGGCTGTCCTGGGTCCCCACCTTCAGGACACTGGCCGGTGCCCCAAATGTCCTCTGGTGCTTTGTGTCATCCTTTTCAACTTGCTCTGCAGAGAACTGCCCAAGGGAAGTTTCTGGTGCACCCAGCCGAAAAGCTGAGGCTGGGCAGAGCCAGCCAGGCTCTGCCGCCACCACTCCCTGTCCTTTTTAATGTGCTGAGCCCGGGAGAAGCCAGCCAGTCCTCACTGAGCTATAAACTCACACGTGGGTGCGACTGGAAACGAGGATTTTTATGGGGAGACAGGGTACAGAATGCCCGCCCTGCCCCTCCCTGCCCTTGGGGCCGGCCGTGCACAGGGGTGGCCGCAGGCTGGGCTGCCTCTTGCCCACAGCCCCTCCGGCCCGCAGCCCACACTTCTCCATCCAGCTCTGAGCACGTGCTGCACGCTGAGTTGCATTTAGGAAAGTCCACACGTTGCCACCGGCTTCCCAGGCAGCAATGGACAAGTTTTGTGTTAAATGAAAGAAAAGGCATTTTCTTTCCCTTGCATAATTTCAGAAGCTGTAAATTGTCAGCTCGAATTGGTGCAGCAGAAATGTGCATTAAACCTGAACATGGTTGTCACTTGTGTGGGGGTGAATTCACTCAGCGTGCGTGCTTACACTGGGGTTAAGTCCTGCAGCCAAACCTCTGTGCTGCTTGCCTGGGGCAAGGAAGAGCCACGCCTCCTCCCACAGCCTGAACCCTCATTCCCTGGCCACTGCTGCACCCCCGCCCTCATGTCACCTTTTAAACTCTGGCAGTCCCCACTCTGCTCCTGCTGTGTTGCCCTGAGCGCTGGCGACACCCTCCAACCACCAACAATGGTAACTGTGCCCCGGCCCGCCCTTCCGGACACAGCACCCAGACCACTCAGGAAGTGCGCCCCACTCCGGCTCCAGCCCGCAGCGAACAGCTGACCCCGCAGCGCAGAGCAGTGGCCAAGCTGCTCCCGCGCCCCCAGCCCCCACCCACTCCTCTCACCTGTGCCCTGGATGCCACCGCCCCTCAGGCCTCCGTGTTGTCAACCCTGGATGACGTCACACACCGTATACAGAACACGTGGATGCAGGCAACCACAACACAAGAGCCCCGGCACTGCCAGCCCCGGACACCTGCTGTCCCTCCCAGCGGGAGCCCCTGTCCAGGAGCGTGGCTCGCCAACTCCCAAGCCAGGCCTGTGTGCTGTGCTCCTTTCTGGACTCCGAGGGGTGGAGCCACACTGGACCCCTTAGCGCTTGTTGCACGCACCATGCCGTGAGCCAGTGCTCGCCCCAGAAGGAAGCACCGCACTGCAGGGACGGGCACGGGGAGCAGGCTGCTCGAGGTCGGGCCCCGGAGCGTGTGCACAGGCGCAGACCGCTGGGCACGGGCCACGGCGACCTGCGACTTGCCTAGATCCCGCCAAATTCTTCTCCAAAGTGGCCTGAAACCATCGGTGCTCTCAGGAGCGGTGAGGACAGCTGCTGCCCTCTGCCTCCCCGCGGGCTGCCAGTCAGGTGAAGGCCTTGCGGCA
This sequence comes from Aselliscus stoliczkanus, assembly GCA_033961575.1. NCBI lineage: Eukaryota > Metazoa > Chordata > Mammalia > Chiroptera > Hipposideridae > Aselliscus > Aselliscus stoliczkanus. Next base: position 142,163,013 of record CM066734.1, read on the forward strand.
GTTTACGGAGATGCCCTGTCGCTGTCTGCAGAGGCGTCGACTGGTCGGTCATTTTCTTACAGTTCTGATGCTTTGCGACGTGCTGCAAGCACTCTTCTTGCTTTCTTTACAGCAAGCTGTTGACTTTAATGTTTATTCATCAATCTTTTGTTTGCTTGATATTTTTAAGAGATTTTGCCCTACTCTGAGGTGAAAAAGATATTCACCTACATTACAAATGAAAAGGTTTGCTTTTCGCGGTGGTTAAGCACTGGCTTGAGATGCCAGTGGCCCCGGTTCGGTCCCACATGTGAGGGCCAGTGACAGTGCCCTCAAAAAAAAAAAAAAAAAAAAAAGTTTGCTTTTGACATTTAAAACCTTAAGCTATCTGGAGCTGACCTTGAGTATAGTGTGAGGTAGGGATCCAATGTCAAAGTCTAGACGACAACTCTCGTTTCGAACAGGCCTTCGTTTCCAGTGACCTGCTAGCCGGCTTCTGTCATGCGTCACAGCTCAGTGTTTGCACAGGTCTGGTTCTAGGCTCCGTGCTCTGCACCAGTATCACAATGGTTTCATGACCACGTCTTCCTAAGCCTTCACCATAGAAAAGGAGCCGCCATGTTCTTCTGGGAGAAGCTGAGCAATCCCTTACGAGTTCTTATTGGCAAATGTAACACACATATAGAACGGTGAATGAGACAAATGTGTGATATGCAGAATAATTATAAAGCAAATACTGTGGATCAAGCCATGGGACGCCACCAGCACCCAGGTGACCCCTACACAGTGACCCCTCCAGTCACAGCCTTCCCTCCTCTCCTCAGAAGTAAGCACCATTCTGGCTTTCTATGTTGACAATTTCCTTGCTTTTCTTTATAGTCTTGACACCTATGTATGTGTCTCTGAACAATATACTTAATTCCTTAAAATACACTTTATTTAAGTATAATTTATATACAATAAATTGCAGTTAGTGTGAATACATTGTGCTGCCAATCACCCCAGTAACACACCGAATATGAGCATGAGGGTCCCCCCTGTTTCCTTGTGCCCCCCTGTTGTCATCTCCTTGCCGCCCTGGCCCTGGACAAACAACGATAATTTTCATAGCTGAGGAGTGTGTCCATGGGATGGATAGAGCACAGTTCACCTGTTCATCTGGGAACATTTGGGTTGTTCCCAGTTTGGGGCTGTTACAAATGCAACTCCTGGGAACGTTCACATACAGCCTATGTGCGGGCATGCTCACTTCTCACAGGACAGCCACCCAGGAGTGGAGCTGCTGGGCTGAATGGTATTACGTTGACCAACGTGCTTTAGCTTTGCCTATTTTGAACTTCATGTAAATAGAGTATTATGTATATTCTTGTGCTCTGTGACTTTTGTTTCACATTCATCCACGGTGCACGTTGCTCTAGTTTGTTCCTTTTTGCTGCTCTACAACATCCACTGTGTGACTGTATCACGTGTCCATTCCAACACATTGTAGAAACACAGAAGTTCCACAGAGCCCTTCTTGGGTTTTCCATCTACAGATGAGGAAACTTGATGGCTTCATATTAACTTCCTATCAATGAATATAGGATCTCTGGGATTTAGGTGTTTTATGGTCTTTTGTGCACAAGTCTTGTGCAACTTTAAACTTTTTTTTTTTTTTTTTTTAGCTGAGCCATCCTGCCACCCGTTGGCAGCTTAGTGGCAGCTCAGCTCAGGCTGGGCATCCAACTGCTGTTGCTCAGAGCTCAGCTCGCACTCTTGAGCGAGCTCTTCACCAACTGAGCCTCTTGGCCGGCCCAGTCTTATGCAACTTTAGATTTATTCACAGATACTACATAGATTTTGGTACTATTATAAATGCTGTCTTTATTTAAACCAGATATTATTAATGGCGCAGAGAAAAATACGTAACTTCTGTACGCTGATCCTATAACCCATCTCTTGCTAAACTGTCCTATATATTCTTTTGTAATTTCCTGTGTAGACAATTAGAACACCTGCACAATGGAATTTTATTTCCTCCTTTTCACTCCTTAAGCCTTTAAACTTCTTGTCTTTTTGCTTGAATGCTGAACAGAAGTGGTGCCAGAGAGCATGTTTGTTTCACATGTGCTGCCACTGCTTTCCCATTCTGGAAAACATATCGTGTAGATTCTCTCTCTCTCTCTCTCTCTCTCTCTCTCTCTCTCTCTCTCTCTCTCTCTCTCTCTCTCGGTAAAGCCCTTTCTCTGGTTAAGGGTATTTCCTTCTGTTGTTACTTTACTATTTTTCTTTTTAAAATTCTACATGGGTACTAAGACTTTATCAAACATTTTTTCTGAACCCACTGAAATGAAATGGTTCTTCAATATATTAATGTAGCAAATAGTATTTGTGGATTTCCAAACATTAGACAGTCCTTGCATTCATTACCGGGATAACCCAGTTTGGTCATATATTGCTGTTTTTTTTTTTTTTGTTTTTTTTTAAAGATTTTTATTGGGGAATTAGGGGAGGGGAACAGCTTTGGGGAATCGGGGAAGGGGAACAGACAAGTTGCTGTCTTTTTGTTCTTCAGTCTAGTTGCAGAGGACGTTGCTTCACTGGCCCATGGTGGCATCGTCATTGCAGATCAGTCGCGGGCCTCTGGATGGTCGCTCACCGCGGCTACTGGTAGCTCACACTGGCTGCCAGCCACTCATGCTGGCTCTTGGCCACTCACTGTAGCCCATGGCAGCCCACTGCAGCAGGGGCTGCAGCCCACACAGCCCAGCTCCAGGTGGAGCTGTTGTTAGCTGTAGAGGGCAGTGTCACTGGCCCTCATATGTGGGATCCGAACCAGGGCCGCTGGCATCCCAAAACCAACTCTTAACCAATGCGCCACTGGGCCGGTCACAAGTGTTTGGAATTTTATTGGGGAACAGTGTGTTTTTCCAGGACCCATCAGCTCCAAGCCAAGTAGTTGTTTCAATCTAGTTGTGGAGGACATAGCTCCTTGGCCCATGTGGGGATCGAACACCAACAACCTTGGTGTTATGAGCCTGCACTCTATCCACCTGAGCTAACTAGCCACCCCAGTCATATACTGGTTTTTAAAATACACTGTTAAGATAAGGAATGTGAGAATTTTCTTGATGATTTTTACATCTAATATTCATGAGTGAAACAAATCTGTAACTTTTCATCTTTCCTGGTACTGTGTTTGGCAGATTTCAGTATCAAAAAAAATTTTTGTTTTAAAAAAGATTTTATTGGGGAATTGGGGGAGGGGAACAGTGTTGGGAAATTGGGGGAGGGGACCAGTCAAGTTGTTATTCTTCAATCTTGGTTGTGGAGGGTGCCAGTTGCCATCTGGCTTCCCCTCAGCAGCTTGTGGCCTCTAAGCTCAAGGTGTTGTGTTCAATCTTAGTTGCGGGTGGGTGTAGTCACCATCCCATGCGGGAGTCGAATCAGTAGCCTTGTTAAGGGCGCACGCCCTATCCACTGAGCCATCCGGGCGGCTGCTCAGCTCAAGGTGCTGAGTTCAGTCTTAGTTGCGGGTGGGTGTAGCCACCATCCCATGCGGGAGTCAAATCCGGCAGCTTTATTGTTAAGAGCGCACGCTCTATCCACTGAGCCACCCGGGCAGCAGCTCGGCTCAAGGTGCTGAGTTCAGTCTTAGTTGCGGGTGGGCATAGCCCACTATCCAACACTCAGTCTTGTTGTTAAACCAGCTGAGCCACCCTGCCACCTGTTGGCAGCTCAGCGACAGCTCAGCTCGGGCGCAGCGTTCACTGGCCCATGTGGGAATCGAACCAGTGGCCCTGTTGCTCAGAGCACGCACTCTAAGCCAACTCTTAACCAACTAAGCCACTCGGCCGGCCCCTCAGTATCAAAATTTTACTTCTCTCATAAGACAAAGTGGGGAGTGCTCTGTTGTGCTCCTTGTCTCTCATTTCAATTCTCTGTTAGAATCTGTACCAGACTGGATAATCTGTTTTTTTTTTTAAATTTTGGGGGAATTCTCTGTAAAACTATGAGAATGTAGTTTTCTCATTGGGAAGACTTGTAGCTACTGCTTTAATTTCTTTAATAGTTACTGAACAATTCAGCCTTTTTTTTTTTATTGGGTTGTTTTTGTATTTAAATTTTTATATTAAATGTTGTGAAGTTGTTCCACGTATTCTTTTATTAATTAAATTTTAAACTACGGTGTCTGTAGTTATGTGTTCCTTTTTACTTTATATATTCACAAAATTAAAGAAACCTTTGTTATTATGCAAAATTTCAAATATGCCCGAAGTAGAGTATGGTAAAATGCTTGACTGCGCCTGCTAGAATAAAATATAGATATACACACATAAATGATATAAGTATATAAAATTTTCAGAAACATTTAGTATTTTGCAGTATTTCAGATATGAGTTGATGACGTTTTGCACTGCAAACTAACTGCTGTGTGTGTGTGTTACTTGAAACCAAAAAGTTAAAATACTTCCAAAAAAAGAACAGGAGTTTTAAGGTAAATTATTTTTGCATAGTAGATAAATATTATCGAACATAGTACTAATCAAGTCTGTGTATTAGGAAAACTGAGCAAAGATCTAAAATGGTCCACTCTTCCTTAAAAGTGTGCCACATGGATGGGAGGCTTGCGGAGATGCAGATGTGGCCCCCCAGAGTCTGATTCGGCAGGTCTGGGGAGGTGCTGGTGTCCCAGGCCACGCTGCCGGGCCGGCCCATGGGGACCGCTGCCGTGAGCCAGCCTTTGCACATCTGGGTGTGAGCGAGCAGGGAGGGGCGGGAGTCTTTGCACATCTGGTGTGAGCGAGCAGGGAGGGGCGGGAGTCTTTGCACACCTGGTGTGAGTGAGCAGGGAGGGGCGGGGGTCTTTGCACACCTGGTGTGAGCGAGCAGGGAGGGGCGGGGGTCTTTGCACACCTGGTGTGAGCGAGCAGGGAGGGGTGGGAGTCTTTGCATACCTGGTGTGAGCGAGCAGGGAGGGGCGGGGGTCTTTGCACACCTGGGTGTGAGCGAGCAGGGAGGGGCGGGGGTCTTTGCACACCTGGGTGTGAGCGAGCAGGGAGGGGCGGGAGTCTTTGCACACCTGGTGTGAGCGAGCAGGGAGGGGCGGGGGTCTTTGCACACCTGGTGTGAGCGAGCAGGGAGGGGCGGGAGTCTTTGCACACCTGGTGTGAGCGAGCAGGGAGGGGTAGGGCCGTGCTACTAAGCAGCCAGTCTGCCGGGCCGGCTAGTAGAGCCGCTGCTCCGACAGCTGCCAGTGCTCTAGGAGGCTCGGCCACCTATGGGAACCGCAAAAGCATCATTATCCGGACACAGTCCGAACATTTACCTTTTGAAATATTCCACTTCCCTCTCTGTCTCATCCATATCCACACTGTCGAGGTCGATATCTTTAGGCAGAAAGACGTCATCTGATAAACGAAATGAAAGAGGCACGTCAATTTACAAGAGCAGGCCAGCTCACACACAGAACTTTGGCTTTCCTTAATTTCAACAACTTCACAAACTAAAATATTTTCTAAAATGGGATTTTACAAAAGGCCAAAGGAGGACAGATCTGTCTTGTGTGCGTGTGAACACCCAGGTCCAATGTGGCAATTATGAAACGCACACGTTTCTGAGCAAAGCAACCACGGCTTCAGTTCCCACTGGAAGAGATCCATTTGCTGGCACCTGGCTCCCCAAGTGATCGGCCATTGAGCCCCACGGTGGGAGAGGCCTTGAGAAGGTCCCTGGAAACCTAAGCTGCATGCGATCCCAGAGGCTGTCCCAAGGCCCTGATGGAGGGAGGGGGGAGGGAGGGAGGCAGTGGGGCTACAGTGTGCACAGAAGCTACCAGAAGGCCGGCCATGAGGAGGACAGCACTGCGCCTTCCGGGGCCCTCCCAGGAAGAGGACACGATTGTAGCCAAGACCCAGATATCAATGCCTACGGGAAGATGGCTCTCCGGGGCATTCACTTTAAATGTGCAGCATCCCACATTTAAAACTTTTCAGGCCGTTCAATAAAAAAGCAGTTATAGAACCTCTCTGAAGACAGGAAGGGGTAGGGAGGCCACCGATCCCGGACCCCACCACGTCTGGGCTTCGGGCACTGCGGGCTGCTGTGAGCGGCCGGCCCCATCGAAGGAGGCCGCTGAGGCCTGCTGAGAGCGTGGCTCCCCGCCCCTGCACACTGCGGCATGCGCTCAGCTTTCCGAATCTTTAATGGACAGAGAACCCCTTTCTGCCTTTCACTGGCGTGTCCGTTCCCACAGGAGTGTCATCAGGGCATGCTGTACCTGTGAAATAGCAGCTACTGTTCGCGGCGGCTCGCAGCACCTCCGCTCCAGAGCTTCCCCTCGGGGCGTGCACGGCCACAAGACCACGCCCTCCCACGCCTCCGGCTCCCAGAGCCCCCCAGTCTAGGTCTTCCTCCTCTGCACCACCCCTCCCTCCCTCTCTCCCTCCCTCCACTGCACCCCTGTGGTTTCAACTACACCTGGACACCAACACCACCAAACCTCCCTGGCACCTCTTCGTGACTTCCATTCATAAAGCCACCTCCATACACCCACATTTCAGGCTCTGACCTCCCAACACGGGCAAAGCTGCACCCTGGGACTTGCTGCCAGCCACCTCCTTTTCTGACAGTGACCTAGAAATAATCGTCCCCACCTCCCTTCCGCACTCTCAAGTCACACCTTCCACCATGTCAGCAAGCTGGCACGTTCTTCATGAAGCCCTGCACCCCGCTGCCACCTCCCAGCCAGGCTCCTCGGTTGTCCCTGGCTTCCACCTGCTCAATCCACCTGCACGGGGTCATCCTGCAGGCACGTCTGACTGCAGCGCGCCACTAAGGCGATTCCACGGGGCCTCGCCTGCTGTCTGCTCAAGGAGGCCCTGACCAAGGCAGGGCGAGGTGAGCAGGCGTTTACAGAGGTCAAGGGGTCAAAGACAGCGCACTCTGCACAGTCATTCCGCAGCGGTTAGACCAAAGCAGGCACGTCTGCTGGAAATGCTGTCGTAATAAAGCAGTCTTCAATAATCCTTTGTTTCTGATTAGAACTACCATGTCTCCCCCAAAATAAGACCTCGCATGAGTCCTCCAGGACATGGAGGGCACGCACCCCTCAAATGGGGGCTTTATGACCTGTTTCCTGGAGAAGGGTGCCTTTTCCACACACTCCTTCAACTTAAAATATTCAGTACGCCAAGATGCCATATTTTGGTACCTAAAATCATGTGCGGGCTTATTTTCCGGCCAGGTCTGATTTTCAGGGAAACAGGTGTAATCATCGGTATTGAAAAGTTTGGTATAAGAAAAAAATGAGATAATTATAACCAGATTCAATATCAGGAAAACATTTTTCACAACAAAACTACACTAACTGAAGCGGACAAAAGTATGACCTGAGAATTTCAGGCTGTCTGTTCACTGTTCAGGCCGTAGGAAATGGCTCCTTCGCCAGAGCTCAGAGAACTCTGGGCCTGAGCCCTACTTGTGGATGTGCGCCCGAGGGTGCACTCCACCAACCAGGAGATGATGGGACACCTCAGCAGGAGGCCCAGAGTGAGCATTTCACACATTTAACTGTGGACCTATGTATATTGTGTGTCCTGACAAAGCAGAAATAAGGCAGCTGAAAACCGGGAAGAGAAGGGGCAGGGAAAGAGGAAAGCAGGAAGAATGGAAATGGCTCACTGACTGTTATCCAGGAAGCAAGAGGGTGAGAGGACCTCGGCTAACGCGGCTGTGAGAAGGTAAGCAGGAAACCAGGCTGGGGCGAGAAAGGTGTAAGTGGGGAGCAAGGCATTAGGACAAGACACCAAATGCCAATGATTTTTAGAAATAAAAGAGTGAAGAAAACACACCACATAGAGAAAGAAACAGCAAATACACCTGGTAATTATAAAGTCACGTCAGGGGTAAGACCAACCAAATAGTGACATCCATAAATGGCAGTGGGCGTAACTTGCCTACGCGAAGATTTCCAGTGGGGCTCACACAAAGCGCGACTCAGGGCTGTACTGCACACACAGAATGACCGAAACCAAGTGACTCAGAAAGGCTGGAAGTGAAAGGATGAGGACAAAGGTGCCCCACTAGGCAAAGAGAGACAAAGAGAGAGAAGGCACCGCCGCCATCGCCATCTTAGATAAAGTAGAAGAATTCAAGCCAGAAGCACAACAAAAAGGACATTTTTAAATACTAAAAGCAACAATTAATTAAGACCAAAGAGGAAAAAAGCAGAAATTCCAGACCCTTATCCACATGGACATTTTGTGTAGCAAATATGGTACCCTGCATCACTAAAGCAAGATGAACTTTTTAATATCTGGCACGGGGACAACTGGCTAACCATTTGGCAAAAGATAAAATAGGATCCATACCTCACACAACACACAAGAATAAATTCCAAACACATCCATGAGCTAAACAAAAAAAGTAAAACCACAAAAACATGAGAAGAAAACGTGGGCACATTCTTTAACATCAGTGCTAGGGTAAAGCTTTCTAACGATTATTTAAAATCCAGAGTCAATAAAAGATGGATGGACTGACTACATAACATTAAAAAACCAAAAAACAAGGGCCGGCCTGGATTGGCACTTGGTTAAAAGGTGGCTTGGGACGCCAGCTCTGAGCAGCAGGGCCCCGGTTCGGATCCCACATGAGGGCCAGTGACGCTGCGCCCTCTACAACTAAGATGGTGAACAACAGCTCGACCTGGAGCTGGGCTGCCGTGAGTCGCCAGCAAAGGTGTAGGCTGCAGTGGGGCGGGCTGGCAGCTGGCGTGAGCTTTCATGAACTGCCGTGAGCCACCATGAGCGGCCGTCCAATGGCCGGTGAGAGACTGCCTCATCCAGGAAGAGCGCAGTGATAACGCCAACATGGGCCAGTGAAGCGACGTCCTCCACAACTAGACAGAAGAACAAAAGGACGGCAACTTGTCTGTTCCCCTTTCCTGATTCCCCAATAAAATCTTAAAAAAAGCATCATAAACACAGAACACAACCTATGGCCTAGGAGACTAACGCAGCATGTAATGCAGTGAAAAGGGTAATAATGTCTCTAGTATATACAGGACTCCTAAAAATGGAAGAAAAACAGTAAAAATGAGAAAAAGATATGAATAGGAAATTCACAAAAAAGATATGCAAATAGCCCTCACAAATATGACCTCACTGTAATCAGAAAAATACAAATGAACAGTACAAATGAACGGATTGGTTTGTGGTACAAAGCCTGGCACACTTTGTGACAAGGCTGTGAGAACCAGGCAGGTGATGGGAAAGTAATGGACGGCGTACAGAACTCGGTGACACCTAGCAAAATGCTTTCTGCATTTCCCTCTGACCCGGCATCCCCCTTCTGGGAAGCTGCTCTAAAGAAACACCTCCAAACAGGAAAACACATGCACAAGAGAGCCCCTGCGGCAAGTGTGGGACAAGCACTGGGCATAGCAGTCTGGGCGGGCAGACCCCAGTACACTTTAGATGGAGTAGTATGCAGCCGCGAAGACAATGGGGACGAGCTCTGTGATATGGAGTGGTTCCCAGAACACACTGAGTGGGGAAGACAGCAAAGAGTATCTTTAGTCTGCTACCTTCTGTGTAACAAGGACAGCAAATTAGAAACCATGTTACCTGCAGGAAGTGGGTGGGAATGAGGCAGAGAAAAACTAGGATTGGACTAGGATTGGGAGGAGAAATACAACCAAGTGGAATGCAAACTAAGGGCCCACTACATTTCAGCAAGTGACTGTCACTGTGGCACTGCACTACAGCCACCACACCTGCGCCCCGGGGAAGGGCTAACCCCCTCCGTCTGAAGGAGAGGGCCTGTGAACACGCACTGAGGACGGGTTCGACGTTTCTCAGTGCAGAGGGTGAGCGGTTCTGAGACTACGGATGTGCAGGGCTGAACGACTCAGAAACACCGTCTGGACTGTGAGATGGGAGCGGTGAATGTGGATGGGGGAAGCCCGGGGTGGGGGGAGGGTGCGGTGACACTGGAGGCATAGTGAGAGCTCGTGGCTTTCACCATAGAAATGTGAACAGAAATAGACACACCACACACCCCGCCCCCCCGCTAGCAACTGCAGAGGCCTAGAAGCAACGACCCACCAGGGGCGCCCAGGTCTGCACTTCTAAGTGCCACTCTGCGCTAAAAACAACCTGGGCTCCTTGAAGCAGTGGCTGGTTTGGTGGTTTGGGCCGGGGTGGGGAAAGTTCAAGATGAGCCTGGAAAGTGTGATAGTGCTCCAAGAGTCTGAGGTCAAGGGGACACGGATGGAGTGACAGTAAATGGGTTAGTTAGCAAAGGACTGGAATCTATAGCACAGACTAAGAATCTAAGAGTCCACCCTGACATAAATAGACACATGAACCAAAAGGATACGTGGGAGAAGGAAAGCTCTGGCTATAGCAGAATGCCAAATAGGAAATGCAGAAGGAATAACAGAAAAACCACTATTTGGCAGACAACACAGTAATAGCCACTTCGGGAAACAATTGTCAATGGATGCGAAACTAGCAGGTGCACGTCTGATAAAAAAACAAGGTTCGTTTCCCCGTAAGACATGTACACATTAGCCTGACAGTGGAGGGGCTGGGCAGCCACCTCCTCAGCCCCAGGCCCGGCGATGGCACCCGCAGGCATCACACCCTCCTGCGGGCCCACCACCGTCATGGCAGCACTGCTGGAAATACTGCTGACTCTGATCGTGAACAAATGCACACAAACCTAATGAACATTACCCTAAAAAGTAAGTGGGCTGTATTTGTTAGAAATGTCAAGGTCATGCAAACCAGGAACTGACCCCATGAAAGGAAATTAAGAGATATGACACACGATCCTGTGTCAGGAGAAACAACACTAACTTTTTTCTCACCCAAGGACATCAAAGCGACCACTAGAGAAGTAAGAGTGGGGTCTATAATTAGACCATAATACTGTATCGTGGTAACTTCTTGCTTTTGATAACTGTACTGTTTTGTAAGTGAGAACCCTTGTTTTGAGGAAATACACACTGAAGTCCTCTCGTTTGGTTCAGGAAAACAGCAGAGGGAGAAATGAGAAAGCAAACGTGGTAGCAAGCCGACTTGGGGAATCTGTGTGACAGGAATTCTTTGTACACTTTGGAGTTTTGGGAAATCTTAAAGTATTTCAAAATAACAAAATCTAACAACAACTGCTCTTTGTCCCTCCTTGTTGGTGACAGGCCACAAGGCACAAAGCAAGGACAGGTCGGATCTACAGGAGGGGCAGCCTGAGGGGACATCGGTCCTGCTTTCTCATCTCACTACGTGGACACACAGACGCAAGGGCGGCGGCCACACAGACTCCCCTCGGCTCCGTATTTACCAATCGAGCTGTTGGCTCTGTCTCCCTTCTTCTTCTTGTTTTTCTTGCTCTTGCCCCTGGGCTGCGGGGAGTCAGCCGACAGCAGCTTGCCGCCGTGCACGGGCTCGCTGGGGGAGGCGGGCTCCGCGGGGCCTGGGAGCCACTTGTCCTCCTTGACGTGGTTCGGCCTCCTGTTGTTATTACCGTTGGCTTTCCTCTCCTCTCGCTTCTGCTCAGCCAGAGATGGGAGCTCCAGCAGCTTGGCCTTGGGCTCGGGCTGGGGCTGGGGCCTGGGCTGGCCCTCTGCGGCTCGGAGGGGCCCCGCGGACTTGCGCCCCGGCTCGCTGCTGGCCTTCCCGGCCTGTCTCAGCTTCGGTCGGCTCGTGCCCTCTTTGTGCTGGTGCATCATGTCCAGGAGAAAAGACAGCGGCTCCTGCGGTTTGCCGCTGACCTCCTTTGGGAGGAGCAGCTCGGAGTCCCTGGTGTCCGCGGGCTCTGCCAAGCCCCCATCGGGCCCCGGCCCCGGCCTGGGCTCTGTGTGGTCGGCGTGTCTGGAAGGGGAGTGAGATGAGGTTTCCGGTTCTGCAGGTTGCTCTAGGGAGCCATTGTGGATGTTTCCAGGGTCAGGCACTGACTCGGCTGCTTCCTGGAAATTTCTAGCGAGCATGTCCAACTTGGGACAGTCTTTGCTGGGCCTTTCCTTCTTCTTCTTCTTCACAGCTCGGAGCTTCTGCAGCTCCTGGAGCCGCTGCAGCTCCTCCTTGAGCTGCTGCTGCTCGCCCTCCCGCCGCCTCTGCTCCTCCCGCACGTGCAGGTGCGCCCGGGCCCGGGCCTCCGCTTCGAGGCGCGCCTTCTCCTCCAGCTGCCGGCCGGAAAGGAACGGGAATCGAAAACAGCAATGAGTGTTGTAAAAACTAAGACACATAGAAAAATAAGACGGTTTAATAAACGTACCATGTAATAAGAACATAAATTCTGAAAGGGGCTATCAGAGGCCAAAGCCATTAGTTCTTAAAACGCACCGAGTTACTTTACTCTGTGTTATTATGAGACCTGATCTGCCTGCCAAGGCCCACACTCGTCCCGCTGGGGGTGTGGCAGGAAGCCCCTTACAGCCCCCGCCTAGAGCTACGCACAGAACACAGGGTGGAGGCGGGGCTGCACTCCTGCCCGCTGCTCTGCCCAGCGCGGGCGGTGGTATCCCTGATGGGCAACGTCCCTGACGGGCAGGACAGGCTACATACGTGCTGCCAGGATGCTCAGCGAGCACACCTTTCCAGGTGCAGGCTGGTGCAATCATGTGTGCCAACAGGACATGCAAGAAATGTGTACTAAAAACTGGAAAGCCCTTTTCCCACCCTAGCAGATAAGCAAAATTCCCAATCCGTTTTCACTAGTGTGACAGAGCAAATGACTTTCTAAAATTGTCAGTATTACATGGCACACAGACAACGGTTATTTTAGCTGCCTAACGTGCCAGGAAATGAATTTTCATCCAAGTGAAGATTTTATTTTTATTCATGATACATGTTCCAGGAGCATAAATGGCAATGATTCCTTTTGTTTAGAAAACAAGTGGAAGCCCTTCAGTAGAAGCCCGGCTCTTCCCGTCACTCGGCTCCAGCGAGGCTGCGCTTGGAAGAAACTGGCAAAGACATTTTGCCTGGGAACATCTAAAGTCCTTCCAAGTAAATTATTTTTCACAATATTTCGGTGGGCATTATTTGAAAGAGACAATTTATTTAACTTTTAAAAAAACTTAAATATGAAATATATGTTAAAAATCTTAATGGCAGTTTTTCCCAGTCAATTTGGCAACTCAAGTACAAATTATTTGACGCCCTGCTCCATCTGTTGAAGACAAACCCCTGTGGAGGCAGCACCACCAGGCAGCTCCGCAGAGCCCCCCATGGCTGCCCGACAGGCACAGGTCTGCGGGTGAGCCTGCCACCAGGCAGACACCCATGGGTGCTGCCTTCCAGGACCAGCCAGTCAGTGGGAAGCAAAGCAGGCTTGTGCTTTGCTCTATGAAATGGATGCTACATAAAGAGCATGCGGGGTGCAGGTAGGTGCTGAGGATGACCTGGGACGGGTCTGAAGGGGCTGAGGCATGAAGCTGGGACCCAGACTGCCTGCAAGGACAGGGACAGGAGTCTCGGCTGGGGGCATCCCCGAGAAGCACAACAACAAATTCAGAGGGTCCTAATGACTCCCCTGGGACGTCTCCGGGGCCTTGGCCCATGCAGATGCCCTGTGCTCCCTACGCCTGTGGGGCTCCACAAACCCAGACCTTCTGGCGGGGAGGGGCAGACCAGGCCGCCTTCCAAAGCCCCTAGTTAAGCCTGATGCTCCATTTCAGGACTCAGGTACCAGCAGGCGCCGGAAGCAGCCGCTGAGCATGACAGTCACAGCTCTCCCAGACCCACACGGCTGGACGTGCGGCCCAACGCGGTCCCCCCTGGGGATGTCCTCCTCCTCTCGCGCCTCTGGCCGACGTTCCAGGGACCCTGCCTCCTCCCTGAGCAGCCCGTCCTACTGTTAGAACCCTTGCAACCTTCCCAAGGTCCCCGGAGCCCAGACCTGCCTGCTCTGGTCTGGCTCTTGGAGCCTGACAGCTTGAGGTGGCTGCAAGGAGGAAGGTGTGTGCACCGCAGTACAGGGGCTTGGTGGGAAAACCCCCAGGGAGGAACGGGGACGGGAAGGGGGGCGCATCACAGAGCAGGTGCTGTTCCCAGCACTTTCAGTGTTAGCAAGAAGTACAGAATACAATTTCTGTTACTAGCACAGTGTCTGAACGTTCTGTTTACTCGCTGGACCAGACGTCAAGTCCAGTCACAGCCGCGCACTGGGCGAACCTGCCTCGTCTTGGTAGGTATCTGCTTCTGTGACATCCCACGCCCTGTGGTGAGGTGGGGACTGCTCAGGGCTGCCCACACGGCCGTCATCTCCCTCTTCCACCCTTGACATCATTGCTGGCCCTCTTCTGAAATAGCCTGATGCTCCTCTGCCTGTGGGTGAGACGAAGAGCCCGGGCCACCGCTCAAACCTGTCAGCGGATGCCACTGTGCCAAGGGCCTTGTTCCAGCCTCGTATCAAAGTTACTCCTTCAGCCACAGTCTCCAAAAGCACACTGCCCCGCCTCCTCCCTCAACACCCAAGGGCTCCTTCCTTTGCTTCCCTGGGACAGAGTGTCTGCGGCCCCCACGAGAGCCTAAGGCTTGTTTTCGACCCATTATCAAAGCCGTGACACGGAAGGGGAAGCCGTGTGCTGCAAACCCACCGTGGGGCTTTTAACCAGCTTCCGTTCAGGCCACCAGAGACAGTCAGGGGCTGCTGACGCGACGCTGTGGGAGACCGATCCAAGACCGCGAGTCCCCGCGCTGGGCCGCAGACGCCGGGTTACCTTTCTCTGCTTATGCCTCGCCCGCTTGGCTGCGCGAGAGCTGCTCACTGGTTTGGTCTCTGAGCTGTTGATGAACTGCAGTAAGTCCTCCACCCTGCGGTGGTCCACCACACTCTCCCTCTCCAGGAGCTGATCCACTTTCTTAGGCTGCTCTTCCTTCCTCTTGGTCAGCCGTAGACGAAGCTTTTCCCTCATTTCTGCGTAATTTCTACTTGTTGGTGCAGCTGGAGGCTAAGACAATGTAATGGCACATGACTAAATTAAGCCTCAAGTTTTAATGATTTTGAACATAAACTGCAGACCATATTTCTAAAACTTAATTTCTTCTTATTACTCAAGTAATACCTGCTCACTAGGAAATATGATCAACAATTGGCAGGAAAAAGGAAATTTATACATTCATGAGAAATCTGGTAAAGAAAGTACAACTATGTAAAAAAGAGTATTTTTAAATGTTAAAGGAAATAACTACACATACTGATTAATCTACTTTTTATGTAATACAGTGTCACTATCTTTTCATGCCAGTGTGTGTTTGTAGTATCTTTTTATCCATGTCTAGGTTTCTTTACAGCGCTGAAGAGAAAAAACATTGCTCTCAATCCCACTGGCAAAATTTCTTACAAACTACTACAAACGTGTGCACTGTTTAGGAAATGCAGACAGAACTGAAGTAGAAAAAGAACTCCCAGCCCCTGGGTTTCCTACCGCCGCACCCCCCCACACACCTGCCCCCACCTCGGCCAGACACCATGACTGGTGTTTCCTGGTATAGATGAAAGACTATTCTGGAAAGTGTGTGAGCATATCAATATCCTTTGTACTCAAAAGAGGGGGCCAACCGTACATGCATTGCGGCATCCTACGGTACTCGGACGGTCTGGACTTAGTAAACGCCCAGGGCTGGTACTCAGCAGGCCCCCATCGCACCACCAACCATTTCAAAAGTCATCAACATATGCAAAAACGCCATGAGGACATTCTTACAGCTAACTCTTCCGGCAAATCTTTCACATCCTATTTTTAGGACAAGTCTGACCGGGAAGCGGAGGCGTGGCTTCTGGATGCGCCTGGATTTGAACTACGCTGCAAATGAAGTGTTACGCACCTAACCGCATCAGCCCGCATCCCGGTCTCGCAGAGGAACCCGCCTGTGCGCAGTTCCCATGGAGACAGGCACTGCTAGGCACGCATCAGCAGCGGTTCCCGCCCCTCCTGCCCCGCCCGCTGCCCCGCGCCCCGGCAGGGCTGTGGGCACTTACCCCGCCATGCCCGAAGAATTCACAGTAGCAGCAGTCGCAGTACTTGCCCTCCTTCTGGTTGGTGGAGGTGGACGTGCTGGAGCTGTGCTCCGAGCAGCTGTCCTCGTCGGCGCTCGCGTCCCCGTCGTCCTGCTGCGCGTCGTACCCGCCGTTCTCGCAGCGGTGCCCTTCACAGTCGGGGTCACTGCCAAAATGCGCAGGCCCGATCACAAGCAGCTCGCCCGCTGGAGGGCGCTGGCACGGCCTGGCTGGTGAGGCTCCGGTCCTCGGCGCCAGGGGCTGCCAGGCCCCGTCACAGACGGGAGCAGGGCGCAAAGGGCAGCACAGCCTGCACTCACACCGATCGCAGGAAAGGCAGATCGTGACGGGCAAGGCGGGGCACGCAGACAGGTGTGCAGGTGGCACACACAGGAGTCTCTGCACTGTCCGGCCCCCACTTCATCCTGAGTGTGGGGTGGGATAGCTCCGAACAGGCCAGTTCGAAGGTAACAAAAGCTGTCTTTTAAAAGGAACCTTTCGGGGCTGGCGGAGTGGCCCAATTGGTTAATAAGGGTTGGCTTAAGAGCGCGAGCTCTGAGCAACAGGGCCGCCAATTTGATTCCCACCACGTGCCAGTGAGCTGAGCTGCCGCTGAGCTGCCAACAGGTGGCACGATGGCTCAGCTGGCATAACAACAAGATTTCCTGTCCGATGGTGGCTGTGCCCACCCGCAACTAAGACTGAACTCGGCACCTTGAGCTGAGCAAACCCAGATGGCTCAGTGGATAGAGTGTGCCCGTTTAACAACAAGGCTGCTGGTTCAACTCCCGCATGGGATGGTGGCTACACCCACCCATAACTAAGATTGAACACAGCACCTTGAGCTTAGAGGCCACGAGCTGTTGACGGGAAGCCAGATGGCGACTGGCGCCCTCCACAACGAAGACTGAAGAAAAACTTGGCTGGTCCCCATCCCCAATTCCCCAACACTGTTCCCCTCCCCCAATTCCCCAATAAAACCTTTAAAAAAATAAAATACAAAGGAAATAAAAATAAAAGGAACCTTTCACGTGTTTGTTGTATTCTACTTCGCTTAATGCACAGCAATTGTAACTTACAAGACACCCAGGGCCCACCCCGACATTGCCAGTGGTTAGGTGGTCTGCACACCCATCCATGGGGGAACCTGGCTCTGCAGAACTAAAAGCCGAGACTGGAGCGCCCCCTTCGGCCTACGACCCCTGCTGGGCACGTCCCTGCCTGCTGCTCTTCCCTGGGCTGGTCAGCTGCATGGTGCTAGGGCACAGAGCTCCTTCCGCTGTTACATGGTGTCAGGGCACACGGCACCCCGTTTCCAGCCCTCACCCCAGGACCCCGGCTCACCTGCAGACGCTGGGAGGTGCGCTACTGGAGCCGTCTGTGGCAGGGGGCGGGGGGCCCACTGAAGCAGGACAGAAGCTCTTGCGCGACTCCACAAAGCTGGGAGACGGGACTGCAGTTTTGGGGAAGGCTGGGGCTGCAAGACTGGCAAGGTGAGGCGCGGGGCCTGGTGACAGGGCGGCAGGAGTGAGAGTGGGAAGCGGAGCCAAGCCCGTGGGGCTGTTCCTTGGGGCGGCCGGCACAGTGTGCCTGTGGTCCTCCTTGTTGACGCCGTGGAAGACCTCACCTGCATTGGGACATGACAGTCATGTCAACAGCTGGAGTCAGACGCACATTCACGCTTCTCTTACTTACGACTTTGTACCCGTTTTTGCCTGAAAAATGTTCAAATCCGTAGAGAATGTGAAGGACCAGTACCAAGAGTGCCCATTAGCCTTCCCTGGAGTCAGCCCTCTGGAACATTCTGTCATGAATGTCACTGGACACACACGCACTTTGTGCCTGAGCATTCGATAGGGGCTGCTCCATCCCCACATGCTTCCTGCGAGCCCACAGTCTGCAGCCGCACCGCGTGGGCACAGCAGGCTCTTAGACCGCGCGCCACTCTCCTCTACGCACCAGCCTTACCCCACGTTGGGTTCCCCACAGGCCGCTGCAGCTTCTCCCCCAGCTCAGCCTCTTTTAAACTCTGTTCCCTTTCATGACAGTGACACCTTTGGAGTCTGAGCCGCTGTCCACCAGTCTGGACTTAGTCCACTCAGCTGACCGTCGTGGGCATGAACCCCGCTAAGGTCATGCTGCAGCCTTGTAGTCTGAGGGTCACTTTGTCCGTGGCAGTGAGATTCCCCCAGAGACGGGCACCTGTTCTCCTCACTTGTGGGTGCTGCTCCCAGGCAGGGGGGCACTGTGTTCCCCACACCGATGTGCAGTGTCCCCAATGCCCACGGACGGTGCCTCCCTTCTGTGGCTCCTGTGGGTGCAGCAGCAGTGATCTGCTGTCAGGAGGGCTCCCCACCTACTCCCGTCTGGAGCAGCCGAGAGGGTCCCTGACTGGTTGTGTGCCAAAGCCATTCCTTTATTCTCTGTGATGCGCAAAGGGTCCTAACTCGGGCAGGCGGGGCCCCTTTGCGCCAGCCCCCATGTGTTCCTCTGACGCCTGCCACTGGCCTCTGACGGCTCTTCCTTGCCTTCAGGGCCCTTTTAGCGGTGCTCAGATCAGACAGTGACAACAACACCCCTGCACACTGGCGATCTGAGTGGCAGCAGGGCTGCACTGTGCTCTGGGCAGCGGCCCCACAGGCTGGCTCTCTCGAGGCTTCAGCTTTTGGGCGAGCAACCACCCCGCTGGTGCTCAGGCCAGGAGGCGCAGAGGCAGGTGGGCCCCATGTGGCCAGGCCCCAGAGCGGGTCAGTGGGCGCGAGCTCTGCTAACGACACCTCCACCCCTGGGCGCAGCGACCCCCAGGGCCCCGCCGGCCAGCTGCCGGGCCTTACCTATGGAAGGAGGCCTCTTGGATGCCACTTTGAACTGGCTGTTGCTAGACTGCACCGTGGTGGCCGTGCAGGACACGGAGGAGGTGGCTGAAGACGTGGCCATCACAACTTTGTTTGCTTCCATAAAAGCATCTTGGAAGTTGTACAAACATTTCTTTTTTGCAGCATTTTTTTTCTCTTTACAATCGGAAACTGCAGGTGTTTCACTGCTAGCTGGAGGTGGAAGGGCTTCGGGTCTTGTTTCTGCAAGTGTTGGCCCTAATATGTCACTCCCTTCAGAGAAGAATGGGAAAGTTAAGGCTTCTACAAGGCATAAGATTTAGCCAAAGCCTAAAGGATGTCTGGTGACTAAACTCCTGATACTGGGGCTGCTACTGAAGTTAGGAGTCCACTGGGATGATACTAGTCAACTAATTTTTATCTAAGAAAAACAATTCTGAGCACCTACTATGTGCCAATTCCTGTGCTAGGTGCTTCCCCAAAGTTATTTTATTTAACGTCTTAAAACTACTTTCTGAGCATGGTACTATAATTCCCATCCTCAAGATGAAGAAACTGAGGCTCAGAGAAGCTAAGCAACTTGCCCAAGGTCACACAGCTAGAAACCCTTTCCAGGCACAGATCAGATGTTAAGTCTAGCTTGCTGTTCTGAGCACATGCAGGGGCTGGGTGTGGGGCCACCAGGGGCTCTAACCGTTCACATGAAGACAGAGATGAGGCATAGGTACCAGCCCCTCTTCAGGTGCCCCGCTACTGAGGTAACAGCCGTGCCTGGCCGCGGAGGCAGCTGGCAGGAAGGAGCTTGTCAGAGGGGGACAGGTCCCGTGTAGGGTCGATACAGAAATGGAGGAAAGGAAGGTAAGTCACAATGTTCAAATCGACTATGGCGCTGTCGCACCGCCCGTGTACTGGGGTGAGGTCTGGTTGTCACCACTGCTCGAGCACCAAAGGCCAAACACCGAACCCTGAGGACAAGATGCTCAGCAGCACTGGGGCAGCAAGACCCCAGCATTAGCAAGGCCCAGTACGGCTGCCATGGGGACGTGGTGTGACAGGTGCGCAAGGATGGAGCAGTGTGACAGGGTCCGAGGGGCTGCCTGCTGGGCACAGTGGCACGAGGCCCGGCCACTCGGGGGCTTCCACGGGGGACTACAGCGACAGAAGCATTCCACTCAGCTCGGGTCACTGAAAACTTGAAGAAAGTTTTAACAAGTTCCTTACCAGAAATTGTATCTGGCAAGAAAGTGCCAGGACTCCAGTTCTTATCATTCATCACTTCTGATCCCCAAAGACTTATAAATTTAGAACTATTCCACTCTGGAGTAGTCCCAAAACAGCTCGGATAAATATGGTCTTGAAGAGATGCATTGAATACCTGATGCTTATTTGTGTGATTCTGAACAGGTGCTGGCGGTAAAGCCTACAAAACAAAAGTTCTAATCACATATCAAAATTAATATTCTGTTTACCTAATGGTTAAGCTACAGACAGACAAGTCATTACTGGAAGCCGCGTGGGATACGCTCGCCATGAGAGGTGCCCCTGGTTGAACTCGGCTCCCAGGGTTCTTCCCGGATTGTGATAAGGCTGCACACGACAGGTCAAACTTGAACCAGACGTCGATTTTGAAAGCAACGGATGCCTTAAGGAAAATATCAAACCTTAGGCAGCTCAGTAACTTCTAACATTCCTCCCTGGTCACATTTTAAACTTGGCTCATTTGCACCAAATTGGTTCCTATGGCTTATTCTCCTCTGACATTTTAATGACCACTGCTAAAAAGTCAATTTTGGAATCACTGATAAAAAAAACAAAACAGCCAAACTCTTAAAACTGTTTTCTCACGCTTGGGCAAAAGAGCAGTGGAATCTTAAGACGTGCGTCTTATGCTGCACTTGGGAGCCCCTTGTCTAAGGTACCCAGGGAGGGTGCTGGGCGTCCTCGCCCCCCCCCCCCCAGGCCACTCCTCACAGCCTGCACCACCACCTGCATGGCGCTGACAGCCCACACTCACACCTGGCCCCTTCCCAGGCCTCTTCCTCAGCAGCCAGTGTGAGCTTTTTGAAGGTAAGTAAGAGCTCGTCACTCCCCTGCTTAAGATTTGCTGCTGGCTTCCCACTGTTCTTAAGTGGCCGGCCCATCCTGCTCGCCAAGCCCATAGACACAATGAATGGCCTTCACGTGGTCCTCACACTGCAAGCTCCTTCTTGACCCTGATCTTTTTGCTCATGCCATGTTCACGTTCTAGAATGTTCCAACCTCACTGACTGACATTCACCCGTCAGGCCTAAATGTCACTTCCTCAGAGAAGCCTTCGCCCTCACCACCCAAAACACTGGGCTCCATGATTTTTGCTCTTAGCACTTACCGCAATTATAATACAAGACTTATTGTAACCTATCGGTCAACACTGCCTTCCTTCAGATTACGTCAGCTTCACGTGGGCATGGCCCACATGGACGCTGGCCCTGCCACGCAGCACCTGGCCGATGCCGGGCACACAGCTTTCCCTTGGCAGGCCTGTACCCAGGGGCTGGCCCTCCTGGAGAAGCTACCGGCCTAGCATTGGGAGCGACACCTGGTAAGCCCTCCCTCTGGGACACAGGGAGAGCAGCGAGTGCTGTAAGCTTGAGTGGGAGGGGTTCGGGAGCTCCCCAAGAGCCGGCGGTGGCGTGGCAGGATCCTGAGGGCCTGGCTGGGCAGAGGGCTGAGGGGAAGGGAACAGGGCACAGGGAAGTCTGTGTTCCTGGACCACTGTGCGACAGCCTGACGGGCTGCAGGGCCCAAACGAGAAGGGGCAAGGGAGCCACCAAGGGTTGTCAGCAGCGGGGGGCCTGCTCCATGTGCGGCAGTGTGGCGGATGGCCCAGAGGGGAAGGGTGAGAACGACAGCAGTGAGGGCTGAGAGACCATGAAGTGATGACCGCAAAGGCAGGCAGAGGGGGATCTGGGGCCCTGGGGCCCACAGCTGTGACTGGACATCAAGTCCGGAACTACCTTCCGTGGCTCTATTCTTGGGAGGCGGTCAATGAAAGCACTGGTGGGAACTGTAGTCCCATTGTCAGCCTCACGCTGCACAGTCTGAGGGGTACAGATGTCGGCTCTCCCTTTACTAGCTGTGTGACCTCAGGCAGATTACTCAAGCTTTCTGTGCTGTAGCTTTCTCATCTACAATTTGGAAACACCTACCTCCAGGGGCTGTGGTAAGAATAGTCAGACAGTGCATGTCAAGTGTTCAGCACACTGCCCGGCGCCAAGCAAACGTTCGGCGAGTGCGAAGGTGGGTTGGTATCACTTTGTGAGCCTGGGTCCCGGCACAGCCCCCCGCCAGCACTGCAGACTTTGGCGCCCTCCCACAATGCAGGCAGCACATGGAGGTTACTCCAATCAGGCGGCTTAGCCCATCTGCTGACCTTGACCGGGCTCAGGGAGGCAAAGATGGAGAGCGAGGCAGGCGCCAACACTCAGGATTTAAAAGTGGGAAGAAACAGGTCTGGACTGACTGCCTAGGATCAAAGCAGGAGCCCGAGTGGGCTGTTCTGCCAGGGGAGCCCCAGGGGGCAGAGCGAGAAGGAAAACAAAATCGTATTTCAACACACACCAGGTGCCACAAAGCAGTGTCACAGTAAGGGCTGCTTTGCTGAGAAGGAACTGAAGTACAGTAACTAAATGGAAGTTTCTTAATCTTGAAGACCTCTGCGAAAGGGCGGACACTCCTGACAGGCAGAAGCAGTGGCTTTCCCGCACGCACCACGCTGGCTGTAAGCAGCAGCTCGCCTCACCAGCCCAGCTGGTAACTCAGCAGCAGAGGCACCGTCAGGGCTCTGAGGCCACCCAAGCCCTTCTGGAGACCCCCCTAAGACACGGCCTCGGAAAGCCTGCCTGACCGCCTGGACCCACCGCACACGTGTGTCCAGAGAGCCCTTGTTTATCCCTCAAAACCCTATCCCAGCATCACTTCCTGTGCAAACAGTAAGTTTTCCCTTCTCAGTGTGCTTTTCTATTTTGCGTCTACAATTTCTATTAAGGTATGTCATAGTATTTTGATTTTTTAATTTGATTATGTTTTTGTCTTCTCTTTAGACTATGCGATTCCTAAAAACTGGGACCAGGAATAACTGGTTTTTATTTTCCTAGCCTGTAGCACAGGGTCTGGCACATACTGGGTGTTCAGTAAATGTTGGACAGACGTCAGCTTAGAGGACAAAGAGACCACAACACTGCCTATGATAACTGGAAACGGAAGTTAATGACTCTGCATTCGATCTGCATGCTTCCTCAGAGGCCGATCTGCTCCAAGTAGGAGACCCAGGTGCAGACACCAGAGGGAACAGGGGTCCGTTACAAACAAGCTGTACCAAAGGAATGCTTTCACACAAGACGCCTACTAATCTCAAGAGCCAGGGTTTCCTTCGGGAAGAGAACAGGCATGTCGACCAGGCTGGGGCCCTACCTCTGTGGGTACACCCGTGACGTGAGCACGAAACAAGTCTCTCACCACGGGGACAATGCCCCAGACTTAGAACGCTGCGTTCACTCTCTCTGCAAATCCCCATTGCTTCAATTAACACAAGTTTTCAATTGTTCTCCACTTTGAGACAAAAGTGATGCACAGGAAAGTGACGCTTCGGTTTAAATGAAAGCTCTGACATGCACACGCACGTGGCCAGGTGCCCTCACTGGGTTCACACAGGGCCGAGGACCCAGCCTGTCTGGTCCTAGAGCTGCCAGGATGGGTGCAGAAGATGGCACACCAGGAAGCACGGGGCGAGCCACTGTCACCGCGTGAGAGAGACCGCCAGCACGGAATGTGCAGACAGAAGGGGTTCCCCTCGCACCCGCGCGAGAGAGACCGCCAGCACGGAATGTGCAGACAGAAGGGGTTCCCCTTGCACCCGCGTGCGAGAGACCGCCAGCACAGAATGTGCAGACAGAAGGGGTTCCCCTCGCACCCGCGTGCGAGAGACCGCCAGCACGGAATGTGCAGACAGAAGGGGTTCCCCTCGCACCCGCGCGAGAGAGACCGCCAGCACGGAATGTGCAGACAGAAGGGGTTCCCCTCGCACCCGCGCGAGAGAGACCGCCAGCACGGAATGTGCAGACAGAAGGGGTTCCCCTCGCACCCGCGTGAGAGAGACCGCCAGCACGGAATGTGCAGACAGAAGGGGTTCCCCTCGCACCCGCGCGAGAGAGACCGCCAGCACGGAATGTGCAGACAGAAGGGGTTCCCCTCGCACCCGCGTGCGAGACCGCCAGCACAGAATGTGCAGACAGAAGGGGTTCCCCTCGCACCCGCGTGCGAGAGACCGCCAGCACGGAATGTGCAGACAGAAGGGGTTCCCCTCGCACCCGCGCGAAAGAGACCGCCAGCACGGAATGTGCAGACAGAAGGGGTTCCCCTCGCACCCGCGTGCGAGAGACCGCCAGCACGGAATGTGCAGACAGAAGGGGTTCCCCTCGCACCCGCGTGAGAGAGACCGCCAGCACGGAATGTGCAGACAGAAGGGGTTCCCCTCGCACCCGCGTGAGAGAGACCGCCAGCACGGAATGTGCAGACAGAAGGGGTTCCCCTCGCACCCCCGGGGGCACCACAGTTAAGATGCCGACTAGCCTGTTTCTTCTTACTAAGGGTCTTCAATAGTCCTGCCCGAGATGGGGCAGAGGCCCGAGCACCAGCTCTGGTTTGGTCCTGCTAGTTCTCAGGCCAGGAGAACTGAACACGGCCTCTGAAACAAAATACAGACCAAAGATCACAACAGGACCTCCAGTGTGCAACCCACCCATGTCCCTGTTTCCATGCAGCTTTCTCCTCCTCCCTCCGATTCCAACCTGTACCAAACTCCAACGTACACGTGGGTCACACTCAACTTTATGAAAACACTTTGGCAGCGGCTGTGCTTCACTGACCCAGGGAGGGCGGCGACAGGTGCACGCAGCCCAGAGCCACGTGGGAGCTACTTTACCAGGCTCCACTGGATCCACAGAACTCACTGAGGCGGCCTGGTGAGCACTTGTGAGTACTCCTCAAGCTCCCAGTGGAGATTTCAAGGCATCTCTCTACCTTCATTACTAGACCCTTTCCCAGCATGGTGACTGTTTTATAACATGTTTCCCAGATGGAAAAAGACAAGATTTAAAGCGGGAAGGCTCGGGTGCCAATCCAAAGTCTGGCCTTGCAGACTTCGTGATCGTTGCTCCTGGGCCAAGTGAGACAAAGGCTGCTCTGTGAGGGAGCTCCACCAGTTCACACCTGTTCTTCTCCTTAAGCTCATGTGTTCGTCCTCTGTTGGGCCTTTCTCCACCAAGAGGGGACACCTCACTCTACATTCCAGATAAATGGCACCAAACACCTTAGTAAGAAAGTGCTGCAGCCACAGAGAAAGCAAGGAAAACCTTCCACAAAGAAGTGATAAGAACACAGTGAGAAAAACAGGACCTGGGGGAGGTGCAGGGAATGGACGGCTGCCTTGAGGGTGCACACACCAAGGTGACAGTCCTGGTGGATGGACCTGTGGTCCAAAGGAGGCAGGAGAGCGCGAGGCTGTCAAGAGGGGCTGGAGGACCCCGTGTGGCTCAGCCTCTGGAAACAGGTGCCTCACACCAGCAAATGGAAACCCCTCTTGAGGAAGCATGCCCTGTTTAGGACCTTGGGGTTTTCACACAGTAAGTTGAACAAAACATGACCTCGTAATAAAAAATGACTATACATATAAGGAAACAATACATCAGCAAAAACACAAACAGATTTAGATCCTCAAGGTTTCTTTCAAACACAGAATGACTAGGTGTAAAATGCTTAAAGAAAGAAAAAAGAAAAAGTGATCCAGGAACAAGAAAAAAGCTGTTAACATATTTGAAGAATAAACAAACAACAGCTTAAAAATAAGAATTATGGTTGCAGTTAAAAACTCAAACTTAAGTGGCAGATTAGACATAGTAAGAGAATCACTTAACTGGAAGGCTGATCCCCAAAAGTTTTCAGAACAGACTGAGAAACGAGAAATATGAAAGAAAGCTTCAGGTATGAAGAACAACAGAATGACAAGGTATAACAGATTAATCAGAAGTTCAGAGACATACAACAGAATGGGAGAAAGGAAATATGAAGATAAAAGGCTGAAAATGACCAGACAGGAAATTTAAAATGATTACCATGCTAAGGGTTCTAATGGAAAAAATAAAATGCAACAACAAATGAGTGATGTGAAAAGAGAAATGGAAACTCTAAGAAATAATAAAAAAGAAATGCTAGAAAAAAAACTGTTAAGAGAAACAACGAATGCTTTTGATGAGCTAATCAGTAGACTGAACACAGCCAAGGAACCAATCAGTGAGCTTCAAGATATGTCAACAGAAACGTCTCAAACTGAAATGCAAAGAGAAACAAGAAATAAAAAAATTTTTTAAAAAACCCACCACCACCACCATCAACAGAAAAACAGAACAAAGGGTCCAAGAGTTGTGGGATGATTTCAAAAGATGCAACATATGATAACTGGAACACCAGAAGGAGAAGAAGGAGAACAGATGGAAGAAATATTTAAAGTCATAAGGCTGAGAACTTTCCAAAATCAATGACACAAACCAAACCAACCACAGATC
Organism: Aselliscus stoliczkanus; assembly: GCA_033961575.1. Classification (NCBI taxonomy): domain Eukaryota; kingdom Metazoa; phylum Chordata; class Mammalia; order Chiroptera; family Hipposideridae; genus Aselliscus; species Aselliscus stoliczkanus. Next base: position 142,189,417 of record CM066734.1, read on the forward strand.
CAGGAAGCTCAGGGAAAACCAATTAGAAAAAACACCCCCAAATCTACACATAGGCATATTATATTCAAATTGCAGAAAACCAAAGACAAAAAGAAAATCTTGAAAACGGCCTGGGGGCGGGGGGCAGGAAGGAATTCCTGTACCTATAAAACAAGGAAAAGAATTACAGAGGACACCTCATCAGAAACCATCAAACATAAAAAGAATGGAGTCAAATAGTTTAAAGTGTTGAAAGAAAAAACAAAAAAACAAAACACCAACCTAGAATTCTGTATCCAGCGAAATTATCCTTCAAAAGTAAAGGAGAAAATAAAGACTCAGACAAACAAAAACTGAGCGAACTCATCGCCAGCAGACCTGCTCTGCAAGAAACGTTAAAAGATTTTCTTCAGGCAGAAATAAAATAATATAGGTCAGAAACTTGGATCTACATAAAGAAAGGGAGAGTAATGGAGGAAGAATAAATCAAATCTCTTATTTTTCTTATTAATTGACCTAAGAGATGACTTTGTTTAAAGTAATAACAGGAACAGTACACTGGGGGTTTGAGACATGGATACTGAGAATAATGACATCACGTCACAAGGGATGGGAGGGGGGACTGGGAATAATCTCCTAAGAGGTGCCTGCACTACACATGAAACAGAATAGCGTTGTCTGAAGGGGGCTTATTTAGGTTAGTTAAAATACTACATATATTCCAAACATTAAAAAAACCACAACTATATATATATTCTAACACAATTGTTAAAATTTAAAAAAAAAAAATAAGTATAGGGGCAGCAGAGTGGCGCGATCGTTAAGAACTGGCTTGGGACGCCAGCAGCCGGGGTTCGGATCCCATATATGAGGGCCAGTGACACTGCCCTCAAAAAAAAAAAAAATAAGTATAATTGATATGCTAAGAGATTAAATGTAATCAGAAAATGCTCAATTAAAAGTGGAAAAGGCAGAAAAAGAAGCCTCTGGTAACAAATAGAAAAGTTACAAACATAGTTGCTATTAATGCAAACACATAAAAAAAATCGCTTTAAATGTGAATGATCTAAATATACCAATGAAACCACAGTGATTATCAGAGTACATAAAAAACAAGACCCGCCTCTACTGGAAGTACAAAGACTCCTGTAAGTTAAAAGTAAAGGTATGGAGATATGCCATACCAACACTAACCCAAAGCTGGAGTAGTTATATGAACTTCAGACACATCAGACTTCAGAGCAAGGAAAGGTATCAAGGTAAAGAAGGGCATTATGTAATGATAACATAGAACACTGCTAAACATGTAAGCATCGAACTACAGGGAGAAACTGATGGAGCTGCGAGGACAGAAGAGGCCACTGTTAGGCGGCGTCTCAGGGCTCCTCTGTCAGAGTGGACAGGTGCAGCAGACGGAAAGTCAGAAAGGACGTGGGTGAACTCAACCATCAGCCAGCTGGACAGAGTGGACGTCAAAGGCCACTTCACCAGCAACAGCAGAACACACATTCTCCTCAAGCTCACGTGAACATTCACCACCACAGACCACACTCTTGGCATAAAGCACACTAACAAATTCCAAAGAACAGAAGGCTCTCAGGCCTAGTGAAATTAAAGTAGGATCAACTAACAGAGAGATCGCAGGGAAAACCCCAGTATCTGGAAATTCCCTGTCACGGTTTTGGTTTTTTCTTTAGTATTTCATCACTATACTTGCCTCCTGCAACTACGTTTTTTTTTTATAAAATTGGGGAATTGGGGGAGGGGAACAGTGTTGGGAAATTGGGGCAGGGGAACAGCCAACTTGTCCTTCAATCTTAGTTGTGGAGGAAGCAGCTAGCTCAGCTCCAAGTCCAGTCTCACTGCTCAGCTCAAGGTGCTGAGTTCAATCTTAGTTGCAGGTGGGCACAGCCACCATCCCACGCAGGAGTCGAACCAGCAACCTTGTTGTTAAGAGTGCACACACTCTATCCCCTGGGCTACCCGGGCGGCAGCTCAGCTCAAGGTGCTGAGTTCATTCTTTAGTTGCAGGTGGGCATAGCCCACCATCAAACCGGCAGCCTTGTTAGGAGCACATGCTCTCACCAGCTGAGCCATCCTGCCACCTGTTGGCAGCTCATCAGCAACTCAGCTCAGGCACAGCTCACTGGCCCGTGTGGGAATCGAACCGGCCACCCTGTTGCTCAGAGCTCACACTCTTGAGCAAGCTCTTAGCCAACTGAGCCACTAGGCTGGCCCCTACTGCAACTACTTTTAACATTCAAATGACTTACACCTCACCAAATAAATGTATCATTGGTATAAAGCCACCTGAAAATAGAAATAGTCTTCAAGTTTTTCTAATTTCAAGAAAACCAATTTTTCATTGTACTCATCGCAAGTATTTCAGGTACTAAATGTTCACCGCAGAGGCCAAAGCATGAATGAAAAGGAGAAGCACACGTGCAACCCCACAGCGCCTTCAAGGCGACAGCAGCCACGTCAGCACAGCAGACACTGCAGCAGGCAATGGGGGAGGCTGGAAGGCCTCCGCGATCGGCCACGGCGCACCTTCAGCCCACTCCACTCCCATCCACACTGGGAAAAGCGCACCACTCAACGCTGGTGTCTCGAGGAAACCCGCTTTGCTGTAACCCACAACCAGTCTGTGCCATTCTCGGCTAGCTCAAAGGGGCTTCTACCAACTGCCGTGGGGCTGTGAACACATCATGCACGTAGGCACAGGAGTATCCACAGCATTCAGCTGAGTCAAACTAACTCCAATAACACAAACTCATTTTGCAAGACCTGGGGAGTGCCAATGCAAACTTGTTTATAGAGAAACACACATTTTTATACCAGACACGAATGAAGTCTTTTGCCAAATGCATCTCATTTTTCCAAATACAAACGGCATCCAGCTAATGTATTTTAAATGCATCAGTAAACAGTCCTGACATTAACAGCACAGAGGCTGCAATAAAGCGTAATAACCTGTGCTCTGTATTTGCCTTTCTGTCCATGAATTTTTCACATCTACCTGCTGGATTAAAGTTTACCAGGGAGCAAATAAATAGATCTGAGATACCGATAGCGCTCCCCTGAAACAGTTATCCCCTATATTTTTCTACAGGCTCCCTATAACATCCTGAGAAAAGACCAAACACTGGGCAGAGGGAGGGCCAGTTTTTAACTGGAGTGCCCCAACAGCCTTCGGGAAGCACCAACTTCACCATTCTACTTGATTTTTAGGAACTAGTTCTTCAAAGGCTCCTACCAGTATGACAGAACACAGGACACTGCACACTCTTTTCTCAGGATGGCTCCCAGGGACTGGAAATCAGACCGCCATTTCGGTAAGAACAGGGAGGGGCAGCTTCGGGGGTCACCCTGAGGACGGGGCCCGCACACTGGGCAGACCGTGGAAGCTGCCTGGCTTTGAATACAGGAGGAAGCGCTCCCATAACGTCATCAAGAAGTCCTGTGACTAGAAGCAAAACGACGTGTGATAAAACCAGTGTGATCACAGGCAAATTAGCATAAACAAGAGTTAGGTTCCTATGGCAGCCCATCGATGTTCTAATAAAACGATGTTGAATTCAACGACGTTATTCAAGGACCTAAAAATGCTATTTAAAATCCTTCCATTAATGAAGGCATCATTAAATGTTTAAATTGAGAAATGCTCAGTCTAATAAAGCTTAAGCATAAATTTGGGTCGTTACCAAGTACTTCCTATCCCAGAACATGACAAAATGACTCTATTGGATTCTAAAGCAGCGGGTGGTAGCTTCCCACCTGTACCTTCCCCAGCACACACACAGCACACCCACGGACGCACTGCGCCTCTGCCACCTCACAGGGCACCCCTCAGAGAACTAAGCGTGCGTGCAGTCGGAAGAAGCTCCTTCGGCGTCACGCCCCCCACCTGTGTCTCCCAGTTAGGAATCACTGTTTTAAATTAATAAGCTTGTAAAGTTTGGGGAAAATTCTATTTTTGACTGATTAGACCATTCTATTGTTGACTGATTAGAACTAACTTTGAACCAGAACAACTGATAAAAAAATCAGAATTTATGAAAAGTGTTAAGGTAACTTCAAAATATCTTGAGAGGCAAAGCTGTCTAAGGTACAAAAAATGGACCCAACCTAAAACCTCCCAGCAGAGGTGAGCCTAGGCCCTAAGTGGAAATGGGGTTCTCAAGGAAGAAACACAGAGATCAGACTTCCCCTGGACCCCCATCCTTTCCCAACAGGCTCGGGCACCACTGGTTCCTGGCAGGCCCTGTGGGTCCGCCCTCCAGCCCGCTGCCTTCCACACCTGCATGGCATTACGCTTTTCTTTTTTTTTTAGATTTTTTTTTTTTTTAATTGGGGAATTGGGGGAGGGGAACAGACAAGTTGCTGTCTTTTTGTTCTTCAGTCTAATTGCGAAGGATGTTGCTTCACTGGCCCATGTTGGTATCGTCATTGCGCTCTTCCCGGATGAGGCAGATCGGTCGCCGGCCTCTGGATGGTCGCTCACTGTGGCTATTGGCAGCTCACGCTGGCTGCCGGCCACTCACTGTAGCCTATGGCAGCCCACTGCAGCAGGGGCTGCAGCCTACACCGTCACCGGGGCTCGCACAGCCCAGCTCCAGGTGGAGCTGTTGTCAGCTGTGGAGGGCAGCGTCACTGGCCCTCATATGAGGGATCCAAACCGGGGCTGCTGGCATCCCAAAACCAGCTCTTAACCAATGCGCCACTCGGCCGGCCCGGCATTACGGTTTTCTATGGCATCACACCTAAGATTTCTCCTTCCAGCCTGTGTTTCTACAGGGCCTTAGTTTTCGTGCTTAGAGCATCACCGTTTCAGACCCTGTGGAGCCTGGTTAGGGTTAGAAGACTCGTGCTACCCAGCACATTAGGAGCCAGGTCCCAGAAGCCATCGCTGGAAGCAGCCCCGAGTATAACCCATTACACCTACACCATCTGAAAACCTCTTTCCATTCTAGTTCATTCTGAAGAAATAAACCAGGACTTCCATGGCTGTTTTCACAAATACAAAGATTCAAAATTCTAAGAACTTAACAACATTATGGTCAGGGGTGACACCTGCAGACTGTCCTATGGGAGAGAGGGCGCCACCCTCTGCAAGCCACCCACTGACGCAGTTCTGTCTGTCAGGCCCTTTCTGCCCCGACTTACCTTACTGTGTGTGAAGGGGGGCGCCGTGTATAAGGTGGGGTGGATGAGCGGGCGAGGCAGGTGTGGCACGGCGTGCAAAGGCACATGTCCGTGGATGTGGGGGTACAGGTGCAAAGCGGGGTGTGTGGGCTTCTCTGGGCTCATGAACTGATGGCCAGGAGGAAGGGCTCCAGCTGTCATTGCTGACACTGGCAGTCCAGAAGCTTCTTGCTTACAAACATGACATTCACAAGTGTCTGCAGGTTGTTCAGCCTAAAAGAAAAGGGACCCGCTTACTTAAACGAAGACTGGTATGAACTAACGTTGAGCAGTTACACAGCAATACACAGGCAACAGTGCTCGCCCCGACACCTCAACTTGGCTAGGGCCCTCCTTGTGAGAGGGACGCTCAGAGACCGGGGTGAGGGAACCTGAGAGGAGACGTGTACCTCGTCCCCAGCTGGGCATCTGCAGAGCAGCAGCCACGGCGGTCCGCACCGTCCCTGTCTGGGCAGGGACAGGGAGGACCGGCACAGAGGGAGCTGGGGCCAAGGACAGCCGGCCGCTGTGGTGCTTGTGTCCTGCTGGCCACACACTGCTTGGGGAATGGCGATTCATAGTCTGCAAAATGTACCAGAGAAGGGACTTCTGGCCAGGGTGTAATGAAGCAGTCAGACACCTCTCCCTCAAAGTAAGTGTGAAACTGAACACGATTGTCAAAGGCAACTGTTTCGAGGCTCTGGAAATCAACCAAAGGAGGAAACCGAACCAGAAGCATTTACTCCTGCAAATCCACCAGTACTTAAGGACAGCAGGGGTTGGGCCTTCTTGCCGGGGGCTCTTCCCAGTCCCAACTCTTCAAGCACCTTAAAAAACTTGGGCTGGCTGAGTGGAGCGGTGGTTGGGCGCTGCCTTGAGAGGCCAGTGGGCCTGGTTCCTGTCCCACATGTGAGGGCCAGTGACACTGCCCTCAAAGAAAAAACAACAAAAAAACCCCACTAAACTGGGGCTGGTCGAGTGGCTCAGTTGGTTAAGAGCTCGCTCAAGAGTGCGAGCTGAGCTCTGAGCAACGGCGGTTCGATGCCAGCCCGAGCTGAGTTGCCATTGAGCTGTCAACCGGTGGCAGGAGGGCTCAGCTAAAAAAAAAAAAAAAAAAAAAAAAAAAAATCTAAACTAAACTAAGAGCCGGCCAAGTGGCACGGTGGTTAAGAGCTGTCTTGGGATGCTAGCGGCCTGGGTTCAGATCCCACATATGAGGGCCAGTGACACTGCCCTTTAAAAAACAAACAAACAAACAAACAAACAAAAATAAACTAAGAAAACCACATAATTAAAGAATCAACAGGGTGGGCCGAGTGGCGTGGTGGTTAAGAGCTGGTTTGGGACGCCAGCGGCCCGGGTTTGGATCCCACATACGAGGGACAGTAACACTCCCCTCCAAAAAAAAAAAAAGAACAGAATTAAAACGGTACACTAAAAATGTTGTGTATACAAAAAAAGGAAATAAAAGGAAGACCAGAGGAACAAAAACATGACATATATAAAAATAAACAGCAAAATGTAGATGTAAAATAAATATCACCAATCATTACATTAAATGTAAACGAAGCATTCCAAACAAAAGGCAGAGACTGATGGGCAGGAAAAAAAATGCAAGGCCCAACTGAAAGATTCGAAGATGAATTCTAGATTCAAAGACACAGAGAGGCTGACATTAAAGAGACGGAAAATATACAACATGCATACAGTAACCCCAAGACAGCTAGAGTGGCTATATGAATATTAGATAAAATAGTCTTTAAGATAGGAAATACCAGCAGAGAAACAGTTCACAATGACAAAAGGGTCAGTATAGCAATAATATATGTACACACATTCAACAACGTTGTCCCAAAATGAATCATTGTCCCAAAATGAATAAATACAAACTGGCAGATCCAAATGTCGACCCTAACCACACATCATATGAAAAATCTGACTCAAATGAACCACAAACCCAAGTAAGGGCTAACATTATGAATCTTCTAGAAAAAAACTATTTTGTAAAGTTTTCTTGGATGTGACATCAAAAGCATGATTCAGAAAAGAAAGAACTGATAAGCTGGAATCAATCAAAATGAAAAACTTTTGCTTTTCAAAAAACACCATAAAAAAACTAACAAACATGCCACTGACCAAGAGAAAATATTTGCAAATCACGTATTTGATAAAGGACTTGTACCAACATGTAAAGAACTCTCATGACTCAACGGTAACATAGAAAATGAATGGCCCTTATATACAGAGGGTGCCAAAAAAATGTATACACATTTTAAGAATGGAAAAAACTATTAAAATTGTGATACTCAATATATACTGATAACGAAAGATGAACACAAGTCACATTTGACTTCTGCAATTACAAGAGGTGCTCAAAGTGGTTCCCATCAGCGTCCAGACACTTCTGATGACGCCAAACTGCTTGAGCAACATTGACTAAAGTGTCCACTTGTACACATTTTTTTGGAATCCCTGGTATACGAAAGGATGCTCAACTCTGTCAGTAAAAAGTGAAATGAAAATGGAAACCTCAAGGGGTTACCATTTCTTATCTGTCAGACTGGTAAAAATGCAAAAGTGTGACATCACACCCTCTGGCGGACCCAGTGAAGCACTGCTGGCAACCAATGCTAGAGATGTACCTGTTTCTGTGTAAAATGTCAGGTATGCAGGGCTGCTCGTGAATAGTTCATGAGGGGAAGAAAGGGGACAGACACAGTGCCTATCAGCAGGGGACTGAAGGCAAACGTGAAACTACGAGGTGTCCACACTGTGGCCGAGATGCGCCAGCGTGGGGGAAGGAGGGCGGGCACTCTGCAGACAGAGAAAGCCGTCCAGGGTCACCGCTGAGCACGGAGCGCGAGCGCGGGCCTTTTGGAAGAAAGGGGAAGAATAAACCCTGCGTCTGCCTGAATCAACATTGGAAGAGCACAATAAACCAGGAAAGGGACACTTGCTGGGACTAGGGACTGGAGTGGGCAGGTGTCAGACACAGGAGATGGGAAGCAGGTGGAGGACTTCTCAATGGAACACCTTTTCCTATCACCCTATGGTTTGGCCACACATTTACACCACTCACTCAAATGATTAACTAGACAAAGCGCCTTGACCTCCATTTGCTCTTCCTTTCATTAAAATACTGCTTGAGCATCTATTATAAAACTGAGTGTCAGGGCCGGCCGAGTGGCGCAGCGGTTAAGCGCTGGCTTGGGACGCCAGCGGCCCCGGTTCGGTCCCACATCTGAGGGCCAGTGACACTGCCCTCAAAAAAAACAAAACAAAACAAACACAGAAACAAACTGAGTGTCTACAAAAAAACCAATAGTGTAACCAAGTTAACACCTTTGGTTAACAGCAAAACAGATATCTACCAGGGGAAAAAAAGCTCCCCAATCATACCAACGTTTTCTGGGATTTTAACGTTCCACTCTTTTATTTTATCCCCTCCTTGCTTCTATACAGACAAAAAACTCCCCAACATGTAAGTGTCTGGAGCTACTTGGGGTATTGTGAAGTCCAGACTGTTAATTACAGATTCCAGCAAGAGAAACAAGGTCAAAATGGGGGTTATGGATCACGTTTCTTGATTTTATAAGTAGGCCTTGATTTCTCCTGTTCTAATCTTCAGAAGTTATTCAAAATGACATAATTTTGTCATTTTGCCATAATGACAAAATGCTCATGTTTAGAGAAAATATACACAGAGAAGGAGACCCTCGGCAAAACAGGGAGTTGGAAGCAGTAAATCATACCGGCTGAGTTGGGTAAGATGGGGGAGGACTGTCCGCTTCACTTTCCTCCTTCCTGGGGCTCCCATTTCCAAGAGCTGTGTCTTCCTTTGGGGCCCCTGGCGGCTCCCCACTACTCTCGCCATCGGCGTCTTCATCGTCAGCTTCTGAAGAACTGCTAGTGGTACTGCTCACCTGAGGGGACTTTAAAACAACCTTTGGTAAGGTACATTTTCCAAAACAGAAGACCATGAAAACGGGAATGCTGGACGCCCACGCCACGCAGTTGGCCATGACAGTGAAGGAGCCATAAGCATACCTCATCTTTCAAGGCCAGGTTCTCCCCACCACCATGTAATTCGCTGTGGATTCCGTTCATGCTGGCCACAACCTCGGTGTCGTCGTAGTTACTCAACGGGTAAATGTCAGCAAATTTAGCGGACAAGGGAGCAACGTCTTCATCATCGCTACAACTGAGATGAGAGAGATGGTCAGTCTGAGGCCGGATGCTGCTCTGCTCTACGAGTGTTGCACTGAGTACCTGGGCACGTCCTAAAGTCGCCAGTGACCTGAGCACATGAGCAGGGGCTGGGGACACTACCACTGTGCTATTTGGAGGAGTGGAAAACACACTGCAAAAGCAGAAATATTAAGGAAACCACAAAAATTTAACTGCTAGGACATTTCCATTCGACTTGAAGTGCACACTTAATTTTCGGTTAAAATTAAAGGTGTACAGAGGACAACCTTAGGTTTCTAGAGTGTGTTTTTTAACCACCAAAATTTCAGGCATAGACAGTTGAGCAAAACTTTAAAGGCACTTACTTATGTGACAAAATACTGAAAGCTTTTTACTACCAGGCCAGCTCTGGTCAAGTTTAGTCATGATCTTAATTAAGTATCAGCTTTAGCAAGACGTCTGAGTAATAGGCAAATGGAATGTTTACTAACAACGTAAACAGGATTCAAAGCTATGGTCTGGGGGCCAGTTTAAACGTATGATTTCCTGGTTCATGAAAAGAGCTGGCACCGTTACCGTCAGTGCAAATGGCTCCAGGTATGGCCGTAAAGCCCCGGTCCACCACGCATGTCTCCCGTCTGCCTGCAGCCTCGGCACACGAGGCCCGCAGAAGGAAAACCCTAAGAGCTGGGATCTTTCTGCTTCGGCGGGGACTGTCCAGACTACCAAACTCGGGTGTCTTTTCCATTTTTAGAAAACAAGAGTCAACACGCGACAACGCTCTATAACCTGGAGCGCCAGGGAGGCACCAGCAGCGCCTGCCAGGTGAGCGCTGCTCAGGGCTGCGCAGGGCCCACGACGCCTCGGTCAACACTGAAACCCATTCCTGAGGTGTCGTTGTCCCCACAATTCAGAAAGGAGGGGAAACTGAGGCTCAGAAACGAAACCATTTGCTCAGTGGGATGAAGGCAGACTTGGGCAGCCCGGAAGCCATGAACTCAGAGCAGTGTGGGAGTCACTGAAAGTACACGATTCTACTTAACCAACTAGGAACAGCTCCAAGAAAGGGACACACACACCCCGAGGTGACACCAGAGGTTTTCAAACCCTAGCACTTCATGACTGGAAGACACTAGTCACAAGAGCAGATGCCCAGAGCAGCAGGGGCAGTACAGGACGGGGCAAGGCTCCTGCAGCCCATTTCCTCCACTCGACACAGCGTAGGAGCCACGACTGGCGTCAGCAGCTGTGACATGAGCCGGGCGGACCTGCCCAAGTCAGCTCTGATCAGCACAGGGGTCGGCAAACTGCTGCTCGAGAGCCACATGGAGCTCTTTGGATACATACATGTAGCTCTGAAGTAAAATTGAAAAGGAAAATAAAACTATCATAGTTTTATTTATAAAATTTTAAAAGGATTTTTAAAATTTTCCTTATTTGTAAAAATACATTTATGGCTCTCAAATAATTTTTAAATTGTTGTGAGGAACAGGACTGGCTCCTCCATCTCAAAAGTTTGCCGACCCCTGGATTAGCCAATGTAGATCCCACTTGGTGAGGAGCTGGCTGCCTGCTGGCTGTGGGGCCCTCAGGGCAGGGCGCGGGGGTTCTAAGGCCATGAAGCAGCCCGCGTGCACTGAAAGGAAGCTCAGAGTCCAGGCCGCTCCCTTCAGCATTACTTCGGGTTTGGGACCAAATCCGAAACGAGGATTAAAGGCTCCAGAAGTAAGCCTCAATAAGAGTGACCACGAGAAATGGGAGGAACGCTGCGGCCCCTCTCTCTGGAACCCCGTCTGATCAGTCATGGCCAGCACTCAGTGGTACAGGGCTACGTTTCCATAAATCAAGGAAAAACACATGCCCACGTGCAGGAGTTAGAGCGGGATGCCGCTGCAAAGACAGGATCACAGCTCCAAGAACTGTGGGACCACTCGCCTAAAGTAGCAACTGGCGACGGCTGCACATGAAACATACTTCTAGACAACATGGGTGTGCGGGACAGACCCTGTCCGGGGCTTGCTAATGTGAGACGCCCCTTGCAGATAAAGGGCGACGGAAAGCTTCCGGCACGATGGCCACACTGGCGAGCTGGCTCCTGACTGGCATCTACTGTTTTACCTTTTCTTTCAGGCAACGAAATAGTGTCAAAGTTTGGGTTTACTGGTTTTGTGTCTTGAAGGTTGCTTAAGAAAACAAAGGGTCCTTTTCCTTGGAAAACACTACAATGACACCCATACTTTTGCAGATGTCACCGTCCGTCTCTCTCGGTACCGATTACTTCAATCCCTGAAACCTGATCACAAAGTCACAACTTACAAAGTTGGTGCAGAGCCATTGTCTGTGAGGATGAGTCTGGGGTGCTGCTGGATTGTAATGGGGGAGCTGGAACCTGACCCTGAGCTTGCTGATGACACACTCGGTGGGCGCATCTCGGGGAGACAGTCGACAGCAGAACCCACTTGGAGTGGCAGCTGGTGAACGTGGGTGTCGCCAGTGACAGGGGGGTCCACGATACCACACGTGAGGATGTGTGAGAGGCTGCAGTCATCACACGCACACCTGGGTGGGAAGTGAGGCAATTACTGAGCTGGCCGCCCAGCGCAGGCGGGACTGCACTTCCGGAGCGCCCCAGCGCCAGCTCACCTCCGCCGGTAGCTGCAGTTGGGGCAGTCGGGCACGCTCAGCCGTGATGACAGCATGTGCCTCATGGCGTCTGTGAAGTTGTTCTCGCCAGTGACAGCTTTCTTATTTGTGAACTAGAGGAATCATAAAACAATAGGTTCATTCTGTATTACATGGTTCATACTGTCCAGTAATTATGGCAGTGCGTGTTGTGCTCCTTTAGGGACCAGTGGTCACAGCTTCCGACAGTGGCCCAGGGCCAGGAAAGGGGGCAGCAGGCCTGGACTGCGTGCCAGCAGGGGCTGAGCCACGCACAGCCCGGGGCCGGTAACCCCAGCCACTTCCTCACCAGCAAATGCAGGAGACGCCCAGCCCTCCGCCCGAGTGTGCCATGTGCTCAGCACGTGCTGGGTACCAGCACTGAGAGAAATCGCTGCCCCAAGGAGCTGAGCTTCTGGAAGAGAAGCGAGGAGAGGAACCAAAGGCTAGGGGGCCCGGTGTGGAAGGTGTGCCTGCACAGCCGCGCAGGGGGCCGCGAGGCAGGGGAGCTGCTGCGGGGATCCAGGCCCGGCGAGGTCCAGGAGGCAGCGTGGATAACACTGTCAGAGGAGAGGCCGGGGGCGGCAGGGCGGAGCAGGCCTGCAGCATGGGCCCAAAACGCTGGCCGTTTAGCCCCTCGCTCCGCAGCGAACGATTTCCATTGCCTTAAACCACCTTCCTACCCAAACCTCACCTGCTCTTCCAGGAATCGCCTTTGTTTAAAAAGCTCCCAGTCTTCTGTTAGCATGCGCTGTTTGGTTTTCATTGTCATCTAACGAGGGAATGTAAGAACACAAAAGACTTAGTACCACCAGGAGCTATGCAGGGCGCGTTCTAGGGGAGATTCAGAAATGGCACAGATAAGCGCTGCCAGTGGACACGAGAGGTGCCAGCGGACATCCTTTCTATCCCAGCGTCCTGCTAACTTACTCAGTGAGGGAGTTCACATCAGAGAGCGAAACCAAGACACTAGAGCTGAATCTGTCAAAACGGTAAGTGACCACCTGTCATTTTCTAAATGCCCACATGTACCCCGCACGTGCTAGAGTTAAAAAAAAAAAAAAGATGATGACCAATGCTGCACGTTCGGGGTTCAGGTCACGGGAAGATGCACAAGCAGCCCAACAGGTGATGGGGCAGACCCTGCGGACATTATGCAGAGTGCCACACGCCAGGCACGAAGGGGCAAAGCCTGTACTTACATGAGGCCCCTACCAGAGCCAAATCCACAGGGACAAAAAGCAGACTGGGGCAGGTGGGCAGGGGCTGGGGAGTTTAATGGGGAAAGTGTCAGTTTGGGAAGATGGAAGAGTCCCAGAGATGACGGTGGGGAGGTTCACAGCAGTGTGAATGTACTAAATGCCGCTGAGTCGTGGGCACTGTTTTCTAAGTATACTGTACTTAGAAATGGTAAATTTTATATCAGGTGTATTTTACGAAAAAATAAAAAAAACAAAAAACTGAAGGGAATAGAAATTAAGAAAGGGCTCAAGGCACTGTCTTACTTGGGAGGAGGAAGCTATAAAATCATTAAACCTTGATGTTTATATAAATGTAGTCTTATTAAAAAGTTAAGGGCGGGCCGAGTGGCGCGGTGGTTGGGCACTGGCTTGGGAGGCCAGAGGGCCCGGTTCGGATCCCACATATGAGGGCCAGTGACTGCCTTCAAAAAAAAACACAAAAAAAAACCCCCCACAAAACTTAAGAGCAACCACTTAAAGGATAGAAATGGGATATCTATCTTCTAAAATATTAGAAGAAAAAAAATGGGAGGGGGAATATATCTAATCCTACAGGCAAGAAAATACTACCAGTAACCCCTCCAAAACCAAACCAGTGAAGAGTAATTTTATAAAATAAAAAATTCATGCATTTGAAAAGAATTTTAAATAGTTTAAACCACTAGAGAAGAAATTAAAGTTGAAATTAGTCTATTTAGAAATAATTGACAATAAAAGCCCCACAAATCAAATTTTACAAGATGTGCCCTACCTACAGAAGTACAGGTGTAAATGCATGTGAGAACAAAGCGGACAAAAACAGACTGAGAAGGAGGTGTCCAATGTAAGAAGCCAAAAAACATAATAAAACAAGAAACCAGCTAATCAGGTAGGAAGGAATTAAAGGTAAAAGCAGAAATTACTGGGAAAACAAAGATGCAAATGTGATCAATAAACCCAAAAGCTGGTTCTCCAATTCTCCCCAGGCTGCTCAAGGGTAGAGCTGGCACCCCAGAGATGGTGGGAATGGGGGCACCGAGCACACAGAGGAGATGCTTGTAAACCACGAGAGAAGACACCCGTGCAATGCACACTTTTCATATCGAAGAAGAGCTGCCATCAGTGGCTACATGGCGATTTTGTTGGGCTTGCACAATGTTTTAAGAAGTTGAGTCACCCTGAAAATGCTTTTGGGATTTCACCTAACAAGGCAGGCTTACATCTCAGCATGCCTGCAGGCACTCCACGGGCACACTGCACTGGCACACTGTCCTTTGCATCCCAGCGACTCCCTCTGGTAAAGAAAGCACGCTCTCTCTCTCAAGTGTGACCTACAGCCACCACATCACCCATTTTCACCCTTGTAAACACAAGCTCATAACCCTTGATTTAAATGATGTGGATAATTTCCTAGGCAAACACCCAATTTGTAAAGATCACTCTCGAAGCAAAGAACCCAAAATAGATTAAGAAGTGTAAAGTAAACTGAAACGTTAGTAAAAGATTGATAGTCCTTGTTTCTCCTCCCTACAAAAATGAATCAGGCCCCAAAGTTTTAGGGTAGGTTCTATCAAATTCCTTATGGGTCAGAAAATTTAAACTAGTCTTGAAATTTAAAAAAAACATGGCAAGTTTCTCAATTCATTCTCTGAAACTAGCACAACTCTTTTTTTTTTTTTTTTTTTTGAGGGCAGTGTCACTGGCCCTCACATGTGGGACCCGAACCGGGGCCGCTGGCTTCCCAAGCCAGCGCTTAACCACCGCGCCACTTGGCCGGCCCACAACTTTCAATAAAACAGTAAAACAGACAAGACTTCAAGGAATGCAAGGTATCTCAAAATTAGGAAATCTAATCTCTTAATTCTTTTAGAAATACGTAAAAGAAGGAAAAATATACAATTTAATATCTATTTTTGTTTTGTTTTTTTTTTTTGTTTTTTACAAAACTAATAAGCTAGCTAAAAAAAAGTGAAACTTCTAAAAAAGTGAAAATTTACTAAAAAGGCACCCAAATCTGTGGTGAACAGCAGTGAGAAGGCTGCTGGTGCCACACTCTGCTCATGTCCTGAGATGAGAGCTGAGCCTGAACAAGAGTCCAAATCTGGAGACAGGACAAAACTACCAGTACCTGTAGGGCACTGTGGTCGCCCGAAAAGCTCCAGGTGATTAGCTCAGAGACCCCCAGAGTTACCAGGGAGCCTGGTGAGATGACTGGGCACAGCGTAGCCCGGCGTCTCACACAGCTGCTGCTAGTGTTTAGGAAATGGATTCCGCCATGTGAAACACCACTCACCACAGCCCCAAACTATAAAACACTTAGGTGTGAACTTGGTAAGAAGTGTATGAACTGTGACGCCGTAATGCAGGACACAAAAGCCGGCCTAGGAGACCTGTGGCACACTGTCGGCGGAAGGTGGGTGTTGTTGCCACGTCTCCCTTTACATGGTGCACACCTGCAGGTTTTAGGAGAAAAACCTCTGCCTTTTACAAGTAGCTATTACTACTGCACATTAGGAAATGAATTTGACAGGCGGGCAGGCAGATGCTGCCTGAAAGCCCTGCTCCGTGTTACCCGGGAGGCTCTGGCTGACCAGCCACCCCTGCCCTTCAGGCTCTCCCTGCAAAGGGAGCCCTGCTTCTCTGTCCGGCACCATCCCTGTAAGCCACCTGCCCAACAAGGCCATCTGTGTTCACGTCTGCACAGCCATTCTAGCCGGTTATGGGCAGACAGAGAACAGGCTCTCTGAATGGCAGCGTGTTCAGTGAACGGCTCCTGAAATGACATGACTCAGCAGCGCCCCCATATCCCAGGGGCTCCTCCAGGTGACAGCGCCTGGGCAGTAGTTTGTGAAGTGACAGTGGGCATGACCAAGTCCATGCTGACCTGACCCACTGCTGCTGCCCCTGCAGGTACAGCTGGAGGGCCATCGTGGTCCCTAGGAGTCTCAATCCCTCTGGGAAATCTGGGCCCTGCACGTGGCGGGTTCTGGTGTTGCGCACCGACCTGCTCGTCAGTGTAGGCATCGATCCTCCTCTGGCACTCCAGCCACTCCTCGGCAACCCTGCGCAGCTCCTCCTCGGAGCGCTGGTACCGCTGCAGCAAGGTGCTGTACGTGTCCTCGTTGCAGGTGTCGTGTGTCGTGGTTCCCAGCCTATGGAGAGAGGCCTTTCAACAAAAGAAAGGGGTCCAAAGGCTCTGGGCCAGCGACCAGAGGTTTGTTTCTGTTTGTCACCGCCCCTCCCGAGTGACAAGTGAAACAGCCCTGGGTTACTAATCCACATGTGAGCCACCCAGAACAGGAACTGGCATAAAGGAGAACCTCGGAGAAGTGATGGCTCCTGAGAAAAACATTAGTGACCGTCATTGTTTAAAAACCCTAGGGCCGGGCCGGCCGAGTGGCGCATTGCTTAAGAGTTGGCTTGGGACGCCGGCTCTGAGCAGCAGGGCCCTGGTTCGGATCCCACATATGAGGGCCAGAGATGTTGCGCCCTCTACAGCTAAGATGGTGAACAACAGCTCCACCTGGAGCTGGACTGCCGTGAGTCACCAGCAACAGCACAAGCTGCAGTGGGGCTACCATGAGCTACCGTGAGTGGCCGGCAGCCGGCATGAGCCGCCGTCCAACAACCGACAACCGATCTGCCTCACCCGAGAAGAGCGCAATGATGATACCAACATGGGCCAGTGAAGCAGCGTCCTCCTCAACTGGACTGAAGAACCAAAGGACAGCAACTTGTCTGTTCCCCTCCCCTAATTTCCCAATAAAATCTTTAAAAGAAAAAGACCAGGGACTAACCATCTAGTGTGTAAAATGTGGGTGGTGAACTACTCTTCCCTACAGAAATACATTGACCCAGAGAAAACAAAACATGTATTCATTCTACATTCTGTCTTGTTAAGAAAGATGGTGAGATGGCAAATGAGAAAATAAACAGAAAACAAAAGACACACACACAGGTAAACACTGAGAAAAAAGCGTACATTTCTGAGAAAGAAGACATGGGGTTGTGGGTGGCCGGGGAGAGCAGCTGGGGGAGACGGGGCAGGAGATGGGAGGCCTGGGGTTCTCATTAGAAGCCAATCATTTTGTTAATATCTAAACACAATATATCAATGTTTGAACCAAAACAACTGTAATGAAGCCATTCTGACAAGGAATTTCAAAATCAAAGACAACATTTATAATCGCCCAGGAGAACAACGACGGTATACAGGTAACAATCACCGTTGTTTATATAAAGAAACGGGAAGCTACCCACCGGAGATGAATGCTACACAAGAGGGCCCATCTAGACAAAGGGATACTAGGCAATGAGGTGCTTCTTACAAGCTTTATAATCACTTCTATTCATCCGTATACACACACATACACAGGTAACTTACACACATTTTGACATAGAAATGTGACCCTGGTTCAGTAAAGGTATGACTATGGCATCACATTTAAGAATGCGTGTGGGGGTGGCCACAGGAGAAACACCTAGAAGTACCAACTTATTTATGTACCTATGCCTCTTCATGATGATCAGAATTTTATTGCAATGACAACTGATAACTTTACAACAAAGTTAAACAATAAAATGATTTTAAGCGATTTTAAAATTAGGACCTTTCAGTGGGTCCAAATGGCTCCTTCGTCCCTTTTACCTGTATCCACCCCTGGGGGAAGCACACTTGTAGCAACTGTGAAAACACAGAGAGCTTATAAACGGATTGGTGGTTTCAGAAGCTGCCTACACACGTGTCCATCTGAGAAAATCACTTTAAAGAGGCGGCAGGCAGAAATCAGGGGTGACTGAGAAGTTGTTCAGGGAATCCCGGAGGAAGGAAAGAGAAGACTTACACGGTGACTGAGGCTCTCTCAAGGCTGTGTCTGCCTCAGGACACAGAACCCAGAGGCTCGTTCAGGCTTGTCTGGGCTCCGCACGGCGCCTTGAGGGCCCCAAGGCCTGAGAACAGTCTTTCATCTCACGGCAGAGCTGCCCGCAAGCAGGGGTTTTCTCCCCAGCCCGGTTCCTGCATCCTTTCTCATCACAGACCCATGTCCACCCTTCAAACAAACCGCCTTCCACGTAAAGCCACCTGCCCGCTCTGTACCGCCTGGCCAACTGGGATGCTGGGAGCAGAGGCTCAGCCCGCAGCACTCGCGGCCCACTCCCACCGCAAGCGAGGGCTCTCCTGCCGCAGAGAGAAGTCTGCTTTGAACCAGCAGAGGCTTTGCCTCCGGGGGATCCTGGGCCATCCTTGGTGGGGCGACCAGAGCACAATCTGTAGGCACAGGGCTCACTTGAGGGCCAAGCAGGGCTGGAATCCAGAGGAAACGGGCCCCGGGAATGTCCTTTGGGTCAAATGACAACGGCTCAGAAAACAGGGTATCATCTAAATATTAACTTGGCAAAAACACGACAGTGCCATGAAAAGATACTCATGCTAATATCTATTACAAATAATGTGTGAGAGACAATAAGTGATCAGGAGAATAATAAAATCAGTTCGAATAACTTCATCTATGAGCCTAATTAAAATTTTCCCTATCAATTAATACCATATATTAAAAATAAAGAGGACCGGGCCAGCCAAATGGCTCGGTTGGTTAAGAGCACGCTCAAGAGTGAGAGCTGAGCTCTGAGCAACGGCAGTTCGATGCCTAGCCCGAGCTGAGTTGCTGTTGAGCTGCCAACAGGTGGCAGGAGGGCTCAGCTAAAAAATAAATAAATAAATAAATAATAAAATAAATAAATAAATAAAGAGGACCTTGGGTCATAGCTCCTAACATCCACAACAAATAAGCAGACACAGCGAGGCTCCTCGCCTTGCCACAGGGACGGAGCAGAGTCTGAAGGAGACTCTGGTTCTCCCCGCAGCTCCCAGGTGGCCGAGGAGGAGGGCTGGGTGCTCGGTGAGTGGCTGGCTGCAGGACCAGACCTACATCACCACAGGACAGATGGCTCCAGTTCGTTGACAGACAAATTTTAAGGGAAAAGGGGGTGGGCGGCGGGGACATGCAGATTCACAAATCTCAAAAGAATGGAAAGAAATGAGAGGCATGGGGGTCACTGTTTAATGGTGACAATCTTGGGGTGATGGAAAGTTCTGTAAATAGATACTGGTTGATAGGTGACCAACACTGTGAATGTAATAATATTACTGAACTGTACACTTAAAAATGGCTAACATGGTTAAGTTGTATGTTATAGTTATTTCACTACAATTTTAGGAAATTAACGTAATATACCAATAGCCATTGAATTGTATACTTTAAATGAGTGGATTGTATGGTGGTGAATTAATCTCAATAAAGCTGTTCAAAAAAAGAAAGAACTTTCATAACTAAAAACCAGGCAAGACTATGGAAATGCACAGTTGAGTGACAAGAGACTAAAGAAAGGGCCGAGTTTGGCTGCGGAGCAAAGAGGCCCCCAGGGGACTTACTTCTAGGTGGCCTTGCCGGTGTGCTGGGCAGTACCGAAGGGAGGGCCTCCAGCCTGCTAACAATTCACTAAGCTATATGTTTTCATTAAGCGAGGCGATTTTGCTTTGTGCGGTTTTCTGTATCTGTATTTTACTTTTCAATAAAGTTAAATACAGGCCAGAAACAAAGTGTCAATGTTAAACACAACTATAATTTTATGTGTTGTAAATGTGGTCATTATATCAGGGGTTGGTGTTTGTATACAACGTGTTGCAAAACTTTTGCGAGTTAGGTGGACATCGACACTAGAAGCTCAAATCTGACTGATTCTGGGTGCGACAAGGGACTCTGCAGGGGAGCTGACAGAGCTGCTCCTTCGGGTGTCCCAGCCCTCCTGGGGGTGCTCCGCTCCCCTTCTCACCAGCTTCCATCCCGTCTCTATTCCCCTCCCTCTCCGGCTCCTGAAGCGATACTGCAGCTAGACTAACATTCGTCCTAACACACTGCACATCTTTGCAGTTCGACCATCATTTGCATCGAGTGAATGAGAAATCGAGAGCTAGGACAGAGAGAAAACGTGGGGTTCTATAATACAATACATTTCAGGCTTCTGTCACCCACGCACAGTTGGAGGCCAGGCCCAACAAAGTCACTGCCTCACCAGAAAAAGAAAAAACAAGACTAAATTCCCTGGATTCTGGTTGTAAGAACCCCTCTCCGCCAAGATGCACGTCTGTAAAAAGTGCTTTTGCTGGGTTTGAATGTTGTAACTGGGGAGAAAACCAGGTTCTGCATATCAAACGCATGGCTCTGATCACTGTCCGGACTGCTCCGTGAGGGTCGCAGTGAGGACAAGTCTCCGAACACCCACCATGAATTGTCACGGAGGCCATCAGAGTGGGCACAGAAGTGGGGGAGGGGTCAGGGACCCACTGGAGCGCAAACCATGCTGGCAACACTGCTCTGAGCTCCTGTCCAATCCGCCCTAGTAACTGCTCGTAAGGTTACTCCTTCTCCAGCAGTGGGCGCACGGTGGGAACAGTTAAGGCCTCTCTAACAGGACTTAGGGATGCAGGAACAAAGGTTCCTACACATGGGTTTCAAGAGGGAAAACGAGCAACTGGTACATAAGTCAACTACAATAATTTATTTACTTAGAAACAAACAAGTTCCTTTCTTTGTGAATGTGGTCCAACATGGGCATCTAAAGCAGTGACTCCACGTGTGCTGCCCTCAGTGGAAAGCAGGAAGAAGGGCAGAGCCGCCAGGCCGGCTCGGCGCTGTGGTGGTGGCAGGCCCGAGGGGGCCTCCTCACTTCCCCCATCACCAGGGGAAATGCCCCGCTGCTGGGCTTGGCACACAAGGGGACGTGCCAAGGAAGATCTGCACCAGTAACACAAGCCACGCCGTGGGCATGTCTGAGGCACACGAAAGGGTAGCCAGTCCTTCCCCAGTGTCTGGGAGCCTCCCTGGCGATGAGCGCCCATGCTAGGCCCTGCTCCTCATCTCCCTCCCCCCACGCCTTCTCACCATCTCCCCGCACAGACTACCCCACAGCAACCTGACCACCCATGAGTCTTATCAAGGTAAAAATGCTGTGTTTACCACAGCTTTTCCTTATTCATGAGGCATTTGTGGTGATAAATCTTAGTAGCATTACTATTGTGTATTTTAAAGTTTAATCATAATACTCTTGGGGTTTGGAGTGTTCTGCCCAAACTGCATTTTTTCCAAAACCTCGTGATTTTCCCCGCGAGCAGGTCCACGCTGCAGCGGTGCTCCGGTGCACAGAGCTGTCACGCACGGGCCACAGCAGAGGGAGGCCTCAGACCCACCTGATCTGTGACAGCAGAGCCGGCAGGTTGCTCTGGAGAAGCGGCTCTGAGAAGACCAGGGTCTCAAACAGGTGCTTGTTGTGCAGTTCCCACGTCACCCGGAACTTCTTCAAGTGCTCGCTTTCCTGGTTAAACAGACAAGGCAACAGAAGACGCGCCGGGCTGATGAGACCCGGGACTCCAGGCACCCTCCACCCGCCCCACTCACAGGCCCGGAGGCTTCTGCTCACGGCGAGCCATGGTCCTGCCAGTCCCAAAGCCGACACTGACGGAGGCCTCTGCCCACAGACATGGCCTGCAGCCTCCCTTCTAAAGAGCTCACACAAAAGGAAGGGGTGGCGGTTCCCACAGGTAAGGGAGAACAGAGGAGGAGAAACAAGGGCACACATCTGAAGGTCATTTCTTACAATCATGCTTGCGAAATGTACCCAAAAGCCTATTTTCTGACCAATGTAAATGTACGTGAGTCCTTCGACACCCAAGGACGTCCTTTTCTCGCCTATCCTGAGGAGCTTCCCCACCGACGACAGGAAATGCAGGCAGACTCATCAATTACTTTAGACAACTTTCAAACATCTGGGAGTGAGCTGGCCGTCACAGAGCGATGTCCACTTGCCCTCAGCAGATGACCAGGACCGACAGCGTGGCCCTGCCCGAAAGCAGCGTTCCCTTTTCGCAGATCTGGCTGTAACCGTGCACGCGTGAACCCAGGCTTCCATCTGCAAGCTCCATACACACGTCCTTGTGTTGGCATCACCATCTGTCCCTGGCCGAGGGCTCCTTACCTAATGACTGGACCCTGGAAACTGCTTAGCGTGACTCCTTGTTTGCAGGTGGCTCGGTGACTACATTTAGTGGTCTGTTCCTGTTTACAATTAGCCAATCGGAGATGATCACACCTGGAGATGTGAGTCAATGGCCTAGACGTGAAGATTCTGTGAAGATTCTGACGACTGGCTGGCACAGGGGACGCTGAGAACAACTAACCCACCCGTGCCCGAGCACATACGAGAACGTTGGGTACAGCAGCGACACCGCTGTGCCACGTGCGTAGGCCAGCTCCGCTAGTTACAGCCTCCTCACACCCTGAATGTGGAGGAGAGGCTCAGCTAGGACCTGAGACACGTGCAAGGGCTCCCTCATATCCTCCTTGATGCCGGCAACGTCACAGCACCCGCTCCCACTGCACACTTTACGCAACACCAGCGCCTCCCACATCCAGATGTCTCCCTCATTTCACACCCAGCACCTCTCAGAGCCATTACTCAATGCAGGAAAGCTGGGAGTGGCAGAGATCAGGCCTGGGACCGATCAACTCAGCCCCTGCAATGAGAGGGTGTCACCGACAAGGTGCTTGTAGCGACATGGCCACAGACGAGTGTAAAACAGACACGTATAATGGGCTTCACAGGGACCACTCTGCGCAGGCTCTGTGCCAGCCACAGGCACAGCAAGATGAACCAGAGGTCCCTGTCCTCCATCCCCAGGGACACAGGGGCAGGCCATGGTCTGATGTACAATTCATCTCTCGGACCAAGAACACGCAGGAGCTAAGGCAGCAGCAGATCAGGCCCCAGCCAGCGGGGGGTGCAGGGCCGGGCCCCTGTAAATCTTCCAAGACAGAGCCGGTGACCCTTGTCTGCCAGCCTGTGAGCAGCAAGCTACAACACGAGGCCACAGCTGCGGCTTTCTGGCCTGATGTTCACTAAAGGTGACTGGGAGAAGACTTATTTCTGGAGATGTCCGGCGCTTTTTATGAACTATGAAGTTATACTTCCAGGTGAGGCTCGAGTGAGAAATAGCAGACCCCAAACCCATTGCACAGTCTGACACCAACAGGGATAGTAACCACACGTGCTTCCTGTAGGCCAGTGCTGTTCTCAGCACCAGCAATAACCCTGAACTTGGGGCTTCCGCCACGCCCCATTCACAGGCCAGAAACTGCCCACAGAGGCCGGGCAACTTGCCCAGGGCCTGCCGGACCTGTGCTGTCACAGCTGCTGTGAGAGGTGAGCCTGTGGGGATGGCTGTGCCCCACGGCCTCTGGAAGCACCTTTCTCTGCACATGTACTCACGGGCCCTACAGGGTCAGGGCAGGCGCTGTCGTCTGAGAAGCCGATGGAGTCAGCTGTGAATCAGACGGCTGGATCTGCACAGCACGTGAACTTGCGGCTTCATGGAGAACTAGCCATTTGTGCCCAAACATCAAATTTGAGCTTTCCAGCAAAAAAGAGGACTTCGGAAAACTTGTACCTGCCACTGTGGCTACTGCAGGTCTTCCCGACGAGGACCGTTTTTTATGCTGCGCTCCGCATTGCAGGACCTGCACAGCTCACTCGGGGAACCAGAGTTTTCTAAACAACCAGCGCGCAGTCAGAAAACCACGCGTGCACAGGTCCATGCAAAGTGCGAGCCACACCAGCGGGTGCTGGTGCACGGCGTGCAGTCGGTTGCTGATTCGGTTTCAGAGACACTGCGACTGCATGGGCTCTGGTGCACTTGGAAGGAAGTGTGCCCACAGCAACCCAAAGGCTGGTGAGGCAGTCTTCCCTCCCCACATGCAGCTGTGCGAGGCCCAACTGCCTTCCCCTGCTTCCGCCATAACACCCAGGGCGCCAGGCTGGGCCAGCGGATATGAGGAGCCAGGGGTCCTCTATGCAGCCAGGCACTAGAGATCTCCAAAATGTCAACCATACCCCCCTCTTCTTACTAAATATGTTTTGTTTTGGAAAATACCTATTTTTTATTTAAAATTTGCTATTTACGTTACATAATAGGCTTATTACTTTTCGAAGTCATTTGATATTTTAAAATTTCTCTTTTAATGTCAATACAGTAAATACTGACAGATCAAATCCACACAAACAAGAGCTTTTTGGGGTCCTCAGTTTAAAGTCACAAGGGCCCCAAGTCCACAGCGGTTGAGAACTGCCACTCTGAGGCACTGACCTTGTCTTCTCTTAGCTCTGTGAATTCTTCGCACGGCAGAGAGTGCGTGGTGGTGGGCCCGGAAGGATGCTCGCATCCATTTATGAACCTCCTTGGATCCCAATTTGAACACCCCAACCACAAGAAGAGATTTTTGAGATAACTGGTAAATGTTTATATGGATGGGGCGTTAGTCAATAATGAGAAGCCACCATCAGGCTGTAGGCGTGACAACGTGCTGTGCCTACGTAAGGTGATGTCAGCCTCCAGAGTGATCTGAGCCGCCCGACTTTTCTGGCCACCTGGAGGCACTTGCGAAGTCACTTCTAGGCTAGAGCTTTTCACACCACACCAAGAGCATGTGTTCAGACCACACACTGCGTGGCAGCAGGCTTCCTGCTCCACAATCTTGGGAGGACTGTACACCCCGACCCAGACCTGGTCACAATGGGCCTATGTCCCAGCCCTCCCTCCAGCGTGGGGTCTCTCCTCGCCCTGACACTCAGGTAAAATCATTTGTGGTCCCCAGATGACATGCAGGCCCCACCCTGGAATGGACTTAGGCTGTACCCCATCTCCCAGGATTAGAAGAAATCCGCGGGTGAACGTTGGGTTTTGAGCCCGTGAATTTCCCAGCCCCGAGGCCTCTTGCCTCCCATGCCACCTCAGCGACGTGCTTTCAAAGGCTGTAACTGGGATTAGTTTGTTATCCAGAAACTCAGTTTTTTCCCTTGGAGAGGCTTCGTTCAGGGTATCACCTGCTATACCCCTGGAAACCAAAGTCAGTAACTCCACGTGTAAATAACATGAAATGAATCACTGACTTGATGCTTAAAGTCCGTGAGTTCTTTTCAAACCACAAAAATACATTTCAATGTAAACTGCTAGGAATTTGCTCCAATAAGTGTGGGTCAAATTAATTTTTGTCATAAAATAGCACCCTGCTCCGACTACCCAAGGGCCTGCATGGAGGCGGCCGGCCTCAACTCTGTGAGCACCGGGCTCGGGCAGACAGGAGACGCACCCAGCACTCGGGGAGGCACTGGATCAGATAGATGCTCAGGGGACACAGGGAGTGCTGTAGAAACGCAGGACAGTAGAGTGGCGCACCACAGGCAAGCCGGCCGGCTCGGTGACCGTGTCCCCGTCCCTTAGAAATGGGCCCTGACGCAGAGCTAACTGCCCTCTGCCATCCTGACAGTAGCCGCTGTCCTCAAGGCTGCAGAGTCACTTAAGGAATGGCAACGTCTACTGAGTGGTGCTGGAGGCAGTCCCTGAATCTCCCAAAATACTCTGCAAAATTATGTGTATGTAAATTTTTCTGGCGAGAAGGTCAATCAACTTTAGAATCATATAAAGATGACTACCCTAAAATCTTAGGAACCACTGTTTACTACATTTGTTTCAAGATGTACCTTTACCACTAACAAAGCACCCAATTGTAGCCTGGTGAAGTACCATTTAATAAAATTTAAGTGATGATGAAAAACTCCACAGACCGTTAGTAAATGGGTGCTTTTGTGACAGTCAAGACACGAGCAGCTAGTCTCTCTGGGGACAGTGGTCGCTTTCCAACCAGCAGGCGCTAAGGATGCCCTGGATGGACCCCCAGTTCACCCAGTTCCCAGTGACTAGCCTCTCTTTGCCACCTGTCCTCTCACTCACCTGTGCTCATTTACTTTTGGAGGTGGGCCCAGGCCCAGGGGGACACCCTGTCCCCTCTAGAACTGTGGGATGCCTGCAGGGTGTGGACAGCACCTTACTTGACTGTGAGCCCGTCCTTAACCCATTGGGCTGTTGAGTGATCAAGGACTGAAAGCCCCCGGGGGCTGTGACAGGCCCCGTGCGTATCCCCACCGCATGAGCCTGTCCACAGCTGGCACGACAAACCACGTATCTTTCTTGTCCCATTAACGCACAGCGCACACTGTCCTCACCTCACCACCCCTCGTGCCTAGCTCCCTAGGCCACAAGCTCCGCAGACAGTGTTTCCATGGTGTGTCGCCTCATGTCAACCCACTAACACTTTTGTCCTGCTGCCTGGGCCTCACGGGGAGGAGACTGAGGGTTTCACCCCACCACACAGCCCTCTGTTCCCAACGAAACACGGGTGGCTGTCTCACCAGAGTGCCAAGGAAGGTGCTGATGGCACGGGCCGCCTGGCAGAGGGCGCCGTATTCCTCGAGGAGCAGGGACACGAACTGGTGCGCCTGCGGGGGGCCCTGCAGGGCGGCCGGCGCCTTCACCCTGGACACAGCCGACAGCTGCCGGAGCAGGCGCACCTTCATCTCCAGCACGTACTCCCGGGCCTGCTGTTCCAGCCGCTGGTACAGCTGGTAGGGGTCCCTCTCGCAGAGCCTGCAAAGAGAGAGTCACCTTCACCTGCGACCCCAAGGTGCCCTTCACAGGCCCTTTTATATCCGAGAGCACCTTCCCTAAAGCCTTTCCCAGGAGCCTCCCCTGCATGACTGCCAGAACCTCTCACACCCATGAGAGGTGTGGTCACGCCACTTGCGACCCGGGCCAGAGAGTGCCAGCACCTCCCCAAGTCATCATTTAGGGGCAGAAACACGGTCATTTACTGAGAGCTTAATCTGCGCCAGAGCTGTCACACGTGTTAGCTCAGTCACCCCACGATGGGCGCTGTTCTCACACACGTTAACTCAATCACCCTGCAGTGGGTACTGTCTCTCTCACTCGTGTTAGCTCCGTCACCCCACGATGGGCGCTCTCTCATATGTGTTAACCTAGTTCCCCCCCACAATGGGCGCTGTCTGCCACACATGTGTTAACTCAGTCACCCTATGGCGGGTGCTGTCTGTCACGCATGTGAAACCTGAAGGCACAGGCCGGGTAAGTTGCTGGAACTCTCACAGCCAGCAGGTGGCAGAGTGGACACACCAGCAGCTGGCTGGAGATGCATCTTCTCAACCCCTGGACTACTGAATACAGAAGGCTGAAGACAATACTTCTGAATGCTTAACAGGGTGATTCCTACGTGAGGAATGCAGCAGATTGTTCCTTCCTTTTTCCTAGGGATTCAGTATTTAATCTAAATGGCCTTTATTATTTTTATAATCAGAGGAAACTTAGAGACAGTATATCTCTTTTAATTATCCCACCAAAAAAAACTGGTAAAAGTGTATAAAATAAAATTTGTAAGGCAAAGAGCAAGAAAAAAATTAATGTGTGCCCCTTCTCCACAAGGCCACGGTAACATTTTCACGAATTCCTTTATTAACTTGGAGATAATCTAATTTCCAAACTTGTTCTGCAGTATTTGACTTTCCTTTAATTGTGTACTTCTAGGAGCTTCTAGATGGGAACTGAAAACCACCAAACTACAACTCCGATGTCCACCTGTAGCCCATCATAGGGTGGACTCTTTCTAAAACACGAGTTGTAAAATGCATTATGTTCCAGTTCCTGGGTTTCACATAATGGATCCTTTCATCTGCTGAAACCACATCTGGTCAAAAGAGAAGAATGTAAGTTGTCACCTATTCCCATTTTAAAATGACCACATCACCTCTGTCGCAGAAGAGCCAAGTACAATCCAGCAGTGGAACACGGGACTTATATTGGGACTTCGGAAAAGTCATGACGCACGTTTGCAACAGATGGCACTAGCTCACTTTTGGAGGCACTAGAGTCATCCGCATCTATGTTATCACTACGCCATTTGACGGCTGACAGTTCTACTGGGCCGTCGGGGAAGGTCATGAGGTATTTTTTTTCTCTGTTTCCTGTTTTTCAATGCAAAAATGCATCATGACTTTCCCGACGACCCAATAGCTTCATTCTTAAAAAAAAAAATTGAGCAATCTGGTTGAATTTTGGAGATTTTACAACAAGTTGAAGACGGAAGACCAAACTGTGCATTTTTGCCATATTGTACTGTTTTAATTCCATTAAGGGAAGAACGCGCGTCAAGCTTGTGAAAAGTTGCCTAAAGTTTATAGTGACAATGCTGTACAAGAACGTCAGTGCCAACCATGGTTCACGAAATTCCACGCTGGTGATTTTGATCTCAACGATGATCCTCCGTCAGGGAGGTTGATGACGACAAAGTAAAGGCATCGATTGAGTCAAACCCACGTTACACGACATGAGAGATTGTAGAAACATTGAACACGCATCATTCAAGCGTTCACGAGCACCTGAAGAAGCTGGGATACATCAGCAAGCTCGATATTTGGGTTCCGCATGAGCTCAAAGAAGTTCATTTGATGGCGCTATAAACATCTGCACTATGCTCATTAAACATGAGGAAAATGATCCTTTTTTGAAGCGGCTGGTAACTGGTGATAAGAAGTGGATTGTTTACAACAATGCGGTGCACAAATGGTCTTGGTCATGTGATGATTCGCCTCAAAAGACATTGAAAGCAGACGTTCATCAGAGGAAGGTTATGCTCTCAGTGTGGTGGGATTTTAAAGGTGGCGTGTTTTTCGAGTTTCTACCAAGAAACCAAAAAATCAATTTCAATGTGTACTGTCGGCAATTGGACAGTTTGAACGAATCCATCATCCAAAAAGGTCCAGAGCTTGTTAATTGTAAAGGAGTTGTGTTCCATTGCGACAACAGAGACCACACACAAGTTGATCACCCATCAAAAATGACTGGAGCTTGGATGGGATGTGTTGCCACACCCACCATACTTGCCTGGCCTTGTGCCATCAGACTCCACTTGTTTCGCTCTCTTCAAAACTGCTTGTGTGGTATAACGTTCAATTCAGATGAGGCTGTAAATCAGCACCTTGTTCAGTTTTTCACAAATAAAGACAGGTCCTTCTATGAATGAGGAATTATGAAGCTCACTGAAAGACGGCAAAATGTTATCGAACAAAACGGGCAATATATCGTTGATTGATCTTTGTTCTTTATATAAATAAGTGACCTTTGAAAAACATAGACAAAATACGTCACGACTTTTCCAAAGATCCTATATGTAACGTGGCTGGAGAAATGGTAAAAATCAAAGGGATTCCCTTCCTGGGTAGTACATTTAAGATAGACAAATTAATTTTCAGTGTAACAACCTAGTATAATATCCTCTGAAACAGAATGTATTTCATCTGTTAAAGGAAAGCCACACTGGACTCAAATGAAACAGGAACAAACAAACTTACAAGCAGACTGAACACCTCTTTCTTAGTTCTCTTATTGCAGCACGGTGAGATTGGACACCCATTTTAGCTTATTTCGTTGTCCATTTCTGCATCTTACAAATTTGATGAAATGATCGTGTGGTTGGTAGGTTTGCAAACAGATTTTGTTCAAGTTCTATGACCAGGAGTCGGGAATGTGCTGAAGATGCTGGGGAGGCTCATGCGTGCATCGCACACACGCGGGCACGGCGCTGGGGAGGCTCACGCGTACATCGCACACACAGGCATGCGCGCTGGGGAGGCTCACGGGTACATCACACACACAGGCATGCGCACTGGGGAGGCTCACACGTACATCGCACACACGGGCACGCGCGCTGGGGAGGCTCACGCATACATCGCACACATGGGCCTGCGCGCTGGGGAGGCTCACGGGTACTTCGCACACACACGGGCACACGTGCTGGGGAGGCTCAGGGGTACATCGCACACATGGGCACGTGCGCTGGGGAGGCTCACAGGTACATCGCACACACACGGGCACTCGTGCTGAGGAGGCTCATGTGTGCATCGCAAACATGCGGGCACGGCGCTGGGGAGGCTCACGCGTGCATCGCACACACACGGGCACACGCGTTGGGGAGGCTCACGGGTACATCGTACACATGCGGGCAAGCGCGCTGGAGGCCGCGCCTGATGCCAACGCTGCTCCGCCCTCATGGCTCACACAGCAAGGCACATAGAATGTAACTGTAGGTGGCGGCTGTAACAGCATCAAAAAGAAGGTAAGGGGATAAGGAGTGAAGTGGGAAGCCCCTTGGATTTTAGATATGGTGGCCTCTCTGAGGAGGTGACTGAAGACTAATGTGAACGATGGAAAGGAGGGGAAAACAAAAATACCCTGAAAAGGGAAGTACGTTCAAGACAGAGAGAAGAGCAAATGCAAAGGCCCTGGGGAAGAAATCAAGGGCCTGAGAAGAGGGAGATGAGGCGGGCCGAGGGCCGAGCCAGGTCATACAGCGTGCCAGGGGCCACAGAAAGGAGGAGCGGGCTCTCAGCAGCCGTCCTCCCAGACGGCCCTTGGCTGACGTGCGGGCATTTAAACAACGAAGGAATGTTCTTGGACACAAAGACTAGGAGAAACACACCGCATACGCCACAGGCACCCCTGTAATGGGGCGTGGACTTCTCCCATTCTTCAGTGTATTGCATTGTTAGAAAAAGGGCAAACCTCATAGCCTCTGCCATAACATCCCTCACCTGCAGTTATTTGCTGAATGTTTTCTTTCAATTGTCTCTTACTTGAGCCTCTTCCTAAGTTGTAAAGGCACGGATTTGATGTGCAGGTTACGTATTTTTTTCTCATACTCACCAGGAAACCTAACTTCTAAAAGAGGCACATACCACCTGGAACCATCTCACAGACACCAGAGGCTCAGACGTCCAACCCTGTACACACTAGCCCAATTCACCAGTGAGTTACTATAAGCCGCGGCCTATCCCTCCCATCCCAGGATCACCTTAGTGCACATCACAGGGTGCTGCATTCAAAATGTGAGAAAGAGGGGCCGGCCGAGTGGCGCAGTGGTTAAGCGCTGGCTTGGGAAGCCAGCAGCCCCGGTTCGGGTCCCACATATGAGGGCCAGTGACACTGCCCTCAAAAAAAAAAAAAAAATGTGAGAAAGAGACCCAAGTGAGAATCATCCAGAAACGTCTAGCTCAGATTTACTGCTTTTATTGCAACATTTCAAAAAAGGGAGAAGAGGTGCAACAAACTAAGAAAGAATCAAAATCACATCCACCTCAAATTCTGTATTGTCACGAACATGAGGTGTCACCAAAGAGCAGACCCGCACTGTAAACCAGCCTGTGTGGGGACACTCCCGTGGGCAGGCCTGCCACAGCGGCCTCCACTCCCGCAGTGTGTGCGGTCTCAAGCCGCCGACCGCACGCAGCCTCAGTTTTGTCACCTCCTTGCTGTCTTGAGAAGGTGCTCAGTGCCCCTGACACAGTCAGTACTCAGAAGGCTGTGTCACTGTCAGTGTGAACACTAAGAAATGTACCGCGTCTTTTCTGTGTCACCTCCCTTCCGTCACACGCACTTCGCGTTTCATCGGAGCGCGTCTGGAACCTCCCCAGAGGACCTGCTCGGGCTGGGCGGCCTGAAGGCGCACTGCGCCCCGCTCCCCCAACCCTGAGGGGGCCCACCCAGCAGAGGCGAGGGGGGCATGACGCGGGGACCCGGTACCTATCCACGAGCTCCTGCACCCCGTCCTTGTCGGGCACCAGGGACTGGTCCTGGTCGTCGGCCAGCGGGGTCCCCGCCTGGCGGTAAATGCAGCGGACCATGTAGCGCACCTCGGACCAGCAGCTCCGCAGCGGCTGCGGCTCCCGCTCCGCGTCGGCCGAGGTCTCCCTGTGAGGCGGCACGAGAGGGCGGCAGGTCAGGGGCGGTCTGTGCAGCCCGCCCGCCCCGCCCGCCCCGCCCCGCCCCGCCCCGCCGGAGCGCCTCTCTCCTCCCTCCCATCGGCTCTGCTGTCGCTGCCGGAGGGCCCCGGGGCCGTGGGCTGGCCCGGCCCGGAGACCTTCGTCTCCGGGAGATGTCAGCCCTCCGCTCCTGACAGCCCCCGGGGCGCTGACGGCAGGGCCCCCTGGCCTTGGCCATCCAGCGCGCGTGAGGCCGCTCTGCGCGCACTGGGCCCTGGCCTGGCTCCTCTGCGCGCTGGCCTTCGCCGCCGTGGTCACCGCCCCCCGGCCCCCAGTCTCCTCCGACGTGGGGTTCCGATGACTGAGCTCACGCCCGGCTTCCTGCCGGGGACTAGCTCGTTAGCCCTCAGGCAGGAAGGACAGCCCTCTCCCCCTCAGCCCCAGGCCGCTCGCCAGCGGGCGGCATTTCTGAAAAGGCCCACTTCCTATTCCCGCTCCAGCACCTGCTGGGCTGGCCCAGAACCCACTCTCCCGCGGCGCCCTCTGGTACCTGCGTTCGCTGCAGGCCTCGCAGGCACATGCCGCGTCCGAGGGCAAAGGCTGGGTGCCCAACGCTAGCCTCCCACCGCCGGCCTCCACCTGGGACCCGCCCAGAGGAGCGTGCAGAAGAAAGTCTTGGCCCTGCTTGAAAGAGAGAGAGTGGCACAGACTAGTTATGTTCCAGCGCTCAGGCACGGGTTTCAGATAAGTGCCTTTCAGAAAACATGCAAAACCATGACATTGAAAATATGTTAACTGACATTACACAGGAAACTTTCCTCTTTGACACCCAAGAATTTTGTTTGGAACCCATTATTTGTTTACCGTCTCACAGTTATATGGTAACCCTTTTGAGGGCAGCGAACAATTTCTTTCATTCTTTGCAATGGACGATCCTACAGGCAGTGACACTGTAGTGGCCATCCCCAGGCAGTGCCGTGGCCAGTCACCTGACATGGCGCTCACTGGAAACCTAGTGAC
Source organism: Aselliscus stoliczkanus (assembly GCA_033961575.1). Taxonomy (NCBI): domain Eukaryota; kingdom Metazoa; phylum Chordata; class Mammalia; order Chiroptera; family Hipposideridae; genus Aselliscus; species Aselliscus stoliczkanus. The sequence continues at coordinate 142,222,383 of CM066734.1, forward strand.
CACCTCTAGCCCGGCGTCGAGTGGCCGGGGCAGAGGCGTCCCTGGCCCTCGGAAGCCCAGAGGCTGAGCCGCTGCTCTGACTGGGAACGCGAACACTCTGGAAGCATGAAGCAGGCCCGGCCCCAACACTGCCTAAAAGGCATCACCAACAGCCACACAAACGGCTTTTCTCCCTGTTTCTCCTGTCTCAGAACATCCTCCCACTACCCGCCCAGCCGGCACCTTGGCCTCCGTGCCAGGGCCAGAGAGGGACCCTGTTATCTGGGAACGTGGCTCCAATCTTAGAGCTGGAGGCCCCCACCTGGTGAAGAAAGGTGTTAAGGCGCCTCCTGCACGCAGGGCTCACTGACAGGGCTGCCAGGGCCCCCGACAGCCTGAGCAAAGGGCAGAGTCGTGGGAGACACCTGAGGGAAATCTCACACAGAGAGAACTGCACGGCCCCTTCACCTGTCACCCCTCTGTGGGTTCTATCTGTCCCAGAGTGGCCCAGGTCTCACTCCATGGCTGGGTGTTTGTTCAGGTTTGGTCAGACACTTGTAGCATCACCCCAGTTGGCTATTGGACAAAGCACAAGGCCTATCATGGGTCCGTTGGAGTTTGGGCACATGGACACCGATATGTGGCTCCGAAAAGGGTGGGAGACTAGCCAGAGCCTCGCCCATGGGCAGTGGGGTGGGGGAGCCAGCCCCCACAATGTGGGAGGCCAGCGCTCTCTGAGGGTGGGCTTGCGTCATTATGACAGAGGCTGACCGGAAAAGGGGGTTAGACACCTTGGGGTGTCACACAGAGTCCCTGTAGACAGCCCAGTGCACAGTCCTGACGGAGGTCTAGGAAAATCTAAAGCAAAAGCCACCCACTATGGGGCCACCTGTTTGGACCTCGGGCCCTGGTCACCAAAGAGAGCCTCAAAGAGCCTGGCACAGAACAGACACCCCAAGTCTTCCTGCCCAGAGCTTCCTCTCTACCTGGGAAGAGCCACAAAGGTACAAGGGAACAGACAAGGCCCAGTGCCCTCCACCCCACAGCCTTCCCTTGGCGATTCCTGACATCACCCACTAAAGCTGGGAGGGAGCTGTGAACTAGATGAGACATTCGAGGTTTCTGCAGATTGAACCAGACACCTGGAGATGAGACAATCCTAACACCAGGGGTGACAGGAACGGGGATGGGGTCCGACTGGAATGTGATCGTGGGGCAGCTTTACAGGCAGTGGTGGAAGGCCCAGGCAGCGCCCCAGCGGCACCGAGTTGGGTTGCCGGGGTGGAGGTGTGTCCTCCTGTCCTACGCAGATGTGTTTCTCTGTCCACTGCTGCCAGCCCACACTGACCATGGCTACCTCTTGGCTGGCATCCTGGCAGCCTTCCATGTACTGTGATGCTTTGTTCCAGCAGCAGGCAGAGGGGCAGTTCCAGTGCAGGGGACACGCAGCCCGCAGGGACCTCCCTCACTCAGAAACAAACTGAATTTCCTAAGACCACGTCCTGCCCAGAGCGCTAATCCACTGTCTGGATGGCTCCCGACAGCACTGACAGAACTCTCTCCCTGTCACCCTCAGCAAAACCTCACCTACTGCGGAGGCCACTGGGCCTGTGACAACTTTCTGCCTCTCCGTGCCAAATCCCCGCTTCTCGGCCCGCGCTGACAGAGGGACAGCAGGGGACGCTGGAGGGCCACTGCGGAGCAGGACTCTGCCTCTGTCCCCAGCTCCTCTCAGCGAGCCCACCAGGCCCGCCCCCAGCGCCCTCACGGCACCCTCTCGGAGGAGGGCTCCTTGCACGTCCTCCTCCAGCCCTCGCCCAGGCCCCCCATGGCGGGCTGTTTCCTGGGCCCGCCAGGCCTTCCACAGGTCTGGGAAGCTGACCTCCTCTTACTAGTTAGTTATTCTGACGTTAAAGTGTCCCTGTTCATGTCCGACCTTGACCACCCCAGTTAATCTCTTCCTCTTTCAACTGCTATCTGAAATGCAGGAGCTCTCCTTGCTTTCCGGCTTTCGCCTGCCTTCATCTCGGGATGATCAGCCCCGAGAGCAGGGCCCTTTTGGACCCGCTGCTCAGCACTAGTACCAGCGATGCCTCCTGACACGCAGGGCACAGGGCAGACTCGACAGCAACCCGAACCTGGAGAGCAACATTCCTGGGTGACAAGGAATGAAGTTAGGACTTTTACAACAGGGCACATGATGACTATACAGTAAATCCTTAAATGAACAACAAATTAAATGTAAAATAGAAAGGTAGAAATAGGAAACTTCAGAGCAAAAACTAACCAAATAGAAAACAGAAAAATCAATTCAACCAAAATGTGGTTTTCTGAAAAGATCAATAAGCACGATACACCTCTAGCCAGGCTATCAGGAAAAAAAGACCAAATTCAAACAACTGATACATCAGGAATGAAAAGGGTGGAGAGGGCATTTGACATAAAATGACAAATTTCCTTTTCCCCCCAATTTTATAAACATGAAATTGACATGCATCACTGTATAAGTTTAAGGTGTATAGCACAATGACTTGACTTACACATATTGTGAAATTATGTAAACGTCTGTAAAAACAAAAATTAAAGCTCACTCATGAAGAAACAATACCTTTTATCAAATAAAATGAACTCATTGAACAGGGAAAAATTAAATTGAACTCAAAATCTTCCTAATAAGGCAACTTTGGGTCAAGATAGCTTCTCTACGGAATTCTACCAAACATTTAAGGTAGAAATAATACCAATTCTACACAAACTTTTCCAGAAAATTAAACGGCATCTTTCCTAATACATTCTATGTGGTATTATCCTGACACCAAACCACACAAAGAGATTGTTAGAAACGAAGCCTCTAGACTAATATCCTCCATGAACACAAATGCAAAATCCTAATAAAACATTAGCAAATCCAATACAGCAACCTATAAAAAGGATCATACATACATCATGACCAAGTGCGGATTATCCCAGGAATGCAAGGTTCTTTCAACATTAAAAAAAAAAATGACCATAATTAATTTTGTTAACTAAAAAACAATAACAAAACCTCTATGACCATCTCAATAGATGTAAAAAAAAAGTTTGACGAAGTTAAATATCCATTCATAATAAATCTCAGCAAACTAAAAACAGAAGTAAACTTCTTCAACCTGATCTACAAAATCCTACGACTATCACACACTTAACAGTAAAAATCTAACTGCTTTCCCCCCAAGACTGGGAAGAGGGAAGGATGCCTACTCATGCCACTCATATTCAACATCATACTGGAGATCTTAGTTAATGGAATAAGGCAAGAAAAAATTAAAAGACATATAGATCGGAAAGGAAGAAACATATTATTTGTAGATGATGTGATCATCTATGTGGAAAATCCTAAGGAATCTACCAAAAGACCACTAGAATTAATAATTGAGTTTTCACAGGATAGAAGGTCAATTATACAAAAAAAAAAAAAAAAACCCACAAAAAAAACACACCCAAAATTGTATTCTATATACTAGCAATAAACAATTGGATATTGACAATTTTTAAACTACCATTTCAGATAGCAAGAAAAGATGAAATACTTTGGAAATTTTTCAATACACTTTGTACAAAGCCTGTAAAGACTACAATATTATTCTAAGAATAAATTTAAAAGACGTAAATAAATAGTAATACCATGCTCATGGATTGGAAGACTCAATAATCTCAGTTCTCCCCAAACAGGTCTGTAACTCAACACGATGCAGACTAAAATCTCAGCAGGCCTTTCTGTAGAAACAGGCAAGATGATTCTAAACTTTACGTGGGAACACAAGGGACGCATTAGAATACCCAAAACACTTTTGAAAAAACAATAACAAAGCCGGAGGACCTCTACTACCTAATTTCGTGACTTACTATACAAAGCTTCTGGAATTGAGGTACTACGGTGCTGGGAGAAACAAGATGGTATGTATGTAAAGTGGAACAGAGTCCAGAAGCGTCAGACACATACACAGCATCAACTGATTTCTGACAAAGATGCCAAGGTAATTCAATGAGGAAAAATAGTGTTTTCAACAAAGAGTCCTGGAACAATTTAGGTATCTATATACAAAAAGGTGAATCTCAATTCTTATTATACTTTACAAGAGATACAAAACTTCACTCAAGGGGCGCCCGGATGGCTCAGCTGGTGAGAGCACATGTTCTTAACAAGTTTTGCCAGTTCGGCTCCCACATGGATGGTGGGCTGCACCCCCGCAACTAGATTAAAAACGGCAACTGGACTTGGAGCTGAGCTGTGCCCTCCACAACTAAGATTGAAGGACAACTTGACTTGAAGTTGATGGGTCCTGGAAAAACCACACTGTTCCCCCCAAAAACACACTATTCCCCAATAAAGCTTAAAAAAATATACGAAAAGAAAATTTACTCAAAATGGATCACAGAGGGTGGCCAAGTGGCGCATCAGTTAAGAGTTGTCGGGCTGGCTGAGTGGCGCATTGGTTAAGAGCTGGTTTTGGGATGCCAGCAGCCCCAGTTCGGATCCCACATATGAGGGCCAGTGACACTGCCCTCTACAGCTAACAACAGCTCCACCTGGAGCTGGGCTGTGCGAGCCCCGGTGATGGTGTAGGCTGCAGCCCCTGCTGCAGTGGGCTGCCATAGGCTACAGTGAGTGGCCGGCAGCCAGCGTGAGCGGCCAGCAGCCGGTGTGAGTGCCAATAGCCACGGTGAGCGACCATCCAGAGGCCGGCGACCAATCTGCCTCATCCGGGAAGAGCGCAATGATGATACCAACATGGGCCAGTGAAGCTACGTCTTCCACAACTAGACTGAAGAACAAAAAGACAGCAACTTGTCTGTTCCCCTTCCCCAATTCCCCAATAAAAAATCTTTAAAAAAAAAAAGAGTTGTCTTGGGACACCAACTCTGAGCAGCAGGTCCACTGGTTCGGATCCCACATGAGGGCCAGTGACGCTGTGCCCTCTACAGCTAAGATGGTGAACAACATCTCCACCTGGAGCTGGGCTGCTGTGAGTAGCCGGTGACTGTGTAGGCTGCAGCTGCTGCTGCAGTGGGCTACCGCATGCTACAGTGAGCAGCCAGCAGGCAGGGTGAACTGCCATGGGCCACCGTGAGTGGCCGTCCAATGGCCAGAAAGCGACAGCCTCACCCGAGAAGAGCACAATGATGATACCAACATGGGCCAGTGAAGCAACGTCCTCCACAACTAGACTGAAGAAAAGGACAGCAACTTGTCTGTTCCCCTTCCCCGATTCCCCAACGCTGTTCCCTCTCCCAATTCCCCAATAAAATCTTAAAAATAATAATAATAATAATAATAATAATGGATCACAGATCAAATGTATAAGGTCAAGCCACAGACATCCAGAGAATAACACATGGCAAAATTTTTATAACCATAAGTAGCAAAGATTTCTTACATCGAACACAAAAGGCCCAAATCATTTAAATTGATAAATTACACTTGATCAAAATTTAAAACTTCTGCTCTTGAAAAAACAGTGTTATATAATATAATGAAAAGGCAAGCCACACACACTGGGAGAAAATAATTGAGAAACATATCTCATAAGAGGTTTATATTCAGAATATATAAAGATCTCTCACAACTCGATTATAATAAGACAAACAACCCAATTAGAATTAAGCAAAAGATTTGAGCAGCCAAAGAGATATGGGTGGAAAATGAGTACATACAAAAATGCTCAACAAGTGTTTAAGAAAATGCAAATTAAAACCATACACAAAAAACAAAAAACAAATTAAAAAAACTCCATATGCAATAGAAGAAAAAAACCAAGATGGCAAAGTAGGTAAACACTGTGCTTACCCTTTTCTCACAACCACATCGAAATTACAACTAATCTACAAAGCAACCATTACTGAGAATCACCTAAAATCAAGCGGATGAAGCCTTTCAACTAAGGACACAGAAGAAGCCACCTCCGGACTGGCCGGAGGGCAGAGACGCTGAATGGGCTGATCCCACACCGCATGTGACCACTGAAGACTGGGAGGGGCATTTCGGTTGTGGGGGTTCCCCCAGCCCCCAGAAGTCTGAGAGGTCCCAACACCACCCCAACCCAGGGTTCCAGTGCTGGGGAGACAAGTCCCCATCATTTCTGGTTGTGAAAACCAGTGGAGATTGTGGCTGAGTGAGACTGAATGCTGCTGCACGCCCAGGTGCTCCACTTAAAGGGACCGTGTGCACAGACTTACACCAACAGAATCACTGGCTCTGAGCTCCAGTGCTGGGGCAGCAGCTGGAAAGGTGGCAGGGACACATGGTGGGGATTGAGTTGTCTGGCTTGGGCCGGGGGCCGGAGGGGGAGCTTTCTGCTGGATGGAGGAGCTGGTGCGGGCCATTGTTTCTTTGTTGAGCCCTCCCCCTTCCCAGCGTGAGAACACAGGCAGCTGCCATATCTGAGTCTCTGCCATTTGTTCACCATGCCCCTGTGATTCAAGAACGGGCCCCCCTCAACTTTCAGGTACACCCAGGCTGCTTTCAGTGGCTTTTGCGTGCAGACCACCTGCCTTGGCTCAAGCTGCAGACTTTCCTAGGGTCTCTCAAAGGTTCATGAAACTGAGACAAACAGCATCTGGCTTGAGCGTGTCCTGTACCTCTGGCGGAGCAGCCCTAAGCCGGCACTAGCAGTAGCCGGCCGTGGTTTGCAGCCTGGCCTCTCAAAGAGCTTCCAAGCACAGCACAGGCGGCAGCCATCTACAGATTTCTCTGTGGCTCCCTCTAGGCGGCCCCAGCTGGGACATGGGCTGTGGCTGAACTTAACTTACAGTGGATCCCTTCCAAGGTGGTCCTGGGGCTGGTGCCCCCAGTGGCTAGCTTCAAAACGAGCTGGAGCATCATCTAGCCACCTCCCAGTACAACACACTCAACGGGCGGGTTGGGCAGGCACCAGAGCCCTGCTGAGGCAGACCCTGCTGCGCAGGCTCAGCCCCTGCACCACAACTCCACTGTAGCCACGGCCAGTCCAGTCCATACAACCAGTCGGCCCAAGGCTCAGTCCCTCCCACTGATGTGCAACTATCAACCAACGCTCAAGAGGAGGGCACACACAACCCACACAAGGGGCACACCTGGAGTGCGTGGCTCAGGTGACCAGAAAGACTTCATCACTGAACCCCACAGCACACCTACTACACAAGGCCACTCTATTTAGACCAGAAGACATAACAGCCCTTACCTAATACATAGAAACAAACACAGGGAGGCAGCGAAAATGAGGAGAAATGAGGAGACAAAGATGTCCCAAATAAAAGAACAGAACAGAGCTCCCAGAAAAAGAACTAAGCAAAATGGAAATACGCAATCTATCAGATGCAGAGTTCCAAACACTGATTATAAGGAGGCTCATGATCTCAGGGAGAACTTCAACGGAGAAATAGGAAGCATAAAAATGGAGATGGAAACCGTAAAAAAGAACCAGTCAGAAATAAAGGATCCGAGGGCCGGCCGAGTGGCGCATTGGTTAAGCGCTGGCTTGGGAAGCCAGCGACCCCGGTTCAGGTCCCACATTGGAGGGCCAGTGACACTGCCCTCAAAAAAAAAAAAAAAAAAAAAAAAAGAAATAAAGGATCCAATAATGGAAATGACGAATATATTACTGGGAATGAACAGTACATTAAATGAAGTAGAAGATCTAACCCCACCGTCCAAGAGAAGGTGGGAGAAAACACCCAACCAGAACAGCAAAAAGAAAAAAGAATCCGAAAAAATTGAGGAGTTTAAGGGGCCTCTGGGACAACATGAAGAGTACCAACATTCGCATTGTAGGGGTACCAGAAGGAGGAGAGAGAGGGAGAGAGAGAGAGAGAGAGAGAGAGAGAGAGAGAGAGAGAGAGAGAGAGAGAGAGGAATTGGAAACTTATTTGAAGAAATAATTACAGAAAACTTCCCTAACCTGGTGAAGGAAATAAGACATTCAAGCCCAGGAAGTGCAGAGTCCCAAACAAGATGAACCCAAAGAGGCCAACACCAAGACAGATCATAATTAAAATGCCAAAGGTTAAATACAAAGAGAGAATCTTGAAAGCAGCAAGAGAAAAGCAGTTAGTTACCTACAAGGGAGCCCCCATAAGACTGCCAGCTGATTTCTCAACAGAAATTTTGCAGGTCAGAAATTTTGCAGGCAGGAAGTATTTCAAGTGATGAAAAACAACGACATACAACTGAGATTGCTCTACCCAGCAAGGCTGTCATTTAGAATTGAAGGACAGAAAGGAGCTTCCCAGACAAGAAAAGCTAAAGGAGTTCATCACCACCAAACCAGTAATACAAGGAATCTTAGAGGGGCTTCTTTAAGATGGAGGGGGGTAAAGGATGGGTGAAAGGGGAAGGGATTAAGAAGAACAAATTGGTTGTTATACAGTAGTCATGGGGATGTGGGGGATAGCATAAGGAATATAGTCAATAATATTGTAATAACTATGTATGGGGTCAGGGTGATAGATGGGAATGGGGTTGGAGTCAGGGTGAAAAAGGTGAAGGCGCTAAGAAATACAAATTGATAGTAAATACAGTATGGGGAATATAATCAACAATGTCGTAAAGGTCATGTAAGGTGCCAGGTGGACACTGGACTTATCAGGGCAATCACGTCATAGACTGTAGATGCCTGACTAATGTGCTATACACCTGAAGCTGAAGGAGAGGAATACTGAATGTCAGCTATAACTAAATATATAGGTATATATAGTCATGGGATGTGGCTACAACATAGGGAAGACAGTCGATGGTATTGGAACACCTATATAAGATGTCAGAGGGGTAGTAGTTTAGGGGGTGGGTTATGAGAGGTTTAAATGTCTAACTATTCTGTTGCTTTGTACACCTGAAACTAATAAAAAAAAAAGTCTTTTAAAAACCCATATGCAATCAACAGTATAAGCCACTGGAATGGCTATAATTAAGGACTGTCAATATCCAGCCTTGGTGAGGATGGAGACCAACAGGAACTCTCATACAGGGCTGGAAAATAGTATAAGCACCTTGAAAAACAGCACGACAGTTCCTTCCAATGTTAGGGACACACTTACCCTGATGACCTGAAGTCCACTCCTAGGTATTTATCACAGAGAATTGAACGACATCCACACAAAGACTTGTGCTGAAATGTTTCTAGGAGCTTTAGGCATAATAGCCCAGGCCAGGAAACACAAATGTCCCTCTGCTGGAGACAGATAAGCAAATTGTGGTTCATCCATACAACAGAATATGACCCCGAAATAAAAAGGAATTAACTACTGAGACACGCAGCAACATGGATAAATCTCAGAAGCATTGTGTTAAGTGAAAGAAACCAAAGACCACCATTCAGGTTACCTTTCTAGGAGGCTGCCTCAGGCTCTGTCCTCCCAATCTGACAATCTGGGCAGTAGTGACAAATGACATCAGCAATCACTTTCACGAAGTTCATTATAAAGGAGTTGTATGTGTTTGTATCATGAACCAAGACCCAGCAGGGCGAACATTCAGGATGAGGATGAACGCTAACGCAGCTCCCGAGTGGCTGGGGTACATGGAGACCAGGGCCTTCGGGCGACCGTCAGAGCACCAGCTCCTTGGTGTGCCGTGCAAGGCTTCCCGTTAGCCACACATGTGAGAACACAGGCACAACTGCTAATGTCCACAACCAAAACAGAGCCTTGAAAAGAGTCAACCTTGGAAACACAAAAGCAGAATGCTGATTTGCTAAACTGTCATCTTCATGGCCAGATGCCTCAGAGCTACAAAGAGCCCTTAAAGGAAAAATAATTCTCCAAAAGCGCCATCTCCCACCCCCCAACCAAACAATTTTTGTTATTTAAACATACACAAACGTAAAATGCAATATAACTTAGGTGTTTTTAAACCTTTGTATAACAGTAAAACCCCAAGTTGGTCTACAAAAACATGCAAAAAACTCCTGAAAATCATTAAAATTCAAATAAACATTATTCTAGAGACAGGCGAACGAGTAACCTAAACCAGGCTGCTCAACCCAGCCCAGGCCTGGCTCCGACTACTCAGTGGCAGGTTCCTGAGTCAGGCCTGGGCCCCTCAGGTCTCTACCAGACACCCCAACCAGCCCACGTTTCTGCCGGTCTGAGACTGTCCTGCACAGGCCTCAGCAGAGAACGTCAAGTAGTAAAACAACCTCTGCTCCTTCCCCAGTGGCCTAACAAGGGGCGCCCCCAGGCCCACCAGGTCACAGAAGCTGGGGGCAAAGCCCTCCAAACCCCAGTATCAGAATACAAACAAGCACTGTTTGAGCTGTCAGACAACTCAGAGCCCAGAAAAACACACCCACAGCCCACCCAGGTGGGACCTCCGCTCTGCTGGCAGGGGATGAGCAATGTTTGGAAGTCCTGAAACAGTCATTACCTTGGCATATTAATCAAAGGTAGCTTGCTCCTTCGCTCAAAAACCATCCCCAGGTGCCTGCTCTAGGCCAGGCCTGTACCGATGCCCCGAGCTGGGAGAGACAGGGGCCAGGGCGAGATGGCTGTGGCAGAAAGCAGGAGTGGGCGGGTGCCAGCCCCTTGGAGGGCCCCGGAGCATGCCAGCGGGAGGGCTGAGCCCCCTGCCCTGGAGTGGGCCTACGCAGCCAGCCTGCCGCTCACCAACCGCCCCTCGTTGCACTCCCTGCCCTGGCTGACGGGCGGGTTGGGGCTACCGCACGATGATGTTTCCACCTTCGACGGGGACCTCAGGCTGGCCAGCAACCCAGACGCCCTGCTAGCTCACCATCCCTGTTCCTCATGGGGACCATCTGAAACCTTACCACTTTGGTCCATCCCAGGCCTGCTAAATCCACTCTCCGTCTCAAAAACCATTTCATAAAAAGGCTCTGGCAGCAATTTTCTCAACTCCTACACCCCCAGCCCCACCTTACTTGCTTCCTATACAGCTTTCCTGCAAATCCAGTCTCAAAAGAAGGATAATTCTCCTAGAAAGAGATCCCGGCTCCCCTACCTTAGGTGGGAGCTACCAGCACCGCCACCTCTCTACCTTACTCCTTCTCACCCCACCCACCCCTGAAAACTTCAAACTCTGCTTTCCCAATGCCAAGTATGCACAGGAATGTGTGTGACTGGAACTGAAGCACTGCGGGGAGGGATACAACAGGAATTCACTTGGGAAACTGGTATTCTCTTATAAACGTAAGTATTTCATTTACCTATAAGCCAGCAATTGTATTCCACAGATAAACACTCCATGATAGTTAAATTTATGTGTCAACTTGACTGGGCCAAGAAAGGCAGAACATTATTTTGGGGTGTGGCTGTGATGTCATCGCTGGAAGAGGTTACCATGGGAACCGGTAGACTAAGGAAAGAAGACTGCCCTCCCCACTGAGGGTGGGCCTCAGCCATCCGACTGAAGGGCTGAAGAGGGAAAAGCCCGAAGAGTGGCTGCCCTCCTCCTGCTGGAGCAGAGACCTCCATCTTCTGCCCTCGGGCACCAGCACGTCAGTACCAGGTGGTCACACTCAGACCACGACTGACGCCACTGGCCCCGTGGTTCTCAGGCCTCTGCAATCAGACTGGACTACACCACTGGCTTCCTGGGCCTCCAGCTTGAAGCCAGCAGGTCGTGGGGCTTCTTGGTCTCCACAACCACATGAGCCAATCCCTATAATTAGTCTCCCCTCTTTCCCCTCCTCCCTCCCACCCATCCATCCATCATCCTTCCATCATCTACCCATTTACCCACCCACCCATCCATCCATCATCCACTTACCCATCTATACATCTCCTATCCCCCATCCGTCATCCATCCCTCCATCTATAACCAACACTTCCTCCTTTTCTCCCTCCCTCTCTTCCTTCCTTTCTTTCCTTTCTCCCATCCATCTACCCATCCAACCATTTACCTATCCATCCATCATCCACTTACCCATCCATCATCCATCCATCCATCTATTCTTTTTTTTTTTTTGAGGGCAGTGTCACTGGCCCTCACATGTGGGACCCGGACCAGGGCCACTGGCTTCCCAAGCCAGCGCTTAACCACCGCACCACTCGGCCGGCCCCCCATCCATCTATTCTTCCATCCATCCATCCATCCATCCATCCATCCATCCATCCATCCATCCATCCATCATTTATCTATCCATCCATCCATAACTAACCCTTCCTCCTTTCCATCCTTCCATCTATACATACATACATACATCCCCCATTGGTTTTGTTTCTCTGGAGAATATACACCCTAACAAAATTCTTACAAATGAGTGCCAGGAAGTCGATATGTAAATGGCCCCAACAGCACTTTTCCATAATTGCAAAAAATGGAAAACAACTCTATATCTTTCAACAAAATTATTAATGAATTACAGTACAGCTAACATACTGAATTACGTGTGAATTATGAATAAATTATGTTTGTGAAAATGAATAAACTGCAGCTACCCAGACAGCATAAGGAATCTTCTCAACAAAGAAAAGAAAGACACAGAAGACAACACAAGCATATACCATTTTCATAAAGATAAAAAACAAAATTAATAATTTATTATTTAGAGAGACACACACAGGTGATAAAATTCTTAAAAGTTTTTCTGTTTGTTTGTTTGTTTGTTTTTGAGGGCAGTGTCACTGGCCCTCATATGTGGGACCCGCACCGGGGCCGCTGGCTTCCCAGGCCAGCGCTTAACCACCGCGCCACTCGGCCGGCCCCTTAAAGGTTTTTTTTAAGGGAATAACAGACACAGAGTTCAAGGACAGTGGTTACCTGAGGGGGAGGGAAGACGGCGAAGCGAGGAGGAGCGGACAGAAAGGCACGCACTGTTAGGGACAGCCTGACCTCTAGGCTGGCTGGTGTTCGTTTTATTACCCTTCATAAGCCGTGTATCATACACATATTCTCATACATATCGATAAAGGTATATCTCACATATTACACAGTACCACATGAAATACAAGTGGGGACCTTTTCCCACCCCCAGCTCTTCCCCTCAGGATTTAAACATCCCCTGTGTCTCCTCCAGGTTCACATCCCCTGCCGGATCAACGGTCTCCTCCCCTCACAGCCAAGTATCCTAACATTGGCACCTCAAATGGATTTTCCCAGCTTCCTCACTAGTAAGTTATTGGTCACACAGTGCAGTCTGGCTTCTGCTCCCACCTTCCACCAACACTAGCATCTAGTCAAAAGTCAGATATAATCTCTTTGTTGCCACACACTTCCTACCTTTAGGAAGGCTGTCGGGAGCCAATCCCCAGAGGCCTCTCATGCTCCTCCATGCCTTGGGTGTGTCAAGGCTTGTAAGGCTCTGACTATCCCCCTACCCGGGCCCACTTCTCAGGGTCCTTATGCAGCTAATGACCTTGAGACAAAGCAGGCTTGCTTACTGCTTACTAAAAGAGTGGCGGGGGAGTGGCTGGTTAGCTCAGGTGGTTAGAGCACGGGCTCATAACACCAAGGTTGCCGGTTCGATCCCCACATGGTCTAAGGAGCTGTGCCCTCCACAACTAGATTGAACCAACTACTTGACTGGGAGCTGATGGATCCTGGAAAAACACTGTTCCCCAATAAAAATTTCTAAAAAGAAAAAAAAAAGAGTGGCGGGTCCCCCACAATCAGATTATGTGCCTGTAGCACCTGTGGGCTTCTCCGCTTCACTGACGTGGCATTCAGGGGGTGGGTGGGAGAGCAGACATCCCGGCTCCTGATGCACGCAGACCGTGAATACTAAAGTCCTTGGGCTCCGACCCAGGAGTCTTGGGTCTTCTGCCAGCACCCATGAAATAGTAACAAGCTGGCTTATTACCGTCAAGCAAAAAACCTGGCCCGTCAACGGCTGCCCACACCATCCCTCAAATGACCACCTTTGCTCCGTTCCGGTTATCGCGCTCCTCTGTGATGTCTGCTGCTCACTCACCTCCACCTCAAATGCCAGGTGCTCCCCAGAACTGCCTCATCAGTACTCCACTCCTCACTCTACCCACTGTCATGGGCTGTACAGTGACTGGGGCTGAGAAGGCGAGCACAGTCTGTGTGGGGACTTTTCATGATGACTGCTGATCACTCAGCAACACACAGGGCATCTGAGATAAACTGATTGTGACTTGAAAGTGCAATTCTTGAAAAAAATTCGGGATTCCACTTGGGACAAGTGAGGTCAAGAACCTATACGACTCATAGTCAAATTAACAAGTTAAAAAGAAGTCAAGAACATCTCTACCAATCAGATTAGAGGACGAAATATGCAAAATATATCATTTAAAACAGTATAAAAGTCAAATACCTATATTTCTTGAAAGAAAGGTATAATGACACAGAAAAAATGTGAAACACTTATAAATGGAGAAAAATTCCATACTCGTGGGATTAGAAGACTCTGTATTAGAAAGAAGTCAACTGTCCTTCTACTGACTTAGAGAGTCACTGCAATCCCAGTCAAATCTCGACCCGTGTGTATGTGTGGAAGCTGACAAGAAAATGTTCAATTATATAGAAATGCAAAGAACCAAGAACAACCAAAATATCTTTGAAGAGCACAAGGTAAGAGGACATTCTCTCTGAATATGATATTAAAAAGCTAGTCATTAAGACAACAAGCTGTTGATAGAAGGACAAACAAACCGACAGAACAGAAATACATCCGCACCTCTGTGGACCTTGATTTGTAACAAAGGTGGCGCTGAAGAGTGGGGAACAGCCGTTTCAATAAACGCTGCTAGGGAACTGGATCTCCACATGGAAATAAATTAAACTTGACCTTTACTTCCCACCATATAAAAATTGTAATTTTCATTCCAGGCAGGTTCAGATCTAAACAGGAAGGCAAAATGATACCCACAGAGCAGCGTGCTCAGCAGCCCCATATGTGGCTACCGAGTATCTGAAATGTGAGTGTCCTAAGTGATATGCGCTATGAGTGTAAAATACGCCAGGATTCTGATATTTAGTATGAAAAAATGGAAAATAATCTCATTTAATATTTTTATATTTGAGTACAGGCTGAAATGAGCATGGATGTACTGAGGTAAAAACTATAATATAGGTTGTTTCTTTTTAGTTTTTGACATGTGGCTACTAGAATTTTTAAATTACCTATATGGCTCACATTGACTGCTAACAGAAGCAATTATAAACCAAAACTACATTTACAATTTCATATATTGGATTGTTGGAAAAGTCATGATGCATTTTTGCAACGAAAAACATAGAAAAAATATATCATGACTTTTCCAACAACCCAAAAGGAAAAAACAATGATGAACAGGACAAAAGACAGCAGCAGTAACCACTAAGGAAAAAATTGAGAAGTTTGGCTAGATTAAAACTAAACTTGTGTTCATCAAAAGACACTATAAACATGGTGAAAAGGGAAGCGTAAGAGAGGCCGGGACCTCTGCAATGCATTTAACCGACCGGGCCAGCACTGAGCTGAGTAAAGAGCCCCACACGTCAGAGGAGCAAGACAAATAAGCCGCACAACGGCGGTTGTCAGTGTGGCCATGGACGCTGGGAGTCCTGACGGCCTCGGCAGCAGGTCCGCAAGTCCGAACTATTTCCATGGTAATCTAAGACGCTCTTTGCCCTTTTCACTGTGCCGACGTTTGCAGCAAGCAATGGTGGGTACCTTGGCAAGAGGGGAGCCCGCGCAGCAAAGTGTACTTGCGGCCACTGCATCCTTCACCAGCGTGCACTCAGGCATGTCCTTGGGCGATAAAATCATTTGCTGCGTTCAATCGCAGCCCTTAAGCACAGGTCTTCTGGATTTTCTGTGCTGACACACACAGTCCGCAGAAAGCACTTCTGCAGCGACTGTCCCCAAGGAAAGCGCTGGGCACCGCATGCTGAAGGAGCCACTCGACATGAAACACGACCAACTTGAAAGAACTCCTGACACACCAGATGAGGGTATTCAGACTTAGAATGAAAAAAACCAATGAAATGAGCCTGTCACTCCAAGGAAAACAGCTGCCACTACTTGTGACCAATCATCAAATCTGAGCTTTGAAGCAAAAATTAGAAGTTTGGAAAACTTGTATCCATCACTGTGGACTCAAAAGCATCTCCACATTTAAGACTCTTTTGATGAGACTCGTGGTGACAGTAACAAATATCAGTTTTGAATAATGAAAGGTGTCAGCATCTAGAGCTGCCTAGCTCAGTAAACCGTTGTTTCCCAAATGACCAGCGTGGGCAGTCACCTAATGCCATCCAGTCCTGACTCAGCAGCTGCTTTCCCATGTGGGTGTGGACCACGGAGTGTGTGGGCGTCGGCTCCACGCACGCCGTTCCTGACAGCAGGGTCTGCGAACAGCTACAAGAGTGGAGCGGTGGTTAAGCGCTGGCCTGGGACGCCAGTGGTTCTGGTTCGGGTCCCACATATGAGGGCCAGTGACACTGCCCTCTAAAAAACGAAAAAGAAAAGGGCGAGCAGATAGTGATGAGAGTGAAGAAACCACAACACTTATGAATCTCAAACATAATGCTGAACAAAACAAATCAGATAAAATGACACGTACTGCACTGATATTCTTACAAAGTTCAAAACACCAGGGAAGCCACATGATAGCGTTTAGGGATGGAGGTGTAGGGCTCTCCCACGAAGGCAGGAGGCGTCAGGGGGAGTGTGAGCTCTGGGGAGGAGGGGATGGGCTCAGGGCAGCCTGGACTTGTGACCCGTGGGAGCATGAACAAGCCCAAACGGACCAGCAAGCCCAGTCAGTGACAAGGGTCGATTTCACTATTAAGAAGTCAACTCTCAAACGAGGCCACATTAATTAAGCCTTCTCTCTGCGGGCTGCACAAGACCACCTAACACACATGCCGCACCCAGAGGCTGAAAAGAGGATGTGAAAAGGAGAGGGAAGACGCCCACATGCTTATACAAACAGCAAGCAAACAGCCCTTAGGAGAATGGGGCCACCAAAGAGGCTTTTGGTGCAAAAAAGGAACAATGCACCAATATTTAATTATCTCAACCTGTATTCACCCAGCACAGCCTTAAAATATGTAAAGCCAAAAATGGAAATATTAACAAGGAAAAATGGACAAATGATACATGCATAGATTTTAACTGATCTTACTCAGAAATTGATAAAGCACACAAAAAATTAGTGAGAGCACTATTATCTAAATCCTGAGAAGGCGCTTTCAGGCACACACAGAACATTTAGAAAAACTTAACCTTAGCATAAGTGACTGTAGACCACCACTTCCAACTATACCAGCATTAAATTTAAAGTGAGTACACATAGGGCCGGCCGAGTGGCGCATTGGTTAAGAGCTGGTTTGGGGGCCGGCCGAGTGGCGCATTGGTTAAGCGCTGGTTTTGGGATGCCAGCGGCCCCGGTTCGGATCCCACATGAGGGTCAGTGACACTGCCCTCTACAGCTAACAACAGCTCCACCTGGAGCTGGGCTGTGCGAGCCCCGGTGATGGTGTGGGCTGCAGCCCCTGCTGCAGTGGGCTGCCATAGGCTACAGTGAGTGGCCCGCAGCCAGCGTGAGCGGCTGGCAGCCAGCGTGAGCTGCCAATAGCCACGGTGAGCGACATCCAGAGGCCAGCGACCGATCTGCCTCATCCGGGAAGAGCGCAATGACGATACCAACAGTGAAGCAACATCCTCCGCAACTAAACTGAAGAACAAAAGGACAGCAACTTGTCTGTTCCCCTTCCCTGATTCCCCAACGCTGTTCCCCTCCGCCAAATCCCCAATAAAATCTTAAAAAAAAAAAAAAAAAAAAAAAAAAAAAAAAAAGTGAGTACAATTAAAGGTAATTCAAGAGAGATAAGTGTGGACACTTACAAATATTTCTACACAATTCATGGCTGAAAACAGAAATATTGAAAGTTGGATAATACTTAAAACTGAGCCAATACAACGAACATTTCAAAATCCACAGCAGTAATTCGAGGTTTCCAGCATATATCAGAGAAGAAAAAATGGGGCGAACCCAGAGGAAGAAGAAAACATTGTGTCTGTGGCCCGATCCACAGGCCTGCGTGATGCAGGCCCCGTGGCTCCATGCAGGCTGCCTGGCATCAGTGCGTGGACAGGGCTGTCCCCACTCCCGCCCTCCAAGCAGGCAGGCTGGGCAGGGCTCAGGGTCCCACAGGCCTCCAGGTGAGACCAGCAGGGAGTGCTGCTCCCCAAAGCAGCTGGCACACAAGCTCAGGCCCAGACACCTGTTGGCAGGCCTCAGGAGAGGCCCAGAAACTGGAGCGCATGCCCGCCGATGTGCAGCCACCTCGTGTGGCACCCATGCCCCTCTGCAACAACAAGAAGCTGGGAGAGCCACACGGCTTCACTTACTGACAGGTGTCTGGAATTTGGGACTTCACTACCTGTCAATACACAGAACAGAACTGAGCATCTCCAGAGGAGCAGACAAGGATCTGGCCACAGTGGACGCTTCTGCCTCTGGGGATATGAAGAGGATGGTGCGGAGGTAAGTGAGAGGGACAGTGACCCTGCACTGTTTTCGTCTGTGCAGTTCAACTCTTGTCATATGTACCACAGCATTAACTAATCAAGCATGTACCACACAAATATGACACAGCAGCAATAAATGAAACAAAGTGAAAACAGACACACTTTAAAAATTAAAAAGCCCGGCGGGCCGAGTGGCATGTTGGTTAAGAGCTGGCTTGGGACGCCAGCTCTGAGCAGCAGGGCCCTGGTTTGGATCCCACATGAGGGCCAGTGATGCTGTGCCCTCTACAGCTAGGATGGTGACAACAGTTCGACTTAAAGCTGGACTGCCATGAGTCACCGGCAGCCAGCGTGCGCTTTCGTGAGCTGCTGTAAGCCGCTGTGAGCGGCCGTCCAGAAGCCGGTGACAGATCTGCCTCATCTGGGACGAGCACAATGACGACACCAACATGGGCCAGTGAAGCGATGTCCTCCACAGCTAGACTGAAGAACAAAAGGACAGCTACTTGACTGTTCTCCTTCCCTGATTCCCCAATAAAATCTTAAAAAAATAAAAAAAACCTTCTTAGAAAAGAAAAAATTGACGGACTTCTAGCAAGAGTGGTTTAAAAAAGAACAAAAGCACAAATCTGAGGAAGAAGAAGGAGAGTTGCACCTGTGGACGCGCAGGAACTGGAAAGAGACCACTGCCACCCACCTGCACACAGGAACTTCGACAACGTTTAAGAATATAATTTACCACAGCTAACTTGAAAAGACATGGAAAACCCCTTATTCATGAAATAAATTAGATCAGAAGTTTAAGATTCGCCCAGACACCTGCATGGTTGGGAAGAGAGCAGGAGATAGTGACTGGCGGGGGGAGGGAGGGATCAAAGGTGGGCTATCCCAAACATGGACAATTCCAGGGCCTTTGCATTCTCCCGGGCAGGAGCCAGCACAGAGGGGAAGCTTTGTGATACATCAGAGGAAAGAAATAACCACAGCAGCCAAGCTGTGGAGGGGATGACAAGGGGCGGGCACCTGCTGCCCAGTGAGGTGGGCCTCCCTGGCCCTGGGAAGGTGTGAGCCAGGGCCTGAGAGTCCGCTGGGGGTGCCTCTGAAGTGGGCAGGGGGCGGGGGGAGAGGGAAGGAAAGGTCCACCCCATTTTGGGGTGCGGTCACATAGCCAGAGCAACAATTGATGGAAACAACACATGTCCATCAATGGTGAGCGAGAAACACCGTGGTGCGTGTCTACAATTTACTCAGCAACAACCAGCAACAGACCACTGACGCACAGCTCTCAAAGGCATGACGCCCATGACAGGGGTCCATGTGACATGGGAAAAAGCAAGGCCGTGGGGACAGGAATCAGGTCAGTGGTTACAAGGGAGCCTGTGCAGTAGTGGTGGTCACACACTGTACAAATTTGTCAAAGCTCACTGAACAGATATGCTTTCAAAGGGTGGATTTTGCCACATGTAAATTATATCTCTTTTTTTTTTAAGCCAGTGATTTTAACCAGCTTGAACAAAGGAGGCCAACTTCATGAGTAGTAGAACATGGACCAACGGGACACCTCTGTGGTCCCTGGGTCACTTTTTTGGACGAGGAGAGCAAGCCTCATTGGATAATCCCTTCTATAGGACAAACTGGGAGTCTGGAAGCAAGACTCCCCATGGAATCCCAGATACTCCAGCTGCCTCCAAACCTGGGAAGAACACAGCAACCCTTTCCCAAAGGCACTGTCAGGCTAAAGCAATCCTAAACAGCCTTCGATTAAAAAATGGGGGAAAGACCAAACACTTTCAGTGGGCACAGAAAGGAAACGAAGTCAAATGTTAAGACTGATTATGCCATCTTCTTAATCCCTAATGAGGGCAGTCCATGGCCTATTCATTTCTTTCATTCAGTATTTATTAATTCACTATTTTGGGCACCTAAAATATGCCAGGCTAGGCACTGTTTTGGTAAGAAAATACTACACAAAAACAGCTGCCCTCAGGGAGTGTATAATCCAGTGAAGAACAGACAAAACGAATAAACAGGACACTGGGAGGAAGCGCTACGCGGGCGAGTGCAGCGGCAGAGGGGTGTGGGGGGGAGGGCAGCTGAGAAACCCACCTCGGTTCTGAGGGTTAGCTACTTAGGCGCTGTTACAGACTCTGCACGTGAATCGGGGTGCTGCCTTGAAGGAAACCCGAAAACGGAAGTCCTGGCTCAGTGGCAGGCAGCAAGGAGACAGACGAGTTGGGAGAGGCCAGGAAGACACACCACACAGCACAGAATGCTCGCCAAACCGTCCGACGGACTACGCTGGAAAGCAATTCCAGGTCAGCAAACGGACTAGTGAGCAAAACGACAGCTCAGAAACAGCTGCCTGCAGGCCGAGGTCAAAGGACAGAGAAGCCGAGGATATGGGGCCTCCGATGGCTGCACAGTCAACCCCTTCCTGAAGTCAAAGAGTGGATTTGAAAGCCCTTTCAGAAGTAGAGCCCACTAAACCCGGGCCAAACATCAGATTCAGGATGCGGCCTTCCCAGACAGGCCTGGGCCCCAAGAACGCCTCCATTCAGCCGAGGCACGAAATCAAGGAAAAGCGGGGAAACTTGAAAATTGCATCCAAGAAAGAATTTCAGGTGAATTACCAGCACATGGAACTGTCTAGAACTAAACAGATAAAAAGCCTCCTTAGGGCCGGCCGAGTGGCACGGTGGTTAAGTGCTGGCTTGGGAAGCCAGCGGCCCCGGTTCGGGTCCCACACAAGAGGGCCAGAGACACTGCCCTCAAAAAAAAAAAAAAAGCCTCCTAGCTCTTCAGCAAACTGTTTCACCCAAGAAATCCTGAGACCACACTGAAAAGCCAAAACACACCCTTGGCCCCCGGCCCCAGCTGACCAAGTTGTGTGACCAAGGAGGGCAGGCCTACTGCCTACTACCGGCGTGCCCAGGAAGACGGGGAAGGGCAGAGGGCGGTATGGGAGGGAGCCCCTTCCAGATTCACGCCTGCACTGCCACGGGGGCAGGGGTGGCGCAGGGCACTCACCGCGGGCTGGTCCAGGCCTCTGGGCCGCTCCTCCTTCTCCACGGCCCGCCGGCAGTCCGGGCACACCCACAGTGGCAGGTGCAGCACGCTGTTGCCCTTGGGGGCCGTGGACAGGGCCAGTCTGCTCGCAGCTTTAATCCCACTCTCTGAGAACGAAGCGTCTTTCCGCTCGCTTCTGCACAGGAGACAGTAATCCCCGGCGGGGTAGGGTGGCGTTCTGTGGTTCACGCCAAAGTTAAAAGGAGTCTGGAACAGAAAACAATTACATTTTCCAAACATGATCCACAGGCCAAGACCACTAAAACACATGCACAGTTCTAAGATTCCAAGGCACACATACGTTTACATAGAGAAACATCAGGGAACTGCTGAATAAAACTGTACCTCGTGTTCCAGAAACTCATACTACTTCAATGAAACACTAGTGCTACAAAGAACGACTCAGCAGGAGTTAGAAAGCTGTCTGTACTGCCTCCCCCTGTGGAAAGGGTCACTCCCAATATGCAGCCTGAGAGCTTCAGGACGCCCATCAGCAGGGTCTGAAGCCAGTACTGAGCTACATCTGCCTGTCAGCGCTCGGGCCCCAGCGGCAATGCTGGCTCCAGAGTGTCTGTGGCTTGAACCACCTTCGAGGTGGGCCGCCCAAGCCCTGGAGGCAGGAGAGACACTGGGAGCCTGCAGGGGCCACACCCCAACACCAGACCCCCTTCCAGTTCAGCAGCAATTTTGCCGAAGTCCTCTCCAGCTGCCCAATTTCAATGTCCACTTTTTCCAATAGATTCTAAACTCGAGGGTGGGGCTGGAGGTGGGAGCCCCCAAGGTAGAAAGAGGAGGTAAGACTATTACTCTAGATCCTCTCCAAAGGATTATCAACCACCCTATCAGAAAAATAAAATTAGCCATAAAAACACAAACAGGCTGCTAGATTTAAAGCAGGTCTAAAGTCATAAGGTCAGCACGCAGAGGCCTAGATTTTAACCCAAATCAGGATAAGCCCAAGATGGGTTGTCTGCACACCTGGGCAACAGGTGAGCAGAGAAGCCAGTTATGGCCTTCCAGAGGCAGACACAGCTCTGCCAGGTATCCAAGCCAGAGCACATATGGGATCAGGGCAACAGAGCCCCCCAGACCTCTTGCCATCTGAGTGCCCCTGCATGGTACCCATCAGCTGGAAGGTGGACCAGATCTGTGCTGGACTGCTGTGGCTGGAACTTCCGGGCATCCCGCCCATGCCCAGCCCTGCGCACGGCTCTCTCCCTGTCCTTCTGCACCAAGACTCACACATGCCCTTGGCTGTGCTAGTCTACCAGACTACAGATGTGCGCTGGCACAACAGCACTCTCAAATGGGCCCCTGGCTCCATTCCAAATTCCAGGGTGCCTGGCAGGTATCAGGTGCTTAAACAGGCGCTGAGCAAATATATGCACAAATGAGTCACTAAAAGAATGAATGGGGCTGGCCGAGTGGCGCGTTGGTTAAGAGTTGACTTGGGACACCAGCTCTGAGCAGCAGGACCCCGGTTCGAATCCCACATGAGGGCCAGTGACACCGCCCTCTACAGCTAAGATGGTGAACAACAGCTCCACATGGAGCTGGGCTGCCAACAACAGCTCCACCTGGAGCTGGGCTGCCATGAGTCGCCAGCGACAGCGTAGGCTGCGGTGGGCCTGGCCGGCAGCTGGCGTGCGCTTTCGTGAGCTGCTGTGAGCTGCCACGAGCAGCCGTCCAATGGCCAGCAGGCGACTGCCTCACCCGGGAAGAGCGCAATGATAATACCAACATGGGCCAGTGAAGCAACGTCCTCCAGAACTAGACTGAAGAACAAAAGGACAGCAACTTGTCTGTTCCCCTTCCCTGATTCCCCAACGCTGTTCCCTCTTGTAATAAAATATTTAAAAAAAAAAAAAAATGAATGAAAGCAGCACTAACACCAAAGGGGGACTGGCAAGTGTATTCTCAGCTGCTCTTAGAAACACTGACCAAAACTGCTCACCCCTGTCCACTCACAGGGTTCCGAGGATTTAATCAAACCCAGCTCCGCAGCCATTTGAGTGTCTGGGATTTAAGGTGAGAGAGCAGAGTACAATCTCCCAGTGCGAGTCTTGAAAGCTCCAGACTGCTCCTCAAACCACGGAATCGCAGGAGAGTAGCTGTCACTCTCTGTCCCAACAGATCCAATATGTCTAAATTATGCCAAATAATTTCAAAAACCACACTCACTCAACCCTAGTAAAGCCACCTCTTGTCCCTCATCCTAGAAAAACAGCCCCCGCCACTGATAGAACAGCCACGGCCCTCCCACCTTTCCAGGCTGCCTCTTCACCCATCACGAGAAGCTGGGCTCCACGGTTACAAGGGCCCCCAAGCAGAAAGAGCCAGAATGACTTGACAGCATCCAGCTCCCATGCAACTGTCTGTCTGTCTGTCTGTCTGTCCGCCTGTCCATCCATCCATCATGCATCTGCCCAGCCAGCCAGCCAGCCAGCATCTCCTGGGAGCCTGCCACGTGCCAAGGCACTGGCCCAGGCTCCGGGGACACAGCGGTCAATGAAACAAAGCTCCCCATCCTGGGGAGCTAACATCCTTGTCAAAGGCAAAGTAAAAAACACAAAACACCAGACAGTGGGAACTGAGCAGGAGAAAAACAGAGCAGGAAAGGGTGCGTGGGGCTGGGGCTGGTGCCCTTCAGGGTGGCCAGCAAGACCTCCTCCTCCAGGAGACACCTGGAGTGCGGGCTGGCCGGCAGAGCAGGCGCCAAGGCCCTGGGGCAGGAGGGGAGCCTGGAGGGCCTGGTGTGCTCCTGCTCTAGCCTGAAGGGTGCCTGGCACACAGCAGATTTCACGGCTCCGTGGCAGAGGGCTTCCCCACCTCAGGGCTGCTCCACAGGCTCAGGCCAGGCTCACGGGGCTGTGCGGGCCTCTTCTTCTCTCACCTGACACTGGGTTCCCTAGCAGCCTTGTCAGCTCTCCCAGCACAACAGACCTCCCGCCACCTCACTCCTGTGCCACAGAAGCGTCTCCCCACCTCCTTCCCGTCTCCCGTCTCACCTCTGCTCCGCACACAGCCTCGTCACCCTGTGAGGACAGGAGTGAAACCAGGGCCGCTCCGGGCCCACACCACCACCTGGCTGAAGTTCAAATTAACCAAACACTAGCGCCCACCACAGGGTTACTCTCCTAAGTATCTGTGATTAAACGTGAGGGACAAATACAAACTCCACAGATTTTTTTCTTTTTCTTTTTTTAGCTGAGCCCTCCTGCCACCCGTTGGCAGCTCAGTGGCAGCTCAGCTCGGGCTGGGCATTGAACTGCTGTTGCTCAGAGCTCAGCTCTCACTCTTGAGCCAGCTCTTAACCAACTGAGCCACTTGGCCTGCCCAAAACTCCATATATTTAAGAAACATTTTATAGCTGCACTGAAGTAGAATTGAGGTACAATAAGCTGAAAATATCTGAAGTAGCCATTTGAATAGTTCTGACAAGTATACACCTGGGAGCCCATCATGATAATCAAGATGAGGAATCCTGCCATCACCCCCAGTCTCCTCGCACCCCCTTTCTCCTCCAACCTAACCTGCCCAGTCACACCGGACTGAGTTTGTCTTTGGGTTAATCTGCGATCTCTGGAGCTGCGTAGAGAGGGTATCATGCAGCCTACTCTCTCCTGTCTGACTCCCGTCAGCGAGCGCCGTCCTCTGCAGACGACTCCCAGGTACCCATCAGGAATGGATCCCGGGTGTTCCTAGGGAGTGCTCCCTGTGTGGGCGGGGAAGCCACAGCCTGTTCACCCATTCTCCCATTCAGAGCCACTCGAGTTGTTTCTGGTTCAGAGCTATTATACAAATAACAGCTGCTGTGAACACTGACGTCAAATCTTGGGGTGGACATATGCTTTTGTTTCTCTTACACAAATACCAAGGAACAGAATGACTGGGTCCTTCCTAGAAGAGGAACATGTCTAACTTCCAAGAAATTTCTGAACTTCTCCCAAAAAGCACTTTTGGAGAGTTCCAGTTAACTACATCTTCATCAATGTTGTGGGTTGTTTTAACTGTAGCCATTGTAATGAGTGTGCGGTATTGTCTCACTGTGATTTTCCCAAATGATCAATTACATTAAATATCCTTTCACACACTTTTGTAGCATCTACTCAAATCTTTGGCCTGGCTCAAGGTTTATCAATGTTATTACTCAAAAGAATCAGCTTTTGGTTTCATGGATTTTTGGTATTTAAAATTTTTTGACCTACTTTCTGAAAGTGGTAGCAGAGGTCATTGAGCTCTTTCTCTTGCATAAAGAGTTGATTAGTGCTACAAATGTCCCTTTAAGTACTGCTTTAGCTGCATTTTACAAATTTTGCTATGCTGTATTTTCTTAAAGGAGGGGTAGCATAACTGCCCACTTCTTTTTTTTTTTTTTCCTTTTTGAGGGCAGTGTCGCTGGCCCTCATATGTGGGACCCGAACCAGGGCCGCTGGCTTCCCAAGCCAGTGCTTAACCACCGCGCCACTCAGCTGGCCCTGTATTTTCATTCTCATTCAGTTCAATATTTTTTATTTCCTTCTTGATTTGTTCTTTGAATCATGGATTGTTTAAAGTATGGTTCACTTTCCTAATGTTTGTAGTTTTCTTTCTTTTTTTTTTTTTTTAAAGATTCCATTGGGGAATCGGCGGAGGGGAACAGCGCTGGGGAATCGGGGAAGGGGAACAGACAAGTTGCTGTCCCTTTGTCCCTCAGTCCAGTTGCGGAGGATGTTGCCTCACTGTTGGTATCGTCATTGTGCTCTTCCCGGATGAGGCAGACCGGTCGCTGGCCTCTGGATGTCGCCCATCGCGGCCATCGGCAGCTCACGCCGGCTGCGGGCCGCTCACGCTGGCTGCGGGCCACTCACTGTAGCCCATGGCAGCCCACCATCACCGGGGCTCGCACAGCCCAGCTCCAGGTGGAGCTGCTGTTAGCTGTAGAGGGCAGTGTCACTGGCCCTCATGTGGGATCCGAACCGGGGCTGCTGGCATCCCAAAACCAGCGCTTAACCAATGCGCCACTCGGCCGGCCCTGTAGTTTTCTAAGTATCTTTCTGTCACTGATTTCTAATATGATTCCACTGTAGTCAGAAAAGATACTTCGTATAATTGTAATTCTTCCAAATTCATCAAGACTTTTCTATGGTCCAGAATATGGTCTATTTGGTAAATGTTCAATGTTTACTTTTAAAAAATATGTATGTATGCTGTTGTTGTTGGGTAGAGCATTTTACAAATATGTTAGGTCAAGTTGGCTGCTGGTGCCATTCAAGTCTTCTATAAACTTTTTCTATTGTTCTATCAGTTATTGAGAGGTGCAAACTGTATCCGCGCAGTAGGCCTGCTCAATCCTAGGACTCACCTAGTTTATTTTCTGTCTTTCAAGGATCACTGTCCTGCACTGCCTGTTGTCCAATGTGGGGAAACCGTTATTTGGGATATTTGTCCTTCACTGAGTTAAGGCAGGAGGATAAATCCAGTACAATTACACTGAACCTAATAATAATAATAATAAAAATAATAATACCAGGGCCGGCCGAGTGGCTCAGTTGGTTAAGAGCTTGCTCAAGAGTGTGAGCTGAGCTCTGAGCAACAGCAGTTCGATGCCCAGCCCGAGCTGAGCTACCACTGAGCTGCCAACAGGTGGCAGGATGGCTCAGTTAAAAAAAAAAAAAATAATAATAATAATAATAATACCAGACTGAACATATTTAAACAAGTGTTATCCCCCAATCCCCATACACAGATAGATTACATGTTTATATAAATGTATAAAACATACATTCATTAATGTAAGGGACTAAGGTATATGAGAAACTTTTCCATAAGAGAATGTACACATTCTTAAGATGAAAATATTGCTGAAAGCACCACTTAGAACACCATTAACAACTGAGTCCCATTTCTAGGATGTAAAATATTGGGGTGTCAGGAAAGCCATGGCGTTATTTTTTCTATGATTTTCATTGCAAAAATGCATCATGACTTTTCCGACACCCCAGTATTTTACCCTTCGGAGCAAACTGATTTTCTACTCTCAGGTAAGTTGTCACTTGCGGCCAGCATGTAGAATAAAAGATACCAAATCACAGTATTCATTTTCTTGCTAGGTTTATATTCCAGATCTGAAAGTAATTTCCAAAGAGAAATGTCAAATTCAACATGAAAAATTCAGACTTCCTATTTAAAGACTTTACAAGTAAACTTCTATAGACATGAAAAAAGCATGACATGTTGGGACATAAAGGCACCAAGAGCAGCAGCTTCTCGGGTGACAATACACATCTTAGACTCCACCCAGTGAAGGCTAAAGACAAGACTCTCACATACACAATACACAAAACCAATGCATCTCGTTTTGTGCCGTTATCACCAAGGACCCTACACAGTTATCTCCTCCTGACTGGCCCCTCGTCTGGAGGTCCATCTGCTTCCCACATATCCGCTTCCTCCTGTCAGAATGACATTTCACACTGCACATGTGCCCAGACATTCCTCTGCTTTGAACCCTTCAATAGTTCCCACTGCCTAAAGGGTCAAGCATGACATGCTGTCACTTAGTCTCTGAATAATCACGCAGCTGAAACTCCTATGCGGCCCGAGGACATGCAATTTCCCACCCTGAAATACAACGTCCACCCTTTACCAGCCGACTATCAGGCATCCTTTTCTGTGCAACCTGTTAGCAAGTACTCACTGATGGAACAGAAACGCATCCAAACCAGTGATTCAGTCTGCCTGCCTGGCTTCAGCCACAATACTGCTTCCTCACTTTACACACACTCTGCTAGTAGCTACCTGTGCTCAGTCCAGGGATGAGCGCATGTGTAGTCACTAAATGCCCCCAACCTTTCCTGCTTCTCCCAAGCTCAGCTTTGCCAAACATGCAAGTTCTTCAAGCAAGTGGCACCGCTTGGGAAATAATGACTAAGGTTAATATTCAACTTCCTTCTAACTGGTTACAGATTAAAAAAAAACCCAAAACGATAACAGAATCATACCATGAGATAGGTGCAAAATTACCTTAAGTATTTAATGCTTTGTAATACATAATTTATGCAAATTCCACCCAGATCCTTCCCCTCCATCTCCACTAAGGAACAAAACCCTTAATCTGTACAGGGAAGGACTCTGGGAAACACTCATGGCAACTCGGGTAAGGGGGGCTACTCCTGGGGAAGGGGCAGGGTGACACTACGCACCCACAGCTACAGCCGGGAAGGCGCAGGGGAGCTGCCAGGGCCACTCCCTGAGACTCAGGCCCGCCACACATGCCTAGGACAGAGCCTTACTCAGAATAACTGAGACAGCAGCACCCCCCCCCATCCAAATGAAAAAGCTTCAAGTGCTAGAACACCATTAAGGGAGACACGCGAGGAGCATGTGCGCAGAGGCACTGGGAGGCTCAGCCAAGGGGGAAGACGTGCAACTCAGAATCACACACCCTGCTCTGGTAAACCACCCCTTGCACTGACACGAGCCATCCTACAGAAATGTGAAGGCTGTGGTGCACTGATCATAACTATAAAAGCAACAAATCTTATACACAGGCCAACTCCTGACAAGGCTAATGTAAACTACAGCACTAAAGGCCTAGCGGGAAGAAAGCTGAGTCCATTTCCAGGCATAAAAATATTCACTTCAGTTTTTACTGTCCTATACATGTCTGGCTTTGAAAAATAATAAAAAAAGCATACAAAAAGCATTAAAAAACACTCCCAAGAGACAGAGCAATCATCAAAACAAGGCTCAGAATACAAAGCAGGTGTTGGAACTATCTGACAGGGAAATTAAAATAACTATAATTAATACGTTAGAGACTATCACAGAAAAGGTGGACAGCATACATGATCAGATGGGTAATTTCAGTACAGAAATGGAAACTGCGGTTATCAGTAAATTTTAAAAACTGGTCAACAGAGGGCCGGCCGAGTGGCTCACTCAGGAGTGCGAGCTGAGATCTGAGCAACAGCAGTTGGATGCCCAGCCCGAGCTGAGCTGCCGCTGAGCTGCCAACAGGTGGCAGGATGGCTCAGCTATTACAACAAAACAAAACAAAACAAAACAAAACAAAACAAAACAAAACAAAACAAAACAACTAGGTAAATAGAAATCACCCAAACTGAACCATGAAGGAGGAAAGGCAGGGAAGGGGCCAAACACCCAAGTAGCGAGAGACCATATGAAACATTCTCACATACAGGTAATTAGAATTCCAGGAAGAGCTAAACAGAACAGGAGCAATAATGGATCAGAACTTTTCAAATTTAATGACAGACCCAATACCACAGATCCAGGAAGCACAGAGAACATCTAGCAGGATAAGTAAGCAAATAAAACAAAACCTGGTCATATCACTACTTTCAAGCTGCTGAAAACAAAAAAGATAATCTTTTTTTTTTTTTTTTTTTGAGGGCAGTGTCACTGGCCCTCATATGTGGGACCGAACCGGGGCCACTGGCTTCCAAAGCCAGTGCTTAACCACCAAAAAAGATAATCTTGAAGGCAGCCAGGGATAAAAGAAACATTACATACAGAAGAACAAAGATAAAGATTACAGCAGGCTCTTGTGAAAAAGCATGAAAACCAGAAGACAATGGAATAATTTTTTTAAGTACTGAAAGAAAGTTAAGAAAAACCCTGTTAACTCAAAATTCTATACTCATCAAAGGTATCTTTCAAAACTAATGGAGAAATAGACTTTCTCAGAAATAAATACTGAAGAAATTCATTTCCAGGAGACCTAACCTACAAGACAGAAAGAATGTAGTATAAGACTAAAACTTGGCCGGTCGAGTGGCTCAACTGGTTGAGTTTGCTTAAGAGCACGAGTTCTGAGCAACAGGGTTGCTGATTTGATTCCCACATGGGCCAGTGATGCTGCACCGAAGCTGAGCTGCCGCTGGGGTGTCAACAGGTGGCAGAACAGCTCAGCTGGTGAGAGCACGTGCTCCTAACAACAAGACTGACTGTTGGATGGTGGGCTATGCCCACCCGCAACTACGACTGAACTCTGCACCTTGAGCTGAGCTGCTGCCCAGAAGGCTCAGTGGATAGAGCGTGCGCTCTTAACAGCAAGGTTGCTGATTCGACTCTCGCATAAAAAAAAAAAAAAAAAAAAAAAAGACTAAAACTTGGACTGACACAAAGAAATGAAGAGCCCTGAAAATGGAATACAATGAAAGTAAAACAAAACCAGTTTTTCCCTTTTAAAAAAAATTGTACTAAACAATGACTGATTTTCAAAAGCAAAAATTGCATCATACTCTGTGTTTATAGCATATGCAAAAGTAAAATGACTAACATCAATACCACCAAGAAGAACTGGGAATAAATATACTGTGAAAGATTCTTATACTACACTGTGAAACAGAACAATATCATTTGAAGGAAAACTCTGGATTAATTTAAAATGTACACTGCAAACCCAAAGGCAACGATGACAAAACTATTTTAAGAGGTCGAAATAATAAGTCAATAGAAAAGATAAACGGAATCATAAAACATGCTAAATTAAACAAAAGCAAGTAAAACAAAGAATAAACGTGACGAATAGAAAACAGCTAGCAAAATGGTGGGCTTGAATCAAATCCTACCAAAAATCAGGAATGTTGCCTGAGGCCAGGGGAGAGGATGGAGTGGTGAAGAAGCTGAGGGAGCTCTGTGGGGTGATGAACATTTTCAAAATCTTAATTGGGATGGTACACATCTGCCAACTTTCATAGAACTGTATGCTTAAAATGGATGCATCCTACCGTGTGCAAGTTATACTTCCATACATTTATTTTTCAAAGCAAAGAATGAAAAGTTATAGAAAACTACTAATGGGTGCTGAGGCAGCCCATCCCATTTCCCTGGCTGGCGTCACCATGGGCACTGCCCAGCTCGCTGCCTCGTAGGGGAGCCGTGAGGAGCACGTGCTGATACACAGCAAGTGCTGAGACCGTGTCTGGCCCATGGGTGGCCCACGATCCCCAGTGCTCTAGCCTTCTGATGAATGAAGAGGAGCTCGTTTCCCCCAGGGTCACAGACCTCTCCCTGCGAGGTCACTGTCAGCCCTGGACAAATGAATGTCACATGACTACAGGCTGTAAGATGAGCTTTAACCCTCCGTTGGGTACAACTGATCTCACAGATTCACTGCACACAAATTTTCAAATATCTAACAGTTAAGTTTGTGACTCATCGCTTCCGTATCTTCCCCCTCCACCGTAACCTATCGCCAGTCGTGTTTGTGACTTAGTGCAATAAAGATGTGTTTCATAGCAACATCTTTGTGTGTGATGAATCTGTGAGATCAGCTGCGTCCGACAGAGGGTTTAGGAATATACCACCTATTCTTAGGATCTCAAGATGTATTGTTCACTCATTGTTTTGGGGGTTAAGATACATTTTCCTCTTTAAAATACTGACTATGTTTTTAGAGTTAACTAAAATGAAGTGAGAAGGGAAGGCCATGAGCTGAAAGTCCTCGAAGCCTCCCCACCCCGCCCAGAGAAGCAGGCTCTCCCGGAGGCACCCAGGAAAGGGACTGCAGGGGCCGAAGGCCGACTTTGCCTCCTCACACCCACACCTGTAAGCTCTGGGCCACGTCCTGCTAAAGAGCGATCAGAAAGGGGTGACACGAGCTGCCAAGTGTTCATCCGGTTAGAAGCGTCTGCTCTCACCTGACGGTCTGCACTGAGTGCAGAGAAGGGTAAATGCAAATAAAACATGACCAGAAATATACCGATGGCAATAAGCCTCACGGTTAGCAGAGAAGCCCTTGTTCCTACACCCCACTTCTTCCATGCAGCGCGGCCAGCAGTCACTGAAGTCTGCAGGGTGCTGCAGCTGGATCCAAAGGCCACGTGTGCACTCGGGCTCTCGGGGAAATGGCCTCGGAGGGGATGATTCAATGTGACCAAAGCAAGTATTAATATAAAACTTGCGCGCAAGGCGAGTGACGCCTCAGGCTACAAAGCTAAGAGCTCAGGGTCAGGCTCTGGGCTAAATGCTACCTGTCTACTCTGCCCTGGAGCTCTGACAGTGACCGCCACCCAAGGCGGGCACTGTCACCCCACTGTAAAGCTGTGAAAGCGGAGGAACAGAACCACTAGGGAAGCTCACTGGCATCAAACAGCACGAGTTCAAATCCAGGCCTCCCAGCACTGTAATGAACTGCGTCTGCCAGCAAACGTGCTTGGGAGGCTGAGGGCAGGCCTCCTCGGCCGTTGCCGCCGGGAAGACGCCCTCGTCTTCTCTAAAACCTGACGCACTCTGCCCCCGTTCCCGCCCAGTCGTAGCCATGGGTGCTGTCCTCTTCCTGCCCCACGGCCTTCTCCAGCCTTCTCACCAGACACACCTGTCTGTCTCTCTCTCTCCCCCAATCACCTGACTGCAAATTCCTTGAGACCAGACACCAGCGGTCCCCATCGCATTCCTTCACTATCACCTTCCACGACCTCGCTCACAGGCAAGCAATGTCCACCGAATGAACAGTTCGGGGAGTCCTGTCTTCGTGGGCTTACCACCCATCACACCCAGTCTTCACAGTGATGGTTTGAAGTGATGGCTGCAGAGAGGAGGAGTGAGTGGCGGACACAGGGATGACCCACGCTGCCCACCAGCAACTCCTGTACCAGACTCGGACATCACAGGCACCTGCAGGCAGGCTGCTGCACGGCCTCTTCTTCAAAACCCGCTCCCGCAGCCTCTTGGGGAGCTCCGTCTGACCCGTAGCTAAGGAAAGAGACTGAAGTGTTCACAGCTGCCGTTTACGGCCTGCTGGCACCAGGCCACAGGGGGCGGCTGGCTGCAGCACAACACTGCACAGAGATGGTCCTGAGGCCCAGCGGGCAGAGGTTCCACGAGCACGCTTAGTTTACCCTGTGAGGATGGAGCAACAGGCACAGACGCAACACTACGCAGTGATGGCAGCTAATGTCTGGCTGGGTGGTCAGGTAATTGGAAAGGACACTCAGGGATAAATGGTGGCAACATTACCTTGAGCAGGGATCTGAGCAGGATGGCGAGAGGTGCAGGATACTTGTGTCCCAAGTCAATGTTCAACGGTGATATCGCTGCAGAAGCAGCTGCAAGGACCAGTGCACAAGATGACCTGCCCTGCATGTGTCACTTACTCCACGGGCTCATCAAGGCCATAACTCCCACCAAGGCCGAGCTGGACTCCCAGAGCTAGGCACCTGCAGGGCACGGCATTGTGTGCTTTCTCCAGCTCTGGACCTGGGAGGCAGTGACACAGGCAGGAGCCCCCAGAAACCTGGCCCCGTGCTCCAGCCCTGGTTAGTGCTTCCTGCACCCTCTCCTCAGCCCCACGCTGCCACACATCAGGGGTGCTGCAGGGCTGCTGTCGTAGGAGCTTGCTACCCAAACTTTGTCCTACACAGAGGCCTGGCCCAAGTGATATCCACTCACATATGGGGCCAGCCCCTCCTGTAGAGGGGACTGCTGCTTAGCAACTGGCTCCAGTGGGGGTGCCCGGACTCCTGCACAGCTGAGCCCCCAGAGGTGCGTGTCCTGCAGCACCCCAACACAGGCCCAAACCTGGGTGCAGGAATCCTTCTGTGCACCTGCCCGTTGACCTGGGTGCACCTGAGGCCCAGGCTGCACTGGCTCGCCGGGTGGTGAGATCTGGCCCAGGCACCTTAGCTGCCACCGTCTCTACTCCAAAAGGGAGCAGTGGCCTTCCACATGTGTCCTTACCTGAGGACTGCCCCTCAGCCCCAGGCTAGACTCGAGAGCTTCCTTCCAGTTTACGGTTACTCTCCCGTCATAGCTGAACAATTCCTCAAATAGTAGACTTCCCTTGTTTAAACCACTGGATGAGTTCATCTTCTGACTGGACCCAGGCTGACCACTGACTGTTCCCTAATGTCACATCAACTGACTTACTGCATGCGTTATTCACTGTCATAACACCACACTGAACAAGAGTTTGTTTTCTGATAACAGTGAGGTGGCAGGCCCGTGGTCATGGGATCCACTCATCTTGTCACATACTCAGAAGCCGCTGGCTCCAGAGAACGGTGGAATGGCCTACTGGGAGACCTCTGGGGTCAAAGAGCTGTCCCACAAGACGCAAGCCTATACTTCTGCACAGGTGACCAACAGATGCAGCCACTTCTCCTATGTTCCGGAAAGAAGGTTCCAGATGAGAGCAGCATCTCTCACACCTACTGACTAAGCCTGGACATTTGTCCTTCCTATCCTCACAATGTTAGGAGTCCTCGTACCCAGGAGCTGAGTGACTGCATCAGGTGATAATGGTTTCAATACACCAGAGGTTAGCCGGAACATCTGGACTCCTC
The DNA here is from genome assembly GCA_033961575.1 of Aselliscus stoliczkanus. NCBI lineage: Eukaryota > Metazoa > Chordata > Mammalia > Chiroptera > Hipposideridae > Aselliscus > Aselliscus stoliczkanus. The sequence goes on from CM066734.1 coordinate 142,257,112, forward strand.
AGGCCTCGGCACCAACAGGTTAGAAAAAAACACGGAGCAGCTATGGTGATAGCCAAGGGTAAAGGGAACAGAAAATAGGCAGTGGAATCCTAGAAGTAGGTCTTTGAAGAAATATAGATTTCTTGTTCTTTTTTTTTTTTTAAAGATTTTATTGGAGAATGGGGGAGGAGAACAGTGTTGGGGAACCGGGGGAGGGGAACAGACAAGTTGCTGTCCTTTTGTTCTTCAGTCTAGTTGTGGAGGACGTTGCTTCACTGGCCCATGTTGGTATCATCATTGCGCTCTTCCCAGATGAGGCAGATCAGTCGCCGGCCTCTGGACGGCCGCTCACAGCGGCTCTTGGCAGCTCACACTGTCTGTCAGCCGCTCACGCTGGCTGCCGGCCACTCGCTGTAGCCTATGGCAGCCCACTGCAGCAGGGGCTGCAGCTATGCCGTCCCGGGGACTCACAGCAGCCCAGCTCCAGGTGGAGCTGTTGTTCACCATCTTAGCTGTAGATGGTGGTGTCACTGGCCCTCATATGTGGGATCCGAACCCGGGCCGCTGGCGTCCCAAACCAGCTCTTAACCAACGCACCACTCGGCTGGCCCAAGAAATATATATTTCTAAACCAAGCTCCCTTCCAAATGTTGACATGTCTTCTAAGAACAGCAACATTAATGCTGATAAAAATTTTTCCAGCCATCTGAATTTCTCATAAAACAGAATGAATAAAAATTAAAAAAACATTATCCCAGAACCATATGTCCCTCACCAAACAAAATTTAGTCAGCTATGATTGTTTTCACACATACACATGCTTTTAAATAAAATATACCTAAAAGCATATCAGGAATACATTGGAATAAATTAGTGGGGCGGACTCACAGAACGCCTCCAGGTCTCTCTCTGTGCCATTCACTGTCAAGGGCAGACTAACACAGACGGGGGAACATCAGTAGTAGCTAAAAGGGGGAATCATGGAAAAGCAGTATTTGGCATGAAGAGCTTGACTCTGGAGCCATAATGCCGGGATTTGAATTCCATCTCAAGCTCCTAATAAACTGCATAACCTTGAGAAGTCACTTGACCTTTGTAGAACTCACTTTTTTCTTCTGAGAAATACAAACACTTCACAAGGTGTTTAAAAACACTAAGTTTGTTTTTTAAAGCAACACTGAACCCTACAGCTGCTTAGAAAATTTATACTTAAAGTAAAATACCGTACAACAGTGGTGGAAAGCTACTTACTGTTTACCCTTAAGCAAGCATTAACCCTTAAGCAAGTCAATAACTCCTCCAAGCCTCAGTTTCCTTATTTATAAATCAACGATTTTTAAAAAATCCACTCAGGGCCAGCCAAGTGGCCCAGTTGGTTAAGAGCTTGCTCAAGAGTGTGAGCTCTGAGCAACAGGGTCGCAGGTTCAATTCCCACATGGGCCACTGAACTGCGCCTGAGCTGAGCTGCCCACAGGTGGCAGGATGGCTCAGCTGGTGAGAGCACGTGCTCCTAACAACAAGGCTGCTGGTTCGACAGTGGGCTATGTCTGCCCACAACTAAGACTGAACTCAGCACCTGGAGCTAAGCTGCCACCCAGATGGCTCAGTGGATAGGGCGTGCGCTCTTAACAATAAGGCTGCTGGTTCGACTCCCGCATGGGATAGTGGCTATGCTCACCCATAACTAATTGAACACAGCACCTTCAGCTGAACAGCGTGACTGGACTTGGAGCTGAGCTTGCTGAGCCCTCCACAACTAAGATTGAAGGACAACAACTTGGCTGTTCCCTTCCCCCAATTTCCCAATGAAATCTTTAAAAAACAAAAATCCATTTAGAGGGCTGGCATAGAATCAAATGAGATACTATAAGTAAAGTGCTGAATAGAGAACCTAATGCAAAGTAATGAGTTAAGTCAAATGGCAGCTATTATTAACACGATAAAATTTTTTTTTTTTTTTTAAGATTTTATTGGGGAATTGGGTGAGGGGAACAGCGTTGGGGAACCGGGGAAGAGGAATAGACAAGTTGCTGTCCTTTTGTTCTTCAGTCTAGTTGTGGAGGACATTGTTTCACTGGCCCATGTTGGTATCATCATTGTGCTCTTCTCGGGTGAGGCAGATCGGTCGCCGGCCTCTGGACGGCCGCTCAAAGCAGCTTTTGGCAGCTCACATTGGCTGCCGGCTGCTCATACTGGCTGCCGGCCACTCACTGTTGCCTATGGCAGCCCACTGCAGCAGGGGCTGCAGCCTACACCGTCCCCGGGATTCGTGCAGCCCAGCTCCAGGTGGAGCTGTTGTTAGCTGTAGAGGGCAGTGTCACTGGCCCTCATATGTGGGATCCAAACCGGGGCCACTGGCGTATCAAGCCAGCTCTTAACCAACGTGCCACTCAGCCGGCCCTAAAACGATAAAAATTTTTAAATGGATGGAATAAAGTAGGAAAATGCGAATAAAATAAACGCATGGCTAGCAATATTAAAATCAGAAAAATACTCTAAGTAACAAAGGTTTCTCTGTTAATAGGAAGTACAATTTTAATGAAGATACAAAAGTCATGACTCAATATAAAAATAACCAAGTTAGGGCCGGCCGAGTGGCTCAGTGGTGTAAGAGCTCGTTCAAGAGTGCGAGCTGAGCTCTGAGCAACAGCAGTTCGATGCCCAGCCCGAGCTGGGCTGCCGCTGAGCTGCCAACAGGGAGGTGGCAGGATGGTTCAGCTAAAAAATATATAAAAAAATAAAAATAAATAAAAATAAAAATAACCAAGTTGAAATATGTAATGCAAATACCATTTAAAGTCTGCAGGTAAAAATTAACAGAATTTACCAAAGGTCAAACAGGGCACCTGCCAATCTATAACAATCAAATGGACAAAAACATAAATGACAAATTTAAATAAGGCTTAACTGTTGAATTTATGTCAAGATTTAAACTCCACTGAATACTTCTTTTGTTAAGCTCCATGAAACACAAAACCGATCAAACAATATGCTAACAAACAAACAAGCAAAAAACTACAATTCAAAATGCACAAGTTATACAGGCCATATTCACTTTAAAAAAACAAAATGCATGACTTATAAAAGTTGAAAACACAGGCGGCCGAGTGGCGTGGCAAGCCAGCGGCCCCGGTTCGGGTCCCACATATGAGGGCCAGTGACACTGCCCTCAAAAAAAAAAAAAAAAAAAAAAAAAAAATTAAAAATTAAAAAAAAAAAAAGTTGAAAACACATATTTCAAAATCCAATTCACTTCAGTATTAGAAGATGTCTCTTAGACAAATACAGTAACAAAAAATAAATACTTAATTACTGTCTTACCGTTATTTAACAGCTAGAGGAAAGGCACTACTGCAGTAATAGCACACAGTAGGCACTAAATGAATGTTTGCTGAGTGAACAGATTCAGAAAAACAACAAAATTGAGAAGATTCTATATCAAAACTTTAGGTGTCTGACCAAAGCTGTACTTATGTTCAATTAAATTCACAGATTTAACTGCTAGCATTATTTTGAAGGAAAAAAATAAACATTCAGCTCAAGATTAGAAATCAATTCAGAAAGGACTGAGAAAAATGGGAACAAATTATTAGCAAATATGAAGTTAATGACTTAGAAAAGAGAATTGTTAAACAACAGAGTAGCTAAATATATGCTAAAAATGGTTCAAGTCACACACACAAATGGTTACGTCGGCGCCTGACGTGGAGTCACACACACGAATGGTTACGTCAGCGCCTGACGTAAATGGTCTATAATTGCAGCTAATGCTCACACATATTAATAATTGGGTTTGTGGCAGAGGTACTCCACAATTATTGCTTACACTGTAAATTAACACCAAAACAACTATTTAAGGTAATTTCTGATCTCTCTTCTGTTATAGTCCTGGGCGGCTGCTACTTATCTCTCCCAGTGCTGTCCAACTACCGAAAGCATAAGCCTCCAGAGAGCAGAAACCATTCCTGGTGACACTTCCGTGCAATCTGACCATGGCAAGCAAACATGACAGGAGTTATCAATGTCTTTCCAATGTTACAATCCTAGCATGTGTCCAAGACATCAAACAAACCCTCAAAAAATGTTTGCCCAATGAATAAATTTGCATCTTTAAAATGTTTCCACTTGAAGTCCAAGCTCCAACCCCTTGGGAGTCTGGCCCTGGTCTCCATACCTTCGCTCCATACTGCCACTGACCAGATTCTACTCACGTTTTGGGCATCGACACTGACTTCTCTCGCCTGGGGAGCTGTCTGCCGGCACCCTTACCCCAAAGCTCATTTGCTATGGTTCTGTCCCCAGGAAGAGGCACTGTTCCTGCTCATGCCCCCACCCCTCGATGGGGAGGTCAGAGCTGTCTCTAATCCAGGGCCTACGCCAAAGAGCAAGGCAAGGATTGGGGTGGGGGCAGAGGGCTAGGGCCAAGGCCTTCACCTACCCAAATCACTCTCTGGTAACCAGAACTGATGAATTCATGTTGCTTCTGATTTTAATGGTTTTTAAATTCATGCACAATGATTAATTCATGTAATAAAAAATGCTGTGCCTGTAATATTTATTTAAGAAACCCCTGCTCCAAAGGTACGGCAGGCGGCTTAGCGGTCAGCATCAGTATCACAGGAGAGGTTACAGGTCCTGCCTGCTGGAGCACCTCGAGGCCCGGTTCTCGGCCTCCTCTCACTGTGCGGTCTCCACCAGCCACGTCCACTACCATCGACAAACACCCCGCTCCCAGGCCTTGGTTTGGGGCTCCATGTGTGTGGTACAGCTGCCTCACCCACACCTCCCAAGATTCTCAGGCACGGAGAGCAGACCACATCCACAGCATATTCAGGCGCCTGCAGCGGCCTCCAGTGGCGTGCCGACCTGGAGCACAGGTGTTCACTGCAGACCACACCCTACCCCAGGCGAAGACGGTCCCCGCTCCTGACAGGACACCTGCGCCCCACTCTCCACACCCCACAAGCAGAAATCAAGGGGGCACTCCATATG